>JBBGZY010000400.1:4642500-6021250 GCA_037952925.1 Lithobates clamitans | reverse complement strand
AGATGACTTATCTATTAGAGACTGTAAAAGAACTGTGCCTCTATATAGTTGGAAATGGCTGACTGGTAGAGCAACAGCATATGTGGAGGAACTTAATTCAGGATCGAACACTCAAGCACATAAAAGTGTTTTTAATATGTATCTTTATGATTTTTTGTTATGTTTAATAAAATAATCACTTTTAATTTTTCATAATCTAAAACTCGAATTTAAATAGCCCCTGAAAAGTCCCAGAGGTACAATTGATTCATGATGGTTGGTCCAGTTGTACTGATTATTTATGTTATTAAAACTGTTTTGCAGTTGGATAATTTGTAAAATGGTTAGGGTTTTAGCTTTTTTTTTTTTTTTTTTAATACATTTTCCTTTAGCTTTAAGATCTTTTGTGACTGCCCAGCCTTTTTTTAATTTAAATGTATCAGAATAAAGTGCTGCTGCTTGTGTATTTAAGCCAAGCTAAACGTAAACGTTAAAAAAAAAAATTACATATTCAAAATATATATTGTTAGAATACTTGCATCACTGCCAAAAAGCGTACTGTTCCATAACACCACATTCTCTTTAAATTCATCTCCAAAGCTTGTCATTTAAGGGATTGGTGTTTTTTCCATGTCACCTTTGAAGTTGCATTAAAAGGAGCCTCTCCCCCCTGTGCAGTATTATGCAAAAATATTTATTATTGTTAAATTTTCCCTGGGCAGTGCCTAGCTCACTCTGACAATAGCTTGACTATTAGCCTTAAATATGGCCAGAATTTAGTATCAAGATTTGTCTCCACATACCCAACAATGGGGCATGCAGTTAAGTATGGGCTTCACAGATTTTTAGGCAGCATTTGATAAACACCTTGCAAGTTTAACCCTGGAGATTCACTCATCCCTACATAGAACCTTTCATGGTGCGTAGAAATAATTAAATATCCACATGGTTGGATTGCATGGAAAAAGAGATATAGTTTTACTTCAGTAAAAGTGTTCCCAGTTATAGCAGTACAGCAATTATTCTTCATTAGCTGTCCATAAGTTCAGCCTCAGCAGAAGCGTTCTGCAAAATTATCTTCTTCAATAGGAATAATAAGTGGTTCCCTAGCCAGTACCACCTAAAAAAAGTAACCACACATATGATGCAGATTCTCTCCGAACAGGAGTTAAAACTCAGAGCTCCCTCCATCAATCCAGTCCAATAATAATTGCTCCATCTGTCATATTGAAACCAGTGCTCTCTCCTGACTAAAAGAAATCTCATCAAAAGAGAGAAGTGCAGCTAACACATAAACAATGTGACATACTAGTGAAAGAATTTCAAATCTCCATCATGTTTATGATTGTAAGCATACCTTGTCACCTACATGTATAGATGTGGATACTTCTTCTACATTATGAATGATGACAAATAGTGACCTCATCATCAAGCACAATAGCGTCTTCTAGGCTTAAAGTTTAGTTCCAGTCAAAACCTAACTAAGCCGAAAACCTGCTCCCACCCCCATTCTAAGCCTATTCTACCCTGTAAAAGAAAAGATGCCTATACTTACCTATTCTGATGCTGCTCTGGTCTGTTGAAATGATTGGGTCCCAGTGCTGGTTTCAGTGAGGAGGAGGGACAGCCGACAATAGCTAACCCATAGTAAGCCTATGCGTGATGTCAGTGCTTACGCCCCTCAGCTGTTTTCTTTGCTCTCTCTTCTACACTGAAGTCACTGCTGGAGAAATCAGGTGGCCGGATTGACTTCAGAGTAGGTAGAATAGGCTTAGAATGGGGGTGGGAGTAGATTTAAGCTTAGATAAGTTTTTGACTGGAATTACACTTTAATGACTTGGTAGCTGTTGCTAGTAAAGGTCACAGTTTCGGTTTACACACAATTTTGCTGAGGATTCTTGTCACAAATTAGTGCATTAAAAATGAAATGTGGGCACAGATTCTTTTGACCTATTAATTGACCCACACAATATTTTGACAAGTTTCGTTATTTATTTAAGGTACTTATATAGCGCAGATAATTTATGAAGCGTTTTACATATATATTATACATTTACATCAGTCCCTGCCCTCAAGGAACTTACAATCTGAGGTCCATAACTCACATTCATACATACAGATACTAGGGCCAATTTACCAGCATGTCTTTGGAGTTTGGGAGGAAACCGGTGTACCCAGAGGAAACCCACACAGGCATAGGGAGAAGATGCAAACTCCATGCTGGTAGTGCAGTTGCTTTATAAGTCCACCAAGACTTTATGCTTTTGTGTGAGCAATTTGATCTCAGGACAGGAAGTTTTTTTTTACTTTAAGTGTGTTTAAAACTATTCAGTGTTGTTTTATGGATAATGTGTTTAGGAAATATTATGAAGTATCTAGTGTATTTCCCAAGGTTTTATTAGAATTACCATTTTTAAAGCTTTTTATAGTAATTTAATAAATGCAAAGAAAAAGAAATCGAGAACAAAATTTTAGGTTCTATAATGATATAAATAAGTACATTTTTGTATTTTATATGCCCTTTAGAATAAATTCAAAAATCCAAATTTGAGAGTTGGTAAAAGTACATTTCCAAGGTTCTGAAATGATGGACACACGCACCTGTTGTCAATGCTTTTCCACCCTTTAAATTAGCTTGTTCAATGTAAATAAGCTCAAATGCTAATTTCTTTTTAGCTTTTGGGGAGGAGGGATTTCTTAAAAATAGAAATTATTCCAATTTAACTACTAGGGGAATGTCCAAGGGAGCAAAGTTTGGAGAGATAAGAAATTTGCATTCTGAGTTAGAGTTTATCTGAGTGTTGTGATAATCCATTGGTATTGTTTCTCTGCATACTTTAAAATACAGCTAATGTACCAGTAAATGTAAGAGGAAATAGGAGAAATAGGTGTAGTAAATAATATCTCCCTGCAATATCTGCATATTTCAGTACTCTAACATCATGCACAATGTTTAGATTTTAAAGTGAACTTCAGTTTGCATGCTGACTCAGGGGACAGAATTTAGCTTCTAAATGGACCTAATTTTCAACCTGGCATTAATTTTCCCTACCTTATGATCCTTATTGTTTTTCTAAATTGCTTTGAACACAAGCATGTGACAGTACAAGCCAATGAGTTCTTGGCTAAAGCATCATCCCCTTTTTGAGCCTGGTGAAGCCTTTCCAGCACACAGCAGCATGACAGTGTTTTTGCATAGCTAAAGCCCAGTACACATGATAAGCAGCTCACCAGAAAGTCTCTGCACTAACTGTTCAGTGTTAGTATCTCCCTGTTGTGCTATTGTGCTCTGACAGGGGAACTGCAACGTCCCCTTCCCCTCCCCAGAACACACTGGTCAGAGCTCGCAGCCATTGGCTATTGGCTGAAAGCACTGATCAGATGGCAATCGGCTGCTGGTTTTCCAGCATGGTCATTTGACAGAAGCTGGATGGGGGATCAGCTTCTGTCAAACAAGGACCTGGTCACATGGGCCAAATGTCGGCCGGTACCTACTATACCGTCTGATTTCAGCTGATATTTGGCATGTGTGTATGGGGCTTAAGACTCATTTAACAGAATGATGTAGCCCTACCCAAAAGACATGACATTAAAGCAAAATGAGGCTGCACTGGATTCCAAAAATCCATAGGTTTATGTAAATTAAGGAATGGTTTCTGACTCTAACATGTTTGCAATCTTCTCTGGAAATTAAAACCAATTCACTGGTTGAATTGTTGGCTGGAGTTGTCTTTTAAGGCAGACTTCCTTGTTACTGGATTGCTTTCACCACAACTGCAAGGTTCATCTCATCTCTTTTCATTGACTGTGCAGAAGTTTCATAATGTCAACTGAACCAAAAAACAAGTATCCTGTTTAAAACTGATATAGACAGATCTGCAGCTCAGTTCAACCCAAGGTTGGACCATCATTATACATTCAGACTGTGCTGCCTAAATTAATGTGTATTATGCCTGTATGAAACCATGAATTTTGTGGAATTCCCTTCCACAGGCGGTGATCTCAGCGGGGACATCGATAGTTCCAGGAAACTATTAGATAAGCACCTGAATGACCACAACATACAGGGATATACAATGTAATACTGACATATAATCACACACATAGGTTGGACTTGATGGACTTGTGTCTTTTTTCAACCTCACCTACTATGTAACTATGTAAACCATGTCAAAAAATGGAACATTGTAGTTAGAGTGCAGTCTGATGGGTAGTAAAAAGTCACAGGATCATAAAAGGTACCTGTGCCACTTGGTGTTCTCATTCATGTAGGATGAGGGGTTCCAGGATATGTGTCATACATAGAGAAAACAAGCGTGTTTGTGTTCCCAAGGCCTGATAAATCCTGATTTTGGTCCTGGAGCTTAGAGAATTCCTAGAGACTTTTAGAGGGATGTAGCCTCCAATTCTAAGTTCCATGTTTTTCTCCCATTGTTTTTTTAGCTGTGGATCTGAGCTCCACCTAGGGAAAGAGGAGATCCCCACTCAGAAGTCAGGGTGTGTGTGACAGTGCTGCAGGGAGCTGCAAGGTAGGTACAGTGTACAAAAGACCTATAATTCTCACTCTCAAAGTACCTACCTCATGAAGAATGCTATAGAGCTACCCCCTTGCTAATCTACAAAATACCTACAATCCACACTTTGCAAAAAACTCCTTGGTTCTGGGATAATATTTATATTCATTTGGCACAACTATGTTAGAGAAAAAAACATACAGTGAATCATAGCTTCAAGGCCGGCCTTGCTTTGATTAACTGCACCAGCATAATGAAATCCAACAGAGCAATCACTGAAACATTTAGCTTCAAATGTAAATCTTTCCGAAGTCTGAAAAAATCATGTTAGGCAATACAAGTTAGTGTATAATACAGTAATAATTCATGTAATAGAAGCTAAGGCAGCTAGTGGAAAAAAGGTTGCTAACTTATTATCGTCATGTTTTTCAAGGGTCAGTCATTTACACTTGCCACTCAGTATAATTTAAAACATTTTAATCTAAAGGTCAATAGGAAATGCGTGTAGATTAGTACAATGATTATTCCAATGTGCAAAAGTTATATGGCTTCAAGCAATCAAAGAGAAATCAAAAAACAACTTTATGTTTAAAAAATATCACAATTCTCAGAAAAATAGAATCAGAAGTTTGATATTCTTCACAAAGCTCAAACAAAATATATTTTAAAATATTATGACGTTTACTTAAAAGGGCTCGTTCACAAGCATTCTTAGGCATACACCTGTGTGAGGACCATGTATGTTCCCCCTGAGATACACAGGTGTTTAGTGCATCTGAGTGCAGATAGCTCCCTTTATGTCAATTGGGATGCACCAGCTGCACGGATACAGCCGCTGCTCCCAATTTAACATCCGTGTGGGCACGGGTGCGTGTCCCCAAACTTACACTGTCTGTGTTCAGAGACACGCACCCATACAGATGTGAAATTGGGAACAAAATGCAGCTGCTACATCCCAATTGATATGAATGGAACTGCCTGCCCTTGGATGCAATGAACACTATGCATTCTGTGCAATACACAGACCTGGGCCTAAGGCCCGTTCATACTAATCGATTTGGAATCGCAGGCAGATTCCAAATGACGCTATAATCGCTGTAAAACTCACAGCGTGCATTTGGGTGGCATTCATCCTTACTGGCACTCCAATTGTGGTCAGATTTTGCCACATTTGTTGCATGCCAAAATGCGTGAGAATTGCAGCAAGACATGCATGTAAAAATGTGCTTGGCTTAGGGTAAAAATTTGGTCCCTAAGCTTCTTTGCCATGACAAATGCGCATATGGCAGCCCACTCAAGTAAATGGCCTGTAGTTAGTTATTCCATAAAGTACAGAACCTACAGCACTCTCCACTAGGATAGCCCCATGTAAGAGATGTACATGGGGCTATATGTATGTGTGTGAAGGGGAAAAGAAACAGAAATGAAGGGAGGCTAAGAAAGGTGGGAAGAAAAAAGGGGGATAGACAACCCTATTAGGGGGCTAAACATTTTCAAAGACACTTATATAAGAACAAGTGGATAAAAAAGGAACAAAGGACTAAAGAGAATAATCATCTTTCTAAAATAGTATGCATGTTTAACCACTGGGGGACAATGTATCTATTTTAAAATTACAGTGTTTCTCTGGCAAAAAGGGTTTTGAACCATTTTCCCAAAGGGAGGGATGCAGGAATCGCTTCTATAACTAATACCCTGAGGCCACTTGGATCCTTATCAGTTTGCATGTTCTTCCATTTGCAGGTGTGGGTTTCCTCCAGGTACTCCGGTTTCCTCCAACCACTCCAAAAACATGCTGGTAGGTTAATTGTCTCCTGTCTAAATTGGCCCTAGTATGTATATGTATAAATGAAAGTTAGGGACCTTAGATTGTAAGCTCCTTGAGGACAGGGACTGATGTGAATGTACAATATACAGTATCTCACAAAAGTGATTACACCCCTCACATTTTTGTAAATATTTTATTATAACTTTTCATGTGACAACACTGAAGAAATGACACTTTGCTACAATGTAAAGTAGTGAGTGTACAGCTTGTATAACAGTGTAAATTTTCTGTCCCCTCAAAATAGCTCAACACACAGCCATTAATGTCTAAACCACTGGTAACAAAAGTGAGTACACCCCTAAGTGAAAATGTCCAAATTGGGCCCAAAGTGTCAATATTTTGAGTGGACACCATTATTTTCCAGCTCTGCCTTAACCCTCTTGGGCATAGAGTTCACCAGTGCTTCACAGGTTGCCACCGGAGTCCTCTTCCTGTCCTTCATGACGACATCACGGAGCTGGTGGAGGTTAGAGACCTTGCGCTCCTCCACCTTCCATTTGAGGATGCCCCACAGATGCTCAATAGGGTTTAGTTCTGGAGACATGCTTGGCCAGTCCATCACCTTTACCCTCAGCTTCTTTAACAAGGCAATGGTCGTCTTGGAGGTGGGTTGGGGGTCGTTATCATGCTGGACTACTGCCCTGCGGCCCAGTCTCCAAAGGGAGGGGATCATGCTCTGCTTCGGTATGTCACAGTACATGTTGGCATTCAGGGTTCCCTCAATGAATTGTAGCTCCCCAGTGCTGACAGTACTCATGCAGCCCCAGACCATGACACTCCCACTACCATGCTTGACTGTAGGCAAGACACACTTGTCTTTGTACTCCTCACCTGGTTGCCGCCACACATGCTTGACATCATCTGAACCAAATAAGTTTATCTTGGTTTTTGTCAGGGCTGGGCTCAGCCCTTCCTTCTCAGAGCTCTGTGCTCAGCTGTCAGTTAATTGCCAGTACTCTTCATTCAGCAGTGACTCACCTGGTCTTCATTTCCTGCTCATCAGCTAGCTCTGCTAGCTATTTAAACTGCTTGGATAAGATCTTCTGTGCCTTCGCCTTGGTCAACATATCTGGACTCTCTCTTCTGCTTCCTGATACTGTTTGCTGCACCTGACTTTGCTGATCTCTGGACTCCTGTTTCTCTGGCGTGTTCCGCCTACCCTTCCTGGTTACCAAACTCTATGTTTTGACTACGTTTGCTGTTTTTACCATTTTTCCATTTTATTAAATAGTGTGATTTTTATTGCACTTCTGTCTCAGTCTGATTCATGGTCCTTGACAGGCTCATCAGACCACAGGACATGGTTCCAGTAATCCATGTCCTTAGTCTGCTTGTTTTCAGCAAACTGTTTGCGGGCTTTCTTGTACCCTATCTCTAGAAGAGGCTTGCTTCTGGGACGATAGCCATGCAGACCAATTTGATACAGTGTGCAGCGTATAGTCTGAGCACTGACAGGCTGACCTTCAACCTCTGCAGCAATGCTGGCAGCACTCATACATCTATTTCCCAAAGACAACCTCTGGATATGACACTGAGCATGTGCTCAAACCTTCTTAGTTCGACCATGGCGAGGCCTGTTCTGAGTGGAACCTTTCCTATTAAACCACTGTATGGTCTTGGCCACCATGCTGCAGCTTAGTTTAAGTGTCTTGGCAATCTTCTTATAGCCTAGGCCATCTTTATGTAGAGCAACAATTCTTTTTTTCAGATCCTCAGAGAGTTCTTTGCCATGAGGTGCCATGTTGAACTTCCAGTGATCAGTATGAGAGAGTGAGAGCGATAACACCAAATTTAAAACACCTGCTCCCTATTCACACCTGAGACCATGTAATACTAACGAGTCACATGACACTGGGGAGGGAAAATGGCTAATTGGGCCCAATTTGGACATTTTCACTTAGGGGTGTACTCACTTTTGTTGCCAGTGGTTTAAACATGAATGGCTGTGTGGTGAGTTATTCTGAGGGGACAGAAAATTCACACAGTTATACAAGCTGTACACTCACTACTTTACATTGTAGCAAAGTGTAATTTCTTCAGTGTTGTTACATGAAAAGATTTAATAAAATATTTTCAAAAATGTGAGGGTTCTACTTACTTTTTGAGATACTGTATATATGTAAAGTTCTGTGTAAACTGATGGCACTATATACTGTAAGTACTCAAAATAAATTAAAAAATAAATCTTTATGTACAAGGCATTGTCTGGATAAACTAAACTTGGGAGACCCACTCTCCACACTTCTCTTATGTTCGATATGTTCAATTTCCAAGTGAATGGGCTGCCATATGTGCGATACGCAGAAACATTTGAAAATTGGCCAAATAAAATTGTAAGCGGGCTACACAAAGTGTGAACAGGAGCTAAAGGTTTTCACTCAAGTCTCAGGCAACTTTTCCCAAGGATTCACACATTTTTCCAATGTAATCCAATTAGGAAAATGTGTGCATCTTTGATGAAAGTTGTGTGAATCTTGTATGAACACATTTATTAATTGACCTGTATGTGTATGCTAATAAACAGCTAATATCTGTATCAAACATAATATCTACCTAAATAGCTCTTTATGTATATACAGATACATTGGGAGTGATTCGGTAAAGCAAATGAGCAGGAAAGGAGATCAATCGGGAGCAATCAATTTGCGCACCAACATTCACAGCGACCACAATATCTCAACCCATCCAATTGATTATTTAGTGTTTTACAATGTGTACTGTACAATCCTAGTTTTGCCATGTTTGCTGAACACTCAAATAATGTTGCCTTTATGTCTTCTTTTTCTACAAGGTTTACCACAGACTGCGTAAGTCAGTATTTTCCTGAAAAACATATTAAAATAAAAAAAAAACAAAAAAACAAATGCAACTGGCTTCCCCAGTAGTAGAAGACACAAATCAGATAGCATGTGTAGGGGTCTGCTGCCTTTTACTGTCTGTATTTGTACATGGCTGTTGCTTGTCCATTGCCACATCATTAGTTGGTTATAGATGGGTACTTCCTGTCCCTCCTAGCTGGATCAGAAACCCTGATTGGAGGACTCTCTTATTTTGTAACGGCAATTTTCCAGGAAGTAGAGACAGAATAGGACCATGTGGCCATTCATGCAGGAGCTTTTGCTGTATTTTATCCAGGCACGGAGCAGGGATTATTAGGCAAGTATTCCCATATTTAATAGTTTACTATTGTTGCTCATAGCATCTGGGTGTTTATATGTATATATTTAACCACCACAATGCTGGCCAGGCCAATTTTCAGCACTCCCACACTTTAAATGACAATTACTTAGTCATGCAACACTGTACCCATATGAACTTTTTATCATTTTTTTTCGCACAAATAGAGATTTATTTTGGTGGTATTTAATCACGACTGGGGTTTTTTTTGTGCTATAAATGAAAAAAACATTTTTCTTAGTTTCTGTTTTAAAATTTTGTGGAAACACAAAAATGTTGCGTTTATAATTTTGCTCAGTGTATATGTGTCCCCTTGTTGTTATCTCACATGCACCATACCAGGGGGTTCAGCCTGTGACACAGTGTGTGTGTGTAGTGGTCACTTTGCTGTATGTTAATAGGTGAACCTGTTCATTAGAATATAGTTTATATGCAGCTCCTGTTATTCTAGCCAACCCTATCCACTCTGGTCCAGGATTCTATAGCTAGTTAGTCTAGGGTTCAGTAACCAGCATAAAGCCAGGTTAAGCATCCAACAATCCATACTGTAGATAATTAGACGTCTGGTTGCAGAATAAAAGCTGCTAGAGACTTGTCAGTAACTTGGTAGGAGGCCGAGATGCTGGGAGGGCTCCCCTTGTGGCCGAGCGCAGCACACCACTGAAGGTGGAACAGCAAGTGTGGTGCCCACAGAAGCACAGGTTCCAGGTTGCTGGAGACAGGCGTGTTTGGAAGATCCAGGGATATCATCCAATGGGACAAGCACGAAAATATTTCTTATATGATACCAGATCGTTTTGTTTAATCAGTACAGTTGTCATCCAAAAATACAATACAAATACAATACAACACATTACATCACTTCCAATTTTTTATTCTGTCATACAAGAATTTCGCTAACTTTAGTAACATCACCATTTTTGATATGCGACTAGCATGCAAAAAAAAAATGAACGATCTGTCGTCCGATCGCGTGTAGGTTTAAACCTTAGTCTCAGTGCTATACTACAGGTATAGCTTTATTGACTAATAGTGGTATTTTTAGGATGGAGAGAAAATGGGTAAAAACACTGATGCCCATCATGGCAAATCTGGTCTCATTTTTATTCTCTTACAAAATTGAAATAGTTTTTTTTATTTAGCCATGCTAGAAAAAAAAATAGGTCCCATATGACTTGCTGTCTGAGTCAACCTTCTATTAAACTCAATAGATTACCTCTAATCATATTGCTAAAATTACCAGTTTTACAATGCCAAGGTTGACCTTGAACAGGAGGGTTAATTAAAGTGGTTGTAAACCCTTTACAACCACTTTTTGCTACAGGTAAGCCTATAAAAAAGGCTTCCCTGTAGCTACCCTGGATATCTCCTAAACCTGCACGGTTTAGGAGATATCCCCTGTATCTGCATGTAACAATGTCATCGGCACATGCGCAATGAAGCAATGGCACGTACCTTCACCGAGTGTGCCGTTACCAGGGCGGTGTACGAGGACCGCTTCGGGGGCTTTGATCTAAGGTAAATAATTCATAATGAGCTAGTATGCTATGCATAGCATACTAGCTCATTATACCTTTGTCTTGCAGGTTTTTTTTTTTGTTCGTGGGTTTACAACCACTTTAACTAAAGGCAAATAGGCTGTTCGGTTTTCAAGGGAATTTCCCCCAGAGCTTAGTGAAGTGCTGCTGACTTCCATCATCCAACTGAGTGCAAGCAAAAATACATTTTTTTTCTTGCACATGAATAGGTATTTTTTACAATGAAACTCTGAAAAATACAGATCATCCTACCAAAATATTTCAAAATAATAAACACTGAAAAATAACAGGGTTACCTGAATGTAATATCAGCAAGGAAAATATGGAGTGCCTTTTAACAGCCGAATGATACTATTATGTCTTACTTCTACATCTAATAGTGGTGAATGCAATGTCTACCATTAAGGGTGAGAAATTCAAAAACAGAAGAGAAACAGATATTCATAAAGCTGATATTCCCTTACCTCAGATGCTAACAGTAATGACAAGTTTAATTTCCCCCACTAGAGGTCTCCATAGTAAGGAACTAGGTAATATTCAAGGGGAGGAGAATAAAGTGTGCTGTAACAAATATGTAAGTATGACTACAAAACTATACAGTATGTTGTTGTACACACTTTTACATGTAACAAGAAGCAATTACTGTGTATTGATCTTGATAACAAAATGTCACAATTCCTGCTCATTTGAATGTCAGCTCTTTTATAATCATTTGTAAACTTGAAGACTATATTTATATAGGTTTTATAAATAATTCATGTATAGAATGTGTAAAATAAAAGGTCTGTTTATAAAAGTCTAAGAATCATAGTAACTGGCATGTTGGTTCCTTGGAGTCCCTAAAAGCTGAGTTTCCACTCAATATAATGTGAAACATTTTAATGTACAATTAATAAGAAATTGGTGTAGGTATATATTAGACCCCTTTCACACTCGTTTTATAGGCATTTTAGCGGTAAAAATAGCACCTAAAAAAGTCTGCAAAATGCTTCCCATGCATCTTAATGGAACCTTTCACTAAGAGGCGTTGCGCTGGCTGGGCGTTGACAAGAGTCCTGCAAGAAGCATCTTTGGAGCATGTTTGGGGCGCTTTAAAATGCACTGTAAAAACGCTCATCTCCATTGAAATGAATGGGAACTGTTTTAAAGGCGTCCTATTAGTGCCTAAAAACCGCCCACAAGCTATGGGAAGGTCACATGACTGCAGTGCAGTGGACGATGCTGGGATACCAGGAAATCCGGTTGAGAGGTGGAGAGGAGACAGAGAGAGACAGAAGCATGGATGCTGAAGAAAACCAGGACATGCAGCCTAGAGCTGAAGAAGTATATAGACCTGAAAGATTCTCTGCCTCTGTAGAACCTGAAGAGTTCATACAGACAATGAGGGATCACCCAGAGTTTTGGGGTAAGAAAAATCTCTGGTACACCAACATAAATAAGAGGAGTGTTGGATAGAATACAGTTTCTACACTGCACATTCCACACTGGAGTTCCCTCACCAGGAAGCAGAAAACCAACAAAAGTAAGTTCAAATCCCAATCTAGTCCCATTAATCCCTAGTACCCTTAACCCTAATCCTAGTCCCAAACCCCTAACCCTAATCCAAGTCCCTATAGTCCCAAAACCCTAACCCTTACCTGGTCCCTATAGTCCCAAACCCCTAACCCTAACACTAATCCCAATCCCTATAGTTCAAAAACCCCTAACCCTAACCTTAATCCCAAACTTCTATCCCTAATCCCAGTCCCTATAGTTCCAAACCCCTAACCCTAATCCCAGTCCCTAGATTCCCAAACCCCTAACCCTAATCCCAGTCCCTATAGTCCCAAACCCCTAACCCTAATCCCAGTCCCTATAGTCCCAAACCCCTAACCCTAACCCCTAAACCTGGTCCCTATAGTCCCAAACCCCTAACCCTAATCCCAGTCCCTATAGTCCCAAAACCCCTAACACTAATCCCAGTCCCTATAATCCAAAAACCCCTAGCCCTAACCTTAATCCCGGTCCCTATAGTCCTAAATCCCTAACCCTAATCCCAGTCTATTAGTTCCAAACCACTAACCCTAACACTAATCCCAATACATATAGTCCAAAAACCCCTAACCTTAATCCCTGTCCCTATAGTCCCAAACCCCCAACCCTAATCCTGGTCCCTATAATTCCAAACCCCTAACACTAATCCCAGTCCATATAGTTCAAAAACCCCTAACCTTAATCCCTGTCCCTATAGTTCCAAACCCCTAACCATAATCCCAGTCCCTATAGTCCCAAACCCCTAACCCTAATCAAGGTCCCTATAGTCCAAAAACCCCTAACCCTAACGTTAATCCTGTTCCTATAGTCCCAAACCCGAAACCCTAATCAAGGATCCCTATAGTCCCAAACCCCTAACCCTAATCCCGCTCCCTAAAGTCCAAAACCCTAACCCTAATCCCAGTCCCTATAGTCCCAAACCCCTAACTCTAACCCTAATGCTGGTCCATGTAGTCCCAAATCCCTAACCCTAACACTAATCCCAGTCCCTATAGTCCAAAAACCCTTAACCCTGATCCCACTCCCTATAGTCCAAAACCCCTAACCCTAATCCCAGTCCCTAACCCCTAACTCTAACCCTAATGCTGGTCCCTGTAGTCCCAAACCCCTAACCCTAACACGAATCCCAGTCCATATAGTCCAAAAACCCCTAACCCTAACCTTAATCTCAGTCCAACTAGTCCCAAACCCCTAACCCTAATCCCAGTCCCTATAGTCCCAAACCCCTAACAATAACACTGATCCCAGTCCATATAGTCCAAAAAACCCTAACCCTAACCTTAATCCCAGTCCCTATAGTCCCAAACCCCTAACCCTAATCCTGGTCCCTATAGTCCAAAAACCCCTAAAACTAACCTTAATCCTGGTCCCTATAGTCCCAAACCCCTAACCCTAATCGCGGTCCCTATAGTCCAAAAACCCCTAACCTTAACCTTAATCCCGGTCTCTATAGTCCCAAACCCCTAACTAACACTAATCCCAGTCCCTATAGTCCCAAACCCCTAACCCTAACCCTAATCCCAGTCCCTTTAGTCCCAACCCCCTTACCCTAATCCCGGACCCTATAGTTCCAAACCCCTAACCCTAATCCTAGTCCCTATAGTCCCAAACCCCTAACCCTAATCTCAGTCCCTATAGTCCCAACCCCCTAACCCTAATCCCGGTCCCTATAGTCCAAAAGCCCCTAACCCTAACTTTAATCCCGGTCCCTATAGTCCCAAACCCCTAACCTTAACCCTAATCCTGGTTCCTATAGTCCCAAACCCTAATCCTAATCCCAGTCCCTATGGTCCCAAACCCCTAACCCTAATCCCGGTCCATTAGTCCCAAACACCTAACCCTAACACTAATTCCAATCCATATAGTCCAAAAACCCCTAACCTTAATCCCTGTCCCTATAGTAACAAACCCCTAACCCTAATCACGGTCCCTATAGTCCCAAACCCCTAACCCTAACACTAATCAAAGTCCATATAGTCCAAAAAACCCCAACCTTAATCCCTGTCCCTATAGTCCCAAACCCCTAACCCTAATCCCGGTCCCTATGGTCCAAAAACCCCTAACCTTAATCCTGGTCTCTATAGTCCCAAACCCCTAACCATAACCCTAATCCCGGTCCCTATAGTCCCAAACCCTTAACCCTAATCAAGGTCCCTATAGTCCAAAAACCCCTAACCCTAACGTTAATCCTGTTCCTATAGTCCCAAACCCGTAACCCTAATCAAGGATCCCTATAGTCCCAAACGCCTAACCCTAATCCCGCTCCCTATCGTCCAAAACCCCTAACCCAATCCCAGTCCCCATAGGCCCAAACCCCTAACTCTAACCCTAATGCTGGTCCCTGTAGTCCCAAACCCCTAACCCTAACACTAATCCCAGTCCCTTAGTCCAAAAACCCCTAACCCTAATCCCACTCCCTATAGTCCCAAACCCCTAACACTAATCCCAGTCCCTATAATCCAAAAACCCCTAGCCCTAACATTAATCCCGGTCCCTATAGTCCCAAATCCCTAACCCTAATCCCAGTCTATTAGTCCCAAACCACTAACCCTAACACTAATCCCAATACATATAGTCCAAAAACCCCTAACCTTAATCCCTGTCCCTATAGTCCCAAACCCCTAACAATAATCCTGGTCCCTATAGTTCCAAACCCCTAACACTAATCCCAGTCCATATAGTTCAAAAACCCCTAACCTTAATCCCTGTCCCTATAGTTCCAAACCCCTAACCCTAATCCCAGTCTATTAGTCCCAAACCACTAACCCTAACACTAATCCCAATACATATAGTCCAAAAACCCCTAACCTTAATCCCTGTCCCTATAGTCCCAAACCCCTAACCCTAATCCCGGTCCCTATAGTTCCAAACCCCTAACACTAATCCCAGTCCATATAGTTCAAAAACCCCTAACCCTAATCCCGCTCCCTATAGTCCAAAACCCCTAACCCTAATCCCAGTCCCTATAGTCCCAAACCCCTAACTCTAACCCTAATGCTGGTCCCTGGAGTCCCAAATCCCTAACACTAACACTAATCCCAGTCCCTATAGTCCAAAAACCCTTAACCCTGATCCCACTCCCTATAGTCCAAAACTCCTAACCCTAATCTCAGTCCCTAACCCCTAACTCTAACCCTAATGCTGGTCCCTGTAGTCCCAAACCCCTAACCCTAACACTAATCCCAGTCCATATAGTCCAAAAACCCCTAACCCTAACCTTAATCCCAGTCCAACTAGTCCCAAACCCCTAACCCTAATCCCAGTCCCTATAGTCCCAAACCCCTAACAATAACACTGATCCCAGTCCATATAGTCCAAAAAACCCTAACCCTAACCTTAATCCCAGTCCCTATAATCCCAAACCCCTAACCCTAATCCTGGTCCCTATAGTCCAAAAACCCCAACCCTAACCTTAATCCCGGTCCCTATAGTCCCAAACCCCTAACCCTAACCCTAATCCCAGTCCCTGTAGTCCCAAACTCCTAACCCTAATCCTGGTCCCTATAGTCCAAAAACCCCTAAAACTAACCTTAATCCTGGTCCCTATAGTCCCAAACCCCTAACCCTAATCCCGGTCCCTATAGTCCAAAAACCCCTAACCTTAACCTTAATCCCGGTCTCTATAGTCCCAAACCCCTAACTAACACTAATCCCAGTCCCTATAGTCCCAAACCCCTAACCCTAATCCCAGTCCCTTTAGTCCCAACCCCCTTACCCTAATCCTGGTCCCTATAGTTCCAAACCCCTAACCCTAATCCTAGTCCCTATAGTCCCAAACCCCTAACCCTAATCCCAGTCCCTATAGTCCCAACCCCCTAACCCTATTCCCGGTCCCTATAGTCCAACAGCCCCTAACCCTGACTTTAATCCCGGTCCCTATAGTCCCAAACCCTAATCCTAATCCCGGTCCCTATGGTCCCAAACCCCTAACCCTAATCCCGGTCCATTAGTCCCAAACACCTAACCCTAACTCTAATTCCAATCCATATAGTCCAAAAACCCCTAACCTTAATCCCTGTCCCTATAGTAACAAACCCCTAACCCTAATCACGGTCCCTAAAGTCCCAAACCCCTAACCCTAACACTAATCACAGTCCATATAGTCCAAAAAACCCCAACCTTAATCCCTGTCCCTATAGTCCCAAACCCCTAACCCTAATCCCGGTCCCTATGGTCCAAAAACCCCTAACCTTAATCCTGGTCCCTATAGTCCCAAACCCCTAACCATAACCCTAATCCCGGTCCCTATAGTCCCAAACCCTTAACCCTAATCAAGGTCCCTATAGTCCAAAAACCCCTAACCCTAACGTTAATCCTGTTCCTATAGTCCCAAACCCGTAACCCTAATCAAGGATCCCTATAGTCCCAAACCCCTAACCCTAATCCCGCTCCCTATAGTCCAAAACCCCTAACCCAATCCCAGTCCCTATAGGCCCAAACCCCTAACTCTAACCCTAATGCTGGTCCCTGTAGTCCCAAACCCCTAACCCTAACACTAATCCCAGTCCCTATAGTCCAAAAACCCCTAACCCTAATCCCGCTCCCTATAGTCCAAAACCCCTAACCCTAATCCAAGTCCCTATAGTGTCAGGAAGGGCATGCCAGCACCCAAGATGGCTGCCGAAGAAGACGACCTGTTACCTCTGCCTGTCAGGAAGGGCATGCCAGCACCCAAAATGGCTGCCGAAGAAGAGTCTATAGTCCCAAACCCCTAACTAACACTAATCCCAGTCCCTATAGTCCCAAACCCCTAACCCTAACCCTAATCCCAGTCTCTTTAGTCCCAACCCCCTTACCCTAATCCCGGACCCTATAGTTCCAAACCCCTAACCCTAATCCTAGTCCCTATAGTCCCAAACCCCTAACCCTAATCTCAGTCCCTATAGTCCCAACCCCCTAACCCTAATCCCGGTCCCTATAGTCCAAAAGCCCCTAACCCTAACTTTAATCCCGGTCCCTATAGTCCCAAACCCCTAACCTTAACCCTAATCCTGGTTCCTATAGTCCCAAACCCTAATCCTAATCCCAGTCCCTATGGTCCCAAACCCCTAACCCTAATCCCGGTCCATTAGTCCCAAACACCTAACCCTAACACTAATTCCAATCCATATAGTCCAAAAACCCCTAACCTTAATCCCTGTCCCTATAGTAACAAACCCCTAACCCTAATCACGGTCCCTATAGTCCCAAACCCCTAACCCTAACACTAATCAAAGTCCATATAGTCCAAAAAACCCCAACCTTAATCCCTGTCCCTATAGTCCCAAACCCCTAACCCTAATCCCGGTCCCTATGGTCCAAAAACCCCTAACCTTAATCCTGGTCTCTATAGTCCCAAACCCCTAACCATAACCCTAATCCCGGTCCCTATAGTCCCAAACCCTTAACCCTAATCAAGGTCCCTATAGTCCAAAAACCCCTAACCCTAACGTTAATCCTGTTCCTATAGTCCCAAACCCGTAACCCTAATCAAGGATCCCTATAGTCCCAAACGCCTAACCCTAATCCCGCTCCCTATCGTCCAAAACCCCTAACCCAATCCCAGTCCCCATAGGCCCAAACCCCTAACTCTAACCCTAATGCTGGTCCCTGTAGTCCCAAACCCCTAACCCTAACACTAATCCCAGTCCCTTAGTCCAAAAACCCCTAACCCTAATCCCACTCCCTATAGTCCCAAACCCCTAACACTAATCCCAGTCCCTATAATCCAAAAACCCCTAGCCCTAACATTAATCCCGGTCCCTATAGTCCCAAATCCCTAACCCTAATCCCAGTCTATTAGTCCCAAACCACTAACCCTAACACTAATCCCAATACATATAGTCCAAAAACCCCTAACCTTAATCCCTGTCCCTATAGTCCCAAACCCCTAACAATAATCCTGGTCCCTATAGTTCCAAACCCCTAACACTAATCCCAGTCCATATAGTTCAAAAACCCCTAACCTTAATCCCTGTCCCTATAGTTCCAAACCCCTAACCCTAATCCCAGTCTATTAGTCCCAAACCACTAACCCTAACACTAATCCCAATACATATAGTCCAAAAACCCCTAACCTTAATCCCTGTCCCTATAGTCCCAAACCCCTAACCCTAATCCCGGTCCCTATAGTTCCAAACCCCTAACACTAATCCCAGTCCATATAGTTCAAAAACCCCTAACCCTAATCCCGCTCCCTATAGTCCAAAACCCCTAACCCTAATCCCAGTCCCTATAGTCCCAAACCCCTAACTCTAACCCTAATGCTGGTCCCTGGAGTCCCAAATCCCTAACACTAACACTAATCCCAGTCCCTATAGTCCAAAAACCCTTAACCCTGATCCCACTCCCTATAGTCCAAAACTCCTAACCCTAATCTCAGTCCCTAACCCCTAACTCTAACCCTAATGCTGGTCCCTGTAGTCCCAAACCCCTAACCCTAACACTAATCCCAGTCCATATAGTCCAAAAACCCCTAACCCTAACCTTAATCCCAGTCCAACTAGTCCCAAACCCCTAACCCTAATCCCAGTCCCTATAGTCCCAAACCCCTAACAATAACACTGATCCCAGTCCATATAGTCCAAAAAACCCTAACCCTAACCTTAATCCCAGTCCCTATAATCCCAAACCCCTAACCCTAATCCTGGTCCCTATAGTCCAAAAACCCCAACCCTAACCTTAATCCCGGTCCCTATAGTCCCAAACCCCTAACCCTAACCCTAATCCCAGTCCCTGTAGTCCCAAACTCCTAACCCTAATCCTGGTCCCTATAGTCCAAAAACCCCTAAAACTAACCTTAATCCTGGTCCCTATAGTCCCAAACCCCTAACCCTAACCCTAATCCCGGTCCCTATAGTCCAAAAACCCCTAACCTTAACCTTAATCCCGGTCTCTATAGTCCCAAACCCCTAACTAACACTAATCCCAGTCCCTATAGTCCCAAACCCCTAACCCTAATCCCAGTCCCTTTAGTCCCAACCCCCTTACCCTAATCCTGGTCCCTATAGTTCCAAACCCCTAACCCTAATCCTAGTCCCTATAGTCCCAAACCCCTAACCCTAATCCCAGTCCCTATAGTCCCAACCCCCTAACCCTAATCCCGGTCCCTATAGTCCAACAGCCCCTAACCCTGACTTTAATCCCGGTCCCTATAGTCCCAAACCCTAATCCTAATCCCGGTCCCTATGGTCCCAAACCCCTAACCCTAATCCCGGTCCATTAGTCCCAAACACCTAACCCTAACTCTAATTCCAATCCATATAGTCCAAAAACCCCTAACCTTAATCCCTGTCCCTATAGTAACAAACCCCTAACCCTAATCACGGTCCCTAAAGTCCCAAACCCCTAACCCTAACACTAATCACAGTCCATATAGTCCAAAAAACCCCAACCTTAATCCCTGTCCCTATAGTCCCAAACCCCTAACCCTAATCCCGGTCCCTATGGTCCAAAAACCCCTAACCTTAATCCTGGTCCCTATAGTCCCAAACCCCTAACCATAACCCTAATCCCGGTCCCTATAGTCCCAAACCCTTAACCCTAATCAAGGTCCCTATAGTCCAAAAACCCCTAACCCTAACGTTAATCCTGTTCCTATAGTCCCAAACCCATAACCCTAATCAAGGATCCCTATAGTCCCAAACCCCTAACCCTAATCCCGCTCCCTATAGTCCAAAACCCCTAACCCAATCCCAGTCCCTATAGGCCCAAACCCCTAACTCTAACCCTAATGCTGGTCCCTGTAGTCCCAAACCCCTAACCCTAACACTAATCCCAGTCCCTATAGTCCAAAAACCCCTAACCCTAATCCCGCTCCCTATAGTCCAAAACCCCTAACCCTAATCCAAGTCCCTATAGTGTCAGGAAGGGCATGCCAGCACCCAAGATGGCTGCCGAAGAAGACGACCTGTTACCTCTGCCTGTCAGGAAGGGCATGCCAGCACCCAAAATGGCTGCCGAAGAAGATGACCTGTTACCTCTGCCCTGTCAGAATTCTATTGGTGCACACACACCCTGTGACAGCTTTTTGACACCCAAACAGGCTACTTAAACTCAGTCAGTTTCCAGACTCAGTGCTGTCTGCTCTACAGCGTTCCCTGTGTATCCTGCAATTACCTACCTGACTTCTGTTCCTGTTGTGTTCCGGTTTGCTTCCTGACGTTCCTGTTTCCTGCCTGCATCTGACCCCGGCTTGTCCTCTACTCTGCATCTGCCTGCTCCTTCTGCCACTTCGCTGCCAGTCTGCTGACGACCCGGCCTGTAATCTGATTCCGCTTCCGCTTCAGCCTCTGTTCCTGACGTGCCCGTTTGTGTATGACCCGGCCTGCCTGTACCTGCCTTCTCTTCAGCCTTGAGGGTGCCACCATCCCTTCTGCTGCACCTGCACTTCTGCTTGTGGGGACCGGTTGTCTACTCACTCTAGCTACCTGCCTACCACTGCTCTGGGATTCTTACAGACACCTCTACAGCCCGGCCGAGTGCTCCGATCCAGCTCCAGGTTCAGTGATCCCGCCAGGCACTCGTGCGACTCTGCATCTTGGTGCTTCCTGTCAGCTCTATCAGGGGCTCCAAGTCAGAGTTGTATATCAGGCTCCATCACCAGGTACGTGACAGTAGCAGACAGCCATGTCTGAGCCTGTGCAAGGACCCTCTCCTATGGAGGAACTCTGCCAACACCTAGCCGGATTAACACAAGCTGTAAAGGACTTACAACAGGGTTATACCCAGCTGGAAGGCCAAATACAGACCTTGTCTGCCTCTGCTGCTCAAGCACCTTCCACTTCTGGGATGCCAGCAGCACCTGCAGTCATTATGCTACCACCTGAACCCAGAGTCCCAACTCCTGAAAAGTTCCACGGAGAACGCAACGAGTTCAGAGCCTTCCGCAATGCATGCAAACTCTATTTTTCGCTACAACCACGAACCTTCTCCCTGGAAGCCACCAAGGTTGGGTTTGTCATTTCCTTGCTTCAGGGGGAACCACAGGCCTGGGCTCACCGACTCCTTGAACAAAAGGCCACATCTCTGACGGACTTAGCCTCCTTTTTTGGAGCCATGGCTCAGTTATATGAAGACCCCCAGCAAGCCGCTACTGCGGAAGCCGCCCTTCACACGCTTCAGCAGGGTCACAGGGCCGTGGAGGACTATGTTTCAGAATTCAGGCGCTGGAGTTCCGACACTAACTGGAACGATGCTGCCCTGCGTTACCAGTTCCGCATGGGCCTTTCTGATAATCTCAAGGACGAGCTAGCACGAACAGGTGTCCCCTCCACCTTGGAGACACTTATAAATTTGTCAATCCAGATTGACCGTCGCTTAAGGGAACGTAGGTCGGAATGAGCCACCGACCAGTCCCGTCCAGTATGGATGTTTCCACGAGTGTCTGGTTCTTTCAGTCCCGCTTCACCTGCTCCTGCCGCATCCGCTTCAGACGCACCTGAACCCATGAAGCTTGGTCTCCTCCGTCGTTCTCTGACTACAGAAGAACGCCAGCGCAGACGCCAGCTAAATCTTTGCCTGTACTGTGGAGGATCAGGACATTATGTGAGGTCTTGTCCGGTCAAGATCCGCAAGTGCCTCTCAGTTACATCCGCTTCTCCTCCATCTCTACCCAATCACTCTGCTCATCTTGCTCTTTCCATTTTGTTACAGCTCCCAGGAGGAACTATCCAGACCCCCGCTATAATTGACTCTGGAGCTTGCAGCTGTTTCATAGATTTAGCTTTTGCTGCCAAACATCAAATTCCTCTACTACCCAAGGCTCAGAGACTTTCTGTACATCTGGCAGATGGATCCACCATTAAATCTGGATTGGTTACTCATGAAACCATCCCATTATCTACCACTATTGCCGAGAACCATCAAGAGCTTCTACGCCTAGATGCAATCGCTTCCCCTCTGTTCCCAATCATTCTGGGTATGCCATGGTTAAAAGCTCATAACCCTTACATTAACTGGGTTACAGAAGAAATCAAGTTTCTTTCCCCCTATTGCCATCAGCATTGTTGGCAAGAGAATCATCAGGACCAATCTCCCCTGCTGTGCATCGATTTGGAGTCCGAAGCCCGCCAAGTCGTTCCAGTAGCATATCACGATTTTCTGGATGTTTTCAGCAAAAAAGGGGCAGAAATGCTTCCTCCTCATAGGGCTTATGACTGTCCAATTGAGCTCCTTCCTGGGGTTGAAGTTCCTTTTGGCAGGATCTTTCCTCTATCTGAATCTGAACTTGTTGCTTTGAAAGACTACATTGATGACAACCTTAAAAAGGGGTTTATTCGCCCCTCCACATATCCTGCCGGTGCGGGGATCTTCTTTGTAGAAAAAAAGGACCACTCATTACGGCCCTGTGTGGACTACCGTGAACTTAATAAGGTCACTGTAAAAAAACGTTACCCTCTTCCATGTATGCCTGAATTATTCCGGCGACTCGGTACGGCCACCATTTTCACAAAATTGGATCTTCGGGGTGCTTATAATCTGGTTCGCATACGAAAGGGGGATGAATGGAAGACGGCGTTCCGCACACTGTTTGGGCATTTTGAATACCTTGTGATGCCCTTTTGACTTTGCAGTGCCCCAGCTACCTTTCAGCACTTCATCAACGATGTCTTCCGAGATTTCCTGGATCTATTTGTTGTTGTTTATCTTGCTGATATACTAATCTTCTCTCCCTCTCTAGATCACCACCGTAGTCACGTCAAGAATGTATTGAGTCGCCTTCGACAACATGGACTTTATGCAAAACCAGAGAAATGTGTATTTGAACGCCAAAGCATCCAATTCTTGGGTTTAATCATTTCCACCGAAGGCATCCAGATGGATCCCCAGAAGGTTACAGCCATCCTGGATTGGCTTGCTCCCAGTGATAAGAAGGGTGTCCAACGTTTCGTGGGGTTTGCAAATTTTTATCGAAAATTCATCAGAAATTTTTCTGCAATCATATCCCCCATTAAAAGTTTAACCAAACAAGGTACAAGATTCTCTTGGTCTCTGGAAGCTCAGAAAGCTTTTGACACCCTAAAAAGACTTTTCACATCTGCATCTGTCCTGAAACACCCTGACCCAGCCTTGCCCTACGTCTTGGAAGTAGACGCCTCAGAAACAGCGGTAGGAGCAATATTGTATCAGAGGCGGGGAGCTAAGGCTCTACTGCATCCAGTTGCTTTTTTTTCCCGCAAGCTGTCAAATGCAGAAAGGAACTACAACGTCGGGGACCGTGAACTTTTGGCCATCAAAGCCGCCCTGGAGGAATGGAGGTACCTTCTAGAGGGGGCCGCACACCCAATCTTAATCTATACCGATCATAAGAACCTCGAGTATTTAAGAACAGCAAAAAGATTAAAACTCTGACAAGCCAGGTGGGCACTATTCTTTTCTAGATTCACTTTTCACTTAACATTCAGGCCTGGATCCAAGAATGCAAAACCCGATGCGTTATCACGCATGTTCAGCAAACCTGAAGAAATCTCATCTCCGGATACCATTCTATCCCCTGGGAACTTCCTGTTACTTCAAGGAGAGTTAATAAAACAAATTAAACAAACTCTAGTAAGGAACCCTTCACCAGCCGGGGTCTCTCTACTGGCAAAGGATGGGCTACTTTGGCATGAAGACAAGGTCTTTGTGCCGGGAGACCTCCGAATGGCCATCCTGGTGCGATGCCATGATCATGTGCTGGCAGGTCATTTTGGCATTGGCAAGACAACTGAATTAGTACAACGGACATTTTGGTGGCCTGGGGTGGAAAAAGCTTGTAGGAAATATGTGGAATCTTGCACCACTTGCATCCGCAATAAAACCAGCAGATCCAGAGCCTGGGGTCTGCTAAAACCCTTACCTGTCCCCAGTAGACCTTGGAAGATGATCTCAATAGATTTTATTGTAGAACTTCAAAGTCTTTGATAACGCCCTGGGGGAGGGGCGAAACGCGTCGACGCAACATCCGGCCCATGCTCGCTTACTCGAGAACCAGTGACATCACTTCCTGGTGTTGGTGGAACGCACGCCATCCAGCAGCGAACACCGGCCTATTTTCTGAATGCCTGCTCTGCACATGGATTCCGTGAGTAGCGCTTTTATGCGCAGGTGATCTCACGGTGCCATAGGTTTTATGCTATGTGTTTTCTTTTCTCCCTTTGGTGGAATACGAGGTTTGTGATTCCAAAGATCTCCTCTCAAAACATCACCGGCACCAGCCTATTTGCCATTTAAGTTCACCATATGAATAAATAAGCTTGAAATCTGTAGATTGTCCTCATGTGAAGGAACTGTGTGATTTAATAGACTTTATGTTGTTTTTGTTTTTGTTTAATTTTTTACACAGATTTACTTTATTATTCACGTATTTATGGTATTTTTTAGTCTCAGGATTAATTGATCTGGATTTTTTGTGATTGATCTAGACCATTTCTCATTCACGTGTCTGAATTCACCTCTAGTGACCTAGTGGTGGCAGTGTGCCTGAGCACAGTTTTGTACATATTTCTATTTAATATTCACTCAATGTGTTTTTGTGTAACAATCATTCACGATATGTGGTTTTATAGGAAAATATTTTTTTAGTACCCACTTGGTGAGTTGCTAGCGCAGGTCTTCTTTCCTTCATAATATTATTAAAGTACTAGCACTTTTTACCTAGCAGCTGCAACATATTAATTAGTTTAGAATTTATTCACTTGCAAGCGCTGTCTTTTCATTTATTTATATTTACAGTTAGTGCAGTGCGTCCTGCTCACAGTGTTCAGCTAGATCCGTTCCTGTTATCTTCTTACTGACAGGCAGGCTTGTCTTGTTACAGTATATACAGCTACCTGAAGAAAATTGCTGGTGTTCTTTTGATCCTATTAGTACCACAGTCAGGCAGCTAGACTATTTACAGTTAGTGCAGTGCGTCCTGCTCACAGTGTTCAGCTAAAACTACAAGTTAGTGGGGTGCGTCCTGCTCACAGTGTTCAGCTAAACCTACAAGTTAGTGGGGTGCGTCCTGCTCACAGTGTTCAGCTAAACCTACAAGTTAGTGCGGTGCGTCCTGCTCACAGTGTTCAGCTAAAACTACAAGTTAGTGCTGTGCGTCCTGCTCACAGTGTTCAGCAAAACCTACAAGTTAGTGTAGTGAGACCTCTGCACAGTGTCCATCTAAAGCTACAAGTTAGTGCAGTGCGTCCTGCTCACAGTGTTCAGCTAGATCCGTTACTGTTATCTTCTTACTGACAGGCAGGCTTGTCTTGTTACAGTATATACAGCTACCTGAAGAAAATTGCTGGTGTTCTTTTGATCCTATTAGTACCACAGTCAGGCAGCTAGACTATTTACAGTTAGTGCAGTGCGTCCTGCTCACAGTGTTCAGCTAAAACTACAAGTTAGTGGGGTGCGTCCTGCTCACAGTGTTCAGCTAAACCTACAAGTTAGTGGGGTGCGTCCTGCTCACAGTGTTCAGCTAAACCTACAAGTTAGTGCGGTGCGTCCTGCTCACAGTGTTCAGCTAAACCTACAAGTTAGTGGGGCGCGTCCTGCTCACAGTGTTCAGCTAAACCTACAAGTTAGTGGGGTGCGTCCTGCTCAGTGTTCAGCTAATCCTACAAGTTAGTGCGGTGCATCCTGCTCGCAGTGTTTAGCTAAACCTACAAGTTAGTGGGGTGCATCCTGCTCACAGTGTTCAGCTAAACCTACGAGTTAGTGCGGTGCGTCCTGCTCACAGTGTTCAGCTAAAACTACAAGTTAGTGCTGTGCGTCCTGCTCACAGTGTTCAGCTAAACCTACAAGTTAGTGTAGTGAGACCTCTGCACAGTGTTCATCTAAAGCTACAAGTTAGTGCAGTGCGTCCTGCTCACAGTGTTCAGCTAGATCCGTTCCTGTTATCTTCTTACTGACAGGCAGGCTTGTCTTGTTACAGTATATACAGCTACCTAAAGAAAATTGCTGGTGTTCTTTTGATCCTATTAGTACCACAGTCAGGCAGCTAGACTATTTACAGTTAGTGCAGTGCATCCTGCTCACAGTGTTCAGCTAAAACTACAAGTTAGTGGGGTGCGTCCTGCTCAGTGTTCAGTTAAACCTACAAGTTAGTGGGGTGCGTCCTGCTCAGTGTTCAGCTAAAACTACAAGTTAGTGTGGTGCGTCCACCTCACAGTGTTCAGCTAAACCTACAAGTTAGTGCAGTGCATCCTGCTCACAGTGTTCAGCTAAACCTACAAGTTAGTGTAGTGAGACCTCTGCACAGTGTTCATCTAAAGCTACAAGTTAGTGCAGTGCGTCCTGCTCACAGTGTTCAGCTAAAACTACAAGTTAGTGCTGTGCGTCCTGCTCACAGTGTTCAGCTAAAACTACAAGTTAGTGTGGTGCGTCCACCTCACAGTGTTCAGCTAAACTTACAAGTTATTTTTTTGCGAGCTCTGCACAGTGTTCACCTAAAGCTACCTCCTGTAGAAGGGTGGTGGTGTTTTCTTGATCCTATCACTACCGCAGGCAGCTAAAAAAGCTACAAGTTAGTTTTTTGCGAGCTCTGCACAGTGTTCAGCCTGTAGAAGGTTGGTGGTGTTCTCATACTACAGGCAGGCAGTTGATTTTGCTAGCTGCAGTATCAGTATATATATATATATATATATATATATATATATATATATATATCCCAGCTTAGTGCAGCTACAGACCATTAGTATGTCTGGAAGGCCAAGAAGGAGAGTCAGACAGTCACAAGCCAATAAGAGAGGGCAAGCAGGCTCTGTGTCTAGTGCTGGTCGTGGAGACGGTGCATCCTCATCAGCACATGGCCGTGGGACACGCTTGGCCTTTTTTTCGGCAGCTGGCCGTGTTGACCCGCAACATGCGGAAGACTTGGTCGAGTGGATGACCAAGCCGTCCTCATCCTCCTCATCCTCTCTCACCCATGCCCAGGATACTTTGTCTGGTAAAGCAGCGGCCTCTTCCCTCGGCTCAATGTCATCAGTGACTCCTTCCCTAGCCCCACCATGTCCTCCTGAGGAGTCCCTCGAACTGTTTGACCACAGTGTTGGGTACATGCTCCAGGAGGATGCCCAGCGTTTGGAAGGCTCTGATGATGATACTGAGCTTGATGAAGGCAGTAACATGAGCATGGACAGAGGGGGTGCCCAAGAAGAACAGCAATCTGGCAGTCATGCTCCCCCTGCTGCAGCATACTGCCAGGTTTGCTCCAGTGATGAGGAGGGAGGGGATGATGAGGTCACTGACTCAACGTGGGTGCCTGATAGGAGAGAGGAAGAGGAGGAGGAGGAGGAGGCGGCACATCACCAACGAGGCAGGATGCCCTCCAGGGGCCAGCCTAAGGGCAGCACATTGACTGCATCACACCCCAAAGCTCCACATGTGCAGGGCGCTGCAGTCTCTGCGCGTTATTCCAAAATTTCTTTGGTGTGGGCCTTTTTTGAGACGAGTGCATCAGATCGCACCGCTGCTATTTGCAACATATGTCTCAAGCGTATCTCGCGTGGCCAAAACATCTCCCACTTGGGTACCACATGCTTGACCAGACATATGTTGACCTGCAATGCAGTTCGTTGGCAAGCGTATCTAAAAGACCCACACCAAAGAACAAAGAGGACCTCTCTTTGCTCCTCATCGGCTGAGATCTCCAACCCCACTATACCTTCAGTCCTCTCTGAGACCTGCACTGAGAGGAATGAAGGTGTAGAATTAGGTGTGTCACAGCCAAGTACTTGTGGGCAATCTGCTTTTTGTACACCGACGTCAGATTGTACCAGGCAAATTTCCCTGCCCCAGCTGCTGCACCGTCGAAAGAAGTTTGCTCCCAGCCATCCACATGCGCAGCGGTTGAATGCTAGCTTGGCAAAATTGCTAGCACTTCAACTGCTGCCTTTTCAGTTGGTAGACTCTGCCCCCTTCCGTGAGTTTGTGGAATGTGCGGTTCCTCAGTGGCAGGTACCCAAACGCCACTTTTTCTCACGGAAGGCGATACCGGCTCTCTACCGGCATGTGGAAGGCAATGTCCATGCCTCGCTGGACAAGGCGGTCAGCGGTAAGGTGCATATTACCGCTGACTCATGGTCCAGCAGGCATGGACAGGGACGTTACCTAAGTTTCACGGCGCATTGGGTGACTCTGCTGGCAGCTGGGAAGGATGCAGGACAAGGTGCAGTAGTGTTGGAGGTTGTTCCGCCACCATGCCTCCAAAATGCTAATGATTGTGACACACCTCTCTCCTCCACCCCCTCCTCTTCTTCTTCCTCCATGGCCTCTTCCTGTACTTTGTCCTCGGAACCAGCGGTGCTCCATAGCCGTTCAAGGGGCTATGCAAGTACGCAGGTCAAAAGATGCCATGCGGTTCTTGAGCTGGTGTGCTTGGGGGACAGGAGTCACACTGGGGCAGAGGTTCTGTCAGCTCTGCAGGGGCAGGTTCAGAGGTGGTTGACCCCATGCCAACTTAAGGCAGGAATGGTGGTTTGCGACAATGGCACCAACCTCCTCTCTGCCCTGCGACAGGGACAAATGACCCATGTGCCCTGTTTGGCTCACGTCCTTAACTTGGTGGTGCAGCGGTTCTTGGGCAGGTACCCGGGCTTACAGGATGTCCTGAGGCAGGCCAGAAAAGTCTGTGTGCATTTCCGCCGGTCATATAATGCCAGTGCTCGGCTGACGGACCTCCAAAAAGGAGTTTAACCTGCCCAAGAACCGCCTAATCTGTGACATGCCCACCAGGTGGAACTCAACGTTGGCCATGCTGCAGCGGCTGCACATGCAGCAGAGGACCATCAATGAGTACCTGTGGGACTATGGCACCAGGACAGGTTCAGGGGAGCTTGTTTTTTTTCCCCATGCCAGTGGGCCATGATCAGGGATGCATGCACTGTCCTGTCACCATTTGAGGAGGCCACAAGGATGGTGAGCAGTGACAGTGCATGCATTAGTGACACTGTCCATCTTGTCCACCTGTTGGAGCACACACTGCGTGGAAAAAAGGACAGGGCACTTGAGGCAGAACAGAGGCAGGAAGAGGAGGACTTACTTAGATGTCAAGGCCCCCTTTATCCAGACAGTGTTCCTGCGTGCCCGCCGATCACACAGGAAGAGGACGAGGAGGAGGAGGAGGAGGAGGAAGATTGTGTCAGTATGGAGGTGGAGCCTGGCACTCAGCATCAGCAGCAGTCTTTAAGGGATCAGTCCCAAGAAACACATGGACTTGTACGTGGCTGGGAGGAGGTGGCTGCGGACCATGTCGTCCTTAGTGACCCAGAGGACTCCGGACCGAATGCCTTAGCAAACCTACGCTGCATGGCCTCCCTGATCCTGCAAAGCCTGCGTAAGGATCCTCGTATTCGTGGCATCAAGGAGAAGGACCAATACTGGCTGGCAACCCTCCTTAATCCACGTTACAAGGGTAAGGTTGCGAACCTTATCTTGCCATCGCAGAGGGAGCAGAGGATGAAACATCTTCGTGAGGCCTTACAGAAAGGTCTGTGCAACACGTTTCCAGAGACTGGGAGGTTACAAACTCCTGTTTCTGGACAACGTGTTGCTGAGGCTTCGGTCAGTCAAAGAAGGAGCGGTGGAGAAGGTGGCCGTCTGACCGATGCGTTCAGACAATTTTTTGGTCCGCAGCCCCAAGATATGATCGGTTCCAGCAACCATCGCCAGCGTCTGTTTTACATGGTGCAGGAATACCTAGGGGCAAGATCTGACTTGGACACCTTTCCCAACGAAAATCCTCTGGGTTACTGGGTCTTGAGGATGGATCACTGGCCAGAGCTTGCACAGTATGCAATTGAGCTACTGGCCTGTCCTGCATCCAGCGTTCTTTTGGAACGCACATTCAGTGCTGCTGGAGGCTTTGTAACCGATCACAGGGTGCGTCTGTCCACCGACTCGGTCGATCGACTTACCTTCATAAAAATAAATTAGTCTTGGATCACCACCAGCTACCAAGCACCTGATGCTGATGTAACCGAATAATTTTTTTTGAAATCTCAGATCCCTTCAAAGACTGCCTATGCTGATGCTGAGTGACTATCCCTGAGTAATTATCCTCTTCCTCCTCAATCATCACGCTGAAAGCTTGTAAGAACGTTTTTGGTTCTGGGCGCCACCACCAGTGCCTAAGGCACAATTTTTCAGCCCCTGTTTAACAGGGGCGTGTAATTACAATTTTTGATGCAATACTTTGCAGCAGGGCTCATTTCAGCATTCCAACTAGAGTATCTGTGAGGTGTTGCAGTGTTGTGGCACCAGCACCAGTGCCTAAGGCTCAATTTTTCTGCCCCTGTTTAACAGGGGCGTGTAATTACAATTTTTGATGCAATACTTTGCAGCAGGGCTCGTTTCTGCATTCCAACTAGAGTGTCTGTGAGGGGTTGCAGTGTTGTGGCACCAACACCAGTGCCTAAGGCCTAATTTTTCAGCCCCTGTTCAACAGGGGCATGTAATTACAATTCTTGATCTAATATTTCACAGCAGAGCCCATTTCTGCACCCACCAAGAGCGAGTGAGGACTTACAGTGTTGTGGCACCACCACCACCACCACCACCACCACCAAAGGCCTAATTTTTCTGCCCTTGTTCAGCAGGGGCATGTAATTACAATTCTTGATCTAATATTTCACAGCAGGGCCCATTTCTGCACCCACCAAGAGCGAGTGAGGACTTACACTGTTGTGGCACCAGCACCACCACCAAGGCCCAATTTTTCTGCCCCTGTTCAACAGGGGCATGTAATTACAATTCTTGATCTAATATTTCACAGCAGGGCCCATTTCTGCACCCACCAAGAGCGAGTGAGGACTTACAGTGTTGTGGCACCAGCACCACCAGCAAAGGCCCAATTTTTCTGCCCCTGTTCAACAGGGGCATGTAATTATAATTCTTGATCTAATATTTCACAGCAGGGCCCTGTGAGGGCTTACAGTGTTGTGGCCACAACAACACCTAAGGCCCAAATTTCTGCTGAGTATATAGGGCAGGCCCCTACTTTCAAACATCTAACTTGCAAACGACTCTTACTTGCAAACGGAAGGAGACAACAGGAAGTGAGATGAAATCTACCCCTAGGAAGGGAAATTCTCTCCTGTAAGAGTTAATATGGGAAAAACATTTCTCCTTTCCACTGATGCTTTCCAATCCTTGTTCCACAAAAAACCCCAAATTTTCAAAAAACATTTTTCATTGGGACAAAAAGTGAGGTGAAATCTTCTGAAGAGGAGGAAAGACAGCAAAACAAATGTCACAGGGGTGATAACCCTTCCCTATGTTTTCCAAAAAGCTTAAAAAAGATTTTTTGGCTGGAGCTAAACACGTTAAAAATGTACCCGTTCAAAATTACAAACAGATTCTACTTAACAACAAACCTACAGTCCCTGTCTTGTTTACACCGCCTGTATACTGCTGTTCAGAGTATATAGGGCCTGGTGGCCCCACACCTTTCCTTATTTTAATTTGGGTGCGGGGTTCCCCTTAATATACATACAAGACCCAAAGGGCCTGGTAATGGACTGGGGGGTACCCATGCCGTTTGTCTCACTGATTTTCATCCATATTGCCAGAACCCAACATTACATTAAACCCACAAGCAGTTTTAAATGAGATTTTTTTCCTTTAAAAATGACATTTTGTGCAGGGACTGTTGTAAACACGAGAAACATGTGCCACTTTACAGGCATACTATAGACACGCCCCAGGTACGATATTTAAAGGAATATTTCACTTTTTTTTTTACTTTAAGCATCATTAAAATCACTGCTCCCGAAAAAACGGCCGTTTTTAAAAGTTTTTTTTGCATTGATACATGTCCCCTGGGGTAGGACCCGGGTCCCCAAACCCTTTTTAGGATAATACCATGCAAATTAGCCTTTAAAATGAGCACTTTTGATTTCGAACGTTCGAGTCCCATAGACGTCAATGGGGTTCTAACGTTCGTGCGAATTTTCGGTCCGTTCGCAGGTTCTGGTGCAAACCGAACGAGGGGGTGTTCGGATCATCCCTACTCTAACCTTAATCCCAGTTCGTATAGTCCAAAACCCCCTAGACCCTAACCTCAGTCCCTATAGTCCCTAACCCTAATCCCGGTCCCTATAGTCCCAAACCCCTAATCCCTAATCAAGATCCCTATAGTCAAAAAACACCTAACCCTAACGTTAATCCTGTTCCTATAGTCCCAAACCTGTAACCCTAATCAAGGATCCCTATAGTCCCAAACCCCTAACCCTAATCCCACTCCCTATAGTCCAAAACCCCTAACCCTAATCCCAGTCCCTATAGTCCCAAACCCCTAACTCTAACCCTAATGCTGGTCCCTGTTGTCCCAAACCCCTAAGCCTAACACTAATCCCAGTCCCTATAGTCCAAAAACCCCTAACCTTAATCCCAGTTCCTATAGTCCCAAACCCCTAACCATAACACTGAACCCAGTCCATATAGTCCAAAACCCCTAACCTTAATCCCAGTCCCTATAGTCCCAAACCCCTAACCCTAATCCCGGTCCCTATAATCCAAAAACCCCTAACCCTAACCTTAATCCCGGTCCCTATAGTCCCAAACCCCTAATCCCAGTCCCTATAGTCCCAAACCCCTAACCCTGATCCTAGTCTCTATAGTCCCAAACCCCTAACCCTAATCCCAGTCCCTAAAGTCCCAAACCCCTAACCCTAATCCTGGTCTCTATAGTCCCAAACCCCTAACCCTAATCCCGGACCCCATTAGTCCAAAAGCCCCTAACCTTAATCCCAGGCCCTATAGTCCCAAACCCCTAACCCTAACTTTAATCCCGGTCCCTATAGTCCCAAACCCCTAACCTTAACTCTAATCCCAGTTCCTATAGTCCCAAACCCCTAATCCTAATCCCGGTCTCTATAGTCCCAAACCCCTAACCCTAATCCCGGTCTCTATAGTCCCAAACCCCTAACCCTAACCCTAATACCAGTCCCTATAGTCCCAAATCCCTAACCCTAACCCTGGTCCCTATAGTCCAAAACCCCCTAACACTAACCTTAATCCCGGTCCCTATAGTCCCAAACCCCTAACCCTAATCCCGGTCCCTATAGTCCAAAAACAACTAACCCTAACCTTAATCCCAGTCCCTATAGTCCCAAACCCCTAACCCTAATCCCGGTCCCTATAGTCCAAAAACCCCTAACATTAACCTTAATCCCGGTCCCTATAGTCCCAAATCCCTAACCCTAATCCCAGTCGCTATAGTCCAAAAAACCCTAACCTTAACCTTAATCCCGGTCTCTATAGTCCCAAACCCCTAACTAACACTAATCCCAGTCCCTATAGTCCCAAACCCCTAACCCTAATCCCAGTCCCTATAGTCCCAAACCTCTAACCCTAATCCCGGTCCCTATAGTCCCAAACCCCTAACCCTAAACCCAGTCCCTATAGTCCAAAAGCCCCTAACCCTAACTTTAATCCCAGTCCCTATAGTCCCAAACCCCTAACCCTAATCCCGGTCCCTATAGTCCCAAAACCCTAATCCTAATCCCGGTCCCTATAGTCCCAAACTCCTAACCCTAATCCCAGTCACTATAGTCCCAAACCCCTAACCCTAATCCTGGTCCTATAGTCTAAAAACCCCTAACCCTAATCCCAGTCCCTATAGTTCCAAACCCCTAACCATAACCTCAATTTTATTGATGTTATTAGTTTGTATGTAATAATTATGAATGAACTATGAATGACTCACAAAACGATTATCAATATTATTTATGATAACATGCCTGCAGTCAATTCATAAATCAAATATGATAGCAGAAGTCTCTAATCTGACTATATATACACAGACATATAACAAGTTGAAAGAATATGTACCAAGAAATGTAATAAAACCTCTAAATTGCATAACGGTTAGATCATATCTCCTTGCCAACTTAGTGCACCTGCAGGGCTCAAAAAATAGTCAGCAAACTCATCCCTTATTGTGAAACCCACTCTTGGACCATGAACATGAGGGAAATCAATGGGTTCCATATTGTGTGCCAATGTGTCTTCAAAATTTACGCCATCTTTTTCCCGTACCAAATTATGTAACACACATGCTGCCTTTATTACTTTAAATGCCTTTTCAACAAAGTTTATCCGTTTAACTACTTAAGCCCCAGACTATTTGGCTAGCCAAAGACCAGAGCACTTTTTGCGATTCAGCACTGCGTCGCTTTAACTGACAACCCCTAACCCTAGCCCTAATCCCAATCCCTATTGTCCCAAACCCCTAGCCCTAACCCTAATCCTAGTCCCTCTAGTCCCAAACCCCTAACCCTAATCCCAGTTCCTATAGTCCTAAACCCCTAACCCCAGTCCCTATAGTGCCAAACCCCTACCCCTAACCCTAATCCCAGTCCCTATAGTCCAACAACCCCTAACTCTAACCTTAATCCCTGTCCCTATAGTCCCAAACTCCTAACCCTAATCCCGGTCCCTATAGTCCCAAACCTCTAACCCTAATCCCAGTCCATATAGTCCCAAACCTCTAGCCCTAATCCCAGTCCATATAGTCCCAAACCCCTAACCCTAACCCCAGTCCCTATAGTCCCAAACCTCTAACCCTAATCCCAATCCCTATAGTCCAAAAAAACCCTAACCTTAATCCCGGTCCCTATAGTCCCAAACCCCCAACCCCCAACCTTAACCCTAATCCTGGTTCCTATAGTCCCAAACCCCTAACCCTAATCCAAGTCCCTATAGTCCCAAACCCCAACCCTAATCCCAGTCCCTATAGTCCCAAAGCCCTAACCCTAATCATATTTCCTATAGTCCTAAACCCCTAACCCTAATCCCATTGCCTATAGTCCAAAAACCCCTAACCTTAACCTTAATCCCGGTCCCTATAATCCCAAACCCCTAACCCTAATCCCGGTCCCTATAGTCCCAAACCCCTAACCCTAATCCCAGTCCCTATAGTCTCAAACCCCTAACCCTAATCCCATTTCCTATAGTCCCAAATCCCTAGCCCTAACCCTAATCCCAGTTTCTATAGTCCCAAACCCCTAACCCTAATCCCAGTTTCTATAGTCCAAAACCCCTAACCCTAATCCCAGTCTCTATAGTCCCAAACCCCTAACCCTAATCTCAGTCCCTAAAGTCCCAAACCCCTAGCCCTAATTCTGGTCCCAATAGTCGCAAACCCCTATCCCTAACCTTAATCCCAGTCTCTATAGTCCCAAAAAAAGTGAAATATTCCTGTGGCCACAACACTTTAAGCCCTTACAGGGCCCTGCTGTGAAATATTAGATCAAGAATTGTAATTACATGCCCCTGTTGAACAGGGGCAGAAAAATTGGGCCTTTGTTGGTGGTGCTGGTGCCACAACAGGTGGCACCTGTTACAGATACTCTTGGTGGGCGCAGAAACGAGCCCTGCTGTGAAATATTAGATCAAGAATTCAAATTACATGTCCCTGTTGAACAGGGGCTGAAAAATTGGGCCTTAGGTGGGAAAGGTGTCCAAGTCAGATCTTGCCCCTAGGTATTCCTGCACCATGTAAAACAGACGCTGGCGATGGTTGCTGGAACCGATCATACCTTGGGGCTGCGGACCAAAAAATTGTCTGAACGCATCGGTCAGACGGCTACCTTCTCCACCGCTCCTTCTTTGACTGACCGAAGCCTCAGCAACACGTTGTCCAGAAACAGGAGTTTGTAACCTCCCAGTCTCTGGAAGCGCGTTGCACAGGCCTTTCTGCAAGGCCTCCCAAAGATTTTTCATCCTCTGCTCCCTCTGCGATGGCAAGATAAGGTTCGCAACCTTACCCTTGTAACGTGGATCAAGGAGGGTTGCCAGCCAGTATTGGTCCTTCTCCTTGATACCACGAATACAAGGATCCTTCCGCAGGCTTTGCAGGATCAGGGAGGCCATGCAGCATAGGTTTGCTGAGGCATTCGGTCCGGAGTCCCCTGGGTCACTAAGGATGACATGATCCGTAGCCACCTCCTTCCAGCCACGTACAAGTCCATGTATTTCTTGGGACTGTAAATGATCCCTTAAAGACTGCTGCTGATGCTGAGTGCCAGGCTCCACCTCCATACTGACACAAACCTCCTCCTCGTCCTCTTCCTGTGTGATCGGCGGGCACGCAGGAACACTGTCTGGATAAAGGGGGCCTTGAGAGCTAAGGAAGTCCTCCTCTTCCTGCCTCTGTTCTGCCTCAAGTGCCCTGTCCATTATTGCATGCAGTGTGTGCTCCAACAGGTGGACAAGGGGGACAGTGTCACTGATGCATGCACTGTCACTGCTCACCATCCTTGTGGCCTCCTCAAATGGTGACAGGACAGTGCATACATCCCTGATCATGGCCCACTGGCGTGGGGAAAAAAAAAGCTCCCCTGACCCTGTCCTGGTGCCATAGTCACACAGGTACTCATTGATGGCCCTCTGCTGCATGGCCAACGCTGCGTTCCACCTGGTGGGCATGTCACAGATTAGGCGGTTCTTGGGCAGGTTAAATTCCTTTTGGAGGTCTGCCAGCCGAGCACTGGCATTATATGACCGGCGGAAATGCACACAGACTTTCCTGGCCTGCCTCAGGACATCCTGTAAGCCTGGGTACCTGCCCAAGAACCGCTGCAGCACCAAGTTAAGGACGTGAGCCAAACAGGGCACATGGGTCATTTGTACCTGTCGGAGGGCGGGGAGGAGGTTGGTGCCATTGTCGCAAACCACCTTTCCTGCCTTAAGTTGGCGTGGTGTCAACCACCTCCGAACCTGCCCCTGCAGAGGTGACAGAACCTCTGCCCCAGTGTGGCTCCTGTCCCCCAAGCACACCAGCTCAAGCACCGCATGTCATCTTTTGGCCTGAATACTTGTGTAGCCCCTTGAACACCTATGGAGCACCGCTGGTTCCAAAGACAAAGCACAGGAAGAGGCCATGGAGGAAGAAGAAGAGGAGGGGGTGGAGGAGAGAGGTGTGTCAGAATCATTAGTAGTGGCATTTTGGAGGTGTGGTGGCGGAACAACCTCCAACACTACTGCACCTTGTCCTGCATCCTTCCCAGCTGCCAACAGGGTCACCTAATGCACCGTGAAACTTAGGTAACGTCCCTGTCCATGCCTGCTGGACCATGAGTCAGCTAAGGCTAAGCGTGTCCCACGGCCACGTGCTGATGAGGATGCACCGTTTCCACGACCAGCACTGTTGCCTCTAGACACAGAGCCCGCTTGCCCTCTTTTATTGGCTTGTGACTGTCTGCCTCTCCTTGTTGGCCTTCCAGACATACTAATGGCCTGCAGTGAGATGTAGCTGCACTAAGCTCTGATATATATATATATATATATATATATATATATATATATATATATATATTGATACTGCAGCTGTAGTATGAGAACACCACCAATCTTCTACAGGCAGCTTTAGCTGAACACTGTGCAGAGGTCGCACTACACTAACTTGTAGCTTTAGGTGAACACTGTTTTGAGGACACACTACACCAACCTTAAAATAATGTAGCTGCCTGTGGTAGTGATAGGATCAGGAAAACACCGCCAACCTTCTACAGGTAGCTTTAGCTGAACACTGTGCAGAGGTCGCACTACACTAAAGTGTAAATAATTTAGCTGCCTGCGGTAGTGATAGGATCAGGAAAACACCACCAACCTTCTACAGGAAGCTTTAGCTGAACACTGTGCAGAGGTCGCACTACACTAACGTGTAAATAATGTTGCTTTCTGCGGTAGTGATAGGATCAGGAAAACACCACCAACCTTCTACAGGTAGCTTTAGCTGAACACTGTTTTGAGGACGCACTACACTAACGTGTAAATAATGTAGCTGCCGGCGGTAGTGATAGGATCAGGAAAACACCACCAAACTTCTACAGGTAGCTTTAGCTGAACACTGTTTTGAGGACGCACTACACTAACGTGTAAATAATGTAGCTGCCTGCGGTAGTGATAGGATCAGGAAAACACCACCAAGCTTCTACAGGTAGCTTTAGCTGAACACTGGGCAGAGGTCGCACTACACTAACGTGTAAATAATTTAGCTGCCTGCGGTAGTGATAGGATCAGAAAAACACCACCAACCTTCTACAGGTAGCTTTAGCTGAACACTGTGCAGAGGTCGCACTACACTAACGTGTAAATAATGTAGCTGCCTGCGGTAGTGATAGGATCAGGAAAACACCACCAACCTTCTATAGGTAGCTTTAGCTGAACACTGTGCAGAGGTTGCACTACACTAACTTATAGCTTTAGCTGAACACTGTGCACTACACTAACTTGTAGCTTTAGCTGAACACTGTTCAGAGGACGCACTACACTAACTTGTAGCTTTAGCTGAACACTATGCAGAGGTCGCACTACACTAACTTGTAGCTTTAGCTGAACACTGTGAGGAGGACGCACTACACTAACTTGTAACTTTAGCTGAACACTGTGCAGAGGTTGCACTACACTAACTTGTAGCTTTAGCTGAACACTGTGCACTAGACTAACTTGTAGCTTTAGCTGAACACTGTTCAGAGGATGACTACACTAACTTGTAGCTTTAGCTGAACACTGTTCAGAGGACGCACTACACTAACTTGTAGCTTTAGCTAAACACTGTGCAGAGGTCGCACTACACTAACTTGTAGCTTTAGCTGAACATTGTGAGGAGGATGCACTACACTAACTTGTAGCTTTAGCTGAACACTGTGCAGAGGTCGCACTACACTAACTTGTAGCTTTAGCTGAACACTGTGCACTACACTAACTTGTAGCCTTAGCTGAACACTGTTCAGAGGATGTCTACACTAACTTGTAGCTTTAGCTGAACACTGTTCAGAGGATGTCTACACTAACTTGTAGCTTTAGCTGAACACTATGCAGAGGTCGCACTACACTAACTTGTAGCTTTAGCTGAACACTGTGAGGAGGATGTACTACACTAACTTGTAGCTTTAGCTGAACACTGTGCAGAGGTTGCACTACACTAACTTGTAGCTTTAGCTGAACACTGTGCACTACACTAACTTGTAGCTTTAGCTGAACACTGTTCAGAGGATGACTACACTAACTTGTAGCTTTAGCTGAACACTGTACAGAGGTCGCACTACACTAACTTGTAGCTTCAGCTGAACACTGTGAGGAGGATGCACTACACTAACTTGTAGCTTTAGCTGAACACTGTGCAGAGCTCGCACTACACTAACTTGTAGCTTTAGCTGAACACTGTTCAGAGGACGCACTACACTAACTTGTAGCTTTAGCTGAACACTGTGCAGAGGTCGCACTACACTAACTTGTAGCTTTAGCTGAACACTATGAGGAGGACGCACTACACTAACTTGTAGCTTTAGCGGAACACTGTGCAGAGGTTGCACTACACTAACTTGTAGCTTTAGCTGAACACTGTGCACTACACTAACTTGTAGCTTTAGCTGAACACTGTTAAGAGGATGCACTACACTAAACTAGGAAGATAATAACAGGAACGGATCTAGCTAAACTGAATACAATATATATACAGTGAGGACGGAAAGTATTCAGACCCCCTTAAATTTTTCACTCTTTGTTATATTGCAGCCATTTGCTAAAATCATTTAAGTTCTTTTTTTCCTCATTAATGTACACACAGCACCCCATATTGACAGAAAAGCATTGAATTGTTGACATTTTTGCAGATTTATTAAAAAAGAAAAACTGAAATATCACATGTTCCTAAGTATTCAGACCCTTTGCTGTGACACTCACATATTTACCTCAGGTGCTGTCCATTTCTTCTGATCATCCTTAAGATGGTTCTACACCTTCATCTGAGTCCAGCTGTGTTTGATTATACTGATTGGACTTGATTAGGAAAGCCACACACCTGTCTATATAAGACCTTACAGCTCACAGTGCATGTCAGAGCAAATGAGAATCATGAGGTCAAAGGAACTGCCTGAAGAGCTCAGAGACAGAATTGTAGCAAGGCACAGATCTGGCCAAGGTTACAAAAAAAATTCTGCTGCACTTAAGGTTCCTAAGAGCACAGTGGCCTCCATAATCCTTAAATGGAAGACGTTTGGGACGACCAGAACCCTTCCTAGAGCTGGTTGTCTGGCCAAACTGAGCTATCGGGAGAGAAGAGCCTTGGTGAGAGAGGTAAAGAAGAACCCAAAGATCACTGTGGCTGAGCTCCACAGATGCAGTCGGGAGATGGGAGAAAATTGTAGAAAGTCAACCATCACTGCAGCCTTCCACCAGTCAGGGCTTAATGGCAGCTAAGCCTCTCCTCAGTGCAAAATACATGAAAGCCTGCATTGAGTTTGCTAAAAAAACACCTGAAGGACTCCAAGATGGTGAGAAATAAGATTTTTTGGTCTGATGAGACCAAGATAGAACTTTTTGGCCTTAATTCTAAGCGGTATGTGTGGAGAAAAACAGGCACTGCTCATCATCTGTCCAATACAGTCCCAACAGTGAAGCATGGTGGTGGCAGCATCATGCTGTGGGGGTGTTTTTCAGCTGCAGGGACAGGACGACTAGTTGCAATCGAGGGAAAGATGAATGCGGCCAAGTACAGGGATATCCTGGAGGAAAACCTTCTCCAGAGTGCTCAGGACCTCAGACTGGGCCGAAGGTTTACCTTCCAACAAGACAATGACCCTAAGCACACAGCTAAAATAACGAAGGAGTGGCTTCACAACTCCGTGACTGTTCTTGAATGGCCCAGCCAGAGTCCTGACTTAAAGCCAATTTAGCATCTCTGGAGAGACCTAAAAATGGCTGTCCACCAATGTTTACCAGCCAACCTGACAGAACTGGAGAGGATCTGCAAGGAGGAATGGCAGAGGATCCCCAAATCCAGGTGTGAAAAACTTGTTGCATCTTTCCCAAAAAGACTCATGGCTGTATTATATCAAAAGGGTGCTTTTACTAAATACTGAGCAAAGGGTCTGAATACTTAGGACCATGTGATATTTCTTTTTTAATAAATCTGCAAAAATGTCAACAATTCTGTGTTTTTCTGTCAATATGGGGTGCTGTGTGTACATTAATGAGGAGAAAAAAATGAACTTAAATGATTTTAGCAAATGGCTGCAATATAACAAAGAATGAAAAATTTAAGGAGGTCTGAATACTTTCTGTCCCCACTGTATATATATATATATATACAACACCTGGGATGCATATATATATATATATATACACAATACACTGTAAGTGCAGCTAACTGACTGACTGTCCTGCCTAATCTATCTAACTTAAATCAAATGACACTGTCTCTCTGTCTCTGTCTCTCAACGTCGGAACAGACTACACGGGCCGCCGTGTAGACGGCCTTATATAGTGAGTGTGGGGCGTGTACTAAACCCCCTGAGCCATAATTGGCCAAAGCCACCCTGGCTTTGGCCAATTACAGCTCTCTTTACAGACGCGCTGTGATTGGCCAAGCATGCGGGTCATAGTGCATGCTTGGCCAATCATCAGCCAGCAATGCACTGCGATGCCGCAGTGAATTATGGGCAGTGACGCGCCACACGAATTTGGCGCGAACGGCCCATATCGTTCGCAATTCGGTGAACGGGCAAACAGACGATGTTCGAGCTCATCCCTAATTATGAGTTTACATGTGAACATATTGATTCATCATATATATTACCTCAGAGTTACAAGTAAACGTTCACATGGTGTTATTGCATCCCTGCAATTGGTATCCTGTCCCAGCAAGGCAGGTATCAACAGCTAAAGAAGAAAGTCAAATCTAGTGAAGGAAATAGATCAGTTGTTAACACTACTAATAAATTATTGACCCATTCTATCCGATGCTAACCCATATAATATGCTAACCTAACTTAACACTATGCTAACTTTAACCATTTTTCTATACTAATCAAACCTAACTCTACTCATGCTGAACGTTAACTCTACTCATGCTGAACTGGCGAACATCGGCTGTTAGCCAGTTAGACGAACAGCGAACAATTTGGGGTGTTCGCGGCAAATTCAAATGTCGTGGAACACCCTTTAAAAGTCTATGGGAGAAATCAAAAGTGCTAATTTTAAAGGCTTATATTCATGGTATTGTCATAAAAAGTGTTTGGGGACCTGGGTCCTGCTTAATGCTTAAAGTGAAACAATAAAAGTGTAATATCCCTTTAAATTTCGTACCCGGGGGATGTCTATAGTATGCCTGTAAAGGGGCGCATGTTTCCCGTGTTTAGAACAGTCTGACAGCAAAATGACATTTCAAAGGAAAAAAAAAGTCATTTAAAACTACTCGCGGCTATTAATGAATTGCCGGTCCGACAATACACATAAAAGTTAATTGATAAAAACGGCATGGGAATTCCCCACAGGAGAACCCTGAACCAAAATTTTAAAAAAAATGACGTGGGGGGTCCCCCTAAATTCCATACCAGGCCCTTTAGGTCTGGTATGGATATTAAGGGGAACCCCGGCCAAAATTTAAGAAAAAAAATGGTGTGGGGTCCCCGTCAAAATCTATACCAGACCCTTCAGGTCTGGTATGGATTTTAAGGGGAACCACGCGCCAAAATTAAAAAAAAATGGCGTGGGGTCCCCCCAAAAATCCATACCAGACCCTTATGCGAGCACACAACCTAGCAGGCGGCAGGAAAAGAGGGGGGGACGAGAGAGTGTCCCCCTCCTGAACCGTACCAGGCCACATGCCCTCAACATTGGGAGGGTGCTTTGGGGTAGCCCCCCAAAACACCTTGTCCCCATGTTGATGGGGACAAGGGCCTCATCCCCATAACCCTTGCCCGGTGGTTGTGGGGGTCTGCGGGCAGGGGGCTTATCGGAATCTAGAAGCCCCCTTTAACAAGGGGACCCCCAGACCCCGGCCCTCCCCCCTGTGTGAAATGGTAAGGGGGTACAAAAGATTAGTTTTGAATGACTTTTTTTCATTTGAAATTTCATTTTGCTGTCAGACTGTTCTAAACATGGGAAACATGCGCCCCTTTACAGGCATACTATAGACACCCCCATGTATGAAATTTAAAGGGATATTACACTTTTTTTGTTTCACTTTAAGCATTAATAAAATCACTGCTCCCAAAAAAACGGCCGTTTTTAAAACTTTTTTTTGCATTGATCCATGTCCCCTGGGGCAGGACCCAGGTCCCTAAACACTTTTTATGACAATAACTTGCATATAAGCCTTTAAAATTTGCACTTTTGATTATTCATGTTCGTGTCCCATAGTCTTTAACGGTGTTCGCGTGTTCGAACAAATTTTTTGCCTGTTCGCAAGTTCTGGTGCGAACCGAACAGGGGGGTGTTCGGCTCATCCCTACTGAACGTATGGAACCCTATGCTCTGAAAAAATTGCTAAGCCCAACCTGAACAAACTTTGTTAAACAGAACCCTATGCAAACCACTGAGACTGTAGGGTACGGGTTTGGGACTATAGGGACTGGGATTAGGAATAGGGGTTTGGGACTATAGGGACTGGGATTAGGGTTAGGGGTTTGGGACTATAGGGACTGGGATTAGGGTTAGGGTTAGGGTTTTGGGACTATAGGCACTGGGATTAGGATTTGGGTTAGGGGTTTGGGACTATAGGGACCGGGATTAGGGTTAGGGGTTTGGGACTATAGGGACTGGGATTAGGGTTAGGGGTTTGGGACTATAGGGACTGGGATTAGGGTTAGGGTTAGGGGTTTGGGACTATAGGGACTGGGATTAGGGATAGAAGTTTGGGACTATAGGGACCGGGATTAAGGTTAGGGTTAGAGGTTTTTGGACTATAGGGACTGGGATTAGGGTTAGGGGTTTAGGACTGTAGGGACTGGGTTTAGGGGTTTGGGACTATAGGGACTGGGATTAGGGTTAGGAGTTTGGGACTATAAAGACTGGGATTAGGGTTAGGGCTAGGAATTTGTTACTATAGGGATTGGAATTAGGGTTAGGGTTAGGGGTTAGGGACTATAGGGACCGGGATTAGGGTTAGGAGTTTGTGACTATAGGGACTGGGATTAAGGTTAGGGTTTTTTGGGCTATAGGGACCGGGATTAGGGTTAGGGGTTTGGGACTATAGGGACTGGGATTAGGGTTAGGGTTTGGGATTTGGGACTCTAGGGACCGGGATTAAGGTTAGGGTTAGGGGTTTTTGGACTATAGGGACCGGGATTAGGGTTAGGGTTAGGGGTTTGGGACTATAGGGACTGGGATTAGGGTTAGGGGTTTGGGACTATAGGGATTGGGGTTAGGGGTTTGGGACTATAGGGACTAGGATTGGGGTTAGGGGTTTGGGACTATAGGGACAGGGATTAAGGTTAGGGTTAGGGGTTTTTGGACTATAGGGACCTGGATTATGGTTAGGGTTAGGGGTTTTTGGACTATAGGGACTGGGATTAGGGATAGGGGTAGGAGTTTGTGACTATAGGGACTGGGGTTAGGGGTTTGGGACTATAGGGACTGGGATTAGGATTAGGGGTTTGGGACTAGAGGGACTAGGATTAAGGTTAGGGCTGGGGGTTTGGGACTCTAGGGATTGGGATTAGGGCTAGGGTTAGGGGTTTGGGACTATAGGGACCGGGATTAGGATTAGGGTTAGGTGTTTGGGACTATAGGGACTGGGATTAGGGTTGTTAGGGACCGGAATTAGGTAAGGTTAGAGGTATGGGACTATAGGGAATGGGATTAGGGGACTGCCATATTGTGACTGTTACGCTGCGATGCTCATCTGAGTGTAATTTTGGAACTTATCATGGTGCACTCTCTGGTCCTGATAGAGCAACATGAATTGTCCTCTGTCAGAGTGCATTTGTTGGATGGGATGAACCCAAAAGCGATGTTGCGGTCTCTGTTTGAGGTAAAAACGTGCCAATAGCACTAGACGCCTCAGTGTTAAAGGGGCCTACGGTTTGTGACAATATAGCATTAAGCACTAAAAGAGAAATGATTTACAAAAATAGCTTTATGTGTATGGAATATCATAAATGTAAATCAACTGGAATCAGAATCCTTTTATTCTTCTCAATAGTTAAAGAGGAACTTCACAACATGTAAGTACCACAAACCAAAACACTATGCAATATTTTGTTAAGAAATCCCTTTGAAAAATATCCCCTAGCATTTCTGGTCGTGGCCATCTTTAATAAGGGCAAATTATTAATTTACTTCCTGGAATCCATCTGCCCTTAGCTCATGCAGGAAAGTGTGCTTGGTTGGGAAAACCCATTCTCTTCTCCTCCCATCCTAAAGATTTCTGAGGTGTTTGGCATCATTTTCCTAGACAAGAAACTAGGAAGTAACTGAAGAACTGTAAAAAAGAAAAGTTTAAAACAAGTAAATATGATATAGAGTACTTTCCTATCTATTTACTAATGCTAGCAGCATGAGGATTAAAAATGATCAATGTTGATTGGTAGAGTGAAGTTCCACTTTAACCACTTGCCACCCGCCATATAGCAGAATTACGGCGGCAAAGTGGTTTCAATACCTTGACTGGGCGCCATATGACGTCCTCAGGATATTAAGCCGCTGCACTCCCCCAGGGGCACGCATCGCGGCGATCGTTGTTGCAGTGTGTCAGTCTGACACACCACAACTCAGATCTAGGTAAAGAGTCTCTGACGGAGACTCTTTACCACGTGATCAGCCGTGTCCAATCACGGCTGATCACGATGTAAATAGGAAGAGCCGGTGATCGGCTTTTCCTCACTCGCGTCTGACAGACGCGAGTAGAGGAGAGCCGATCGGCTGCTCTCCTGGCAGGGGCGGTCTGTGCTTGTTTATCAGCACAGCAACCCCCCTCGGATCCCGCCCAGGTCCGTCATGCCGCCAGGGATGGCCATCCACACTGGACCACCAGGTATGCCCCCCCTAGACTCCCAGCGAAATACTAATCTGTGCCCAGGCAGCTGCCAATCAATGCCCAGGCAGCTGCCAATCAGTGCCCACTCACAATGCCTACCACTGCCAGTGCCACCAAGGATGCCTATCAGTGCCCCATATCAGTGGCGCGTATCAGTGCCACGTATCAATGCCCATCAGTGCCACCTATCAGTGCCCATCAGTGCCCAGCAGTGCCACCTATCAGTGCCCAGCAGTGCCACCTATCAGTGCCCAGCAGTGCCACCTATCAGTGCCACCCATAAAAACCCATCTTTGCAGCCTTTCAGTGCCCATCAGTGCCCACCTGTACCACCCATGAGTGCCCATCAGTGCCACCTATCAATGCCCATTAGTGCTGCATATCAGTGCCACCCATCAGTGCCGCCTACCAGTGCCCATCAGTGCCGCATATCAGTGCCCATTGTCAGTGCCCTTCAGTGCCCACTCATTGGTGCCACCTCATCGGTGCCGCCTTATCAGTGCCTGTCAGTGCCGCCTTATCAGTGCCCATCAGTGAAAGAGAAAACTTACTTATTTACAAAATTTTATAACAGAAACAAAAGCAAAACTTTTATTTTTTTCTAAATTTTCGGTCTTTTTTTATTTTTTTAGCAAAAAATAAAAACCGCAGAGGTGATCAAATACCACCAAAAGAAAGTTATATTTGTGGGAACAAAATGATAAAAAATTTAGTTTGGGTAGAGTGTTGTATGACTGCGCAATTGTCATTCAAACTGCGACAGAACTGAAAGCTGAAAATTGGTCTGGGCAGTAAGGTGTATAAGTGCCCTGTACTGAAGTGGCTAAAGAAATGTATGTGTATGCTAATAAACACCTATGATCTATAGCATACAAAAATTACCTTAGGTATTTATGTAGTTACAGATAAATAGAAAACATAATGCAAGTTGGTAGATTTTAAGGCAATAATCCTATGGACAAATATGTAATTAATCAATTTCAAAAGGATAAAAGACTTCTGGGTAATATGATGTTACCCAGCTGTCCTTTCTGCTTTAGGAAGGTGATTTGAATATGTTAATAAGATGGCTATACAGTAACCTAATAGAATTTTGCTTGAAATGTTTTGTTTTAAGAATATTTTCTAATTGTTGAATCAAATCGACATTCATTTTCAACCACGGTGACAATCAAATTGGAAGCATGAAAATGTTTTCTCAAATGAACGGCTCTCTAACAGTGTATGTGGTTTTTGTTAGGGAGATTAGATTTATTCCATTAAATGTTATGAATAAATTGATCATATGGCAGGGCTTGTCCTTTTTACACCTCATCTGATCATCTTACATCTAACTGATCATCACCAGTCAATCAGGCAAAATATGACTTCTACTTTTGTTAAACATTTAACCTTTAAAGTTTGTTTTTGGTACAGAAAAGATGAATCTTTAAGATTTTACTGTAGCCCCCAAACAAAACCAAACGTTTGCAAGCCGTTAATCAAATCTGAGCATTGCTTGCAACAATTTCTAACTGTGTAGAGGTACACTAAAGGACTATAAAAAGCACCAATCTCCAGAAATTATTGGTATTTAACAAGGGGACCCCCAGACCCCGGCCCTCCCCCCTGTGTGAAATGGTAAGGGGGTACAAAAGATTAGTTTTGAATGACTTTTTTTCATTTGAAATTTCATTTTGCTGTCAGACTGTTCTAAACATGGGAAACATGCGCCCCTTTACAGGCATACTATAGACACCCCCATGTATGAAATTTAAAGGGATATTACACTTTTTTTGTTTCACTTTAAGCATTAATAAAATCACTGCTCCCAAAAAAACGGCCGTTTTTAAAACTTTTTTTTTGCATTGATCCATGTCCCCTGGGGCAGGACCCAGGTCCCTAAACACTTTTTATGACAATAACTTGCATATAAGCCTTTAAAATTTGCACTTTTGATTATTCATGTTCGTGTCCCATAGTCTTTAACGGTGTTCGCGTGTTCGAACAAATTTTTTGCCTGTTCGCTAGTTCTGGTGCGAACCGAACAGGGGGGTGTTCGGCTCATCCCTACTGAACGTATGGAACCCTATGCTCTGAAAAAATTGCTAAGCCCAACCTGAACAAACTTTGTTAAACAGAACCCTATGCAAACCACTGAGACTGTAGGGTACGGGTTTGGGACTATAGGGACTGGGATTAGGAATAGGGGTTTGGGACTATAGGGACTGGGATTAGGGTTAGGGGTTTGGGACTATAGGGACTGGGATTAGGGTTAGGGTTAGGGTTTTGGGACTATAGGCACTGGGATTAGGATTTGGGTTAGGGGTTTGGGACTATAGGGACCGGGATTAGGGTTAGGGGTTTGGGACTATAGGGACTGGGATTAGGGTTAGGGGTTTGGGACTATAGGGACTGGGATTAGGGTTAGGGTTAGGGGTTTGGGACTATAGGGACTGGGATTAGGGATAGAAGTTTGGGACTATAGGGACCGGGATTAAGGTTAGGGTTAGAGGTTTTTGGACTATAGGGACTGGGATTAGGGTTAGGGGTTTAGGACTGTAGGGACTGGGTTTAGGGGTTTGGGACTATAGGGACTGGGATTAGGGTTAGGAGTTTGGGACTATAAAGACTGGGATTAGGGTTAGGGCTAGGAATTTGTTACTATAGGGATTGGAATTAGGGTTAGGGGTTAGGGACTATAGGGACCGGGATTAGGGTTAGGAGTTTGTGACTATAGGGACTGGGATTAAGGTTAGGGTTTTTTGGGCTATAGGGACCGGGATTAGGGTTAGGGGTTTGGGACTATAGGGACTGGGATTAGGGTTAGGGTTTGGGATTTGGGACTCTAGGGACCGGGATTAAGGTTAGGGTTAGGGGTTTTTGGACTATAGGGACCGGGATTAGGGTTAGGGGTTTGGGACTATAGGGACTGGGATTAGGGTTAGGGGTTTGGGACTATAGGGACTGGGATTGGGGTTAGGGGTTTGGGACTATAGGGACTGGGATTGGGGTTAGGGGTTTGGGACTATAGGGACAGGGATTAAGGTTAGGGTTAGGGGTTTTTGGACTATAGGGACCTGGATTATGGTTAGGGTTAGGGGTTTTTGGACTATAGGGACTGGGATTAGGGATAGGGGTAGGAGTTTGTGACTATAGGGACTGGGGTTAGGGGTTTGGGACTATAGGGACTGGGATTAGGATTAGGGGTTTGGGACTAGAGGGACTAGGATTAAGGTTAGGGCTGGGGGTTTGGGACTCTAGGGATTGGGATTAGGGCTAGGGTTAGGGGTTTGGGACTATAGGGACCGGGATTAGGATTAGGGTTAGGTGTTTGGGACTATAGGGACTGGGATTAGGGTTGTTAGGGACCGGAATTAGGTAAGGTTAGAGGTATGGGACTATAGGGAATGGGATTAGGGGACTGCCATATTGTGACTGTTACGCTGCGATGCTCATCTGAGTGTAATTTTGGAACTTATCATGGTGCACTCTCTGGTCCTGATAGAGCAACATGAATTGTCCTCTGTCAGAGTGCATTTGTTGGATGGGATGAACCCAAAAGCGATGTTGCGGTCTCTGTTTGAGGTAAAAACGTGCCAATAGCACTAGACGCCTCAGTGTTAAAGGGGCCTACGGTTTGTGACAATATAGCATTAAGCACTAAAAGAGAAATGATTTACAAAAATAGCTTTATGTGTATGGAATATCATAAATGTAAATCAACTGGAATCAGAATCCTTTTATTCTTCTCAATAGTTAAAGAGGAACTTCACAACATGTAAGTACCACAAACCAAAACACTATGCAATATTTTGTTAAGAAATCCCTTTGAAAAATATCCCCTAGCATTTCTGGTCGTGGCCATCTTTAATAAGGGCAAATTATTAATTTACTTCCTGGAATCCATCTGCCCTTAGCTCATGCAGGAAAGTGTGCTTGGTTGGGAAAACCCATTCTCTTCTCCTCCCATCCTAAAGATTTCTGAGGTGTTTGGCATCATTTTCCTAGACAAGAAACTAGGAAGTAACTGAAGAACTGTAAAAAAGAAAAGTTTAAAACAAATAAATATGATATAGAGTACTTTCCTATCTATTTACTAATGCTAGCAGCATGAGGATTAAAAATGATCAATGTTGATTGGTAGAGTGAAGTTCCACTTTAACCACTTGCCACCCGCCATATAGCAGAATTACGGCGGCAAAGTGGTTTCAATACCTTGACTGGGCGCCATATGACGTCCTCAGGATATTAAGCCGCTGCACTCCCCCAGGGGCACGCATCGCGGCGATCGTTGTTGCAGTGTGTCAGTCTGACACACCACAACTCAGATCTAGGTAAAGAGTCTCTGACGGAGACTCTTTACCACGTGATCAGCCGTGTCCAATCACGGCTGATCACGATGTAAATAGGAAGAGCCGGTGATCGGCTTTTCCTCACTCGCGTCTGACAGACGCGAGTAGAGGAGAGCCGATCGGCTGCTCTCTTGGCAGGGGCGGTCTGTGCTTGTTTATCAGCACAGCAACCCCCCTCGGATCCCGCCCAGGTCCGTCATGCCGCCAGGGATGGCCATCCACACTGGACCACCAGGTATGCCCCCCCTAGACTCCCAGCGAAATACTAATCTGTGCCCAGGCAGCTGCCAATCAATGCCCAGGCAGCTGCCAATCAGTGCCCACTCACAATGCCTACCACTGCCAGTGCCACCAAGGATGCCTATCAGTGCCCCATATCAGTGGCGCGTATCAGTGCCACGTATCAATGCCCATCAGTGCCACCTATCAGTGCCCATCAGTGCCCAGCAGTGCCACCTATCAGTGCCCAGCAGTGCCACCTATCAGTGCCCAGCAGTGCCACCTATCAGTGCCACCCATAAAAACCCATCTTTGCAGCCTTTCAGTGCCCATCAGTGCCCACCTGTACCACCCATGAGTGCCCATCAGTGCCACCTATCAATGCCCATTAGTGCTGCATATCAGTGCCACCCATCAGTGCCGCCTACCAGTGCCCATCAGTGCCGCATATCAGTGCCCATTGTCAGTGCCCTTCAGTGCCCACTCATTGGTGCCACCTCATCGGTGCCGCCTTATCAGTGCCTGTCAGTGCCGCCTTATCAGTGCCCATCAGTGAAAGAGAAAACTTACTTATTTACAAAATTTTATAACAGAAACAAAAGCAAAACTTTTATTTTTTTCTAAATTTTCGGTCTTTTTTTATTTTTTTAGCAAAAAATAAAAACCGCAGAGGTGATCAAATACCACCAAAAGAAAGTTATATTTGTGGGAACAAAATGATAAAAAATTTAGTTTGGGTAGAGTGTTGTATGACTGCGCAATTGTCATTCAAACTGCGACAGAACTGAAAGCTGAAAATTGGTCTGGGCAGTAAGGTGTATAAGTGCCCTGTACTGAAGTGGCTAAAGAAATGTATGTGTATGCTAATAAACACCTATGATCTATAGCATACAAAAATTACCTTAGGTATTTATGTAGTTACAGATAAATAGAAAACATAATGCAAGTTGGTAGATTTTAAGGCAATAATCCTATGGACAAATATGTAATTAATCAATTTCAAAAGGATAAAAGACTTCTGGGTAATATGATGTTACCCAGCTGTCCTTTCTGCTTTAGGAAGGTGATTTGAATATGTTAATAAGATGGCTATACAGTAACCTAATAGAATTTTGCTTGAAATGTTTTGTTTTAAGAATATTTTCTAATTGTTGAATCAAATCGACATTCATTTTCAACCACGGTGACAATCAAATTGGAAGCATGAAAATGTTTTCTCAAATGAACGGCTCTCTAACAGTGTATGTGGTTTTTGTTAGGGAGATTAGATTTATTCCATTAAATGTTATGAATAAATTGATCATATGGCAGGGCTTGTCCTTTTTACACCTCATCTGATCATCTTACATCTAACTGATCATCACCAGTCAATCAGGCAAAATATGACTTCTACTTTTGTTAAACATTTAACCTTTAAAGTTTGTTTTTGGTACAGAAAAGATGAATCTTTAAGATTTTACTGTAGCCCCCAAACAAAACCAAACGTTTGCAAGCCGTTAATCAAATCTGAGCATTGCTTGCAACAATTTCTAACTGTGTAGAGGTACACTAAAGGACAATAAAAAGCACCAATCTCCAGAAATTATTGGTATTGCACAAAAACATATTAAATCAACTTCAGAATTTTTCCTGTGAGTGCAATGGAATCTTAATGTGTGTCACAAACAATGGCCAAGTTTTCTTTATTTTTTAATAATACACTTGTTTGAATCTATTTCATTCACCTTTTTGCTGCATTTGAGTGCTGCTGATCTCCTGCTGCCTTTCCTTTTTTACAGCTACTTCTGTTGATATGAATGAACTCCAGTAGCGACTGCTGTCAGGGCTGGGCTCTCAGTCCTCCCTTCTCAGTGCTCAGGCTGCTCAGCTGTCGGTTAATTGTCAGTACTCATCATTCCACAGGGGCTCACCTGGTGATCAATTCCTGCTTGTCAGTCCAGATTACAGCCAGCCCCTTCTGGCTATTTAAACTGTCTGGTTCATTTCTTCCGTGCCTTTGACTTGGTCAAACATATCTAGAGACTCTCTGCTGTGTTCCTGTTGAAGACTTGCCTGGCTAATGTCCCTTCTGGTTACTGATCCTGTCTGCTGCCTCTGACTATGCTGATCTCTGGTTTCCTGATTTACTTGTTTGTTCTAACTACCCGCTTTGGCTACCGTACCCTGGCTTTGTTTTGACTATGTTTACTATTTGCACAATTTTTACCATTATATTAAAAGGTGTGATTTTTTTACTGCATTTTCTGTTTCCGTCTGATTTATGGTTCTTGACAAAGGCCACAAATTCAGAAGATGCAGGCAATCCACTGACTGGTAATATTTTTTTCCAGATTGAATGAGCAGGACCACTGCATGGATCAGTTTGCCATAGCATTACAGACGCTCCTGATTCGCACTGCTCACCTGGATCCTCCCACTGTGGCTGTTCCGGTACAACCTGTGTTGCAAGCCGTCCCTGCTGCTGCTCCGGTCTCTGTGTAGGCACCTTGAATTTTACCTCTATAAGAGGTATGTCTGGTTCCGCTCCACTTCCCCAATTATTTGGGGGCAGTACAGTTCAATGCAGAGGGTTTCTCAACCAGGTTGGGATATACTTTGAGAAGCTGCCCCAGGCGTTCCCCACGGACAGGAGCAAAGTAGACTTCATTATTTCTTTGCTTTCTAATAGAGCCTTGGCCTGGGCAAACCCCCTATGAGAGATGCAAAAACCCATTGTCCTGACTTACCCTGAGTTTGTGGCTTCCTTTAAAAGGGTATTTGACATTCCCACATTCTCCACTTCTGCTTCCAGGAGCCTCATGACTAGGGATGAGCTTCGAGTTGGCTGTTCGCATTTTCTCCGAACAGCGAACAATTTGTGGTGTTCGTGGCAAATTCGAATGCCGTGGAACACCCTTTAAAAGTCTATGGGAGAAATCAAAAGTGCTAATTTTAAAGGCTAATATGCAAGTTATTGTCATAAAAGTGTTTGGGGACCTGGGTCCTGCCCCAGGGGACATGGATCAATGCAAAAAAAGTTTTAAAAACGGCCGTTTTTTCAGGAGCAGTGATTTTAATAATGCTTAAAGTCAAACAATAAAAGTGTAATATCCCTTTAAATTTCGTACCTGGGGGGTGTCTATAGTATGCCTGTAAAGGGGCGTATGTTTCCTGTGTTTAGAACAGTCTAACAGCAAAATGACATTTTGAAGGAAAAAACCCATTTAAAACTACCCGCGGCTATTGCATTGCCGACAATACACATAGAAGTTCATTGATAAAAACGGCATGGGAACTCCCCAAAGGGGAACCCCGAACCAAAATTTAAAAAAAAAATGACGTGGGAGTCCCCCTAAATTCCATACCAGGCCCTTCAGGTCTGGTATGGATATTAAGGGGAACCCCAGCCAAAATTTAAAAAAAAACGGCGTGGGGTCCCCTGGGGCAGGACCCAGGTCCCCAAACACTTTTTATGACAATAACTTGCATATTAGCCTTTAAAATTAGCACGTTTGATTATTCATATTCGTGTCCCATAGACATTAACGGTGTTCGCGTGTTCGAATGAACTTTTTTCCTGTTCGCATGTTCTGGTGCGAACCGAACAGGGGGGTGTTCGGCTCATCCCTACTCATGACCATCAGAGTATGAGAACTGCTGCAGATTATGCCATTGACTTTTGAACTCTGGCAGCAGAGGTCACTTGGAATAATGAGGCCCTTGTGGCTGCTTTTTCTCATGGTCTCTTGGATAACATCAAAGATTAGATAGCAGCCCGAGACATACCTACTGATCTTCGGAAGTTGATCATGTTTACCATTCTCATTAACTCCAGACTCCGTGAGAGACCTTCCATTAAGGAGTGCTTGTGGAAGTCTCCTGTACATTTGGCTCCAAGCTTTGCAGTCCCACCCTTGGCTCCTTCACCTCCCATGCTTCCTGGTACAGAGTCCGCCAGTGAAGTAGAACCCATGCAGTTGGGCTTCACACGTCTCTCTGTGCATGAGAGGGCTTTTAGGAGGAGGGAGAGATTGTACCTTTATTGTGGCCAGGCAGGTCACTTTTTTAAGTCTTGTCCTACCCGTCCGGGAAACGCATTGCACCTGAGGTCCTTTAGAGGACAGGCCTTAGGTGGCGTTGTTATGTCCACATTTATCCTGAAGGATAATCCTTTAGTTCCAGGTAACCCTTTCTTGGTTTGAGTCGTCCATCGTGACACAGGCTCTAATCGAGTCTGAGGCTGCAGGCCTGTTCATAGATAGTGCCTTTGTGTGTAAGCACTTGATTCCGCTGCAGCTTCATACCACTCCATTTGCCAATGAGGCTATTGATGGGACACCTCTACAGTCTGCCCATGTGACTCATGAGACTGCTCCATTGACCATGGCCATAGGGGCTCTTTACCATGAGTTAATCCAATTCCAAGTCATTTCCTCACCTCATTTTCCAGTGGTTATTGGTTATCTTTGGTTACAGAGACACAACCCCTCTTTTGATTGGCTTCGTGCTTCGAGTTTTTTTCCTGGTTGCCACAATGCAGTAAAACATGTTTTCAGAAAGTGGCTAAGGTCTTGTGCACCTCTTCACTCTCCTCCTTGCCAGAGTAGTACCGTGAATTTAGCAATGTCTTTGACAAAGGTCAAGCCGGTAGTTTGCCGGTAGTTTGCCCCCACACCTGTCGTATGATTGCGCAATTGACCTTCAACCTGGTGCCATACCTCCCCATGGCTGGGTTTACCCTTTATCTGTCTCAGAGGATAAAGCCACAGAGAAGTATGTTGCCGATGCACTTTCTTGAGGGTTCATCCGAAAATCCTCGTCCCCTGCCGGGCTGGCTTCTTCTTTGTGGAAAAGAAGAGTGGTGAACTGAGACCTTGTATTAATTATAGGGGTCTCAATCGCTTCACAATTAAGAATGCGTATCCGATTCTGTTGATTACAGAATTATTTGACTGCCTCAAGGGAGCAACGATTTTCACGAAGCTTGGATGGTAGGCTAGTAAATTTTCGGTGGACAACGGTCCGATGTCAGATTTTCATCTCGTGTGTACACAAGTCCGTCACACAAAAGTCCAAAGTACAAACACGCATGCTCGGAAGCAAGGTTGAGCCGGAAGCGGTCAGTCTTGTAAACTAGCGTTCATGATGGAGAATAAATATTTGTGACGTGGCAAATTATGAAATCTCGAAATGCAGCGCACATTCTCTTCTTCTTTAATGGCATAATAATGAAGCTGCATTGCTGGTGATACTGATGGAGTTCTGCCAAACTTATTTTCAAAGGCTTTTTTTTCTAATGATATTAATAATAATATTATTATGCTTGTTGGGAGTCTTGTGGCTGGTATTGCCACTGTCCGCCATGCAGCTGTGGTGGGTGGGGTGACTATGGTGGGTGGGATGGCTGTGGTGGGGGGTGGCTGTGGAGGTGGTGGATGTGGGGCCACAAAATCACACAGGTGTGTGTTTTCTTTATTTTGGCCCCTCACCCCCTTGTTAAGGAGCGGCAGGATTAGTTCCTCACACCTGCTCCTTTGCTCACCATCCATCTGCCTTAATTTATTGGCAGTCACCACAGCAAATTCCTCAGCCTCATTTGGTTCTGTTCTGATGGCAGTAGTAGCCTGGCTGAGGAAGGCAGCTGTGGCCTCATCCAGATTCCTGCTCTTCCTGGCCCTTTTAGTAGGAGGGCGTACGGGAAGGATCTGGGACTCTGTCTGGCTGCTGGCCAGGGGCTCCTCCTGACTGACACTTTCCTGTGTATGAAAATGGGACATAATTAGAATCTTTTTTAGGGTTTGGTCATCAATCATACACAATTTTGATCTCCTCACTGTCGCAAATTGAATAGAAAAGACTATCATTCTGACACCAACATTTTTTATTCTTGTACAAATCGTTTTTGGTCGCTACTCTCTATTGATATGGAAACCACTTTGTTAAGGCAGAAATATTTTAACAATAACGTCTAGTTATCATCATTGTATTTTTGGATACAAATATGTTAAACAATGCTATATCTGGGTCAAGCTGGGCTCCTCCACATCTTTATCCTGCGCAGTAGGACCTGGGAGGACCTCTGGAGCTGTGGCCTCAGCAGACATTGAAGGGAGTGTAGACATCGATGGCCTGGGTTCTGTCTGGCTGGACAAAAAACGCAGGCTGTGGTAATACCACAGCCTGGGGACATATATGTAATCTGCTAATGCTCCAGATCTCTGTGAGTCTATAACCTTGTTGAGCTCCCTTTTAAATGTACTCCTCAGGTTTGATATTTTGGTCTTGACATAGTTGATGTCTGCCCTGGGGTACACTGGCTTCACCAACTCAAGCAGTGTCTCCAACGCTGCCTTCCTCAAGATTTTATTTGAGTAGTCTCAACTCTTGATCTTCCATAGACAGGGCAGCTACCGATATAGGTCAAGGAATTGGGGGAAAAAATCAGACGCGGTAAATGTATCTGATATGATGTCTGCAAGACAGAACACAAGACAAAACATAATGGCTGGCTTAACTCATAAGCTGCTCCTAATCTAGGCCAAAAATATAATTTCCAATTGTCCCTTCGTTTTCTGGCTCCTTTCGTGTGTTGGCGATGGCAATCGTTCATCCTCCACTCCAAGATCGTTCCTTCGGCCGCTCCATCGACTGTGCTTTATGGCTTTATATACACTGCGCATGCTTGAAACTCCGCTCTCAGTGCGTCATGACGCTGGGGCGTGACCATCTCTCTTTTGCATGCGACACACACGGTGGAACATTTGGGAGGGACAACATGGTGGATTTAATGGATTCCAGGCAGCCCCGCGGTGGTGTAGCTCATAGGAGGCACAAAGCAACCCCCATGAGCAAGGATGAGATGGTGGAGATGGTGCGCATCCTAGAAAAAGCACGACTACGACTGCAAGCTGCGCAATTACGAAAGGCCCAACAGCCGAGAGGACGGCATTTTGGAGAAGGTCATTGGCGTTTTGCATGGCAAATTTTCCGTGCAACGAACAAATGACCAAATCAGAAAATGATGGTCTTATCTCAAACACCATGAGCAAGACCAGATGGACTCCATGCATAAGATCATCAATATGGAAAGCAATGTAAGCAATAGTTGTATCTAACCAATATGGATATGTGTAAATTAGCTGTCTGTATATGTGCTTTCTCCAAGTAGCTTGAGAGAATTATATATAATGTTTTCTATAATCTTTGTCTGAATTGTTATTTTAAAGATGAAGTAAAATAGAAAGCACATATGAACATTCTTATTTGGTTCTGTTTTTGGACATTTATTTATTTTTGGACATCATTTTTTTTCTCTTCTTTCAACAGGAAGGCACCAAAAAATGAGGCAACAGCCAAGCAACCAGAAGGGGTGAAGGGAGGCTACCCTCGCTCGGGCCCCAACAGGGGAGGCTCTTCCTGTCTAATTCCATTGCGTTTTTTTTTTGCTCTTGCTTAACAGCGATGGGAAGTTATTGATTTTATATATACTTTTAATAAATTACTATTTTAAATACTGCACTATGGGAGCCCCTTGTTTTTTCCTATGAGGACCCCATCACTTGCTACTGTGGAACGACCTGGGAGGTCCTGGTTGGAGCACACCCTGGAGCTTGAACGAACAGGTGGTAAAGCCCGATGGAGGAACAGATGGCATAGCACAGTATATCAAGGGGAAGGTTCATCCACAGTCACCCACTCTTTGCCTACTACCCCTGCAGGGGTAACTACATCTGGTGAGTGGGGACCCAGTGGGGGGAGCACCAAAAGTCACACTACGTGCTGTGCACTGAAGTCATCTGTCATATGCAATAGTGGACATTCTGGGATCACATCTTTGTTTTCACTTTCAGAAGAGGGACTTGGATTTTTATATATATTTTTATATTGATTACACATTTATTTTTATGGTATAGGTGTGGACTTTATTTGCACCTTATTTACAGTGGTGTGTTTACTATTTCTTTCTCACATTGTTTGTGTTACAACAAATTGAGATATCTTATGGGTGATGGCTGGGTATATGGTTGGTTAATTAAGGGAGTATATGTGCCTCATTAGTAACAATCTGAATTGGTATCCTCAGCCTTACTTAGATACACCTTAAGACATGCTCACCTTATATAATCTATTTTTATATTTATTTTTATTGTTATTCACTTTTTGCTGATTTTTTATTTTGCAGCACAGAAATATAATCTAGCACATTTTACGTTCTAAAAAAATGCATTTTTGTATACAATTATAATTATAGATTTTTTAGTCTGGGTTCTTGAATTATATGATCCTTCCCAGATAGCACCACTCTGAATTCCGATGTGTACCTAAATATAAACTTAGCAAATTGCCTATTCTAATCTGACAATATCTATTCATCCAGACTGCAGAATCAGTCTGCATGGACATAGTTGTGTTTGCAGCCCCTTCTTAAAAAGCATAAAGTATCAAAGTCTCCATTGAGGCAGACACCTAGTGAACAGATGAAGCCAGCACCCACGTCCGAGACACATGCAATACTTTAGTTATCCGGTATAAAATACAACATAATATCCTCCATGCTCAAGTGTTTCATCATTTTCCTCCATGCTCAGGTGTCTGCAAGAAAAAGCAAGACACATTAAATGTGCCTGTTAAAAAATAAATAAATATTAACTAGTGCAGGACTTGATCTAGTGTAGTGATCGTTAGTGTCAGTGTAGTTGCCAGTGTTAGCTGCAGTTAGTGGCAGTGTAAGGGTCAGTTAAAGTCAGTGTGTCGGTTAAAGTTATAAACCCTTACATACACCCAGTGAAGTGACTGGCCCAGTGGCGGAATTATAGGGGTCGCTGAGGTTGCCATGGCGACTGGGCCCCTTGCTGCAGGGGGCCCTTGAGGGCCCCCTGTACATAGTACTTTGATAGGGGAGCGGAGACAAGCTCCCCGTCCTAAGCCGAACTGTATTCGGCACTGTGCAGGGAGCTGCTCACATTGATTACAAAGTGAAAGCACAGTGCTGTGCTCTTTGTCTCCCCCTACAGTGCATTACCAGGCAGGAAGAGATAAGGTAAAGGTCTGCCGTTTTTTATCTACTGTATGTGTGTTTATATGTGTGTGAGCATGTATGTATATGTGCATGTGTGTGTGTGAGCATGTATGTATATGTGCATGTGTGTGTGTGTGTGTGAGCATGTATGTATATGTGCATGTGTGTGAGCATGTATGTATATGTGCATGTGTGTGTGAGCATGTATGTATATGTGCATGTGTGTGTGAGCATGTATGTATATGTGCATGTGTGTGTGAGAGCATGTATGTATATGTGCATGTGTGTGTGTGTGTGTGTGTGAGCATGTATGTATATGTGCATGTGTGTGTGAGCATGTATGTATATGTGCATGTGTGTGTGTGAGCATGTATGTATATGTGCATGTGTGTGTGTGTGTGAGCATGTATGTATATGTGCATGTGTGTGTGTGTGTGTGTGAGCATGTATGTATATGTGCATGTGTGTGAGCATGTATGTATATGCCTGTATGTATGTGTATTCAGTGGCGGTGCGTCCATAGAGGCGCATGGGCGCTGCCCCCTCTCTCCAGGCACCCCTCTATCACAAATAGATAGATTCATGCATAGTGTGAATCTATCTATGGCCACCACTGTCCCCCCTATTCAGACGCCTGGCCCCTTTTTGGATGCCGGGCGCCTGAATTAAACCGGCGGGGGTGTTTTTAAATAGGCTTCAAAATAGGTGAACTGTGAGTGCCATGCTTGGCGCTCACAGTCCACCCAGGTGTGTTAGAAAAGCGAATAAATATTTGCTTTCCTAACACTGAACTGCCTCTCCACCAATCAGGTGCTCAGGTCTGTTACCCATCACCTGATTGGCTGAAACGACAGGCGCCGCTATTGGATGCCTATCAGGAGGAGAGGATAGGAGGAAACGCATGGAGGACCCTGCTCATCGCTGTCACCCGCTGCCCCACCGAGACAGGGTAAGTGCCGGGCAGACTGCGAGCAGGCAGGGGGGTCACAGTTGCTGCGTTTCAGGGCACAGTGGCTGCGTTTGATGGTACAGTGGCTGCGTTTGATGGGCAAAGTGGCTGCGTTTGATGGGCACAGTGGCTGCATATGATGGGTACAGTGGTGGCAATTGATGTGCACAGTGAGGCTGCAATTGATGCGTTTTTTTTTAAAGAATTTTTCAGTTTGCTTACGCCCCCCAAAAAATTTTGAGCACCATCTGCCACTGGTTTATGTGTGTGTGCATTTATGTATATATATACAGTATGTATATATATATATATATATATAATATGTGTGTGTGTGTGTGTGTGTGTGTATTTATGTATGTGTGTGTGTGTGTGTGTGTGTGTGTATGTATGTGTGTTTACATGTATATATGCACATTTTATGTATGCGCTTTTAATCCTGACCCCCTATATGTGTCCCATTAGATCCAATTTTTTTTTTTTGCTTATTCATAGTACCAGCCAAAAAAAATTCTGTTCCTCTGAAAAGTGATCCATGCTCAAATCACTTTTCAGAGGCATTTGACAGCCGGTAAAGAGGCAATATGTTGCCTCCTGACCGCCTGTTTTAACCCCTTAAATGCATCATCACTATGCTGCAACTGCATGCAATGCACACAGTTGCAGGGTGGTTGCAGTGCAGCCACTTCAAGGGTGCCCTGACTGGAAAAAGATTGAGAAACACTGACATAGAGGAACCCATCTCTCCATTTTCCTCCTGCAGCCCCTGAATGCCTGTGGGAGGGAGAGGAGGAGAAGCAGGGGGGGGGAGAAAACGATTCCTTTACATGCAGCCACCCACTTGCGACCGGGCCCTGGTGTTCCGCCATCAGGCTCGGAGAAAAGAGCCCTGTCAGGGGGGCTCTCCATGGTTTCTTGCATCGGGGCCCTGAAGATTGTAGTTACGCCTCTGGACTGGCCTCAGGTGATACACGAAGATGAAACAAATCCTCCTACATAAGTTTTACTTGATTATCTAAGGTTTTCTCTTTTCTACAGCCATTTAAAGTCCAGAATTTATAAAGCTTTTCTGAGCGTTCAGAAAAGGGGTTTTTACACTCTACAGAGCCTAGTGAGGGGAGGTCTGAGAGCTGATTGGAGGGAAAGAACACACCCCCTTCACACAGCTCACAGGGACAGAGCTGAGGCTGTCAATCACCTGGAGCTCCCTCCCCTGTCACCTTTTTTCTCTTGATGTCAGGAAAACGTGTCAGAAGTGATTAATGCTGCAGAGGAGTGAAGCAGCAGACAGAAATTACACATAGTACTCTTAATTGAGGCAAATACACACTGTAGAGGGATATGCTTTGTTCATATTTCATGTCAGGTTAGTGTCAGTGCGTTAGTTAGTGGAAGCATGGCAGCCAGTGGCAGTGTTAGTGGCAGTTAGTGGCAATATTAGTGTCAGTGTGTTTAGATTGGAAAATAAACAAAAAAAAGTGTACTATTGTTTTTTGGCCCTACTATGGGTACAAAGAGAAAATCCCACACATATATGCAGTATCGCCATTATCCTCAGGAATAGGAGAATTTATTTTGCAGGTTGTTCTGTTAGTGGGTCATGGTAAAGGTTTAAAAATATAAGGCTAATGTTTTAGAATAAAACAAAATCAGGAGATATCAATTACCATTTACCCCCAAATGAAAACGCAATCTGTACTAAAAAAAACAAGGTATAATCCACCTCGATACACTAAGTAGTTGTGATGATATGTACAGTTTTACAGATTTTAACACATGTCAAAGTTGCAAAGATGTGTTTGGGTGTTTAGGTTTTAGAGGCACATCTGTACCCTTTGTCTTTTGAAGGTTTGTTTTGACCCTGGTCATGAAGGCATTAAAATAAGCAATGTTACTGTAGATTAAAGATCTATATTTTATTTTATAATTTAGCACATTTATGATGAAATTAAAATGAAATTTCTGCTATAAAACATAACACATTTATTTGCAAATGTGAAAAAATATCATTTTTCTTAAATAGTGTGTATTTTGTAAAATATGATTGTAAGGTACTAAAGCGCTGACGTGGATAAACTCAATGCGGATACTTAATAGTTAACAAGAGATGGCTAAATAATATAGCTGCAACTAAATGAGTGATTGGATCAGTAAAAAATTAAGTGATTAATTGCGCTGATATTATCCTCTTATTACTACATCAATGTGAATACTTAAATCAGTGATTGGCTAAAGCAATCCTCCTAATAAATAATATATCATGTAGGAACACCTCAAAGTGATCTAAGAAATCTTAAAATTCCTAAAAAATGAATACAATTGCCAAAACTAAAATTACCCCACCATCATAAATGTGAATAAATACATAAATAAATAAATTAATTTAAGACTATTATCATAAAGTGCTCAAAATTATATCTGCTGAGTTATATAAAAATATGAATATGTTCAGTGCCAATTTTGTTAAAAATATATCATAAACCTGGATCAATATCAATAAACCTGGATCAAGAATCCATCTAGTATTTTGTGCATATAATGAGTTCAATCAGTGCCGGTTTCAATGTGACAAAAATGAGAATCAATAAATAGTGTCAACAAAAAGTTTTACTTTCACTTCTTCTCTCATTTCGTTTTACTCCGCTAATCCGCTCATATCCAGGACATGAAAAGATAAAAAATATACATCCATTGCACAGAGATCATACCAGTTGAATACTAAGTGCCAGGCTACTCTGTTTCACTCACATTTCCAACTCCGCACGATCGCATTTACATTGATCAGCTGCACGGAGCTCAGCGCTGAGGCTATTCATCCGTCGCCACTGCTCACACACTGCAAGTGCTGGGAACGTCACAGGCTCCTCCTCCCTACGCATTACGTCACAGCCACGTGACTTTTTCAACCTTGAAAAACCTTTAATACAGTGCTGCGCTGTATTAAAATCTAAACATAAATATCCATGATAAAGTAAACTGAAATCCATATACAGTAAAGTGACAGTGTGCTACATATTAAACAACCATAACTGTGCTACATAGCAAATAAAGTGACAGTATGCAAATGTGCAAGTGATAAGATGGTCTGGGTGCGAAAATAAGTGCCACATTCCTCAGAGCAATATTCTAGAAGAATTAGAAAAATATATATCTAAAGATATCCTTTTCTTCTTTAAAATAAATAAGGTAATATAAAATATCTAAAAAATGTGTCCTTTTCTTCTTTGTGGTAAATAAAATAAAGCAATGTGCAAAATTTGTAAATTTTCTTCTTCCGTGCAAAAAATCTATATAAGGTGCAGGGTGACTTCTTATCTTCAGTGCAATACACTAGTGTATTAGATGTCCCCTTACCTTACGGTTGTAAGGTAACAGCATATAGGTATATCTTTGGAGGTAACAGATATACTCCCTACATGTCCTGATGTTGGCCGACTTCCGGATCTGATGTTTTTATTATGATGGTGTGTGTCCATCCTTCCAAACCAAGCATGCTGCCAGTATCAGCGTAACCTCAATAGGTAGGTATTGGGGGTGTAGAGGGAAGAAGAAGGGGGAATGATTGATGGTGAAGTACGTTTTAAAATAATTTATTGAAGTAAAAAAGGCTTGAGTACTCACATTTCATTTCATACACAATTCAAAACAAAAAACGAGCAGCGTTACCTTATTTATTTTAAAGAAGAAAAGGATCTATCCACAGTAAGTATGGCTACAAAAAATCCACAGGTGTACTTAAACAAGCATCGGTAGCATATAGTACAATATACCCCCGGGAAGAGGTCAACCAACTATATTATACACATGCTTGTTTAAGTACACCTGTGGATTTTATGTAGCCATATTTACTGTGAGTAGATATACGAGAGACCTATAAATCCACTTTTAAAGTGAAATATGCTTGTCCATGTGGATGTATATTAAAGTCCCTGATATTGTGGACTGAATTCTGGTGGAAAGGTTCTACCTTTACCTTTTCCCTCCTCCTCCTCTTCCTCCATTGATTTTGGTCCCCAACGGCTTACCCCCAGTGAATTATATGAGGTGTTATTTATATCCATATTCCTATGCTATCAACCCAATGCAGGATTGCTGGCACTGGTAGAATCTGCCTCCCTATTCACATGGTGATTCTCTGTTGATCATTTGGGAGATCTCCATGTGGAGATAATCTTATACCGATAAGATAGTGAGACCTGTTCCCTTCAACTACCCCTAAGTGTGTCCCGAAAAAGCGTTGATGCACAGGGGCTCGCTGCTGTCTGTTTGGTGTCAACCCTCTGTTTACACCATACATTTTCAACCATTATGTGCCTACTATATGTTTTTTAACTCTTTTTCTATTTGACTTGTCTCATATGATTCATTGTTAATAAAGTATAAATTTTATTATACTCTAGTCCATTTTTCCAGTAAAGTCCGATCTAGAGCCTTTGGGTTCTTTACTTTTTTTCAAAACCTTTGATCTACAGTACATATGAAAGAAAAAGTAATTATAATGTAATAATTGTTACACTGTATTTCTTCAATCACACTTGCCGTTTATATTTTTATGCAGGAGTGTCTGAATTCTTTTGATGCATAGCAAGTTGCCTGTAAACACTGTAGAAAAGCAATGGCAGGGGGAGATATGCCCTAGACTCTTTGGTAACTTTTGTTAGGGTGTATTTGCTATGCCAAGGGTCCTCAAGTTGTTAAATTAGAAAAATCTTGCTAATAATCTAACTTTTTCCTCTATTTTAAGTCATATTTTTAAGGCAAAAGTGTTAGCAAGTTTCAAAATCAATTTGCCTGATGGCACGTATATGTGTTAGTGAGGATTTGGAGGAATAGTGGCTGGCTGCAATTTCATAGTAAACCAAATATAATAGCTTACATAGAAGAGATTACAGCTGGAGATATACGACCAAGAAGACTCAGTAAAACAAAAAAAACACACAGAAATATATGAATTAGATAAGCACACATGGGAAAGGTGCTGTAAACATTGAATATGCAAGTGTAAGTGCGTAATAGCTCAACATAACAGAGCATACTGTTTGCTTTTAAGGGTCAAGAATTCGAGCAGGTAATGAATTGCAGTGTAAAACATTAACGCAAAATGAGAAGTTTACAGTATACAGGAATGTGGTATGTAATGCTTTGTTTGTTCAACAAACCAATGGCTTCTTTATTAACAAGAAAAAAGCACACAATGAAAATGACTGATTTAATTCATCCACAACGTTTTGTGGACCAACTAATAGGAGATTTATTTTTTGTATTTGACTTAGTATCCCGGGATTGCCTTTATAATAACCACCACCTCAGAATATCTTCAGGGCTAAAAGAAGTTAAGAACTCTGCCTCTCTGAAGATGCTACCTAAATGTAAAGTCTGTTAGATTCCCGTCTGGCCATGGCAGCAAACGATACAGACAAGGTCAGAATTCATGTTGTGAACATTGCTTGTTCCCTTTAAAACAATAAATGTGCAGGATGAGGCTGATAATATGTAATTGCCACACCCTGCTCTGTAGCCTTTGTGATAGTAGATCAGTGGAGCAGAATAGTAGATTCTGATGTCAGCAGTTTGCAGAGGCTTAGGTTTTTCAAGGCAGAAATCTCAGTTTCTGCTGCAAATTTTCTTTAAATTTAAAATGTTAATGAACAGTATATAGGGTGGGACCTGTGCTTCTAAAATTCATGCAGCTTATCAATGGTTTCATTTTATTTTCCAGGACTATATTATTTAAAATTTGTGTAGCGCTGGTTAGGATGGGTCCTTTGGTTTTTGCCCTCTTTAAGAACTTCCACCCCTCTGGCACACAAGGTTGAGTGTACAAAACATGCAATGTCACAGAAAATCACTGCAGCAGCAGTGAGCAGTAATAAAGCTTGATTTACCGAACACAGGAACTATACTGTCAAAGTGCATTAATGGTGATGATGCTAGGCCTAGACTGACTGGATGTGCACTGTCCATGGAAATGAAGGAAAGGGAAGATGGGAACAAAGGGGGCTTGCAGGATGGTTTATGGAAAGGTAATCATTATGTTGTTCTTCTGTCAGCTATCATTGGGGCCCTTTAAGAAGTGTTGGTGCACCTAATGACAGTTTTAGTAAACCAGCATACAGTATAGATGCAGCAAAGATACAGTAAGGGTGCAGTATAAGTTCAGTATAGGTGTAATACAGATGCAGCAGAGGTGTGGTGAAGCAAAGGTGTGATATACTAGAAGCTGTATTAAACCCAAAACTAAAAATTAATTGTATTGCAATCATTCGATTTGGTGGCTTAAGCTTTTTTTATTTGTCATCTTTGGGTTTTTTCCTTTGTTTTCACCTGGTGATCTGGCCAGTAGCACACCTCTTGTATTAGTGAAAGACTGGGTAAATGAGCACAGGGGGCACAGCAGACAGCAGCATTGTCAGTCTGGGGGGGGGCGGTAGTGTTAAATGTATTAGCAGGTTTAAATACACTAACAAATTGAATCCAAACTCTAGCTCACACTGTAGAATCAGTTACAGCAAGCGTTTTTTTTCCTTTTGGGATAAAGGTTTTACTGTACATGAATTAATAAAAGCTGGTCATTATAAGCACCCTTACCAGTGTTAAGTGGTTTGTCTCATCCATGTAAATGGATACATTCTGCTGGAGAGCTTGTGTGTTTGAAAAACAAGAAAATGTAAGAATTGGTAAGCTGCAATATAATAAATGTTTGCTTTTGGGTTGAATACTGCTTTATCCTCCCTCTAGTTACTCAGTCCGTGCTAGCAGTGTGAACAATGGGGAGTGCCCTGCAGCTGTGAACTCTCGCTGTACAAAGGGGGGGCCCTCTCAGTCTCTCCACAGATTGCTTCTGGTGATTCAGAGGTGGGAATTAAAGGGTGAGAGAATGCTCTGGTTTCCCTGTGGCAATGGTGCAGATGCGATCACTGCAGTCTATGCTGAGCTGCCTTGGGTGTCTCTGTTGGTCTGGCCCCTTAGCAGTCTGGTCAGTATGCAGCAGATGTGCTCTCAGAAAAAGAGCCTAGTATAACAGAAAAGTAACTCCACTGCTCCTCTTTGCCCTAATGTCTTTTGGAAATTACAGTGCAAAGGGTCCATAAGCAACACAATATGGCATACTTCCTGGACTTCATATCCCATGATCCTCAGCATTCTGCATAGGAATCCAAAGGCTTTTATGGCTATAGATCTCCCTCTGCTGACTGGAGGGCATAATGCATCACAACATTCAACATAACAATAGAAATTGAAAGTAAACTGATTGTAAAGAGGTAAATGTCTCCTTGTCCATGCTTCTGTAATCCAGCACCTGGCCACAGTATAAAGGAAAATTGCAAAATATTGATTTTCTGTTTTCAAATTTTACTCCAAACATTGTACTACATATAATCGTATTTCTAACAAAAATAATCTCAGTTACATGGCATGAAAACTAAACAAGTTATTGATGAGCACATAGATCTAGTACTGAACAATAGTGATGGGCCAAACATCCCTCGGTTTAGTTTGCACTAGAACTCCCAAGCATGTAAAAAGTTCAGACCCGAGCTGCAAACTCTATTAAAGTCTATGGGACTTGAACTTGAAAAATCAAAAATGTCTGGTTGATAGACACACGTTGGTGCACAGGCTCAGACACAGTAGTGTGTGTGCCAAGAATACGGTGTACTGGCACATGCACAGACAGGCACTGCTGCGAACAGGCACGCGTACGCGCACACATACACGCACTGGCGCCAGCTGGTCTATTTAAATGGAGCAATGACATACACACATTGCTGAGTGGTCTTTCAGTTTATTCCTGTTTACCTGTGTTTGATCTGTTCCAGTGTTCCTGTGTTTGATCCGGCTTGTACCTGAACCTTTCCTTGGACTTCTGCCTGCTTTCCTGTGACCCCGGCCTGTGTTTGACCCTGTTCCTGCTTCATGTTTCTGTACTATGCTGCCCGACTGTGTACCGAACCCAGCCTGTATCCTGTCTTCACTTCTGCCTCATGTTCCAGTACCTTCTCTGCTCGACTGTTGATGACCTCCTGGCTTATGTTCCGACCACGCTTCTGCCTGCTGATCCAGCAACAAGGAGTTATCCCACATCTGAACAGACTGTTTTTGCATCCGCAAGTGTCATGCTACTACCAGAACCGCGAGTTCCTGCACAGAGTGATTCTCAGGCAATTGGCACAAGTTCCGTGCATTCAAGAACTCTTGTGAACTATACTTTGCCTTGCAGTCAAGAACTTTCTCACTTGAAATCACTAAGGTGGGATTTGCCATATCCCTACTTCTTGGAGAGTCACAGTCTTGGGCCCACCAAATCCTAGAACAGAATAGCTCAGTCCTGGACTCTCTCTTCATTTCATGAAGCAATAGCCCAGCTGTATGATGACCCCCAGCGCACTGCTACCGAAGAGTCTACCCTCCATACTCTATGACAGGGTCATCGGCCTGCCAAGGACTATGTTGCACAATTCCGCTTATGGGCCTCTGATTCCAGATGGAACGATGCAGCCTTACGGCATCAATTCCGCCTTGGCTTGTCCGAAGGACTCAAGGATGAGCTCGCTCAAGTGCAGGTTCCCAATTCCTTTAATGGCCTCATTAGTCTTGCTATCCAGCTTGACCGTCTATTCAAGGAAAGGAGAACAGAGAAGGTTGGCATTGCTTCAAGACCTATGCAACTGGGACTTTTTCGTTCTCCACTCTCCAGTACAGAGAAATTGCAAAGACGCAGAATGGGCCTGTGTATATAGTGTGGGGTAGCGGGACATTATCTCCAAAACTGCCCTGTGAAACCCACAAGGACCAGGATCACCTCCTCTGCCTACCTTGCCAACTGCTCTGGATCGAGGGGATCTGCTCATGTCACCCTGTCCTTGTCACTTCAGCTCCCTGGGAGAAACATTCAGGTACCAGCTATAGTCTACTCCGGGGCCTGCAGCTGTTTCATGGATAAGGGCTTTGCTCACCATCACCAAATTCCTTTACAAACAAAAACCTACCAGCTGTCCATCCTTCTGGCCGATGGTCACTGGAAGTTCACAATGGCACCTCATGGCAAAGAACTCTCTGAGGATCTAAATAAAAGAATTGTTGCTTTACATAAAGATGGCCTAGGCTATAGGAAGATTGGCAAGACCCTGAAACTGAGCTGTGACATTGTGGCCAAGACCATACAGCGGTTTAACAGGGGTTTAACAGAACAGCTTCCACTTAGAACAGGCCTCACCATGTTCGACCAAAGAGGTTGAGTGCAAGTGCTCAGCATCATATCCAGAGGTTGTCTTTGGGAAATAGACGTATGTGCTGCCAGCATTGCTGCAGAGGTTGAAGGGGTGGTGGGGTCAGCCTGTCAGTGATCAGACCATATGCTGCACACTGCATCAAATAGGTCTGCATGGCTTTCATCCCAGGAGGAAGCCTCTTCCAAAAATAATGCACAAAAAAGCTTGCAAACAGTTTTCTGAAGACAAGCAGACTAAGGACATGGATTACTGGAACCATGTCCTGTGGTCTGATGAGACCAAGATAAACTTATTTGGTTCAGATAGTGTCAAGCGTGTGTGGCAGCAACCAGGTGAGGAGTACAAAGACCAGTGTGTCTTGCCTACAGTCAAGCATGGTGGTGGGAGTGTCATGGTCTGGGGCTGCATGAGTGCTGCCGGAACTGGGGAGCTACAGTTCATTGAGGGAACCATGGATGCCAACATGTACTGTGGTATACTGAAGAAGAGCATGATCCCCTCTCTTCGGAGACTGGGCCCAACAACCCCAAACACACCAAGACCACCACTGCCTTGCTAAAGAAGCTGAGGGTAAAGGTGATGGACTGGCCAAGCATGTCTCCAGACCTAAACCCTATTGAGCATGTGTGGGGCATTCTCAAACAGAAGGTGGAGGAGCGCAAGGTCTCTAACATCCACCAGCTCCGTGATGTCATTATGGAGAAGTGGAAGAGGACTCCAGTGGCAACCTGTGAAGCTCTGGTGAACTCCATGCCCAAGAGGGTTAAGGCTGTGCTGGAAAATAATGGTGGCCACACAAAATATTGACACTTTGGGCCCAGTTTGGACATTTTTACTTAGGGGTGTACTCACTTTTGTTGCCAGCGGTTTAGACATTAATGGCTGTGTGTTGAGTTATTTTGAGGGGACAGCAAATTTACACTGTTATACAAGCTGTACACTCACTACTATTGTAGCAAAGTGTAATTTCTTCAGTGTTATCACATGAAAAGATATAATAAAATATTTACAAAAATGTGAGGGGTGTACTCACTTTTGTGAGATAATGTACCTGCAGTTTATCATGAATTTCTGCATGCTTTTGATAAACAAAGGGCAGACATTCTGCCACCTCATCGCCCGTATAACTGCCCAATTAAGCTGTTGCCTGGTTCTGAGACCCCTTTATTGCGCATTTTTCCCCTCTCTGAACTGGAACTTAAGGTGCTACATCAGTACATTGACGAAAACCTGGAGAAAGATCTCATCCAGCCTTCCACATCCCCTGCAGGCACTGGAATTTTCTTTGTGGAAAAGAAGGATCATACCCTGTGCCCTTGTGTAGACTACCGGGAATTGAAAAAAGTTCAATAAAGAACAGATACCCTTTGCCCTTGGTTCCAGAACTTTTTCAACGTTTCAGAATTTCTGCTGTGTTCACAACACTTGACTTATGAGGGGCATATAACCTAGTATGAATCCGGGAGGGGGGTCAATGGAAAACAGCCTTCCGCACTATGTTCGGACGTTATGAGTACCTTGTTATGCCCTTTGGGCTATGCAATGTCCCAGCAACTTTCCAGCATTTTGTCAACAATATTTTCAGAGACTTCCTTGATTTATTCCTTATTGTATATCTAGATGATATCCTCATATTTTCTAATTCCCTCTCACACTGTGAACATATGAAAAAGGTTGTCGGTCGGCTAAGAGACCATGCAAAGGCCAAGAAGTGCGAATTCGAGAAAGTCACCATCCAATTCTTGGGACTTATTATCTCTACCTCAGGCATCTCCATGGATCCCCAAAAGGTCAATTCCATCCTAGAATGGCCAACTCCTACAGACAGGAAGAGTACACAGAGGTTCATTGGGTTTACCAACTTCTACCGCAAGTTCATTAAGGATTTCTCCACCATTATCGCTCCTGTCACCCAACTGACGAAACAGAATACCCGCTTCCAGTGGACATACGCAGCGCAAGCTGCCTTCGACCAACTGAAACCCCTGTTCCAGTTCTCAGTGCCCACCCGGTGATCTGCAGCCATTGGTTTCCTTCAAGACCTGACCTGAGCCACCTGCTACATCGGCCCTCGTGCCACTCTGTGTCTTTCACTCCCTGTCATCTCTACCAGGGGTGCTAGACAGGAGGTGCAAGAGAAGCCCTCTCTACAGCTCAGTCTCCACCAGGTATGTGACACAAAAGTCCCCATTTTGAAGGCCTATATGCAAGTTATTGGAGGCATAAAAAGGGTATGGGGGCCTGGGTACTGCCTTGGGGGACATGTACCAATGCAAAAATGTTTTTAACAAAGAGCAGTGGTTTTAATGATGCTTAACATGAAACAATAAAAAATGAAAAATTCCTTTAAATATAGTGCCTGGGGAGTCCCTTTAGTCTGCCTGTAAAGTGGCACACCTGTACCATGTAAAGAACCTGCTTCAGCAAAATTGACATAGGTAAAAAAAAAAAAAAAAAAATTTAAATTGATTTTCCCGGCTGCAAGCCATTGGCAGTAATACAAAAATGTTTTAAAAAGCAGCGTGGCCCCTCCCCCCCCAAATCCATTCCAGGCCCTTCCTGGCCCCGCTTAACAACTTATTGACTATGCGCTCGGTGGGTGAACATCCTGCTGAGTGCCCAGAAAATGTGGGTGTTTGTAGAGACCTCTTAATCTGCTGAAAGGTGTCATTACACTACATTAACTTCATCCAGCAATGAATAAGCAAATACATTTACAAACAGATAAATATATTTCAGGTAGAAAGTGTACATTACTGTAGGTGTCGCCCTGCCAAAATATTTTTTTACTACATGTGAAAAGACATGCATGCATGAATCCAATGCAATTCATCACTGGTGAACTGTGGCATCACACATATCCCATCACAGAAAGTGAATAATCTGCATTTGGTCAGATCTTACTATACTTGATTGCATTTTTACTTTATAGTAGAGTGCCTTGAGCTTGTCTGATCATGTTTTTTAGTTCATTGCTTGCATGATGATCAAAAAAAGGCTATGTTGTATATTTACCTTTACAAAATACACACATTTCTGTATGTTCATTTTTGTTGCAATCTGTTTTTGTTTCCAAAATGTGGCATAGCTCAGTATCTGTTACCAGGCCTATATCTGAGCTCTACCCTAGTTCATAATTTGCTTGTCTATTACTTATATATTTACGGCAATGAAAGTATTATTAAAGTACACTTACTAGTTAGCTGATACTTTCATGCTCACACTGTATGCCAACTGTTTTTGATAATCAAATGTCATGAGGGAGTTCAGAACTCACAAGATGTACAAGACACAGGAAATATGATTTGTAGTCTTTGGCTACCCTAAGACATTATTTCTCATCTTTAAAAATATACGTAATGTACTGTATGTAGTTCACCTATTTAGTGTGGATGGAAGACTCTACTGAATTTCTATTGTTTAGCTTACAGGCAATCTAGCTGTCTATGACTAGCTTTAGAGTCATCTTTAGTTCACCTGCTAATCAAACTTTTATACATGTTTTGAGGTGTATTTTGTATACAACACTACTGTAATTAGCAGCCTTGTTTTATCTGCTAACTGACCCATATAGGCTGCATAAAACTAGATAGAACTTAGTTTGCCATGATATGTATCATTAAGCAAAGTCTACAAGGACACCCATTTCTATTATCTAAACACAAACAAAAGTGCAATTGTTATCAGATGGCAGGTGACATCTATAAACTTGTTTTCAGCAGAAATAGTTTCTTGCAGCGTAAGATTTTGGAACTAACATAAAATATAACATGCCTATTTTATTTCAAAGTACTGACAAATATGTTTTGCACATTCATTAATATTAAAAAATAAAATTTTCATCCCCTATATTTTGCCATACAGAAATAAATCTGCTGTAAGTTTATTTACCCCACTCCCCCAAGATTTACAAAAATTCCCTGATTAGATTGTAAGCTCTAATAGACAGGAACCCACATACCTCTTGTTTCATGTCATGCTCTACTTTGTTAACAATGTACAGTCAGGTCCATAAATATTGGGACATCAACACAATTCTAATCTTTTTGGCTCTATACACCACCAAACAAGATGTGCTTTAACTGCAGACTTTCAGCTTTAATTTGAGGGTATTTACATCCATATCAGGTGAATGGTGTAGGAATTACAACAGTTTGTATATGTGCCTCCCACTTTTTAAGGGACCAAAAGTAATGGGACAGATTAACAATCATCCATCAAACTTTCACTTTTTAATACTTGGTTGCAAATCCTTTGCAGTCAGTTACAGCCTGAAGTCTGGAATGCATAGACATCACCAGATGCTGGGTTTCATCCCTGGTGATGCTCTGCCCGGCCTCTACTGCAACTGTCTACAGTTCCTGCTTGTTCTTGGGCCATTTTCCCTTCAGTTTTGTCTTCAGCAAGTGAAATGCATGCTCAATCGGATTCAGGTCAGGTGATTGACTTGGCCATTGCATAACATTCCACTTCTTTCCCTTAAAAAACTCTTTGGTTGCTTTCGCAGTATGCTTCGGATCATTGTCCATCTGCACTGTGAAACGCCGTCCAATGAGTTCTGAAGAATTTTGCTGAATATGAGCAGATAATATTGCCCGAAACACTTCAGAATTCATCCTGCTGCTTTTGTCAGCAGTCACATCATCAATAAATACAAGAGAACCAGTTCCATTGGCAGCCATACATGCCCATGCCATGACACTACCACCACCATGCTTCACTGATGAGGTGGTATGCTTTGGATCATGAGCAGTTCCTTTCCTTCTCCATACTCTTCTCTTCCCATCACTCTGGTACAAGTTGTTCTTGGTCTCATCTGTCCATAGGATGTTGTTCCAGAACTGTGAAGGCTTTTTTAGATGTTGTTTGGCCAACTCTAATCTGGCCTTCCTGTTTTTGAAGCTCACCAATGGTTTACATCTTGTGGTGAACCCTCTGTATTCACTCTGGTGAAGTATTCTCTTGATTGTTGACTTTGACACACATACACCTACCTCCTGGAGAGTGTTCTTGATCTGGCCAACTGTTGTGAAGGGTGTTTTCTTCACCAGGGAAAGAATTCTTTGGTCATCCACCACAGTTTTTTTCCATGGTCTTCCAGATTTTTTGGTGTTGCTGAGCTCACCAGTGCATTCCTTCTTTTTAAGGATGAACAGTTGATTTAGCCACACCTAATGTTTTTGCTATCTCTCTGATGGGTTTGTTTTGTTTTTTCAGCCTAATGATGGCTTGCATCATTGATAGTGACAGCTCTTTGGATCTCATATTGAGGGTTGACAGCAACAGATTACAAATGCAAATAGCACACTTTAAATGAACTCTGGACCTTTTATCTGCTCCTTGTAAATGGGATAATGAGGGAATAACACACACCTGGCCATGGAATAGCTGAGCAGCCAATTGTCCCATTACATTTGGTTCCTTTAAAAAGTGGGAGGCACATATACAAACTGTTGTAATTCCTACACTGTTCACCTTATTTGGATGTAAATACCCTCAAATTAAAGATGAAAGTCTGCAGTTAAAGCACATTTTGTTCATTTCATTTCAAATCCATTGAGGTGGTGTATAGAGCCAAAAAGATTAGATATGTGTTGATGTCCCAATATTTATGGACCTGACTGTAAGTATATAACAGTATATTCTATAATAAAGCATACAAAATATTATAGACTCATATAAAAAAGCTATTATAATAGCAACAATAATTCACTTTTTAACACCATAATGCCACCCCCAAGAAGCCCTTTAGGTAGGATTTACCACTTCAATACTGGGCACATTCACCTCCTTCCTGCCCAGGCCAATTTTCAGCTTTCAGCTATCAAACTTTGAATGACAATTGCACGTTCATGCAACACTGTACCCAAACTAAATTTTTATCATTTTGTTCACACAACTAGAGCTTTCCTTTGGTGGTATTTAATCACCACTGTTTTATTTTTTATTTTTTACTAAATAAATTAAAAAAGACTGAAAACTTTGAAAAAAAACTATTTTTTCTTTGTTTCTGTTATACAATTTTGCAAATAATCTTTTTTCCTGAATTTAAGCCAAAGTGTATTCTACTACATTTCTTTGGTTAAAATAACCCAAATCGGTGTATATTATTTAGTCTGTAGAAAAGTTAGAGTGTTCACAAACTATGGTATATATCTGAAAATTGATCAATCCTGATGTACTGACAAACTCATTTCTTGAGGTCCTAAAATGCCAGGATAGTAGAAATACCCCCAAAATGACCCCTTTTTGAAAAGTAGACAGTCCAAGGTATTTAATAAGAGGCATGGCAGGTTTTTGGAAGATGTAATTGTTTGCCATCATTTTTTAATACATTTTTTTCCTTTTTTTTACGATTTTTTTTTCAACACACTGTGACCAGAGCATAATAATTTTACCATTGTAATATTGAACTATTCTGAGAAAGTGATCAGGATTTTTTTTTTTTTTTTTGTACACGTTATGTTTGCTTATAGCAATGAACTACATTGCTATAAGCAAGCATTTTACTGAATGAAATTGAATAATTCAGTTTGTTTTGTTATGATTAGCTGTGATTAGTCAAAGCTAATCACATGGTACAGATGGGCTCTGATTGGTCCTGTCTGTATCATGTGATCGAATTGACCAATCACAGCTAGCAACACAATTGCACACAAAGGATGGCATGAAAGGAAGCCTGTACTCTGATAAGTCATCGGCTGTGTCCTGTGGACACGGCTGATAACAGATTGTGCCGCTGCGCGGCCCCGTGGCCATGCGATCAGCACTTTCTGACAGCTCATCAATTGTCTATATGCTGGGCGAGAAGTGGTTAAAGCCATGGAGGTAGATCAGCTTCTGTGATTTGTTTTCATAGTGGTCACATGATCAGGAGCCCCTCTAGCTGGCTTTCTATCAGAAGCCTTGACTGAGAGCTGTCAGTGTGTGGGGAATATGCAATGATCATGCTTTCAGCACACATCCCCAGGCCACCATTGATGCATATGTACATTAAAGCCCACCTTTCTAGCAGTCGCAATTGTACGTTACACAGTTGGAAAGAGGTTAGGGATGCACAAACTGAAAGCTAAATAAAAGGAAATAACACATCGAGGTATTGATAGATACAGAAATTACAATTATGTTTTTAATTGGTAAGAGTGGTTGTGAAATGGCTAATACTTTAAAGTGAATCTATCCACCATTTGAAAATTTTAAAAGAAAAAGTCCTGCCTAAAATAAGGTACAGCCAGACGACTGCTCTTACTTTTATTAGTCACAAAGCCTAATCTGTGCACTCCATGGATCTTTGTTTGATTTTGTTACTAAGAAGTTCTTACTAAGAACTAAGCCCTCTTCCCCTTGCCACCCCCCTTCCAATGAAGATGCCTTGGTGGCCAGTAGATACCTACAATGTACAGGAAAACAGTGTGTGAGGTGTAGTCCTGAACTAAAGGAAGTCAAGTCCTTAGAAATAAGAGGCTTTTCAGGATAATAAAGGTACTAACAGATAAGCAGTGCTTCTTGCTATTAGGCAGGAATTTTACCTAGAAAATGGATTAATGGTTTGATTTTTTTTAAAGTTATAATTACACAGTGCTCTTAATCTTTGCAGACACATTTTTTTTTTTACATTTTATAAATAAATTTAAAAATATAAATCCACATTTGGGGACAGACATATTTACACACATAAATGTTGTGTAAGTCACCAATATACAACACTTTTCATCTTTTCTATGGAATTTGTAGTTTTTTTCATCTTATCAGCTTTACAACCCCTGGCTAAAAAATTATGGAATCACCAGTCCCTGAGGATGTTCCTTCAGTTGTTTATTGTTGTAGAAAAAAAGCAGATCACAGACATGGCCAAAAACTAAAGGCATTTCAAATGGCAACTTTCTGGCTTTAAGAAACACTAAAAAAAATCAAGAAAAATAATTGTGGTGGCCAGTAACAGTTAGATTTATAGAACAAGCACAGGAAATAAATTATGGAATCACTCAATTCTGAGGAAAAAATTAGGGAATCACCCTGTAAATTTTCATTACAAACACTAATGCCCCGTACACACGGTCGGATTTTCCGATGGACAATGTCCGATCGGAGCGTGTTGTCGGAAATTCCGACCGTGTGTGGGTGCCATCGGACATTTTCCATCGGATTTTCCGACACACAAAGTTGGAGAGCAGGAGATAAAATTTTCCGACAACAAAATCCGATCGCGTCAATTCCGACCGTGTGTGGCCTGTTCCGACGCACAAAGTGCCACGCATGCTCAGAAGAAATTCCGAGACGGGACAGCTCGTTCTGGTAAACTTAGCGTTCGCAATGGATACAGCACTTTCGTCACGCTGCAATGTTAAAAATGGTTTAATACAGCGCACTCTCTTCTTCTTTATAATGTGACAAGAATTAAGTAGTTTTGCTGCTCATATTCACACACACTTCTCACAAACTTTTATTTGTGTTTTTTTAGTGGGATTCCCTGAATATATTGTTATTAGTTGTCACATCTGACATTTTTTTTTTTTTTTGTATTTTCAGCCTTTTTTTTTATTTAATGTTTGTATTTTTTCCAAGGCTGATCTTTGTTCAATGTTATTTTTATTTTTACTCCAGAATAGTTTTGTGTGTGTTTTGTGTGTCAAGTTACCCCAACACCATTGATATCTTTTATTATTTAATCTCCAGGAGATTGTTTGTTGTTGGTGATCCTTGTTCATTTCACATTGTATATTTGAAATGTACCTGAATCCTCACAAACAAACTGTCATTTTTTAAGTAAAACACATAGGAGAGTATAATTCAAAACAAAAATCCTTTATTAAGGTATCACAACCAAACAAAGAGGAAGGCAACACTGGATCAACATGAGAAATTAGTGAAGCCTGGGACCCCCACGGCAGACATCAATTCTTCAACATCAAAATTGGTGGCCTGAGGAGTCCTTATGTAAGGGAGGGCAGTCTGGTCCGGGATTCGCAGAGATCCAGATAGCAGCAGATGACATCTGTGTCCCCAGGCTGTGGTACCACAAGAGGCTGCATTTTTTGGCTGACCAGACTGAACCCAGGGCAATCACTGTCTGGTCTTCCTTCCACGCTTCCTTCCGGGCTGTGGCTGTGCAGTTGGAGATGTGGCAGGAGGAGGAGTAGAACCTGGAGGAGGAGGAGGACTGGGAGGACCTGGAGGAGGACTGGGGGGACCTGGAGGAGAGGGAGGAGGAGGACCTGCAGGAGGAGGAGGAGGACCATCCCAAAGGTGTGTCTGAGGTGTAATTTGGCCCTTCATACCTTTCTCCAGAGCCTCCGATATGAGGGCCTCACACATGACTTTTTGGCCCTCCTCCATCCTCTGCATTTTATATGCAATGAAGGCAGCAATGTTCTCCTCCATGGTGTGGGGTGCTCCCAGGACCTCTGTAGCCCTCCAAAAGAATCCTATAACAGCCTTCTCTAGGGTACTCCTCCTACTGCCACTTTCTCTTTTCAGGGGGGTGGAGGGACCTGCAGATCAGCCAGCCGGCTCGGCCCGGCCACCTCCTGGCTGAGACTTCCCTGTGTATGAAAAAGGGACATGGTTTTAGTTTTTGCATCATCAATCAAAATCCTAAATTAGTACTCCCAACTAACATCTAGTTAACATCATTGATTGGACAAGCAGAAATCTTTAGAGGAATGCTATACCTGGCTCAATCTGGGCTCCTCCACATATCGCCTGGAAGGCCCAGGTTGGGCGTCAGAAGCCTCAGCCGGGGGGGAAGGAAGCGTGGAAGGAAGACTGGAGAGGGATGGCCTGGGTTCAGTCTGGCCTGCCAGAAAGTGCAGCCTGTCGTAGTACAACATCCTGGGACATAGATGTCATCTGCTGCTCTGGATCTCTGTGAATCCAGGACTTTCTTGCGCTCCCTTAGATATGTGCTCCTCAGGCCACCAATTAATATCTTTAAATAAGTGATGTCTGCCGTGGGGATCACCTGCTTCACAATCTCACACAATTGCTCCAGTGCTGCCTTCCTCTTTGCTTGGTTCTTGTAATGTGGGTGGTTAATCTCCCACAGACAGGGCAGCTCCCTTAGCATATCTATGAATACTGACATGAAGTCATTATCTTTGAGTACCATATCCATGTTCACTGCAAGACACAACACAAGACAAAGCCTAATGTCAGACAAAACTCTCCTAATCTTGTTACAATATAGGCCTCAATCTAGAAGCAGTATAGGCCCAAGTTTGTCTCTTACCTTCGTTCTTACGATCGGCGCGTCCAATGCTCCTTCCTCCGCTCACAGATCGTACGTAATACGCACGCGTGTTACTCTTTATACACACTGCGCATGCGTGTAACTCCGCCCGCCCCTGACGTTCTTTCTAATCTATTCCCCGCCCCTTTTCGTTCGGCGCAGTGGGTGAAGAGCATGATGGCGGATTTAGAGCAGGTGTGTGCTAATTATAGCAACGAGGAGGAGGAAAGCCCGGATCCAGGCACGTCCCGATCCAGAAGGAGACGTTTTAAGGCCACAAATATGTCCTTTGGGGAGATGTTGGAGATGGTCGACATCATGAGGAAGTCAGACTATGACGGAAAATATGGGCCTTACCCCCACCCCAACATCCGAAAGGCCAAAATTGCTAAAGTGATCAAAAGCCTTCACAGGAATTTCGGGGTACGAAGATCTAAAGATCAGCTCAGGAAGCGGTGGTCGGACCTGAAGTTGAGAGAGCCAGAGCAGTACCGAAAGATCCGGAGAGTGCTGCAAAAAAGTAAGTAGTTGTGCTGTGTTCCTATTCTTTCTGTCTTTATTCCGTTCGTTCTGCTCCATATGCTTTTATTAATTGTAACGTTTAAAAGGGCAACTTTAATGTTCATGGGCCCATTATTCGTTCGTATCAAACATTTTTCTTTTGGCCTCTAGAATACCATTGTTTAGGCCATATGCATTTTCACACATTTTTGGGGGCCTACTTGGATGCCAAATATTTGTTTGTGTAGATGGGTTTGTTACTAGAATGAAATGCCAACTAGATTGTGTGTAAGGAGAGGACACTGAGCAGCTGTTTTCACATCTGGACACTGGAGCACTAGTGTGGGACCCCAGAACACCATTTTTATTAGGGGGCCACACAGGTGCTCCAGTGTATACTATAGGGGGGTCTCCATCTGTGAAGCTTGTACTAAACAGGTAAAGTATTGCAGGTTGACAAAGGCCAATAAAAAAAAGACATCTTGGAACTCGGCTAAAATTGACAATTGTACCCCACTTCCAAGCGATGTTTCCTATTTCTAGTTCTGCCATCAAATATCTGTGTGCTAATTATACCATTTTTGTTTTACATAGGGAAGAAAAGACTCGGAGGACACCCCTCATCCGAGGAGACCACAGACCCCCCACCTATGGAAGAAGGGGAAATACCCCCAACCCAAGAAGAAGAGCAGGAGGAAGAAGAAGATGTGGTGGAGATTGGCACCACAACAGGTGAGTGTCTGCGACCACAGGCTCAAGTAAAAGATGGATGGTGGCAGGTTTTTGAGACCTTTTTTTTTTTCTTTATCTCTTTTTAGGTGATCGTGATGTGAGGGATAGAGAACGCTTTACTTCTGAAAGTGCCCAGATCCTGATCGGGGAGATCATGGGGTGTAATGCCGAACTGCAAAACATCCAGCAAAAAATCCATGATGTTATTAAAAAAAATAATAACATCATTGATGTTTTGGGGCGAATTTAAACCCCACAAAATCACTTTTTTATTGTGGTCCAAACTTTTAAAATTTTTTGCAATGTTTTGAAAAGCCAAATTTAGAGGATGCACACAGTGTGCCAATATGTGCTATCTGCCATCACGGGAGATCAATGGACGCGTTTTGGGGGTGCAACCCCTTCCTCAATTATAAAGTTACGTTGAGGAAGGGCTTGCTCCCCCAAAACACATCCCTTGATCCCCCCTGATGGCAGATAGCACATGTTGACATTCGTAAATTGGTGTGCATCTTCCAAATTTGGCTTTTCCAGGGGTGATTTCCCCCCATCTGAACGCTATATCAAACCCAGTTCCTAAATACTGATGTCTGATATAGCCTTCAGCTTTTACCTAATGTGAACTTTGTAAGTTCAAGTTTTTTGGCTTTCTTGTTGGTTTTACACAGGCCTGTTTTATCTGAAATGGATATTTCGATTTTTGATAGTGCTACTGAAAAAATTGTTATACAACAAACATGTTGGTTTGTTTTAAAAACCTTTGGTAAATGCACATGTGATTGTGCAGGTATAAAAAAGTGGCTTACTCAAGAATGTGTGGATTATTGTCTCAACACTACAACACTTTTGGGGTGATGTAATTGCTGTTTTATGCAAAAATGGGGGTTATTTCCTAAGGGCAAATCCACTTTGCACTACAAGTGCAGGTTCAGTGCAGTTGCAAGTGCACTTGTAGTGAAATGTGTTTTTGCATTTAGGAAATACCAGCCAACAGTGCTTTGTATAAGGTTACCCAATCACGACATTTTCTGCACTCAAAACATTTCTGTCAGGGTCAGCTAAAACAAACACAAGCAGTAAATGTCCACAAAGAATTTCTTTTTTTTTTTTTATTTGAAAAAGGCTTCACATATTGTCTGGCATATTGATAGCCCCCCTACCCCCAAAGAACTCCAGGTATCGTAACCGGACATCACGGGCACTCAGGGAGGGCAAGCCAGGACGGCCAGTTTCAAGCGCCGTCAGTGTTGTTGGATGTAGGATTCCGGCCTCAGGCCCAACTGAGCCAGCATAGTTGTTTTCTTAAAAAATTATGGAGAACACAGCATGCCAGTATTATATGGTTCAGTTTATGCTCCGCCATATGGATGGGTGTCAGAAATAGTCGGAACCGGCTGGCCAGGATTCCAAATGTGTTCTCCACCACTCTTTGGGCTCTGGCCAGCCGGTAATTAAAAACCCTCTGTTCCGGGGTGAGGGTCCTCATCGGGAATGGCCGCATCAGGTGGTCCCCCAGCGCAAACGCTTCATCAGCAACGAACACAAATGGGAGACCTTCCACATTGTCCTCTGGAGTTGGCAAGTCCAAGCTGCCATTCTGGAGACGCCTGTAGAACTCCGTCTGGGCGATCACTCCACCATCGGACATCTGGCCATTCTTCCCCACGTCCACATACAAGAAGTCGTAATTAGCTGACACCACCGCCAACATCACTATACTATTAAACCCCTTGTAATTATAATAGTACGACCCCGAGTTGGGTGGTGGGACGATGTGGACGTGTTTCCCATCAATTGCCCCTCCGCAGTTAGGAAAGTCCCACCGCTGGGCAAAGTGGGAGGCCACAGTCTGCCATTCCTGTGGCATGGAAGGAAACTGTTGAGGAAAAAACAATAAACATTACTATTTTTTCACAGAAACATGGCAAGCAGATTAGACACAAACATTATGGGGCAACCTCCAGATAGCATTTATTAAGGGGAATTTAACAACGCCAAAGTATAAGGTACACCTATCATATTCCCCCTCCCCCCCTCTCATGGGCCATTTCTAACATTATAGGGGGGGGAACTCTTGGACAGGTAACCCTCTTCACTTCATTGAGAGATGAATGCCTAAATACAGGGTATTACTTGGAACAGCCCCTCCTTAGTTACATTATTGGCAGCCCACTGGACAGGTAAGAAGTGTCATAATACAAAGATATAAATACACACTGTACACATTTGAGGACATTTGGACATTCTGCTATTACAAAAACTTTAAACAGTACCATTTGAAAGTATACAGGCAGGCCCTTGCACTACATGCTTTGGGGAATTCATTCATAAATCTGAGCACTAAAGAGGTGGGTATAGTGTGTATGGGTTTGGCAAAGTCAGCAGATAGATGATTGAGGATAGAGAATTGGGATCAGCTGACTTAGCAGTTGGGGGAGGGAGGGTTACTAAAAATGATTTGGGGACACCACAAAAAAAAGCCTCTGGCACTCTGCCTGAATTTAAATCAAAAATAACATTACCAAACATTTTAGGGGGTGTTTGGGGTAAAGCACTACTATGGAGCAGATAAAATACATTGTTAGGTGACTACATGAGGTGAATATAGGCCAGGAGACACCATGCTGGGGAGGTTATTGAAGGGCAAATAAGTATGAAGGACCTAAAATAATAATTACATAAAAATCCAGCATGCATGAGGACAAAGGGGACTTTCACAGCATATTACAATCATGGTAATTAGGGAATGAGGAAAGAAATACAATATATTAGCAAACATTCAATACAATAAAATGGGATATAAAAGGATAAAAATCTTACCTTCATATACTCCTTCTGCAGGACCTGGATGATGGCAGAACAGGTCTCTGGGATAATGATCCCCAGAGCCTGGGGGGAGATGCCTGTCGAGAACTTCAAGTCCTGCAGACTTCTCCCTGTGGCCAAATACCGCAAGGTAGCGACCAACCTCTGCTCCGGAGTGATGGCTTGCCTCATGCAGGTATCCTGCCTGCTAATATAGGGGGTCAGCGAAGCCAACAAACGGTGAAACACGGGGTCCGTCATCCTGAGAAAGTTCCTGAAATCATCAGGATTATTCTCACGGATCTCACGGAGCAAAGGCATATGAGAGAACTGGTCACGCTGAAGCAACCAATTCTTGGTCCATGAACTCCTCCCCACCCTGTTCATGGACTGGACTTGTGTCAAGGTCAGGACCCCAACACCAAGCCCCCGCACAGCACGAACTCTACGAGGAGTACGCATACGAAACATGGCTAGAAAACGGTCGGCTGCTCAGAACGAAGTAACAGAACGCACTGAAGAATAGCAAGGCCTGTGAAGAGCGACCTGAAAACCAGTAACGAACGAACAAGAATACAATGACTAAGTCACGCGGAACTTGCTTGCACGCACTGAAGAGCAGATACAAACCCACAAGCACAAACTGAACGGCAGAAAACGATCTGAAAGCCACGAGTCTGAAAAAGCGTGAATCGTTTCTCACCAAACTTTTACTAACACGAGATTAGCAAAAGGAGCCCAAAGGGTGCCGCGCTTGGTTCTGAACCGGCCTTTTCTAGTCTCGTCGTACGTGGTGTACGTGACCGCGTGGTTGCCGATCGGAAATTCCGAAAACTTTGTGCGACCGTGTGTAGGCAAAACAAGTTTGAGCCAACATCCGTCTGAAAAAATCCTAGGATTTTGTTGTCGGAATGTCCGAACAAAGTCCGACCATGTGTACGCCCTATAACACCTGCATCAGATTAAATCTGCTTGTTAGTATGTAGGTAAAGAGGGTAAATCATCACGCAGTGTTGCACAAGATGTTGGTTGTTCACAGTCGACTGTGTCTAAAACATGGACCAAATACAAACAACATGGGAAGGTGGTTAAAGGCAAGCATACTGGTAGACCAAGGAAGACATCAAAGCGTCAAGACAGAAAACTTAAAGCAATATGCCTTGAAAACAGAAAATGTACAACAAAACAAATGAGGAACAAATGGGAGGAAACTGGAGTCAACATCTGTGACCGAACTGTAAGAAACCGCCTAAAGGAAATGGGATTTACATACAGAAAAGCTAAAAGAAAGCCATCTCTAACACCTAAACACAAAAAAACAAGGTTACAATGGGCTAAGGAAAGGCAATCGTGGACTGTGGATGATTGGATGAAAGTCATATTCAGTGATGAATCTCGAATCTGCATTGGGCAAGGTGATGATGCTGGAACTTTTGTTTGGTGCCGTTCCAATGAGATTTATGCAGACGACTGTCTGAAGAAAACATGCAAATTTCCACAGTCAATTATGATATGGGGCTGCATGTCAGGTAAAGGCACTGGGGAGATGGCTGTCATTAAATCTTCAATAAATGCACAGGTTTACATTGAAATTTTGGACACTTTTCTTATCCCATCTATTGAAAGGATGTTTGGGGATGATGAAATCATTTATCAAGATGATAATGCATCTTGCCATAGATCAAAAACTGTGAAAAAAATCCAATTGGAAATCTGTGGTGGAAGTTAAAGAAAATGGTCCATGACAAGGCTCCAACCTGCAAAGATGATTTGGCAACAGCAATCAGAGAAGGCTGGAGCCAGATAGATGAAGAATACTGTTTATCACTTATTAAGTCAATGCCTCAGAGACTGCAAGCAGTTATACAAGCCAGAGGTGGTGGAACAAAGTACTAGTGATGTGTTGGAGTGTTATTTTGTTTGTTTGTTTTTCATGATTCCATAATTTTTTCCTCAGAGTTGAGTGATTCCATAATTTATTCCCTGTGCTTGTTCTATAAATCTAACTGTTACTGGCCACCACAATTATTTTTCTTTATTTCTTTTAGTGTTTCTTAAAGCCAGAAAGTTGCCATTTGAAATGCCTTTAGTTTTTGGCCATGTCTGTGATCTGCTTTTTTTCTACAACAATAAACAACTGAAGGAACATCCTCAGGGATTGGTGATTCCATAATTTTTGCCAGGGGTTGTATTAGCAGCTTTAAAAAGTGTTTACTTGGTACTGAAAGCTAGATAGCTAGCAACATTTTCTGTAGCTTCAATAGCAAATTCTCCTTTCTCCAATCTGTGCTTGGTAGATGACACTTCCCTGAGGAAAACAAACACATGGCTACTTTGTTATACTGGTTGACAAGCTCTGCACTGACCTCATACTTATCCCTACGGAACTCATTATTGTAAACTAACCCATAAGAGAAAGGTGTTTGTAATAACTCCCTAACATAAAGCAGACAAGGGGTATGAAATATGGTTTGCAAAATGTCTTCGAGTACTAGACCTGTTTATGCTACAATGTTTTACTGTTATAAAACTCCCAATAAAAATGTAATTATCATAAACAGATAAAGAAAACCTAAATATGTACTTACATTATACATTGTACCATAGACTTGAGTATGAGTATGAGAAAGTATCCCGTTCTCTTTGTATTGCTTCCTTTATGTGAAATCACTGGTGTTCCTGCCAGACCCTCTGCTTTTCTATTAAAAACTGACCACACTAATCAGGAGAACACATTGTGATCAGTTCCCTAGCTGTGCTGTCTTCCAATGATCAGACTTGTCCTGACACATCCCTGCTGCACAGCCATTCACTGGGAAGCTCAGTGTGCTTCTGCTTCTCTTCCTCCCAGCTCTTATGCAGCTGAAAAGATAGGGAATGTGATCACATATAAAAAATGGAAAAAAAAAAGGTATTTATAATGTATTTTTATATCTATACAAAAATGTTTTCCCTTTCATCTCTATTTTAAACTGAATGGGCTGTTTTACAAGCTGATCATTTAAATCAATTTAACTAGCTAGGGATAGAAACTGTCTTTTTTTGTCGAAAAAACTGTCTACAATCTCTCTGTTGCCTCAAACAAATCAATCACATCCACTATCTAGAAACCACCAACTGAGTACCTACAGGAAGCCTGGTTCACAAAGGGAAAGAGTTTATCATTCCTGACTCGCTTAAAGGGGTTGCTCAGGGGTTGTCACAAGGTTTACAAGCTAAAATTGAAGGTTTTCCTAAAGCCCCAAACCACCTTTTATGAGCATTTAAAAAGCTACTGCCCAGTGTATGACAAAATAAGGAAAATGGCTCCTACTGCAATATTTAACTTCTCTTCTTTCACTGTCCCCTACAGACTCTCTGCTCTCTACCAAATTTTCCTGCCTGTCTTCTTACTGGTCAAATAATTCCCAGTGTCATTCCACCCACAGCATGTGCACACTGCACTCCTGAAAAATGTAGGACATACATCCTTACATGGATGCCATGCTGTCCAGCAGAAGAGACTACCCACCATGACCACCAGAGGCAAAGAGGAAGGACATGTGACATTACTGGACATGGCAGAAGATGGCAGGAAAAAGTTATCTGGTGAGTGATTTATTTAAAAAAATTAGCAGGAGGAGGTGAAACATTAGGGTGGAGTTGGGCTTTAAAGGTAGATGGTAATTTTGAAGAATTCGATAATTTTGCAACAAAATCAAGTAAGCCAAAGTCAATTTTATAGCTTTCTTATTCATATTGGTCTAACCTATTATTGAGGGTCATTTATTGTTAACTGTAGTATTGTAAGCATGGCATATTTAATTTTTATATCTTTTTGGTAAAATTTACTTACAGGGTGCTAGCAGATTTTTCGTTTTGAGGTAGGAGTTTAGAATATTGCATTAATTGTATTCATAGAATATTGAAGGTATTTGCTTTGCAAAACACAATGGGGACATGTATATTAAAGGTCCTAGTTTTTATTGTAAACTGAAGACCAGTAGGGAAAAAATTTCTATCTAATCTGAATACTATTCCAAAAGTTACTATATTTGCCAACTCATATAGAAAAGACATAAAACTGTGATCCCTTTGTTATTTCCCTGGATAGTATATTAAAAACAGGCACTTGACAGGATGACATATATGAATGAACCTACAAAAAAAGAATGGAGTTATCACAAGTAGGCCAGAATATATATCCATAATTGACATCTGATAAGATACAGGCCAGAAGAGTTAAATGCTAGTTTAACCACTTCAGCCCCAGAAGATTTGGCTGCTCAATGACCGGAGCACTTTTTACAATTTGGCAGTGCACTGCTTTAACTGGTAATTGCACAGTCATACAATGCTGAACCCAAACAAAATTTGCGTCCTTTTTTTCCCACAAATAGAGCTTTCTTTTGATGGTATTTAATTGCCTCTGCGATTTTTATTTTTTGCGTTATAAATGGAAATTTCGGGAAAAAAATTATATTTTCTACTTTTTGTTATAAAAAAAAATCCAATAAACTCAATTTTAGTCATACTTTTAGGCCAAAATGTATTCAGCCACATGTCTTTGGTAAAAAAAAATGTCAATAAGCGTATATTTATTGGTTTATATAAATCGGTATATTTATATATTTATATAAATTGGTATATTTATAAAACGACAAATCTTTTTGGCTTTTTTTTTGCATTTTTATAAACTGTAACTGCAAACATTCCAGATTAGGACCTCTCAAAATGTAATGGCCATCTCATCTTTCAAGACCCTGTGTAAGTGTGCCCTAGGACTGTGCAATGATGTACCCTACGCTAATACTCCACTAGTGTGTGGTAGCGATTGAAACAGTCACCAATGCAGAGACCAGGTTGGTCAGGACAGGAGTGACAATAAAAGCGTGTGTCACGCCTATATCTACGTTTTATGCAGACATGACATCTTCTTTGGGGGTTTCTTTGGGTAGGAGTACCAGGGAGGACATACGGAAAATGCCTCTCATGCAGCCGGCTCACTGCATTTGCATTGGGAAGGTGGGCCACAGCACCGTCTGGAAACAGAAGGGCTGGGATGATCTCTTCCTGGAATTTTAGGAAGGATTCAGTTCACCCTGAAGCTTTGTATAGCATAAAAGCATTCAGCAGAGCCAATTGGTATAAATATACAGACACTTTTTTATACCAGCGTCTGGCCTTACGGGCAATTAGGTACGGTGCCAACAACTGGTCGTTGAGGTCCACCCCTCCCATGTTAAGGTTGTATTCGTGGACAGAGAGGGGTTTCTCCACAACACCAGTTGCCGTAGGAATTTGGACAGTCGTATCTGCGTGAAGGGAGAACAGAACTAACACAGTCCGTGTATCCCCCCCACTTCACTGCTAACAAATTATTACATTTCAAGCAGGCTCTCTCCCCATCTAAGTCAGGATTCTACAAGCAGCTGGGGAAAGCTCCAGCGATTAGATCGCACGTGCCACATGCGCCAATTCCACAATCAATAAGGTGATTAATAAATGGCACGCTTGTGTAATAATTATCCATGTACAAGTGGTACCCCCCTCTGAATTAGGGTGACACCAAGTCCCACACAATCTTACCAGCGCTCCCTACGTAATCTGGGAAGTTCTCTGGCTCCATGTGACTATCTTTTCCCTCATAAACCATAAAACTATATGTTTAGCCTGTTGCCCTGTCACAGAGCTTATACATCTTGACCCCATATCTGGTATACTTGCTGGGAAGATACTGTTTGATAGACAAGGAGCCAGAAAACGTAATCAGGGACTCATTAATGCAGACAACTTGTTTGGGAGTAAACAAGGCTGCAAACTGCTGGTTGAAGTGGTTTACTAGGGGCCGAATTTTTGTGGAGCCGAGCGTATCCAGGGTCACCCCGAGGATGACAGAGATGAAATGCATGAACTGCTCGTATCGTGTCCTGGTCATGGAGGCAGAGAACACGGGCATATGGTGAATTGGGTCAGTGGACCAATATGACCGCGACTCACTTTTTTTAACTACGCCAATGAGGAGGGATAGGCCCAGGAAGGTCTTAAATTTGGAAACTGTAATAGGTCTCCAATCTCTGTCAAAGGGCAACTGGGGATTAGCGGCGATGAATTGACTAGCATACAAATTGCTTTGGTCCACAAAAAATCTATAGAGATCTTTCATGAAAAACAGCGAATAAAAATCAAGTGACGTAAAATCAATTGCTTCCACCTGAATTTCACGATTGGTCAGTGAATGGGGGAAGTACGGGTGCTGCAGAAGTGGTGGGCTCCCTATTTGGATTGGCAAATGCAGCAGGAAGGGCACTATGGGCTAGACGGGCCTGTGTTTGTCTTCTTGGTGGCTGCGGGACATTAGTTGTGCTAGACACCTCACTAACTTGAACTACACTTATGGGACTCGCCACGTCATCAAGTATTACTGCAGTGCTGGATGTACGACCAGGATGTACTAGGCCGCTGGTGCTTGCCAGTTCACCAGAAGGATGATCGGCACTAGTACTGGCTCTGTGATCCATACGAGAGCCCTGTGGTTCTTGAATCTCAACAACTGCAGAAGAACGGAGTCGGGTACGCTTGACCTTGGCAGGGACCACTACTCCGTCGTCAGAGCTATTTGCCAGGGTGCTGCTGCTGACTACTGGTTTGTATTCTGAGCCTGAATCAGACAGATGGGTGACTTCCTCTTCATTCTCATCTGTCAGGCTCAGAAATGTGTAGGCCTTATCACTAGTCTACCTTTGATTGGACATTTTGGCCTCTAAACTCAAACTAGTGAGATTCACAGGAAAAAAGAGCACCTGACTCTCAGCAACTGCTTCAAACACTACCAAACAAACTGTTAGCTTTCACAGGGATCAGGCCTGACTCTGTGAATGCTGCAGTTATGTGTTTAGTGTTTTGTAAGTGACAGTGATCGATTGATACTGCACTTGGGTGGGCTGAGCTGGGCGGAGGGTCTAAACGCACGTGCAGGTATCTGGCCTGTTCCCGCTAACACTGCGTTTTGGGGAACCCTAAACTACTGGGGATGCTAGTATAGATCTGATCAGATCAGATATTGATCCGTTCAGACACTATACTACTAAGGGTGGTGTATGGTGCGTGCGTGGGTGTTAGCTCTACTGGCACTAATCTGACGCTGCCCGGGGTGACGCAGACCCTAATTGACGCTAAAACCCCTTACCTATGGACTTAGGGGAAAAATGTGGGACTTTAGATGAGATATGTGGGTCACATGTCTCCATCCCTGAATATGTATGAAGGGGGGGGGGGATTTTGGGACTTTGAATGAGGTAAGTGCATATGGCTATAAGATGAGTCGATATCACAAAACAGGTTTTTATTGGTAAAACAACAAGGAACATGGCAAAATGACATGATACATGCAGTGATTAATAAAATTGTCAATCACATGTTACAGACCATGAATGGAAACAAAAATTGATAGCAACCAACCAGCTAATGTGTGGTATGGAGCAAATCCTGGATGTAATGAAAACATTTAAAATACATGGTGGGTGGTCAACACAAGATCATGTAATGAGTAAGAGCATCTGCAAGGGAGTAAGTGCATCCAAAATAGTCCAAAGCGTTTCATGGGTAATAACACTCTTCAGGGTGGATGCACGCATATCTATAAAACAAAACATGAGTAGACCAGTGTGATCCAATGTTATACCCCTCAGCGGGGAGGATATGTACAAAAAAAATAAGAAAGGGAAAGAGTTGCTCATCCCTAAAGTACTTACGTTGTGATAGATCTGGAAATTGAGAGATGAGGAAACGCATCGGAATTATTTGGATGCACTTACTCCCTTGCAGACGCTTTGCTCATTACATGATCTTGTGTTCACCACCCACCATGTATTTTAAATGTTTTCATTACATCGGGGATTTTCTCCATACCACACATTGGTTGGTTGGTTGCTATGAATGTTTGTTTTCATATATAGTCCGTAACATGTGATTGACAATTTTATTCATTGTTGCATGCAAAATTACATTTCTAAAGGAATGTCATTATGGTGTAATAATATTCCTTCCTGCAGACTGGCCTTTATATATTTATTTTCTGCCATCATGCATAATATCAGTATCAGCATTAGTACCATAATGTAACTGGGTACTAGCATTTAGGCCTCATGCCCACAGGCGTTTTAAAAAATGAGCTGTAAAGCTAGTACCGATGCCTGGAAAAAAGCAACGTTAAAAACGCAATTTTTATCGCGTTTTGCATTGGCATTTATGCGTGTTTTTGCGCGTTAGTGCTAAGTAGCATTTTTCAAAAAAAGACATCTCTTGGCTATATCAAATTGCCCACAATGCCACAGAAACTAAATATGATAAAATATGTTAGAGAGCATGTGTCAGTATCATTTTGGTAGGAGAGAGAGAGGAGAGAGCATTTGAGAGTTTGTTGGAGTCTTTTTGCATTTAGGTGGTTTTTCCGAGTTTTTCTTATGGATCCTGTCATCCAGAAGATAGATGAGGCAATCCTTCTGATTGTCTTGCGGAGGCTGCGGAGAAGGAGACAGGTGGAGGAAGAGAGAAGCAGCAGATGTCGTCAGTTATGGATGCATCCAATGGTATTCGGCTGTCTACGGGTACTTTACAAATATGTATTCCCAACTGTGCTTATATCCGGCAAAATTCCTCAGCTTCACGAGGATGTCTGTGAAGATCTTTGATGAGCTGTTGGAGGAACAGCTGCTAGTGACACTCAGGTAAGTGCAATTTACACATATGGGTTAGGGTTAGTGGATAGGGTTAGTGGTAGGGGATAGGGCTAGTGGATAGGGTCAGGGGTAGGTGATAGGGTTAGTGGATAGGGTTAGGGGTATGGGATAGGGTTAGTGGATAGGGTCAGGGGTAGGGTTAGTGGATAGGGGTTAGGGGATCAGGATAGGAGATAAGGGTTAGGGTTAGGGGTTAGGGGATAGGGTTTAGGGTTAAGGGTAGGGTTAGGACTTCTTATTTGTATGCAATTTTTTTTTCAATATGTTAAATTTGTATGTTATCTTAGGTTCTTTGCCACAGGACAAAGTTTTGTCTCGTTGCATCACTATTTCCTCCTTGGCCTCACAACGGTGTCCAGAGTAACAAACATGAAACATGAAACATGTGTGACAATAAGAGAGGAGTTGCATGAAGTTGTAATGCCGGAGCCCACAGAAGACATCTAGGAATCAGTTTTCGACACTTTGTGGAAGAAAACTCAGTTCCCAAATTGTATCAGTGCCCTTGATGGGAAACACATCAGGGGGAAGAAGCCTCCCCACTCTGGATCATCCTATTTCAAATAAAAAATATTTTTCGGTGGTTCTCCTGGCATTGGCTGATGCACATCTGAAATTCCTTGCTGTGGATGTGGGAGCATATGGCAGCCAAGGTGACGCCTGCATATTCCGGCCCTCGGACATTGTGTACATGAAGGACAACTCAATATTCCTACCAGCAGACCTCTACCCTGCACTGAGGAACCCAGCTTGCCATTGGTCATGGTGGCAGATGAGGCCTTTGGACTAGTTGAAAATCTCATGAGGCCATACAGTGGCTATGCTCTCAGCCATAAAAAAAATCTATAATTATAGGCTCAGCTGTGCACACCGTAGTGTCGAATGTGCTTTTGGGGTGTGCACGGCCAAATGCCAAGTTTTTATGCCCTATATGCAGCTTGACGTTGAGAATGCCATTAAAGCAGTGGCGTAACGTGGGGGGTGCCATGGACCTGGACACAACATTTAGGGGGGCGCCAGTATGTGTCACTGTGTGCCCCGCACTCCGGCCTCCATGTTCAGTGTGATTGGGCATATGGGGGTCATGTGAGGTGTAGAGCTGGCCTGTCCGCGATTGTTCCTGCAGTCCTGCCTCTGCACATGACCCCCATACGCCCTATCACAGTGCGCTGCACCGGACACTGAACATGGCAGCTAAAGCTCGGGGGAGAGAAGCATTGTGAGCCACCGCTGTCTTCTCCTCCTCCGGACTGATGCATGACAGCCAGACACGAAGGTGAGTGAGACTCCCTCGTGACAGTCGCGTTACTGGCCCGGGGGGGAGAGGGGAGAGAGAGAAAGTCAGTTAGTGTAATATAGTAGTCAATTAGTGTAGTATAGTAGTCAGTTAGTGTAGTATGGTGGTCAGTTAGTGTAGTATAGTGGTCAGTTAGTGTAGTATAGTGGTCAGTTAGTGTAGTATGGTGGTCAGTTAGTGTAGTATGGCGGTCAGTTAGTGTAGTATGGCGGTCAGTTAGTGTAGTATAGTGGTCAGTTAGTGTAGTATGGCGGTCAGTTAGTGTAGTATAGCGGTCAGTTAGTGTAGTATGGCAGTCAGTTAGCGTAGTATGGTGGGTCAGTTAGTGTAATATGGCGGTCAGTTAGTGTAGTATAGTGGTCATTTAGTGTAGTATGGCGGTCAGTTAGTGTAGTATAGTGGTCAGTTAGTGTAGTATGGCGGTCAGTTAGTGTAGTATGGTGGGTCAGTTAGTGTAGTATGGTGGTTCAGTTAGTGTAGTATGGTGGTTCAGTTAGTGTAGTATAGTGATTCAGTTAGTGTAGTATAGTGGTTCAGTTAGTGTAGTATGGCGGTCAGTTAGTGTAGTATAGTGGTCAGTTAGTATAGTATGGTGGGTCAGTTAGTGTAGTATGGTCGGTCAGTTAGTGTAGTTTGGCGGTCAGTTAGTGTAGTATGGCGGTCAGTTAGTGTAAAATAGTGGTCAGTTAGTGTAGTATTTTGGTCAGTTAGTGTAGTATGGTGGTTCAGTTAGTGTAGTATGGCATTCATATGGTGGCCAGTTAGTGTAGTATGGTGGTTCAGTTAGTGTAGTATGGCGGCCAATTAGTGTAGTATAGTGGTCAGTTAGTGTAGTATGGTGGTCAGTGTAGTATAGTGGACAGTATAGCGGTCAGTGTAGTGTAGTATGGTGGTCAGTATAGTGTAGTGGACAGTATAGTATGGTGGTCAGTGTAGTGGACAGTATAGTGGTCAGTGTAGTGGACAGTGTAGGGGTCAGTATAGTGGTCAGTGTAGTTCTCAGTGTAGTGGACAGTATAGTATAGTGGTCAGTGTAGTTCTCAGTGTAGTGGACAGTATAGTATAGTGGTCAGTGTAGTTCTCAGTGTAGTGGACAGTATAGTATAGTGGTCAGTGTAGTTCTCAGTGTAGTGGACAGTATAGTATAGTGGTCAGTGTAGTGTAGTGGACAGTATAGTGGTCAGTATAGTGTAGTGAACAGTATAGTATAGTGGTCAGTGTAGTGTGGTGATCAGTGTAGTATAGTGGTCAGTGTAGTGTAGTGGACAGTATAGTGGTCAGTCTAGTGTAGTGGACAGTATAGTGTGGTGGTCAGTGTAGTATAGTGAAAACTGTAGATGAACAAGTAAAAACCGCCCACACCTGTCCTCCCACCACGGCGCTCTGAATATTGAAAAAAACTATTGTGAGCTGCCACTTAAAAGAAAAATATTGAGATTTGAAAACACCCCGCAGATGAATAGTGGCACTACTCCCCTGGTTGTGGGAGTGAAACAAGCAATAAAAAACACCCTAGTGTTAATGAGTGAATTAAATGTGCTCTAAATAACAATGGATGGATCTTAAACACACATGTAAATGAAAAATGATGAAACAAAACATAAATAAGAGCACCAATCAATGATGGTCAGTGTAGTGTGGTGGTCAGTGTAGTGATCAGTGTAGTTCTCAGTGTAGTGGACAGTATAGTATAGTGGTCACTCAGTGTAGTGTGTAATGGTCAGTGTTGAAATCAAGTAGGTTAGTAAATTGGTCAGTATAGGAATCAGGTAGGTCAGTACTATTGTATTTGAAGGGACTTGGGGAGTGCTAAAAGTCCGCAGGTTTGGGGGCGCAAATTATATGCCTTCACCTGGGTGCTGGCAACCCATGCTACGCCACTGCATTAAAGTGGTCCTGGCATGCTGCGTTCTGCACAATTTTCTGCGGGACAATGACGGAAGCAATGTTGAACTGGAGCCCAGTAACCAAGCTCAGAGAGTCCAATTTATGGACTTGCGATCAATGGCACGTGTCTTGAGCATCTGAAACAAATTTGCTGAATTTTTTGTATGCCCTGATGGAGAGGTGTCATGGCAAAATGATTATGTGTAAAAAAAATCGGAATACATCGAGCTCTGCTTTCTTGTATTTTTTTTGAATAAAGCATTTCAAATTCAAGTTTGCTCTTTTTATGTCCATTTTTCTTCGATTGTTCAACAAGCTCTTTTGACTCTGCCTTCGGACAAATGTATGCTAGCCCTTTTTGGGTCTCCATGTAGTTCTTTTCTTTTTGGGCTTAGCATACGTTTGACTGAAGGCAGAGTGCAAAGGAGTCCTTTACACTCTGCATGAGGCAAATGTATGCTAGCCCTTTTTGGGCTTAGCGAATGTTTGGCCCAGGCTGAGTACAAAGGAGTGCTGTTGTGCATCATATAAAACACAAATAAAAAATGTATTCTCAAACAAAAATTATATTTATCTATCAAAAATAAAAGGGATGGTTGATCACAACTGTTGGTAGGTGGAGGTGGATGCTCTTCTCGCCATGGGGATGTGGGGATTGGGGACAGGGTAATGATTGGGACTGGCATTCAGGCAAAAAATTATGCTGGTAGCAGGGTACAGGATCTGAGGGAGCTGTTCTATCATGATGAAAGTGGGAGGTGGAAGGTGCAAATTTACCTTAGGAGTGTGGGGCGTAAAATAAGGTCTGGGATTGGATAGGTGGTGGCTGGCGTTGAGGAGGGGGCTGATATTGAGAGGGGGGTGCTAGCACTGCTGAAGTCCCGGGGGTCATTGGGGGATCATGAGAAACAGTATATGGATCACATGGTGGTGGCCCACCACTTAATTTTGCTTGTCTATATTGCATAGCAATAGCATACATGCAATCCATACAATGCTTCTCTAGGTCTCCCCCAATGTCCTCTAGGATGAGATACAAGCTTCGACAGAAGCAGGCGCGCCGGTTGCTGATATCCAAAAATGCATCCACACTGCATCTCTTCTGCCAAACTTCCTGAAGCAGTGCTAGCACCCTGTCATCTCCCTCAATATTGCAGCCACCATTCCTCTGACATCCACGCCCACGGCCACGAACACCGCCATGACCGCGCAGCTCCCCATGTTCTTGCCTGCCAGCCGCCAACTCCAGGGCCCTGGATTCCTGCAAAAGAACGAAAATGTTTGGGTTGACATGTACATAGACAGGACAATGAGAAAGACAGGCAGACATAATGGAGGGGCAGTTACCTCATCTGTGCACTCAACACTTGCCACACTCATGTCATGTGGTGATGTGTTGCCAGTGCTCTCCATTGGACTGGTGGGTCTGTCAACCTGGGCCTCTTCCACAGCCACCTCCCTTTGTTGAGCAATGTTAGATGTTGTCCTGCAGACAGTAAAACATTTAAAAAGTTAAACAATATCCATGGAAAATTTAAACCACCTGAAAAGCAATGCACATAGGGAAACATATTATGATAAATTAACAAAAAAAAAAACAAACTTACTGTCTGCTGCTATTTATCATATTTTGTCGCAAGAAAGTCAAATTGTTGTGATACACGTGTGTTTTTTGGCAGGGGCTGGTGCTCCACTTGCTGCCTTCGCCTTGTCTGTCAGGTCCCTCCTGACGCGATCGCGGAGGGATTTCCACCTGCGCTGTAAAATTCTGCCTAAAGAAAACTTGGAAAACAAGGGTTAATAATATGCATTCTTAATTTACATGGGCCGGGATCTGGGGGTCCCCTTGTTAAAGGGGGCTTCCAGATTCCTATACGCCCCCCTGCCTACAGACCACCACAGCCACTGGGCAAGGGTTGTGGGGATAAGGCCCTTGTCCCCATCAACATGGGGACAAGGTGTTTTCGGGGGACCCCAAAGCACCCCCCAATCTTGAGGGCATGTGGCCTGCTATGGTTCAGGGGGGGGCGCTGTCTCTCTCCCCCTTTTGCTGTGGTCTGCCAGGTTGCATGCTCGGATAAGGGTCTGGTATGGATTTTGGGGGGCCCAAGCCATTTTTTAAAAAATTTTGCTGCGGGTTCCCCTTAAAATCCATACCAGACCAGAAGGACCTGGCATGGATTTTGAAGGGGTACCCCACGCATTTGTTTTTTAAATTTTGGTGCAGGGTTTCCCTTAATATTCATACCAGACCCAAAGGGCCAGGTAATGGACTGGGGTGGGACTCGTGACGATTTTTTCAATGATTTTTATCTATATTGCCGGGATCTGACAATACATTACAGCTGAAAGCAGTTTTAAATGACATTTTTTCTTTAGAAATGTCATTTTGCTGTGGTGCTGTTATAAACATGGGAAAGATGCGCTACTTTACAGGCAGACTAAGTAGACCCCCCAGGAACGATATTTAAAGGTATATTTCATTTTTATTGTTTCACTTTAAGATTTATTAAAATCATTGCTCCTGAAAAAACGACAATTTTTAAAAAAATTTTTGCATTGATATATGTCCCCTGGGGCAGGACCCGAGTCTCCAAACACATTTTATGGCAATAGCTTGCATATAAGCCTTTAAAATGAGCACTTTTGATTTTTCATGTTTGTGTCCCATAGACTTTAACAGTGTTCGCACAAATAGTTTGCCTGTTCGCATGTTCTGGTGCAAACCAAACTGGGGGAGGTGTTTGGCTCATCCCTAGATGGAACCCTTTAGTCCTGATCCAGTTCTACGGTACACCTCACTGAAATGATAACACGTAGAGAAAAGTTGATACAGAAATAAAAACTTTTTTTGTTTTTTTAATAAACATTAGACAGAATCCAATAAGTCACTCAGGCTTTTTTATACTCAAAGCTTTATATTCAGGGGTGATATTTTATAATAATTAGTAATATACAGTGTCTTTTTCAATACACAAGGAAACAGTTTTTGATTCATTTCTTGATTTCTGCAATTATTCTATGATAGTGCACAGAAATATTAATCTACTTGCTATTGAGCTTTTCATATTCAGCCTTCTTTTGAATTATTCTTTATTTTGGCACATATATATGAAACAAAAGAAACTAATATGAAGTGAACTGACTCTGCCAGTGAATATGAAATAATAAATTCACAGATCTAGTAGCAACAATGACCTTGCCAAGCTAGACAAGTCTTTACAAACAGAAGTGGAACACTGCTATATTATGAATACAAACCTAATTTATTAAACTTTGGAGACAATATGTTTTAATTAATGCTGATAATAAATGTACAGTTTTACTGTATGGAATGCTTATGGAAACTGAAACATTCAATCAGAGCTCTGTATCATTCTTCATACCACAGCAGTAGGTGATAGATAGAATCTAAATGTACAAAACGTTATTAAGTGCCCTTCTGGTATCTAAAGTTTTGACAAATTCAGATAAGATTGGGTTGTTTTGGGGATAGGTTTTACCACAAGAAATAACACTGTAGGATGACAACTGGGTAAAATTATATAATCAATATAGAAAATATTTAGCCTTGTTAATGTGAATCAGAGCTCAAAAAGTGAAAATTGCTATTTTATAGGGATTAGGGAACAGCTAGAAATGTAAATTGTGCCTAATGCCGCGTACACACGACCGGACTTTACGGCATACTTTGAAACATGTTTCAAATCTAAGTCCGTCAAACTTTTGAGAAAACAAAGTCCGCTGGAGCCCACACACGATCGAATTGTCCGACGAAATCCGGTACGCCGGACCAAGTATGCTGTAAAGTCCGATCGTGTGTACGCGGCATAAGCAGTACCCTGTACTGTTTAGGCACAGCATATTTGAATATGCATGCTGCCTTCTAATACCAGCTGAAAAAGTGTTTCTATTTTTCCATGGCACCTTGTGCACCAGTTTTCCCATACGTTGGCTACAATTTTGGAAATCAGTGTGAAATAGAAACTTTAATGTCAATAATACTCAAATACTTGTTACAATTTTGTGAACAGTTTTACTTTCAATCATTTTTATTGAAGTATCAGTGTTATACAAGGCACCTTTTTTAGAACAATAGTGCAAATAAATGTTCAAAATATTGCAAATAGTGTTAAAAAAATTGCAAATAGGGGGAAAGGTTCAGCCCGAGCATGACTTTGGGCCGAATATTGGCTGTTCACCCGTTTGGGGAACACCCGAATTTACAGGATGTTTGATGGGTGTTCAAGCTTTGCCCAATCAGGGTGCAGTAAAAGCTGGTTGTTATGGAGCAGGACTGGGAAGTCAGCCATGGCATCCTTAACAACTGATGAGTCATCAGCTGTCAATGGGCTTCCCCACTGACAGCTGAATATAAAAAAAAAAAAACATTTGCCATTAAAAAAATAGTAAAACAAAAAAGGGATTTTTAATCCAAAATTCAAATCCATACCAGATTCTTATCCAAACATGCAGTGTTGCAGGTCAGGAAAGGAGGGGACGAGTGAGCTCCCCCCACCTGAACCGTACCAGGTCACATGCCTCAACATAGGGAGGGTGCTTTGGAGCAGGGGGGGGACATGGTTGTGGGTGTCTGCGGGCAGGAGGCTTATCGGAATCTGGAAGCCCCCTTTAACAAGGGGGCCCCAGATCTCGCCCCCCCATTCACCAAAAAAGTGTCAAAAAGTAATAACAACACAGAGACAGTTTTTGACAATTTCTTTATTAAAAAATAAAATAGTGTCCCCCGATGTAAATCCATTGTCAATCATGCCACCCGCCACACCAGAAGGGTCTGGAATTTTTTTCATTAGCCGGATGTCGGCAATTGCAACTGCGAGTCAGTTTAAATGTGATTTGACACATTTCTTTTTTCTTTAGAAATTTAATTTTTGCTGCAGCATGTTCTATGCATGCTACAGATGTGCCACTTTACAGGCAGACTAAGGGGACCAGCCAGGCACTATATTTAAAGGAATTTTTATTGTTCCACTTTAAGCATCAATAAAATCACTGCTCCTGAAACAACAATTATTTTTTTTATTTTTTATTTGCATTGATATATGTCCCCCAGGGCAGTACCCGGACCCCCATACCCCTTTTATGGCCAATTACTTACATATAGGCCTTGAAAATGGGCACTTTTGATTTATCCTGTTTGGCTTCCATAGACTTCAATAGGGTTTACCGTTAGGGTTAGAACTTTTCCCCTGTTCGAAAGTTCTGCTGCGAATCGAACAGGGTGATGTTTGGCCCATTTCTAGTTGCAAACATAAAAAATATGTTTCCTTTAAAAGACCAGCAAGTATAAAACATCCTGACATCAAATAGAAAGATCCCAACCATAAATATCTCAGATGAGAATACCAAAAAAAAGTAACAGTATAAACATAGGGATGAAAAACAATAGCAAAGAGCCAGGGAATACACTTTTGCTCTATTAGAAACCAGTTGTGAGAACTCATGAGGCAATGCAGGAAAAGGTTATTGCACAATAAGAAGGGGCGGGGACATGGAGAAGTGAAAGGGGGGAAGGGAGGGGGAATGGGAGAGACCTATAGGAAAGGCAAGCCACTGTATACTTGCCTAAAAAAAATCATCAAGATAAAACTGTATATTCCATTGAAAGTATCTTGAGTTTATAAATGAATATCAACCAAAAGGAACTAATAAAAGGAAAAAGAGAAAAAAAGAGTAGATTAAGAAAAAGAAAAAAAAGGAAAAGGAAAAAATAAAAGAACAGAGAAGAGAGGGCCAGCCAGATACTCCTCAAGGCACAAATAGATATAGTATTAATGAATCCCATTTCTTAGTAGAATTATGAAGAATACAAGTGAGTCTATCGTTAACTATGATCTAGTTAAGTTTACTCTTTTGTAAACACTATTAAGGTAAAAGTGGTCAGAGTTATATTTAAAAAAAGTCAATAAAGAAATGACTATATTCATTTTACTGATACTTACAGTACCTTACCTGCATCCCTTCAACGCTGTTTACCAGCTGGGAGATTACTGGGTTTAAACCCTATTTAAGCTCCAAGCTGATCTGTGTTGGAGCTTACACAAAGTTAGTGACTTTTTTTCATCCTGCACCTAACAGTACTCAACCCTGATGATTGACTATTCAGGTCCAAACACTATGATTTGACAGAAAGAGGAGAAGGTCATTTGCATTAGTTTTACTGACGAACACAGCTTCGGATAGGACAGCCATTTTTCTTTTTGTTGTTTTTTTTCCAGTGCTCCCAGCCACAGAATGCTGAAACATTGCAAGCTATGTGGACTGTCAAAGCATGAATCATTTAGTGGGACAGCAAAGGTCTAGGGAGGTTTAAATGTCCTACGCATTAACCACAGGAACAAGGAGTTTCTATTTTCAGTAAAAGTGGAAATCCTCACCGAGAGCTGGCATTTTATAGCAATATAGCAAAAGAAATACTGAGAATTTTATAATGTTCTGAGAATTGTTATAAGAGCAATAAAAGTGAGCAATTTATAAAGAAAGTTTTTGGGGTTTTTTTTGTCCCATTATTGCTGAAATAATGAAAACTTTCAATGTGAATTAAGGCTCAGGGAAGGCTTTGTATGGCTCTAATAAGTAAAGCTGTTTTAGGAGAAATTGTATTTTCTACTTTTAAGTTTACTTTGCTGCAGCAAAAAAAAGAAATTGCTCAAGAATGTATATATATATATATATATATATATATATATATATATATATATATATATATATATATATATATATATTTGTAACTGCATTTTGCCGAACCAATATTAGATTTACAAGATGTGAGATAAAGTGTTTCCATTACTGTCTTATGAAGGTTGTAACCTTTGTATTACTGCCCATTACGAGCGGCCATGGTGCAGAAAGTCTGTTAACGAAAGCTAATATCAGTACAGCTTGTGTAATGAAGAAATTGGAGTTTTAGGCATGGAAACCCACAGCTCTTAAAGAAGGAGCTGAAAAGATTGAGATAAGATTAGAGACATATGTAAGGGCACAGATACTGTGTGACAAAGTCTGTCCAGCTGAATAGGTCGGATCCAAGAGTAATAGCAAACCCATGTTCTACCTAATCCTCTAAGATAAGCTGTTCCATCCAAAATTATCAGTTGCAATCTTCTGGGTATCAGACTGGAAATGAAGTTGCAGACTGCTCTGATTCCTCATCTATAAATGAGAAAGTGCCTGGAGGATCTTTATTTATCCTTTGAACAACAGAAATACTCTTCAGAAAGTGCCAATATACTGGCAACAGATGCACAAAGCCTCCTTGGCTACTGATTGACAGGATATGATTTAGGGAGAAAAGCAAAGTTGACATTTGGATATTGCAAAATAGATTCCTGACGAAAAAGGCAAAGCTATAGCTAAAACAAAACAATGAAAAATAAATAAAATTATACACAGCAAATTATTTAGGTTTGTGAGGTTACTTATTTTTATAGGCAGATGCCAACAAATAGGTTGCTCTGTTGATTAAAAATAAGATGTTGCTATTTGAGCTGTGAACATATAGATGGTATATTATAGAAATATAGCATGTAACTGTTTTGCTGCACACCTTGCTTTGTGTGTTTTCTGCTTTGACAGAAACATATTGTCCTAGACATTCTGCCATATTTTTGTTTGTTTTAGTCTATTCTACATTATGGTTGTTTACAAACATTTCACTGCATAGATTTTTCTTATTTCTTTCAGTTGTGCCTTATGTGAGCTACTTATGAATAGCAAACTAAATCTCATAAATACAAATCATTTTAGGTATTTAGGAACCCATTCTAAATTGCTTAAGAGTATACCAGGATTATTATAGTTTGCAATCATTTTAAGCAGATTGGAGTAATATGTTTAAAGGTCTATTATCATAGAAAATATTGTATTCTGACAACTGTAGGTGGTTAATACTTGCAATGATAGAATTCGTTAGATGAAATCCTTTTTCTATTTCCCGTGCCTTTATTTATTTTTTCTCCACATTTACATGAAGATCAAGCTGTTCAGAAAAAAAGTGACAGTTACAGAGGTCAGATAAACTATAACACTGCCAGGGTGTCCTTAAAGCAGTCATATGCTTTAAAGCTTATTCCCAAAACAAAAAAAAACTGTTTAGGCTGCTTCCTAAAGGGGTTGTAAAGGTTATTTTATATATTAAAATGATAAACATGTCATACTTAGGCCTGCCAAACATGATGCAAATTTCTTTTGTGGAACCACAGGTTGCTGGAAAGAAATTTGCACGATTCCCCCATCAACACAGATAGCATTGACAGGGGAATCCCTCCAGCCAAGCAATTGTCTGCTCTCAGTGAAGGCGGGGGAAGCCGTCCTTGCCGGGAGAAGACAGCGATTATTGCTAGCAGCTATTGCAGCCACTAGTGATAATCGTAAGAGAATCCAGCAGGCTGGCTGTACCCAAGTTGATCAATCAAAGTGGTACATTCAGCCTGCCTATTAACGGTTCAAATTTTGGCAAGTTCCTGCTGTATGGCCAGCCTTACCTGCTCTGTGCAATGGTATTGCACAGAGCAGCCCAGAACCTCCTCTTCTAGAGTCTCCCGCTGGCACTGTTGGCTCCTTTTTTTCTCTTTGTGGCACCATAGGAAGCCACTTCCTATGGTGGCACACCTGTGGGTTTGCTCCTGAGCCAGGCTGTGTGCGTCTGTTGGCACGCACAATGTGGCTCATCTCCACCTCCCTCTCACTCCTCACAGGATTTGATTGACAGCAGCACGAGTCAATGGCTCCCGCTGCTGTCTGAGCCTGTGAGGAGAGAGAGAGGCCAGTGCCACTGTAGACGGGCACAGCACTGGATCAAAATAGATAAGTATTTAGGAGGCAAGGGGCGATGCAACTAGTGGGACATTTTTGTACCTTAATGCAGGGAATGCATTAAGGTAAAACAAAATTCTAGCCTTTAGACCCACTTTAAAGCCTATCTATGGTCAACATTTAAAATCATACATTCATTTCCACACTAAATTTCAATTATTTCTAGCCTACTCCTAATAACCTGAATGATCTTGAAGTTTGTACACCTACTTTGTGAAGAATCCCCACACATTAACTTACTTGAATTCCATGGCACATACTCATTATGCTCTGTGAGTAGGCACTCCTGTGTCACAGATTTCACTGAGCCTGCATTCTGAACTAAAGAGGTGCTGAGATGAGGAGTTTCAGGAGGTGGAGTCAGTACAGGAATCACTGCTTGTAAGCAGCAAGGTATCATGGGATATGTAGTCCTTATAAATTAAAAGTACACAGCAGAGGTGAAGCTTCAAAGCATGCAGGAGTCCAGGAAGATATGGAAAGAGATGGCCAACAGACAGGCAACAATCACAATATGAAAGATCATTTTGAAGTATGCCTATATGGAATTATCAAAAATTACTATTGTTTGTCTTGCTATTACAATCTAATGGTATAAAATTAAAGTGTATATGACCATATCACTCTTTAAAGAATATTAGCTGTAGATGGGCTTCAATTTGTTTTTTCCTATTTAAAACCCCAATTGTAGTCTATATGAAAACCAAACCTTTCAATTGCTGGTGCATACAAAATCAGTATTTTTAAAAGTCTTACTTTTTTTAGTTTTTTGTGAGATTGAGCTCAAGTGCCAGCAAAGAATGAGCTCAACTGTCTAGAGGTTTCAGAGAGGATCACTGTGCTGTGGGAGAGCAGCAGTCTCTCTGCAGCAATGTGATAGGCCTATCACTGAGTCACAGCTAGAGCTAGGAAATCAGCAAAGTGTTTAACCGGTTCAATACAGGGCATTTTCACCCCCTTCCTTCCCAGGCAAATTTTTAGTTTCCAGCGCTGTTGCACTTTAAACGACAATTGCACGGTCGTGCGACGTTGTACCCAAAAAAAATTGACGTCCTTTTTTCCCCACAAATAGAGCTTTCTTTTGGTGGTATTTGATCACCTCTGCGGTTTTTATTTTTTGCGCTATAAACAAAAGAAGAGCGACAATTTTGAAAAAAACAAAATATTTTTTACTTTTTGCTATAATAAATATCCCAATTTAAAAAAAAAAAAAACGAATTTTTTCCTCAGTTTCGGCCGATATGTATTCTTCTACATATTTTTGGTAAAAAAAATTGCAATAAGCGTATATTGATTGGTTTGCGCAAAAGTTATAGCGTCTACAATATACAGGATAGATTTATGGCATTTTAAAAAAAAAAAATATTTATTTATTTTTTTTACTAGTTTTTTTCGTGACTGTGACATTATGACGGACACATCGGACACTTTTGACACATTTTTGGGACCATTCACATTTATATAGCGATCAATGCTATAAAATTGCATTGAATCCTGTGTAAATGTGACAGGCAGTGAAGGGGTTAACCACTAGGGGGACACAAGGGGTTAAATATGTTTCCTAGGGAATGATTCTAACTGTAGGGGGCGAGGACGTACAAGGGGAGGAGACCGATCAGTGTTCCACTGTACTGGGAACACAGATCGGTCTCCTCTCAACTGACAGGACGTGGATCTGTGTGTTTACACACACAGATCCACGGTCCGGCCCGGTTAACGGGCAATCGCAGGTGCCCGGCGGTCCCCTAGGCGGCCAGGAAGCCCAGGCTGTCATATGACGTCCACCCAGGATGGGAGATCCCATCTGTGGACGTCATTTGACAATAGCCAGGTAGGGAAGTGGTTAAGCATGGGCGAGGATGATACAGTACATACAGTAACTTTCAAAGCACACAGAATCAATTAGCTGGTGGCTGAGAAACATGCAGGATGGGGCACATTATTATTATTATTATACAGGATTTATATAGTGCCAACAGTTTGCGCAGCGCTTTACATGAGGGCAGACAGTACACAATACAAATTAATACAGGAGGGATCAGAGGGCCCTGCTCATCAGAGCTTACAATCTAGAAGGGAGGGTCAAGTGGAAACAAAAGGTAATAACTGTGGTTGGTGAGCTGATGGAGAAAATGAAAAAACAGTTGTTGTTAGGTGTGGGTAGGGTAGGCTTCTCTGAAGAGAAGGGTTTTCAGGGATCGTCTAAAAGCTAATAGAGTAGGAGATAAGCGGACAGATTGGGGTAGGGCATTCCATAGGATTGGAGAGGCTTTGGAAAAGTCCTGGAGGAGAGCATGGGAGGAGGTGATGAGGGAGCTAGAGAGCAGAAGGTCTTGAGAGGAACGAAGAGAATGAGTAGGTTGGTATTTAGAGACTAGGCTAGTGATTTAGCTGGGGGCTAAATTGTGGATGGCTTTGAACGTAGTTGTAATTCTTTGGCCGAGTGGAAGCCAGTGGAGGGATTGACAGAGAGGGGTAGCAGAGACAGAGCGATTGGTAAGGTGGATGAATCTGGCAGCCACATTCATGATGGATTGAAGAGGTGATAGATTATGTAGAGTTAAGCCAATGAGAAGGGAGTTGCAGTAGTCGAGGTGAGAGATGACCAGTGAGTGAATTAAGAGCTTTGTTGTGTCATTGGTTAGAAAGTGGTGTATTTTGGAGATGTTGCGGAGGTTGAGGCGGCAGGATTTGGACAGTGACGGACCTGGTTCCAGAAAACTCGTCTTGTACATTGGTGACAGTCACTGGCCTTATCCCTTGACTCCTCAGAAGCAACAGTTCCCCAAGTACCCCAGAGCTCATACAACCCCAAACCAAAACACTACCATGTAGTTTTGCAGCTGGTATGCCAGGGAAACAAAAGTCACACTGTGCTAAAGATTTTGGCAGCTCTCAAGGACCAGGCCAAGAAATGCTGAACGCATACCATTTTGTGCCAGGCAGGATTGTGTGTGACATGGCACTCACCTGTTGGTAGCCCTTTAGCAGGAAAAGATGGTTCCAGTAGACCCTGCATCAGGCCTGAAGAGTTTGCGGCCACTTTGCATGGCATAATCTGCCATTGTTTGACTTGCAGAAATGCAATGCCAAGCTGCCTGCAAACTACTGTGACACACCCACACACTGGATCTTGACATTGGCCATGCTGCAGAGGGCCATAAATGATTACTTGTGCGATTATGGTATGAAGCTCTGGGTAGTTGGTGTTCTTTTTACCATGCCAGTAGCTCATCATTCAGAACACTTGCAACATAGTGCTGTCTCTTGAAGGGCAGCAGGAATGATGAGCCCAGGGCTGATACAAACATTCTTAGAACTGAGGACCCCATGGACTATTGGATGTCCAGGCTGGACCATTAGCAGAGCTTGCACAGTGTGTGCTCAAGCTTCTGGCTTGCTATGCATATGTTCTGTACTAGAGGTGAATCTACCTACCCCCTGACATTGTAAACTGGCCCATTAAAAAATAAATAAACAGTTCTGGTTTGCCAATTAATAAAATAAACCCCGATTCTGATGCTACTTACTAACGATATCTGATTAAAAAATAAACACCTCCAAGACTGAAGCGCTGCCCATTCATAACCCTCCCATATTACTCACATCTTTGCAAGCTAGCTATAACTACCGATGAGGCCAAAATTCTCTTAAATATTTGGGTACCCCTATCACAGCTGTTTACCACTCTTTTTATAATGCTAATTATCCATCACTGTTGTGATTGATATTTCAATTATTGAGTAAGTGGAACTCTTACAACCTTCTTAAGAATAAATGTTCTTAAGATGTAAATTTTGCCAACATTTTTGTATCTTTTGGAAACACTTCCTGTCCCGATTCCCAGGACTCAGTTGTGCAATATGCCAAGGTCCTTTACTAACTTTATCTGGCATAATAAATCCCATTACATTTCCTACTCTGTTCTATATTTTTTGAAGTCTCAAGGAGGCTTGGGACGGGAGCACCAGATTTAATTAAATACTACTATGCTACACATTTACAACCTATTGCCTGGCCCACTCAATCTGCACTTAATTGGTGGGAAGAAGTAGAACCAGGACAAATATTCCCTGTGCATCTTTGCTCAATGATCTGACCTAATTCTAAGGGGACACACAGAATGTTGAAACATTTATATCTTTCACCAACCATGTTTACATTGTCAGTTTTGAAAAAAATGCAATGTGAGGCATTATCTTTCTCCACCATGCTCCATCCTGACAAATGTTCTATATAATCCAGCAATCCCAGACAGCCTGTCATATGGACAAATGCTACCATGGGCACAAGCAGCCATTTTTCAATTTCAATATGTTATTAACCCCATATCTCGCAAATACTTCTCCTTTTAAGAACTGCAAGCTAATAAACATATCCCTAAACATCTTTTATATACTGTATGTGTATGCAATTCAGGCTTTACTTTTCTTTCTTATGCCCTAAAGACCAAAGCCAATCCATATGTGCCCAAGGCCCACTCCAGCTTTGTCTATATATATATATATATATATATATATATATATATATATATATATAATCCTCCATGAGCAAAAACCATTGGAAGCAAACCTACTTTATTTATGCAAAAGCGGGAGCAAGCCCTCCACCCTATATTGTTAAAGAGCAAGGAAATAAATGTGATTCAGCTATGAAAGTATCTCTTTGTGTGGTGTATAAGGAAATACCTACAAAGTACTGACGTGTTGGTAAAAAATGCCTGAGATGTTGCATGCTTCAAACCCAGTGAAGTTGTGCTGGAGATGTGGGTCTGGTAAAAGATCACTATACTATATATTTTGGCAATACTCTCATATACATTTTTGGTCCCAGGTGATGTAACTCCTGAGCTAAATTGTAGAGCCTATTCATTGTCTTTTAGATTTGCCTTTTTTCTGGCATTTCTATACATTCTAAAGAACTAGTCTCTCATATTTTAACACCTGCCAGATGATCATTTGACTACTCTGGTTTTAAGCGAAACCCCATCACACACACATAGCACTTAGATGTTATTGCAGGTACTCTGGGGCTACTCAATAAAACCTGGGCCTTGTGGGTCTAGCTTTAATATTATTTGTACACTTCTTGTTAGTATCTTGCTTTGGTTGGGGTTAGACCCCAACCACTTTTACATAGCACTCATATGTTATCTCTCAAACTCACTGTACACCTGTGCTATGCTTTTTGTGTTGTGACCTCTTATGATCCTATTGGAGCTTTGAAATAGTTGGATGCTCCACTGTGTTCTTACTGAGAGCCTCCATTGAACCCCACTAGTTGTACCTTGATAACAAAATGTATTTTATTGTTAATTTAGTATTATCTGGGTTTTATGTCATAGCACATTTATTACTGATTTCTGTATTGCTTTTTCCCTTTTACTCCAAGTTCTATTTTTTATTATATTTTTATTGATTTTAATTTTTTTTTAAGAAGCCTTTCCATAGTCCTGTACATCCTTTAGTTCAGCTTGCAGGTGCTCACTCCTTCAAGGTCTGTTCCTTCCACACTCAATTTAGCAAACTCAAATTTAGGAAATTCAGGATTATTGCTGTTCGCTTGCAACTAATATACATTACAATGAATTTAATTTTATAGTCCAAAAGTTGTTTGATCTCATATTGTTTATTAGTAGCACAAGATATTAAAACTCTACTCCTTCCCATAAGGTTGCAACTAGACCTTCTAGTATCACCACATCTATAGTATATAGACCTATAGCCTGCAACCAAGTGGCCAACTGTTGTTTCTTTGAAAACATACAGTACTTGGTGATAGTACTCCCCTATCTAAGACTGTACAAAAGACCACATCTCTATAAAGGACTAATAAATGCTGTACCTTTTTTCATTTTTATAAACTTCATAACTTTTCATACAGCAAAAAAGATATAAAACCAGTATTGTCTTTATCTATTCACTGTATTTGAGCTCACAGTCTTATCTTGCAAGGAAAGCAGTTTAGATTTTTGCATAGGGACAAGAGGGTGTTGAGGCCTAGAGCTTCAATACCCAGTTTGCATTGCTGTCCCTGCTTGTGTTTGCTTCACCAGGGCAGTTCCTGACCTTAACAGAAAAAAAAAAAAAACAATAAGAACAATCAAAGATGAAAAAAGACCTGGGGGCTCTAGTAGATGATAGGCTCAGCAATGGCATGCAATGCCAAGCTGCTGCTATCAAAGCAAACAGAATATTGACATGCATTAAAAAGGGGATTAACTCCAGAGATAAAGCGATAATTCTCCCACTCTACAAGACTCTGGTCCGACTTCACCTGGAGTATGCTGTGCAGTTCTGGGCACCAGTCCTCAGGAAGGATGTACTGGAAATGGAGCGAGTACAGAGAAGGGTAACAAAGCTAATAAAGGGTCTGGAGGATATTAGTTATGAAGAAAAGTTACGAGCACTGAACTTATTCTCTCTGGAGAAGAGACGATTAAAAGGAGATATGATTTCATTGTACAAATACCATACTGCTGACCCCAGAATAGGGATAAAACTTTTCTGCGGAAGGGAGTTTAATAAAACACGTAGCCTCTCATTACAATTAGAAGAAAAGAGGTTTAACTTTAAACTGCGTAGAGGGTTATTTACTGTAATGCCCCGTACACACGGTCGGATTTTCCAATGGAAAATGTCCGATCGGAGCGTGTTGTCGGAAATTCCGACCGTGTGTGGGCTCCATTGGACATTTTCCATCGGATTTTCCGACACACAAAGTTGGAGAGCAGGAGATAAAATTTTCCGACAACAAAATCCGTTGTCGCAAATTCCGATTGTGTGTACACAAATCCAACGCACAAAGTGCCACGCATGCTCAGAATAAATAAAGAGATGAAAGCTATTGGCCACTGCCCCGTTTATAGTCCCGACGTACGTGTTTTACGTCACCGCGTTTAGAACGATCTGATTTTCCGACAACTTTGTGTGACCGTGTGTATGCAAGACAAGTTTGAGCCAACATCCGTCGGAAAAAATCCTAGGATTTTGTTGTCGGAATGTCCGAACAAAGTCCGACCGTGTGTACGGGGCATTAGAGTGGCAAGGATGTGGAAATCCCTTCCACAGGCAGTGGTTTAAAAAAAAACTATTAGATAAGCACCTGAACGACCACAACATACAGGGATATACAATGTAATAGTGACATATAATCACACACATAGGTTGGACTTGATGGACTTGTGTCTTTTTCAACCTCACCTCCTATGTAACTATATATTAAAAAAAAAAAAAGACTAGAAATGACAAAAATGGACTTTCTAGGCACACATGTTTAAATAAAAGCTGTTTAAATTTTAACTGGATAAAGTTTATCCAATTAAAATGTAAACAACTTTTATTTAAACATGTGTGCCTAGAAAGTCAATTTTTGAAATTTCTAGTCTTTTAAATTTAATATCAGGCTGTTGGCACACCTTTATTAGTGTATCCACAGTGTCACCCTGTGAGGATACACGGTAAATTCTCTCTTTTTGATATACATTATAGAAAACTATAAAAGAAAAAAAAATGTTCAAAATATGTAAATCTGTAAAAAAAAAATGTAAAACATAAGAAAATAGTGATGACAGATGGGAAAAAGACTGGTCTGAACCAGCATTTGGCTCTCAGGTTTCTTCCTTTTCTATCTTGTTTCTGAGACTTTTGGCCTTTTTGTAACCATTATAGACATTCCTCTTTATACTCTTACTTACAAGGTGGTGTTGGGACCCAGGACGTTTTTCTTGCTTAATCTCTTGGTGCCGACATAACAAAAATATGCATCTGGGCTATTTTCCACGGGCCACATATTTCCCTTTATGCTGGGAGCGCGCCACACGGCACGCTCCCAGCACAGAGACCGAGGTCTCACCAAGAGCCCTGGGCCCCATTCTAACAATCAGGACCCGGAACGTCCGATCCCAGGTCACCTGATCGCTGTGATAGCCTCTGATTGGCTATCACAGTGATCGGTCACTGTAAAGCCCGCTCCCGTGTTTTCTGTCTCTGTGAATAGATGACAGAGATACATTGTATCTTTCTCTGTCCTTGCAGAGAGAGAGAGAAAAAGAAAGTGTGCATAGAAAAAAAAATAGTAATAATAATTAAAAAAATATATATTTTTTTAAATAAAAAAAATACCTAGATTAAGGTTTGACCTAGGTAAGTTCCAGAGTTATTGTTTGGGTCAAGGTCAGGGTCGGTATTTTTTGGACAGGATTTTTGCTTAATTAGTATCAGTGTCAGTTAGTGTCAGTGTCAGTGTGTTTTAGGTAGGATACCTAAAAAAAAGAAGCAAAATGTGCACTTTTGTTTCTGGGCTGTACTACAGGGACAAACGACAACTAACATACACATATGTGGTATCCCTGTGATTGTCAGAAATAGGAAAATTTATTTTGAGCTGTTATTTGGTGGTAGGTTATGGTAGTAGCAAGAACTATACCTCTAAATTTAAAAAAAAATGACTTTTTGTTTACTATATTTGGCCAGTTTTCCTTTGATAATAAAAAAAAATCAGGAGATATCGATTACCATTTACCACCAAATGAAATCCCAATTTGTCCTGAAAAAAAACAAAGTATAATCAACCTGGATGCACAAAGTAGATGTGATGATATATACGGTTTTACTAACACATGTCAAAGTTGCAAATTTGGGCTCAGGCATTAAGATTTTTTTACCCTTAGGTCTGAAGGGGTTAACATAGTTAAGCATTGCCACCTCTGCTTGTGTTTGCTTCACCAATGCAGATTGCCTTTACAAAAAAAAAAATTAAGTTTAAAAAAGAAAAATAGAAAAAAATGTTAATAGCAATACTGTATCAGGTAGAAAAATGGCAGGGTCTGGAGCAGCATTTGGCTGTCAGCACTATCAAAGGGCAGGTATCTGCTCTTTGAGTCTTGTCTCAGAAGCCATTGACCTCTCACTCCTATATTACAATGTAATTTAGTTTGCTCTGCATTTCAGAAATGACCATTTTGTATTCATTAGAGTCTCCTCATTTTCCTTCTCCTCCACACTGCCAGCACCCCAACCCTCTTCCTCAATGTCAGCACCCCAACAATCATTCTACTCCTCAGCACTACAATCCTCCTCCTTGTATTCTCTCTTTACTTCCTGCTGACCCTTTACATTCCACATGCTGGTGCAGGGCAGGGATGACCTTCTGGGCAAAATAATGGTGGTTGGGTACCTGACATTTTGATGCAGTACAGGCCACAAACTCATGTAAAGGAGTCATTGGCAAGGCCGACATGAAAATGCTGAGCATTGGGGTGATTTGGTGCCATTTTTTTCTAATACGCCAGCAGCAGATGTGTTAAAATAGTCCCTTAAAAACACTGCAGAAATCTATGGACCTGCCCTGGAGATAGCATTGATAAAATAATTTCTTATAATCAGTTGGCAGGACTATGGTGGGATTACCTAAAGGGCAGTAGGAAGAAAAGGGAGAATTAGTAGCATTCTAAAAGAAAGTGGCTGTTATGCATCCTTGAGGAGGAAAAGAAAAAGAGTACTTTAACAGCTCTAAAAGAAATTGGCTATGCTACCCAAATGGCTGATGCTTTTACCACCACTAATATGCTGCAGGCAGAGGCTGCAGTCCACAATGGTGCTATTGGCAGCAGGTATGGTAAAAGGCTCATACTGCAGAGCTTTTTCTATTTCCCTCATTTTCAGGTGTTCATGCATTGCCCTTATGTCCTTATGCTAGCCAATTTCTACTAAATATGTACCTGAAGCCTATATTTTGAATACTTTGGGAACAACTGGGGCATGGGTATGAGAGGGGGTTGGAGAATGTGGAGTTGTGGTTTTGTAGTATTTTGTTATTTTTTTTTTAATCTTTTAAGGCAATGCATTATGAAATTGAAGCTTACAAACTATACTATTGTAATTGTTTTGCCAATGGCTAATTTGTATGAAGTTGAGGACTTTGGCTTTATTTATTTATTTATTTATTTTTAAAGTAAAATGTCTTATAGTTTTTAGATCTGTTATGATTGGTACTCCCATTGTTCAATTCAGGCCTTTTACCGTTGGATAGAAAATCTGGTTTGCCAGGTAAAACCACCCCAAAAAAATTTTTCAAGTTGTAATGAATCTTGCACTGATGCTGCTATATTTAGGCAAAGCTAAAGTTAAAAAATCCATTGCATATCCAAAATATGTGATGCCAGAATATGGTGTCTGTGAATATCACACTGTTCCATAACACTGCAAACAACCTAAATACATTTCCCAAGCATGCTATTTGAAGGATTGTTGTTTTTCCTATGTCACCCTTAAAGTTTAATTAACCTGTTGCCGACCACCCTACGTACATTTACTGCAGGGCAGTGGCGCCTCTATGCAGAATCCCGTACAGGTATGTGATTCTGCACTGCAGTGCACATGCACGCCACCGGCGACACGCTCCCACTGTGATTGGACACAGAGGGAGCCAATCAGCAGTTCTGGTGGACCCAATGTCGGCCAGGACCTGCTAATCATTCCCAACAGAGGCAGAGCAGCAGTCTTCCTATGTAAACAAGGCAGATCGCCGTTCTGTTAGTAGGGAAGACAGAGATCCTGTGTTTCTGCAAAGCAGAAACACACTCTATTGGTGTCACTGGTCCCCAAAAGTGTCACTTAGTGTCCAATTTGTCGGCCGCAATGTCGAAGTCCCACTATAAGTCGCTGATCGCCGTCATTACTAGTAAAAATAAATACATTTATAAAAATTCCATAAAAATATCCCATAGTTTGTAGAAGCTATAACTTTTGGGAAAACCAATCAATAAACGCTTATTGGATTTTTTTTTTACCAAAAGCATGTAGCAGAACACAGATTGGCCTACATTGATTAAGAAATTCGATTTTTTACATTTTTTTTATTGGATGTGTTTTATAGCAGAAAGTAAAAACTTTTTTTTTTTCAAAATTGTCGTACTTTTTTGTTTAAAGTGCAAAAAATAACAACAGCAGAGGTGATCAAAAACCACCAAACGAAATCTCTATTTGTGGGGAAAAAAAGGACATCAATTTTATTTGGGTACAGCATTGCACAGCGCCGCTATTGTCAAATAAAGTAATACAGTGCCATATCACAAAAAATGGCCTGGTCATGAAGGGGGGTAAATCTGCCGGAGCTGAAATGCGTAAAAAGAGGACCCTCTCTCATGGTACAATATTTATTTTTATTTTTTAATTGGTACATGTCCCACATGGCAGCATCTAGCTCCTTATGCCCTTTTTTGACAATTCTTTTTTTGCCATTGACAATCAATTCTTTACTTACCTGAGTCCAGCATCATGTGAATTGTTATGGCACGTTTTCTAATAGTGGAGACTTATGATACACTGCTGAAGTCCAAGCCCACTGACTGCTCTTGCTGCCATGACGCCACAGCTTAAAGTTAAGATGACTCTGTGAGGAACCTTGTCATGACCCCTCTGATCCTCAAGACCCTGCAAGGACCCAGCCATGTCATTAGAGAACAATGTAGGCACACAAAGAAGAACCCTTTCAGCACTGTAGTCTGGAAGAAATAAGGCTCTGCATCCATGACCACATATTTTGGCAAGAAATATTGAATTTCGATTTCGAGGGGGTGGGGTAAAGTGCAGTGGGCTGTAAAAATAGCAGATAGAGAAATATAATATGCTCCCACAGTAATGTTTGAAATATGGCATAGGATTGAATTCTAGCTCACAATGTCAATGCCTCAGCCATATTTCTTCTGTTGGAAGAGCAATAGTGTTCACGTCAACACTTTTAGAATTGTAAGACAATGCTAGATGAAAAGTTTTGCATGAACCTGATCAGTATCATATCTTTAAAAAAGTTAAGACAATTAACATATGTGTAAACTGTGACAAGATGACAAAAGAGATCAAATTTCCTCCCTCCAGAATGTGAATAAGAAGTTTGAAAACTTTCAAATTTGACATTTTGGTGTCCAAGACTATCCAAGGAATGGGAGCACCAGACCTCAACTAAAAAAATGTGTTCAATCCACAGCCCTAAATCATAAAGCGTTTGTTAACAACACCCCCCCCCCCCACAAAAAAAAAAAAAAGAAATGGTCCTGTTCCTTTAAAGCATGTTAAACAGCACAGTGCTTGTATCACCTAAAAAATCTGGCTGACCCTGCTAGTTTCTACCCTCCCCTATCCTCTCCTCTACCCTCCCCTATGTAAACTGACAACGGTGTATCATGGCTGCTGAGCTCTGACAACGTGGTCAGTTCACGTGCCTTCGTTATCTGCAGCACTGCTGTCTCTCCTCCTCTCCTCTGTCCTCTCCCCCTCTCTTCCTCCCTGTCGGCTCCTGTGTCAGGGCCCGCCACCCCCCCCCTCCTTCCTGCTGCTGAAATTACATTATTTATTTTATATAATCTGCTCAGTCTCCTAATAATATGTCCCCCTGTATGTGGGTTGTATAAAGAAAAGCCGTATATACTTTTTTGTGAGCGCTGATCAGCGATCACATGACATGCAGGCTCTCTCCTCCCCTCCTCCTCCCCTCCAGACTGTTGTCAATGGGCAAATCTTGGCCCCTCCCACTGCATCTGTCAGACAGGGAGAGGAGAGAGGTGGCGGGACATGTGACCACAGATCAGCGCTCACAAATAAGGTATATACGGCTTTTTTTTATACAACACACACACAGGTGACATATCATTAAGAGACCTAGTGCATTATATAAAGTAAATAAACAGATCCTGTTCCCTTAACCACTTCAGCCCCCGGAAGGATATACCCCCTTCATGACCAGGCCATTTTTTGCAATACAGCACTGCGTTATTTTAACTGACATTTTAACTTAACCGCTTGTGCGACGTTTTACCCAAAATTGATGTCCTTTTTTTCCCACAAATAGAGCTTTCTTTTGGTATTTGATTACTTCTGCGGTTTTTATTTTTTGCGCTATAAACAAAAAAGACCACCAATTTTGAAAAAAAAACAATTTCCTGACAGACTCCATGGCAGCCTACGTGTGGGTTTACCCCGCCTCCTCTCCAATGCTATAGGACCCCATTCCCATAAATGAGTACTCACCACTAGCTACTGCGTTCCTTTTTTGTCCTCCTCCAATGGACCTACACAAGTTGTTCGCGTCCGGTCGGACGGATCCAGGATCATGGCATACCTTTTGCGGTGCAGCTCAGGGCCCAGCCACGGGCGGGCGAGTAGCAGTTAGAGGCTGATGTTTACCCTTTTGGTGGAAGGATGGTCGCCTCTGTATGCCGGACGTCCAGGGACATCAACGGCTGGCAAGGTCGGAAGCTTAAAGTATTTCCTCCATGGCAGGTTTTTCTGTGTTCTGTCCGTTTTCCCCTAGGTCTCCTGGCTCTGGCTATGACCGTCGCGGTCTCTGTTGGGACCGTTTTCCCCCTCATGGCGGCTGGAGCACTTGTGCGTTCCAGCTCGCCTCAGCTCTTCCGGGTTCGGCCGTCCGCACTGCTCGCGAATGCCCGGTAGTCTCCTCGGGTCCGAGGCTTGGCTGGCGCGTGCGCAGAGCGGCGGAACGCTCGGCAATCCGCACATGCGCAGTACGGTCGCCGTCCGATGGCGCAGGCGCGAGGTCGGGCGGTGACGTCATGGGCGGGGGATTTAAATTCGGCTCATGAACTCCTTCACAGTGGGAATGCCTCACAGTGAGTAGGAGTAGAGCGGTTTTTCTTCCCCATCTCCAGCCCTGGTCTGCTTTAGGTGAGTGCCTGCTTAAACTTTGTATTTAAAAAAAAATAAATAAAATAAATAAAGAAGGAAAGAGGGGAGTTAAAATGCCATTTATATATGTTTACTTTATAAAAAAAAATTTTTCTGTAAAAAGTTGAATAAGTTATATGTTTACGTCCAGTTATAAGAAGGGTTTTTTCGTCTGGACACACGCTGCAAGTGTACTCTGAATGTATTTGTGGGGCAGAATGACCCTTTTTTCTTACTGGTATTTCGGCCCCTTCAGGCCTTTTTCTGCAGACTAACCGTACTGTGTCGCTCTTCATATGGAAGTCTTGGACAATTCACCGCCTTTAAGTGGCCAGCCCTCACGCACAAGGTATGTGCTTATGAGGGGAGGGGTTGAGAGTCAGTCGCATTGTGAATTGCGTTATCTGATGTTGGTCTCGCCTTTTTTCCCCCTCCCTACTGTGTTTTTTCTCCCAGCCCTTCCAGATCGGACCCTCAGATTGTGGTCCAGAATGACAGAGACCTTGCCAGGCCACAACACCAGTCACCTTCAAGATCCAGGCATGACTCTACGTCTGGAAACCACCACCAGGGGAGACGCTCTCATTCCTCCTCCAGACACCGCTCCCAACGCCACGACAGCCGCTCTGACCGTAGAGCCTGCTGGGGGTGTGGAACACGAGTTCCAGAGGGCAAGTCACTGTGTGACCGTTGCTATGCCCGGGCGACCAGGGAGAAAGAATCGGAGAACCAGCGTCTGGAAACTCTCGTCAAACGCGTGGTACAGCAGTCCCTGAAAGAGCTGGATCCTCCCCACACATTGAGCCAGTCTACTACACTATCTGGCCCCCCGGCTGATGAGTCCCGTGAAGACCCGGGCACTTCACAGCCGTACGTGGCCTCCCTTGACTCCTCAGATGATGATCCTCAGGAAGAAGAGGAAGTCGGAGGTTTTGATTTCAGTATGGTGTCACCTTTAATTAAGGCAATCAAGGAGGCTCTTAAATGGGAGGACCCCTCTACTCCCCCGGCCAAGCAGAAGAAATTCTTCAAGCATTTGGGGAAAGAACGCGCAAGTTTCCCGCTCCTTTCTGAGCTAAAAGAAATCATTGATGAGGAATGGAGTAAGACGGACAGGAAGTCCTCTATGACAAATAAGACCTCCAGATTATATCCCTTCAAGTCAGAAGAGGTGAAGTATCTGGAGAATGCTCCCCTTGTAGACGCAGCTCTAATGTGTCTAGCTAAGCATATTACACTTCCCTTGGAAGATGCAGTGTCCTTCAAGGATGGTCTCGAAAGAAGGATCGACCAAGACTTGAAGAGGATTTACGGGTTGGCCGGAACGGCCTGCAAACCTGCTTTTGCTCTGGCAGCCATGTCAAAAGCCATGGAGGCCTGGACGGAGAATGTGGATTCCTTCCTTAAAGGGGTTTCAGAGGAGCTAGCGGGAAGTTCAGCAGCTGCAAAATTGAAGCTAGCGGCGGTGTTCTTGGGGGAGGCATCCATTGACTTGATTCGCCTATTGGCGCGAATTATGCTGTCATCGGTCACGGCCAAACGGGCCTTATGGTTACGTCCTTGGCTTGCTGACCCCATTTCCAAACAAGCTTGGTGTAAAATTCCCTTCAAGGGATCTTCGCTGTTTGGCAATAAACTAGACAATGCCATAACGCGAGCCACGGGTGGCAAGTCGGGGTTTCTCCCCCAGGACAGGCGCCTTCTTGGTCGGAAGAAGCCGCAGTTCAGAAGACGCTCTCCGGAGCGCTCTAGGGAAGCTCGCTCCTACAAGCCCGGTAGGGACTTCAGAAAGAAATGGAGCAGGGGCCAGACATCCTTTCGCAAGTCCACTAAAGGCCAGGCATCCAGTGGCCGTGAACAGGCGAGGTCTTTTTGAGATTGCGCCCGCCCAGGCGGGTCGGGTGGGGGCACGGCTGCGCCTCTTCTGGCACGTCTGGGTGGCCTCGATCTCGGACTTTTGGGTAATAAAGACGGTCTCGACAGGTCACAGATGGACCTTCTCCAGTGCTCCGCCCCCCAGATTTGTCCCCTACTCTTCTGCCCCGGTCGGAAGATCAAAAGCAAGTGCTACTGTCCTATGTGGATCTCCTGAAGTCTCAAGGAGCAGTGGTGTACGTCCCAAGGGACGAGTGGTTTCAGGGAATATACTCCCCTCTCTTCCTGGTTCAAAAGAAGAGTGGCACTTGGCGCCCGGTTATAGACCTGACCTACCTCAACGAGTTTATAGAGCCAGGAAAATTTAAGATGGAAACGCTGTCGACTATTCAGCAAGCTATTCAGCCAGGCGATTGGATGATTTCCATCGACTTAAAGAACGCTTATTTTCACGTCCCGATAGAGGAAGGGTTTCACAAATACCTCCGCTTCCAAGTAGGGCAAGATCATCTTCAGTTTATCTGCCTCCCCTTCGGATTGACAACGTCCCCCCGGGTCTTCTCAAAAATCCTTTTGGCCACGGTAGCTCACATAAGACTGAAGGGGGTACATCTTTACCACTACCTCGACAACCTCCTGGTGTTGTCGCAAAGCAGGGAACAGCTGCTGGCCCATCGAGAACAGGTGATCTCCACCCTTTCCAGTTTTGGGTGGCTCCTGAACTTGGCAAAAAGTCATCTAAAACCAACGCAACGCCTAATATACCTAGGAGCTCAGTTCGACACTGTAAGAGGCACCATTTCCCTTCCACTACAGAAAATTCCGGTGGTACGGGACAGGATTTCTCGGGCTGTACATGCCTCACACCTAAAAGCCTCTCAGTGTCTGGAAATTATGGGCACAATGGTTTCTACGATGCCCATGGTCAAGTGGGCCTTGTGGAGGTTACGTCCCTTCCAGTCGGTGTTTCTGCAGCAATGGAGAACAGCGGACAAGAATCAAGTCATCCGGGTGACCTCGTCAATGAGGAACAGCCTCTTTTGGTGGCTGCAACGCAAGAATCTCCTGGCATATCATTCCATCATTCCCATCTCCTGGGTCACGGTGACGACCGATGCCAGCGGGACGGGTTGGGGGGCCCTCTGCGGCTCTGCGGCTCGAACCTCGCCCAAGGCAAATGGGACTCCTGCCGTGCAGTCCCAGGTTCGAACGTTCTAGAACTCAGGGCGGCCTGGTGTGCTCTACAGGCCTTCTCTCATCTACTGAAAGGGAAGTCAATACTATTAAGAATGGACAACACAACGGCTGTCGCCTACGTGAAGAGGCAAGGGGGTACCCGGAGTCCCACTCTCCTTCGAGAAGTCGAGCCCATCCTTTCATGGGCGCAGAAGAATCTTTGCAATATCTCGGCAGTGTTTATCCCAGGAGTCCAGAATGCTCAAGCGGACTTCCTTTCACGCACCGAACTGGACAACAACGAGTGGTCTCTTCATATGGAGACGTTCAGATGGGTCTCCTCACTGGGGATCAACCCCGAGGTAGATCTGTTCGCCTCGCGCCACAACTTCAAACTGGAGAAATTTTACACCAGAGGCCGTTGCAGTCAGGCTCTCGGGTCAGATGCACTGATGGACCTTTGGAGGTTCAGCAAGGCTTACGCCTTCCCGCCGCTCCCAGTCATCCTGAGATTCCTGCAGAGACTCCGTTCAGAGACGGCTGAAGTGTTGATGATAGCTCCATACTGGCCGAACAGACCCTGGTTCCCTCTCCTTGTCCAACTCAGCTTCAGGGACCCAGTGCCTCTCCCTCTCAGGCCGGACCTTCTTTCCCAGGGGTCAGTCCTACACCCGTGCCCAGCAGTGCTGAGACTGATGGTCTGGTTCTTGAGAGGGAGAGGCTAATCTCACTTGGTTGCGCTCCTACAGTAATATCAACTCTCATGAGTTCAAGAAGATCCAGCACAAATAGAGTTTACAGCAGAATCTGGTCTAAATTAGTGGATTTTTGCTCCTCTAGCGGCAGGTCTTTTAGACACCCGGGGGTGCAAGATATACTCAGCTTCCTGCAAACAGGCTTAGATCTACCATTATCCATCAGCTCGCTTAGGGTTCAGGTCTCTGCACTGTCAGCCTTCTCTGGGTCCTCCTGGGCAACTAATCCACTAATTCGACAATTTTTTCGTGGCGCTTCAAGGCTCAAGCCTCAAAGGAAATCCAGGTTCCCCAAATGGGACCTGCCACTTGTCCTAGACTCAATCTCTGGACTCAGTACTTCTGGGCCTTCCCCGCTCTCTATCAAGGACTTCTCAGCTAAAGTAGTCTTTCTAGTAGCTATCACATCTGCAAAAAGAGATTGGCTCTCTGGGTTGTGAAGAACCCTTCTTAACATTCTTCCTGGATCGGGTGGTCCTTATCCCAATGCTGGGTTCTAACCCAAAAGTGTCCTCTGTGTTCCATGATAATCAAGAGATAGTCTTGCCCACGTTTAGGTCTCTGGAGTCCTCTGAGATTCATCCTCTGGATGTAGGGGAAGCAATTAAGGAATATCTGACAATGACTTCTCCCTTCAGACGTTCTGACCATCTATTCATCCTACACTCGGGAAGTAACAAAGGAAAGAAAGCCTCAGTTAGGACACTCGCTACTTGGATTGTTCAAACTATTCAACAAGCACACGGGGCGAAGGGCTTGGCTCCTCCACAGGCGGTGACAGCTCACTCCACCAGAGGAATGGCAGCTTCATGGGCGGCAGCTCGACATGTGGCTCCAGACACCATCTGCAAAGCAGCCTCGTAGGCCTCTATTAACACTTTCATGTCTCATTACTGTATTGAGCCTGCTTCATTATCCTCTGTAGACTTTGGTTTGAGAATCCTATCGGTTGATAGGACAAATTAAAATTTTTGTTTGATTCAGCATACCCACCCGTGTGGTTGGCTAGTTATTTCCCACACTTAGGCTGCCATGGAGTCTGTCAGGAAAAAGGAAAATTTATTATCAAATACTTACCGTAATTTTCCTTTCCTGATGGACTCCATGGCAGACGGAGTTCCCACCCATTGGTCAAAGAGTAGGCTAGTTACGGAATGCAGTAGCTAGTGGTGAGTACTCATTTATGGGAATGGGGTCCTATAGCATTGGAGAGGAGGCGGGGTAAACCCACACGTAGGCTGCCATGGAGTCCATCAGGAAAGGAAAATTACGGTAAGTATTTGATAATAAATTTTCCTTTATTTTTTACTTTCTGCTATAATACATATCCAAAAAAAGATAACAAAACTAATTTATTCATCAGTTTAGGCCAATATGTATTCTTCTACATATTTTTGGTAAAAAAATCCCAAAAAGCATATATTGCTTGGTTTACGCAAAAGTTATAGTGTCTACAAAATAGGGGATAGATTTATGGCATTTTTATTTTTTTTATTTTTTTTTATTAGTAATAGTGGCGATCAGTGAATTTTAGCGGGACTGTGACATTGCGGCAGACAGATAGGACATCTAACTGACATTTTTTACACTTTTTTGGGAACCAGTGACATTATTACAGTGATCAGTGTTATAAATATGCACTGATATTGTACTAATGACACAGACAGGGAAGGGGTTAACATCAGGGGTGATCAAGAGGTTAAATGTGTTCCCTGTTTGTGTTTTCTTTTGATTACAAATGATTTTATTGAAAGATCATGAACATACATATAGTATATCAGACAAAGTCATTCAGCTTATATAAAAGATAGTGTCTATCAGACATGGGGAGATGTTGAAGTCGAGATAAAGAGGATCAGCACATATAGAATACTTTTCGGTATACAGTATATAACAGTCTTAGAAGTTTGTACATCATACATAGGTATATCTAAGAAAAATTATAGGGTGTCCCAATGTTTTCATTTCTTATCGTAAATATGCATGGTATCAAATAAAGTGTAGTGAATTAGCTCAGAGAGCTTAATCACTTTCATTCTGTCTAGTACCTGCGACCAGGAAAGAGCTGAGGTAGGCAAATTTAGTGCTGTGACCCAATGGATGGCCACGAAAAGCATATCGATCAGTTTTTCGCATGGAGCAGGAACATCTGGGTTAGAGATGAAAGTGATTAGGCGACCTGCAATAGTGGATGTCTTTGTAGCTGCTTGCTGCCAAATGGGTTTAAGGAATTTACAGCTCCAGAAGATATGGGTTAATGAACCCAAATTGGGGCAGCCGCTGAAACATTGAGGAGATACTGTGGGGTATATAGAGTGGAGTCTTGCAGGCATCATATACCATTTGGTGTGGAGTTTGACGGCTGTCTCGCTAATTGAATGCAACCTTGTGTTTTGGAACATGTTTGTCAGCATCTCCTCCCATTCGGGGGGCTCAAAGGTATGACCTATTTCTCTTTCACAGCTAAGCATTGGTTTAGTTTTTCCTCTAGAGCAAACACATTAAGACAGCAATCGATTTTAGATATGACCCCTTTGTCTCTGGAAGAGCATGTACATATGTGTTCATATTGGGTGCTCGAGATTCCAAGGTGCCCTTGCTCTGGTAAAAGTGCATGATTTGCGTGTATCAAAATTGCTCAGAGGGGGGTAAATTGTGCTCTAATTGGAGTTGAGGGAAAGTTTTAAAGTGAGAACCCTCTTTGAAGGATTGAAATACCGTTACTCCAGCTGTGCACCATTGGAGGAAACAATGACTGTTGTTGAAAGCTGGGGGGAAAATCTGGTTCTCCTAGAAAAGAGTATAGGGGGGAGAGGGTAGAGATTCGTTTGAATTTTCTGCTGTATAGGGACCATAGGTATAGAGATTGGTAAACAATCATATTCAGTGATATAATTTTGCTCGCTTTTATAGATCTGGACCATGATAATGCCGATAAAAGGAAAGGGAGAATAGTGTACGTTTCAAAGGTTAACCAAGGGATATCTGTAGAAGGGGCATGCCATTGGGCCGTTTGAGCTTATCTGGCCGCTAAATAATAGCACCACAGGTCTGGGAGGATGCCATATAAACTTATTAATATCTTTCTGGATTGATTCTATAAAAGTTTTAGAGACATAGATGGGGAGGGCTCTAAAAAAAAGAGCAACTTGGGTAATATGGCCATTTTTATAGCTGTAACCCTGCCTAGGAATGAAATATGATATTTATCCCACGTTTTTTTTTAACAGGGTTCTAATGTGGGAAACTATAGGGTGATAATTTGCCTGAAACAGGGCCTTAAAAGCAGGGGTAATCTGTATTCCTAAATATCGAAATGTTTGAGTGCACCAAGCAAATGAAAAGTGATGCTGCAAAGAGGTCACAAGGTTGTTTGGTATATTTATTGGCAATGCAGAGCATTTAGCCAAGTTTACCCCTAGGCCTGATATCCTGTGGAATTATTCCAGTAGGGAAGTGAGGTTGGGTAGTGCGATAAGAGGGTTGGTTAGGAATAGGAGGACATCATTAGCATTGAGACTTTGTTTAAATTCTCTAGGGCCTTTAAGATACCCCTTGATATTTACATTTTCTGAAATAGCACGGGATAATGGTTCTATCGCCAGGGTAAATAGGAGGGGGTCAAAGGGCACCCCTGCCTAGTGCCCCTTTGCAGTGGGAAAAATTGGGAATTATTGCCTGGTAATTTGATACGGGTTCAGGGGTCCCTATATAGAGCATGAAAGCCTTGCAAGAAATCACCAGTGATGACAAATCTGGGCAATAAATGGTCTAGGTATGACCAGCTAATGGTGTCAAATGCCTTATGGATATCAAGGCCTAGGAGAAGTACATGTTAGAGTGCAAATTCGCATCCTGTATGATGTTGGTAACCAGGCAAATATTGTCGGTAATTTGCCTCCCGGGAATAAACCCAGTTTGATCTGGGGAGATTAGGGTCCTTATGATTGAGGCCAGCCTGTCAGCCAGCAATCTGCCAAAGATCTTCAGGTCATTGTTGATAACCAAGATCGGGCAGAAGTTTTGAGGAAGGGAGTGATCTTTGTGGGGTTTCGGGATAAGTGACATGTTGGCCAGTAACATTTCCGCTGGGAAATTGTTGCCCTTCAGGATGTGGTTATAGAGGGTAGCTAATATTGGGGCTAAAATATGTGAACATTTTTTGTAATAGGAGGTAGTATACCCATCTGGGCCTGGTGCAGTAGAGGATTTAAGTGATTTGATTATAGTTGTTATTTCTGCTGCAGTACAGGGAGTAGGGATGGGCCGAACACACCCCCCCCCGGCTCGGTTCACATCCAGAACATGTGAACGGAGCAAAAGTTTACGCGAATATTCGAACACCGTTAAAGTCTATGGGACTTGAATGTGAGAAATTTAAAGGCTAATATGCAAGTTATTGTCCTAAAAAGGGTTTTGGGGACCCGGGTCCTGCCCCAGGGGACATGTATCAATGGAAAAGGAAGTTTTAACCACACCTACCCAGCCCATAGCAGATGATGGCCGGGCGGTGGTTCAGTTATCCTGATTGGGCGTCATGTGATGTCCAGCAGGATAACATGCCACCGCACGCCCGCGGGGGCGTGCATCGCGGCGATCAGTGGAGCGGTGTGTCAGTCTGCCACACTGCTACACCAATCTTGGTAAAGAGCCTTCGGCGGAGGCTTTTTACCACGTGATCAGCCGTGCCCAATCATGAGTAGAGGAGAGCCGATCGGCGGCTCTCCTGACAAAGTTATCTTTGTAAATTCTTTTCAGCTGCCTAAACTCATGATAAAAAAATCTCTCTGTATAAGCCTGGGTAACCCTTAGAAACTTAGGAGCAAGCTTACACCTCCCCTCTTGTGTTGTTACTTGCATATAAAGCTATCAATTCCGAATAAAATTTTCAGACCTGCTTTGAACACTGAAACTGCCTGTCGTGTGTGTCAAATTGGGTCTCCAGAATTCTGAAGGGTCCCGGTGGGCTTCCAAGGAACAAAGGGTGGTTGGCTGTCCAGTAATCTATCCTTTCAGAATGGGGGCTTGTCCTGGATGAAGCAATCACCCATGCTAAGTGAATTTGTGTCTTATCTGACAAACTATTTTCTTGCTGCGGCTCTGATAAAGCTTTATTCCCATTTAAATTGTATAGAAAGGAGACGAACCATGCCTACATAGACTAATAAATAAAAAGGTATTTGGCAGACCTAAGAAAGTCCTTTGGGAGGACACAAATATTTAAACAGTACTGTTTCTCCTTTTGGGAAGGAGAATGGTCTATGAAGTAAATTCACCGTGACCCAAAACTTTTCTGTTTATATTTTCTGTCGCTTAGAAGTATAAGATAATTTGTTGTGTGGATCAGACGACTGTAAGGTAAGACAGTTGTTCCTCACTATCAATATGGGTCAAAAACATGGTAAAGAAGTTCCTCCCCCTCCTCCCAACCCTGGGGAAACATGTAAAGATTATGTAGCTAGGGTTTATGGTATGGATTGTGAGTTCATAGTCCCCTGGGTATCAAATTTATCTCAGTGGACCAAAACTATGCATAGCTCCGATCCTTTCCCCTGGGATGGTGATAATGATAAGTCCCATATGAATATGGTAAAAGGATAATGTCTAGGAGATAAAAAGGTGTTTCTCTGGTACTCCGGGGACCCACAATGGGACATGACATATGAGACAGGGAGGGGAGAACTGATTAAAATATGAACCATATTGGTTCCAGAGGGATAATAAGAAACAAAAGAAACCCAACAAATGTTTAAGTAAGGAGGATTATGAGAGAAAGCACAAGGAATAGGCAGATAAAAAGAGACCAGACCCAACTGCCCCCCACTTCCATTTAACCCTCCACCATACACAAACAGAAAATCTATCCCAGTCTCACAAAAGAAGATATAGATCTGTTAGCTGGTCATCAAGCTGTCAGCCAGAGACGGGCTCCGGCCCCGACTCCCGTTCAGCAGGAACAAGCCCCCGCTCCGGTTCAGCAGCAGCAACAAGTTCTGCAAGTACAGCAGCAACAGGAAGATAGGTCAGAAAGTCCCATAGTGACTGTAAGTCAAATGGGAGAAAGAAAAAAAGAAAGATAGAGAAGATGATAGGAAGAAAGCTGCCCCAAATGTTCAAGCCCCGTTTATGACAATAGAAAATGACATGCTTAAAAAGGTCATAGACATAGAGGACATTAATAAAACATTCAAACACTGTCCCAAGCCCAATGTCTCGACCTGAGGCACTCTAACCTATTTAAAGAAAGCCTGCAAGGGCAGGAATTACACACAAGAAGACATGCATCTGATTTTTGATGGAATAATCGGACACACAATTGCATGGAACTGGTTTCATGCCCCGACCATAGCTGTAATATAAAATGGTGACACCAAAGCAGCAGATTATGGGCTTAACACTGAAGATGGTAGGAAGAAAATGTGGGAAGAAATTGAGAAAGAAATGACAATTGCTTTTAATAATAAGTCTCCCCCCCCCACTGCTATAGCGTGCAAACAAAAGTCAAGTGAATCAGTTTTGGGTTTTTGGAAGAGATTCATGGATACAGACTCAAGAGGCTGGGTTATCCTTGCTGGCAGATATGACTAGTCTGATGATTCTCGAACCTGAAACCACAGATAGGCTTAATGGTCAAGCAAATGATTTCTGAATGGCCAACAAGTACTTTGGATGTTTTTCAGAAAACATTAACAGAAAAGGATGCTGCAGGATGTTTTGATATAGCAAAGGAAAAAACAGTAAGTGCCCATTACCAAGGAGGGGCACAGCAAATGCCTCCCCAGGGTAATGGTGGGCAGTGGGGAAGAGGCAGAAGAAGGAGCAGAGGAAGAGGATTTTCTAGGGGTCCTCAGCAGTCCAGAACCTGTTCTGTCAACTGCGGAGGGCCACTGGAAAAATCAATGCCCATATGAACCTTTCAATCAACAACAAAATAGTCAAGCCCCTGCCCAGATACAGAACCATCAGCCAAATCAGGGAGTGAAATACCCCATTCAGCCTAAATCACAACAGCAATGAAGCTGCCCAGAAGGTAGTACCCCAGCATTGCCCCTTGTCTCTCGCTCCATTGATGAACAACCAATAGTGACTCTGCATGTCCAAGGAAAGTAAACCCCTTTCCTCCTTGATTCAGGAGCTACTTGTAGTACCCTCAGTAAAGACTACTACAGAGGAGGGACAATGAATGCTGAGCCTTCAATGGGAATTAATAGGATACTCACCAAAACTTTCAAAACCCCTCCCCTCCCAGTAGTAAATGTAGAACGCAGATCACCACAGTTTCAGAATAATACCAAACTGCCCTGTCAATCTTTTGGGGAGAAACTTACTAGGTAAGTTGAGGATTAGAATAACCAATCAGGGTGGTGTGATTGCTCATTCTAAAAAGATGCACCACAGTTTCAGAATAATACCAAACTGCCCTGTCAATCTTTTGGGGAGAAACTTACTAGGTAAGTTGAGGATTAGAATAACCAATCAGGGTGGTGTGATTGCTCATTCTAAAAAGATCCCCATATGGCCCATAATGTTGAATACTGAAGTGCAAGAGACAGACACAGGACTCCCCAGTGATTCTGACAAAGTATGGTCAGAGAGCGCTCTAGATGTAGGGCTCATCTCCTGTACCCCATACAAGGCCACCCTCAAAGAATGGGCACATCTTTATAGGTTTGTTCAAGACCTTCGAGCTGTAAATAACCTAGTGGTGCCCATTGCTCCTATAGTGCCTGATGTGCCATCACTCTTCACCTCCATACCATCCGATGCAGAGTATTTTTCTGTGATTGATTTAACAAATGCATTTTTTAGCATCCTTGTGGATGAGGAGACACAGCCAATCCTTGATTTTTGTTTTGAAAACCGCCAGATGACCTGGTGTCGAATGCCCCAGGGTTATGTAGATTCCCCTGTAGTCTACTCAGTGATCCTCCAGGCAACCCTGCGGTCCTGGACACCCCGTCATGGTTCCATACTACTTCAATATGTTGGTGATTTGTTGTTGTGTAGTCCAAGCCATGTTGCATGCAAGGAGGATGGTTTAGATCTGTTACATTGGTTAGCAGATAATGGTCACAAGGCTTCTAAGAAAAAGCTTCAATGGTGTCAGGAGACTGGTAAATACCTTGGTTTTGTACTCTCCAAAGGAGAAAGGAAAATCAGTCACAAGAGAGCTCTAATGGGTCTGCCCCACCCACTCACTAAGAAGGACATGCTATCCTTTCTTGGTATGATTGGTTACTGCCGCCAATGGATACCTGATTCTTCCTACTACGATAACCTCCTGAGGCAAACTACAGGTACTGACATGACAATGAACAATGCTTTTGTGTATCTTAAACTGTAATGGCCACAGCTCCTGGACTTGGATTACCTTAATATGGCAAGATGTTTCACTTGTTTGCCAAGGACAACTGTAAAACAATGGTGGGGGTCCTAGCGCAGGAGCATGGGGGCAACCTCCGCTCTATTGCATTTTTTTCAAGGGTTGTGCCTTTGCCAGTACAGGGCATGCAGACGTGTCTCAGAGCTCTGGCATCCTGTGCGATGGTGGTGGAAAAGGCTACATCATTCACTCCAGGACATGTCACCACACTACACACCACTCACAATGTATTCATTCTACTAAAGAATATCCATATCCAGCACATGTCAGCCCAAAGGCTGAGCGGTTGTGAAGAAATTTTACTTTCTAACCCAAAACTTGAAAAAAAATATGCTTCTCCCACTTCTGGCTCAGCTCCAATCCTGAATGCCTTGCTAGGCTTGAAAGGTGAAGAAGATGAGGTAGTGCCTCAACATGAATGCATGGACCTCATCCACCAAGACACATCCCCCAGACCAGACATGTCTTCAACTGCTCTCCCTGGAGCACAGAATGTCTTTGTGGATGGTTCTTGTTCAAGACCAAATGATAACACATACCATGCAGGGTATGCTGTTGTCCAATTGCCTGATGAAATACTGGAAGCAAGCCCTGTTTCATTCCAATCAGCACAAGCTGCAGAACTTATAGCTCTTACTAGAGCATGTCAGCTTTTTGAAGGACAAGATGTAAACATTAATGCCCTGTACACACGATAGGATTTTCCGATGGAAAATGTGTGATAGGACTTTGTTGTCGGAAATTTCCATAGGAATTTCCGACACACAAAGTTTGAGAGCTTGCTATGAAATTTTCCGACAACAAAATCCGTTGTCGCAAATTCCGATTGTGTGTACACAAATCCGACGCACAAAGTGCCACGCATGCTCAGAATAAATTAAGAGACAAAAGCTATTGGCTACTGACACGTTTATAGTCCCGACGTACGTGTTTTACGTCACCACGTTCAGAACGATCGGATTTTCTGACAACTTTGTGTGACCGTGTGTATGCAAGACAAGTTTGAGCCAACATCCGTCTGAAAAAATCCATGGATTTTGTTGTCGGAATGTCCGATCAATGTCCGACCGTGTGTACGGGGCAATACACTGACTCCAAGTACACATTCGGTGTTGCACGCGATTTTGGAGTTATATGGAAAAGGAGGGGATACCAGGCAGCAGATTGAAAATGCATCTCACATTCCACACTTGTCACAAGCCTGTTAGAAGCCATACAACTACCAAAATCCATTGATATATTGCACTGTAAGGCACATACAGGTCAGCAAGATGACAGCCAAGGGAAATGCTTTAGCTGACAAAGCAGCAAGAGAGGCAGCATCCACACAGCAAGCACACATCCAAATGCCATTGCTTTCTCCTGAAATCCCACTCCTACATAAAACATTGCATGATCTCCAAACATATGCTACACACAAAGACATCCAACAATGGAATGCAGTAGGTGTGCAGAAAAGCTCAGAATCTGAGCTTGTCTGCCATGAGGGGAGACCATGTATTCCTGTAGCAAGTGCTCCTTTATTCATTGCACAATACCATGGGGTAGGTCACAGAGGGTGGCATGTTACATGTGAACTCTTGGATAGAGATTTTTTCATTCCAGGTCTTCCCTCTTTTGTTAAGGCAAATTTTTCCAGATGCATCACAGGCATCCGAAATAATCCCAGGAATCCTCACAAGGCAAAACATGAACATTTAATCTATCCATCCACACCATTCACTCATTTACAAATTGATTTCACACACATGCCTAAGTTAGGTAAGAGACAAGAATACCTACTTGTAATAGTGGACATGTTCTCAAGATGAATAGAAATGGTTGTAACAACAAAGAAAGATGCACAAACAGTAGAAATCATTCCCAGATGGGGATGTCCGCTTCAGATCAACTCAGACAATGGCCCTGCATTTGTGGCCAAAGTCTGCCAAGATCTAGTAAAAGCGCTCAAAATTGACTGGAAGTTTCACATACCTTATCACCGTCAAAGTTCAGGTATAGTGGAAAGGATGAACAGAACCATTAAGGATAAGATCAGGAAGGCCACTGGAGGTACGTATACCAATTGGAAGAAGGTCCTACCAGCAGTTCTAGCTGAGGTAAGAATGACACCCTCTAAGAAATTAGGATACTCTCCCTTTGAAGTCCTAATGGATAGGCCATTCCCCACCCCATGGGCCAGACAGCCACTTATGTTAGAAAGAGGGGACCTTGATCTCATTCAGGAAGAATATGTAAGAAAACTTATTGAAACTTTGGATAAAATTGAAAGAAATGTTGCTCGCACCTCTCCTTCTTCACAGGAACCTACGCACCCTTTCCAGGTGGATGACACCGTGGTGGTCCAGCAATTGAACCACACCAAGAAGCAGGAGTATCCCTTCAGACCCCCAACCACAGTGATCGCAGCTACCCGCACAGCTATTCTGGTAGAAGGACAATAGGCCTGGATTCATGCCAGTCGTGTGAAGAAGGTGAACCAAACACCTAAGAGGAAGATTAAAGACAAAGGAGGTGAAGTAAGCAGTGAAAATCCTCAAATAGCGAGTGAAGCAGGTGGTCAAGACTCTGAAAAAGATGACCTCGCTTATTTCACTACATATTTCTGGGAAGGCCTTGTGCCTCCTATTCTTGATCACCCTGATTGTGTTCCTACCCACATGGATCATAACTAACTGTATATATCACCCTGAGGACTTGGGTGCCATAAAAGGCATATGTGGAACAAATTAATATATTTATGATTGCTAAAACAAATATATCATGAAAAGTTTAAAACAGCTTCAAAATTCTTTCTAAATGATTCCACTCCAACACCATGTGAGAAATAAAATCTGTGTTCCAAATAATATTCGTGACTTTTCACCCAAAGTGACAACAAATTGCGCTCACCAGATGGCCCTGGCCAGCAAGTGGCCATAAGACATGAGGTACCTCCTCAAATCCGGGAAACCATTAAACAATCTTTTTCCAATCGATTGTTCACATGTATGATGAACTTGGTCAAATGAGCCCGGGAACAGGCAGATCAAATCTTTGTTATCTATCCTCCGCTCCAATCTCCCACATCTGAAAATCAAGCTCCTCAAATCCTGGAAACCATTCAATGATCTTTTTCCAATCGATCATTCACATGTATGGTGAACTTGGTCGAATGAGCCCAGGAACAGCCAGATCAAATCTTTGTTATCTATCCTCTGCTCCAATCTCCCATGTCTGAAAATCAAGCTCCACCAAAAAGAGCCAGGGAAGGCAGATATAGTGTAGTATCGTTTGTTTATTGTTAAAAAATGTCACTTACAATATTTCCAGCAGGGGAGTGCATCAATATATCGGAAACACCTAGTGCGGTGGATGCTATGCATTAGGCAACCCCCCAGCAGAAGTGACGTTGAGTGTGTGTTAGACCTAGCTTCTATACTTTTCGCATTCTAACACGCGTCATCAGGAAGTCACGCCCTAATGTCTCTTTGCTGGACTGGGCTGCAGCTGCCTCTTTGATGTACTGGGCTGCGGCTGTCCCTTTGATGTACTTGGTTCCCTGTTTTTTAAAAGGGTGGTTCTAGGGGGCTGTTCTAGGGGCAGTTCTAGGGGTGGGTAGGGGCGTGGCCTAGGAGGGAGTGGGTGAGTTCCTGTACCTTTTCTCTGAGAAAAAAAGCCCTGTATATAGATGGTTTTTACACTGTTTTCAGATATTTATTTGTGCACTATAATTTGAATGCAATTTATTGAAGGAGAGCGCTGCACCTTTTTGTAACTATATATATATTGCATTTTGTATAGGCGGTCGGATGCATAGTGGTGCTAGCTGCTTCCTATAGTATATAGAGTTGAGTAATAGGTGGTTTATACACAGGGATAGCGCGGAACGTTTTTTCACATTTAACTTATAATCACACACATAGGTTGGACTTGATGACTTGTGTCTTTTTTCAACCTCATCTACTATGTAACTATGTAACTTAATGTATCGATCATTTGTTTTACTGAGATAGTTAAAAATAACGTAAAAATTCTCCTTCTCCTCCAGGGATGAATCAGTAGTCACTAATCAATGGTTACATAGCACTCCAACTCAAGCATCATGGAAGTGGACAAGAAATTGAGGTTCATTGCACACAAATATTTTTATTAAAATAGCTATAAAAATATAGATAATATACCACTTGCTGGTCTGTGTGCACATGTAGTTCACCACTCTTGATGAAGGCGATTGGACAAAACGAATGGGTCAGACCCAGAACCTGGAGAAGTCATCTTGCACTTGAGGCCCAATGTACACAAATGAATTCATTTGCACTTAATATCTATTTTATATTAATACAGCTGCTTTGTTTTTTTTGGGGAGTGGTATTGATGGGGAAGCACAGAATTTGGTGTTATACAGTATCTCACAAAAGTGAGTACATCCCTCACATTTTTGTAAATATTTTATAATATCTTTTCATGTGACAGCACTGAAGAAATTACACTTTACTACAATGTAAAGGAGTAAATGTACAGCTTGTATAACAGTGTAAATTTGTTCTCCCCTCAAAATAACTCAACACACAGCCATTAATGTCTAAACCGCTGGCAACAAAAGTGAGTACACCCCTAAGTGAAAATGTCCAAATTGGGCACAAAGTGTCAATATTTGACCATATTTGATGTGGCCATCATTATTTTCCAGCACTGCCTTAACCCTCTTGGGCATGGAGTTCACCAGAGCTTCACAGGTTGCCACTGGAGTCCTCTTCTACTCCTCCATGATGACATCACGGAGCTGGTGGATGTTAGAGACCTTGTGCTCGTCCACCTTTCATTTGAGGATGCCCCACAGGTCCTCAATAGGGTTTAGGTCTGGAGACATGGATGGCCAGTCCATCACCTTTACCCTCAGCTTCTTTAGCAAGGCAGTGGTCGTCTTGGAGGTGTGTTTGGGGTCATTATCATGTTGGAATACTGCCCTGCAGCGCAGACTCTGAAGAGAGGGGATCATGCTCTGCTTCAGTATGTCACAGTACATGTTGGCATTCATGGGTCCCTCAATGAACTGTAGCTCCCCAGTGCCGGCAGCACTAATGCAGCCCCAGACCATGACACTCCCACCACCATGCTTGACTGTAGGCAAGACACATTTGTCTTTGTACTCCTCACACATGCTTGACACCATCTGAGCCAAATAAGTTTATCTTGGTCTCATCAGACCACAGGACATGGTTCCAGTAATCCATGTCCTTAGTCTGCTTGTCTTCAGCAAACTGTTTTTGGGCTTACATGTGCATCATCTTTAGAAGAGGCTTCCTTCTGGGATGACAGCCATGCAGACCAATTTGATGCAGTGTGCGGCATATGGTCTGAGCACTGACAGGCTGACCCCCCACCCCTTCAACATCTGCAGCAATGCTGGCAGTACTCATACGTCTATTTTCCAAAGACAACCTCTGGATATGACACTGAACATGTGCAATCAACTTCTTTGGTCGACCATGGCGAGGCCTGTTCTGAGTGGAACCTGTCCTGTTAAACCACTGTATGGTCTTGGCCACTGTGCTGCAGCTCGAGGTTTCAGGGTCTTGGCAATCTACTTATAGCCTAGGCCATCTTTATGTAGAGCAACAATTCCTTTTTTCAGATCCTCAGGGAGTTCTTTTCCATGAGGTGCCATGTTGAACTTCCAGTGACCGGTATGAGAGAGTGAGAGAGTGAGAGCGATAACACCAAATTTAACACACCTGCTCCCCATTCACACCTAAGACCTTGTAACACTAACCAGTCGCCTGCTACCGGGCAGGGAAAATTGCTAATTGGGCCCAATTTGGACATTTTCACTTAGGGGTGTACTCACTTTTGTTGCCAGCGGTTTAAACATTAATGGCTGTCTGTTGAGTTAATTTGAGGGGACAGCAAATTTACACTGTTATACAAGCTGTACACTCACTACTTTACATTGTAGCAAAGTGTCATTTCTTCAGTGTTGTCACATGAAAAGATATAATAAAATATAATAAAATATTTACAAAAATGTGAGGGGTGTACTCACTTTTGTGAGATACTGTATATTAAATGAAAGAAAACAGAAAACAGAAAACAGCTTAACTTCATGTTTCTTCACAGCCATCTGAAAAACTATACAATGAGCTAGATGGTCTTCGCACTTATCTTTTTTAGGCTTGTATTTGCACTTAATGCATCTGTTTTATATGTGTTACTTGTTTTCATTCACATAGCAAAACAAATAAAACAATTATTGTTTAGATTTTTTCCTTGCTCTCTTTTGAAAAGTCCAAAACTGAACCTTTCCTTTGCCATGCAGAGGAGCTTATGCCTTGCAGAGGGTGTTGGGGAGGTAATGTATCTAATTAGTTCTCTTTGCGCTATGCTGGCAGGTTTCATTAGCCATTGTAAACTAGATTTGAACACTGCCTGTCCTAACACAGGATTAAAGATCTAGAAGGTGGCTTTCTGTATATTAACCACCTTCCACCCGCCATATAATAAAATGACGGGCGCAAGGTGGCTCTCTTGTCCTGGGACAAAGTCATATGAGGTTGCCCTACTCTCGCAGCGCTTGGGCGCCAGCAGGGACATGCAGCGCAGCAAATGGTGGTGCTGTGTCTCTGAGCATCCCCAATCTCGGTAAAGAGCCGATGATGACACTCCTTACCCATGTGATCAGCGGTTTCCAATCACAGCTGATCACATGTAAATAAGGCAATATCGGTTATCGAGAGCTGAGAGCCGATCAGCGGCATTTCCCTTACAGGGGAGACCTGCACAGATAATCAGTACAGCTCCAACAGTGCCCATCAGTGATGCTAATTAGTGCCCAGCAGTGATGCCAGTCAGTGCCCAGCAGCGATGTCAATCAGTAGCCATCAGTGATGCAAAACAGTACACATCAGTGATGCCAGTCAGTGCTGCCTTTCAGTGCCTATCAGGGCTGCCAATCAGTGCCACCTATTCATGCTGTCTATCAGTGCCCATCAGTGCAGCCTCATCAGCGCACATCAGTGAAGGAGAAATTTACTTATTTACAAAACTTTCTAACAGAAACAAAGAAAAATGTTATGTTTTTAAGCAAAAATCTATCTGTCTTAAAAAAAATTTCATTTGGGTACACCATTGCATGACTGCGCAATTGTCATTCAAATTGCGACAGCATTGAAAACTGAAAGTTGGCCTGGGCAGGAAGGGGGTGAAAATGCCCAGTATAGAAGCTGTTAAAGAGGGGGAGCTTTGTGCTTCCCTCTTTGTCAGTGGGGACAGATTGAGTTTCCGCTAACTTCAAATAGTTCAGAGTAGCTTGTAGTCTGCCCAAGGCATGCTCCAAAACATCTAGAAAGGTAAGAAATAGTTTTGGAAATTATTTTAAGTGTGCTGTGTGAATAAGAATACTTATCAAACATATAGCGAGGTTATCTCAAATGTGACAGCAAAAGTGGAAATACACTTAAGGCTTAAGGTTTTTTTTTTTTTTTTTTTTTACCTTAATGCATTCTCTGCATTAAGGCAAAAAACCTTGTGTTATTAGGATGCCCCAGCTTCGCCCCACCCCCTCCATATACTTACCTGAGCCCGATCTCGATCCAGCACTGTGCCCTAGAGCAGTGGCTCTCTCTGATCTCTCTCTTCTCACAGGACAGAAAAGCAGGAGCAGAGGCCATTGGCTCCTGCTACTGTCAATAAAATCCTGTGAGGAGGGAGCAGTGGGCTGGTCCAAGCAGGGATCGAGGGATCGAGCAGGCATGAGTGCTCTAATAGGAAGTAGTTTCCTATGGGGGCACTCACCGAAGAGAAGGAACCAGGAGCGCCAGCAGGGGACCCCAGAAGAGGAGGATTGGGGCTGTATAAGTAAGTATAACATGTTTGTTGTTTTAAAAAAAAATGCTGTTATGCATCAGTGATCTAACTTTTCTTCTAGATGCAGCAGCAAGTTTGTAAGCGATCTCGCTAGTACATGTTGCATCACTATCTTTCAGAATGGATAGCTTGATATGTAAACTATATATTTAAGTGGTTCACGTATACAAATATGAACAAGGCCCATTCTGCTCGCTACAGGAATGTAAACACAGTCATTAGATCACATTGACAGAAAAAATAAAACCTTATCGCCTTTGGATAGAAAAACATTTTTTTACACCAGCTGCAGTAAAAAACTTGCTAAGCAAAATAGCAAAAGAACAAAGAACAAATACGAAAACAATTTGCTGCGCTTAATGTTGATCAAATTCATAAATATATACAGAACACACATAAAAACGAATAAAGTCCCATTAGGCGATGATATAAAGTGCTTGTGCTTGAATTGACATCTCCTGTGCAATAGTGCTCAGACTGGATGCCCCACATAGATGTGCACTCACCCCTAGATGTTGACCACCTATCAATAGTGTGGTCTCTTAAGCATGTGGGGATAACCCTATGGAAGCCTGTTGAAATGATGTCTCATGCAAAGATACACCTCATGAGGATGGAAATGACAAAGGGAAAACTTAATTGCGCAATGCCATTAAAACAGATTTATTCAATACACAAATAAAATAACTCCACTCACATTTAGAAGTGCCTTATAATCCTGGCACCCAGCATGTATAGGAGGTGATTGATATGGGTAATCGGCCCTTGCATAGGAAACCTCCGCTAACAGCGTTCTGCTTAATTCCCGAGTAGTTTCGTATGGGCGGAAGTATCGCCATGACGCGGTGTAACCTTCACTGTTTTCTTATTAGATCACATTGATCAGCCAACAACAAATGTAGCACTCAAGTATTCTATAATATAACATTTGTATATAACATCTGTAAACACATTAAATAGTAAGTTTAACATTTTTCATTTTCTGGTAAACAAAGATATAATGATGCAAACTATGTTATTTAAATATATATTTATCTATTAAGAAACCTATTGCCTTTTTGCTGCATAATATTGCATTTGTTATCTCTAATGGTACTTTCACACTGGGGCGGTGCCAGCGTTAGTGGTAAAGCGGTGCTCGTTGTAGACCCCTTTCACACTGGGGCAGTTTTCAGGCGTTTTAGCGCTAGAAATAGCGCCTGTAAAGCGCCTGAAAACTGCCTCCCCTGCCACCCCAGTGTGAAAGCCTGAGTGCTTTCACACTGGGGCGGTGCACTTTCAGGATGTTATAAAAAGTCCTGCAAACAGAATCTTTGGAGCCCAGACCGCCCCTGCCCATTGGAATGAATGGGCAGCACTTCCGAAGCGGCTGAAAACCGCTTCCAAATCGCTGCAACACGGGCGCTTTTAACCCATTTTTAACCCCTTCTTGGGGGTTAAAGGCGCCCTGCTACCGCCCAAATAGCAGCACCAAAGCGCCACTTTAACAGGGGTAAAGCGACACTAAAACGAGCTGTGTTTTACTGCTAATGCTTGGGCGGCTGCAGTGTGAAAGCAGCCTTAGCGGTGCTTTACCGCCGATGCTTTTCAGGCACTTCAGAAGCAGTACCCATTCATTCCAATGGGCAGGGGCAGTTTGGGACCAGTGTAAACACCGCTCCCATACCACCCCAAAGATGCTGCTTGCAGGACTTTATTTCCCGTAAAGCAAGCACATCGCCTGAAAAAGCACCTCTCAAGCCACCCCAGTGTGAAAGCACTGGGGTGGCTTGAGAGGTGCTTTTCAGGCGCTTTCTATTTTTAGCAACAAAAAACGCCTGAAAACTGCCTCAATGTGAAAGGGGTCTGAAGTGTACCACATTACCATAACTGTTTTTGTGCTGCAGTTGTATAATGACACATTTAAAAAAGGCGGGGCAGGAATATTCTGTGCCAAATTTCTTGCAATAATAACAAAAAAGTACACCTTGTCTTTCAGATGATTAGAACACCTTTTGTGTGTTGATTCGAGAGGTGCCGCAGGCTTTCCATTCATAGTGAAAATGAATGTAAAAAACAAATCTGTTTGGGAAATTAGGAAAATCATCACTAACTCTTGCTTTTTTTTTTGTTAAAAGCAGTGTGGAAGGGTCGACTAACTGACGCCAAAATCATTGTGATTAAGAGAATGAGCATGTTATTAAAGGGAGGAAATTGTAGCTTCTAAAATAGGAAGCCATGGGGAGCATCACAAACAACCAAAAGAGAAGTCCTAATCTATGCTACAATACAGTATATGTTATACATCACAGGTCATTAAAAGATTGTATTGTCAAAACATGAAAAAACTGAGGTTCCAAAAAAACAGGGTTGCAATGTAAACTGAACAGTAATGATAATGTGTACATACATACTCTGAATGAATCACATTGACAATTGTATGTTAATCCCAGCCTAGAGCTGCTTATTAAACTAATACACCTACAAGCAATATTGTGTTTGCTTTTTTATTCATTCTGCCTTCCAAAGTCAATCTGAGCTAAAATAATATCAGATTGCACAGCACATAAGGTATTGTTTCAATATAAGTGATACAAAATAAAAAAATGCATTATAAGTTAAAAAGAAAGGCGGACAGTAAAGATAACTTAGAAAGTGTTTAAATTAAATAGAATCATGTGACACTTAGCCAACTGATGTAGCCTGATAGCTGCATTCGAATTACTGCAAATTGTGTGTAGGCACCCTGTAACTCTACAGATGTGTGACACTGATCAGTAACTAGGGCATGAAGCTTTTGTTATGTTGTTCAATATCCTCTTTTAATATTTGTATTGTATTGTAACTGTACTGTCTGCCCTTATGTTGTACAGCTAAAGGGCTGCGCAAACTGTTGGCGCTACATAAATCCTGTATAATAATATAATAATAATATTGAATTATTTTGATTAAAAATAACATTCTACATTGACATCCATTGATGGGTATCCATAGACACTGAATATCTGACATTTTTATCTCCTTGCTGTGGGACCATCCTGGGGAGCTGGCTACATATGTAAAAGATCATCTACAATAACCGGTGTTACCAGAAAGACTCATTGTGGAGGTTCCAACGTTTAGCCAAGATATTGCCGGAACCTTATTCATAGGATGCATTTTTTCTAACTTAATGCGTATTCGTCCTTTTGATCGCATTCATGCGATTTTTTACATGAACTGACTGCGCTGTGAATCTCCCTTGTGCAACATTGAGTGCCTTGGTTTTGCATATAATTAGGGCGCCCTTTAATTCCCCTGTAGCCAAATACTGGGCTGAGTGCAACTTCCATTCTCAGTGTCTCGGTGGTGTCCCCCTTGCGTTTTGGAGCCTGCATGTGGTTTTACTCTCTGCAGTACATCTCTACATTCCCCTGATGAAGCCAATGTTTTGGCGAAACTAGTTGGGAACATAAGACTATGATCACCCCTCAACATCTTTGGTGACGGTCATTTATTTGCACTGTATTTCTGTTTTTGTTTTTGCTTTGTATATTTTTTTGTACTCTTTCATGTAAACATTTTAGATGTTTTTGATATCAATAAAATAAATGATTTTATATAAAATATCATTCTAGTAATTTTGAATTTTGGTGGCACCGCAATAATCCCATCATCCCCTGTTTCCCCTATTTTTTGAAATCAATAATGCTCAATGCTTTGCATTAATATCATATTTACATAAAAATCTGAACTCTGGAATAAGCTAATTTTGTCCTAATGCAAGAGACATGTGTTTTCTTATTGTCTTTTTAGCATAGGTATAATAATCGGATGATGATCGATGAGGAGAGGTAACTATCAAATCTACAGTATCTCACAAAAGTGAGTACACCCCTCACAATTTTGTAAATATTTTATTATATCTTTTCATATGACAACACTGACGAAATTACACTTTGCTACAATATAAAGTAGTGAGTGTAGAGCTTGTAAATTTGCTGTCCCCTCAAAATAACTCAACACACAGCCATTAATGTCTAAACCGCTGGTAACAAAAGTGAGTACACCCCTAAGTGAAAATTTCCAAATTAGGCCCAAAGTGTCAATATTTTGTGTGGCCACCATTATTTTCCAGCACTGCTTTAACCCTCTTGGGCATTGCGTTCACCAGAGCTTCAGAGGTTGCCTCTGGAGTCCTCTTCCACTCCTCCATGATGACATCACGGAGCTGGTGGATATTAGAGACCTTGCGCTCCTTCTCCTTCCCTTTAAGGATGCCCCACAGATGCTCAATAGATTTTAGGTCTGGAGACATGCTTGACTAGTCCATCACCTTTACCCTCAGCTTCTTTAGCAAGGCAGTGGTCATCTTAGAAGTGTGTTTTGGGTCGTTATCATGTTGGAATACTGCCCTGCGGCCAAGTCTCCGAAGGGAGGGGATAATGCTCTACTTCAGTATGTCACAGTACAGGTTGGCATTTATGGTTTCCTCAATGAACTGTAGCTCCCCAGTGCCAGCAACACTCATGCAGCCCCAGAACATGACACTCCCACCACCATGCTTGGCTGTAGGGAAGACACACTTGTCTGTGTACTCCTAACCTGGTTGCCGCCACACACGCTTGACACCATCTAAACCAAATAAGTTTATCTTGGTCTCATCAGACCACAGGACATGGTAATCCATGTCCTTAGTCTGCTTGTCTTCAGCAAACTGTTTGTGGGCTTACTTGTGCATCATCTTTAGAAGAGGCTTCCTTCTGGGACGACAGCCATGCAGACCAATTTGATGCAGTGTACGATGTATGGTCTGAGCACTGACAGGCTGACACCCCACCCCTGCAATCTCTGCAGCAATGCTGGCAGCACTTATACGTCTATTTCCCAAAGACAACCTCCGGATTAGATGCTGAGCACATGCATTCAACTTCTTTGATCAACCATGGTGATGGCTGTCCTGAGTGGAACCTGTCCTGTTAAACCGCTGTATGGTTTTGGCCACTGAGCTCAGTTTCAGGGTCTTGGCAATCTTCTTATAACCTAGGCCATCTTCATGTAGAGCAACAATTCTTTTTTTCACATCCTCAGAGTTCTTTGCCATGAGGTGTCATGTTGAACTTTCAGTGACCAGTATGAGAGAGTGAGAGTGATAACACCAAATTTAACACACCTGCTCCCCATTCACACCTGAGACCTTGTAACACAAACGACTCAGCAGTTTAGACATTAAGGATGGGTGAACAGTTCACCGAGCATGAGTTTGGGCCGAATATTGGCTGTTCGGAAGTTCTCCAGACAACTGAATGAAAAGGTTGTTTGACCGTTTGTTCGGCCCGTCAAATGACCACTATGCCCTGCACTGCCACACAGTGCATTGAAAGCCTTGATTGGCTGAAGCAATGAAAGCTTCATCCAATCAGGGCACAGAGCACTGTCAGAGCCTTGATTGGATGCTGTTATGATGACTGTATCCAATCATGGCTCATTGCTTTTAATCCCGCCCCACACTATAAAAGTATTCTTTCTATAGCGGCCGTTCGTAGTGTGATGGCGGCATGGAGAGAGATAGAACAGGGCTCTGTTCAGTGCTATTAGACAGTTAAAGTGCTATAGTGTGCTATTCTGATTCTATTGTCAGTGTAGAATATCAGTTTAGTGTGAACCTAGGGATAGTTCAGTGTGAGTGTAATGCGACCATTCATCTTTACATTAATGTCAATGTAGGGATTAGGGATGAGCTTCGAGTTCGAGTCAAACTCATGTTCGAACAGCGAACAATTTGGGGTGTTTGCGGCAAATTCGAACACCCTTTCAAAGTCTATGGGAGAAATCAAAAGTGCTAATTTTAAAGGCTTATATGCATGGTATTGTCATAAAAAGTGTTTGGGGACCTGGGTCCTGCCCCAGGGGACATGGATCAATGCAAAAAAAAGTTTTAAAAACGGACGTTTTTTCGGGAGCAGTGATTTTAATAATGCTTAAAGTAAAACAATAAAAGTGTAATATCCCTATAAATTTCATACCTGGGGCGTGTCTATAGTATGCCTCTAAAGGGGTGCATGTTTCCCGTGTTTAGAACAGTCTGACAGCAAAATGACATTTCAAAGGAAAAAAAGTCATTTAAAACTACTCGCGGCTATTAATGCATTGCCGGTCTGACAATACACATAGAAGTTCATTGGTAAAAATGGCATGGGAATTCCCCACAGGAGAACCCCGAACCAAAATTTTTAAAAAAATGACGTGGGGGGTCCCCCTAAATTCCATACCAGGCCCTTCAGGTCTGGTATGGATATTAAGGGGAACCCCGGCCAAAATTTAAAAAAAAAACGACGTGGGGGGCCCCCTAAATTCCATACCAGGCCCTTCAGGTCTGGTATGGATACTAAGGGGAACCCCGCGCCAAAATTTTTAAAAAAAACGGTGTGGGGCCCCCCCAAAAATCCATACCAGACCCTTATCCGAGCACGCAACCTGGCAGGCCGCAGGAAAAGAGGGGGGATGAGAGAGCGTCCCCCCTCCTGAACCGTACCAGGCCACATGCCCTCAATATTGGGAGGGTGCTTTGGGGTAGCCCCCCAAAACACCTTGTCCCCATGTTGATGAGGACAAGGGCCTCATCCCCACAACCCTGGCTGGTGGTTGTGGGGGTCTGCGGGCGGGGGGCTTATCAGAATCTGGAAGCCCCCTTTAACAAGGGGACCCCCAGATCCCGGCCCTCCCCCCTGTGTGAAATGGTAAGGGACTACAAAACTGTCAAAAATGTTAAAAATGACAAGAGACAGTTTTTGACAATTCCTTTATTTAAATGCTTCTTCTTTCTTCTATCGTCTATCTTCCTTCATCTTCTTCTGGTTCTTCTGGTTCTTCCTCCGGTGTTCTCGTCCAGCATCTCCTCCGCGGCGTCGGCGTCTTCTTCCCTTCTTCTCCTCGGGCCGCTCCGCATCCATGATGGCATGGAGGGAGGTTCCCGCTCTTCTCTTCATCTTCTTCTCTTCATCTTCTTGTCTTCATCTTCTTTTCGGGCCGCTCCGCATTCATGATGGCATGGAGGGAGGCTCCCGCTGTGTGACGCTTCTCCTCTTCTGACGGTTCTTAAATAACGGGGGCGGGGCCACCCGGTGACCCCGCCCCCCTCTGACGCACGGGGACATGACGGGACTTCCCTGTGGCATTCCCTGTGACGCCACAGGGAAGTCCCGTCAAGTCACCGTGTATCAGAGGGGGGCGGGGTCACCGGGTGGCCCCACCCTCCGTTATTTAAGAACCGTCAGAAGAGGAGAAGCATCACACAGCGGGAGCCTCCCTCCATGCCATCATGGATGCAGAGCGACCCGAAAAGAAGATGATGAGAAGAAGATGAAGAGAAGAGCAGGAGCCTCCCTCCAGAAGACGGGAAGAAGACGCTGACGCCGCGGAGGAGATGCTGGACAAGAACACCGGAGGAAGAACCAGAAGAACCAAAAGAACCAGAAGAAGAAGAAGATGAAGGAAGATAGAAGAAAGAAGAAGCATTTAAATAAAGGAATTGTCAAAAACTGTCTCTTGTCATTTTTAAAATTTTTGACAATTTTTTAGTGAAATGGTAGGGTTACTTTTGTATCCCCTTACCATTTCACACAGGGGGGAGGGCCGGGATCTAGGGGGTCCCCTTGTTAAAGGGGGCTTCCAGATTCCGATAAGCCCCCCACCCGCAGACCCCCACAACCACTGGCCAGGGTTGTGGGGATGAGGCCCTTGTCCTCATCAACATGGGGACAAGGTGTTTTGGGGGGCTACCCCAAAGCACCCTCCCAATGTTGACGGCATGTGGCCTGGTACGGTTCAGGAGGGGGCGCTCTCTCATCCCCCCTCTTTTCCTGCGGCCTGCCAGGTTGCATGCTCGGATAAGGGTCTGGTATGGATTTTTGGGGGGACCCCATGCCGTTTTTTTTTTAATTTTGGCGCGGGGTTCCCCTTAATATCCATACCAGACCTGAAGGGCCTGGTATGGAATTTAGGGGGACCCCCACGTCATTTTTTTTTATAATGTTGGCCGGGGTTCCCCTTAATATTCATACCAGACCTGAAGGGCCTGGTATGGAATTTAGGGGGACCCCACGTCATTTTTTTTTTTAAATTTTGGTTCGGGGTTCCCCTGTGGGGAATTCCCATGCCGTTTTTATCAATGAACTTCTATGTGTATTGTCGGACCGGCAATGCATTAATAGCCGCAAGTAGTTTTAAATGACTTTTTTTCCTTTGAAATGTCATTTTGCTGTCAGACTGTTCTAAACACGGGAAACATGCGCCCCTTTACAGGCATACTATAGACACCCCCCAGGTACAAAATTTAAAGGGATATTACACTTTTATTGTTTCACTTTAAGCATTATTAAAATCACTGCTCCCGAAAAAACTGCCTTTTTTAAAACTTTTTTTTGCATTGATCCATGTCCCCTGGGGCAGGACCCAGGTCCCCAAACACTTTTTATGACAATAACTTGCATATAAGCCTTTAAAATTAGCACTTTTGATTATTCATGTTCGTGTCCCATAGACTTTAACGGTGTTCGTGAGTTCGAACAATTTTTTTGCCTGTTCGCATGTTCTGGTGCTAACCGAACAGGGGGGTGTTCGGCTCATCCTTAGTAGAGATAGTTCAGTCATTGTGAGTGTAGTGATCGTTTAACACAGTTTTTGTTCTGTGTGTTACTGCAAGTTTAACTTGATATAGTTCTGTGCGTTACTGTAAGTTTAACGGTATATAATTCTGTGTGTTACTGCAAGTTTAACACCATATCATTCTGTGCGTTACTGCAAGTTTAACATTATATAGTTCTGTGCATTACTACAAGTTTACGCTCTATATTTGATTGCGTTACTGCAAGTCTAACACCATATTGTTCTGTGTGTTGCTGCAAGTTTAACGCCATATATTTCATTGCGCTACTGCAAGCTTAACGCCATATAGTTCTGTGCGTTACTGCAAGTTTAACACCAAATATTTCATTGCATTACTGCAAGATTAACGCTATATATTTCATTGCGTTAATGCAAGTTTAACGCCATATAGTCCTGTGTGTTACTGCAAGTTTCACGCCATATAGTCCTGTGCGCTACTGCAAGTTTAACGCCATACATTTCATTGCGTTACTGCAAGTTTAACGCTAAATATTTCATTGCGTTACAGCGCGTTTAACGCCTTATATTTCATTGCATTGTTGCAAGTTTAACGCCATATAGTTCTGTGAGTTACTGCAAGTTTAACACTGTATAGTTCTGTGCGCTAATGCAATATTATTGTGTATCCGTGGATTGTGTCTGTGTCGTGAATATTCAAATTAAAGTGCACCAAATACCACTTTCCATTGATTAAAGTGCAGCCACGTACTCGCTTACATATATTTATTACATTTTGTTAATAAGCACCCCTCACCCCCCCCCCATCATGTCTGGGAGGACAGCAAGGAGAGGCAGATGTTCCCATGGCACTATAAGGGGGCCCACAGCGTATGTGTCCACAGGCAAAGGTGGATGCGGTCAATCCTCATGCAGGGCATCATTCCCTCTGTTTAGTGATGTTGCCTGTGCTATCCAGCCACAGCATGCAGAGAAGGTGGTGGACTGGCTTACTAAACCATCCTCATCCTCCCCATCCTCCATCACCCAAACAAAGACTGGTGCACAGTTCGCCGCAGCTGCCAGAGTGGCAAAACCTGCCTCCTTGTCCACAGCTATTCCTGCCATAGCCCCAGCATCAGGCATGGAGGAGTCAGCGGAGTTATTTGAACACAGCGTCAGCCACTTGCTCCTTTACAATGCACAGTCATTACTTGATTCAGATGTTGGTTCTGAGTCTGAGGTTGAGGAAGGCAGGAACATGAGCCTACAGAGAGGGGAGAACACTGGTACACAAATTGGCAGTCATGTTCCCCCAGCTGCAGCGTATTGCCAAGTTGTCTCCAGTGGTAATGAGGATAGAGTAGATGATGATGATGAGGCCACTGACTTGACTCGGGTGCTGGATAGAGCAGAGGGGGAAAGTGAGGGTGAGGCACAACCCCAACGTGGCAGCCGCCCTATTCCATCACATTGTGAAGCTGTTATCTCCCGGGCCACTTCCCACAGCTCAGCTGTCTGTGCCTTTTTCTGTACATGTACAGCTGATCGCACTGTTGCTATTTGCAAACTTTGTCTCAAGCACTTCAAGTGTGGCAAAAACACCAACCATTTGGGTAACACATGCTTAACAAGGTATTTAACCTCCCACCACTCAGTCCATTGGCAAGAGCACCTGAAAGCCACACAAAAGGGACACAAATCTGTTCCTTCTCCTTACTCACCTCAGTCTGTCCCTGCTATACTTCATGACCTCTCAGCAGCCTCCACTGACAGGGATGATGGTATAACGCAGGGTGTCCAAGGTCCTTGCAGCACACCACCAGTAGATTGGCCAGCAAATTTCCTTGCCCTATCTGCTGCAGTGGAAAAAAATTACAGTCCCTGCCACCCACATGCCCAGCGTCTAAATGCAAGCTTGTCAAAGCTGCTAGCTCTACAACTGCCTTCCCGCCTGGTGAATTCTGCCCCCTTCCATGAATTTGCAGAATGTGCAAATTTGCAAAATGTGCAATTTGCAGAACCAGGAATGGTGGTGTGTGATAATGGCACAAACCTCCTGTCCGCCCTTAGACAGGGAAAGTTGACACATGTGCCATGCCTGGCACATGTCCTCAATTTGGTGGTTCAGAGTTTCCTAAATAGGTACCCAGGGTTGGAAGATCTACTAAAGCAGGCCAGAAGAGTCTGTAGCCATTTCAGGCGGTCTTATACAGCCAGTGCTCGGTTGGCTGAAATTCATCGTGAATTGCACCTGCCCATAAACCGCCTAATTTGTGACATGCCCACGAGGTGGAACTTGACTTTGGCAATGCTGCAGTGGTTGCACATGCAGCAGAGACCCATCAATGAGTACCTGTGTGAGTATGTTACAACGACAGGCTCAGGCTGGCTTGGCTTTTTTTCCCCCATGCCAATGGCTGCTCATAAAGGATGCATAAAGGATGCATGCACTGTACTGTCACTATTTGAGGAGGCCACAAGGATAGTGAGCCGTGACAATGCATGCATACACAGCACTGGCTGTGTATGACTGCCTGAAGTGGCTACAGACTCTTCTGGCCTGCTTTAGCAGATCTTCCAACCCTGGGTACCTATTTAGGAAACACTGCACCACCAAATTGAGGACATGTGCCAGGCATGGCACATGTGTCAACTCTCCCTGTCTAAGGGCGGACAGGAGGTTTGAGCCATTATCACACACCACCATTCCTGGCTACAGCTGACTTGGCCCTTGAACGCTTAGGAGGTACTTGTGGTTTATAGGACAATTCAGCAGAGGAGGGCATGGAGGTAGAGGAGGAGGAGGGGGTAGAACTGACAAATCTGGCATCATCACCACTAGCTGTATGGAGACGTGAGGGCACAACAAGCTGCAGCACTGAGCCTTGTCCTGCATCCTTCTGAGTTTCAAGCAGTTACCCAGTGTGCTGTGAATGAAATATATTGTCCCTGACCATGCTTGCTGGACCACGTGTCAGCAGTAACATGGACTTTGTGGCTGCCTTTCCCAATGATGCCACAACATTGCCTTCCACGTGATGGTACAGAGCTGGATTGGCCTTACATGAAAAGAAATAGCGGCTGGGAACCTGCCATTGTGGTACAGCAAAAAAAGGGGGGGCAGTGATAGAAGCACACTGTCAAAAAGGTAGGCACTGATAACCAAGCAGTTTAATTCCATTACTTATTATGCCGTGTATACACGGTCGGACTTTTCAGCTACAAAAGTCCGACAGCCCATCCAACAGACTTTCGACAGACTTTCGACAGACTTTCGACTGACTTTTGGCGGACTTTCAACAGACTTTCTAATGACCGGACTTACACACGATTACACCAAAGTCCGATGGATTTGTACGTGATGACGTACACCGGACTAAAATAAGGAAGTTCATAGCCAGTAGCCAATAGCTGCCCTAGCGTGGGTTTTTGTCCGTCAGACTAGCATACAGACAAGCGAATTTCTGGGTCCGGCGGAGTTATGACGTAAAGATTGAAACTAGGTTCCAAATCTGTCAGATTTGCGACTGGAAAAGTCCGCAGATTTGCGACTGGAACGGTCTGCTGAAAGTCCAGGGAAGCCCACACATGATCGGATTGTCCGCCGGATTTGGTCCGTTGGCGTCCATCGGACTTTTGTAGCCGAAAAGTCCGACCGTGTGTACGCCCCATTAGATTAAAGGTATGGTAGAAATCCACTTGTTATCACCTTCCAACATTGAAAATACATTACATACAAAAACATTTAATAAAAAAACAATCTGGATTGTTACCCCATGTGCTAGAACTACAAAAAAAGGAAGGTTTTGCCTGGATCAACCACCAGTAAATAAATTCTTAAATTATTGATAGGATCAGATATTCATGCTATTGCTCCCCCTGCTGCTTTCTCCAAATATAGCTGCTTTACTTGTATGTCCTGTGTCCACAACAACCTTCAGCAATTACTGCCGGTCACTGTTGCTGCTACACCTGTGATATGGGTCTAGTTCCTGGACTGCCATAATTTTCATGATGTGTTTAATTAGCTCCTAAGTTATAACCATTCAATCATCCACCCCTACCCTCATACCGCCATACTACCAGTATCTGGATCGATTAAGGACTTATTTCACACGATTTTGCCCAATATAGTAGGAATCTGCTGTGGTGATTGGTGTGTGTATGGGGTATGTTTGGCCGCGGCTCCGTTGTTTTTAATGATAACGTTATCTATTTTAACTTGGTCTATGATATATTCCCTATTTTTGCCCAATATTTGTATTTTTTTGTGTGGTGTTTTGTAGTTCAATAAATGTATTATTCTTGCAGATTGTGTTTGGGTGATTTGCCTTCTTTGGGGGAACCTTCTTCTCCTAGTTGTTTTTTTTCCCATGTGCTAGAAATTTTCTGATGTAGCCAAGTCAAAAAATTGCTGGATGTAAAGGTATATCCCAGGCTAATAGTGGTGGTTAAATGGTACTCAGATAGATACAGTGGCTTGCGAAAGTATTCGGCCCCCTTGAACTTTTCAACCTTTTGCCACATTTCAGGCTTCAAACATAAAGATATAAAATTTTAATTTTTTGTGAAGAATCACCAACAAGTGGGACACAATTGTGAAGTGGAACGAAATCTATTGGATATTTTAAACTTTTTAGCAATTAAAAAACTGAAAAGTGGTGCGTGCAAAATTATTCGGTCCCTTTATTTTCAGTGCAGCAAACTCACTCCAGAAGTTCAGCGAGGATCTCTGAATGATCCAATGTTGTCCTAAATGACTGATAGTGATAAATAGAATCCACCTGTGTGTAATCAAGTCTCTGTATAAATGCACCTGCTCTGTGATAGTCTCAGGGTTCTGTTGAAAGTGCAGAGAGCATCATGAAGACCAAGGAACACACCAGGCAGGTCCGTAATACTGTTGTGGAGAAGTTTAAAGCCAGATTTGGATACAAAAAGATTTCCCAAGCTTTAAACATCCCAAGGAGCACTGTGCAAGCGATCATTTTGAAATGGAAGGAGTATCAGACCACTGCAAATCTACCAAGACATGGCTGTCCCTCTAAACTTTCAGCTCAGACAAGGAGAAGACTGATCAGAGATGCAGCCAAGAGGCCCATGATCACTCTGGATGAACTGCAGAGAACTACAGCTGAGGTGGGAGAGTCTGTCCATAGGACAACAATCAGTCGTACACTGCACAAATCTGGCCTTTATGGAAGAGTGGCAAGAAGAAAGCCATTTCTCAAAGATATCCATAAAAAGTCTCCTCTAAAGTTTGCCACAAGCCACCTGGGAGACACACCAAACATGTGGAAGAAGGTGCTCTGGTCCAATGAAACCAAAATCGAACTTTTTGGCCACAATGCAAAACGATATGTTTGGCGTAAAAGCAACACAGCTCATCACCCTCAACACACCATCCCCACTGTCAAACATGGTGGTGGCAGCATCTTGGTTTGGGCCTGCTTTTCTTCAGCAGGGACAGGGAAGATGGTTAAAATTGAGGGGAAGATGGATGCAGCCAAATACAGGACCATTCTGGATGAAAACCAGTTGGAGTCTGCAAAAGACCTGAAACTGGGATGGAGATTTATCTTCCAACAAGACAATGATCCCAAACATACAGCAAAATCTACAAAGGAATGGTTCACAAATAAACGCATCCAGGTGTTAGAATGGCCAGGTCAAAGTCCATACCTGAATCCAATCCAGAATCTGTGGAAAGAGCTGAAAACTGCTGTTCACAAACGCTCTCCATCCAACCTCACTGAGCTCGAGCTGTTTTGCAAGGAAGAATGGGCAAGCATTTCAGTCTCTCGATGTGCAAAACTGATAGAGACATACCCCAAGCGACTTGCAGCTTTAATCACAGCAAAAGGTGGCTCTACAAAGTATTAACGCAAGGGGGCCGAATAATTTTGCACGCCTCACTTTTCATTTTTTTATTAGTTAAAAAAGTTTCAAAAATCCAAAAGATTTCGTTCCACTTCACAATTGTGTCCCACTTGTTGGTGATTCGTCACAAAAAATAAAAATTTTATATCTTTATGTTTGAAGCCTGAAATGTGGCGAAAGGTTGAAAAGTTCAAGGGGGCCGAATACTTTCGCAAGCCACTGTACACTTATGCCCTGTACACATGACCGGTTTTGCCGTCAGAATAAACTCTGAAGGTTTTTACGACGGAGTTCCGACGGAATTCCGCTCAAGCTGTCTTGCATACACACGGTCACACCAAATTCTGACCGTCCAGAATGCGGTGACGTACAACACGTACGACGGGACTAAAAAAACGGAAGTTCAATAGCCAATAGCTTCCGTCTCCTACTTGCTTCAGAGCATGCGTCGTTTTTGGTGCGTCGGAACAGCATACAGACGAGCGTTTTTTCCGATAGTAATGGGGCATGCACACAGTCAGAATATATGATGAAAAGCTCCCATTGGAAGCTTTCTGTCGGAAATTCCGCTCGTGTGTACGCGGCATAAAGTGATAAAAAGTAAGGTGCTTGAAAAAAACCTCAAAGATACTAAACGTGTTGCATCAACAGATTGGTATTCTATCTAGAAAACAGTCAAAAGTTCTGGTTGAGATGGTGTGCCAAGTGTGGCAAGTGAATGGAGCATATTTCTCGAGTTACAATTGTGGTACAGCAAATTATGCAAATTCACGGAAGGTTGGCAGCATTCTCTGCACGAAGAGGCAGAATTTCTAGAGCCAGCAGCTTTGACAAGCTTGCATTTAGATGCTGGGCATGTGGGTGGCAGTAACTGTATTTTTTTTTCGCTGCAGCAGATGGGGCAGAGAAATTTGCTGGCTATAGTCTACAGCTGGTGGTGTGCTGCTGGCAGATGTGCTGCAAGGACCTGGGAAACCCTGCGCTATACCATCATCCCTGTCAGTGGAGGCTGCTGAGAGTTTATGAGGTATAACCTTGGCAAACTGAGGTGAGTAAGGAGGAGGAACAGATTTGCGGCCCTTTTGTGTGGCTTTCAGGTGCTCTTGCCAACGGCTGAGTAGTGGGAGGTTATATTCCTTGTCAAGCATGTGGTTTTTTGCCACGCTTGATGTGCTAGAGACAAAATTTGCAAATTTCAACAGTGTGATCAGCTGCACACGTGCTAAAAAAGGCCCAGACAGCTGAGCTGTGGGAAGTGGGCCGGGAGATAACAGTTCCACAATGTGATGGAATAGGGTGGCTGCTCTTTACTTTTCGATGATGGTTGTCTCGTTGGGGTTGTGCCTCATCCTCACTTTCCTCCTCTGCTCTGTCTGGCACCCAAGTCACATCATTGACCTCATCATTATCATTTCCTCCATCCTCATTACCACTGGAGACAACTTGGCAATACGCTGCAGCTGGAGGAACATGACTGCCAATTTGTGTACCAGTGTTCTCCCCTCTCTGTAGGCTCATGTTCCTGCCTTCCTCAACCTCAACCTCAGAACCAACATCTGAATTGAGTAATGGCTGTGCATCCTCAAGGAGAAAGTGGCTGACGCTGTGTTCAAATAACTCCGCTGACTCCTCCATGCCTGATGCTGGGGCTATGGCAGGAATAGCTGTGGACAAGGAGGCAGGTTTAGCCACTCTGGCAGCTGCAGTGAACTATGCACCAGTCTTTGCTTGGGTGATGGAGGATGGGGAGGATGAGAATGGTTTAGTAAGCCAGTCCACCACCTCCTCTGCATGCTGTGGCTGGATAGCACAGGCAACATCACTAAACAGAGGAAATGATGCCCTGCCTGAGAACTGACCACGTCCACCTTTGCCTGTGGACACATACGCTGCTGGCCCCCTCACAGTGCCATAGGAACGTCTGCCTCTCCTTGTCCTCCCAGACATGATGGGAGGCGGTTGCTTGATAGCACAATGTAATATAGATGTGGAAATGTGTACGTGGATGCACTTTTATCAATGGAAAATGGTGTTTGGTGCACTTTAACTTGAGTACTCACTACTACACAGACAAACTCCACTATATTATACTGCGGTAAAGCTGCATTGACACACTGCAATATACTGCGTCAAGTGTGCACTAATGCACTGAACTGTACTGCATTAAACGGAAGATAACACAATGAAATATACAGCATTAAACTTGCAGTGACGCACTGAAGTGTACGGCTTTAAACTTGCAGTAACGCACTGAAATATACTGCATTAGGCTCACACTAACACACAGAAATGTACTGCGTTAAATGGCACGTAATGCAGTGCAATATACAGTGTTAAATTTGCAGTAACGCACTGAAATATACTGCGTTAAGCGTGCATTAAGGCACAAAAATGTACTGGGTTAAACTGCACGTAACGCATTGCAATATACGGTGTTAAACTTGCAGTAACGTACTGAACTGTACTGCGTCAAACAGGAGATAGTGCACTGAAATATACAGCATTAAACTTGCAGTAATGCACTGAACTGTACTGTGTTAAACGGAAGATAACGCACTGAACTGTACTGAGTTAAACTTGCAGCAAAGCACTGAAATATACTGCGATAAGCGTGCAGTAATGCACAGAAATGTACTGTGTTAAACGGCACGTAACGCACTGAAATATATGGTGTTAAACTTGTAGTAATGCAATGAACTGTACGGCATTAAACTTGCAGTAACGCACTGAAATATACTACGTTGAGTGTTCACTAATGCACAGAAATGTACTGCATTAAATGACACATAACGCACTGCAATATACAGCGTTAAACTTGTAATAAAGCACTGCACTGTACAGCGTTAAACTTGCAGTAACGCACCGAAATATACTGCATTAAGCGTGCAGTAATGCACAGAAATGTACTTCGTTAAATGCCACGTAACACACTGAAATATACAGTGTTAAACTTGCAGTAACGCAATAAAATATACTGTGTTAAACGGTCGCTACACTCACACTGACTGAACTATCCCTACATTCACACTAATGTAAAGATAAATGGTGGTCGCACTACACTTATAATGACTGAACTATTCCCACATTCACACTAATGTAAAGATGAATGGTCGCACTACACTCACGCTGAACTAGCCCTAGATTGACACTAAACTGATATTCTACACTGACAATAGAATCAGAATAACACACTATAGCACACAAATGCCACGTACACACGGTCAGAATTTCCAACAACAAATGTTCGATGTGAGCTTGTTGTCAGAAATTTCGACCATGTGTAGGCTCCATCAGACATTTTTTGTCGTAATTTACGAGAACCAAAATTTGAGAGCTGGTTCTCAAACTTTCCGACAACAAAATCCGTTTTCGCCAATTCCGACGCACAAAATTCCATGCATGCTCTGAATCAAGTACGAGACAGAGGCGCTCAGTCTGGTAAAACTAGCGTTTGTAATGGAGATAGCACATTCGTCACGCTGCAAAGTTTTTAATCTTCTAATGCAGCGCATTCTCTTCTTCTTTATAATGCTAGAATAATGAAGTTGTTTTGCTGCTGATATTCACACAGAGTTCTGACAAACTGATTTCTTTATTATTTCTCATGATTTCATAATTAATCTTTGTTATTTTTTTTTTGCCAGATCTCCAGAATAATGTTTGTATTTTTTTTATAGTGATCTACTTTTTTTGTTTTTTTAACAAGATCTCCTGATTTTATTCTTTTATTTATTTATTTTTTATAGCCATCTCCATAATATTTTTTTTCGTTTTGTGTGTCAAGTTACCACAACACTTTATTTATATTATCTTATATTTTTTAACCTCAAGGAGATTGGTTGGTGTTGGTGTCCCTTGTTAATTTGACATTGTATTTTTGAAATGTACCTGCCTACTCACAAACTGTCCTTTTTGAACTAAAACACATATCCAAGTATTTGTGATTAAAAAATTACTCCTGCACGTTCCTCCCCTTCCTGGTCCTTTTTGTTGGTAAGCAGAGGGGAGGAACCTGCGATTCGGTCAGGCTACTGGCCTGGCCACCTCATGGCTGCCACTTTCCCCACCACCTCCTGGTTGCCACTTTCCACAGCCTCCTCCTGGCTGAGGCTTTCCTGTGTATGAAAATGGGACATAGTTTTAGTTTATTGTTCATCAATCACCAATTTTGAGAAATATGTTGAACAATGCTATACCTGACTCAAGCTGGGCTCCTCCACTTCTTCCTGGGTGAAAGGCCCAGGTTGGACTTCGGAAACCTCATCTGATGTGGAAGGAAGAGTGGAAGGAAGAGTGGAAGGAAGGGTTGAGAGTGATGGCCTGATTTCAGTCTGGTCTGACAGAAATCGCAGTCTGTCGTAGTACCACAGCCTGGGGACATAAATGTCATCTGCTACTGCTTCTGATATTTGGGAATCCTGGACCGTCTTGCGCTCCCTATTATATATGCTCCTCAGGCCACCAATTTTGCACTTCAAATAGTTGATGTTTGCCGTGGGGATCTGCGGCTTCACAAATTCCAACAGTTGATCCAGCGCTGCCTGACTCTTTGTTCTATTAGTATAAACGGGGTGTTTTGTCTGCCACAGACATGGCAGCTCTCTGTATTTATCAATGAATTGGGGAGGAAGTCGTGATTGTTGAATCGATCCATTTTATCTGCAAGACACAACACAAGACAAACCTTAATGTCAGGCTAAACTCTCCTAATCTTGTCCCAATATAGGCCTCAATCTATAAGCAGTATAGGCCACTTGATGCCCCAAGTTAAAGTGGTACCTTTGTTAGCACGATCGACGCTTTCGCTACTCCGTCCTCCGCTCAATGATCGTACATACGATGCACGCTTTATATGCACTGTGCATGCGTGAAACTCCGCCCACCCCTGACCTTCTTTCTAGTATATTCCCCGCCCCTTCTCATTCGGCGCATTGGGAGAGCACATGGCGAAGAAAGAGCAAGTGCATGCAGAGGTGAGCAGCAACGAGGAGGACGACAAAAGCCCGGAGCCACAAACGTCCTGATCCCGGAGGAGATTTAAGGCCTCAAATATGTCCTTTGCAGAGATGGTGGAGAATGTGGACGTCTTGAAGAGGTCCGACTATGATGGGAAGCATGGACCTTACCCAAACCCAAATATGAGAAAGGCCAAGATCATGGCTAAAGTTGTGAAAAGTCTTCAGAAGAATTTTGGGGTACGACGATCCAAGGAAAAGGAAAACATCAATGATGTTCAAAAAATGAAGAACATCATTGATATTTTAGGCAGAATATAAAACACACAAAAATTGTACCGTTTTGTAAATTTTTCTTTTAAATCAAGTTTTCAAGTATTTTAAATGCCAAATTTTGAAGATGCACACAGTGTGTCAATATGTGCTATCTGCCATCACGGGATATCAATGTACGCGTTTTGTGGGTGCAACCCCTTCCTGGCAACTAAAGTAGATGAGAGGAAGGGGTTGCACTCCTGAAACACGTCCATTGATCCCCCATGATGGAAGCTAGCACATGTTGACATTAGGCATGGGATCAGGAGGGAAATCCACATTTTGACTCCCAATTTGTGTGCATCTTCAAAATTTGGTTTTTAGAGGAGTGACATCACCCCATCTGATGAAGCCAATATCAACACAGTTTGGACATACTAATGTCTGATATTGCCTTCACTTTGTCAAAGTTGAACTTTGTAAGTTCCTGAGTTGTGTATGTTTTATGGTTTTAAACATGCCTGTTTAACCCAAATGTTATACAACAAATATGTTTGTTTGTTTAAAAACCCTTTTCTAACGCACATGTGAATGTGCTTTGAGTAAAATGTTTTCTATTCAACAATGTGTGGCTTCTTCTTTCAATGCTCAATACCAGTTTTTAGAGTAAGTTGGTGTTTACAGTGACAATGGGGGTTATCTACTAAAGGCAAATCCACTTTGCACTACAAGTGCACTTTCAGTGTAGTTTCAGTGCACTTTAAAGTGCACTTGCAACGCACTTGTAGTACAAAGTGGATTTGCCTTTAGTAAATAACCCACCAGAGTGCTCTAAAATTTGCCCCAATCATGCCATTTTCAGGACTCAAAACAATTAATAATTAATGGTGCTGAAAAGGATGTATTTTTTTAGCATAAATGCATTACGGACAATAAAACAAAAACAAGGTGTGTGTGTAGCAGACCCACAACATAATAGTTAGCTGAAGAAGAGATTGTCACCTCATGTATCAAATAAATTACGTTTGCACTATTGAAGAAAATGGCCAAAAAGAAAAGCTAATAGGAGAACCTAGGAGACAACACAAGCAGTAAATCAAATGAAATATTATTTCTCCTTAGAAAGTTGTGTAGAATGCAGCATGCAAGTATTATATGGTTTAGTTTATATTCCACCATGTTGATTGGCGTCAGGAATAGGCCATGATCCCGAAAGCATTCTCCACCACTCTTCTGGCTCTGGCCAGCCAGTAGTTAAGGGTGAGGGTCCTCATGGGGAATGGCCGCATCAGGTGTTCACCAAGGCCAAACGATTCATCAGCGACAAAGACGAATGGTAGACCAGCCACGTTGTCTTCCGGAGGTGGCAATCTCAAGCCACCACTCTGGAGCTGTCCGCAGAACTCGGTCTGGGCGATGACTCCACCATCCCACATCCAGCCATTCTTCCCCATGTCCACATACAAAACTCGTATGTTGCCGACACCACCACCAACATCACAATACTATTAAACCTCTTGTAATTATAATAGTATGACCCCGAGTTGGGGGGTGGGACGATGTGGACGTATTTCCCATCAATTGCCCCAACGCAGTTAGGAGATTCCCACCGCTGGGCAAATTGGGAAGCCGCAGTCTGCCATTCCTGTGGCGTTGAAGGAAACTGTGGCGTGAAACAAGGAAAAAAAATTGTACTTTTGCGCATAACATTGCAAGCAGATTAGACACAAACATTCTTGGCCAACATCAGTATAACATTTATTTTAAGGAGTATTTAAAGACAAAAATCTGACGCACGGTGACTTGACGGGACTTCCCTGTGACGTCACGGGGAATGCCACAGGGAAGTCCCGTCATGTCCCGTGCGTCAGAGGGGGCGAGGTCACCGGGTGGCCCCGCCCCTCATTATTTAAGAACCGTCAGACGAGGAGACGCCGTCACACAGCGGGAGCCTCCCTCCATGCCAGCATGGATGCGGAGCGGCCCGGAGAAGAAAATGAAGAAGAGAAGAAGAGAAGAAGGAAGAAGAGAAGAGGATGAAGAAGAAGATGAAGAGAAGAGCGGCAGCCTCCCCCCATGCCATGGGTGCGGAGCGGCCCGAGGAGAAGAAGATAGAAGACGCCGCGGAGGAGATGCTGGACGAGAACGCTGGAGGAAGAACCAGAAGAGCCAGAAGAACCAGAAGAAGAAGAAGATGAAGGAAGATAGAAGAAAGAAGAAGCATTTAAATAAAGGAATTGTCAAAAACTGTCTCTTGTCATTTTTAACATTTTTGACAGTTTTTTAGTGAAATGTTAGGGGTAAGTACCCCCTTACCATTTCACACAGGGGGGGCGGGATCTGGGGGTCCCCTTGTTAAAGGGGGCTTCCAGATTCCGATAAGCCCCCCGTCTGCAGACCCCCACAACCACCGGCCAGGGTTGTGGGGATGAGGCCCTTGTCCTCATCAGCATGGGGACAAGGTGTTTTGGGGGGCTACCCCAAAACACCCTCCCAATGTTGAGGGCATGTGGCCTGGTACGGTTCAGGAGGGGGGGCGCACTCTCGTCCCCCCCTCTTTTCCTGCGGCCTGCCAGGTTACGTGCTCGGATAAGGGTCTGGTATGGATTTTTGGGGGGACCCCACGCCGTTTTTTTTTTTTTTTTTTGGCGCGGGGTTCCCTTTAAAATCCATACCAGACCTGAAGGGTCTGGTATGGAATTTAGGGGGAACCCCACGTCATTTTTTTTTTAAATTTTGGCCGGGGTTCCCCTTAATATCCATACCAGACCTGAAGGGCCTTGTATGGAATTTAGGGGGACTCCCACATCATTTTTTTTTTAATTTTGGTTCGGGGTTGCCCTGTGGGGAATTCCCATGCCGTTTTTATCAATGAACTTCTATGTGTATTGTCGGCAATGCAATAGCCGCGGGTAGTTTTAAATGGGTTTTTCCCTTCGAAATGTCATTTTGCTGTCAGACTGTTCTAAACACGGGAAACATGCGCCCCTTTACAGGCATACTATAGACACCCCCCAGGTACGAAATTTAAAGGGATATTACACTTTTATTGTTTGACTTTAAGCATTATTAAAATCACTGCTCCTGAAAAAGCGGCCGTTTTTAAAACTTTTTTTTGCATTGATCCATGTCCCCTGGGGCAGGACCCGGGTCCCCAAACACTTTTTATGACAATAACTTGCATATAAGCCTTTAAAATTAGCACTTTTGATTTCTCCCATAGACTTTTAAAGGGTGTTCTGCTGCATTCGAATTTGCCGCGAACACCCCAAATTGTTCACTGTTCGGCGAACTTGCGAACAGCCAATGTTTGAGTCGAACATGAGTTCGACTCGAACTCGAAGCTCATCCCTAATTAGCAAACATTAAATACATAGAATGTGATGTTAAAGGATAAAACTTACCTTAATATAGTCCTTCTGCAGGACCTGAATGATGGCAGAACAGGTCTCTGGAATAATGATTCCCAGAGCCTGGGGGGAATGCCTGTCGAGAACTTGATGTCCTGCAGACTTCTCCCCGTCGCCACTGTGGCGACGAGCCTCTGCTCGGGGGTGATGGCTTGCCGCTTGCAGGTGTCCTGCTTCATAATATAAGGGAACAGCAAAGCCAACAGACGGTGAAAAACGGAGTCCGTCATCCGGAGATAATTCCTGAAATCATCAGGATTATTATCCCAGATCTCCCGCAGCAAAGGCATGTGTGTGAATTGGTCACGCTGGAGCAACCAATTCTTGGTCCATGAACTCCTCCTCCCCCTGTTCATGGACTAGGCTTGGGTCAAAGTAAGAACCCCAACACCAAGCCCCCACATAGCACAAACTCTACGATGAGTACGTACCCGTAAGATGGCTTCAAAACGATCAGCTGGTCAGAACGAACTAACAGAACACACTGAAAATCAGAAAGGCCTGAGAAGAGCGAGCTGAAAATCAGAAACGAGCGGACAAGAACGCACTGAAAACCAGATACGAACTGACTACATGCACTGAAAAACAGATACGAACCCACAAGCAGAAACTGAAGAGCAGTAACGGACTGAAAAGCACGAGGCTGAAAAGTGGAAATAGTCTCTCACCAAACTTCTACTAACATGAGATTAGCAGAAGGAGCCCAAAGGGTGGCGCACTTGGTATTTAACTTCCTTTTTCTAGTCCCGTTGTACATGTTGTACGTCACCGCGTTGTTGGCAATCGGAATTTCCAACAACATTTGTGCGACCATGTGTATGCAAGACAAGTTTGAGCCAACATCCGTCGGAAATAAATCCAGGATTTTGTTGTCGGAATGTCCGATCGTCTGTACGCGGCATAACTGTCTAATAGCACTGAACAAAGCCCGGTTCTATCTCTCTCCACACCGATATCACACTAAAAAAAGCTGATATTGAAATAATACTGTTAAAGTGTGGGGTGGGACTAACAGGAATGAGCCATGATTGGATAGAGTCATGATAGGATCCATTCATGGCTCTGACAGTGCTCTCTGCCCTGTTTGGGCAAAGCTTTCATAGCTTCGGCCAATCAGGGCTTTCAATGCACTGTGCAGTGGCGCAGTGCATTGTGGTCATTCGGCAGGCTGAACAAATGGTCGAACGCCCTGATAATTCAGTTGTTCGGCAAACAGGCAAACAGCCAATGTTCGGCCCAGACTCATGCTTGCCCATTCCTAATGCTTAAGCTTAACTCCAGGTAAGTAGCTAAATACATAGTTTGAATATATGCCATGGAACTATTTTAACTGTCAAAGGATTTTTACAGTTCAACCAATCTTGCAGACGCCAATGCCAGACCATAAAGCTAGGTCAGCCACCTCCATTCCAGCAGCAACAAGCTTGGTCAATGACTCCGAAATCTTGCTAAATGGACAAGGAATAAGTAGCACCACATTTATAAGGTTATTGCACTGCTCACCTGCTTTCTTGCACCACCCAGCATTAATATTTTCCCAGTGAGTACAGGTTTACTTCAAAAGAACTTCATTGCTTGAAAAGGCTGACTCCCCTCTCTAAGTTTTAGTGCCGCTGTACAGAGGAGTAATGAAGACTAAAAATGTACACTAATTGTATTTAAACTTACATTCAGTGACTTTTTACTGAATGCATAATTGCATTAACTGATGTATTTTTTATATTGTCCTATTTCAACTTTAGATTTATGTCACGTGATCCATGAACTTTGTCAGCTCAAGGATTCAGTAATACAAGACTGTATACGACGTATTACCACTTATAGAGTACAAAGACAGGTTGCTAATTATTGCAAATCTCCTTAGTACGGAAATATAAGGATTACAACTCCCACCCTATACCTTTTGCCTAATCTATGATTACTGAGTTATAGGATGTATAACGCTATATTATTTAGAACTATAATCGCTTTCAAGATACATAAAGTATATTATAGTCATACTTTAAAAAAAAAAAAGTGACAATCACATTGCTAATGCCAATCACCTTAATCAGTTTTACCTAGTAAAAACCTAACCTGAGACTACTCAAAGGATTTTATACAAAGTGAGATTGTTAAAACACACCTGTTTTAGAGAGACAGAGAGAGAGAGGTAGTTAAAGCACACTTGTACTAAAAAAAAAACTCCATTTAATGCCTATACTCACTACTCCCACTTCCATCTACATCTTTGATTGCAACTTGAGCCTCGCTGAAAATCTCAGTAATTACAGGTATGGAACACATGTGCACACTCTCACAATGCAAAATCTAATGCCTGAGCATCTAGTAACCAGATCTGAGCAACATCACATGGAGAACAGATGGGTGAACACAGCAAAATGTCATAATCAACATCCAGAGAGAAAAGATTTTTGCACAGATTTATCCTTGGACATTAAGCCAGGTAGTAGATTTTTTTCTTCTACTCTCAAAATAGCTGGAGGAAAGCAATGAACCCAATATGGGTATTTGTTTGCTTGAAAAAAATGCAAAGCCTATGTAAAATCACATTTAACTTTTGTTCAGTAGAAAATAGGAGGTTCTGTTTTTCAATTGGACCACTTTACTATACATATTACAAAATGTGGATAATATAGGGATTTGTAGGAAAACCCATAAGTCATACCACATTCCCAATATAACCATGGACAGAGTAAAAAAAGAAATGAACTGGGAATTAAAAAAAAAATAAGTTTTATTAAATTGAATCATAAAAAAAGGATAACACGGTACAGGTAGGATTGTCACATGGGTAGCATGAGACATGAACAAATTCCACAGAGCATCACAATTAACAGCCAAATGTGGATCCTTAGACTTAAAGCTAAATAACAGAAGAACAATACATTTTTTAAAAATTGTTCCATGCAAAGTGACGTTGCGTGGATGGTGGATTCATCCAGAAGTCTGCCCAACGTAAAGCCTGGTCAAACCATGAGGACTGCAAATAGAAGTAGGGGGATAGAAGAAAAAAGTGGTGGGAGAAGAAGGGAAAGGAGAGGGTAAAGAGTGAGGCGAGGGAGGGGTGGTGGAGGAGTGACATAGAAAAGAAAAAGCATATGTCTAAGGTAGCAAAAGTAGAACTTGAAACTGGAAACAAATACCTAGCTATTAGGGGAGGAGCACTACAGTCCTGGATATGCTCATATATATATATATATATATATATATATATATATATATAAGAAGGTCCAATGATTACATAAGGCCTAGGCACTAGGATTGGTAGCTGATCTAGAGGTACTGGTTGATTGCTGAAGGAAAGGCTAATGAGGCCACATGGGAAAAAAAGAAGGGGGATAGTAAGGCTGTTTATTCAGGCTGTCCCAAATCAAGAGGTTGTATCGGAGATTAGTGGGTACCATGTGATTTTACTATGGAGGATAGTGGCTAGATTAGATATGGATGATAAGGATGGGCCATTTCTGATTCCAAGAACAGATTTGAATACCAATAAGAATGTGACACTCAATCTAGGCCTATATCTAAGCCTATATGAAGAAGACAAGCTAAGTTATATACTCTAATGGTGGGCAGGTGCACCTTCGCTCCTGGGAGGTACAGCTTAGACAAAGCAATGCATGATCGTTTGTTACACCATAGAAAGTATCAAACTGCTCTGTTTAACATTTGGATGTGTTTTAGTAGAAGTGGAATGGTTTTTAGTGGGTAGAGCAGACGCGCAAAATTCACCATTTTAAACAGATGGCATCTCCCAAAGAGCAAAAGGGGTAAATATATCCATGCCTTCAGTTCGCCCACAATCTTAATGATCAAAGGAGAATAGTTAAAATGATTCAGGGATGATGGTGATTTGCCTATTTTCATACCCATGTAAATGATGTTGTCCCTGGCCACCGGAAAAGGGGAAACTGAGAGCCAAGGAAATTGATTAGAAAAATTCAGGGGAAGAACCTTGCTTTTACCAAAATTGATGTGAAGATCTGAACAAGCACAAAAGCTATCAAATATCTGTTTAGTAGTATGCATGTTGGAGATGGTGTTTGAGATGAAGATTAGGATGTCATCTGTAAACAGAGCTGTCTTCAGGTCCTCTTTGGCTATTCTGATCCTGTGTAGAGGGGCCAGGTCTGTCAGGTACCTAGAGAGTGGTTCTATCATGAGGTTGAAAAGAAGAGGTGAAAATGGGCAGCCCTGCCTATTTCCCTTGTGTACAACAGGCCTACCACCACTAATCTGGCTATAGAAAGGAAACACATGGAGTTTAGAAGATTTAGAAAATAACCCACAGAAAGCCATTGAAAATTGATGTTGTAGAAGGCTTTCTCAGAATCCAACATGGCATTGCCATAATCTCCCAAGGTGTTGGATTTAGCATGTTCGAAGACCATGAAGACATTGCAGATGTTTGCAGAGGGAGGTCTGCCTTTAACAAATGCTTATTGTGCAGGATGTATAAGTGACAGCGTGGCATGATGTTTGCAAGTCAAGAAGCAATAATTTTGACATTGACATTCAACAATAAGATTGGTAGGTAGGAACTAGGTTCTGTAGGATCCTTACCCTTTTGGGATAGAAGTTTAATTAATGTCTGGTTTCCTGTGGATAAATAAGGGACACCAGAATTCAGTGGAGTAGCCATCCAGGCCTGGAGCTTTATTATTTACTAGACCTTTTATCATCTGGGAAATGTAATCTATTGTGTTATAGGCACATTATTCCATTGGTCGAAAAGAGCCCAGGATGTACAATTACTATGAGCATCAGAGTTAAATGACTGTGGAAAAGCCTCTGCATCAGAAGGAGAATTAAAGCTATATCCCAGACAGTGACTGTAGGTGTAAAAATGATGGGTATGCTAGGGTGAATCTAATATTCTTATGAAACAGTGTAGAGCATACTTGCTGGAAAAAAATTGTGCCTAGGCAATACTTCCCTGGAGTAATGCACAAAAAGTAAAATTTTGTGACCATTGATGATCAATGATCTTAGAGCTTGATAGTGCTGAAGGATAGCCATTTTGTCGGCATAGTTTAAAGTGGCTGTAAAGCCTAAAGGTTTTTTTAAAAAATATTTTTGTGTGCTGCTCCTCCCACATCCCCCTAATACTGACCTGGGCCCCCTCTCGATCCAGCGATCTTCACGAGAGTCTTGGCTGCCCCAGGACTCCCTTTCCTCATTGGCTAAGACACCAGTGGGAGCCATTGGAACCCATTGCTGTCAATCACAGCCAGCGAGCCAATGAGGAGAGAGGAGCGGGGCTGAGCCATGTCTCTATGTGTCATATGGATGCATAGAGAAGAGCAGGAGTGAGCAAGCACCCGGCTCCCTTCCCCTTGACCAGTGTCCCAAGCTGCTTGCTATGAGGGCACTGGTCAAGGGGGAGGAGCCAGGAGCACCAGCGGGGACCCGAGAAGAAGAAGACCGGGGCTGCTCTGTGCAAAACCACTGCACAGAACAAGCAAGTATGACATGTTTGTTATTTAAAAAAAAAAAAAGCCAAACCACTTTAAATACTTAGCAATAGCAGGTTGGAGTGAGGCTTTGTCCTCTGAAGGGGTGCCTAAACAGTGAGCTCTTTCAGCTACGCAAGGGCAGTTGAGACCTAGGGCCTCAGGTATAGAAGAAGCACAAAAATCCATCAGAGAGCTCACTTTGTAAGACTCAAGGAGACCGATCATCCTCAGGTTGATGGAGGACCGGGTATCGGTGTGTCAGCGGGCTTTGTTTGCTGATTATGAGAAGCTCAGCAGGAGAGATCACATCTGTTCCACATGACGCCAGAAGCTTTGAACCAGGACTTTAAATATATGATCTCTCAGCAAGTAATTCACACAAAATAGATAAGATCTATATATTTATTCATATATTTATTCATACAAGAAGGTAAAAAATCAGTTAAAAGGTTTTTTTGTTGGTAACCTGATGATGTTTCCCATCAGTAGCTTCATCAGGAGTTGGGTGCTATAATAGAAAATAAGGTGAGACCGATTATAATGTCCAGGTAACAAGAGGTGGATCACATAAGTGCAGAGAGATAGGACTTACAGGTACACAGTGGGGTTGATTTACTAAAACTGGAGAGCAAAATCTGGTGCAGCTCTGCATAATTACAGTAAATAAGTAAGCAGATGAAAAATTAGACATTACAGAAAGGGAAAGTACAAAATGAGCAGAGTCCTATAAGTCCAAAGCCCACCAATGCTTGGCATGGCCCTTTTCATTTCAATGGATGAGTTTGACAGGTGGTGTCATGTTGTCAAACTTGACATATAGTTACATAGTTACATACTTAGTCAGGTAGTAAAAAGACACAAGTCCATCTAGTACAACCAAAACTAAAACAAAAACAAAAAATATAATCCCACATACACAATCCTTTACCCGCAGACATGCCAAGTAAAATTTGCTGTGTTGGCAAAGTAAAGCTTTGCAGCCGTGGCAAGTATGCAAACCCCTCAGGCTGCCATGTTAGGTTTTAGGTGAACAGTCTGGGGGTGGCACCTGTTTTTACTGCCCCTTAACTGCCTGTGTAAATGGGGCATAACAGAGTTCTCTTTACAATCTTTTTGCTTCAGCTCACTCACACAGGGCTGGAGTGTGGATTATGGGACAGGTGTGGTGTGTGTATAGGGTCAAGAGATCCCAAGGAATTACGTGACCAGCAGAAAAAAAAAACATTTTCACATTAACAAACATGTAAAGATAATCATTTAACTCTTGTACAAGATTATATTTTTTATTTTGCAATTAGCAATGTCCATTTTTTTTCTTGTAATCTCCCAGAGAGACAGTTTACTTTTTTTTAAAAAAAATAATAAATGTGCATCTTTTTACAGGTAAAAAACATTTAAATGTATTTTTTTTTACTTGGCACCTGTAAAACATTGCACCTGCAATCAGCAGATCGTGGGTGCCATGCAGGACTCCTGCAGACTTGTCAGTGTACCTGTCTGCTCTTACCTTGTACAGGCAGGCAGGTACACACTGACAGAAAGATCCAATGCCCTAGTAGTTGATTGAGAACTACAAGCTGACAGCCGCCAAAGGCTGTTAGTAATTGTAGCCTCCTATTCACAGAACTTTGTGTATAAATGACATGGCTGGGTGGCTCGCGTTTTTTTTAAATAGTAACAGCTAGGAGGGGGGAGAAGATCCTCCACTTGCTGTCACTAGAGGCAGTGGAGCAAGCAGCAGCTGCAGGAGTGGGAACAGGTTACACGTTCCTCTCTAAAAATGGGTGTAACTTGTTCCCAAAGGTGAACTTATCCTTTAATGTTTTGTTCATAATTCCAGCTCATTTTAACAATAGTGATCCAAAGGATCCCACGTTGTTTTCCCCCCGCAGAATAGAAAAGGAAACATTCATTGTCTGTCCTGCAAGCCAACCAACCCCCCCCCCCCCCCCCCCCCCCCACACACACACACACACACACACACACACACACACACACAACTTCAGCTCATTACTGGCTTTATAATAATGCAATTTAATTGTTTTTCAGCTAAGGGAAATGGAGTCACAGGGTTGAGACTGGATATTTAGCAAAGCAGTTCAAATGAACCAATTGAGCTCACATGCGACTTTGGATAAAAGATCTTATGAACCTTCTGAACTATGTGGTAGTAATGCAATTATTTTCTTTATTCCTAACACTATGCTGCATTTTTATAGCTGGATACAACTTATTAAATATATCAATATCATTAGTTCACTTTATCACTGCATGAAATATATGACTAATGAAATGTGCATGATATTCACTTGCCTATTATTTATACATGACTGTAAAAGGATTATTGTGTTTTGTACGTGTTCTGTGATGTGTGCAATTATTATTTGAAAGAAAATGTGCACACATCACCTAAATTAACCGCTCCCTGATAAAATAAGGAAGTTTTCACAGATGATCTGTTTTCCTTTCAGAAGACACAAGGAAAAAACACAATAAAGAATACGAAATATGATAAAGCTAATGCAAACTGTGGTCATGCTGATTATAGAAGCACAGGAAATTGTACTAATTACTAATGCTGGATACATACAATGCAATCATTGAAAAACAGTTGGTCTAATATCATAATGCTTGTAGAGCCAAAATGATAATGAAATTTACTAAAAATGGATCATTAGTAGCAGAATCATAATTGGCTAAATGCCATCACAAGAACATTACAGGCCTGAAGATTAGGTCCCTACATAAACAGAAAATATGAAAATTCATTCATAACAAAATATAGGAAATACAAACATATGCATAATGATACAGTAGCATTCCATACTCAGCAGAAAAATATACCACTAAGTGCATGAACCGCAAAGTGCAAGAAAGATCAAACAGTAGTATCCAATAGCAATACCTGCTTGCAAAAATGATTTTACACTACATGTGAAGGCCAGTAAGGGTTTCTGTTCTGACTCCCACTTCTTTTGGACCTCAACATTATTTCTGTCTCATGTAAGGGCACCGTTCAGAGCAAAGGTGGGCAGGGCATCTGCTGAGGAGAAGATGTCAGAACAAAAATGTACCTGTGATAAGAAAAAGACCTGGCATAGTTGCCAATACTATACATGGCCCTGCTTGCATTCACGCACGCCTGGTGCCAAACACCCTATATAAGGACAGTGACTGTGGCCAGAGATTTCTGGATGACCTTCAGCTACCAGTACTCTTGCTCCTGTGTATCCTGTATTACTTGGACTTCCCGTTAAAAGATCTGGACTATTCTGTACCATTCAGCTGCCTGACTCCTGGTTTGACCCCAGTTTGCTCTAAGGACTTTGCCTCTCATGATTAATCATGTATGACCCTGGCTTGCTCCTTTGACTACTCTCCTGACTGCTCCATCTCAATCCTGTGTATGACCTCGGCTCTGTTCTTGACCATGCTCCTGCCTTCCCCCCTGGCTAGTTTCTCTGTGTATGACCCTGACTTCCATCCTGACTACACTTCTTCAGTCTGGTTCTGCTAGTCTGACATCTCTCCTGCCACGGGTGACATCTTGCTTGTGATCATTGCCTTGGCCCCGCTACATTTCAAAGCCCAATAGTAGTCCTGCCAACAGTCCTGGCAGATTAGATTGAACTATATCTAGTGGACACCTCTTCAAACAACCTCCAGCAAATCTACCTAATTGGCACTCATGCAACTTTGAACCTTGCACTCCCTGTTCTCACCTCCAGGGGTGCTCGTTGATCAGCCGCAAGGGAAACCCTCTCATCAATTCAGCCTCCAATCAGGTACGTGACACCTTAACAGTTATTGTAATGCCTCAAATGGTTTAAGTCATTGACAAGAGAAAATAAGCAAGCAAAAATATAAGAAAATAAAGGGAAAATCAATCAAAGAAAAGAAGTATGATTCCTTATTTTTCCAAATAAGTCTTTAAGTACACAGGCAGCTCAATATCTGATACATTATTCCAGCTGTTGATGACCATCAAACTGCAATAGAGATTGCTTTGTAGAAGCAAGAACATCTAAATTGTCAGCAGCATTTTGTCAAATATATGATGTATAGTTTCATAGTTGATAAGGTTAAATATAGACACTAGTCCATCCAGTCCAACCTGTGTACTTGGTGTATGTGTGTTCCTCTCTAAGTATCTACACAAAAACCTCCTTCCCTATAGATTTATCCATAGAGGTAGTGGCATAAGAACTGGAAATGCAGAGGCTGATCCTGGACAGGCTAGTGGTTCCCCTTGCCACATTTAACTGCTCTCTATATTGACCTCAAACTAAGGACATACGCAGAGCTGGAAACATTTGTTAAACTTGAGAACCTCTGGGGCAATGCTGGGCGGAGAACAAGGTGAAGTATCTCCACCTCTGTCTGTTAGTATATCATTGCATAGTCCCACAAGGATCAGAAGGAGGTAGTTGGAAGGAACTAACAGTGCTAGCAATGTGGTAGAGCACCAGTGTCAAAAACCATGAAATCAGGCCGAGAGAGAAGTACAGTTAAATCACACTTGTTTAATAATAAAAGTAAAAAGAACAAATGTAGTCAAAATGTAGTCAAAAATGTAGTCAAGACATAGCCAAAGTTCAGTAACCGGAATGGATAGTCAGCCAAGCCAGAAGTCCGGGATCAATGTAGTGGAACAGCAAGCAGGATCTGGAGCCAGAAGAGATGCCAGCAAAGAAAGTCTTGAACAGCCCTGACAGTACCCCCTCCTCAACGACCCCTCCCCCTCCGAGGACCACCAGGCTTGAGGGGAAAATGTCTATGGAAATCACGGAGGAGGACAGGGGCATGTACGTCCGAGGATGAGACCCAAGAGCGTTCCTCCAGACCGTACCCTTTCAAATGCACCAGGTACTGTATGCACCCATGGAACCTACGGGAGTCAACAATGGACTGTACTTCATACTCCTCATGGTTCTCAACCTCTACAGGGTGAGGATGTGGCACCGAGGTGGTAAAGCGGTTGCAGACCAAAGGTTTTAATAAGGAGACATGAAATACATTCGAAATACGCATATTAGAAGGAAGGTCTAAGGCGTAAGCCACTGGGTTAATCCTGCAAAGAATACAGAAAGGCCCAATAAACCAAGGTGCGAACTTCAGTGAGGGAAAACGAAGTTGGAGGTTGCGATATGACAGCCAGACCCTGTCCCCAACCTGGTAGGAAGGCTCAGGCAGGCATCTGCGGTCAGCATGGAGTCTGTACCTATCATTAGCATGTCGCAAAGCCTCCTGGACTTGTGCCCAAGTGGAACGAAGACCACGGAGATGCTCCTCTAATGCAGGAATATTCTGCGGAACAAACGAATCAGGCAACATGGAAGGTTGGAAACCATAATTCACCATAAACCGGGACAATCGGGAAGCAGAATTCAAGGCAATCTTGTGAGCAAACTCTGCCCATGGTAATAGGTCTGACCAGTTGTTATGATGGTAAGAAATATAGCAATGTAGGAATTGCTCCAAGGACTGATTGGCTCGTTCTACGGCCCCATTAGACTGCGGGTGATACACAGAGGAGAAAGCAAGCTGAATTCCCAACTGTGCACAAAAGGCTCACCAGAACCGGGACACAAACTGACTACCCCTCTCAGAGATAATCACCTTGGGTAGCCCATGTAAGCGAAAGATCTCCCAAGCAAAAATGGAAGCCAGTTCCTTAGCAGTGGGCAACTACTTTAGTGGAATACAATGACATATCTTTGAGAACCCATCAACCACCATAAGGATAACTGTGTCTCTATTGTGAAAAAAAAAAGGATAACTGTGTTGCCCTGGGAGTTGGGCAACTCCAAAATGAAATCCATAGACGGGTGGGTCCAGGGCCTCTCTCTATTGGGTATGGGTTGTAGGAGGCCCACTGGAAGGTGTCGTGGAGTCTTACTCTGAGCACACACGGAACAGGCAGCTACGAAGACAGTTACATCAGCACGTAGACTAGGCCACCAGAATTGTTGGGAAATAGCCCAAAAGAGTTGATTCTTCCCAGGGTGGCCAGCAGCCTTGGGAGAATGGTAAGTCTGGAGCACGGCAGTACGGAGACTCCCTGGGACAAATCAGCGGTCACAAGGTTTCTCAGGAGGAGCATGGACCTGAGCAGCAAGAATTTTGTCACCCAAAGGAGAAGTGAGACTGGTGCGAACTGTAGCCAGAATATGATCAGGGGGCATCATAGGAACTGGAACTGACTCCAACTTGGAAGTGGAGGAAAATTGTCGTGACAAGGCGTCAGCCTTTACATTCTTAGTACCGGGTAAGAATGAGACAATGTAATTGAAACTTGACAAGAAAAGAGCCCATCGCGCCCTTCTGGGAGAGAGGCGTTTCGCCTCAGACAAGAATGTGAGATTCTTATGGTCAGTAAGAATGAGAACCGGGCTAAAATGATCGCCAACAGCTCTCTGTCACCAATCTCGTAATTGCACTCTGCAGGTGACAATTTATTGGAAAAGTAGCCACAAGGATGCAAAGCGCTCTCAGAGGTAGGACTTTGAGAAAGAAGGGTGCCAACACCAGTCTCAGAAGCATCAACCTCAAGTAGAAAAGGTAATGTAGGTTCAGGATGTGCCAACACAGGAGCAGAAACAAAGGCAGCCTTGAGACTCTCAAAGGCCTTAATAGACTACGGAGACCAACTCTGTGGGTTGTCGTCCTTTCTGGTCATATCAGCCAGGGGCTTGACCAGAGACAAGAAGTTATGAATACATTTCCAATAATAGTTGGCAAAGCCCAGGAAATGCTGCAGAGGACGTAAACCCATGGGTAGGGGCCACTGTAGAACTGCCAAAAGTTTCTCTGAGTCCATCGAAAAACAAGCAGTGGAAATGACATAACCCAGGAATTTAACCTGTTGACGATGGAACTTGCACTTCTCCAGTTTACAATAGAGATTGTTCTCTCTTAGTTTCTGAAGCACACGACAGACATCTGTGTGGTGGCTCTCCAGGGACTTGGAAAATATGAGGATATCATCGAGATAAACCACCACACATAACTGCAACAAATCTCGGAGGACATCGTTAATAAATTCCTGGAAAACTGCCGGGGGGTTACAAAGGCCAAAAGGCATTACGAGGTACTCATAATGGCCTGTTCTGGTATTAAATGCAGTTTTCCACTCGTCACCCTCCTTAATCCTCATGAGATTGTATGCCCCTCTCAAATCAAGCTTTGGGAAAACGTAATGCCCCTCTCAATCAAAGCTTCATTGCTCCCTTGAGGCAGTCAAATAAATCCGTAATCAACTGAATCGGATAGGCATTCTTAATCGTGAAACGATTGAGAACCCTATAATCAATTCAAGATCTCAGTTTACCACTCTTCTTCCTCACAAAGAAACCAGCAGGAGACGAGGATTTGAGGATGAAACCTCGAGAAAAAGCATCTGCAACATACTCCTCCATGGCCTTATCCTCCAAGACCGACAGAGGGTAAACCCGGCCATGAGGGGGTATGGCACCAGGTTGAAGGTCAATTGCGCAATCATATGGCCAGTGTGGAGGCAAACTACCGGCTTGACCTTTGTCAAAGACATTGCTAAAATCGCGGTACTCCTCCGGCAGGGAGGAGAGTGATGAGGTGCACAGGACCTTGGCTACCCTCCGGAAGCATGTCTGACTGCATTGTGGTGACCAGGAGAGAACCTCAGCACAGAGCCAATCAAAAGAGGGGTTGTGCCTCTGTAACCAAGGATAACCAATAACCAGAGGAAACTTAGGTGAGGAAATAACTTGGAATTGGATTAACTCATGGTGAAGAGCCCCTATGGCCATGGACAACAGAACCGTCTCATGAGTCACATGGACAGGCCTCTCATCAAGAGCCTCAATGGCAAGTGGAGTGTCGAGCAGCTGCAGCGGAATCGAGTGCTTTGATACAAAGGCAGCATCAATAAACAGGCCTGAAGCCCCAGAGTGGATTAGAGTCTGTATCTCAACGGACGATTCAGCCCAAGAAAGCCCAGGGGCTTATCCTTCTGGATAACTGGGGATAAAACAACGCCACCTAAGGTCTGTCCGTGACAGGACCTCAAGGTTCGGGCATTCCCTTGACGGGTAGGACAAGACTTCAAAAAGTGATCTGCCTGACCACAATAAAGGCACAATCTCTCCCTCCTCCTAAAGGCTCTCTCATCTGCAGAGAGACGTGTGAAACCCAAGTGCAAGGGTTCACCTTCACTGACCGACTCGGTACCAGGAAGCATGGGAGGTGAGGGAGGCATGGGTGGGACTGCAAAGCTCAGAGACAAAACATACAGGAGGCTCCCGCAATCGCTCCTTAAAAGAGAATCTTTCTCTGAGTCTGGAGTCAATGAGGACGGCAAACATGATCAACTTCTCCAGCTCAGTGGGTATATCTCGGGCTACTATCTTATCCTTGATGGTATCCGAGAGACCATGAGAAAAAGCAGCCACGAGGGCCTCATTGCTCCACAAAACCTCTGCTGCCAGAGTACGGAATTCAATGACGTCGTCGGCAACAGTTCTTGTACTCTGTTCGATGGACATGAGGCACTTGGCAGCAGAAGTGGAGCGTGTGGGAATGTCAAATACCCTTTTAAACAAAGCCACAAACTCAGGGTAGCACAAGACAACAGGTTTGTGCATCTCCCATAGAGGGTTTGCCCAGACCAAGGCTCTCTCAGAAAGTAAAGATATCACAAAACCTACTTTGCTTCTGTCCATGGGAAACGCCTGGGGCAGCATCTCAAAGTATATCTCAACCTGGTTGAGAAACCCTCTGCATTGGACTGGATTGCCCCCAAATCACTGGGGAAGCGGTGCGAAACCAGACATACCTCTTATAGAGGTAATACTCGAGGCAGGTGCCTGCACAGAGACTGGAGCAGCAGCAGGGTCGGCCTGCAACATAGGTTGTACCGGGGCAGCCACAGTGGGAGATTCCAGGTAAGCCGTGTGACTCAGGAGTGTTTGTAACGCCATGGCAAACTGAGACAAGCGGTGATCCAGTTCATCCAATCTGGAAAAAATATTACCAACAAGTGAATTGACTGCATCTTCTGAATTCATGGCCTTCGCCTACTGTCATAAACCATGAAATCAGGCCAAGACTGAAGTACAGTTAAATCATACTTGTTTAATAAAGTAAAAAGAACAAACATAGTCAAAACATAGCCAAAGTTCAGTAACTGGAACGGATAGTCAGCCAAGCCAGAAGTCAGGGATCAATGTAGTGGAACAGCAAGCAGGATCTGGAGCCAGAAGTGATGTCAGCAAAGCAAGTCTTGAACAGGATCGCAGGAGAGTTTCTGTGATGTGACCAAGGCAAAGGCAGAGCTCCTCTGGACTGGACGGCTTAAGTAGGTAGGACTGACGAGCAGGATATCAACAACAGCTGAGTAACTGTGAAGAGATGAGCTGGCAGTTAGCCGACAGCTGAGTGGCTAGCTCAGAGAAGGAAGGGCTGAGCCCAGCCCTGACAACCAGAGCACCATGTTAAAAAGGTAAAGCTGGACATACACTGCTCAAATTTAACTGATTCCTGCTGGCTCAAACAAAATTCAAGCAGTTTATAGCCCTGCTGACAATTCTTCAATTGACTTTTGTTGAAGGAGCAGGGTGGAATGTTATTGGCCAAACAGTACATGCATTCATTCAGATGTAGGCAGTATTTTGTTTTTCTGACAGTCAGTAGCACCAGCTTGTCAGACTACAATAGTCAGCAGGGGGAATTCATGCTGTTAGCATTGATGGACGAATCTGTTATAGTTCTCTGGTTCAGCCTGAACAAAAGAATCTATACTTGTTGTACAGGACACCAGGAGTGTGTCCTGGACAGCAAGTTTATTTCCCCACTATTTTATTTGTGGACTCTAAGGGAGTGCTCAAGAGACATGGTTAAAACTCAGGGGTTCTCACCTATGCAATGTGAGAGGTTCTGGGGTCCAGTGAGAGGGAACACGACTGATTTGCAGTATTGGTTAGTCTTCACGAGAGCCCAGAATTAAAAAATTCAGGGATATCTTTGGGTGGGGAAATAACCTTCAAACTCTGATCACAGTCACTCTAGTGCTGATTGGGTTAAACCACGTCCAAAGAAGTCTTGGAAGGTAGCAGGAAGGAAGCAGCAAGTGTCTGTGAGGTAGGGTGGAGTGGTTTTACAGCTGCGAACAAGCAGAGGCGGCTCTAGGCTTTGTGAGGCCTTAGGCAAAACCTAGACATGAGGCCCCACTCACGCCCATATTGGGAAAAATAATTCAAGCGACAAAAAAATATATGTAATTTATACAGTTTATTAAGAGCTTTAAAGTGCTGGTGTCAGTGTTCTCTATCTCGGTGCTGGTGTCAGTGTTCTCTATCTTGGTGCTGGTGTCAGTGTTCTCTATCTTGGTGCTGGTGTCAGTGTTCTCTACCTTGGTGCTGGTGTCAGTGTTCTCTACCTTGGTGCTGGTGTCAGTGTTCTCTACCTTGGTGCTGGTGTCAGTGTTCTCTACCTTGGTGCTGGTGTCAGTGTTCTCTATCTCGGTGCTGGTGTCAGTGTCCTTATCTCAGTGCTGGTGTCAGTGTCCTTATCTCGGTGCTTGTGTCAGCGTTCTCTGTTTCGGTGCTGGTGTCAGCGTTCTCTGTTTCGGTGCTGGTGTCAGCGTTCTCTATCTCGGTGCTGGTGTCAGCGTTCTCTATCTCGGTGCCGGTGTCAGCGTTCTCTATCTCGGTGCCGGTGTCAGCGTTCTCTATCTCGGTGCTGGTGTCAGTGTTCTCTATCTAGGTGCTGGTGTCAGTGTTCTCTATCTCGGTGCTGGTGTCAGTGTTCTCTATCTCGGTGCTGGTGTCAGTGTTCTCTATCTCGGTGCTGGTGTCAGTGTTCTCTATCTCGGTACTGGTGTCAGTGTCTCTATCTCGCTGCTGGTGTCAGTGTCTCTATCTCGGTGCTGGTGTCAGTGTTCTCTATCTCGGTACTGGTGTCATTGTCTCTATCTCGCTGCTGGTGTCAGTGTCTCTATCTCGGTGCTGGTGTCAGTGAAGGAGGTAGCAGCGGAGAAGCCAATCAGCAGGCAGTGCCAGCGCAGGATGCAGAGTGCCTGGCCCACCAAGGCTGAGGATCAGCACTGAACTGGGACCTCCCAACCCCCCCCCCCCCAGTGGAGTCCAGCATAGGTGGGGGTAAGGGCAGGGCAGAGGGAAGGGTCAGGGGCTGCTAATCACAGGTGGGCACAGTGGGACTGAGCTGCCCTTACTGTTTGTGACACTGATGATCAGGAGGAAGGGAGTGGAGTGCATGGGACAGGGGGTGAATATAAAGACCAGTCTGTGGCTGAGGGATGCTGGGGGGGCTGGCTCTCTCCCATGTTGGTGGTTGCTGGCTGCAGAAGGGGTTGTGGCATGGTAGCTGTGCCTCTCCCTACAGCTGGAGCCTCGGTTCCCCCCTCCCCCCACTGATTGACAGCCCCAGAGAGAGAGAGGTGGCCCGGTCCGGACACCTTATTTCCTACCTCACATTTGCGACATACAGCGCTCATGGGGCTTCCTCCGCGGGACCTTCCTCTTCCTGTCCGTCCCACTGCATGCCAGATTCCTCTTCCAGCCTGGGTCGGGTGTGCGGGGACCGCTCCGCTGAGAACTCCAGTGGTGGGGGGTGACGGCCGGGGGGGGCGCGATCTGCGTCTCCGGAGCAGCAGAAACTTTTTGCTCAGGCTGCTTGAACCTCCTCCCCTTCTCCTCCCCCTCTCCTATGCCGGACAACACAGCACTGGCCCCGCCTCCTCCTCGAGACAGAGCCAGTGAGCCACACTCTGTCTTCTCTCTCCTCTGCCTGTTAAACAACTGCTGGCCGGAGCTTAACGCCGCCCGCAGCGGCATTGTTGTAAGCAGAGGCGGCTCTTCAATGAGGCGGTCGTGAGGCCCCTATGAGTGCGACTCGTGCGAGGCCTTAGGCGGCCGCCTTATTTGCCTAATTAGAGAGCCGCCTCTGCGAACAAGGGTGGACTCTCTGGACACTGAGACACTGATTTTGCTGAGCTCCAGCATCTTGTCTTGTAACCTGAAGCAAGTGGGAACCCTAAAGACTAGTGTGGCACTGAGAGACTAGTGGTGAGTCATGCTGTATGGTTTTCTGTATACCAGGACTGTTTGCTTTATTTTTGCTGAAGAAGGTTACAGCATTTGTGTTTGCCTCTTCTGAAAGACCGATAAAGACTTTTACTTTTACAAGCGGCTTGATGATGATATCTGGCCCCCTCTATAAAAGTGTATGGCCAACTTAAGTTTGTGTATGCATTCTGAAAATAGTTTGAATGGAATATACCTGAGTGGAGTCTTACATCATTATAATGTGTATCAAGATAATTAAGCTCATAGGATAATTACTGCCAGTCTGAACAATGGACATAAGTAATGCCCCGTACACATGGTCGGACATTGATCGGACATTCCGACAACAAAATCCTAGGATTTTTTCCGACGGATGTTGGCTCAAACTTGTCTTGCATACACACGGTCACACAAAGTTGTCGGAAAATCCGATCATTCTGAACGCGGTGATGTAAAACACGTACGTCGGGACTATAAACGGGGCAGTAGCCAATAGCTTTCATCTCTTTACTTATTCTGAGCATGCATGACACTTTGTGCGTCGGATTTGTGTACACACGATTGGAAATTCCGACAACGGATTTTGTTGTCGGAAAATTTTATAGCAAGCTCTCAAACTTTGTGTGTCGGAAAATCCGATGGAACATGTGTGATGGAGCCTACACACGGTCGGAATTTCCGACAACAAGGTCCTATCACACATTTTCCATCGGAAAATCCGACCGTGTGTACGGGGCATAAGAGGTCAGAACTGTTAGAAATGTGCTCTGTAGTGGCACATGTATGGGAAAGCTCTTATATAGGAGCTTTCCACATGGATGCACAGTATAGTAGTCTGATTTCACTTTTCACATATTTGTCCATGCCCTCAGTTCACCCCACTGCACATTGTCACTCTTCTCACTGTAAATGTCTTGGTTTCACAAGATCTCAAAAGTTCCCAAAATGAGCATGAGAATGTCAGCAATCAAATTAGTGTTGCAGTATTATCAGGAACTAGAACTAATACAGCATCTACCGACTGGTTGGAGATACATTTTACAGTGTACCTGGCGCCTACCTGAAGTGGGCAGTACCAATGCTAGTTTTATTTTAGGATAAAGAGACAGCGATCTTGAACAAAGATGGGCATATTACATTTTGTGACACCTGTTGTGAAGATGCTGCTTCCAGGTAAGTTCCCACCAATTAAGGAAGAAATGAAAATATAACAGCCCTGGAGCCTGCACCTTAAAAAACAAGTGAGCAAAGGCAGTTCTCCTACCCCTTCTTTACCTGGCAAAAAACAAAACAAAAACAAAAATCACAACAATATTTTTATTAAGAAAGAACTATAGCAAGTATTCATACAAAGGAATAAGTAAAAATTAGTACACATAGAAGAGGCATGTTCTCATCATGTGCTTGCTGATAACATTGCTTTACATACTGTACAGTGGCCTTTTAATGATAATTATGTGTTCTATATATAATAAAGAATAACCACTTTCCACAATCTAATGCATTCATTTTTTACCAGATCATTAAACCCTTCAATGCCAGTTTGAAGATGAATTGCATGGTGGAGCAAAAGACCAATAATTATCTGAATAGCACATAAAAGGTTAAGCTGTAGAGCAACATACTTGGCTTTTCTTATAATGGTGAGCTATTTAATCTCAAATATGAGTGGGTGTCTGACCTTCACACTTCACACTTTAAAGTGACTATTACAAAACAAGTAGTCAATTTAAGGAGCATGGAATGAAACATAGCTTCTAATTACAACGTTTTGCCTAGCTTTAGTCTAACAAAAATGTAGTCATTAAGTAGAAAGTAAAATCTAGTTCATACCAGTTACCATTGCTATATAAATGTATTTGTATAATATATGAAAGGACCAGCAGACCTAACATACAAATCACCTTTGCATAACACGGCCACCAAGTCCTTTCACATATACGTATATAAAACATTTAAAACATACTATACAACTTGAGATATTTATCTCTGTACTTATTCGCTACACAGCTGAAGTAGTTATAGCTTATTATATGACCATTGTGCACAGCTTTGACAGACTACTCTACAAGCCTCTTCTCACAAGGTGCTGAGTACAAATGGAAATACTGGCTACTGCATTTGGTTCATAACAAGTATCTTTTGAAAAATATATTCAGTAGCTCTTTTCTTGCTCGAATCCACCATCATGGACACAGGCCGCGTGCAGCCGATCAAACTTACTCGGGTAACAAAAGTTCTTGGGAGAACTGGATCTCAGGGAGAGTGTACTCAGGTCCGTTTTGAGTTCATAGATGATACCAACCGCTCCATCAAAAGAAATGTAAAAGGCCCTGTTCATGATGGAGATGTATTGACCCTGTTGGAATCTGAATGTGAAGCTAAAAGATTACGCTAGCTATGCCTCATAAAAAAATACATTCAGTAAAACTAGTTGAATATATTCATAATCAGGGAATTTTTTCAGCCGGAGCGCACCGGAACTGCGTTCCGGAACCTTTGACAGCCCCCTCCTCTCCTCCCCAGCCTGCTACTCAGACTTTGTAGCACGGAGCCAAGGAGCCCTGAAACACCTCCTCAGCTCTGTGCTACAGTAGGGGGAGCTCTCCGACCCACTGTAGTGTGCTGGAAAAAAAAAGCCTGCACATACCACGGAGAGCGGTGATGGCAGAAGAGGTGAGGGATCTGTCACTGTGAAAACAAGGGAGAACTTTGCAGAGACTGAGCTCATTCAGAGAGGAGTGCACTGTGAAAGTGTGTGGGGGAGGGGGAATATGTGCAGAGGTAAAGTTTGTGTTTGTGTTTAGCAGAGGAGAGAGCATTGTACACAGAGGAGAACTGGGGGGATTTGTACACAGAGGAGAACTGGGGGGTTTGTAAAGAGAGGGGAACTGAGGGGGTTTGTACAGAGAGGGGAGCTGGGGGGGGTTTGTACAGAGAGGGGAGCTGGGGAGATTTGTACAGAGAGGGGAGCTGGGGAGATTTGTACAGAGAGGGGAGCTGGGGGGATTTGTACAGAGAGGGGAGCTGGGGGGTTTGTACAGAGAGGGGAGCTGGGGGGATTTGTACAGAGATGGGAGCTGAGGGGGTTTGTACAGAGATGGGAGCTGAGGGGGTTTGTACAGAGTGGGGAGCTGGGGGGTTTGTACAGAGTGGGGAGCTGGGAGGGGTTTGTACAGAGAGGGGAGCTGGGGGGATTTGTACAGAGAGGGGAGCTGGGGGGATTTGTACAGAGAGGGGAGCTGGGGGGATTTGTACACAGAGGGGAGCTGGGGGTATTTGTACACAGAGGGGAGATGGGGGTATTTGTACAAAGAGGGGAGCTGGGGGGATTTTCACAGAGAGGGGAGCTGGGGGGTTTGTACACAGAGGGGAGCTGGGGGTATTTGTACAAAAAGGGGAGCTGGGGGGATTTGTACAGAGAGGGGAGCTGGGGGATTTGTACAGAGAGGGGAGCGGGGGGGTTGTACACAGAGGGGAGCTGGGGGTATTTGTACAAAAAGGGGAGCTGGGGGTATTTGTACAAAAAGGGGAGCTGGGGGGATTTGTACAGAGAGGGGAGCTGGGGGATTTGTACACAGAGGGGAGCTGGGGGTATTTGTACACAGAGGGGAGCTGGGGGAGAGGGTTGTACACAGAGGGGAACTGGGGGGATTTGTACACAGAGGGGAGCTGGGGGGGATTTGTACAGAAAGGGGAGCTGGGAGAGATTTGTACAGAGAGGGGAGCTGGGGGGGATTTGTACAGAGAGGGGAACTGGGGGGATTTGTACAGAGAGGGGAGCTGGGGGGATTTGTACAGAGAGGGGAGCTGGGGGGATTTGTACAGAAAGGGGAGCTGGGAGGGATTTGTACAGAGAGGGGAGCTGGGGGGGGATTTGTACAGAGAGGGAAGCTGGGGGGTTTGTACAGAGAGGGGAGCTGGGGGGGTTGTACACAGAGGGGAGCTGGGGGGATTTGTACAGAGAGGGGAGCTGGGGGGGTTGTACACAAAGGGGAGCTGGGAGGATTTCTACAGAGAGGGGAGCTGGGGGGGTTGTACACAGAGGAGAACTGGGAGGATTTGAACAGAGAGGGGAGCTGGGGGGATTTGTACAGAGAGAGGAGCTGGGGGTGGTTTCTACAGAGGGGATCTGGGGGGTTTGTAAAGAGGGGAGCTGGGGGGGTTGTACACAGAGGAGAACTGGGGGATTTGTACAGAGAGGGGAGCTGGGGGGGTTGTACACAGAGCAGAACTGGGGGGATTTGTACAGACAGGGGAGCTGGGGGATTTGTACAGAGAGTGGAGCTGAGGGCTGTTTCTACAGAGGGGAGCTGGGGGGGTCTGTCCACAGCAGAACTGGGGGGGGGTTGTACAGAGAGGGGAGCTGAGGGGTTGTACACAGAGGAGAACTGGGGGGATTTGTACAGAGAGGGGAGCTGGGGGGATTTGTACAGAGAGGGGAGCTGGGGGGGATTTGTACAGAAAGGGGAGCTGGGAGGGATTTGTACAGAGAGGGGAGCTGGGGGGGATTTGTACAGAGAGGGAAGCTGGGGGGGTTGTACAGAGAGGGGAGCTGGGCGGTTGTACACAGAGGGGAGCTGGGGGGATTTGTACAGAGAGAGGAGCTGGGGTGGTTGTACAGAGAGGGGAGCTGGCGGGATTTGTACAGAGAGGGGAGCTGGGGGGATTTGTACAGAGAGGGGAGCTGGGGGATTTGTACACAGAGGGGAGCTTGGGGGTTTGTACACAGAGGGGAGCTGGGGGGATTTGTACAGATAGGGGAGCTGGGGGGTTTGTACAGAGAGGGGAGCTGGCGGGATTTGTACAGAGAGGGGAGCTGGGGGGATTTGTACAGAGAGGGGAGCTGGGGGGATTTGTACAGAGAGGGGAGCTCGGGGGGTTGTACAGAGAGGGGAGCTGGGGGGGGTTGTACACAGAGGAGAACTGGGGGGCTTTGCACAGAGAGGGGAGCTGGGGGGGTTGCACACAGAGAGGGGAGCTGGGGGTATTTGTACAGAGAGGGGAGCTGGGGGGATTTGTACAGAGAGGGGAGCTGAGGGGGTCTGTACACAGAGGGGAATTGAGGGGATTTGTACAGAGAGGGGAGCTGGGGGGGGTTTCTACAGAGGGGAGCTGGGGGGGTCTGTCCACAGCAGAACTGGGGGGGGGTTGTACAGAGAGGGGAGCTGAGGGGTTGTACACAGAGGAGAACTGGGGGGATTTGTACAGAGAGGGGAGCTGGGGGGATTTGTACAGAGAGGGGAGCTGGGGGGGATTTGTACAGAAAGGGGAGCTGGGAGGGATTTGTACAGAGAGGGGAGCTGGGGGGGATTTGTACAGAGAGGGAAGCTGGGGGGGTTGTACAGAGAGGGGAGCTGGGGGGTTGTACACAGAGGGGAGCTGGGGGGATTTGTACAGAGAGAGGAGCTGGGGGGGTTGTACTGAGAGGGGAGCTGGCGGGATTTGTACAGAGAGGGGAGCTGGGGGGATTTGTACAGAGAGGGGAGCTGAGGGGGTCTGTACACAGAGGGGAATTGGGGGGATTTGTACAGAGAGGGGAGCTGGGGGGATTTGTACAGAGAGGGGAGCTGGGGGGGATTTGTACAGAGAGGGGAGCTGGGGAGATTTGTACAGAGAGAGGAGCTGGGGGGATTTGTACAGAGAGGGGAGCTAGGGGGGATTTGTACAGAGAGGGGAGCTAGGAGGGATTTGTACAGAGAGGGGGGCTGGGGTGGATTTGTACACCAAGGTGGGCTGGGGGGTTGTACACAGAGGGGAGCTGGGGGGATTTGTACAGAGAGGGGAGCTGGGGGGGTTGTACAGAGAGGGGAGCTGTAGGGATTTGTATAGAGAGGGGAGCTGGGGGGGGTTGTATAGAGAGAGGAGTTGGGGTGGTTTCTACAGAGGGGATCTGGAGGGGTTTGTAAAGAGGGGAGCTGGGGGGGGGGTTACACAGAGGAGAACTGAGGGGATTTGTACAGAGAGGGGAGCTGAGGGGGTTGTACACAGAGGAGAACTGGGGGGATTTGTACAGAGAGCGGAGCTGGGGGGGTTTGTACACAGAGGAGAACTGGGGGGGTTTGTACACAGAGGAGAACTGGGGGGGTTTGTACACAGAGGAGAACTGGGGGGATTTGTACAGAGAGGGGAGCTGGGGGGTGTACACAGAGAGGGGAACTGGGCGGATTTGTACAGAGAGGGGAGCTGGGGGGTTGTACACAGAGGAGAACTGGAGCAATTTGTACAGAGAGGGGAGCTGGGGGGTTTGTACAGAGAGGGGAGCTGGGGGGATTTGTACAGAGAGGGGGGCTCGGGGGATTTGTACAGAGAGGGGAGCTAGGGGGATTTGTACAGAGAGGGGAGCTGGTGGAGTTTGTACACAGAGGAGAACTGGGGGGCTTTGCACAGAGAGAGGAGCTGGGGAGATTTGTACAGAGAGGGGAGCTGGGGGATTTTTACACAGAGGGGAGCTGGGGGGTTTGTACACAGAGGGGAGCTGGGGGGATTTGTACAGATAGGGGAACTAGGGTGGTTGTACAGAGAGGGGAGCTGGGGAGGATTTGTACAGAGTGGGGAGCTGGGGGGTTTGTACAGAGAGGGGAGCTGGGGAGATTTGTACAGAGAGGTGAGCTGGGGGATTTGTACACAGAGGGGAGCTGGGGGGATTTGTACAGATAGGGGAACTAGGGGGGTTGTACAGAGAGGGGAGCTGGGGGGTTTGTACAGAGAGGGGAGCTGGTGGGGATTTGTATACAGAGGGGAGCTGGGGGAATTTGTACAGAGAGGGAAGCTGGGGGCAGTTTGTACAGAGGGGAGCTGGGGGAGTTTGTACACAGAGGAGAACTTGGCAGATTTGTACAGAGAGGGGAGCTGGGGGGGTTGTATACAGAGGAGAACTGGGGGATTTGTACAGAGAGGGGAGCTGGGGGCGGGGGTTGTACACAGAGGAGAACTGGGGGGATTTGTACAGAGGGGGGAGCTGGGGGGGTTTGTACACAGAGGAAAACTGGGGTGATTTGTACAGAGAAGGGATCTGGGGGGTGGTTTGTACACAGAGGAGAACTGGGGGGATTTGTACAGAGAGGGGAGCTGAGGGGGTTTGTACACAGAGGAGAACTGGGGGTATTTGTACAGAGAGGGGAACTGGGGGGGTTGTACACAGAGGAGAACTGGGGGGATTTGTACAGAGAGGGGAGCTGGGGGTTTTACACAGAGGAGAACTGGGGGGTTGTACAGAGAGGGGAGTTGGAGGGGTTTGTACAGAGAGTGGAGATGGGGGGATTTGTACAGAGAGGGGAGCTGGGGGTGATTTGTACAGAGGGGACATGGGGGGGATTTGTGATGGGAGGAGAGCTAAGGGGATTTTGGGGGATTTGCCCTATGTGATTCACAGTTCTAAGCCTTAACTCATTACAATTTTTTGTGCTGCTGTAATTCTCTCTACAAAAGCCCTGTTCATAATCATAGTCTGTCTATATATTGGCCATACTATATAACATATCTATAATACTCTTTTGGATAAACACTCTCTTTTGAACAGTGCCATCCGTATCTGTCCTATAAGTACTATAAAAAATAGCAAACTAAGAGCACACATTATTGCACAGAAATTTCCTTTTGTATATAAAAGTAAAAACAAAAAAGTGTGCCTTAAAAGTAATAACTTATTCAGCAGGTTGAAGTCTATAAAGTAGCCTTTTTTTTTAAAAAAAAAGGTGAACTCTGTGCAATCCTGTGTTTTCATTATATTATGGTACTGCCATATTATTGCCTATGGATAATGTACAGGCTTGCAAAGATTATCAAGCTGCCTACCATATAAAGACTAGTGAGCACAATCTTGGTGGAACATTATTCAAATGCATATGCAGAAATCAGAATTTGTGTTCCTGTGTGTTACTGCTCCTCTTTATCACTTAAAAAAATTGAGAAGATCTGAGCTGATGGATGAAAAATCTTTCTAGTTGCCTTACTTTTGCATGAGCTATGCTTTTAATCACCATGATAAAGTAGCATTGGTGGCGCTATATGAAAGGGTAATTTACTATGTCTTTTAACCAGGAAATCCAAAAAAGTATGTGTCTGCTTTTTCCTATAGCGACTTTGTTGCTAGGTTAAAATATGTAGCAAAGCACCACATGCAAAAGACAAGACCTGATGCAGCATACACACGGTCGGACTTTTAGTCCGGACTGGTCCGGCGGATCGAGTCCGGCGGACAATCTGATCGTATGTGGGCTTCATCGGACCTTCAGCGGACTTTTCCAGTCGAAAATCTGACGGACTTTAGATTTGGAACATGCTTCAAATCTTTACGTCGTAACTCTGCCGGACCCAGAAATCCGTTTGTCTGTATGCTAGACCGATGGACAAAAACCAACGCTAGGGCAGCTATTGGCTACTGGCTATCAACTTCCTTATTTTAGTCTGGTGTACGTCATCACGTACGAAGGGTCATAAACTCAATGAATAGTATTAGAAAGAAACAAGAGTTAAGGGAAAGTGGGTGTTCAAGACTGACCATTCAGTATACTTAGATAAAAAAGAATGTATGGCTGCACACCGAGGTAGTGATGAATCTCTTTATTGTAAAATCCGTAACATGAATAACACCACAGGACAGGCAAACAGGTACAGGTAGACGCGTTTCACACAGCGACGCTATGCTTACTTATGACTAATGAATAAGCACAGCGTCGCTGTGTAAAATGCGTCTACCTGTACTTGTTTGCCTGTCCTGTGGTGTTGTTCATGTTACGGATTTTACAATAAAGAGATTCATCACTACCTCAGTGTGGAGCTGGTTCCATCACTCACCTGGAGCGGCATTTTATTTTCCTATTGCATTCAGTATACTTATCCCCTTAGCGCTGGCCATACGCACATATGCAACCCCGGCTTTTAGAGGTTATACATGCATCATCTCAGTACTGTTTTTTAGAGCGGGCGGTTGGCTCTTCAGGGATAACAACCGATGTGGCTAAAAGCCAGAAGGGACATCCCTCCCGCCGCCTTCCGCCGCTCTACCCGTCTCACCGGGAGACCCAAGACACGATCCAGCACTTTCGCCAGCTAGAGTGAGACTGGAAGGAAGCCGGAAATGGCTTCCTTTCAGTCTCCTTCGTGTAAACATGGAAACAACGTCACAATGTCACTTCTTGTATACTCGGCTGCCAATGGCGCAGTTTTTAAAAAAAATTACAGTATTCAGAATCGCCGTTTTTGGCGATCTGAATACTTTGAAGTGCAAAGGAGGGATTGGGGGTCTTTTAGACCCCCAATCCCTCCATAGAAAATACCTGTCACCACCTATTACTGTCACAGGGGATACATTCCTTGTGACAGCAAAAAAGTGATCAATTTTTTTTTTTAAGTGACCATCTAAAAAAATAAAAATAAATAAAATAAATAAGAAAACAAAATGAAAACAAAATGAAAACAAAAAATGCACACGTAAGTCGCGCCCACATATGTAAATGGTGTTCAAATCAGACATGTGAGGTATCGCTAAAAATCGTCAAAGCGAGAGCAATAATTCTCTAACACTAGACTTCCTCTGTAACTCTAACCTGGTAACCGTTATTTTTTTTTAAAGTGCCGCCTATGAAGGTTTTTTTAGGTACCGTAGGTTGTCGCCATTCCGCGAGTGCATGCAATTTCAAAGCATAAAATGTTGTGTATCTGTTTACTCGGCGTAACATCATCTTTCACTTTATACAAAAAAAGTGCGCTTGAAAGACCGCTGCGCAAATACAGCGTGACATAAAATATTGCAATGATCACCATTTTATTCTCTAGATTCTCTGCTAATAAATATATTTATATATATTATATATATATAATGTTTTGGGGTTCTAAGTAATTTACTAGCCAAAAATACGAATTTAACTTGTAAGCAACAAATGTCAGAAATAGGCTTAGGCATGAAATGGTTATATGGGCAGATATAAAAAAAATTAATAACTTTATTACAAAATATAAAATTGCACAAGTAATAAGAACACATTTCCATTGAACTGCAGCAGAATAGAATCATTCAGGCAATAATCAGAAACCATTGAAGTCTTTCCTACAGGTTTCGCTGTCACAGCCATCTCCTACAACCTACTACAGCAAAACTGACATTTACAAAGAAAAGATGCACCTTTATACTTACCGGGGGAAAGAAGAGAAAGCATCATCTAGGTGCAGCATATGAATATTCCTTTAATAAAAAAACAGTTATAAAAACGATCTGTACAAGTAAAAGCCTATCAGTAATCATCACTGTAGTGAATATCCCATCCAGCAGGAACTGCTGTACCAGATGATGGAACTGTCATGCCAGGTGAGAGGAGCTGAGAATGCTGAATGGTGTCCCAGAGCGGATGTCAGATGGATAAGATGACTCGCTGTGGAGCTATTTTATATTTTATATTACGGCTTTTCGATATGACAACCTTAGGTTTATCAGTGATAGATGGTTGCAGAAAAGGATCCTATAGGAGGATGGACTAGTGTTTGTTCAAAATTGTTTCCATTTTTCTGTGTTGTGCGTGGTATTGTGTGGTAAATCTGGTAGGTTGGGTGGAACTAGATGGAGGGACCTATTTTCTTCTCTATTAGGTTTTATGTTAGAGTATGACCTCAAGGCTTCTTGGACAATTGTTGTAGGGTAGCCTTTTTCTAGAAACTTTTTGGTTGTGTTCCCCATGGGTTAAAAACTCTCCCGGGAGCAGTTGTTACGTAATGGACAGAATTGCCAACCGGGTGGCACAAATATGCAGGTGACTTGAAAAAGGGCCACCCAGAAACACGTTGGCATGACGACGGCTAAATGACAGCTCCATTCATTCAGATTTCTTTCTACTTCCAGCTCTCTCTGACTGCTTGTGGGCCAAGCATCGTTCCAGGAACCATGACATCACATCTGTTACGCCATTCAATCACGCTGGCCCCTTGCTGTCTAGTGCCTGTTTACCAGCAGCGGGCTTCTCTGCACTGCTACACCATCACCCCCTACCATCAGGATCTGCATTTTTGAATTTTTCATTAAACAATTGTTCCAATCTGCCTTAAAGAAGCTCATGTACTTTTTTGAGCGACAGACTTTTTGATACATACGACAAAATGCTTAGATGTAACAAGGGCCATTAAAATGAATAGGATTTCGTTTGACCATATTGGAGCTACAAGCTTCAAGCAGAAAAAAGCTCAGATGTGAACGGGGCCTAAATTTGATTGTACAGGGATTTTATGATCAGATTGTAACATGTATGGTGTGCCTAAGATCACACTCACACCTTTATAAGTATTAACTTCTGCAGACACTCATGTCTCTATTAAATGATACCCGCTTTCAACAACTACACCTCTGCATTCTGAGCGCAACCCACTCCTGATCTCTGCATTCTGAGCGCAACGCACTCGTGATAACTGCATTCTGAGCACAAAACGCACTCCTGATCCCTGCATTCTGAGCAGAAAACGCAATCCCGATCCCTGCATTCTGAGCATAAAATGCACTCTGGATCCCTGCATTCTGTGCGCAACAGACTCCTTAGCCCTGCATTCTGAGCACAGCGCACTCCTTAATCCTGCATTCTGAGCATATTGCACTCCTATGCATTAAGGTGAAAAAACTCCTGGCAGTCACCGGCCCCCAGCCCCCCCTACCCCCGTTTTACTTACCTGAGCCCCTTCATCTTCTCGGCGGGGTTGAGCTGTCCCTCTCTTCACAGGGTCCCGGCTCTTGATTGGATAGATTGATAGCAGTGCAGCCATTGGCTCCCGCTGCTGTTAATCAAATCCAATGACGCGGCCATTGGGGGGCAGGGCCGAGTCTGGCATTCTTGTCTGTGGACGCAAAAGCTGGACTCGGGAGTGCACACGCAAGTTAACCCCCTCAGGAGAGCGCTTCTCCTAAGGGGTTATCTGATGTGGGAGGAGCCGAGAGAGCCACCGGGGGACCCCAGAAGATGATGTTCGGGGCCACTCTGTGTAAAACGAGCTGTGCAGTGGAGGTAAGGATGATATTTGTGCTATTTTAAAAAAATTAAAAAACAATCCTTTACAATCACTTTAACCCTGCATTCTGAGAGCAATGCACTCTTGACCCCTGCATTCTGAGCATAAAATGCACTCCTGATCCCTGCATTCTGAGCATAAAACGTACTTCTGATCCCTGCATTTTGAGCATAAAAAGCACTCCTGATCCCTGCATTCTGAGCACAATGCACTCCTTAACCCTGCATTCTGAGCATATTGCATTCCTTAACCCTGCAGTTTGAGCATAACACACTCCTTAACCCTGCATTCTAATAGGGCGTACACACGGTCAAACTTTGTTCGGACATTCCGACAACAAAATCCTAGGATTTTTTCCGACGGATGTTGGCTCAAACTGGTTTTGTCTACACACGGTCGCACAAAGTTGTCGGAAAATCCGATCATTCTGAACGCGGTGACGTAAAACACGTACGTCGGGACTATAAACGGGGCAGTGGCCAATAGCTTTCATCTCTTTATTTATTCTGAGCATGCGTGGCACTTTGTCCGTCGGATTTGTGTACACACGATCGGAATTTCCGACAACGGATTTTGTTGTCGGAAAATTTTATTTCCTGCTCTCCAACTTTGTGTGTCGGAAAATTCGATGGAAAATGTCCGATGGAGCCCACACACGGTCAGAATTTCCGACAACACGCTCCGATCAGACATTTTCCATCGGAAAATCCGACCGTGTGTATGGGGCATAAGTGTAATACACTGCTTAACCCTGCATTCTGAGCGAAACGCACCCATGATCACTGCATTCTGAGCATAATGCATAGGTGAACCCTGAATTCTCAGGATAATGCACTCTTAAAGCATTCTCTTGTAATACTTATTTTATTTTCGTTCTAGTAAAAGTATTTAAAAATATTTAATCAAAAAAAAAAAAAGGCTTGGGCTGGCTTTTTTTGGGGGGAGGGAGGGGACGGTGATCTTTGACTTCATTAGTGTTGTTCAAGTAGATCTCCATCTCTCGAAGGTTGCCTACCCCTGCTATAGACTATGCAATAAAGATCTGTAATAAATTTTATTAGGAAAAACATGAAAAGAAAGTATTAAACACAAGGAAATCTTACTCAAGTAAAGTAGGGAGAATGTTAGAGCTGATTGCCAAACCTATTCTTTTACTTAGGCTGCATAAGAGCAATGATGTATAAGTGTTTGGAAAATGAATGCAATCATGTAGTTACATCTGTAGTGGGTAGAGAGGTCAATGTGGAATGCAGTTCTCATGAAGAAAGGAGTACATATGTGGGCTGAGAACATATTAGCTTCCTTTGCCGCAAGCCAAGAAACTATTTTAATAGAAAACAACCATTCATAAAGTTTGACATAGAAATAATGTAGTTTTAGGTAATATACAGTATACATTTGAAGAAATGCTTCTATTATGTTTTAATTTGTAGCTGAAGAACACTGATAATCACTAAGAATGAGCCGAACAACCCCCCAGTTCGGTTCGCACCAGAACTTGCAAACAGGCAAAGAATTCGGACGAACACCGTTAAAGTCTATGGGACACGAACATGAAAAATCAAAAGTGCTCATTTTAAAGGCTTGCAGCTGTAATGAACTGTCGGGTCTCGGCAATATGCATAAAACTCATTGAAAAAAATGGCATGGGTCCACATGACATTAGAGGAAGGCGGGGTCGCCCGTTTACATCACCGAGTGGCCCGCCCTCAGCTGTCATCGAGAAGAAGCGTCATTCGGCAGGAGCCTCATATGGAGGCGGAGCTCTTGCGGCTTTTTTTTTCTTTTTTCAGCTCATTGGGCGGCGTAAGATGGATCTATATCATGGGACATTTTTATTTTTTAATAAAGGACTTGTCCCAAAGTGTCTCCTGTCTTTTTTACTATTTTTGACACTTTTTTTTGTGAAATGATAGGGGTACAATGTACCCGTTACCAATTCACATAGGGGGGAGGCCGGGATCTGTTAAAGGGGCTTCCAGATTCCGATAAGCCCCCTGCCCGCAGACCCCCACAACCACCGGGCAAGGGTAGTGGGGATGAGGCCTTTGTCCCCATCAACATGGGGACAAGGTGCTTTCGGGGGCTATTTCAAAGCATTCTCCCCATGTTGAGGGCAGGTGGCCTGGTACGGTTTAGGATGGGGGTGCTCTCTCATCCCCCCTCTTTTCCTGTGGCCTGCCAGGTTGTGTGCTCGGATAAGGGTATGGTATGGATTTTGGGGGGGGCCCATGCCAGTTTTTTAAAAACTTTGGTGCAGGGTTCCCCTTAATAACCATACCAGACCTGGAGGGTCTGGTTTGGTGGGGGGGGCCCACGCAATTTTTTTTTTTTTTAATTTTTGGTTCGGGGTTTGCCTTTTATATTCATACCAGACCAAAAGGGCCTGGTAATGGACTGGGGGGGAACCCATGCTGTTTTTTTCAATGAGTTTTATCTATATTGCTGAGACCCGACAATTCATTACAGCCGCAATCAGTTTTAAATTACTTTTTTACTTTAGAAATGTAATTTTGCTGTGGTACTGTTCTAAACATGGGAAAACTACGCCACTTTACAGGCATACTATAGACACCCCCAGGCACGATATTTAAAGGAATATTTAATTTTTATTGTTTCACTTTAAGCATTATTAAAATCAATGCTCCCGTCAGTTTTTAAAACTTTTTTTTGCATTGATACATGTCCCCTGGGGCAGGACCCAGGTCCCCAAACACTTTGTATGACAATAACTTGCATACAAGCCTTTAAAATGAGCACTTATGGTTTTTTAAGTTAGTGTCCCATAGACTTTAACAGAGTTCCATGGCTTTCTAATTTGCCGTGAACACCGCATATTGTTCGTTGTTTCTCCGAACGTCCGAACAACCAAAGTTCGGGCCGAACCGTTCGCCCATCCTTAATAATCACAGTCCCATATATGTATTGTATTTCAGGTCTTCAAGGAAGTCACTAGGCTGGTTTATCAAGACATCCAAAACAGAGATAAAGTTTGCTCCAATTACTCGGACGTCATAATTCAACTTAAAAAATAATACTGTTAAGATATAGATATGTGTGTGAGTCAACTTTAAATGGTAGTGTATTAAGGACACAGCCACTCGCTGTAATTTTCTTTTTGAGGGTTTTTCCTGCCCACTTTTATTAAAGCAAGGTTCCAGTCAACACATGGGTTTTCCTCACAGGGGTTTTTCAGGATTTCTCTGCCACAAAATTGAGTACTGTCTGTGATACTTTTTTTATTTGCACTAACATACAATTTTTCAGGACAAGCTTTCGGGGTATGTCCCTTTCTTCAAGGTCCAAGCAGTACTGATTCACAAATTTTTAAGCAGAATGTTAAAGAAAAAAAAAAAGAAAAAAAAGAAGAGAAAACCAAACACATACAAATCAATGGTAATAAAGATAGCAGCAGAGTTAGTGAGATAAGACAGAGGGAGAGCTAGGGGGGAATGCAGGGGGGGGATACTAATCACAGAGCGGTTGTAAAACTTTAGCATAATGTGTAAGGAAACCAATATCTAAATTCAGGCCATTATTCTTCGTGTCAAAAAGAAGTATCATTCTTAGTTCAAACGTTTTCCTTTCCTGGATAGTTCTGAAATTCCCTTTAAGATCTAAGACATTGAGGTCTTCTATGGTGTGGTCCGATTGTGAGAAATGATGTCCCACAGGTGTGCATAAACTGTCTTCTTTATGTTCTTTGATGGTATGTCTGTGCAAATTCATCCTCGCTTGCAACTTCTGTCCTGTTTCACCAACATAAGATCCTTTGCTGCACCTTTTGCATTGGATGAGGTACACAACATTACTTGAGGTACAGCTGTAAGATCCCATGATATTGAAGGTCCCATTTGTGTGTGTAACACTTTTGGATAGATTTATCTGGTTGCATAGTTTGCAGCATTTTTTATTGCAGGGTTTGCTACCATTATTTTTTACTTCATAATCAGAGTGAAGTTTCCTGCTGATTAGTTTGTGTCTGAGGTTGGGTGGTTGTCTGAAAGCCAATAATGGGGGTTGTTGGAATATTCCTTTCAGAGTTTCATCCTCTGTTATAATGGGTTGTAAATCTTTGATTATCTTTTTGATCCCTTCAAGTGCTGGGTTGTATGTGGTGACTAGAGGTACTCGGTTATTTGTTTTTTTCTCTGTGTATTGGAGGAGATTTTCTCTTCGGGTTTTCAAGGCTGTGTTTATGCTGTTGTTTATGGTTTTGTCTTTGTAACCTTTCTTATGGAAGGAGTCTGCCGGTGTTCTGAGATGTTTATCTCTGTCTTCTGGGTCTGAACAAATTCGGTGGTATCTGATGGCCTGGCTGTGTATGATGGCCCGTTTGGTGTGTTGGGGGTGAAAACTGGAACTATGAAGATAGCTGCATCGGTCAGTCGGTTTTCTGTATATTGACGTGTGTAGCTTGTCATCCCTGATGTATACTGTAGTGTCCAGGAAGTTGACATGTGTGTTCGAATAGTCCATTTTTAGTTTGATAGATGGGTGAAAAGTGTTGATCAATGAAAATAATTGGTTTAGATTTTCTTCACCTTCAGTCCATTTCATGAATATATCATCAATATAGCGATAATATCTGTATGGCTTTTGTTGTATGCTGTTCAGAAATTTGTCCTCCAGGTCAGCCATAAATAAATTTTGCATATTGGGGTGCCATTTTGCTTCCCATAGCAGTACCCATACACTGGAGATAGATGTCATTATTGAAAGTGAAGTAGTTGTGTGTAAGAATGAATTCAATGAGCCGTGTCACATCCTCAGCAGTGTATTTGTGGTCTGGTGAGGATGATAAGAATCTGTGACATGCCGCCAACCCATCCTTGTGAGGGATGTTACTGTACAGAGATTCTACATCCATAGCGACTAGAAGTGTATTAGGTGGTAATTGTTGTATATTGTTAAGCTTGTTCAGAAAATCAGTGGTGTCTTGCAGGAAACTTGCAGTGTTCATGACTAAAGGTTTTAACATGTTTTCTACAAGGCCTGAGATATGTTCAGTAAGTGTATTCATACCTGTTATAATGGGTCTGCCTGGATTTCCTGGCTTGTGGATCTTGGGCAGCATGTAGAAGTCTCCAATTTCTGGATTATCCGGAATCGCATTGATGAGTTCTGAATGTAGGTGGCTTGCCATTGTCGCAATGAGACCTTTTAATTGCTTAGTAAAATCCTGGGTCGGATCATAATCCAGTTTTTTGTAGTAAGTAGTATTTGCCAGCTGCATCTGGCCCTCTTGTATATATTTGTCTGTATCCATCACAACGACTGCTCCCCCTTTATCTGCTGGTTTGATGGTTATGGCCTGATTATTGCGCAGATCATGTACAGCTCTTCGCTCCAGTGGTGAAAGGTTGTATAATGTTTTCTTTTGCTGGGTGGATATCAGGGATGTAACTCACAGCCTGAAGCTGTCAATATAGGTATCCAGTTTGGGGTTGCGTCCTTGTGGAGGTGTGAAGTTGCTGTTCTTTTTCCTTTTGTAACCATCTATTGTCCTAGGATGCCACAAAACAAATGTTCATCAGCCTACTAGAATACAATTTCTGCACTGTTGCTCTGGCCCTACACTTCAGGCTCCTCCGGACAGTCTTCTTACATAAACTCTATGCATGCGCTGAGCGGCTCTCTGTTGCACCTGTCTCCTAGGTAGAGCTCTCCTGACTCTTAAGCAGATACCTCCTCTATCTGTCAAGGTGGAGCTCTAAACTATAGTCAAGTTGCTAATAAAAGCCCTGCACACAACTGTACAATCAATGTGCTGGTAGTCTGCTAAACCTGGATCCAGGATTGCAAACTTCACCCCTCCTAAGTTTATATGAAGCTTCCAGACATCGGTTTTACCAACCTCTGAGGGAAATGGAAAAATCAGTTTTCTCTAAATAAGAGTGTGTAATATATAAATAAGGTAATTTTGAAATGTTGTCGAAGGCAGCAACATGTCTCAAAAAAGTTAGGACGAGACAACAAAAAGCTGGTAAAGTACAACCCCATTTCAAAAAGAAGTTCACACAAGGCCATGTTTGCCATGGTGTAGCACCCCCTTCTTCTTTTAATAACACTCTTTAAACACCTGGGAGCTAAGGAGACCAGTTGCTGGAGTTTTGTGAAAGGAATGTTGTCCCATTCTTGCAAGTGCATATGCAGCTCTAAAACCTGGATATATCTTTCAGTACAGATGGTGCCTTTCCATATACAGTATACAAGCTGCCCATTCCACATGCACTAATGCACCCCCATACCATCAGAGATGCAGGCTTATGAATTAAGTGCTGATAAGGTCCCTCCCCTCTTTAGTCCGGAGGACACAGCACCCATGGTTGCCAAAAAGAATGTAAAATATTGATTCATCTGACCACAGAACAGTTTTCTGCTTTGCAACAGACCATTTTAAATGAGCTTTGACCCAGAGAAGATGGCAGTGTTTCTGGATCATGTTCAGATTTTGCTTCTCGATAGAGCTTCCACTTGCATTTTTGGATGGCATATCGAAGTGTGTTCACAAACAGTGATTTTTGGAAGTATTCCTGAGCGCATAGAGTGATGTCCATTACAGAATCATGTCTGTTTTAATGCAGTGCTGTCTAATGACCCAAAGATCACGGGTATCCAATATTGCGTTTTGGCCTTGTCCATTGTGCACAGAGATTTCTCCAAATGCTCTGAATCGTTGATGATATTATGTACTATAGATGATGATTTATTTCAAGTATTTGCAATTTTACGTTAAATAACAATATTCTGAAATTGTTTGACATTTTTTTGATGCAGCTTTTCACAGATTGGTGAACCTCTGCCCATCTTTTCTTCTGAGACACTCTGAGACACTGTTCAAGATGCCCTTTTTTCATTTCAATATATTTTATTCATTTAAGTTCGCCAAAATGATAAAAAGTAAAAAAAAAACAGGGTCGCAGCCCCAAGTAGTAAATTGTAACAAAAGGATTCAAAGACTACAAAAAATAGAATTCAAATAGTACAAAAACAGTCATTGTAACAATATAAACCATAAGGCTTAGGGCGGTCAAGTAGACGGTGGCGGCTCAAAGCTGACCAGTAGCCAGTGTCTGAGAAATGGAGAAGGAGGTGAGCAAGGAGAGAAGGAGAGTCGACAACAAAGGGGGCTGGAGTTGCACAAAAGAATAAGGGAGAGAGGAAGAAGGGAGAGGAAAAGGAAGGACGGGGGGTGGATAACAACAGGGTGCAGGGCTCCCAAACATCGAAATGATTTCTAATAGCCAAGTGGACATCATATAGAAAGAGTGGGATGGCAATATGAGAGCCATGGGTCCCATATCTTAAGAAATTTGGCATGACTATTGAGAAGGATGCTGGTTAGTTGTTTTAAGATGCCTTTTTTTATACCCAATAATGTTACTGGCCTGTTGCCAATTAACCTAGTTGCAAAATGTTCTTTCCAGCTATTTCTTTTTAGTACCACTTACTTTGCCAGCTGTCTCAACTTTTTTGAGATGTGTTTCTGCCATCAATTTCAAAAATATCTTAAAATGGTACATTTTCTCGGTTAAAAAAACATTTGACATATAAAGTAAGTGTGCTTTTAAAAAATCTAAATTTAATTGTTTATTTTTATCAATTTACAAAATGCAAAGTGAGCGAACAGAAGAAAAATCAAAATAAATATTTGGTGTGACTACCCGTTGGCTTCAAACCAGCATCAATTCTTACACTTGCACACTTTGTACATGTGCACAAAGTCAAGGATTTTGCAGTATGAGAGTCAGGTGTTTTGACAAGTCCATTAAAAAAAAAAGAACAAAGAGTCCCATGATGTAAATCAATCATTAGAGATGTGCACGACAGAAAAATTTGTTTTGTTTCAATCCGGATTCATTCATTAAAGGGGTTGTAAAGGTATATTTAAAAAAAATAATAAAAAAAATAACAAACGTGTCTATACTTACCTACTCTGTGCAATGAAATCGCACAGAGCGGCTGAGAACCTCCTCTTTTCAGGTCCCCCGCTGGCGCTCCTATTCTCTCCTCTCGGTCCAGTGTCCTCATGGGAAGCCGCTCTGTGTCCATTGACACAGACAGCGGACTCGGCCTCGCCCCCTGCCACTGGCTTTGATTGCCATTGGCTTCCAGTGCCCCAGCAAAGCCAGCAAGACCCAGAAGAGAGAGGAGAAAATATCTGCAGATGTGCATGGCGCTGGATCGAATGAGGTCTCAGTTAAGTAAAGGGGGGCTGAGGGGGCGAAGCTGACACCTAAACATTTTTTACCTTAAAGCAAGGAATGCATTAAGGTAAAAAATGTTTAGACTTTACAACCACTTTAAGTAAATTATTTTGTTTCATTATAATCGTTATGTTAGAATGATTCGTTTTCAGAATTTGTTTCGTATAGTCATATTTGTTTTGTATATTTGTTGTTCTGAACATCATATTTTTCGGAAATTATTTTGGAAGATTGGCTATATTAATTTTAATGCATTCTGAGTCTTTCCTGCTAGTCCAACCCACAAAGAGAAATGGAATGAGCTGATTGGACGATTTTGACTGGAGTCGCGTGCCTCCAAAAGTAACTAATGGAATGGAATTAATTTCAGATTTATTTGTTGTGTTGTGAGTAGGGATGAGCCGAACACCCCCCTGTTCGGTTCGCACCAGAACATGCGAACAGGAAAAAAGTTCACTCGAACACGCGAACACCGTTAAAGTCTATGGGACACGAACATGAATAATCAAAAGTGCTAATTTTAAAGGCTTAAATGCAAGTTATTGTCATAAAAAGTGTTTGGGGACCTGGGTCCTGCCCCAGGGGACATGGATCAATGCAAAAAAAAGTTTTAAAAACGGCCGTTTTTTCAGGAGCAGTGATTTTAATAATGCTTAAAGTCAAACAATAAAAGTGTAATATCCCTTTAAATTTCGTACCTGGGGGGTGTCTATAGTATGCCTGTAAAGGGGCGCATGTTTCCCGTGTTTAGAACAACCTGACAGCAAAATGACATTTCGAAGGAAAAAAAGCCATTTAAAACTACCCGCGGCTATTGCATTGCCGACAATACACATAGAAGTTCATTGATAAAAACGGCATGGGAATTCCCCACAGGGAAACCCCGAACCAAAATAAAAAAAAAAAAAATGAAGTGGGAGTCCCCCTAAATTCCATACCAGGCCCTTCAGGTCTGGTATGGATATTAAGGGGAACCCCGGCCAAAATTTTTTAAAAAAATGACGTGGAGTTCCCCCTAAATTCCATACCAGACCCTTCAGGTCTGGTATGGATTTTAAGGGGAACCCCGCGCCAAAAAAAAAAAAAAAAAAACGGCGTGGGGTTCCCCCAAAAATCCATACCAGACCCTTATCCGAGCACGCAACCTGGCAGGCCGCAGGAAAAGAGGGGGGGACGAGAGTGCAGCCCCCCCCCTCCTGAACCGTACCAGGCCACATGCCCTCAACATTGGGAGGGTGCTTTGGGGTAGCCCCCAAAACACCTTGTCCCCATGTTGATGAGGACAAGGGCCTCGTCCCCACAACCGTGGCCGGTGGTTGTGGGGGTCTGCGGGCGGGGGGCTTATCGGAATCTGGAAGCCCCCTTTAACAAGGGGACCCCCAGATCCCGGCCCCCCCCCTGTGTGAAATGGTAAGGGGGTACTTACCCCTACCATTTCACTAAAAAAGTGTCAAAATAGTTAAAAATGACAAGAGACAGTTTTTGACAATTCCTTTATTTAAATGCTTCTTCTATCTTCCTTCATCTTCTTCTTCTTCTGGTTCTTCTGGCTCTTCTGGTTCTTCCTCCGGCGTTTTCGTCCAGCATCTCCTCCGCGGCGTCTTCTATCTTCTTCTCCTCGGGCCGCTCCGCACCCATGGCATGGGGGGAGGCTCCCGCTCTTCTCTTCATCTTCTTCTTCATCCTCTTCTCTTCTTCATCTTCTTCATCTTCTTCATCTTCATCTTCTCTTCTTAATTTTCTTCTGCGGGCCGCTCCGCATCCATGCATGGAGGGAGGCTCCCGCTGTGTGACGGCGTCTCCTCGTCTGACGGTTCTTAAATAACGGGGGGCGGGGCCACCCGGTGACCCCGCCCCCCTCTGACGCACGGTGACTTGACGGGACTTCCCTGTGACGTCACGGGGAATGCCACAGGGAAGTCCCGTCATGTCCCGTGCGTCAGAGGGGGGCGGGGTCACCGGGTGGCCCCGCCCCCCGTTATTTAAGAACCGTCAGATGAGGAGACGCCGTCACACAGCGGGAGCCTCCCTCCATGCATGGATGCGGAGCGGCCCGCAGAAGAAAATTAAGAAGAGAAGATGAAGATGAAGAAGATGAAGAAGATGAAGAAGAGAAGAGGATGAAGAAGAAGATGAAGAGAGGGGCGGGAGCCTCCCCCCATGCCATGGGTGCGGAGCGGCCCGAGGAGAAGAAGATAGAAGACGCCGCGGAGGAGATGCTGGACGAGAACGCCGGAGGAAGAACCAGAAGAGCCAGAAGAACCAGAAGAAGAAGATGAAGGAAGATAGAAGAAGCATTTAAATAAAGGAATTGTCAAAAACTGTCTCTTGTCATTTTTAACTATTTTGACACTTTTTTAGTGAAATGGTAGGGGTAAGTACCCCCTTACCATTTCACACAGGGGGGGGCCGGGATCTGGGGGTCCCCTTGTTAAAGGGGGCTTCCAGATTCCGATAAGCCCCCCCCCCCGCAGACCCCCACAACCACCGGCCACAGTTGTGGGGATGAGGCCCTTGTCCTCATCAACATGGGGACAAGGTGTTTTGGGGGGCTACCCCAAAGCACCCTCCCAATGTTGAGGGCATGTGGCCTGGTACGGTTCAGGAGGGGGGGGGGGGCGCACTCTCGTCCCCCCCTCTTTTCCTGCGGCCTGCCAGGTTGCGTGCTCGGATAAGGGTCTGGTATGGATTTTTGGGGGAACCCCACGCCATTTTTTTTTTTTTTTGGCGCGGGGTTCCCCTTAAAATCCATACCAGACCTGAAGGGTCTGGTATGGAATTTAGGGGGAACCCCACGTCATTTTTTTTTTTTAATTTTGGCCGGGGTTCCCCTTAATATCCATACCAGACCTGAAGGGCCTGGTATGGAATTTAGGGGGACCCCCCCACGTCATTTTTTTTTTTTTTTTAATTTTGGTTCGGGGTTTCCCTGTGGGGAATTCCCATGCCGTTTTTATCAATGAACTTTTATGTGTATTGTCGGACCGGCAATTCATTAATAGCCGCGGGTAGTTTTAAATGAGTTTTTTCCTTCGAAATGTCATTTTGCTGTCAGACTGTTCTAAACACGGGAAACATGCGCCCCTTTACAGGCATACTATAGACACCCCCCAGGTATGAAATTTAAAGGGATATTACACTTTTATTGTTTGACTTTAAGCATTATTAAAATCACTGCTCCTGAAAAAACGTCCGTTTTTTAAAAACTTTTTTTTGCATTGATCCATGTCCCCTGGGGCAGGACCCGGGTCCCCAAACACTTTTTATGACAATAACTTGCATATAAGCCTTTAAAATTAGCACTTTTGATTTCTCCCATAGACTTTTAAAGGGTGTTCCGCGGCATTCGAATTTGCCGCGAACACCCCAAATTGTTCGGTGTTCGGCGAACTTGCGAACAGCCAATGTTCGAGTCGAACATGAGTTCGACTCGAACTCGAAGCTCATCCCTAGTTGTGAGTCTGAGATTCTGATGACTCCACCTCCATCCAACCTAAATACAATAAGTAGGAATCGTCTTATTTCACGTTTATTATATAGAGCATTTTATTTATTTTTATTCACACTACACACAAACAAATTAAAAATAAATTAATCAGAATCAATTTGAATCATTTGTTATGATGGTATGTTATTTCGGAAGATTCAAACTCATTAACATAAGGCCCAAACTATTGCATTCTGTCACCCAAATAAAACATATTAATACAAATGAATTTGATGTATTTATTATAATTTATTTTGGATTTGTTGAAATTCATTATTATTGTGATTCAGAGATTCAGATACACTTGAATCTCCAAATAACAGAAATGTCATCCAAATTTCGATTCATAATGGAACAAATCGCACATCCATTGTCAACCACATCATCCAGTGATGCAGATCCTCACCAATCATGATGAATAATGCCCAATGCCCACCAAAGCAAAAAAACACATCCGATCACATCACTGCATCTCAGTAAATGAGAGCAACCCAAATGACTGCTGTATTTTAAACAAATGGGTAGGGGATATTAAGTGGTGTCATTGAGCAATTATGGCCATGATTATACTCTATTTGTTCAGAAATGCCAGCCATCCGGCCCTGGCCCCTTTGTTTACATTCAATTGTCAGCCAGGAATCCACCTTGTTACATAGTTAATCTGGTTTTAAAAAGACACAAGTCCACCCAGTTCAACCAAAAAAAAAAAAGCACACCCAAAATAGGAAACCTCTATATATACTTGTATATACTATCCTATACCCACAGTTGAACCTGAAGAAGGCAAAAAAGAAAAAAAAAACAATAAAGTATGATCCAATTTGCTCCAGCGGGAAAAAAAATCCTTTCTGATCCCCCAAGAGGCAATAGGATATTTCCTGGGTCAACTTTAGCTATAAATATTAGTATCCAGTTATATTATGTGCATTTAGGAAAGATTCCATGCCTTTTTTTAAAAAACAATCTACTGAGCTGGCCAGAACGAGCTCTTGGGGGAATCTGTTCCACATTTTCACATCTCTTACTGTGAAGAAACCTTTCCATATTTGAAGAGTAAGGCCGCGTACAATGTGCGATCAGAGCTTCCCAGCGTAAAATGTGCGATCAGAGCTTGTTGTCGGAAATTCCGACCGTGTGTAGGCTTCATCGGACAGTTTCCATCAGAATTTCCGTCTCACAAAATTTAAGATCTGATTCTCAAATTTTCCGACAACAAAATCCGTTCGCGCAAATTCTGATCGTGTGTACAAAATTCCGACGTACAAAGTGCCACGCATGCTCAGAATAAATTACGAGATGGAAGCGCTCGGTCTGGTAAAACTACCGTTCGTAATGGAGGTAGCACATTCGTCACGCTGCAAATTTTAGAATCTTTTAATGCAGCGCATTCTCTTCTTCTTTATAATGCTAGAAGAATGAAGTTGTTTTGCTGCTCATATTTACAAACTCACAAACTGATTTCTTTATTATTTCTCGTGATTTCATGAATATAATTTTTTTCATTTTCGTCAGATCTCCAGAAGAATTTGTTTTTTTGGTTTGTATAGTGTATATTTTTTTAATCAAGATCTCCTGGGTTTTTTTTGGGTGATCTCCCTAATTTTTTTTGTGGGTTTTGTGTGTCAAGTTACCACAGCACCATTATTATCTTGTTTTTTTTTTACCTCAAGGAGGTTGTTTGGTGTTGGTGTCCCTTGTTAATTTGACTTTGTATTTTTGAAATGTACCTGCCTACTCACAAACAAACTGTCCTTGAAGGAAAACATATAGGCAAGTATTTGTGAAAAATAAATATCCCTTTATTAGGGGTCATAACCAAATAAAGAGGAAGGCAACGCTGGAGAAACTGCTGAAATTGGCAAAGCCTTTGTACCCCAGGGCACACATCAATTATTTGCCAGCCAAATTTGGTGGCCTGAGGAGTCCTTATAATAGTGAGCACAGTCCCAGACTACAAGATATCAGGAACAGCAGCAGATGACATGTATGTCCCCAGGCTGTGTTCATACAACAGCCTGCGTCTTTTGTCAGACCAGACTGAACCCAGGCCATCACTTTCTTGTCTTCCTTCCACTCTTCCTTCCAGGCTTACATCCAGGCTGTGGCTGAGGTGTTGGAGGTGTGGCAGGAGGAGGAGGAGGATGGTCCAACTCACACAGGTGGGTTTTGTTGGTGATTTTGCCCCTCAAACCCTTATTTAGTGTGAGGTACATGATTTCCTCACACAAGAGGCGTTGGCCCTCCTCCATTTCCTGCAGTTTGCATGCAGTCATGGAGGCAAAGGCTTCTTGAAGAGTGGGGGTGGTGCTGAGGGCTGCAGAAGCCTACCCAGTCAACCTGAGTGCTGACTCCTCCATGTTCCTCCCCTTCCTGGGCCTTTTTGGTGGAAGGCGGAGGGGAGGGACCTGTGATTCTGTCAGGCTACTGGGCCCGGCCACCTGCTGGCTGTCACATTCCACAGCCTCCTCCTGGCTGCCACAATCCACAGCCTCCTCCTGGCTGCCACGTTCCACGCCCTCCTCCTGGCTGAGGCTTTCCTGTGTATGAAAAAGGGACATAGTTTTAGTTTTTTGGTCATCAATCACACACAATTTTCAGCTCATGACTGTTGCAAATTGAATGTTAAGAAATAGAAAAGACTATCGTTCTGACCCAGCATTTTTCATTCTTGTCACAATCATTTTTGGCCACTACTGTCTATTGATATGTAAAACACTTTATTAAATCAGCAATTAGTGATCAATAATAACGTCTAGTTAACATAATTAATTTTTTGACAAGAAATATGTTGAACAATGCTATACCTGGCTCAAGCTGGGCTCCTCCACTGCTTCCTGGCTGGAAGGCCCAGGTTGGGCATCGGAAGCCTCAGCTGAGGTAGAAGGAAGCGTGGAAGGAAGGGTTGAAGGAAGAGTGGAGAGTGATGGCCTGACTTCAGTCTGGTCTGACAGAAAATTTAGTCTATCATAGTACCACAGCCTGGGTAAATAAATGTCATCGGCTGCTGCTCCGGATCTCTGGGAATCCTGGAACTTCTTGCGCACCCTAAGATATGTGCTCCTCAGGCCACCAATTTTTGTTTTTAAATAGGGGATGTTTGCCGTGGGGACGTGCGGCTTCACCAACTCCAGCAGTTTTTTCACCGCTGCCTGCCTCTTTAATTTGTTGTTATAATTCAAATTTTATGTCCCACCAACTTACTCAATTTGTCATCATGGGTTTCATTTAAAGTCCCACTTTTTAGTTGCTTTGCTGCCTCCGGCCGCAATTGTGTTTTTATTTTTTGTTGTTATAATTCAGATGTTTGACCTGCCACAGACAGGGCAGCTCCCTGTACTTGTCTATGAAGATTGGGAGAAAGCTGTGGTCTTTGAACCCATCCATTTTCTCTGCAAGACACAACACAAGACAAACCCTAATGTCAGGCTAAACTCTCCTAATCTTGACCCAATATAGGCCTCAATCTATAAGTAGTATAGGGCCAGTGATGCACCAAGTTAAAATTGGACCTTCGTTAGAACGATCGTCACTTCCGTTACTTCGTTCTTCGCTCACAGATCGTACGTACGACGCACGCGTGTTATGCTTTATATACACTGTGCATGCGTGAAACTCCGCCCACCCCTGACGTTCCTTCTAGTCTATTCCCCGCCCCTTGTCTTTCAGCGCAGTGGGGAGAGAGAGCACATGGCAGAGACACAGCAGGTGCATGATAATCTCAGCAACAAGGATGACGAAAGCCCGGAGCCACGAATGCCCCGATCCAGGAGGAGATTTAAGGCCTCAAATATGTCCTTTGGTGAGATGCTGGAGATGGTGGACATCTTGAAGAGGGCCGACTGTGATGGGAAGCATGGACCTTAGCCAAACCCAAATGTGAGAAAGGCCAAGATCATGACTAAAGTTGTGAAGATAAGAAGACGCACAAGGGCTCACTGCACATAAAAACACAGATGCATATATGCTACGATTTTCACCTTTTTTGATAATAATGTTTGTAATGTATATTTTTTCAATAAATTTGATTGTTTATATTGTTTCCTCTTCCATTGATTCTTGGCCTAAAAAGTCCACCCTCTTGGTAATACTTGTAGTAGTACCCCCTACTGTCTCCTTAAAGTTTTGAAGAGTCTGCAGAAGAATTTTGGGGTACGGCGATCCAAGAATCAACTGAGGAAATGATGGTCAGACCTCTAATTGAGGGAGCACAATCAGTACAGAAGGATCAAGAGAGTGCTTCTAAAAAGTAAGTAGTTGTCCTGTGTTCCTATTATTATTATTATTACTTGCATGCTGCTCCATGTGCTTTTCTTTACTGTTGTACAGTTTAAAATGGCAACTTTCATGGTCATGGGCACATTAATCGGTCATAGGAAACATCGTTCATTCGCCCACTAAAATACGATGTTTTGGGCACATGCAGGTTAACTACATTTGTTCAGGACTATTTGTATTAAAAGAAGTTTGTTGTCTAGATGGGTTTGTAACTAGAATGGAATGCAAACTTGATTCAGTGTAAAAGAGAGGACACTCAGCAGCTGTTTACACATCTGGACGCAGGAGCACTAGTGTGGGACACCAGAACAAACTTTTTAGGATGTCCCACACAGGTGCTCCAGTGGATATTTGGGGTGTCACCATGTGTGAAACTTAATGGTTAATCAGTGGGGAGAGCAGGGGATTATAACGGTGCCAGAGAGAAGAGTATGAAAATAAGATAGTAAATGTAAAATTATACTTTATTTAGCACAATTCAATACATACAAAAATGTTAAAATCATTAGCTGCAATTAACATAGATATTGTACATAACCACAATGAAGTGGAGTGGGCCAGGTGGAGATGGCCTTCAAAGCAAGAGCTCAGTATCCTTTCCTTTATGTTTTGTCAAGACATTGGCTTCCTCAGGGAATGGTAAGAGCTTGTTGCAATATACAAGAATCTATGCATAGAGATACAAAGACATCATATAAACAAACAAATAGACATTGGGGTATAAGCTAATTGAAAACAAACTAGAAATATAAGTTGAGGTATAAGTTGAGGTATATGGCTGGACTGACTCACAAGGGGAGGTGACCATATGGAACCCCAAAAAACCCGAACATACCTGGAAACCAGACACCCGGGGAGGCCCGGCAGAGAATCACCAGCTAAGGAAAAGCCGTAACGCACCGTATCTATGTTTGCAGGGGGCACATAAAAGACCTAGCAATCAAAATGTATTGAAAATTAGGAGAAGGTAGTGGCTATGTAGATTCAAAGTGTGTATAAGACACGCAATTTTTTAGAACGTAAATAGGGTCGGAGACCGCACATAAATTAATAGGGCATTGAAGCCTCAAAGAGGACTCGCACTTTAAAAGCAAGTTGGTTGATAAGACAAAAACGCCTGAAGGTGGGTGGGGAGACAAGCTAGGAAGCTAGTGACGGTAATGGATGATAATCTGAAAAAATGCAGAAAATAAACCATTTATCCTTGCAGATAGAGGTAATGACAACACTCCAATAAAGAGGTGAGAAGTAAATGGTAAAAGAAGGGCTTACCAAACGAGCTGTTTGTACAGCATATGGCTAAGGAAGATGATTGTTCATATGGCATATGAAAACAGGCCTATGACAGGGGATTGATGAGTCCTGGGAAAGGATGAATAAGAGCAACATTGAGAAGAAGGAAGGGGATTGTTCGAAAATGATGAGGAATAAGAAGCAATTAGAAATTACCTTGCCAGTGTCTGTAGGGCTTGTGCAGGCGCTTGTCATGTCCAGCTGTCTGGATGGACGGGCCGGCTATTATATACCCCCCACACCTGATCGGAATTCGATCAGGTGTGCGGACGCTAGAGTGGGGCATCTGCGCATGCGCATTAGGTGGCGTCCCGGAGCCTACAAGGTCCGAGATGCACCGCGGGCGCACGCTCGAGATCACCTGGCCTCAAAGCAGCCAATGGGAAAGTGGGAGTCGCCGTCAGAAGGAGATCCGATGACGCAGCCAGAGTCCCATTGGCAGATGGATTGTGGGAGGCTGGGTGACGCGAGCGGTGCGCAGATGCCCAGGGCAGACAGAGGTTGTACTGCCCTGGGCGTCCATACAAACAACAACAATGCGGGCCCCGCCCATCGACGCGGGGGATCAAGCCACACCCCCCCGGGGAGAGAATGGAAAGCAGGCACCAATGGGAATTCGGGGATAGGGCCCCCTGATTGAGAAACTAAATGTGGGGAGAGGCGCTGGGTGAGGGAGAAACTCCCCAAGCATCCCATCGGCCCCGTGGGTCTGTAGGGGCAGAGGGGATGTCCCCGCGCCTCAGCCCACGTGATCCAGCCACATACATCATCAGATGCATAGAAAATAAGAGTCCCAGTGGGGACACGAGAAAACTAAGAAACAAAAGTCTGGGAAAACTAATACAAAAGTAGAGTACACTAATATAAACTGCAGAATAAAGAACAACCAAATATGTAGATATTGATTATAGGACATCACGGAGTTAGTGTGTTATACATTAGTGGTAAATGTTGATAGGAATAAATACATAAGTCATTGTTTGTTCTTGATAAAAGGACTAAGACTGTATGGGAAGGACACAATAACATACCATGGCAAGAGAAAAAGGAAAAGGGAATGGGAAAAGAAGGGGAAAAGAAGAAAAGAAAAAAAGGAAAGGAAAAGAAAGTAGGAGGATATGGGAAAAGAAAAAGAGGAAGGGAGATGATGAAAAGGGGGAAGAGGGGGGGGGGAGGGGAAAGAGAATTGGAAGGGGGGGGGGGACGAAAAGTACTGAGATTGGTAGGGATGGAGAGGGAACGCATGATAGCTAAATATATGGATACAAATAGTAGGGCAAGGGGCGATGAACTGAAAAATATCAAGCATCACAGAAAGGGTTTGAAGCTGATGTGTTCATTGAGCCCAGGGAGTTTTGTAGCCTGTAAGGTATGGATCCATTTTGTCTCCAATTGTAGTAGTCTGTTATCAATGCTTCCACCTCTAGCATGTGAGGGGACATTGTTCTTGTAGATTCTTGTATATTTCAACAAGCTCTTACCATTCCCTGAGGAAGCCAATGTCTTGGCGAAACATGTAGGAAAGGATACTGAGCTCTTGCTTTGAAGGCCGTCTCCACCTGGCCCACTCCACTTCATTATGGTCATGAACAATATCTATGTTAATTGCAGCTAATGATTTTAACATTTTTTGTATGTATTGAATTGTGCTAAATAAAGTATATTTTTGTAATTTTACATTTACTATCTTATTTTCATACTCTTCTCTCTGGCACCGTTATAATCCCCTGCTCTCCCCACTGATTAACCATTACGTTTTTTTGGGATGAGGTGCTGTATCTGACGTAACCTGTCTAGCCATACATTTATTTTTCATGTGTGAAACTTGTCCAAAAAGGGAAGTATTCCAGCATTGGAAAGGTAAAAAAAATGTCTTCAGCTTGAAACTCTGCCAAAACACACAATTGTACGACACTTCCAAGCAATGTTTCATATTACTATTTCTGCCCTCAAATATCTGTGTGCTATTTATACCTTTTTTTTATTCCCATAGGGGAGAAAAGTCTCAGGACATCTGAGGACACCAGGGACCCCCCCCTCCGAAAAAAGGGGAAGTCACCAAAACACAAGCAGAGGAGGAGGAGGGAGACGTTTTGGAAGTGGGCGAAATTGTCACCACAACAGGTGAGTGTTTGAGACCACATCTTCAGGTAATAGATGGATGCCTGCATATTTATAATACATGGTGTGTTTTTTTGTTTTTTTTTAGGTGATGTGGATGTTGTGGAAGAAGAATGTCATTTCACAAGTGAAAGTGCCCAGATCCTTATCGGGGAGACAATGGGGTGCAATCGCAATTTAGAAAATCTTAAGCAAAACATCAATGATGTTCAACAAAAATGAAGAACATCATTGATGTTTTAGGGAGAATCTAAACCACACAAAAATTTTACCCTTTTATTGTGTATTTTTGCTTTTAAAAAAAGATTTAAAGTATTTTAAAAGCCAAATTTTGAAGATGCACACAGTGTGTCAACATGTGGTATCTGCCATCACAGGAGATCAATGTACTCATTTTGTGGGTGCAACCCCTTCCTCCCAACTAAAGTAGCTGAGAGGAAAAGGATGCACCCCCAAAACACGTCCATTGTTCCCCTATGATGGGAGCTAGCACATGTTGACATTAGGCATGAGATCAGGAATGGAAATCCTCATTTTGACTCTCAATTTGTGTGCATGTTCAAAATTTGGCTTTTACAGGGGTGACATCACCCCATATGATGAAGGCAAAATCAACACAGTTTTGACATACTAATGTCTGATATATTGCCTTCACTTTATCAAAGTTGAACTTTGTAAGTTCCTGAGTTGTGTATGTTATGCTTTGAAACATTCCTGTTTAACCAAAAAGGCTATTTCTAATTAATGTTGGTTTGTTCAAAAACCCTTTTATAAACACACATGTGAATGTGCATTGAGTAAAAAGTTTTATACTCAACAATGTGTGGCTTCTTCTTTCAATGCTTAAAAGCATTTTTTGGAGTAAGCTGGTGTTTACACAATGGGGGTTATTTACTAAAGGCAAATCCACTTTGCACTACAAGCGCAGTTTAAAGTGCACTTGTAGTGCAAAGTGCTTTATAATTTCCAACAATCACGCCATTTTCGTGACTCCCAAAAATGGTGCTCACAATGATATTTTTATCATTAATGTATTACATACATTAACAACAAAAACAAGGTGTGTCTGTAGCAGACCCACAACATAATAGTTAGCTGAAGTAGAGATTGTCACCTCATGTATCAAAGACATTACGTTTGCACTATTGAAGAAAATGGCCAAAAAAAAAGGCCCATTGGAGAACCTAGGATACAGCTGAAAAACACAAGCAGTAAATCAAATGAAATATTAGTTCAGATTCTAAAAAATATTTATTTAAAAAATGTCTCAGACATTTGCTGGCATATCAATGGCCCCCTTACCCTCAAAGTATTCCAGATATTTTTGTCTCACTTCACTTTGGGGGGGCAAGCCAGGATGGCCAGCTTCAAGTGCCGTCAGGGTTGAAGTATCAGGAAAGCCGGCCTCAGTCCCAACTGAGGCCACATAGTTTGTTCCATTTTTTCAAAGAAAATTGTGCAGAATGCAGCAGGCAAGCACAATATGGTTCAGTTTATATTCCGCTATGTGGATTGGTGTCAGAAATAGGCGGAACCGGCTGGCCATTATCCCGAAAGCATTCTCCACCACTCTTCGGGCTCTGGCCAGCCGGTAATTAAAAACCCTCTGGTCCGGGGTGAGGGTCCTCATGGGAAATGGTCTAATCAGATGTTCACCCAGCCCAAATGCTTCATCAACAACAAAGACAAACGGGAGTCCTTCCATGTTCTCATCCAGAGTAGGCAATCCCAAGCCACCACTCTGGAGATGCTTGTAGAACTCTGTCTGGGCGATGACTCCACCATCCAACATCCGCCCATTCTTCCCCTTGTCCACATAGAGGACCGCCAACATCACAATACTATTAAACCCCTTATAGTTATAATAGTATGACAGCGAGTTGGGGGGGTGGAACTATGTGGACATGTTTCCCGTCAATTGCCCCTCCACAGTTGGGAAAGTCCCAACGATCGGAAAAGTGGGATGCCACAGTCTGCCATTCATGTGACATTGAAAGAAACTGTGGAGTCAAACAAGAAAAAAAATTTAATTTTGCACATAAACATTGCAAGCAGATTAGACACAAACATTCTTGGCCAACATCAGTATAACATTTATTTGAAGGAGTATTTAAAGACAAAAGTATAATGTCCAATTATCAGATTCCTTCCCCCTCTCTGATGGCCCATTGTAAAAATTTGAGGGGGGGGAGATGTTTTGGACAGGTAACCCTCTCCACTTCATTGAGAGCTGAATGCATACACAATGTGTGTTACTTTGGCCAACCCCTCCTTACTTACACTATTGGCAGCCCACTGGAGAGGTAAAAAGTGTCATAATACAAAAATAAAAATACACACTGTACAAATGGAAACACATTTTTACATTCTGCAATTACCTATCAAGATAATAGGAGAACAAAAGTTTAAACAGTACCATTTGAAAGAATTCAGGCAGGCCCTTTCACTACATGCTTTGGTGAATTCATCCATGAATATGAACAGAAAAGAGGTGGGTATAGTATGTATGGGTTTGGCAAAGTCAGCAGATAGAGGATTAGTATCGGTTGACGTAGCGGTTGGGGGGAGGGAGGGTTCCAATTGATTTTGGGACCCCCAAAAAAAACCTCTGGCACTCATGAATTTAAGCACACAAATAACATTTGGACACATTTTAGGGGGTGTTTAGGGTAAGCACTACAATGGAGCTGCCAAAATACATTGTTAAGTGACTAGGCTAGGTGTGTATGGGCCCAGAATAGCATGATGGGGAGGTTAGTGAAGGAAAATATGTATGAAGGACAAAAAAGGAAGTTTAAAAAATTAAAGTATGCATAAGAACAAAGGAGACATTCACAGCATATTACAATCATAGGTCTCTGGAATAATGATCCCCAGAGCCTGGGGGGGAGATGCCTGTCGAGAACTTGATGTCCTGCAGACTTCTCCCCATCGCCAAGTACCGCAACGTGGCGACTAGCCTCTGTTCAGGAGTGATGGCTTGCCGCATGCAGGTGTCCTGCTTTGTAATATAAGGGGACAGCAAAGCCAACAGATGGTGAAAAACAGGGTCCGTCATCTGGATATACTGTAATTCCTGAAATCATCAGGATTATTCTCACGGATCTCCCACAACAAAGGCATATGAGAGAATTGGTCACGCTGGAGTAACCAATTCTTGGTCCATGAACTCCTCCTCCCCGCCCTGTTCATGGACTGGGCTTGGGTCAAAGTAAGAACCCCAACACCAAGCCCCTGCATAGCACCAACTCTACGATGAGTACGTAACCGCAACATGGCTTCAAATCGGTCGGCTGGTCAGAACGAACTAACAGAACGCACTGAAAAACAGCAAGGCCTGACAAGAGCGAGTTGAAAATCAGATACGAGCGGACAAGAACGCACTGAAAAAAACAGATAAGAACTGGCTACACGCACTGAAAACCAGATACAAATCTACAAGCACAAACTGAAAAGCAGTAAGGGACTGAAAAGCACGAGTCTGAAAAGTGAATCGTCTCTCACCAAACTTCTACTAACACGAGATTAGCAGAAGGAGCCCAAAGGGTGGCGCACTTGGTATTGAACTGTCCTTTTCTAGTCCCGTCATACGTGTTGTACGTCACCGCGTTCTTGACGTTCGGAAAATCCGACAACTTTGTGTGACTGTGTGTATGCAAGACAAGTTTGAGCCAACATCCGTCGGAAAAAATCAATGGATTTTGTTGCCGGAATGTCCGATCAATGTCCGATCGTGTGTACGGGGCATTACTCTCTTTTTCCAGACGTAAAGAGTGCCCCCTTGTCCTCTGTGATGACCTTAAGGTGAATAACTCAGCACCGAGTTCACTATATGGACCACTTATGTATTTGTACATGTTGATCATATCCCCCTCAATCTCCTCTTCTCAAGAGAGAATAAATTACGTTCAGCTAATCGTTCCTCGTAGCTGAGTTCCTCCATGCCTCTTATCAGTTTTGGAACTATGTCAAATGCTTTTGTAAATAAACATTTTCCTAAAGTTCAGCTTTAAAGGGGAACTAAAGTCCACAATACTTTTTTTTTCAATCAGAAAAATGTTTATTACAAACAGTTTGACAATCCAGGGTATGGCAGTACATAACATTTTGTACAGCAGAAAAAAACAACATTTGTACACGTAGTCAGATATAGATACTGCATATATGCCATCTAACCCATATCCAGTACACCATCTGCTCAGTGAAACACTCATTTTTCCCAATGCAGCGCAAGATAATACCTCAGAGAATCATCCTAATTGAATGCAAGTCATACACGTATGGCCTATTCGTGCACAGAAATATTCTCTGGTATACAAGTTCCCTTGGGCTAAGACCAGGGGTATCTAACCACAATCCCCACAGTTTTTCAAATTTACCAGGACATTTTCTGCATAGGTAAATATGGCTTTGTAAAAGTAGCAAACTACCTACAGAGGATACCCATAAATTATGCTTAGAAGGATGAGGGGATTAAAGTCCACAATACTTACATTACTGCCAACTGTCCAACACCCATGAGCAGGAGCATTGCTAGGGGGTGGCTACTGGGGCTACAGCCCCGAATCTGGGGCCCATAGCCCCGAGTCTCTTGCTGCAGGGTCCCTGCCTAACCAGCGGGTTGCGACTGCTGCGGCGGGTGGACTAGCTGCATGAGAGAGGCAGAGGAAAGGAGAGAAGCGAGCGGGCGGACGAGCAGAGATGACATCTCTCTTCGCCCGCTCCACATCAGCGCTCTTCACACCCAGGCCTTTTCAATTTGGGAGTGAGGTGCGGTGAGCAGCAGAGAGGTGACATCATCTCTCACTGCCCGCCACACATCAGCACTTTTCCGCCCTCACAGCACAGTGGAGTGGAGGTCACGAGCTTCCTGTCATCGTGGAGCTCCAGGTGCGGCGGGGAGCAGCGAGATTACATCATCTCTCACTGCCCGCCCCGCATCACCGCTCTCCTGCTCTCACTCACTGGACCAGTGCTGTCAGCCTGCCGTCAATGCACATTTGGTGGCACTGGCTGACATGGCAAGTGACAATCCACATCAGTTGGCAAGTGACAACCCGCATCTGGTGGCCGGTGACATGGCAAGTGACAATCTGCAAATGGTGGCAGGAGATGTGGCAATCTGCAATTGGAGCCAGGAGACGTGGCAAATGACAATCTGCAAATGGTGGCAGGTGACGTGGCAATCTGCAAATGGTGGCAGGTGATGTGGCAAGTGACACAGTGCATCTCGTGACAGGAGATGTGGCAAGTGACACACCCATGGCTCCCACTGATTCTGCAGTATGGTGAGTTGAACCACTTCATTATATATTAGAATGTAACAATAGAAATAATGCACTTCAATCACCCTGCCCCCCCCCCCCCCCCCTGCGCGGCCATGCAAAAATATTGGTGACTGCTGCTGTGGGCTCTAGCCCTAGATCTTTTGTAGACCTAGCAATGACCCTGACCATGAGGATCCTTGTTGGTGCCAGCATCTTCTCCCCTACTTTTCTCAGCTGCTGGTCTTCATTCACAGGAGTTCAGTCACCCTGGCACACAGGAACAGTGTCAGACTATACACTAATGTGCAGTTCAGTGCATGTCTCTTCTGCAATAAGCAGCCTGCCTGCTCTCAATTTAAAAAAAAAGACTTTAGTTCCACTTTAAGTAGTTTGATGAATGATTCCCATGATTTACTGCACTTATGCATTTAGATTACCAAACCACTTCAAATAGCTGTATGTTTTATACACTGACAAGGTTAAAAGGTACAAAACTTTTTAATTTATATTTTCCTGTTCTTTCCTAATCTATGCTTGTCATTCCATCTTTACTTTTTAATGTATTGCAATAGAAATGTCACTCAACTTTTTTAAATGTAAAAAGTATTTTATGATGCTCACTACTGGGCACAAAGAATTGTTGTCACAAGTTGATTTTGTGAATGTATCATAATAATTACTACCCACTGAACACTTTCTTTTTGTATATTTTGAGCTATATTATTTGGCAAATATGTAAATCCTTCTTCTGACCTGACAACTATTCCAAATCCATGGGAAGATTATATATATCAGCTAAAATATTTTTTTTGCTTTGGATTTTGATATATACAGGTATGCATGTACACTATATTACCAAAAGTATTGGGAAGCCTGTCTTTACACAAACTTTAATGGAATTCCAGTCTTAGGCTCTATTCACATTAATGCATTTTTTGATGCTTTTGCATTTTGCAGAAATGCAGGGAATTTCTATGGAACACGTTCACATCAATGCATTTTTGTGCCCCTGCATTTTTGGAAAGGGTTGGGGACTTTTTTACACGCAAAATGCAATATTTTGCATGTAATAGACCTGCATCCACGATTTACATTTTGCAATTTGAGTTTTTTTATTTTATATTCACTATATATAGCTGGTTGCTAAGGAGTGGGCCGGGAAGCCGGCCACCGCGTCCTTAACAACCGATGAGTCATCAGATGTCAGAGGGGTTACCCACTGACAGCTGAATGTAAAAAAATAATTGCCAGCTAAAAAAATTCACAAAAAAATGGCGTGGGGTCCCCCCCAAGACTATACCAGACCCTCCGGTCTGGTATGGATTAGGAAGGGACACCCCCATGCCAAAATTTAAAAAAATAATGGTGTGGAGTCCCCCCCAAAATCCATACCAGACTCTTATCGGAGCATGCAGCCTGGTAGGTCAGGAATGGGAGGGGCCAAGTGCACTCCCCCCCCGAACCATAACAGGCTGCATGCCCTCAACATGGGCGGTGGGTGCTTTGCGCCCCCCCACCTCAAAGCACCTTGTCCCCATGTTGATGGGGACAAGGGCCTCTTCCCAAAAACCCTGGCCAGTGGTTGTCAGGGTTTACGGGCATGGGGCTTATCGGAATCTGGAAGCCCCCTTTAACAGGGGGACCCTTAGATCCTGCCTCCCCCCATGTGAATGGGTATCAGGTACATCGTACCCCTACCCATTTACCAAAAAAGCAGTGAAATGTAAAGGAAAACAAGAGCCAGTTTTTAACAAGTCCTTTATTAAAAAATAGCTCCGAGCAGATCTTCTTCCGGAACTGTTTCTCTTGGTGCCGTCTTCTCCCGCCGCCGTCTCTCCTGGTGCTGTCTTCTCCCCGAGCCATCTCCTCCCACCACCATCTCTCCTGCCACCGTCTTCTCCTGGAGCTGTCTTCTCCCAAGCCGCTGTCTTCTTCCTTGCCACTGCTGTATTCTTCCTCGCCACTGATATCTTCTTTCTCGCCGCTGGTTACCCACGAAAAACAAAAAAGGCCGCTCTTGTCCTGAGGCTGTCTCCCTTCCTTGTGACATTCCCCGCTGTCTGACATCTCTTATATAGCCATGGTGCGTGGCCATCCAATGACATCATCCAGAGAGCCCACCCCTTGGCCACGCCCCATGACTATATAAGAGATGTCAGACAGCTGGGGATGTCACAACAGAGGAAGACAGCCTCAGGACAAGAGCTGCCTTTTTTGTTTTTAGCAGGTAACCGGCGGCAAGAAAGAAGACAGCGGTGGTGAGGAAGAAGACAGCTCCAGGAGAAGATGGCAGTGGGAAAAGATGGCTCGGGGAGATGACAGCACCGGAAGAGATGGCGGCGGGAGAAGACAGCACGGGGGGAGATGGCGGCAGGAGAAGACGGCTCGGAGCTATTTTTTTAATAAAGGACTTGCCAAAAAACGTCTCTTGTTTTTCTTTACATTTCTCTGCTTTTTTGGTGAATGGGTAGGGGTACGATGTACCCAATACCTTTTCACATATGGGGGACAGAATCTGGGGGGTCTTCCGCAGACCCAGACAACCGCCGGCCAGGGTTGTGGGGAAGAGGCCCATGTCCCCATCAACATTGGAGCAAGGTGTTTTGGCGTGGGGGGTACCCACCCCCCCATGTTGAGGGCATGTGGCCTGGTATGGTTCAGGAGGGGGCCCTCGCTCCTCCCGTCCCTTTCCTGAGCTACCGGGTTACATGCTTGGAAAAGGGTCTGGTATGGATTTTGGGGGGACCCCACGCCATTTAAAAAAAAAAAATTGGCGTGGGGGTATCCTCTCCTAATTCATATCAGACCAAAGGGTCTGGTATGGTCTTGGGGGGGACCCCACACCTTTTTTTTTTTCATGAATTTTTTTAACCGGCAAATTTTTTTCTTTACATTCAGCTGTCAGCAAGGAAGCCCGCTGACAGCTGGTGATTCAACAATTGTTAAGGACGCAGCGGACGGCTTCCCGACCCACTCCTTAGCAACCAGCTATATACAGTAAATGTAAAAAATAAAAAACACACAAATCGCAAAACGCAAATTGCGGCAAAATCACTGTAAAATCACAGTTAAAAAAGCACAGCAATAAGCACTGCAGAAACGCTCAAAAGCAACATGCATAGATGTGAATCAAGCCTTAGTCCTTAGGATTCAATATCGAATTGGCCCACCCTTCTGCAGCTATAACAGCTTTAACTCTTCTGGCTGTCCAAAAGGTTTAGGAGTGTGTCTATGGGAATTTTGACCATTCTTCCAGAAGCACATCTGTGAGGTCAGGCACTGATGTTGGACCAGAAAGCCTGGCTTGCAGTCTCTGCTCTAATTCATCCCTAAGGTTGAGGTCAGGACAGTGAAGGCCAGTCAAGTTCTTCCACTCCAAACTCACTCATCCATGTCTTTATGAACCTTGCTTTGTGCACTGGTACAAATCAGTTATTGGAGGGTGGATTATGGTGTGGGGTTGTTTTTCAGGGGTTGAGATGGGCCCTTAGTTCCAGTGAAGGGAACTCTTAAGGTGTCAGCATACCAAGACATTTTGGATAATTTCACGCTCCCAACTTTGTGGGAACAGTTTGGGCATGGCCCCTTCCTGTTCCAAGCACCAGTGCACAAACAAGGTCCATAAAGACATTGATGAGCGAGTTTGGGGTGGAGGAACTTGACTGGCCTGCACGGAGTCCTGACCTCAACAGGATAGAACACCTTTAAGGATAAATTAAAGCGGAGACTGCGAGCCAGGCCTTCTCATTCACATCAGTGACTGACCACACAAATGCGCTTCTGAAAGAATGGTCAAACATTCCCATAGACATACTTTTAAACCTTGGCATTCCCAGAAGAGTCTAAGCTGTTATAGCTGCAAAGGGTGGGCCAACTCAATATTGAACCCTACGGACTAATGCCCCGTACACACGGTCGGATTTTCCGACGGAAAATGTGTGATAGGACCTTGTTGTCGGAAATTCCGACTGTGTGTAGGCTCCATCACACATTTTCCATCGGATTTTCCGACACACAAAGTTTGAGAGCAGGCTATAAAATTTTCCGACAACAAAATCCGTTGTCGGAATTTCCGATCGTGTGTACACAAGACCGACGCACAAAGTGCCACGCATGTTCAGAATAAATAAAGAGATGAAAGCTATTGGCTACTGCCCCGTTTATAGTCCCGACGTACGTGTTTTATGTCACCGCGGTCAGAATGATCGGATTTTCCGACAACTATTTGTGACCGTGTGTATGCAAGACAAGTTTGAGCCAACATCCGTTGGAAAAAATCCTAGGATTTTGTTGTCGGAATGTCCGATCAATGTCCAACCGTGTGTACGGGGCATAAGACTGGGATGGCATTAAAGTTCATGTGCATGTAAAGGTAGGCGTCTCAATACTTTTGGTAACATAGTGTGTGTAGAAGATAGACAGTGGACACAATTTCCTTTTAAATGTAAACTATTATTGCAGTAGATAACAAAAATAAGCAAGGTCATTTCTTTGATTTGACTTTTATGATCATTTTCCTTTGAACTTGTAGTTCCCTTTTAATGTAAATATGCCCTTACCAAGATCCATGTTGTGTTTATTAAATAAAATAGATTAAAACAGTTTCTAATTATACACTAATCTAAATATTCCCTGTAGTGGGATCTTAAGGCTAAACGTCAAATTAATGCCAAATCACTGTAGCAAGCAACACACTGTTTATTTGCTTGGAGTAGTTTAATCATTTACAGTCTCTGTTTATAAAGCTTGTAAATATGATAATGTCCAAATGGAGTGTTGTAGTGCAAAGATGGGGCTTTAAAACATTCTTTGAATAGACTATGTAACAATATGCATGCTGCCAAAATACACTTGTAAGAGCTTTTTGGTAATGAAGCAACAAAACATTTTTTTTTTTTTGCCATTCACCACCAGCTTTCACATCTTGTATAGCAATGTTTTTATTTTTAAACAGGATTTATGCACACAGTGTTTTTATGTCTAATCATTTTCCCGTCTGCTTCATTATTGCTCCAGTGCACTTCATTGGTACCTATAGAGACCACTCAATTCAATGCACTCAAGTTTCTTTAATTGTGTTTATTTTTACTATTGATATAACACAACCATATCTTTACTTTGTAACTGCACAAACTGTATTTGTATAAACATGTGACTTTTCATAATTCATCTACCAAACAGAGTGCAAAAAGATTAAGACTCAGTTCACACTGCTGCAATACGATTTTGAGGTGATTTTCAATGCAATTATGTAGTGCGATGTTTATGCAACTTTGCATCTTCTATGAGGCCAAATCGCACTGTAAATCTCACCAAAGTAGCACAGGAACCTTTTCCAAAGTCGCTCCATGCTGAGTCGCATTGATGAGAATGGGCACCATTGAATATGTTGTTTTTTCCCTTGTCATGCGACTTTTTGTGACTCAAATGTTTCACTAGTGTGAACCAGCGCTAAAAGAGGAGTCATTAGGAGTGGCATGGTAATAGGGGTACATAAAGAAGCAAGTCAATTTAGGCCCATTAGCTAGGAGCAGAATTCAGTTTTATTTCCCCCTTATCAGGCTAGGTTCACACCTATGCATTTTTTAGAGTGTTTTATGGTTTGCAGAAATGCACTGCAGTCCATTTAACATGGTTTCCTATGAGACACGTTCACATCTATGCATTCTTCAGCCACTGCCTTTTTGGAAAGGGTCAGGGACAGCATATTGCGTTGTGCGTGTAATAAACTTCAATTGACCCGCATCAAAAACACAAGTTTTGCATTTTTGATGCATTTTTACATGCGTTTTGCATTTTTCATTTTTTTTCTGCTTTAACAAACTGTGAATAGCCGGTTCTTAAGGAACTGGTGGCCGCCTCGTCCTTTAAAACCGATAAGTCATCAGCTGTTAGCGGGGTTCCTTGCTGACAGCTGAATGTAAAAAAAAAAAAAATTGCCAGCAAAGAGAAAAAACAGCGTGGGGTCCCCCAATCCATACCAGGTCCTTCAGGTCTGGTGTGGATTTTGAGGGGAACCCCACACCAAATTTTTTTTTTAAATGGCATGCGGTCCCCCCCAAAATTCATACCAGACCCGTATCCAAGCATGCAGGCCAGGAAAGAGGGAGGGAATAAGAGAGCGCCCCCCCTCCTGAATCATACCAGGTCGTATGCCCTCATAAACATGGAGACAAGGTGCTTTGGGAGTGCCCCAAAGCACCACCCCCCCATGTAATGGGCATGTGGCCCAACAATTCCGATGTCAACCGCATAGATGTGAACCTAACCTTAAAGAGGAAGTTCACTGTTGCTTAACATATTAAAAGTCAGCAGCTACAAATACTGTAGCTGCTGAATTTTGGGAAACAAACATTTTACAGCCCATGAAGTTCAGCTCTGTCCTTAATTCTTCGTCAGGCACAGCCATCTTGGATATGGGAACAGGCTGTGACTTCCTAATGTCTCACAGCCAGCTTCTCACTGCACATTTGCGAGACACACCAGTGTTGTGTGACTGATCCTGCAACCTCCAAGGACATGTGATGTGTCTAGCTATGAGTAAGCATCTTTGGATGTGAAACGTGTTAGTGATTTGATCCCCGCTGTGTCCACTTCTGTTATCTGTCTGCGTTTTTGGATTTTAAATTATCTAATAAAAATGCTTTTTGATGGAGTGCGGCAGTTCAGGACTTTTCTATTTCCTTCAACATGTGATGTGTCCCAAGAATCTGCAGGCGGGGGCATCTCAATGAGATGTCATTCTTGTCTAGGCAAGAACTAAGGAATCAGACCTTGACTTTCTTTGCCGTGCAGAACTTAGTGCATTTCTCTGTTGGTTGCCAACGGCCCTCGCTGTAGTACGCTCACCCTCCTTGTTCAAACAAATCTGCCTAACGGCTGAACCGATGAGACACTCATTGTCACACTTCTATGTTTTGTTAATTAGGCTGGAAGTCCCACAAGAACTCGCTTTCCTACAATTGTGGGAAAGGGATCTTGGGGTCACATTTTCTCAAGCTCAGAAGGACAGGATCTTACTTTTTGCTCACGGGGCATCTTTGGCAAGTAGGTGTCAAGAAGGAAGGTATAAAATCCTTGCTAGATGGTACAGAACACCGGCAGTACTGCATCGGATGTTCCTGCAAGTATCAAATGTTTGTTGGCATTGTCTGGAGTCTGAGGACACCCTTTTACACATATTTTGGGAATGTCCAAAGCTGAAAGAATTTTGGACGGTGGTAGCCGAATCCGTCAAAACAATTACAGGTGTGACTCTTGGAGCAAATCAGGCAGCTTTCTTATTACATGATACCCCTCTATCCATTAAAAAATACAAAAATTCACTCCTAAAATATCTCTTACCTGCAGCGAAGATGTGTATCCCAGCATTGTGGAAGAGTACCACCCCTCCAGCAGAAATCTAACAAATGGAGAATCTAATGCCCCGTACACACGGTCGGACTTTGTTCGGACATTCCGACAACAAAATCCTAGGATTTTTTCCGATGGATGTTGGCTCAAACTTGTCTTGCATACACACGGTCACACAAAGTTGTCGGAAAATCCGATGGTTCTAAACGCGGTGACGTAAAACACGTACGTTGGGACTATAAACGGGCCAGTGGCCAATAGCTTTCATCTCTTTATTTAGTCGGATTTGTGTACACACGATCGGAATTTCCGACAACTGATTTTGTTGTCAGAAAATTTAATATCCTGCTCTCAAACTTTGTGTGTCGGAAAATCCGATGGAAAATGTGTGATGGAGCCTACACACGGTCAGAATTTCCGACAACAAGGTCCTATCACACATTTTCCGTCGGAAAATCCATAATTATGGTGCTGAAAGAGCAAGATAAAAAATATTGGAAAGTCTGGACTCCCTATTTCATTTATAAGGAACAGTCCCCTCTAGCCTTTCAGCAGTAGTTGGTCCTCCTAACCTGCCCCGTAGAGCTCAGCCAATAGGCCATAGGGGGTGACCAGGTGTGTGTTTTTGTATTTGTTTTTTCTCCTTCTCCTCTCTCATTCATTCTTTTCTACTTTTCTTTTCTCTTTCTACCTTAAGGACTTAACCAGGGTGCTACTTGGTTAAGGATAATATAATAAAAGGAGAAACAGTGTTGCTTCCTATTGCTCACAAAGTAATTTCATTAAACCATTATACAATTTAATGACACTACAGCATAGCAGTATTTCTATGTTCAATGTTTCTTATTGAAGTTTTTCGAGAAAAAACAAGACAAAACAATTTAAAAAAAAATTAAACATTATCTGACATACATTGGTACATAGTAAGACGATCATAATAGCATCACATTACACATGCGAGTATAAACTCATATCAGAAAAAAAGGACAAACATATTGGTACTGTTTCAAAAAGATCAGTAAATTTATAGCAGGGTATGAAGAGAAAGAAAAATATAAGATTGTTCAAGCCTTTTGAGTTTGCAATTTGTACCCCAACCAGGGATCCCAACGTTTGGAGAATTTGGATAGGCTCAAATTTTTGTACGCCATTATGCGTTCAAATTGGAGAAAGACATCAATGTGGTTTTTAACTTCAGTGATATTAGGGATAACAGATGATTTCTATTAGGCAGGCTACAGCTAAAATGTTAACCACTATAGGTCTCAGCTGCAGTGGGTAGCTATCTATGTTTATGGAGTGAATAGCTTGCTCTATATTTGCTTTCATCAGGACCCCTGTCACAGCAAACATGGTAAATACCTGTGCTCATATCCTAGTAGCTTGTACATGTATATAATCTATCAGGTGTTAAAGGGGTGGGACTACATGTTAACACTACAAATTCTGGATAAACCGTCTGCACACTGCTATATACCCTTTCTAGCAATAAAAACAGGGATTTTTAGTTCACACATACTGCAATACATGTTTAAGCTGGCCAACTGCACCAAAGTATTCCCTCTATGGCCAGTCCCTAACCTGCTTTGTAAAATGCAAGTGCTACAGCTCTTTAATTAGGCGGTCGCCTAAGGCCTCGCAATCACGGGCGCCTTGCAGCCACCTAATTTGCCTAACGTGTGGTATGGAATGTCCCCCGGTCAGTGGCAGGGCAGTCTTTATTAAGGATGAGCCGAACACCCCCCCCCCCCCCCCTGGTTCGGTTCTCACCAGAACTTGCGAACAGCTAATTTGGGAAAAAAAGAACTTGCGAACAGGTAAAAAAATGGTCCGAACACACGAACACTGTTAAAGTCTATGGGGCACGAAGATGAAAAATCAAAAGTGCTAATTTTAAAGGCTTATATGCAAGTTATTGCCATAAAAAGTGTATGGGGACCTGGGTCCTGCCCCAGGGGACATGTATCAATACAAAAAAAGTTTTAAAAATTACAGGTTTTTTTTGTGAGCAGTGATTTTAATAATGCTTAAAGTGAAACAATAAAAATGAAATCTTCCTTTAAATATCGTGCCGGGGGGTGTCTGTAGTATGCCTGTAAAGTGGCGCATGTTTCCTGTGTTTAGAACAGTTCCACAGCAAAATGACATTTCTAAAGGAAAAAAAGTCATTTAAAACTGATCGCGGCTGTAATGAATTGTCAGGTCTCGGCCATATAGATAAACTCATTGAAAAAAACGGTATGGGTCCCCCCCAGTCCATTACCAGGCCCTTTAGGTCTGGTATGAATTTTAAGGGGAACCCCGAACCAAATTTTTTTTAAATCGCGTGAGGGTCCCCCCAGAATCCATACCAGGCCCTTAAGGTCTGGTATGGATATTAAGGGGAACCCTGCACCAAATTTTTAAAAAAATGGCGTAGTGCCCCCCCCCAAATCCATACCAGACTCTTCAGGTCTGGTTTGGATCCTAAGGGGAACCCTGCGCCAAAATTAAAAAAAATGATGTAGGGGCCCCCCAAAATCCATACCAGACCCTTATCCGAGCAAGCAACCTGGTAGGCCTGCAGGAAAAGAGGGGGGGGACGAACTGTACCAGGCCACATGCCCTCAACATGGGGAGGATGCTTTGAGGTCCCCAAAGCACCTTGTCCACCTCATCCCCACAACTCTTGCCGGTGGTTGTGGGGGTCTGCGGGTGGGGGGCTTATCGGAATCTTGAAGCCGCCTTTAACAATCGACCCCCAGATCCCGGCCTCCCCCCCATGTTAATTGGTTTGTTAAAGGGGACTTCCAGATTCTGATAAGCCCCCAGCCCATAGACCCCACAACCACCGGGCAAGGGATGTGGGGATGAGGCCCTTGTTGCCACTAACATGGAGACAAGGTGCTTTGCTCCCAAAAAAAGTCAGTTTTTAAAACTTTCTTTTGCATTGATATATGTCCCCTGGGGCAGGACCCAGGTCCCCAAACACTTTTTATGGCAATAACTTCCATATAAACCTTTAAAATGAGCACTTTGGTTTTTCATGTTAGTGTCCCATAGACCTTAATGGGGTTCCACGTCTTTCGAATTTGCCATGAACACAGCATAATGTTCGTTGTTCACCGAACGTCCGAACAATCAAAGTTCGGCCCAAACTTATGCTCGGACCAAACCGTTTGCCCATCCCTAAACTATAAAAAGCAGCTGCCAGCAGTTAGTGTGGAGGGAGACTGACAACGGGAAGCTCCGCGGTGGTTATCCACCGCTGCACAGTGCCCAGCTGAGTAGGAAGTAGAGGGGATTGTCTGACACTGCAGGGCTGCAACCCTGATGATTGCTCCACCCCGCCACCTCTCAGCCAATCAGCACTTGGCACTATACTGTAACCTGCCCCCCCCCCTGCCCAGATCTTCACATATGACTCAGACAAGGGGGCTGGATTGGACTGGATTGGAACGGTCAGGGGTCGAGACTGTTACCTGTGCTTTATTTTCTACCATAGCAGTAAGTACTGTAGCTGAAGCACATTTGTGTTTGCTTTTTAGAAGCTGTACATTGCAGAAAGGTAGAATTTTAAAAGGGCTACTTAGTTGTTCCTGTGAGTTGTTGCAGTGCTGATTGTATATGCCAAAATGGTTTACATACAAGGGACAGTTTTACTATATGGGGATGAAGGTGCTTCCAGATTGCTGACATTATTGACATAGTATATATTTGAGCATCTGCTGTATCATGTCTGCAGTCTTTGACCATCTCTTGTATCGTGTCTGTAGTCACTGACCATCTCTTGTATCCTATCTGTAGTCTCTGATCATCTCTTGTATCATGTCTGCAGTCTCTGATCATCTCCTGTATCCTATCTGCAGTCTCTCACCATCTCCTGTATCATGTCTGCAGTCTCTGACTATCTATTGTATCGCGCCTGCATTCTGTGATCATCTCTTGTATCACGTCTGCAGTCTCTGACCATCTCCTGTAGTATGTCCGCAGTCTCTGATCACCTCCTGTATCATGTCTGCAGTCTCTGACCATCTCCTGTACCATGTCTGCAGTCTCTAACTGTCTCCTGTACCATGTCTGCAGTCTCTAACTGTACTATGTCTGCAGTCTCTGACCGCCTCCTGTACCATGTCTGCAGTCTCTAACTGTCTCCTGTAGTATGTATGCAATCTCTGGCCACCTCCTGTATCATGTCTGCAGTCTCTGACCATCTCCTGTAGTATGTCTTGAGACTCTGACCATCTCCTGTAGTATGTCTGCAGTCTCTGATTATCTCCTGTACTGTGTCTGCAGTCTCTGATCATTTCCTGTAGGATGTCTGCAGTCTCTGACCATCTCTTGTAGTATGTCTGCAGGCTCTGAATATGGCTGCTGCTTACAAGCGCTGGCGGAAAGGGAGAGCATTGCCAAGCCTCAGAGATTCCGTGGGAAGGGACGCAGGCTACAGGAGGGGAGATAAGTTGGTAGGTTTGTCACGAGGGTTTGTGTGCAGGGACTCAAGAAAGGGTAATAAAGTGTCAGGGGGGTTCAAGGGGGAGGGGAAGGGGGGCTTGTGGTCAGAGCCAGCTTAGTCTACAGCCTGTTTCAGTTGTTTTATGCATGCCACTGCCCAGTGTCGTCTGCAGTGACAGAGCAATCTCTTTCAGACAGGCTGCAATTTTTTTTCTGACATGTTGGTGTTATATCCTCAATTTGATGTTATAAGTTGCACTGAGTAAATGCAGCTGGATAAAACAAAAACTCTGTCTGTCTTCATTTCAGGCTGCAAAGCAACAAAATGTGATTATTTTAAGGGGGTGATTCTTTTCTATACTCACTGTATGCAATGTATACAGTTAATTTTAATTGCTTTAATTATTTTTCTTATTACGGGTTTAAGCGGGGCCTCATGTCTAAGGCTACAGTGGACATAATGCCAACATGGGGCAAAAGGTCACAAATTGGAGGAGAGCCACCAAGTTCAGGTCTGGCCACTGGTGGCTCCCCTCCAATTTGTGTCCATTTACCCCATGTTGGCATTGTGTCCACTGTTGCATTTGCATTTAGCAGAGCAGGTTAGGGACTGGCCATAGAGGGATTACTTTGATGCAGTTGGCCAACTTAAACATGTATTGCAATATGTTTGAATTAAAAATTCCTGTTTTTTATTGTAACCTTTTGCTAGAAAGGGTATATAGTAGTGTGCAAAGGGTTCATCCACAATTTGTACTGGAAAAAAATATATACTTCAAATGTGTTTAGTGCAGGGGTGGGGAGGAGGATGGGCAATACTTTCACTTTTCAGTTAATAGGTCTGCTTTAAGGCATATGTAAATCTCAACAAGAAACATTTTTTATTTGCTTTCTATTTAAAGCATTTTGTTATATCTGTTTGATAAGTGCAAAAAAACTATTGATCATGTCTGTAGTCATTTTTGTGGTAGTAAAAACCAGGGAGAGGTTCTAACCCTTACCTACTGAATCCAAAACAAAATAAAATTTGTGTCTGAAGTTTTAAGATCAGCCAGCTATTATATGCCTGTGAATTTTACAGTGTTCATATGTATAGTTTCATTTTCAGCAAGATCGAGTAACCCATCATCTTGTTTCTGTGTATAGTTTTACACATTTGTGACAGTGGTAGGTGCTATCAGCAAGAAAATGTTATGTGCTGTGGTCACATGTTGCATTGAAACACATGGGGGGGTTATCTATTTTATTGATGGGCTTAAGGTTTAATCCAGACATAAAATGAGACCTAATCATGGCTGTTCGAGTACTTGGACGAACGCCCAAACAATTACTGGTTCAACAGTATTACTACCGCTATCATACATTACAGTGTCCTACTGTCAATGGCTGTTAAGGATGCAGGTGGGTACTGGCACTGCTGAGTCCTTACCAAATAGTGTTGTCACCAGCCCATTCATTTGCATGGTGGGGAATCCCCGGCTTTGAAAGTAAAGGGGCAGGGAAAGTTAGAAAAAAAAAAAAGTTGTGGGGTTCCCTCTTATTCCAAACCAGGCTCTTCAGGTCTGGTATGTTTTTTTAACAGGGAAACCCAAGAAAAAAGAACTCCACCCCCCAATAAAAAATTCACACCAAACCCTTATCCGAGCATACAGAGGGAATGAGTGTGCCCCCCCAGTACCATATCATGCCACATGATCTCAGTATTTGCATGAGCATTAAGACAAGCAGATACTGCTGGCCAGTAACTCTCCTGATCCAGCAATTAGCTTCCTTGCACAGATTCAAACAGGAAAACTGTATTTTGATTCCATTCATGGTTCTTATCTTGAGAAAAAAATAGGGGAGGGGGAATTGGGAAAGTTGGGACTTTATATGATACACATCACTTAAGTTGAATCAATCAATCAATTAAATAGTTGGAATGTTTATTGTTAGCCATAATTAGGCACTGTGTACCGGTAACATTAATAGTAATTGACCAATATGTACAATACAGAATAAAGAAGGACATGATAAGTAAATCATATAGCAATTCAGGTAATATAATAGACATTATTGCACACATAAAATAATGAACCGGCAACATCCCTAATATATGAAAAGACATAGTGAAGAATAAAATAGCATATAAGGTACATGATTGATTCAAACAGTAAAACCCTAATAGACCCATGATTACTGTGGCATAGCATCAAAAATCACCTAACCCCCCCACCCCCCTTTTCGTTTCACATACAATTCCTTTAATCACTACCATGGCACCCCTTTTCTATGCTAACACTTCTTCTCTATCTATTTATTGATACAGAAGCCCTACGGGGCCAACACCTACTATTATACACCTGGCCCTACCGCCGCCTGCACAGCCATCACCTCAGCTCCCGGGGGGGGTGTTTTCCACCCCCTAGTACCTCCGATGTACCTCTAATATCATTACTACCCATATTCTACATTAGCTACCAATAGGTAAGAATGATTGGACCATAAGTTCTATGTTCCTCTTCTCCCTATTCTTTGATCAATTACCATTGATGAAAGATTTTCTATTTCATTATAGATCCTTCCAATGTATAGCTGCTCCTGATGAGTGGAAACAACCCACGAAACGCGTCGAGCATGTATTTTTGATGCTATGCCACAGTAATCATGGGTCTATTAGGGTTTTACTGTTTGAATCAATCATGTACCTTATATGCTATTTTATTCTTTACTATGTCTTTTCATATATTAGGGATGTTGCCGGTTCATTATTTTATGTGTGCAATAATGTCTATTATATTACCTGGATTGCTATATGATTTACTTATCATGTCCTTCTTTATTCTGTATTGTACATATTGGTCAATTACTATTAATGTTACCGGTACACAGTGCCTAATTATGGCTAACAATAAACATTCCAACTATTTAATTGATTGATTGATTCAACTTAAGTGATGTGTATCATATAAAGTCCCAACTTTCCCAATTCCCCCTCCCCTATTTTTTTCTCAACCAATATGGAATGGAGACCAATGCACGATATGTCATGGCCTCATATAAAGTTCCAACATTTTTTCTCTTTTTTCAAAAATAATATGGGATGGATCCACACACTTATCTATGCCGCTACTTCCATGACTTTTCTGTTGACTAGTATCAAGTGCCAGCGGTAGGGCACTTGCTATACGGGAATTGTTACAATTTTTGTTGATCACTTTGTGAGGTCATCCTTATGGGGGCTGCTGCTATCAGCCCCGGGAGCTGCGACGCACACCGCGGTCACCCCCAGCCCCCAATTCGACCAACATGGTCGCCGGGGTTGTGGTTGCGCATGCGCTGTGCGTCGACGCCACGCCCACACGTCTTGCGTACGACGTCACCTTTGACGCCGCGGACAGATGTGTTTTTCCATCTGCGTGCACCACGAGGGAGGAAAGATGCCCATTTAAGAACGCTGGTCGCTCTGACATGGTCGCCCCCTCTCTCCTAGCACGCCACGTGACGTTGGTGGGGCTCTGCCGGCGGACAGACTTCTTTCACACCCCTACTCCTCCTTGGTCTACACCAGATATGGTTTATCCTGGTCTACCTGGCTTGCACTGTCTATTCTCAATTGGATCTCCCCATGTACACTTGAACCCCAGATAATCCTTATCCTATGGATGTTACCTCTGGCCTTTTGGTGGCAAGTGCACTTTTATAGTATTTTTACTAATTTTATGTTTACTACCTTCACTTATCTTGACTATTTAACCTGGGGATCCTCCTGACTCTGCTATCTCTCTCACTTATTCTTTACTATCATTGTGTTTTTACACACCTTATCTCTTTATTTCCCATCACTTTACATCACCTAACCCCCCACCCCCCTTTTCGTTTCACATACAATTCCTTTAATCACTACCATGGCACCCCTTTTCTATGCTAACACTTCTTCTCTATCTATTTATTGATACAGAAGCCCTACGGGGCCAACACCTACTATTATACACCTGGCCCTACCGCCGCCTGCACAGCCATCACCTCAGCTCCCGGGGGGGGTGTTTTCCGCCCCCTAGTACCTCCGATGTACCTCTAATATCATTACTACCCATATTCTACATTAGCTACCAATAGGTAAGAATGATTGGACCATAAGTTCTATGTTCCTCTTCTCCCTATTCTTTGATCAATTACCATTGATGAAAGATTTTCTATTTCATTATAGATCCTTCCAATGTATAGCTGCTCCTGATGAGTGGAAACAACCCACGAAACGCGTCGAGCATGTATTTTTGATGCTATGCCACAGTAATCATGGGTCTATTAGGGTTTTACTGTTTGAATCAATCATGTACCTTATATGCTATTTTATTCTTTACTATGTCTTTTCATATATTAGGGATGTTGCCGGTTCATTATTTTATGTGTGCAATAATGTCTATTATATTACCTGGATTGCTATATGATTTACTTATCATGTCCTTCTTTATTCTGTATTGTACATATTGGTCAATTACTATTAATGTTACCGGTACACAGTGCCTAATTATGGCTAACAATAAACATTCCAACTATTTAATTGATTGATTGATTCAACTTAAGTGATGTGTATCATATAAAGTCCCAACTTTCCCAATTCCCCCTCCCCTATTTTTTTCTCAACCAATATGGAATGGAGACCAATGCACGATATGTCATGGCCTCATATAAAGTTCCAACATTTTTTCTCTTTTTTCAATGGTTCTTATCTTATCTTATCTTAACAAAAGCTCTGATGAAGGGGTAGTTTTTCTGACCCCTGAAACACATTGGCTCGCGCGTGTGCAGTGCGTGCTCGGCTGTGAAGCCACAGCCGGCCACCAACAGTTAGAATGCCGGTGCCGTGGAGAGGAGGGGGAGAGGAGCGAGGCTTTGTCACCCGCATCGCTGGACCGTGGGACAGGTAAGTGCCTGATTATTAAAAGTCAGCAGTTACACTTTTTGTAGCTGCTGACTTTTACATGGGTGGAACTCCACTTTAAAGATCACCATAAAGCTTGATTTCAGCCACCTCTAAAATGTGTAGCTACTTAGTTCCTACTCTTTTGGGACCTCATATAACAATACAAGAGCTGAACAAGAGAAATTCAAAGCATGTATTATGGCAATCTTTAAAGCTTTGATTACATATTAAAATAGGATGAGTGCACATATTGAGATCTCAGGGGAAATGGTCCCCAAACCAAAGCTAAGATTTTTTATACTGATATTTGACTAAAAAATCTATTAACAGGGAACCCAGTGCAATGTAATTCTATAATCATTCACCCAAAAAGCACCTCTATCTGTTTACTGTGAAAGGTATTAGTCTGTTGTAGCATTTTTTACTTTTTAAAAGTAAAATAGAGCTATTAATTGTTTTTCAGGATGCCTTCTTTGGAGTTGACATTTTTAGCTTTGCTTTACCACTTAGCAAGTCACTTACTCAAAGCAAGCATTTATACATCAGGTGTCCCAACACCTAATATGCAAAGCTTGTTCCAGGTCAAGAAATAATCAAGTAATGATGCCAGGAATAGAATAATATTCCCAGAATATGCGTCTTTAGAAACAAGTTAACAGTACAGGCTCCAAAATTTATATCCTGACAGGTTCCATTCAAGATCTCAGACATCCCTATAATGATATACTGTATATTATATTTTATATTGGCTCCACTCACCTAAAGTTATTTAAAAGTCCAACAGTTTCCCTATATTGGAATATGAATTTTGTTTACTAGAGTTGGCTTCCCACATAAATGGGAAATGGACCTTGTTGAGTTATTAGGTTGGGTTCCTGGAATTGGGTTAGCAAATTGGTAGTCAGGGTTAATCTGATGAGCATCAAGTGTGTATCTGGAGGCTGTCTAGAGCAATCAGCTTGCTTGCACTATGTGGGTGCAGGGCTTTTTTTTTAAATTGTTTATTTAACAGGTTTTACATATAATACAAAATAACATGCAATTAGCACATTCAATTACAGGTGATGGAAATATACATTGTCAATGAAATATATACATAGTTGGGTGAAATATAAAAGCTAATGTAATTACCTAGATAATGAGAAGGCCAACTAGGTAAAAAAAAGGAAAAGAGATTTTTATATGTACGGTTTGGTTGCAATGGTAAATACTCTCGCTATCTATATGGGGTACATAAGCAATACAGAGGCACGGAAATGGAAGTGCCATAGTCAACATTTAATGAAAGCAGTATAGACCTGAAGATAAATTGTCTGTACAAAACCGCTGTCTCTCAGTTAGAACTGTATGTTTCAGAGCTATATTCAGATTCGTCCCATGACTGCCATATTTGTGAAAATGTTGGGATTGAATCATCAACTACGGCGGATAGATGTTCCATTCTCCGTATATCCGTTAAGATGAAGAGGGTTTGCGTGAGAGTGGGAGAGGAGGTAGAGAGCCAAAGCTTGGGAATGTTTTTTTTAGCCGCTAATAATATGAAAGACATCAGTTTTCTTTTAGATTTGTGGATACCTAAAACAGGTAGACCCAGTATGTAATGCATAGGGTTTAGGGGCATGGAGACCCCCAACAGCTTCTCCAGAACTGTTTGAATTTGGGCCCAGAATTGGGTAACTAGAGGACATTCCCAGAAAATGTGATATTGTGAGCCCACAGCTTTATTACATCTCCAACACATTTTTGAGGTTGTCAGGTTGTATGCGTGTAGGCGTTCTGGAGTTTTGTACCAGAAAAGTAGAATTTTGTACGCAGATTCTTTGTGTGCGACACAGCGGGAAATTCTGGAGGTGGATTCCCAGATACTCTCCCAATCTAACAGAGAAATGTCATGTTGGAGTAACTGAGCCAATTTCTTCATGTAATGGTGACTATCTATCTCCAAGGGGTTAGCTTCGTGTAAGATTCTATATATGGTGGAAATCAATTGGGGCTCATAGGGGCCTTTGGCACATAACATTTCGAAGTCTGATGGTTTGTCTAGGGAGAGGGTGGGGGATTTGGTAGCGAAGAAGTGTTTAAACTGTAAATAGGAATAGAAAAGTGTTTTAGGAATCTGGTATTGCTTTTGTAGGTCAATGAAGGGTAGTAGGTGTCTCGTAGCTGGATTAACAAGATGCCTCAGCTGAAAAATCCCAGCCCCAGTCCAATGCAGTATACGATCATATGACATGCTATCAGGGATGTCTGGGTTGAAGAGAACATTTGTAAGAGGTGAGCATGGAGAAGATAATGAATATCGATCAGAGCATCTTTTCCAAATTGCTAAGGTGAAAAGCATTGGAGCCAGGCATAAACCTCTCAGCTGGGGCATGTGCTTGTCACTAGACGGGCAGAGCATGTAACACGGATGGACCGGTGAGGTAACGCTCATTTCGATCTCGGCCCATCTGTTGGGAGCTTTCCTGTGAGTCCAGGAAGTGAGGACCCTTAAGTGAGAGGCGTAATAATATTTAATAAAATCAGGGGCTCCTAAACCTCCTCTATTTTTATGTGCCATGACCACTGATCCCGCCACCCGATGGGACGCGTTGTTCCATATAAAGCGTAGACTTCTTCTTTGGAGAGCTTTCAGTTGTGACATAGGTATTGCCACTGGGAGCGTCTCGAATAAGTACAATAGTTTGGGTAATATCGTCATTTTAAGAACGTTTACGCGTCCCAAAAGGGAGAGGGAAAGAGCGGACCACTGTGTCAGAAGACGATTGATCTCTTTGAATGGGGGGGGGGGGAAATTAGCCTGATATAATGTAGAGTATGATGCTGTAAGCTGTACACCTAAATATTTCAGCGAGGAAGCGCACCAATGGTAATTATAATTTTGTTGAAATATAGTTAATTGAGGGGGGGTGATATTAATGGGGAGGGCTTCCGTCTTGGTAGCATTGATTTTGTAACCTGAGATAGCACTAAAGGCCGTTAGAATACTATGGAGTGAGGGCAGGGATGTGTGTGGATGTGTGAGGGTCAGGAGGACGTCATCTGCAAAGAGGGATAGTTTGTATTCAGTTTGTCGCAAACATACTCCAGTGACATTAGGACTATCTCGTATAGCAGCAGCCAGGGGTTCTAAGCTGAGAACAAACAGTAAGGGTGATAGGGGGCACCCCTGTCTGCTACCGTTACTGAGGGTGAATAAAGGGGATATATGAGATGATAGTTGTACCTGGGAGGTGGGATAAGAGTAAAGGGCTCGGAGGGCTTGTATAAAAGAGAAGCCATATTTCGCCAGAATTGCGAACATATAGGGCCAACTGAGGCGATCAAATGCTTTCTGAGCATCTAGACTTAGTATCAGGGCAGAGGTTTTTGTTCTAGTTAGTAGATCAAAAAGATCTATAGTGCACCTAGTGTTATCTCCTGCATGCCTTGTGGGGACGAAACCCACCTGGTCTCTATGTATTGGTGATGGTAATATTTTCGAAAGTCTGTTTGCTAATGTTTTTGTGAAGATTTTATAATCTGAGTTTAATAGGGCAATAGGGCGATAGTTATCAGGAATAGACGGGTCTTTGCCTGGCTTAGGAATAACCGTGATATGTGCATGCAAAAACTGGGAATGGGGTAAAGTACCTTTTGAGTAGGGAGGAAAATAAATCTAGCATGTGTGGAGCTAGAGTTGGGAGAAAGGTTTTGTAGTCGAATAGGGGAGTCCATCAGGGCCTGGGGATTTGTGTAAGGGGAGTAGTCTAATTACGTCAGCTAATTCCTCAGCAGTAATTGGTGAATTGAGTAAGGATTGCTGCTCTGGAGACATTTGTGAAAGATGCAATGATGATACAAAGGTGTCAAACTTCTCTTGTGTAAATTGGGTCAGTGGGTCTGAGGATAGACAATTATAAAGTTTGTTATAGAAGTCCCCAAAGACCTTTGACATGGTCTGGGGGGAGTAAATAGGTGTGCCGTCAGGTTGTACTATATGGTCAGGGATAGATAGTGATGGGCGCGGGTTTAATTTGTTAACTAGCATTCTATGTGGCTTATCTGCATATTCATAAAACCTCTGTCTTGACCATAACATGGCCCTAGAAATTTTACTCATATCCAAAGCCTTAATTTGGTTTCGGATAGAAACCACTGTACGTAATCAAGCTATTGTGGGAGATTGAAGTAAATGCATCTCCGCTGAACGTAGTCGGGTCAGAAGCTCCGCTCGTTGTTGGGTTAATTCAAGCTTCTTGCGTGAAGCAGCGGAAATGCATTCGCCCCTAAAGAAGGCTGTCAGAGAGGTTACCTGGTTGGGCGCCGGTGCGCGCCGGGGCGCGTTGGTGCACGTGTTCCTGTGCGTGCTAGGGCGCGTGTTCCTGGGGGCACTGGGGTGTCTGGTCTGGCCGGCCGTGGCGTGCAGTTTGGCGTCCGGGCGTGCGTGCGTATGCGCGTTCGCGCTAACACGCGTTCGCCTATGGGCGTTACCGCGGGCGTGCCCGGTAGTGTTGGCGTGCACGCCTGTGTCGGGGGCACGCTCGGGCGCGTGCGGGGGCGCTTTGGCGAATCGGCGCGTGCACGAGCGCGGCGTTTTGGCGCCAATTGGCCTATTTAAGTCTGCCTCTATCCCTGTTCGTGCTGCCTGATCAACAGCTCTGTGTCTAAGTTCCGTGATCCTCTCTGTGTTCCGTATCTCTAAAGTTTGACCCGTTGTGACCCGACTTGCCTTTTGGACTTCCTTGACTGCTGCCTGAACCCGACCCCGGCTTGTTTGACCTTGTTTCTGCCTGCTCCCTTTGTACCGTTGCTGCCAGCCCGTTGCCGACCTCTGCCTGTGTGTGACCAGCCTGATAAGCTCCTGCTCAGCATTAGTTCCAGTATTCCTGAGTTCTACCTGCTGCTGGAAAGACCACCTTTCTCCAGGATCCAAACACCAGGCCCTCACAGCACTCCGTATTCGCGGGCTTCCTGTCTACTCTATCAGGGGCCCCGAATCGGATACGTAAGGGAGCCTACCCTCTGCCCAAGCGGACTCACCTGTCTGGTAAGTGAGGGACCTGACAAAGGCTTTGTGGGCGTCCCATAGGGTAGAAGAGCTCAAGACAGAGCCTTCATTTAGCTGAAAGTATTCTATAAGCTTTGTTTGGAGTTGGTTTTTAGTAGTATTGTTTCGCAGAAGAGACTCATTAAGTCTCCAGTGGCATGTCTTAGGTAGTGCAGAGTGTATAGCTAGATCTAGCGTTATGGGGGCATGGTCAGACCATGTAATGGGGCCTATTTCAGAAGCAACTAAATGGGGTAATAAAGGTGCAGTAAGCAAAAATGATCTAGGCGAGAGTACATTTTGTGTGGAGGGGAGTAGAAGGTATACTGCCTATGTGTGGGATGTTTCACTCTCCATGCATCAAACAGGTTATATGAGCGTGTTCGTTTCCGAAATGAGGTAGACAATTTGTGGGCTTGAAGTGGTGGGGTGTTTTGGAAGAGTGCGTGTCTGTCTTTGCTGGGGGACATGCACAAGTTAAAATCGCCTCCAACTATTGTAAAGGGTTTTGGGGATGTGTGTAATCTCTCGAAGACCTTTGTGAGGAATCCGATCTGCCCCGAATTAGGGGCATAGACATTGACTAATGTGAGGGGGTTTTTTGGTGGACACAGTTCAGGAGGACATATCGACCGTGGGTGTCCAATATTGAGGTAATAATTTTTAATGGGCAAGAGCGTTTGATCAAAATGGCTACTCCTGCTTTCCCTGAGGGATCAGAGACCGAAAAAGTAGCAGGGAACATTTTGGAGGCAAACTTGAAGGAACCCCCTGAGCGGAAATGTGTCTCCTGAACCATGACCACGTCAGCCCCTGAGGCCTTGAATTCCTTCAAAGCCAGCCAACGCTTATGAATGGAATTCAAGCCCTTTACATTACATGAAAAGATTTTTAAGGCCATGCGGTAGTCCTGAATTGAACAGCAAACATTATCTTAACATGATCTAAGAGTCCAACCAACCATATTGTAAATGATTTTTGATACTGGGCTTACTGAGCACTTCAGAAGTGGGAGGGGGTATAGGGAGGAAGACTCTTCAGATACCTGAAGAAATCAACCGAGATCCTGGGTATCTGGGAATCAAAAAACAAAGAGGTGCAAATCAGGAAGATCTTGAGGCCTCAGGTGGGAAGTCCGGGCAGATTGGAGCGTTGCGGTGTAGAGAAAGCCTTCTGTTGTCTCCGACGTACTGGGGTCCAAATTGCTGCGGGGGCCTAAAGGGACTTGGAGGCCAGAGCAGGCGGAGGGAGTTGGAGCTCTTCATCTGGAACAGGTGGCAAACCCAAATTTCGAGTAAAGGCCTCGCATTCGTGAAGATCTCTGATAGAATATTGTGTGCCATCTTTGGATGCTGAAAGCCGAAATGGAAAACCCCATCTGTAGGGGATTTGATGCATTTGTAGATGGGCCGTGACTGGGCGAAGATTGCGTATTTTTGCCAGGGTGATGGGGGAGAGATCACTAAAGATCTGGATTTTGGAGCCTTTGAAATCAATGCGATTTATGTTGCGTGTGGCTGCTGTTAAAGCTTCCTTACTGTCATAATAGTGAAAATGAACTATTATGTCCCTCAGGTTGGATCCAGGAGAAGGTTTGGGAGCCAAGGATCTATGAGCCCTATCCAGACGCCAATCAATATCGGGTATGTGTGGGGCCAGCGTTACAAAAAGGTTAAGTAGATATGCCCGTAGCTCTTTGTCATTGACTGTTTCAGGGACTCCACAGATCCGCAGACTCGAATGACGTTCTCTATTCTCCAGATCTTCTTGCTGAAGTTGTATTTGGGAGACTGTGTGTTTAAGGAATGCATTTTCTTCCTCCAGTGCATGCATATATTGAACAGTTTCGTCAAATTTAGTTTCCAAGGTGGCAGTGCGCTCTTCAAGCTGATCAATCTCCCCCCTGAGCTCCTGAACAATCCTCCCAACCTCTTTAGCTATATTGCGTGTCAAATCCTGCAGAAGTGTCTGCAGATTCAAGTCTAAGACCTCCACTGTGACTGCTTCGGTGGGATTCGTCTGCTGGGAGGTATTTCCCGTATGAAAGATACCTGAAGTGGAGGCTAATAGGTCCGCGGCATCAGTCGGTTCTGCGGGTGTATTCGAATTGCTCCATGTTTTGTGCAGACTTTGATGTCGGTGGTGGTATAAAACCTTGGTATATGTTTTTCTGAAATCCTACTTTGCCCATGTAGTGCCTGGAGATGTCCGGAGACAGCTTATAATAATCCTTTGGTTGTGAAAGCTGTCGAAGCGGTGCAGGATCCCTTAGGAAAGGAGCAGGGACCGGAGTGAATTTATAACATGTCCTCCATTGGTGCTAGTTGCACCTGCACCCCCCTATTTACTGCTTCAGGGGGACTAAAGTCTTGGGGGGGGGAGTACACCTTTAAAAGCCTGCTGAAGGTATAATAAAATGTAAGCTGCAAAGATAGCTAGCAAACAACTGCAGGTGGTATATTAGTAAGTTTTCTCTTTCTTAGGGCCAGGTATATTCACACAAATACTGGGGAGGATTACTATGGAGTATTGTACCTGGGTGAGGAGGATGAGACTGACTTCAGAGACCGCAGGACAGCTGTGAGTTGGTGTTGTAGCAGGCTAGATGTCAGGGGGTCTCAAGCAGGCCTTCGTTTGTGTCAGTTTCCGCTACCCCTGCAGAGAGATCACCACAGCTTGAGGAGGACGAGCGGTTATTCAACCCGCGGATCCCGGAAATCTAGGCCGGAGGGTGCTGGAGGATCCACAGGCCTATAGGCCGCAAGATGGCGGCGGGCCTCAGGCCTGTACAATCGGCCGGTGGGGACACTCAGGCGGGCCTCCGTGTTGTTGCAATTCAAAGGCTACCTCTGCGGATGCAAGCACGTGAGTGTCTGGATGCTCCGCGGAACTCCAGACCGAGGATGATGTAGGCCTTGCGGGCCGCAAGACAGCGGCAACTCCCTGTGTTGCTGAAACCGTCCGCGGGTCAGATGGGAAGACGGGCCGCTGGTCGGATGCTCCACCGTAGGCTGTGGCCTGGATAGGGGACGTCTGTGGGTCAGCGAGCCGGTCGGCGAGGTAATGGAGGAGGCTTTGCAGGCCTCAAGATGGCATCGATCCCAGGCCGTGAGGAATGGGCCAGGGGAAGCCGCGATCAGCCGGCTGGGTCTTACAATACTGGCAGGATGAGACCAGAAGCCGCCCAGGGGATCCCCAGGGTAAAGATGATAGCTCTCCCGGGATGTTTGCAGCCAGGATGGCACTAGATTGCAGTCAGGCTTGTGGAGCTCTGTGTCCACACGTCCTCCTCGGTTCGCTGCTAGACACGCCTCCTCTACAATGGATGGTTAAGGGAACTGGCTGTGAAGATAAGTTCCATTTAGCTGAGAGTGTGGAGCCCTTGTAAATCAAGAGGTGTATCTGGTATCCCATGCAGGTTTGATGAAATTTAGTAAGAGCCAAGCGAGGTTAGCTTTTCCCCCTGTAAAAGTTGAACATTGAACATACTACCTGAAGTTGCTAGCATAAAGGATTATGTTACAGGTGGATCTGTTAGGCCTCTGAACTTCTAGAGAACAGTGTTTTATATCAGCCTAGTAGGTGGATTGATGCTTTTTTAAAGGAACACATACTTTACCAATATTAGAATTCAGAGGTTACTTTTACAGGAAGGACTTTAAATGAGAAGTATGGCCAAAGCTTTTTTGGCCATACTTCTCCTGTAGATCACAGGAGTGCACTTATTTCTGTACGGCTGTGTCTCAAATTCAGCTAACAGCGGGCTAAAGTCTGCTGTCGGCTGACGTCACAGAGCTGGTCAAGGCACTGCAGGGATCCTGACTGGTAGCTGGCTCAGCTTCTCAGCACAGTGCTGAAAAGCTGAGCCAGCTGCTCCCACCTCCTCCACGGTCCGGTGCTCCAGTGAGCACTGGAGGGACAGAGCAGAAAGCCGTGATCGCTCTATGCTCAGTGAGGACCCAATAACTGATAGATCAGTGGTCGTTGAACGCACAGTTCGTGTGGAGGCGGCCAGGGACAGATGCAGCATCTGATTGATCCTGCATCTACATAGGTGAGTATCATTGTTTATTTTTTTTCAATCCCACACTTCTCTTTTAAGTTACCAGAACTACCTTCCTCGTAGCTCCCCACCAGTATCTGTCAAAAGAATCCTGAGAAATGTTTTGTATATCATGTGTGACAAACAGCCCTTGTAAGTTGTCAATGAAGTGTATCTGCCACATAGAATTTTGTGGTTCTTAAAGCGTAACTCCACTTTGTTGAGAAAAAAACCTTCCCCTCTGGGGGATCTAGGTACATTGCAAAGATTATAACAACCTTTGTTGCAGATTCCTACTTTTTGTTATTCTGAAGAAATCCCTGTTTGTTCCACTGTGCCTCTGTGCTAAGTGGGTCTAATGAGAGGGGTTGCATAATTATCAATCAGCTGTGTAGCTGCAAAGCTCTAATGAGGAAATCTTCTTGGCCTGCATCCCTTTAGACATGTTCCTTTTGGGAGTATCTCACCAAAAATTACATTTTTGTTGCAGGGGATGCCTGAAATCTGACTTGTATCTTAGGCAGACTTCTGGGAAAATTGGTGAGCCAATCACACAAACAGGAAATTATGTTTATGGGGTGTGTCCAGTACAATAATACAATATGATTTTTGTCGCAATTATATACGCTATATTATTTTTTCTATATTTGTTATTTTTTTCTCCAAATGAAAGTGGAGTTACTCTTTAAGGTAAATGGATTGCAGTGAGAGGTCTGTAAGCAGCAAGGGTTTAGGCACTGGCCACACCTTGCTCCCCACCTGGGGTATAATTTGTCTTCCTGGGTTAATCAAGGTTGGTGCTGAGAAAGGAGACAAACAGGTTGTAAGGTAACATGCCTGTGGGACTAAAGCAGACCCTCTGTGATATATTCACTATCCAGGAGGCTTGCTAACTGTTTGCTGGTCTTTTGTTTTGGGACTGTGTTTCTTATCTTTGCACAAGAATCCCTTTGTTTGCTGTACACGCTGACCAATAAAGGAAGCCCTTTAACCTTACATGGGTAGGAAAAAGAGACCCCTCTTTGGAGTGGGACTATAAGGGCACTAACACAGAAAAAAATGTATATGATGTAATGTCATAAAGAAGTTTTTAACTTTTTTTTTTTTTTAAGTTTTACAAAATATTAAAAGAGACATCCTGGAAGCAAAGTCCCAGAGGACATATAATTTACAACAATAGATACATGTACACATACACATACTGTAAAAGGAATCTAGAATTAAAGGTGGTAAGCAACTAGACCAGAATTGTCCCACATATATGTATAAATGTTTTTGAAAACATCTGACACATTTCAAGACAAACTCTTCATCAGAGGTGTTTATAGCGAAGAGACATTGCCTGGAATAAAAATATAGACATGGGTAAATAATAAACTTTACAAAAAATGTTGTACAAATGACTCCCCATTAGGGGAAAAAAGTAAGTATTAGGAACACTAACCCAACATGAGGAGTGTGTATACAAGTCAATTGCTGCATCTAAAATCACATGTATGCCTATTACCAGGAGGGAGCCAAGCCCCAAAAGCTCATCTGCTGATGTCTCACATAAAGGTCAACAGTCCAAATCTTCAAATGGTTATCAGTATACCAAGAGAAGCTGTTAGAGTATAAATGTTGGATAATATATAAGGCGTCACTCATATATCAAGAGAGGGGCCATTTTACTTTGTTCAATACAGCCAAAAGAATATAACGGCTAATACATATCTTACTTTGATGGATGTTTAAGTTTAAATTTGGCTTGGATTATCTCTCTGCAAGCTCTCCACTTGAAGCTGAACCCCACAATTGGTGGAGAATGCGGGCAATCGCTCTACTGATTGAAAAAAGCTGTGTGACTGTTGTGTCAGCAGTGTTAAAAGGAAAGCAGTAGTGTTGGGCGAACGGTTCGGCCCGAGCATGAATTTGGCCTGAACATTGGCTGTTCACCTGTTGGACGAACACCTGAAGTGTTGAGGCGTTCAACCGTTTGTTCAGCCCGCCAAACGCCCCACAATACACTGCGCACAGCAGTGAAAGCCCTGATTAGCTAAAGCAATGAAGGATTTGCCCAATCAGAGCACAGAACACTGTCAGAGCCATGATTGGAGAAAGTAATGATGAATGTGCCCAATCATAGCTCATTGCTCAGTGACCCACCCCCCTCTATAAAAGGATCCTTCCCACAGCAGCCATTTGCAGTGTAATATTAATATTATTATTATTATTATTATACAGGATTTATATAGCGCCAACAGTTTACGCAGCATTTACAATATAAAAGGGAGACAATACAGTTATAATAAAATAAAATACAGGAAGATTAAGAGGGCCCTGCTCAGAAGAGCTTACAATCTAATAGGGTGGGGCAGGGGGTACAAAAGGTTGTAACTGTGGGGAATGAGCTGATGGAAGTGCTAAAAGATTATTTAGAGATGTGATAGGCTTTCCTGAAGAGATGAGTTTTCAGGGATCGCCTGAAGGTAGCAAGAGTAGGGGATAGCCGGACAGGTGGAGGTAGCGAGTTCCAGAGGATGGGAGAGGCTCTGGAGAAATCCTGGAGATGAGCATGAGAGGAGGAGACGAGAGAGCTTGAGAGTAGGAGGTCTTGAGAAGAGCAGAGAGGATGATTTGGGTGATATTTGGAGACAAGATTGGTGATGTAGCTCGGGTTAGAGTTGTGAATGGCTTTCTATGTTGTGGTTAGTATATTGAATTTAATTCACTGGGTGATTGGGAGCCAGTGTAGGGATTGGAGGAGAGGGTTGGCAGCACTCATGATAGACTGAAGAGGGGAAAGCCTATGGAGAGGCAGGCCAATGAGAAGGGAGTTGCAATAGTCAAGGCGAGAGATAACAAAGGAGTGAATGAGGAGCTTGGTGGTTTCATTTGTTAAAAAGGGGCACATTTTTGAGATGTTACGGAGGTGAATTCTACAAACTTTTGACAACGATTGGCGTGAGGGGAGGGAATGATGGTTGCATTGTTGATTTTGATGGAAAAGTCATGGAGGGGGGCACGGGCTGGGGGGAATAATAATAGCTCTGTTTTAGAGAGATTTCGTTTAAGGAAGTGGTGCGACATCCATGCTCATATGTCAGTTAGTAAGTTAGTAAGTTAGTAATGCGAGAGGAGACTGAAGGAGTGAGGTGAGGAGTTGACAGATAGATTTTAGTGTCATCGGCGGTATTGGAAGCCGTGGGCAGTTATCAAGTGACCAAGGGAGGAGGTGTAGATAGAGAAGAGAATTAGTCCAAGAACAGAGCCTTGAGGGACCCCCACAGAAAGAGGCAATGGAGAGGAGGAGACAGAGTTGTAGGTGACACTGAAGGAGCGCTGTGATAAATAGGAAGATAACCAGGATAGAGCAGAATCTCAGAGTCCAAGGGAATGTAGTTTATTGAGAAGGAGCGGGTGGTCAACAGTATCAAAGGCTGCAGAGAGGTCAAGTAGTAGGAGTATGGAGTACTGTTGGTTTTAGCAGGTAGTAAATCATTAGTGAGTTTTAGTAAGGCAGTTTCTGTGGAGTGCTGTGAAAGCCAGACTGTAAAGGGTCAAGAAGGTTATTTTCACTGAGGTAGGAGCTAAGACGGTTGTAGACTAAAGGTTCTACAAGTTTAGGGGTGAATGGGAGCAATGAGATGGGTCTTAAGTTGTTCGGGTTGGTAGGGTCCAGTGAGGGCTTTTTAAGTATGGGAGTGATCTGCGCATGTTTTAGAGGTGAGGGGAAGGTACCACTAGAGAGAGAGAGATTGAAGATGTGAGTGAGGGAGTATAGGATAGAAGAAGAGGGTGACCATAGTAGTTGTGAGGGAACAGGATCCAGGGGACAATTGGTTAGGTGGGCATCTGAGAAAAGTTTTGTAACCTCTTCAGTAGTAGCCAATTCAAAAGAGGAGAGTGTTGAATGTGCTGTTAGGCAAGGTATGTTGGGTGGGGAAGATGTATGCACAGTGGAGATGTCCTCACGAATTGCATCAATCTTGTCTTTGAAGTGATTGGCAATCTCTTGGGCAGTGAGTGAGTTAGTGGGTAGCGGGGGTGGGGGACAAAGCAGAGAGATAAAGGTTGAGAAGAGCCGATGGGGACTGGATGACAAGGAATTAATAGGAGAGACAAAGTAGGCTTGTTTGGCAGCATGGAGGCATGAATTGTATTTTAGAAGGGCAGATTTATATAGGATGAAGTCTTGCAGGCATTTGGTTTCACGCCACAGTCGTTCAAGAGCACGGCAATGTCTCTTGAGATTTCTAGTGTTGTCAGTTTGCCAGGGTTGGAACGGTTGGGGCCTGATTCTGCGTGTGGTTACAGGAGAAAGTGCATCTAGTGATGATGAGAGTGAACTGTTGTAGACAGAGGTGGCCAGGACAGGGGAGAGATTATGTCATATAGGTGGTCAGTAGCAGAATAGAGAAAGAAGTGTTAAAGTGGCGAAGGTTTCTACAAGTAATTGTTTGCTGCTTGGAGGGATGGGTGTTTGGAGGCCAGGATACAGTGAAAATAATGAGGTTGTGATCACAGAGAGGAAAGGGGGTGTTGGTGAGGTTGCCAGGGTTACAGAGATGGGAGAATACAAGGTCAAGGGTATTACTATTGGAGTGAGTGGAAGTATGTGTCCATTGGGTAATGGTCAAAAGATGAGGTTAAGTCGAAAAGTTTAGCTGTAGTTGGGCTGTTAACATTCACAAGAATGTTGAAGTCACCAAGAATGATAGTGGGTATTTCAGAGGAGAGAAAGTAGGGTAGCCAGGCAGCAAAGTCATCAAGAAAGCGCAATACCTGTCTAGGAGGCCGATAAATTGCTGCAATCCTCAGCGAAATGGGAGAAAAGAGACGAATACAGTGCATCTCAAAAGAAGAGAGGGATAGAGAGGGAGGGACAGGAAGGACTTGGAAGGTGCTTTGTGGGGATAGAAGGAAGCCAACTCCACCTCCTTTCTGTCTGTTGGGTTTGGGGGAGTGAGTCCAATGGACACCACCATGGGAGAGGGCAGTAGGAGAAGCTGAGTCAAAATTTTGAAGCCAGATTTCTGTTATGGCGAGTATGTTAAAGCCATGAGAGATGAAGAGGTTGCAGATGTACAGATGTTAACTTGTTACAGATGGAGCGGGCATTCCAAAGGGCGCATGAGATTGGTGGGCTGCTTTGAGGAAGCAGGGGGATAGAAATTAAACTGAGTGGATTGCGGTGGTTGCCAGAGGTGGAGGGGTATTGGATATGTGGCTTGCAGTTGGAAAATGGCGGACCAGGATTAGGAGAAATGTCACCTGAGACTAGGAGAAGGAGGAGGGCGAGAAAGGCAAGATGGGAGTGGGATGTGCATGAGCGCACGTGTCTAGTGGCCCTGAGTGTTTATGTCAGCATGTGGGTGCAGCAAATGCAGGAGATGATGGGTGCCATAGTAGGGAGAGGGCAGGAGTGAGAGTGATATGTGCATGCTGCAGGGAAGAGAGGAGGGGTAGAGTAAAGATAATTTAAGGATAGAGGACACTGATGTGAGAAGGAAGAGAATAAGGAGCATGTTAGTGGATAGAGAGTGGGAAACTGACATTATATAAAATAAACGTCAAAAGCTGGTTTGCTTGTCGTCTTGCAGAGTGGAGCAGAGTTCTTGTTGTATCTTCATCCAGCTTTAGTTATCCTGCTTTCGTTAAACTGCATCGGTGAAACTGCGCATCACTCATGACAGAGCCACTCATGACAGAGCCACTCAGGACAGAGCCATTATGTCTGCGCCTTGCCCCTGTCTGCGCCACCCTATAGGCTGCTTTAAATTTATAGGGAGACAGAGCAGGCATGCATTTCTCAGTTGGTCATTATTGGGTCTGATTTGAGACACCTGAATATGGGAGAGGAGATGGCCTGGAGATAGATAGAACGTAGTAGCTCATTGCTACTAGCAAGTTAGTGTGCTATAGTGTGCTATTGTGATTCTATTGTGAGTGTAGAGTGTCCGTTTAGTGTGAATATAGTAATAATGCAGTGCAGGGCTTTTTTTCTGCTGGAACAGCAGCTCTACCCAAGAGCAGATTTTTTTACATAGCTTGTTTTATGCGGCTGCAGTCCTGCGGAGTGAGCTGGCAGCCACATAAGCCGACACAGCTCTTATAGTTCCGGCTGCAGCCTTAAGAGAGTGGAGAGCGGAGTGATATCAGCTGCACTCCGCCTCTCCCTGTAGCAGAGCTGATGTTCCTGTGAGAGCGAGTTGCTGTGTCGTGTCCTGTCGTGAGACTCCTTCTCACTGCCAAAGATACATTACATGCCTGCCTGAGGTACATTACATGCCTGCCTGAGGTAAGTACATTGATTTTGGTAATTATTTAAACTGTCAGTGTTGCTGCTGGTTGAATATAGGGGCTGCCTGGCTGTCTAATAATGCCGCCTGGATATGGGGACTGTCTCTTGCTGGATATGGGGATTGTCTCTTGCTGGATATGAGGGATTGTCTCTTGCTGGATATGGGGACTGTCTTTTGCTGGATATGGGGGACTGTCTCTTGCTGGATATGGGGGACTGTCTCTTGCTGGATATGAGGGACTGTCTCTTGCTGGATATGAAGGACTGTCTCTTGCTGGATATGAAGGACTGTCTCTTGCTGGATATGCAGGATTTTCTCTTGCTGGATATGGGGGACTGTCTCTTGCTGGATATGGGAACTGTCTCTTGCTGGATATGGGGCCTGTATCTGGAAGTGTCTCTGAGCTTACTTTGGTAAGCACTGGTTATTTCTAATGTTTTGTACATTTGCTTTTTATTAATAAATTCCATACAAATTACTTTGTATATCCCCCAAAAATATACTTGCTTCCCTGTTCTCAAAAGGGGGCGGTGCTAGGAGGAGTATAGGGTGGAGACAACAGGTGGTACTAGGGGCGGTGCTAGGGGGTGGAGATAGGCGTAACCTAGGGGAGGTGAGTTCCTGCACCTTTTCTCTGACAAAAAAGCCCTGGTGCAGTGTGAGTGTAGTGCGACCATTCATTTTTACTTTAGTGTCAGTTTAGTGTTTCAGGGCAGGTTTACTGCAGTTCATTGGGGTGCGTATGTTAATATACCTTAGTGCACTTTTATGGCAGTATATTGAAGGGTCTTAGTGCACTTTTACAGCAATATATTGAAGTGCCTTAGTGCACTTTTATGGCAGTATTTTAAAATGCATTAGTGCAGTTTTACTGCAGTATATTGAAGTGCGTCAGTGCAGTTTTACTGCAGTATATTGTAGTGTCAGTGGAATGTTTCTTTGTAGTGAGTACTCAAGTTAAAGTGAACCAAACACCACTTTCCATTGATTAAAGTGCATCCGAGTGCACATTTCCCCTTCTCTATTACATTTTGATAATAAGCCCCCCCTCCCATCATGTCTGGGAGGCCATCAAGGAGAGGCAGACATTCCCATAGCACTGTGAGGGGCCATCAGTGTCTGTGTCCTCAGGCAAAGGTGGATGTGGTCTGTCCTCAGGCAGGGCACCATTTTCTCCGTTTAGCGATGTTGCCCATGCTATCACAGCATGCAGAGGAGGTGGTGGACTGGCTTACTAAACCATCCTCATCCTCCTCATCCTCTGTCACCCAAGCAGAGACTAGTGCGCAGTCCACCACAGCTGCCATGGCCCCAGCATCAGGCATGAAGGAGTCAGCTGAGTTAATTGAACACAGCATTAACCACTTGTTCCTTGACGATGCACAGCCATTACTTGATTCAGATCTTGGTTCTGAGGTTGAGGAAGGTAGGAAGATGCGCCTTTAGAGAGGGGAGAACACGTCATGTTTCACCAGCCGCAGAGTATTGCCAAGTTGGCTCCAGTGATGATGAGGATGAAGGGGATGATGATGATGAAGAGGTCACTGACGGGACTTGGGTATCAGATAGAGCAGAGAAGTAAAGAGATGGCAAGGCACAACCTTAATGAGGCAGCCATCATGGAAGAGTAGAGAGTAGCTACCCTATTCCATCACATTGTGGAGCTGTTATCTCCCACAGCTCAGCTGTCTGGGCCTTTTTTAGCACATGTGCAGCTGATGGCACTGTTGCGATTTGCATACTTTGCCTCAAGCAGATCAAGTGTGGCAAAAACACCAGCCATTTGCGTACCACATGCTTGACAAGGCATTTAACCTCACACCACTCAGCCCATTGGCAAGAGCACATGAAAACCACACAAAAGGGATGCAATTCTGCTCCTCCTCACCTTTTAGGTCTACCCCTGCTATATATCATGACCTCTCAGCAGCCTCCACTTACAGGGGTGATGGTATAGTGAAGGGTGTCACAGGTCCTTGCAGCCTGTCTGCCAGTAGCACACCACCAGCTGTAGACTATAGCAAGTACATTTCTCTGCCTCAGCTGTTGCAGCGAAAAAAAATACAGTCACTGCGACCCACATGCCCAGTGTCTAAATTCAAGCTTGTCAAAGCTGCTGGCTTTACAACTCCTGCCTTTCTGTCTGGTGGATTCTGCCCCCTTCCGTGATTTTGTAGAATGTGCTGTACCACAATGGCAGGTTCCCAGTTGCTATTTCTTTGCACGTAAGGTCATTCCAGCTCTGTACCATCACATTGAAGGCAATGTTGTGGCATTGTTGGGCAAGGCAGTCAGCTCCAAGGTCTACGTTACTGCTGGCATGTGGTCCAGCAAGCACAGTCATGGACACTATATTTCATTCATAGCACACTGGGTAACTCAGAAGGATGCAGAACAGGGCTCAGTGCTACAGCTTGTTTTGCTACCACATCTCCATACAGCTGGCGGTGATGATGCGAGATTTGTCAGCTCCACCCCCTCCTCCTTCTTCTGTCCCTCCTCTGCTGAATTGTCCTATGAACCACCAGTAAGCGTTCAAGGGGCTATTCAATGAATCAGGCTAAAGATGCCATACAGTGCAGAGATTCTTTCAGCTCTTCAGGGACGGGCCCAGAGGTGGTTAACGCTACACCAGCTGGAGCCAGGAATGGTGGTGTGCGATAATGACACTAACCTCCTGTCTGCCCTTAGACAGGGAATGTTGACACACGTGCCATGCCTGGCACATGTCTTAATCAGGTACCCAGGGTTGGAAGATCTGCTAAAGCAGGCCAGAAGAGTCGGTAGCTATTTCAGGCGGTCAAACAGAGCCAGTGCTCGGTTGGCTGAAGTTCAACAGGAATTCCACCTGCCCGTAAACAGCCTGATTTGTGACATGCCTACCAGGTGGAACTCAACTTTGGCAATGCTGCAGCAGCTGCACATGCAGCAGAGGACCATCAACAAGTACCTATGTGAGCATGGTGCAAACACAGGCTGAGGCCGCCTCAGATTTTTTCCCCACGCCAATGGCTGCTGATAAAAGATGCATGCATTGAACTATCACCATTTGGGGAGGCGACAAGGATGGTGAGCCGTGACAATGCATACATCAGTGACACAATCCTTCTTATGTTCCTGCTGGAGCAGACTCAGAGTGGCACCATGGACAGGGCACTCACGGCAGAGCAACGGAAGGAAGAGGAAGACTTCCTTTTGTCTCAAACCTGCTTTATGCAGACACCATTCTTGCGATGATGGCAGTTTTGGAGGCATTGAAGCAGAGGAAGACATGTCTCAAACCTTAAGAGATGGTTTTCTGTCCCCAGAACCCTTGGGAGTAGAACGTGGCTGGGAGGAGGCAGTTCCAGATATTGTAATTCTCAGTGACTCCAAGGAATCTGCTTCTCATGCCTCCGCAAAATTGCGGTGCATGGGCTCCCTCATTTTTCAAAGCCTGTCAAAGGACCCGAGAATTTGTGGCATCAAGGAGAAGGATCACTATTGGTTGGCAACCCTCCTTGACCACATTACAAGGGGAAAGTCTCAGAACTCATCCCGTCCTCTCAGAGGGAGCAGAGGATTAAATATCTTGAGGATACCTTAAAGATGAGTTTATGTAATGCCTTTCCAGACTCTGCTAGGTTACAGTCTCATGGAAAGGCCTAGTTTTGAGGCTTCTGTTGTTCAAGAGAGGGGTGGTGGAGAAGGGGGCTGCCTCAGTGACGCATTTCAAAATTTTTTTAGACCTCGGCACCGGGGGCTGTCAGTTTCCACATTCCATTGGCAACGTCTGCATCATATGGTTGGAGATTATCTAGGGGCGAAAACAGACATGGAGAGCTTTCCAGTTGACGATCCATTAGGTTACTGGGTCATGAGAAAAGGCCACTGGCCAGAACTTGCCCAGTATGCAATTGAGCTGCTCGGCTGTCCTGCATCCAGCGTGCTTTCCAAAAGGACATTCAGTGCTGCCGGAGGTTTTGTGGCAGATAAAAGAGCACGTCTGTCCACAGACTTCGCTGACCGCCTGACATTTATCAAAACAAATCATTCCTGGATTAGTAGCAGCTATCAAGCCCCTGTTGCCGATGTTGCCAATTGTTGCCCATTGTTTTTGGGATGTGGAATCTGTGCAAGACTGTCTAGGCTGTCATTGCGCCACTTTACAGGCAGACTAAGGGCACCTCCCAGGCACTATATTTAAAGGATTGTTTAATTTTTATTATTTCACTTTAAGCATCATTTAGTCATTGATACATGTCCCCCAGGGCAGTACCAGGACCCTCGTACCCTTTGTATGCCAAATAACTTACATCTAAACCCTCAAAATGGGCACTTTACATTTTTCCAGTTCGGGTCCCGTAGACTTCAAAAGTTTCGTAATTTGGCTCTGAATTTTCACGATGTTCAAGAGTTCTGGCGCAAACTGAACAGGGGATCATTCCGCCCATCTCTAGGCAGCAGTGTCTGTCTATACCACCTAAAGGCAAAGTGTACTGCAGTGTAATTGTGAATCTGCAGCATGGAGGACCTAATAAACGCCTTTCTCCAAAGTAATGCTGCACAGCAACAGACTTTTCAGAAAGTGCTGGCTTAGCAGCAGCAAGCTCCTGCACAAAAAAAAAGAAATCAATAATATGCTGGCTGCCCAGCAGCAGCAAGCCTAAGCAACCAGGCAGCAAACTGCTGCTGCACAACAGAAAACTAACAGACTGTTGTTTGCCCCGCTGGCGAGCATGGATGTTTAAGTGACTGTCTAGCTCAGGCAAAAGAGGCACAAGTGGCTGTTTTGGCTCTGGCAGCCAAGAAAGACCAACATGCCTCAGCAGAAGTGCTGCAGCAGCTGCCACCCCAGACTGTGGATGTTTCCACCGAGTCCCCTGGTGACACCCTGCCAAGCACCTAGAGCCACCTTCTACAAAAGATGACAGCCCAGGATGATGTGGAGGCCTTCTTATATACTTTTGAGAGAACTGCTGAAGGGCAGGCCTGGCCTAAGGAATGCTGGGTTGCACTTGTTGCACCACTCTTAACAGGGGCCTCCGAAAAGGCATACTTTGGCTTTTTTTTTTACTTTGACCACTGAGGATGCCCGAGATTATGAATTGGCAGTAAATCTGGATATTCACAGTGCCTCCTTTACATTGTGACTTTTACTTTGCCTAGTAAAGGCCATCTGTAATGGTTTTGTGTCATTTTATTGTACTTTTATAAGATAACAAGCTTTCTTTAACAGACCAAAATGGACCAGATACAATATGTTCATAGCTTAGCTGACAATTTATTCTGCAAATTTTAAGCCAGTTTGTAATGAACCTGCTGAAGTTTGCTTAGTGGGTTGCCCTGTTTGCCCCATTCTGACCAACGTGAGTCCCTTTAAACATGTTCATATGTATTCTACAGAGACATTTACAGACCCCTACAGAGTCCAACAAGTTTGTATGTATTCCACATAGCAATTTTTTTATTGTCACTAGGATGGAGCTTGTACCCTTCACAGAGTATTGTGAACTAGTGCATTATTCTCTTTAAGGAGACTACAAGTATCAGCAAAGAGTAAAACTATTTAAGCAGAACAAGTGCTCTTATTGTTTTTTTGTGCCAGCTATCTACAAGGTCACAGGACTGTTAGTTATTATTATAACTACCTGTTACCAATCACCAATGGATTACGCTCACAGTTCACCTTTTTTTGAAGCCTATGAGAGCCTATGGCTCTAATCAGGTTCTTCAAACCCCCCCCCCCCCCGGCGGCTGTAAATCAAGTGCCCAGCCTCTGAAACGGGGCTGGATGCCTGAATAGTGCATGGCTACAGCGCCCATGGATAGATTCAGGCAATGCCTGAATCTATCCATACTACACAGAGGGGGTGGCTGGAGAGAGGGGGCGGCGCCCGTGCACCCTTAATGGACACATCGCCACTGCCGAGTGTTACCTTTACAATAAATATAAGAATAGCCGGTGTTTTCCAGTCTGTCATATACTTATGATAAGTGGTACCTTATGTCAAGAGCTGTTCAAATGAAATATAAATTATTTATTTATGGGGTCTTTTGATAAATGTTTTTAAATATGATTCCTCACAAATTTCAGGATTCACAAATATTTTTCATTGAACCCTTTAGAAAAATGTGTGAATCTTGAGTAAATGTGTGGATTATGTATGAAAACATTTCTAAGTAAATCCCTAAGGGTTTACATACACAAACTGGCCATACACAAATTGAATTTCAGCCAATTCATGCTGAATCCACTAAAATTAGTTCCACAGGTGTCCTTGTTGGTACCCAATAAAAGTAAATTTTTCAAATGACTTGGCTGAACAGCACCTGCATTCATTCAGATGCAAGCATTGTTTGAGTAATACAATAGCCCATACTGCAGATTTGTCCATCCACTCTATTTAGTGTGGATCGGAAAATCAAGTGATTTCTCATAACGTGTATTGTTAGTTTTATTGGTTTTAGTAGTATCCCATTCCAAATGTAAATGAACAGCCTCGTAATAATGTATTGGCCTCTGCACTGCAAGCTTAATATGTCTATGATTTTCCTTCTGTGTTCAACCACAGGGAGGCAAAAACCTCCTTTTCCAGCACCCTAAATATGGTTGCATCACCTTTATGCAGATTTACTGGCCTACTATACTAGAAGTTTGGGCAAGAACAAATGGCATGAAAGAGATCAGTACCATTCAGACACAGAGCTGTGTCTCAGCCCTGCCCCCTCTCTCTTCTCACTAGCTCACTGACTTTGATTGACAGCAGCGAGAGCCAATGGCACCGTACTACTGTCTCAGCTAATGAGGAGGAGAGTCCCAGACAGCCAGTCTCTTGTGCAACATTGTTGGATCGAGTGGGGGTTTAGCTAAGTTGTAGGGGGGCTGAGGGAGGCTGCTGCACACAGATTTTTTTTATCTCAAAGCATAGAATGCAATAAGATTAAAAAGTTGTGCCTTTAGAACCACTTTAACCTCTACTCTTCTATCTTAAAGCCATTTAACCCCCTTATATGCATAAAAACAATTATTTAAAACCATTAAAGTATATTTTCCAAAATATCACATGGCAAAGGTTACAGCAAAGTGTTATGTCTGTTGCCATTTTCATATATTTGTTCTACTATGCATTTTTTTGTCCGTTATGGCTATCAATTCTCCAGGGCTTTATGCCTCATTCACTAATGGATTGCAGGGAGTTAAAATGATTGTAAGGTCCGAAGGTTTTTTTATCTTAATGCATTCTATACATTAAGATAAAAAATCCTTCTGTGTGCAGGAGGCCCCCTCAGCCCCCCTAATACACCTGAGCCCCCTCTAGATCCAGCAATGTTGCACGACATAGTCAGCTAGCCGGGACTCTCCTCCTCATTAGCTGAGACAGCAGTGTGGTGCCATTGGTTCCCGCTGCTGTCACTCAAAGTCAGTCAGCCAATGAGGAGAGAAAGGGGGTGGGGCCAGGCCACGGCTCCATGTCTGAATGGACACAGGGAGCTGTGGCTCAGCTCAGGTGCCACCATACGAAATGCTTGCTGTGGGGGCACTCAATAGGAGGGAGGGGCCAGGAGCACCAAAGAGGGACCTGAGAAAAGGAAGGTCCGGGCTGATCTGTGCAAATCCACTGCACAGAGCAGGTAAGTATAACATGCACGTTTGTTATTTTTACCTAAAAAAATGAGACTTTACAATCACTTTAAGACAGATTTTTCAGACCACTAAAATTTACTGTGTACAATATCCCTCCATCATCTTTACATACTGTAGGTAGACCTGCTAACTGCATATTGCATGGAAAAAATAACCTATACCAAAGATTAATTGGTCAGTTAGCTTTAACCAAATATGTCATCTCATGCTTGGTTTGCTTCACAAAATTTCAGGAAGAAACCTCATTCTGGTATGACCTAGACCATGCTTTTGAATAGTAGGTATAAAATATATTGTTCATTGCAGACCATCCAAACAAATTATATAAAATGTGTAATTACTATCAAACAGGAAGGGAAACTTAATTACTAATATTTATCTCCAACTAGCACTTATTCCTTGCAGTACTGGGGTCCTCTGTTTGAATCCCATCCAGAGCACTACCTACACTGAGTTCATACCTGCTTGTACGGGTGTACTCTGGGTACTCCAGTTTCATCCCACACTCTAAAGACATGCTGGCAACTTAATTGGCTCTGGTTTAAATTGGCCCTAGCCTGTGTGTGTAAGCGTAAGATTGAGACCTAGGATTGTAAGCTCTTTGAGATTAGGAGCTGATGTGAATGTATAATATATAAGAAGCCCTGTAGGCACTATAAAATACTTGTAATTTACTGTATAAATGCCAGGAAGACTCAATAAAATACTGATTACTACATCATCTAGTAGCTAGTACGTAAAGTTATCCAAGGCAGTTGCAAATGCTACATGATAAGGGCCAGATTGGTTCAGACTTCTCTACATGTGATGCAGCAACTGCTGCTTCCTCAGTGGCTGGTTGACATAGACATCACTGAAAAAAACTGACAGGGGTTCCAATCTATCCAGAAAGTGATTTTATTACTATCTGTGTCTCCATCTGAAAAGCTTCTGTTAATTTCTTACCATGTGATCATATAGGGAACATCTTTCCAATGAGAACAGCAATACATGTTGCCGTTGACTCACCACTACCAATGTACAATACATATAACATCTGGGTCTATTTTTATTAACACATTTCTTTCTTATTCCATTAGTTTTTTTCTTTGCAAGCTAGCTGGTCATTTTGATGTAAAAATTTTGTTTTGTTTGTTCTGGTCAAAGCCTTTCCATGTACACCTTACTCTAAGGGCCTCAGAAACCTATTGCCAGTGTGGCTGAATAGAGGGGAGGGAGACCAGAGAACATCTGTTTACTGATCTCCCCTAGCTAGAATGAAATATGAAGCATCATGCATTACACCACTTCAAGGTCCGGCCGTCACCTGGTCTCTGTGGCTGGGGAAGAAGCTAATTGAGCATGATCAGTGAAAGGCAGATAAGATATCAGGAGTCAAAGAAACCCCTGATGTCTCATTAAAGAGTAAGCAAAATATCATATATGAGACTTTTCGTCTACTCAGGGTGGGCCTTACGGCGCCGGGATGGGGGGGTGGTAAAATCCAAATCCCCAGCCACTTGCTGGGAATTTGGATTTTAAAAATAACTGTCTTCTATTTTCAAGGTCTGTGGGGGTGGAGCGGTGCCCCTAAATAGCGGAGCCCAATCCACACCCGTGCCAGCAGAGTCAGTCCTTGTCACAGACTGATGTGACAGGAGACTAGTTTGCTAGGACCGCTGTCAGACGATGATGTGCTTAGCAGCTGCGCACAACAGGAGGAAACCTTACCTCCTCTGTGCTGAACTGCTCCATCAGCTCTGCCCACTGACTCCAGCTCCAGCTTCTTTATTCCAAACTGCTCCTTCCAGCCTGCCGTGTAAGATAAGAGAGACTTCAAGCCAGGAAACTTCTCTCTCCATGCAACATACCAATAACCACAGCATATTGCTGTCTGTTGCCAAATGCACAGTGTCCAGTGTCTGAATCCAGTGTGTGTTCAAGTGTGTCACAGACAAATACTCACCGAGGCCGAGATGCCGAGAGCAGCTCGCCCTTACGACCACGCGCACCCAGACCCCCGAAATGGGTACGGAAGGCTGAGGGCACGCGGAGGCACGGGCTTCCGGTAGATAGTGGGTACCTAGGCTGGAAGCGGGTGTCCTGGGATCCGCAGAAGCAGAGCTGAAAATGCAAGCAGAGGTTAGGGATCAAGCAGGTGGTAATCAGGGTGTCACAAGATCCAGCAGAGTGGTGGTTAAACAGGCCGGGGTTCGGTGCACAGATCAGGCAGGTATTTAACAGGAGAGTCCAGCAGAGTAGTAGTTAAACAGGCCAGGGGTTTGGTACACAGATCAGGCAGGTTATTAACAGGAGAGTCCAGCAGAGTAGTAGTTAAACAGGCCAGGGGTTTGGTACACAGATCAGGCAGGTTATTAACAGGAGAGTCCAGCAGAGTAGTAGTTAAACAGTCCAGGGTTCAGTACACAGAGCAGGCAGATAGGTACAGGGGCAATCCGGGAGAGTAGTGTTTCAGGCAAGCTAAGGGTTCGGTACACAAGTCAGGCAGATCACAAGGTAAACACAGGCACAGGGAACAGGAAGAGCTGACGACAAACCAGCAACCCGACTGGGCGCTGGAGCCGTCAGATATAGTCTCCCTGCCCGGCGAGCGCGTCAGTGTGACGCGCTACCAGGCACCCGCACGGGCGACGGCGCGCACACGAGGACCGCCGTGCACCCGCGCGCCGCACCATCAGGCCGCGGACGGGTGTGCGGCGAAGCGCCCATCCCGTGCGCATGCGCACCGGAGCCCGGCGAGCGGAGACGCTCCCTGGCTCCTGACAGTGCCCCCCTCCTAAGGCCGGACACTGGACGCCAAGGCTGGCCATCAATTCCGGATGATCTTGATGAAACGTTTGAATTAACTGTGGAGCGTGCAGATTCCTGGCGGGCTCCCAAGAATTATCTTCGGGTGGATACCCCTTCCATTGAATCAGGTACTGTAGCTGCCTGCCCCTCTTTCTACAACCCAAAATGGATTCCACTTCGAACATTCGCCATCGATTCTGACTGGCGGAGGAGGGGGTTCTCTTCTTCCCGGAAAAGGACTAGGCACCACAGGCTTCAATAGTGACACATGGAAAACGGGGTGAATCCGATATGTCTTGGGAAGTGCCAACTCAACAGCCACAGGGTTGATGATCCTCCTGACTTGAAAAGGCCCAATGAATTTAGGCCCAAGCTTTCGAGATGGCAGTGGTAATCTCAGATTAACGGTGGACAGCCAGACCTCATCTCCTACGTCAAATTTTGGGTTTGCCTTTCTGCCCCGGTCGTACTGTTTCTTGTAGTCCTCCTGGGTTTTGCGTAGTGTGTCTTGAATTCTCTGAAAGTTAGATTGCAACGAAATTATCCTATCCTGGACTGCAGGGACTGCCGTTTCAGGAATATTGTTAGCAAAGGATGTGGGATGGAACCCGCAATTGGTCCAGAAGGAAGTCTGGTTGGTAGAGGCATGGATTGAGTTATTGTACGCAAATTCAGCGTAGGAGAGGAGGCTCGCCCAATCATCCTGAGAACCCGAGCAGAAGCAGCGGAGGTATTGCTCTAACGTCTGGTTGGTCCTCTCCGTCTGGCCATTGCTTTGGGGATGATAGGCCGAAGAAAGACAAATGTTGATACCCAGTGCCTTGCATAGTTCCTTCCAGAATTTGGACGTGAATTGGACGCCTCTGTCCCACACGATGCTCCTTGGTATCCCATGGAGCCTAACAACCTCCTTTAGAAAGATGTTGGCTGTGTCTACAGCAGAGGGAGTACCCCTCATAGGCAGAAAATGGGCCATCTTGGAAAGGCGGTCGACAACGACAAGGATGGTGGAAAAATTCTCTTAGATGGGTAGGTCAACAATGAAATCCATGGACACATCAGCCCATGGCCGTTCCGGGATGGGCAAAGGTCTGAGCAGACCCCAGGATTTGGTGTTTTGGCCCTTGTTCCGCTGGCACAGGGAACAGGACGCCACATATTCCTTACAATCCCTTCTCCATCCTGGCCACCAAAAAGAACGAGAAAGAAGTTCAGCCGTTTTCTTATTCCCAAAATGTCCTGCCATCTTGTGATCATGACACATCTGAAGGGCTAAGGGCCGAGTCACTTGTGGTACAAATATTTTTCCTTTAATCCAGAAGAGATCTTCGTATCTTTTCAAGGAATGCACTGCTGGTTCTGTACATGCGCCTGATGAAAATTTGATGGATGATATTAAGTCTGCCTGAGTTAGTCCGAGGAAATTTTGAGGAGAGAGGATCGTGCTGGGTGTTGGTATTTGAGAGTCTGCGGAAAACATCCGTGAAAGGGCATCGGCCTTCCCGTTCTTTGCCCCAGGTCTGTATGCTATATGGAAATTGAAGCGAGAAAAGAAGAGGGGCCAACGGGCTTGGCGGGGTTTTAACCGTCTTGCTGTTCTGAGGTACTCGAGATTCTTGTGATCCGTAAAGATCATAACCGGGTGTACTGCCCCCTCCAGCAGATACCTCCATTCCTCTAAAGCGAACTTTATAGCCAGCAGCTCTCTGTCACCCACATCGTAGTTGAGTTCCGGTGGACTGAGTTTCTGAGAAGCGAAAGCTACCGGGTGTAGGATGGCCTTTGGTCCCTGTCTCTGGGAGAGAATTGCTCCAGTTGCGATTTCCGATGCGTCCACCTCCAGTACGAAGGGTTGAGTCGGGTCAGGATGGCAGAGGATTGGAGCGGAACTGAACAATTTCTTCAACTTAAGGAAAGCCTCTTGAGCAGCTGCGGACCACTGAAAAGAACTGTGTTGCCGGGTTAATTGGGTAATAGGTGCCACGATGGCCGAGAATCCAACAATAAATTTCCGATAGAAATTGGCGAATCCTATAAACCTCTGTACTCCTTTCTTGTTAGATGGAGCCGGCCATTCTTGAATTGCCTGAATCTTCTGTGGGTCCATTGCGACCCCATTGGTTGAAAGTATGAATCCCAGGAACTGTATGGTTGATTTCTCGAACTCGCACTTTTCAGCTTTCAGGTATAGCTTGTGTTGTTGAAGAATGGCAAGAACCTTTTTAACGTGCCTCTTGTGCATCTCTAGCGTAGGGGAGAAGATAAGAATATCGTCCAGATATACCACGAGGAAGTCATCTAAATATTGTCGGAATATGTCATTCATTAGATGTTGAAAGGTGGCTGGAGCGTTGCAGAGTCCGAATGGCATCACTAAATACTCGAAGTGCCCGAATCTGGATCTAAAAGCCGTCTTCCATTCATCTCCAGCCCTGATCCTGACGAGATTGTAGGCCCCTCGGAGATCAAGTTTAGAGAACACCTTAGCTGATCGGAACCTCTGGAATAACTCGGGAATGAGCGGTAACGGATACCGGTTCTTAATTGTGATGTTGTTAAGCTGTCGATAATCTACGCAGGGTCTTAAGGTACCGTCTTTCTTCCCAACGAAAAAGATACCCGCTCCGGCGGGTGAAGATGAAGGGCGGATGAAGCCTTTCTCAAGGTTTTCGTCTATATACTGCTTTAGAGCCTCCAGCTCGGTTTCTGAAAGAGGGAATATCCGGCCGAATGGAATCTCGGATCCGGGAAGAAGGTCAATTGGACAGTCGGTGAGGTGGTAGGCGGTCAGCCATTTGTTTACTGAAAACCTCTTGAAACTCAAGGTACTCGGAGGGGACGTGTTGGAGATTGCCTGGTGGTGCCACCATTGTGGTGCAAACTTTGGGATCCGGGAGCAGGCAGTGCTGAGAGCAATACTGAGAGGAGAAGGATACTGTCTTGGTACTCCATTTAATTAGTGGATCGTGAGCCTGTAGCCAGGGTAGGCCAAGTATGACGGGAAAGATTGGAGAATGAATTAAGTCAAGCCGTAAGAACTCCCGGTGGCCGGAATCTGTGATTACTGAAATAAGTTGGGTCTCCTGGGTGATGGGACCTGAGCGAGGAAGGGATCCGTCGGCCAAATGTATTTGTAGATCCTGCTCTTTAGTTTGTAAAGGAATCTTCAAACTACGCGCCAAGGCAGAATCTATGAAACAACTGCATGCTCCGGAATCAACGATGGCCTGCAAGCGAATCTCCCTTTCCGGAAGCTGTAGGGAAATAAACAACATCACATAAGCCTTGGGAATGTTATTGTTTGGATAGTTCAATACGTTTGACTGAGAGAACTTACTGGGCCTGATCGGGCAGCTGCGTAGGAAGTGTCCAGTTCCTCCGCAGTAGAGGCATAGGTTAGATTGTCGCCTGCGCTGCTTCTCTTCGGAGGTTAGCGGACCTCGGACCAAGCCGAGCTGCATTGGTTCGACCTCAGGGACCGATGCAGCGGTAGCTGAAGATGAGGTTGAGGATACTGTGGAGTGAGGACTTGGCGACGCCCAGGTGGGGCGTGGCTACTGAAACCGTTCTGAGCGCCGCTCCCGAAGATGTCGATCGAGCTTCGTAGCTGCTTGAATGAGTTCCTCTAGTGAAGCAGGGGTCTCCATCCTAGCTAACTCGTCTTTGAGTAACTCGGACAAGCCTTGACGGTATTGATAACGTAGGGCCGGCTCGTTCCAATTTGTATCGGCCGCCCACTTACGGAACTCCACCGTATAGTCCTCAATAGGTCTTCTTCCCTGGGACAGATGGTGCAAGATAGCTTCAGCTGTAGCCATACGCTGCGGATCATCGTAGAGCTGGGTCATGCTCTCAAAGAAGGCCTCGATAGTGTTCAGGGCAGGACTGCTCTGTTCCATTAGGCTGTGTGCCCAAGCCTGGGGTTCTTCGGATAGCAAGGAAATCGCAAACCCTACCTTGACGATTTCCGAGGAGAAGGTTCTCGGCTGTAGAGCGAAGTAGAGGGAACATGCGTTTTTAAAAGCCCTAAACTTCTTGCGGTCCCCGAGAACCGTTCAGGTGTAGGAACCCTGGGCTCAGGAAAGGCCATGACCACAGTGGGGTTGGCCGGAGCTTGGGGAAGTGAACCCCCACTACTGGGTGCAGGAGCTGCGGCTGCAGAGGGTAGTGACCTGGTGATCTGCTGAAGACGGTTATCAATTTGTGTATAACCTTCTTGTAACTTCTGTACGGAGTCAGCGAGGGTAGATACTTGTTGGCACAGGATCTCCAGAGGCGAGCGTGCTCTGTCGGCCTCGGACATCTGGCTGGTTTGTACTGTCACGGACAAATACTCACCGAGGCCGAGATGCCGAGAGCATTGTGACGCTCTCGGCAGTGTGACGCGCTACCGGGCACCCGCACGGGCGACGGCTCGCACACGAGGACCGCCGTGCACCCGCGCGTGCCGCACCATCAGGCCGCGGACGGGTGTACTTCATTCACACTGCCCCCCACCCATCACACTGCCCCCCCACCTGACACACTGCCCGCCACCCGTCACACTGCCCCTCTATCCAACACACTGCTCCCCCCTCCTGTCACACTATCCCTCCACCTGTCACACTGCCTCCCCACCTGTCACATTCCCTCCCCTCTTGTCAGACTGCCCCCCATCTGTCACACTGCCCCCCATCTGTCACACTGCCCCCCACCTGTCACACTGCCCCCAGCCTGTCACACTTCCCCCCTCCACCTGTCACACTACCCCTCTCCTGTCACAATGCCCTCCTGTCACAACAGTGGGTGTGGCGGGAGGATGGTGTGGGGAGGGGGTGCCAGATGGACGGGGGGGAGGCGCCAAAATGAACTTTCGCCTAAGTAGACAAAAATCCTTGCACCGACCCTGCGCCTACTTTGTGATAAAAATAAAGTTCAGTGAAAAAAAATGTAAAAAAAATTGCGCTGTAATGCAACGTTGTACCCAAACAAAATTGATGTCCTTTTTTTCCCAGAAATAGAGCATTCTTTTGGTGGTATTTGATCACCTCTGTGGCTTTAATTTTTTGCACTATAAACAAAAAAGATCAACAATTTTGAAAAAAAACCCAAAATTTTACTTTTTGCTATAATACATATGTAGCGCTGGTAGATTTCCAATCTACTGCTGATAGGTAAATCTAGTGGGTTACTTGTTAGGTGAAGTTAGATTTACCTCTGTTCCAGCTTGGCTGAGTTGCGTGTAGTTCTACACTGCGCCGGTGGGTGTCGTTGTCACCATGGGCCGGTGTTGGAAGGGCAACGTGTTGAAGCGTATGAGTGCTCCTCTGTCCCGGAGACAACTCGGTGGAGGTGGTCCTCTGAGTTGCATTTTGGGAGAGGGTATTTATGGGACAGACGCCATGTTTAGGGGTTCATTTTCAGCCACCTGCTGGCCCTCCTGGCCGACAGGTATGCGTTAGGAGTATCACCTCGTGGTCCTCCGATCCGATGGCCCACGTCGCTGCAGCGTGTGGGTGGGCCCAGAAGCTTGTCTGGGGCCTACCACAGCGGCCGAGGAATGGTCCTGGGCTGTCTATCCTGTGTGAAGAAGCTGGACAACTGAGGAGATCCCAGGGGAGGACCCGTCAGGGAAGGATCATGCAGAGTGCTGGTCTGGAGAGGGGCCTGGCGACTCAGTTGGAGGATGTATCCTGAAGTAATCTTACTGCATAGTACTGCCGGGTTGGCGTAAAGGTTCAAGTGCTGTGTCTGATATTCACCGTAAACCATTACATCCTGTGGCAGAGGATTTTGCTCCAAACAAGTCTGTGGCAGAGACTTTTGTTCGTGCTGCGTACTGGCTGCTAGGCGAGTGAGAGAAACCTATCCAGGCGGGCAAAGATTGAATCCCACAAGGGGAGTATATTCAGTTACAAGCGTTCAATACCTAATGATGTACCAAAGAATATTAAGAAAAGGTATTTAAGCTTCCCTGCAATTTTCGTTCTACCTCTTTCCTGCTACTTCCTTTATTACCTGTTCATTAAAGCATTGGAAAAGATACTCAAGTGTCTGGTGCCTACATTGTCCAGAGGTAAACTCAACGGGACCCTAGACCCGGTGCCGGTGAAATAGAGGTGGCGAAGAGAATAGAGGACAGGCCCAATAATAAACCAGCAGCTCCAGCGAGAGTTATTGCTACACATATCCAAAAAAAAATAATGCATTCATTAGTTTAGGCCAATATATATTCTGCTACATATTTTTGGTAAAAAAATCCCAATAAGCGTAAATTGATTGGTTTGCGCAAAAGTTATAGCGTCTACAAAATAGGGGACAGATTTAGGGACTTTTAATTTTTATTTTATTGTATTTACTGGTAATGGCAGCGAACTGTGATTTTTAGCGTGACTGCGACATTGCAGCGGACAAATCTGACCCTAATGCCGCGTACACACGAGCGGACTTTACGGCAGACTTTGCCCGGCGGACGGGCTTTCGTCAGATAATTCGATCGTGTGTGGGCTCCAGCGGACTTTGGTTTCTCAAAAGTTGGACGGACTTAGATTTGAAACATGTTTTAAATCAATCTGTCAAAATCGAGTCCGGTCGAAAAGTCCGCCGTCTGTATTCTAGTTTCGACGGACAAAAAGCCACACTAGGGCAGCTATTAGCTACTGGCTATGAACTTCCTTGTTTTAGTCCGGTCTTACGTCATCACGTACGAATTCAACGGACTTTGGCGGATTGTGTGTAGGCAAGTCCGTTCATTCAGAAAGTCTGTCGAAAAGTCCGCCGAGCAAAGTCTGCCGTAAAGTCCGCTCGTGTGTACGCGGTATAAGTGACACTTTTTGGGGACTAGTGACACCAATACAGGGATCAGTGCTAAAAAATGCACTGATCAATGTATAAATGACACTGGCAGGAAAGGGGTTAACACTAGGGGCGATCAAAGGGTTAACTGTGTTCCCTGAAGGGGCGTGACCGGATGTGACCGCGACAAGATGTGTTTCCCTGGAGTTCCGTGATTTCTCCTAAAAACATCCGATCTGCACAATCTTGTGCAGATTTACCCGGTAACTGTGTTCCTTCTGTGTGTGTTCTAATTGTGTGGGGGATGGACTCGCTGGGACAACACAGAGATTGCTGTTCAGTATCTCAAAGTATCACATGCACGAAACAACGTACAGGTACGTCGTTTCGCGCAGCCAGCCCGTCCTTGCGCAGTATATGTGTGGTGGGTGGTCCGGAAGTGGTTAAAAGTGAACTTAGCCTTTAAAGCAATTCTATGGTCAAAATGTAAAATCAAATACTAATTTCCACATTGTATTTCAATTATTTTTAGCATACTCCTATTCCAAATGATCTTGAAGTTTGTAAACTTACTCCATGTAGATCCCCACACATTTACTTCTTTGAATTCTGTGACATGATCAACATGTACAAATACATAAGTGGTCCATATAGTGAACTTGGTGTTGAGTTATTCACTTTAAGGTCATCACAGAGGACAAGGGCACACTCTTTACATCTAGAGGAAAAGAGATTTCATCTCCAAATACGGAAAGGTTTCTTCACAGTAAGAGCTGTGAAAATGTGGAATAGACTTCCTCCAGAGGTGGTTCTGGCCAGCTCAGTAGATTGCATTAAAAAGGGCCTGGATTCTTTCCTAAATGTGTATATAATATACATATAACAATATAACTGGGTACTAACATTTATAGGTAAAGTTGATCCAGGGAATATCCTATTTCCTCTTGGGGGATCAGGAAGGACTTTTTTCCCCTGCTGTAGCAAATTGGATCATGCTTTGCTGGGGTTTTTTCGTCTTCCTCTGGATCAACTGTGGGTATGGGATTGTGTATATGGGATTGTATGTTTTTTTTTTTTTTTTTGGTTGAACTAGATGGACTTCTGTCTTTTTTCAACCTGACTAACTATGTAACCATGATACATATTCACTATGCCCTGTAAGTTGGCACTGCTGTGTCACAGAATTCCCAGAGATTACCTTCTGAATTATGTTGTACAGTGGAATTTCAGGAGGCAGAGTCAGTACAGAAATCACTCGCAGGCAGCAAGGTACCATGGGATATGTAGTCCTTGGAAATTTAAGGTAAACAGTAGAGGAGAAGCTCCGAAGCACGCAGGGAATCCAAGAAGTTGTAGAAAGAGATGGCCAGCAGACAGGCAGACTCACACCATGAAAGGAGATTTTTCAAGTAAGCTCACTGTACATTGGATTGTCATAAATAACTATTTTTTTGTATTCCATTACATGGCTGATGTTACATAATGAAAGTGTATGATGTGACCATAGGTTTCCTTCATTACCTGCATTGTATTGCCCAGTATTTTCTCATTATAAAATACACCTACACTTGTTTGCCTTTCCTATTTGTTTTTGTTCGGCGCGCATTAAATCACATTAGGCTGGAAGGTTAGCGTGGCCATGCCTGCAGTAACAGAAGTTTGTGAAAGCTTGCAGCTATGTCATGTAAAAGTGGCTGATGACAGATGCTGCTTGTTCTGTCATCCAGAACTAACCTACACCTGTGACCTTCTGCACTGTGCCTGAAAAGCCAGCAGCAGATATAAATATATAACTATACACCAAATGACTCTTCATTTCCTTTGCTCTGTTTAACAATGTCAACATTAACAATGTGTCTGTAAAAACAATAAAATCACACTATCCACATACAAAGCATTGTTTGAAAATAAACTGAAGCCAAGTGTGCAAAAAAAAAAAAACAGCTGCTATGACTCATTATTTAAAAGCAATGGATTGTACTGGGTAGTCGGGATTATGAATACGTGTCTTAAAAACATGTTTGACTACATTTTATAAGGTGTGATTACAAGATCGCTGTGTCTCTATTAATATGCAGGTGCATGGGTTTTTGTACTGTATTTTTCCAATCAAAGGTGCTTTATGTATGTCCGCCAAGACACTCGCTGGCACCTGACAGAAATTGTAACCTTCACCTCAAGGGAGAAAAGTGTTGCTTGGTAAAACGTACAGGGTCCACTTTCAAAAAAATAGCAAATAAAAGGATTTCCTTTTCAAGAGTAAAAAAAAAAATGGCAAATAAAAACAAAATCATATACAACTGTGACACAAGTCATATTGTAATTGAATGTTATTAAAAATGACCTTTCCTTTTCAATCTGCAGCTCTGCAATTTTCTGTAAAATGTAAGGCAATATGGCTACCTGGGGGGGTTCTGTACACAGCATGTGTACAGAACTCCCCCCCCAGATATATCATTTCCTGCTTGTGTGATTGGCTCACCAATTTTTCCAGAAGTTTGCACGAGGATACAAGTCAGATTTCAGGCATCACCTGCAAAAAAAAAAACATTTTTGGTGAGATACTCCCAAAGGACGTCCCGTCTAAAGGGAAGCAGACCCTGCAATTTTCCACATTAGAGCTTTGCAGGTGCAGCAGCTGGTTGATAACTAGGAAACCACTCCCATTAGGCTGCTTTCACACTGGGGCGGCGGGTCTGTTAGCGGTAAAGCACCACTAGTTTTACCGCTGTTTAAGCGATGCTTTTCGGCCGCTAGCGTGGCTCTTTTAACCCCCAAGAAGGGGTTAAGAAGGGGTTAAAAGGCCCGTGTTGCAGCGCTTCTGAAGCGCTTTTCAGGCGATTCAGAAGTGCTGCCCATTCATTCCAATGGGCAGGGGCGATGTAGGAGCACTGTATACTGCCCCAAAGATCACCTCAAGGATGCTGCTTGCAGAACTTTTTTTCCCATCCCGCAAGCGTACCGCTCCAGTGTGAAAGCACTCGGGCTTTCACACTGGGAAGGCATGAGAGGCAGTTTCCAGGCTCATTACATGTGCTATTTTTAGCACTAAAATGCCTGAAAACTGCCTCAGTCGGAAAGGGGTCTAATGCCCTGTACACACAATCGGACATTGATCAGACATTCCGACAACAAAATCCATCTGATTTTTTCCGACGGATTTTGGGCCAAACTTGTCTTGCATACACACGGTCGCACAAAGTTGTCGGAAAATCCGATCGTTCTGAACGCGGTGACGTAAAACACGTACGTCGGGACTATAAACGGGGCAGTAGCCAATAGCTTTTGTCTCTTAATTTATTCTGAGCATGCGTGGCACTTTGTGCGTCGGATTTGTGTACACACAATCGGAATTTAAACAATCGGATTTTGTTGTCGGAAAATTTTATATCCTGTTCTCAAACGTTGTGTATCGGAAATTCCAACAAAAAAAGTCTGATGGAGCCCACACACGATCGGAATTTCCGACAACACAATCCGATCGCACTTTTTCCATCAGAAAATCCGACCGTGTGTACAGGGCATTAGACTCACTTTTGCACATGGACACAGACACACACAGGGATTTTTTCAGAATAACAAAAGGTAGGAATCTGCAACAAAGTTTGTTAACCACTTCAGCTCCAGAAGGTTTTACCCCCTTCCTGACTAGGAAATTTTTTGTTATACGGCACAGGGTTGCTTTAACTGACAATTGCGTGGACATGCGACGCTATACCCACAAATAGAGCTTTCTTTTGGTGATATTTGATCACCTCTGCGGTTTTTATTTTTTGCGCTATAAACAAAAAAAAGACTGACAATTTTGAAAAAAAAAAGCAATATTTTTCACTTTTTGCTATAAAACATATTCAATAACAAAATGTAAAAAAATCTAATTTCTTCATCAATTTGTATTCTGCTACATATTTTTGGTAAAAAAAATCCCAAAAAGTGTATATTGATTGGTTTGCACAAAAGTTATAGCGTCTACAAACAATGGGATATAAATTTATGGGCTTTTTATTTTTTTTTATTGTTTTTACTAGTAATGGCAGTGATCACCAATTTTTAGCGGGACTGCAACATTGCGACAAACAAATCTGACACTAAGTGACACTTTTTTGGGAACCAGTGACACCAATAAAGTGATCAGTGCTAATAAAAATGCATTGTCACTGTATAAATGACACTGGCAGGGAAGGGGTTAACATCAGGGGCAATCAAAGGGTTAAGTGTGCTCCTAGGGAGTGATCTCTAACTGTGTGGGTGATGGACTGACTGGAGGACCCATTTGTTGGCCCATGTGCTCTGACTCGCACGCACATTCTCGCACTCTACAACTGAGTAAGTTGGCTGGAGCTGGATTAATTTTCATCTCTATTTTTTTCTTTTTTTCCTTTAGTTATTGGGTGATATGACCACAATTACACGATATATTTATGTCCTTTTGCAGATTTTACTCAATCATGCATCCGCCCCTGAAGATTGGCTGGTATGCCACGAAACGCTTTGGACACACACAGATGCAACATGATTTTATTCTAGGACCCACCTAGGTTTCAATGTTTTCACTTGTGAAAGGACTGTATAGCGATGTGATTGAGTAGCCGCTCTACTGTGTTTTATGGTTTCCTGCATCATGCTTTGTTATATATGTCTACTATGATGTATGCTTACTATTATGTATGTATGTTCAAATGCACACTCTGCCGGGTGTTTTATACTAATAAACACTTCCGTACTACATTGTCTTATCTCTGGGTCCTTTCATGCATTCCTCATTTAAAGTCCCAAACCCTGTCCTTCGATTCAATTAATAGGGATGGAGATTATGTTCTCATAAATCTCATTTAAAGTCCCGCAACCCCTTCAATGACTGGAGGAAGAGAGACACCTGTGTTCCTGATTAGCGCCCTAGAGCCGATCCGAGGAATCACATACAGGTACGTGATTTTGCGCTTAAGGGCAACCCTGCCGCAGTATATGTACATGGGGAGGCCCTAAGTGTTTTTTCTCAACACTCCAAAGGGCAGGCATAGTTATCACCTTTGACGAGTGCTGGGTTAGAAATCCAGCCGCTCCTATTAAAGAGGAATTAGACCTCAAAAAATGTAAAAACACTGACAGGTAGGATTTTTATAACAGATGGCACCCTATTGGTCACTTCTGTCATAAACCTTCTCCCTGCCTGCCAGTGCTTATGTACACTGAGTGTGCATGGAAGTGACATTATCACAGCTTAGACAACCAATTGGTTGAAAAGTCACAACATGGAAGGAAGACTGAGAGAAGATGGCAACACCCATGACTAACAGGAGTGCTGACAGTGCAGCGCTGGTGGGGATCACTAATCAAGTAGGTCTATTATAATGTGTTAATGCTGTGTATACTAGCATGTTATGGCTAAAAGCTCCTGTGGCCCAATTTCATTTTTTTTTGCAAAAGTTTAATTCTGCTGCAGGGGCAATAAGGATATTATGCAACAGAGCAGCTGCCAGCACATAGGGTTACTTCTCATTCAATGAAAATACCATCCCTGGTGCTGAAAAAAAATATTTAGTGTGGCGTGTCCGCAGTATAGTGGAGTAAGCAGCACTTTGAAGGAGTTTCAGAGTTTTCTTTCCAAAGTACAGTGGTATGACCAGCCCTGCTATCCTCAAGGCTACAGATCTGTCATCAAGACACATACAAGACAAGCACCGCTCTGAGCTGTGAAGCCAAAAGGTAGAATAATTAACAACAGCAAACCCCCTCTAGGTGCTCTGTCTCTGATGTCCTCTTTACATTCATAGACGATAGTTCAAGCACATAGACAGAAAGGCTGGCAATTCTGGAGATTCCATCTGAAGTCCTTTACTGCAACATACCCATGTTAAAAGTAATGGCTAACTAGCTGTCAACAAGGCTTGTGCCGAAATGCGTTAGCCATTACTTTTAACATGGTCATGTTGCAATAAAGACTTCAAATGGTATCTCTAGACTTGCCTGCTTTTCTGCCTATGTACAGATCTGCCATGCCTAAGCAAAAAGCTACCTGATAAACCTCAGAACCCCAGAACAACTTTCCCTTCAAGATGGCGCCTCAGTACAGTCATAGCCGTGAGACCCAGTCAGTTGGCATACCCTCACCAGACCCATATGGCATACTACTACCAGCTTCATGCAGAACAACAGGTTTCATCCAGTCAAGCTCCCGACCTATCCCTGTTTGCCCAAAAGAATAACTGACTCTCTTCCACTGGAGTTATGGGAGCTATTCCGCTTTCTCCCAACTAAGGCAGACTTTGACTCCTTTGCCTCTTGTGCGGAGAAGTCTTTTAGAGAGGGCATTACATCCCTACAACAATCCATGTTTCTGCTCACCACAATGTTTTATTGGGGGAATTAAACGTGGATGGGGTTAGGGTAGGTAGGGGGATGTCCAATTGATTGAAGAAAAATGGAATCTTGGGATCTGAAACAATATTCACTCCCTGTATATACATCTCCTCACTTCCAGCTCCAGCACATCACTTAGTTGCAGTTCCTCCAGGACCAGCTAGCACTGAATTGAGGCCTGCCACTGGCTCAGCCAGGCCCAAGCAGATTCCCTTCGCAGGCAGGGACCATGGACCGATGGCCCCTGTGGTGTCGCAAAATTAAGGTAGTCCCAGTGCCAACTAGTGTCCAGAGTCCAGGCACTGGAGGCACAACTAGCCCACATTCTCCCACACATGTCCCACATGTAGCTGTAAATGGAGGACTTAGAGGATAGGAGTCAGCAGAAGTCACCACCCCTTTGAGGTTATACTCTTATGTTCATAATCACGCTGATATACAATGCTTTTCCGCACAGAGCCATACACAGAGCCGGTTATGACCCGGTAAAACCCCTGTTAAGCCAATGGCAATGGTTCTCCCCACCCTCTCACTGGTTGTTACAACAAACTGTGGAAACTCTTTGTCTGAGTCAGGTTATAACAGAATTAATGTTTATTTGCATTATTGTAAGTGTTGGTTTATCTCTATTGGTCAACCACATTAAAACACATACCGCATATACAGTGCCTTGAAAAAGTATTCATACCCCATTTACATTTTCAACATTTTGTCATGTTACAACCAAAAATCTAAATGTATTTTATTGGGATTTTATGTGATAGACCAACACAAAGTGGCACATAATTGTGAAGTGGAACCAAAATGATAAATGGTTTTCAACATTTTTTACAAATATTTTACAAAGCATTTAACTGGAAACTTAACCATTTTCTCCTCCCATTCCCTCTATTCAAATCTGACCTGGAGTGGGAGTTGAACTTATTCTTCACAAATAATTTTTCCTCAGAAACCCCTCCACACATGATATGGGAAACACATAAATCATATATATTCGAGGGGTTCTTATCAAACATGGTGTGTGCCATAAGAGACATCTGGGCCAATTAATGTCTGCCCTGCTATCACAAATTAATAGAATGGAAACCATGCACAAACAAGATGAATCTGCTGATGTACTGGCTGAGTTAGCTAGTTGCAGCTTATGTCTCAGAGCACTCGGCATAGACAAGGCAAAGGCAAACATTGTCAAATGCCGAAGGAATTTTTATGAGTTTGGCAATCGATGTAGTAAATCTTTCACCTGTGTGAGCATTTGTGAGCATTTGTCTCCTTGATCCACCCCCCTAATGGTCCCAGAGCTGCCCTGTTGGAGGAAATTGCCTCCATTTTCAAACACTTTTATGCCAAACTATATGATCTTTATCCTAATAGGTCATCAAGCTTGTCGTTAATGCACCTCTGACAGATACGAGATTATCTTGTGAACTCTGGGCTTCCATCTTTGGACAACCCCAGTGCCCAAAGTTTAGAAGAACCATTGAACCCCTTGGAGGTGGCCTCTGCAATCAAATCTACAAAAACTGGCAAAGCACTAGGCAGTTTCACATTGACTTATGTTATAAAACCTTCCAATGCAAATGCATTTTCTAACTGCTTTTGATTCAATTAGACAGGGCACCTCTCTTTATCCATCGACATTAATAACTCACTCATTTCTGTTCTCTATTACCCCAAAAGAGGGGATCAACATGTTAATGTTGATTTGAAACTGTTTGCCAAAATCCTGGAAAATAGACTGCTGCATACTTACTGAAGCTGATAAATTGGACCAGGTAGGATTCCTGCCCACACAAGTAGCTCAGGATGGAACTATAGTACGTGTGAACGTAATTCATTCTGACTGGTCTAAGTATATTCATACATTTTTATTGGCTACCGATGCTGAGAAGGCCTTTGATTAGATCAACTGGACATTCATCTGTACCATGTTGATCCAACGATCCAACGTTAGTACAGCGATCTCCCCCACTGAGCTGTTGTGTTCTGACTGGGGGGTGCCCCCCCTTCCTCCAGAACACTCCGGTCAGCGCTCAGTCATAAGCTGAGAGCGCTGATTCAGTGGCGTTACTAGGGTCGGTGTCACCCGGTGCGATAAAACATGGTGTCACCCCCCCACTTCAACTATAGTCGCCCTCCAGTACAGACCCCCCTCCACCAAGTAAAACCCCCCCCCCCATCAGTGCAGACCCTCTACGAAGTATAAACCCCCTCCATCAGTATAGACCACCCCCCTCGGTACAGACCCCCCTCCCACAGTATAGACCTCCCCTCCTTCAGTATAGACCCCCCTCCATTAGTACAGACCCCCCCCAGAACAAACAACCCCCCTCCATAACAAACCACCCCCATCCATTAGTACCGACTCCCCCCCAGAACAAACCACCCCCCTCCTCCATTAGTACAAACCAGCCCCCTCCATTAGTACAGACCCCCTCAAAACAAACCACCCCCCTCCATTTGTACAGACCACTCCCCTCCATTTGTACAGACCACCCCCCTCCATTAGTACAGACCCCCCCCAGAACAAACCACCCCCTTCCATATGATATAGCTGTAACCAGCAGCATAAACCAACCTCATCAGCAAGCCCCGCCCCCCCACTCCACAACATCTCACCTCAGGCAGCGGAGGACATCCCCCCATCTCAAGCCGACACCCCCCGCCCGTTACTGCACCAGCTTGGGTGGCTCAGGTGCACAGAACACCCGGGCGGAGAGGAGGAGAGGAGAGAGACAGAGTGCAGCCGAGCCACCCGGGTGGAGAGCAGCTGCAGATCGAGACAGGCTTGGGCAGGAGTCAGAGACAGGGGAGGAGGAGAACACATGGCAGGCACGGCCGCGGTGCTGGAGGTGTGTCCCGGCTGAAGGAAAAAAAACCTGCCAAAGGGAGCCAGGGCTTTCATTACCCTCGGGATGGTGTCACTCCTCCAGTGGGTGGCACCCGGTGCGGACCGCACCCCCCGCCCCCGTCTAGCAACGCCTCTGCGCTGATTGAGAGTCAGTTGGCTGCTGGTTTTCCTGCATGCTCATCCGACAAAAGCTGGTCAAACAGCCGGCTTCTGTCAGACTGGTGGCCATACACATGGGCCGAATGTCAGCCTGTTTTTATTGATCCAGCTCGATTCGCCTGGCATTCAGCAAATGTGTACAGAGCTTAATGGAAAGCCCATCCCTCATTTACAGCCACGTGGTTTAGGTCATTCCAGCTGCAGGAATCAGCTGGGTGTGCTAATCTTGCATGTAATTGCACCCTCCAAACATCATTATGGAAACAAGGGATGTTAACAAGAGAGACTAAGTGAATGAAATGCTCAATTCTCTGCCTTTTTGGCAGCCTAGTGGTACTTTGCTTTAGAGAAAGCACGTCAGACTCAAAAAACTGTGGGCAGAACCAAATAGCATAGTATAACACTGCACTATACCACAGTAAATTTACCAAGGGTCACGCCTAGCTCTGAAAATTGTTGAGTAACATAATGTCAATAACATAATCTGCAATTACAACATCTACTACAATTATTACCTATGATGAATCTAAAGGAAAATATTTTTGAAATTATTTAACTTCTGTCAGTTTTTGGAAATGCAACTTTTAAGCCTTCAGACCCTATCCGCCAGTGCTCTGACCACCTTCTCCCCTGAACCCTCCCGCACCTATTTATTCAAAATTCTTGACCTGGATACAAAAATTCCAGCTGTTTTTAGTACAGTCTGGCGAGGTCATGGGTCATTCCACTGCTTGTTAAGCATTTACTGTATAGTTATTACTGTAGTAATGAAAGGTATTCCAATAATGAACAGTTCAGAGCTGCAGTACTTAAAGCCCAGGCTGGCACAATAACACACTACAGGAAGTATGTCTATGACAACCCTGGGTCACAGAAAGGAGGTGGCAATGGGCACTGAGGCAGGGAGGGTGAGCAGTAGAACAAAATGCTACTTTCATGTCCCCGTGATACTACATACTGTATGTAGTTTGTTGCTAGGCCGTACTCTTTTGAAAAAAGTCGATTTCTAAAACTAAGTTCACACCAGTACCCAAAGTTCTAAGTTCACACCAGCCTACTGAAAACATTATAATTGATTGTTTTTTAGAGGTGGTTTGCAGACATTAAGGATGCATTGCTGTCACTCCCTGAATGCATTTTTTTTAATAGCGGGGTGGTGATTTTACCATAACCTACTGCATCGGTTGTGGCTGGGTCCCATTGACTCCAATGGGTGAGTGTTGAAAGCAGCAATGCTTGCCAAATTCTGGCTTCTGAGTCCAAGTCACCGAATCAGATGAACAAGTTTGAAGCTGGTGTGGCAATGTGTACACACCCATATGGCCACCATGTTCCTTTGGGGGTGGGTTGTTTGAGGGCAGTAGGAACTCCGCTGAACCACCTGTGTGAATGAGAACAATCATTGCCTTCATCTCACAGAAAAAGAAGCAATCCTTTCACTGCATATGCTTAGACATATCAGTTGTAGAAGTCAGTTATGACAGATACATGTATTTTTAACAAGAGATGTGTCTTTAGCAATATATACAGTATAAAAAAAATACATACACAGGCACACTGTTGATGGTATGATGATTACCTTGCATATGAGTATATTATCAGTCCAGAACACAAACTGATTCCTAGAACTATGATATGTAAAACACAATTTAGATTTCACAAGTAGAATAGTACACGTTATAAGGAAGTATATGAAACTGTATTTGATGATAAATGAAAGCTAAACTACATATTGATTTTGATCAGTAGGGTGGACAATCTCTTCTTAGACTCGCAGTGCAGGCATTCAAATTTGACTCTCAATCAAAAATAAAATAAGGTAAAAAGCACTGTACCATGCAGTTCCACCATCACCGAAGCATGCAAGGATAATGCTACGTAGATGCCGGTGTTGGAGGTCTAAGCTGCGTGTCAGCTAATTAAGTGAGGTCATTCTGCATTTAATATGGCAACATGGGCTACAAATAAGTTAAAATGTAGCATATAAATAAAGGATTGTAGTAATGAATTAAATAACAGGAGAAAATTTGCTATTGAAAAAGAGAGAAACAGTGATTAAAAGTAATTTAAATTCACATCTTTGAAATGCCTCTCAACGACATAAATAAAATAATAAACACAACAGAAACAACTGGGGATTATGAAGTCTGCTGATTGCAAACTAAATTACTTCAAAACTTGACATATATTTTAGAGCAACTAATATGACACTGAACACGAGCTGTAAGGGCTCTTTCACACCAGTGGGTGCATATTATAGTGTACATACTGTACGTGCTAGTGTGCATTGGGCACATGTGCTGAAAAGTGTTACAATGCATCTAAGCGTTTCCTTTTTTTATTTTTTTTTTTAAGATAACAAAAGAACACTTAATTTAACCTTATGTACAACAGTGTTTTGCTATGCATTTCTGTGCGATGTACCTCATGTTTGTGCACTACATTACATAAAAAGCAGACATGCTGCATTTTTATTCAACCCACATCAGCACACTTGTATGGTGTGAACAGGGCACAAAGAAAACAACTATCATCTCAGTGTCCTTGCAGTAAAGGATAAGTTCACCTTTTGTAACATGTTACATGTTATACCCATAATCAGGGTATAACATGTAACACATTACAGACAGACCAACCTCCGCTCCCCAGGATCCCCTGTTTTGACAGCTAGAGAGTATTGTGATTTGGTTTCTCCATTTACTGGGGACACAGGCCCGTGGTGTCACGAATGAGGAATATTTACCAAATGGGGTCAAAGACTCCAACAAAAATGTGGGTTGATCACATGCACTCACCCAAAAAAAAAAAAAAAAACTTTCCAGCAATACACACCAAACTGAGCACGTGCAGTTTCTCTTTTGTGCTATAAACAAAAAAAGTGACAATTTTGAAAAAAACGAGCAATTTTTTTTACTTTTTGCTATAATAAATATCCCCCAAAAATATATAAAACAACTATTTTTTTCCTCAGTTTAGGCCGATATGTATTCTACATATTTTTGGTTAAAAAAATCGCAATAAGCGTATACTGATTGGTTTGCCCAAAAATTATAGTGTCTACAAAATAGGGGATAGTTTTTTGGTATTTTTATTTTTATTTTTTTACTAGTAATGGCGGCGATCTGCGATTTTTATTGGGACTTCGACATTACAGTGGACACATCGGACACTTTTGACACATTTTTAAGACCATTGGCATTCTTTTTACCATACATTTGTTCTGTATAAAAGCATAAGAAATAAGGTGAAAACAGTTATCTTGTAATTAAAATAGAAGAGTAAACATGCTGATGTCAATGGAATGATAATACAATTAATTGCAAAGCAGAGGTTTGCAAAAAAAGTGTGATGCACACTGAATGCCTAGGTGTCACCTTACTAACCTGTTGCAGATGGTTCTTTGTAGGTCTCCACGGCTTTTAGGCACCTGATATGTGATTCCTGCAATGTTGTTGAATATGGAGGTGGAGTGACAAAGCCTACACCAAATATCCTCAGGACAAAAACTGTGGACAGGGTGAAGATTTGGGTAATTGTCCATAGATTTCTTGGGAGAATGCATATTGTTTTTCAAAGCCTGTTAGGACCCAATTTCCGTCTGAGTGGTTTGTAACTTGAAGCTCGAAGCTACAAATTACTCAGATTTAAAAATCCCATTGTTTTAAATAGTGCCTGCTCACATCTGTGCACTCAGGCATCTGCCAGTAGACTCCTGGCACTCACAAAAGTACAGGAGCTTCTTTTTAGGCAGATTTGGGTGTTTTTTGCCACAGAGACTTCAATTGCTGACAAGCTGCTTGCTGTGGGGGCACTGAACAGGATGGAGGGGCCAGGAGCACAGAAGAGGGACCCGAGAAGAGGAGGATCCCTGCTGCTCTGTGCAAATCCATTGCAATAGAGCAGGTAAGCATAACATGTTTGTTATTTTTATAGGGAAAAAAACTAGACCATTACTTTAAGCAGCCCACCACCAAAGGTAGCATGCAAGAAAATTGCTTGATTTCCTTATCAAAACAGTCAGTGTTGATGGGGGAATTCCTCCCACAGCACTTTCATGTTCTACTGGCAGTGAGCATGGGGAGCCTTTCCTTCCGGCAGAACACAATGGTCACTGCTGGAGTCTATAACTGCCAGCAGTGATCACATGTAAAAAATCAGACAGGCTGGTTGTACTGAAGTCAATCGTGTCAATGGTGTTCACAATCCAGCATGCTTCAGTGCTCTCCTGTGACCCCCCACTTGTGCTTGCGCTCACCTCTGAGCGTGTGACACGGTAATTAAACGGTGTCTAAACACGCATTGGAGCCACCCCTTGGGCTCATACAGGGTATGCTGGTATAAACTCCACCACTCTCAGATGTCATCAGATGGTTTCACATACAAGAAAGAAAAAGCTCCATAGTGTGATACAGTAGGGATTTAATTAAAATATATTAAAACTTCCCTCCAGAAGGGTACTCACAATATGTAGGTGCGTGAGTGCACCAATCTTTCCAGAGAGTGTTTGTATAAAACAAGCGTTTGTATGGCGTGCGGTGTGTCGTTCCTCATCTACCTCTGTTGCTGACAGCTCCGTCCTACCCCTCCCTGACGCGTATTCGGCACAGGGATCACGTGCCTTCCTCTGGGGGATCTAGTTGCCCCAGAGGAAGGCACGTGATCCCTGTGCCGAATACGCGTCGGGGAGGGGTAGGATGGAGCTGTCAGCAACAGAGGTAGATGAGGAACGACATGCTCAGAGGCTCAGAGGTGTCACACGCTCAGAGGTGAGCGCAAGCACAAGTGGGGGGTCACAGGAGAGCACTGAAGCATGCTGGATTGTGAACACCGTTAAGGAGGAGCATGAGGAACACTGTTTTCTGTGGACACTACTTACTTGCACTTTATGTGTTAATATCAATGAATTGAACTTTTTAAATGTGAACACTTGATTTTGCACTTTGATCTTATATTTATAACCACATATATTTTTTGTTTTCTTGTATGTTGCAATTTATGGGATATTTTTATATAAGGATTGTATTTATTCTTTTTTTTTTCTTTCTGCGTTTTTCAAAAACTTGTGGCAAAAAAATTAAGTCTTTAAAAAAACTCAGTATGCCTTTCATAAAATACCTTTGAGTGTTTGCTTTCCAAATTTTGGTCATTTTGTGGTTGTTTCTCCTGTCCTGGCACTTCAGTAACTCAAGTTTGATAGGTGGACAAGAAATTAGATGCATAATTTATGCTCCTTGAAAGCCCAAAGGTGTTCCTTGGATTTTGGGCCCCTCTATGTATCTAGACTGTGAAAAAGTCTCACACATGTGGTACCCTCATACTCAGCAGGAGTAGCAAAATATTTTGGGGTGTAATTGTAGCATGCCTATGCAGTGTGTAAGAGCTATTAAAATAACAACTTTGTAAACATTAAAAAATGTAATTTTTTTATTTTCATTTTCCAAAAACTGTGACAAAAAATGACAACTTCAAAAAACTCAACATGCCTCTTACTAAATACCTTGGACTGTCCAGTTCCCACAAGGGGGTCATGGGGGAGGGGGTATTTGTACTGTTCTGGCATTTTAGGGCCTCAAGAAATGAGACAGACAATCAGAAAAGGACTGATCAATTTTCAAATATATATATACCATGATTTGTAGATTCTATAACTTTTACACAGACTAAATAATATACAATGATTTGGGGTTTTTTTTCTTTTTTTTTCTTGTCAAATTTGTTTATTGAATGTTAACAATTAGTATACATAAGTACATATGGTGCCAGCAATAGAAAAGATCACATATATGGTAATATTATTGAGTTGTAGTTCCAACATAAACTAAAAGTAGTTTAACTAAAACAATTTTAACATGGATCTAACTACTCAAAAGATTGTGTCATACATTGAATAAGAGAGGATAAAGCCAACTTAGACCGGGTTAATATAAGATGACCTCAGATTAAAAAAAAAAGGTCTTAATTATTATCAAAAGTGTATAGTTTTTAAATAAAAAAAAAAAAAAAGAATGTATTACAGAATCTAAAATCTTATACTACATATTGGAACTATGTACAATTGGTATAATAACCAAGGAAATAAAAGTTCTGCTACCAGAACTCTATAAAGAGTAAAAGTACAAGAGAGAAAGAAGATAAAAGAAAAAGTAGTCTTAGGTAGGAGAAAAAATAGATAAGGATGAAAGAAATGAGAGGTAGTAGGGGTCCCCGGGTTGTACATGATAATAAACACATACCATGAATGCAGAGAATAGAAGTATAAATCAAGATTAGCAAGGTCTTAGTAGGGAAGCATCAAAATTGGAAGGCAAAAAGTGAGTCACTCAGGGATTACATATATTCTCAAAGTTGTATATTTTATCTTGAGTTATAGCCTCTGTTTTGGCATGGATCATTGCATAATTGACTCTATTTTTAGTTTTAGCAATTATTAAGGACGGGGATTTCCAAGCTTTGACAATTGTTTGTTTTGCGGCTGTAGTGAACTGTAATAGGAGTTTGAATTAGCGGTAGGAGAGAGTGGCCGGTTTTAAGTTTAAAAGTGCTATTGTAGGATCAGGATTGATAGGGATTTCAAACAGTTTTTGCTACCGGGCAATCCCACCAAGTATGAAGATGTGATTCAAGATCACCACAGCCACGAAAACAAGATGGGGAATAATTTAGAGCATATCTCGCAATTCTGACAGGGACCACCAGTACTTTGTAATTTGTCTCTAAGGCAGCTATGTTTTGTGAGGATGACTTAGTTGGGATCCAAATCTTATCCCAATCGGCTGCTTCCAACGAAAACCCAAGATCCATCTCCCACTTAGCCACATATGATGGTGGGTCTGAGTTGGGTTTAGTAATATGATGGGTGTAAAGCGTTGAAAAAAGTCCATTAGTATGTGGGTCACCTTTACATATATTTTCAAAGCACGTTCATTTATCTAAATTAATTCTTCCTTGTATATAGGGCATAATTTTTTTTAATCTGAAGATTTTGAAAGAGCTCTGAATTAGGAAGTTTGTGACTTTTACATAAGTCAGGGAAAGTTTTGAATGAAGTAGAGGATGCTAGTTCACAGAGTTGAGTTAAATTAGTGGAGATTAAGATATCATCAGCAAATAGGCAAAGTTTATGCTTGTGACCAGCTAAATCTAGACCTTTAATAGAGGGGTCAGTAAGGATTGATTGAGCAAGGGGTTCAATAAGTAGGGCAAATAAGAATGGGGAAAGTGGACATCCCTGACGCGTACCCCTACAGATGTCAAATAGGTTTGATTAATATCCAGCATATTTAACATAAGCTTTTTTTGTATAATGAGGAGACCCAGCTGAGAAAATGAGGGCCAAATCCCCAACACTGCAGGACAAAATGTAGGTAATGCCACAAAACTGTATCAAATGCTTTTTTGATATCTAACTATAAGAGACAGATGAATACTGCATTCATAGATTGTGAGTCTACAATCACCTTGGGAGGGGGCAAAAACCAAGAGGGGAGTAGGGACAGAATAAAGAGGAAGAAAGAGATAGTAAGAGTCATATAGTCAAATAATAGTAAGTAAATTGTGCGAATAAGAAAAGTAAAAAGGCGGCGTACTGAGTGCGTAAAAAAACGCTAACTTAGAGGCCTAGTATCCATCCGAGGAGGTCCTCCAATAATAGGTCAGAATGGAGGTTTATCCTAGGACAAAAAGATAGGGGGAGCAGTGACAATAAATACTTGGACACCCAAGTTTGGCTGTTGAGAAAAAAAAAATTAGCAAGGGTAAAAATAAAAATAAAAGGTTAATTAGCTATTAACAACTATACCGCAAGGTGAGTATGTATACCTACAGGTAACCCTAGGGAAAATATACATTAAAATAAGAAACTGTATAGTTTTTATAGCAATATTACTTATCAGTAATGAAGAAGGAAAATAGTAATATTGATAAACTGGATCATTAAATATAAAACACTAGATGTACTTCAATTTAAAAAATAACAAGATTTTTCTCTAAGATAAATATAAGTAAATAAGGTTCTAATTGAGACAATAGGTATCTCATTGGCTTAAGGGGGAGGGGGTAAGTAGATAAAACATAAAATATGTTTATCTGAGGTTGTGGGGGTTAAAAGGGGGAAGTTCAAAACTTAATAGAACAGTATTATTTTAAATAAGTTTAGTCAGATTATACTGAAGGTGGTAAATTACTTTGACGAAAGAAAGGCAAAGCCTTAACCACTTGAGCCCCGGACCATTATGCTGCCTAAGGACCAGAGGTCTTTTTCCAATTTGGCACTGCGTCAGTTTAACTTTTAATTGCGCGGTCATGCAATGCTGTACCCAAACGAAATTTGCGTCCTTTTCTTCCCACAAATAGAGCTTTCTTTTGATGGCATTTGATCACCTCTGCCGTTTTTATTTTTTGCGCTATAAACGGAAAAAGACCGAAAATTTTGAAAAAAAATGATATTTTCTAATTTTTGTTATAAAAAAAATCCAATAAACTCAATTTTAGTCATACATTTAGGCCAAAATTTATTCAGCCACATGTCTTTGGTTAAAAAAAAAGTTAATAAGCGTATATTTATTGGTTTGCGCAAAAGTTATAGCGTCTACAAACTAGGGTACATTTTCTAGAATTTACACAGCTTTTAGTTTATGACTGCCTATGTCATTTCATGAGGTGCTAAAATGGCAGGGCAGTACAAAACCCCCCCAAATGACCCCATTTTGGAAAGTAGACACCCCAAGGAAATTGCTGAGAGGCATGTTGAACCCATTGAATATTTAATTTTTTTGTCCCAAGTGATTGAATAATGACAAAAAAAAAAAAAAAAAATATTTACAAAAAGTTGTCACTAAATGATATATTGCTCACACAGGCCATGGGCCTATGTGGAATTGCACCCCAAAATACATTCAGCTGCTTCTCCTGAGTATGGGGATACCACATGTGTGGGACTTTTTGGGAGCCTAGCCGCGTACGGGGCCCCGAAAACCAATCACCGCCTTCAGGATTTCTAAGGGCATAAATTTTTGATTTCATTCCTCACTACCTATCACAGTTTTGAAGGCCATAAAATGCCCAGATGGCACAAAACCCCCCCAAATGACCCCATTTTGGAAAGTAGACACTCCAAGCTATTTGCTGAGAGGCATGTTGAGTCCATGGAATACTTTCTTTTTTGACACAAGTTGCGGGAAAGTGACAATTTTTTTTTTTTGCACAAAGTTGTCACTAAATGATATATTTCTCACACAGCCCATGGGCATATGTGGAATTGCACCCCAAAATACATTTAGCTGCTTCTCCTGAGTATGGGGATACCACATGTGTGGGACTTTTTGGGAGCCTAGCCGCATACGGGGCCCCGAAAACCAAGCACCGCCTTCAGGATTTCTAAGGGCGTAATGTTGTGATTTGACTCCTCACTACCTATCACAGTTTTGAAGGCCATAAAATGCCAAGATGGCACAAAACCCCCCCAAATGACCCCATTTTGGAAAGTAGACACCCCAAACTATTTGCTGAGAGGCATGTTGAGTCCATGGAATATTTTATATTTTGACACAAGTTGCGGGAAAGTAACACTTTTTTTTTTTTTTTGCACAAAGTTGTCACTAAATGATATATTGCTCAAACATGCCATGGGCATATGTGGAATTACACCCCAAAATACATTCTGCTGCTTCTCCTGAGTATGGGGATACCACATGTTTAGGACTTTTTGGGAGCCTAGCCACGTACAGGGCCCCGAAAACCAAGCACCGCCTTCAGGATTTCTAAGGGCATAAATTTTTGATTTCACTCCTCACTTCCTATCACAGTTTTGAAGGCCATAAAATGCCAAGATGGCACAAAACCCCCCCAAATGACCCCATTTTGGAAAGTAGACACCCCAAGGTAATTGCTGAGAGGCATGTTGAGTCCATGGAATATTTTATTTTTTGACACAAGTTGCGGGAAAGTGACAATTTTTTTTTTTTTTGCACAAAGTTGTCACTAAATGATATATTTCTCACACAGGCCATGGGCATATGTGGAATTGCACCCCAAAATACATTTAGCTGCTTCTCCTGAGTAAGGGGATACCACATGTGTGGGACTTTTTGGGAGCCTAGCCGCATACGGGCCCCGAAAACCAAGCACCGCCTTCAGGATTTCTAAGGGCGTAAAGTTGTGATTTCACTCCTCACTGCCTATCACAGTTTTGAAGGCCATAAAAAGCCCAGATGGCACAAACCCCCCCCAAATAACCCCATTTTGGAAAGTAGACACCCCAAGCTATTTGCTGAGAGGCATGTTGAGTCCATGGAATATTTTATATTTTGACACAAGTTGCGGGAAAGTGACAATTTTTTTTTTTTTTTGCACAAAGTTGTCACTAAATGATCTATTGCTCAAACATGCCATGGAAATATGTGAAATTACACCCCAAAATATATTCTGCTGCTTCTCCTGAGTATGGGGATACCACATGTGTGGGACTTTTTGGGAGCCTAGCCGCATACGGGGCCCCGAAAACCAAGCACCGGCTTCAGGATTTCTAAGGGCGTTAAGTTGTGATTCCACTCCTCACTACCTATCACGGTTTTGAAGGCCATAAAATGCCAAGATGGCAAACCCCCCCCCCAAATGACCCCATTTTGGAAAGTAGACACCCCAAGCTATTTGCTGAGAGGCATGGTGAGTATTTTGCAGCTCTCATTTGTTTTTGAAAATGAAGAAAGACAAGAAAAATGTATTTTTTTTTTCTTTTTTCAATTTTCGAAAGTTTGTGACAAAAAGTGAGGTCTGCAAAATACTCACTATACCTCTCAGCAAATAGCTTGGGGTGTCTATTTTCCAAAATGGGGTCATTTGGGGGGGGGTTGTGCCATCTGGGCATTCCATGGCCTCCGAAACTGTGCTAGGCAGTGAAGAGTGAAATCAAAAATTTACGCCCTTAGAAAGCCTGAAGGCGGGGCTTGGTTTTCGGGGTCCCGTGCGCGGCTAGGCTCCCAAAAAGTCCCACACATGTGGTATCCCCATACTCAGGAGAAGCAACAGAATGTATTTTGGGGTGTAATTTCACATATTCCCATGGCATGTTTGAGCAATATATCATTTAGTGACATCTTTGTGCAAAAAAAAAAAAAAAAGATTTGTCTCTTTCCCGCAACTTGTGTCACAATATAAAATATTCCATGGACTCGACATGCCTCTCAGCAAATAGCTTGGGGTGTCTACTTTCCAAAATGGGGTCATTTGGGGGGGGGTTGAACTGTCCTGGCATTTTATGCACAACATTTAGAAGCTTATGTCACACATCACCCACTCTTCTAACCACTTGAAGACAAAGCCCTTTCTGACACTTTTTGATTACATGGAAAAAATAATTTTTTTTTGCAAAAAAATTACTTTGAACCCCCAAACATTATATATTTTTTTTAAAGCACATGCCCTACAGACTAAAATGGTGGGTGTTTCATATTTTTTTTTCACACAGTATTTGCGCAGCGATTTTTCAAACGCATTTTTTGGGGAAAAAACACACTTTTTTAAATTTTAATGCACTAAAACACACTATATTGCCCAAATGTTTGATGAAATAAAAAAGATGATCTTAGGCCGAGTACATGGATACCAAACATGACATGCTTTAAAATTGCGCACAAACGCGCAGCGGCGACAAAATAAATACATTTTTAAAAGCTTTTAAAAGCCTTTACAGGTTACCACTTTAGATTTACAGAGGAGGTCTACTGCTAAAATTACTGCCCTCGTTCTGTCCTTCGCGGTGATACCTCACATGCATGGTGCAATTGCTGTTTACATTTGACGCCAGACCGACGCTTGCGTTCGCCTTTATTATTTTTTTGCTTTTTTATCTTATTTTTAAACTGTTCCTTTCATTTTTATTTTTTTTAAATTAATTTTATTGTTATCTCAGGGAATGTAAATATCCCCTATGATAGCAATAGGTAGTGACAGGTACTCTTTTTTTTAAAAATTGGGCTCTATTAGACCCTAGATCTCTCCTCTGCCCTCAAAGCATCTGACCACACCAAGATCGGTGTGATAAAATGCTTTCCCAATTTCCCAATGGCGCTGTTTACATTCGGCGAAATCTAAGTCATGAAATGCTCGTAGCTTCCGGTTTCTTAGGCCATAGAGATGTTTGGAGCCATTCTGGTCTCTGATCAGCTCTATGGTCAGCTGGCTGAATCACCGGCTGCATTTTCAGGTTCCCTGTTGGGACAGGAAAGCCAGAGAAAAACATGGAAGACGGTGGGGGAGGGGGGGGCATTCCCTCCCACTGCTTGCAAAAGCAGTCTAGAGGCTAATTAGCCGCTAGGATTGCTTTTACATGAAAGCTGACCGCTGGCTGAAAAGAATGATACCAAGATGATACCTAAACCTGCAGGCATCATTCTGGTATAACCACTCAAAGTCCAGCAACATACCAGTACGTTGCTGGTCCTTGTTAGGCATATATTGTAAACTTTTTTTTCATGCAGCCTGTGGGCTGAACGAAAAAAAGATATTGATCGGTGGGTATGCCCACCATTAGAATACCTCCCTTCATCCACCCACTTCTAATGATGGGCATACATGCACCATTTATATATGCCGAAGCATGGGGGCATCCTCCCGCAAAAGGCAGGAGCAAATTGCTCCTCCACCCACTGCCCCCACGCTTCGGCATATATGCTGAAGTATGTAACTGTGGTGGTGAAATCACCTCCGACAGCGCTGGAGTCACGGCTTTATATATCGTGGGAGCAAACGCTGTTGCTGTCAAGATAAATAAATCCGCGCTGCAACTGAATGGCGTACCTGCTAAGCAAATGATGGTTAACAATAAAACAAAGTAACATTACAGTATAACAGTAAGACTTACCATACCTGCAAAGCAAATACAAAAAAAAAAATAGTAAAAAATAAAACATTTAACGCAACCTGTGCCTAAAATATATATATGCCGAAGCATGGGGGCATCCTCCCGCAAAAGGCAGGAGCAAATTGCTCCTCCACCCACTGCTGCCCCCACGCTTCGGCATATATGCTGAAGTATGTAACTGTGGTGGTGAAATCACCTCCGACAGCGTTGGAGTCACGGCTTTATATATCGTAGGAGCAAACGCTGTTGCTGTCAAGATAAATAAATCCGCGCTGCAACTGAATGGCGTACCTGAAAACAATAAAATGGTTACCAACAAAACACAGTAAACGGTAAAGTATGAAAAATCTGAAAAGGAAACATGGTAAAACATAATAACAATAAAACATTGCAGAATAGAACAGAGTAAAAAAGAGAAGAACAATAGAGAGAGAATAGAGAGAGAGAGAACAATAAAACAACAACTATTTTTGGTTTTTTTATTTTATATTTTTTTTTGTGTTTTTATTTTTTTTTATTTTTTTTTTAACACTTTTTTTTAGTAACTTTTAACTTTTGTAACTTTTGTTCCAGGTTTGGGTCTCTCAAAATGCAATGGCATCTTGGGAGACCCTGTGTTAGTGTGCCTAGTCTGTGCAGTGCTGAACCCTACGCTAATACTCAACTAATGTATGGTAGCGTTCAAAGCATTCACCCATGCAAAGACCAGGATTGCCAGGACAGGAGGGACAATAAGACCGGGTGTCACGCCTAAATCCGCGCTTGCTGCAGACACGACATCTTTTTTGGGGGGCTCGTTGGGTAGGGGTACTCGGGATGGCATAAGGAAAATGCCGCTCATGCAGCCGGCTTACTGCATTTGGTTGGGGAAGGTGAGGTAGAGCACCGTCTGGAAACAGAAGGGCTCTGACGATCTCTTCCTGGAATTTAAGGAAGGATCCAGTCTGTCCTGAAGCTCTGTATAGCACATGAGCATTCAGCAAAGCCAATTGAAATAAGTATACAGACACTTTTTTGTACCAGCGTCTGGCCTTACGGGCAACTAAGTACGGCGCCAACAACTGGTCGTTGAGGTCCACCCCTCCCATATTAAGGTTGTATTCGTGGACACAGAGGGGTTTCTCCACAACACCAGTCGCCGTAGGAATTTGGGTCGTCGTGTCTGCATGAAGGGAGGTGAGAACGAAAACATTCTTCTTATCCCTCCACTTCATAGCGAGCAAATTATTATACTTCAAGCAGGCTCTCTCCCCCAGCCTAAGACGGGAATCTACAAGCCGCTGGGGAAAGCCCCGGCGATTAGGTCGCACGGTGCCACATGCTCCAATCTGCTGATCAAACAAGTGACTAAAAAGTGGCACGCTCGTATAATAATTGTCCACGTACAAGTGGTACCCCTTTCCGAATAAGGGTGACACCAAGTCCCACACTATCTTGCCAGCGCTTCCTATGTAGTCAGGGCAGTTTGTCGGCTCTACGTGACTATCTTTTCCCTCGTAAACCATAAATCTACATGTATAGCCTGTGGCCCTGTCACAGAGCTTATACATCTTGACCCCGTATCTGGCACGCTTGCTGGGAAGGTACTGTTTGAATGACAAGCGGCCAGAAAACTTAATCAGGGACTCATCAACGCAGACAACTTGATGGGGGGTAAACAAGTCTGCAAAACGTTGGTTGAAGTGGTTTATGAGGGGCCGAATTTTGTAGAGCCGATCGTATGCAGGGTCTCCACGAGGACGACAGAGTTCATTGTCGTTGAAGTGCATGAACCGCAAAATCTGCTCGTATCGTGCCCTGGCCATGGAAGCAGAGAACAAGGGTGAATGGTAAATTGGGTCAGTGGACCAATATGACCGCAACTTACTCTTTTTATTCAACCCCATGAGGAGGGAAAGGCCCAGAAAGGTCTTAAGTTCGGAGACCGTAATTGGTCTCCAATCTCTGGCAAGGGAGGACTGGGGATTAGCGGCGATGTGTTGACCAGCGTATAAATTGCTTTGGTCCACAATAGATCTATAGAGATCTTCGGTGAAAAACAGTGAATAAAAATCCAGTGGCGTAAAGTCAACTGTTTCCACCTGAATTCCGGGTTGGCCAGTGAAAGGGGGAAGTACGGGTGGAAGGTTCCCAATTCGGATTGGCCAATGCAGCAGGAAGGGCACTATGGGCACGACGGGCCTGTCTTTGTCTTCTTGGTGGCAGCGGGACACTACTAGTGCTTGCCACCTCGCCAGCTTGAACTGCACTTATGGGACTCGCCACGTCACCACGTGATACTGCAGTGCTGGATGTACGACCAGGGTGTACTAGGCCGCTGGTGCTTGCCAGTTCACCAGAAGGAGTAGCGGTGCTAGTACTGCTCTGCTCCATACGAGAGCCCTGCGGTTCTTGCACTTCAAGGACAGAAGAAGATTGGGGTCTGGTACGCCTGACCTTAGCAGGGACCACAACTCTGTCGTCAGAGCTATCTGTCATGGAGCCGCTGTCCTCTACAGGTTCGTATTCTGAGCCTGAACTTGACAGATGAGTGACTTCCTCTTCACTATCTGTCATACTCAGAAACGTGTAGGCCTCTTCACTAGTGTACCTTCTATTTGCCATTTTGGGCTAAATTTAGGGGTACACTAGTGAGACTCACAGGCAAAAAAGCTCCTGACTGTTGGCGACTGTATCAAAACGCTACCAAAAAACTGTTAGCGATCGCAGGGATCAGGCCTGACTCTGCGAACGCTGCAGTTATGTGTGCTTAGTGTTTTGTAAGTGACAGTTATCGATCGATACTGCACTTGGGTGGGCTGGGCAGGGCTGGGCCGAGGAGCAAAACGCAGGTGCTAGCAGGTATCTGGGCTGATCCCGCTAACACTGCGTTTCAGGGAACCCTAAACTGCTGGGGAGTATAGATCTGATCGGATCAGATATCGATCCGCTCAGATACTATAGCACTAAGGGAGGTGTATGCTGCGTGCGTGGGTTTTAGCGGTACTGGCGCTAACCTGACGCTGCCTGGGGCGACGCAGACCTTATCTGATCCTAAAAACTTAACTTCTATCACCGCCGGGCAATTAGGGGGTTAAACCTTTATAGGGTAATAAACGGCGGGTGCCCTAAAACTATAATAAACTATAATAAACTGTAATAAACTGTAATAAACTACAAAAAACAAACTAGCTAACCAGCGTCACCCGTAACACTTATACGGTGATCGCTGGTGAAAGGGTTAACTAGGGGGCAATCAAGGGGTTAAAACCTTTAGCAGGTAGTATATGGGGGTCCCTGTCGCTATAAAACACTGACAGCGAACCTATATACTTACCTCCCTAACTAGCTTCACCTGTGTCACTAATACAGCGATCAGAAAAACGATCGCTTAGCGACACTGGTGACGGGGGGTAATCAAGGGGTTAACTTTTATTAGGGGGGGTTAGGGGGGTACCCTGGACCTAAGGGGGGTACCCTAGACCTAAAGGGGGCTAACCTAACTGCCCTAAAACTTTTAACTGACACAAACTGACACCAATGCAAAAAAAAAAAAAAATGCTATTGGTGTCAGAGTGACAGGGGGTACAGGGGGGTGATCAGGGGGTGATCGGGGGGTAATGGGGGGTGACAAGTGTGCCTGGCGTGTTCTACTGAATGTGTAGTGTTGTGCAGACTTACTTGGATGTCTTCTCTCCTCGGCGCGGCAACGAAAAGACCGGCTCGAGGAGAGATGACATCACTTCCTTTCCCTCTGTTTACATTACAGAGGGAAAGGAAGCATTTTCATTCGCTGGGAGCGATCGGGAGGGGGTGGCCAACAATGGATGGCCGCCCCCTCACCTCTCATCGCCCGGGAAGAAATGGCGACCGCCTCGGGCACCGGGGGGGGACCGATCGGACCCCCCACCCGCGGAAGGCAAATCACGTACATGTACGTGATTTTGCCTGTCCGTGCCACCTTGCCGACGTACATCGGCGTGAGGCGGTCGTCAAGTGGTTAAGATTGAATGCACTTCAAGATGAGGAGTGAAAATCATTCAGTCCATTGTGTGTACAGGATCTAAATCAGGAGAATTGTATCGACTTCTCTTTTGTCGGCCTCTATCTTCTTCAGATTTGGAGGATTCTTGAGGAGAGCTGGATGTTGTGCGTCGACGAGGGCTAGTTAAAGATCTTTTGATAAGTTGTAGTTCTTGTAGAGTGTTTTGTAGTTCATCTGAGGATCTACAGGAATGTTTGACACCTTGATAGGTAAAGCGGATAGAAAATGGGAATCCCCATTGATAAGGGATCTGGCGTTGCTAAAGATTATGAAGTAAGAGTTTCAGCGCACGTCGTTTAGCCACAGTAATTGGGGAAAGGTCAGCAAAAAGCTGATAAGGATGATCTTGAAAGATGAGGGAATCTTTTCCTCTAGCTGCAGCCATGAGTTGTTCTTTGGTACGATAGAAGTGGAATTTCACAATAATATGAGGGGGACCTTCTGGTTTGCGTGGTGTTAAAGCTCTGTGGCTCCTATCCATCTCCAAACAATCGACCGGTATTGACGGTAGTAGTTCTTGGAAAAGTGCGGTCATAGTAAAATGAAGGTTAACAATAGTCGCAGATATTCCTCTTATACGAAGATTTGATTGACGTGCTCTATTTTCAAAGTCCTCTAAGCGTGTTTGCAGAATAAGGGTTTCTTCCTTAACCCCCCTGGCAGTATGATTATTTCAGATTTTTGATACTCAAAGCGGTACAATGTTTTGCATGGAAATTTGGCGTTTTATATTGTAGGCCTGTAATTCTTAGGAATAACGCACTTAAATCTGTTCAAACAAACATCCAATACTTAGGTGTAGTAATGACTAAACCTCTCTCACAACTTTTTAAACACAACTTTGAACCTCTGGTTATAAGTTTTGAGAAAGAAATGAACAGACTTAAGAAATACTATCTCTCATGGTCAGGAAGGTTAGCTGCATATAAGATGTTTCTACTCCCCAAACTCCTCTACCTTTTTAGAGTGCTCCCGATCCAACTGCCAGTATCCTTTTACAACAACATGCAACGCTCTTTATCTAAATTTATATGGGAAGGTAAGAAGGCAAGGACTACACATAACATTTTCACCAAACACAGGACAGTAGGGGGTATGGGCGTTCCAGATATTAGAGACTACCACATAGCGGCAATCCTAGACCAGCTTAAATTCTGGTTCAACTCCCCAGAACTGAAACACTGGCGTGCTACTGAGCAGGCCCAAGTGGAGCAAGGAGACATAAGTGATCTACTGCTTTCCCCAGCCATAGCCGATCCGAAACAACACAAAAAACATCCAACCATTGAGGCCTCATTACAGGCATTGAAATACTTTAACCGCCATAAAAACACACATATTAAGCATAAAAAATGCCTATCCCAGTAACAGCATTATCATTCCTTAGCACTGACCTGAAACTAGAACACTGGAGGAATTATGGTATTCAGTTTATACACGATCTGATAGATCAAGAACGAATAAAACCGTTCTCAGAGCTAAATTCCACCAACTCACTACCTAAAGCGGAGTTTCTGACTTACGCCAGAATATCCAGTATACTAACCACCACAAATACATGCTACTTTTCACTTCCAGAACTAGTATGGGAAATGTGGCAGCCATCAGTCAAGTATAAGAAAGGAATAACAGTAATTTACAATATCCTTCACAACAAATTGCACTTTGAAACTTCAAAACAACTTCTTAAATGGGAAACTGATTTAAACATAACTATTTCTCAATCCCAATGGACACATGCAATTTAATGGTAACTATACCCACACCAAATGCTCTAACTTCAGAGAAGCAGCGCAGAAGATACACTTGAGATGGTATAAAACACCTTACACGCTAGCAAAGTACATGAAAAATACCTCCAACTTATGCTGGAGAGAATGCAGGCAGGTGGGAAATTTAGCTCACATGCTCTGGTTCTGTGCCTCTCTACGTAGCTTCTGGGCAGCTATAGCAAAACTGGTAGTGAAAGTAACAGGTATACTAAACACACTTAAAGCTGAACAAGCCTTTTTTAAGCATAGATATGGACCTTTATCCTTCTTCAAGCCGTACGTTAGTGATGCATATTATATATGCAGCACGTCTAGTCATTGCACATAAGTCAAACATTTCTACATCTGTAAAGGAAGTACTAAACCTGATTGACGACTCCTACACCTACGAAAAATCCATTGCATTCCAAGAAGGTAATCTAAAAGGTTTCACAAAACATTGAGCGCTATGGGAACAATTCTATAAAAAACACAATATAAGTTAGAATGGGAATTTGGAAATGTAACTACAAATGGAAGACATGAGATATTTCAGACAGTGTTTATAGTATTATGTACATATATTGTTACTATTGCTACTACAGAAATGCCCAGTTGAATTACCAATAATTTTTTAATAAAGTAAGTAATCTGTGCATTCCAATTTTTCTTTTTTGATATGTTTATTACTTTATACTTTGAAAACTCAATAAAAAATATTTTGGAAAAAAAAAATCTGTCCAAACAATAGTCTAGCAGACTAGGTATGATAAAGTTTGAAACACAAAATCATGAATTATAATATAATAAATAACTATAAATAATCATAACAAATAATAATATAATAATCATAAAAATTATTCAATAATGTAATCAAATCAAAAACACTGAAATTTGCTCAGTTGCATAATTGTCACTGTCATTACTTTCAGTGTTTGATGACGAATATCCCCACAAATCACTATTGCTCAATTCTGCAAGTGATTCTAATTTATTATCACTGTTTTCTAGCTGTTCTAAAACCGCTTTTGATGTAAAAGGGACGGTTTTGGTTGCTATGGACAATCTCCAGTTTCCAGGCAGAAAGAACAGTATTTATAATATAAAACTGCATTCAGAACAAACCACTAGGGACAAATGGGATGTGAAATTGTTTGATACAGTAATGTAATCTGTAAGATTACAGTGTACTGTATGTATTGTGTGTGTTTCACTTTTTGAATTTGGCGCCGTGCTCCGTCCCCATAAGTAGCAACACTCGCAGGGAACAGAGGCCTGGCGCTGTGATACATCGAGCAGAGACACGGCTCGCACACACAGCAGGGAGACATTGCAGGATCCTGGGGACAAGGTAAGTAGCTGTACCTGGATCCTGCGATGCGATCCCGAGTGTGGCTCGGGGTTACCGCTTTTGGTACTGAAAATCCACCCCGAGTCACACTCGGGAATACCGTCAGGGAGGTTAAGAGTCTTGAATTCATTATCATGGGACAATACATTTGTTTCCATGGCATCCACTCTGATTTCTAGGTCAGAAGTGCGCTGGCCTAACTCACGGATCTCTTTTGTGAGACTTTCAGTTATATAGTCTGAGGTCTGCTTTAAGGCTTTCTCTAACATTTTTTCTATTTGTGTCAAAATATTTGGATGTAGGGCATCTGTTTTTCTTGTGAGGCAGCGCTGTATTCACAGTCAGAGCCATTGTAGGCATCCTGAGGTAACTGCAGTTGCTTAGCAGCACGAGATTTGCCTGTGTGTGAGGAAGGAGGATGTGCCATTTTACAGGGCTCTCTAGACTGTGTATCCTTGGCACTCTTTAGTTTATTTTTACCTCGGGCGGAACCAAAGACCATTTTATTTATCCCAGGGTCACTGGGGAGGCTTATGGTAAGATTATTTTCAGTTTACCATGCCTGGCGGGTGTCTTTATCAGCTGAGGAGTCCCAAGAGATGTAGAGCATCAGCTGGACATGTCTGGGGCCCGATTTGGGGTTTTTTTTAACCAAGAAAATGTAGCTGAATACATTTTGGCCTAAATTTATGTATAGCTGCCACAGTGCCTACCGCTTGGTAGACTGGATTCTCTGTTCTCCTGCCTTGACTGACACATCAGGTTAAAGGAACAGTATGGCCAAATCTTTTTTTTCTCTTATGGATCATAGAAGTGCAGTTCGTTCAGCACTCTTCTGACCCATTTTCAGCCGACAGTGGGCCAAAGTCCACTTTTAGCTGACATCACTCAGCTGGGCCAGGCATTGGGCCGATCCTGCTTTTCCAATTGGGATTTACCTTGAAGTCTGAACAGGCAGCTAGCTCAGCCTCTCAGTGAGCCACTGGGAGACTGAGCCAGCCTGCTCCTGTCCAATGCACAGCCCACGACTCCAGTGAGCGCTGGATAGGCAGAGCAGAGAGCCGGTGACTGACAGTCACTGCTTTCTGCTCAGAGCGGAAGAGAACTGAGCGATTAGCTGTTTTATTTTTTTGCAAACCCCAACTTCTCTTTTAAGCAAATGGACACTCTGCTGCTACTGGTATAGATACCCTGCACACAACTAAAGTTCAGTATCAAAAAGCAAACATCAGACTGGATAGTGATAAATGAACCAAATATATTGTCATAGGTTTTAGTAAATAGCAGCATGCACATAAATGAGTAAGTAAAGGATTAGGTCACTCACAGTTCACTAGACAATATGTTCAGTAGGCTATAGCAGCACAGAATGTAGTTTTATGCAGCTAAATTAGAGTAAACCTGGTAATGCACAAAATCAGCAATAAGTAATGGCATTAGAAAACAGTAACAGCGATGATAATCAATACTGTAATAACTCCTCTGTGGATAGTAGGCTATATCCTATTTAGATTCCTCTCTATATGAATGACAGCAATGAAATTTAAAGCAGTATTAAACCCAAAAGCAAATATTTATTATATTGCAGATTTACAAACTCTTAGATGTGATGGCTATACAGTAATATTGGGAGTACAGATTGCGAGTAACGCAGTTTACGAGCATTTCACAATACATGCTATTATTTTTTTTAAATCCTGACTGGGTTGTCTCACAAAACAAGCAGGATTCAAGCCTCTGGGGTGTGCAGAACCACATTTGGCCAGAGGTGCGGGGCGCCTGTGGCACTCGGAGCCGTTCTGAGCCACTCGGAAACACTCGGAAACACTCAGTTCCAGAGTTTCTCCGAGCCTCTCTGAGTGCATCCGAGCAGCTCCGAGTGCTCTCTGAGTGTCCCCCCACCTCTGGTTAGATGCGGTACTGCATACAATAGCAGTGCCACTGTAACGGATTGTCTGAGTTTCCATTATTTCCTATAGGGAAACTCGCTTTGATATATGAGTGCTTTGGATTACAAGCATTCTTCTGAAATGAATTATGCTCGTAATCCAAGGTACCACTGTATTAGTTTCCTTTTTTAGGTTTTCTTTCTTTTATTTTCATCTGGTGATTCAGCCAGAATGTCTGTTGTGTTTTACAAGCTCAAGCTCTCCTGAAGAATGTATCAGTTTACATGGATAGGACAAATCACATAACACTGGCAGGGTTGATTAAAATGATCAGCTTTTATTTATTTGTGCAAAAGCTTTATCCCAAAAGCAAAAACCGATTGCTGTAACTGATTATAAACTGTGAGCTGGAGTTTGGCTTCAATTGGTCAGTGTATCTAAATTTGCTAATACGTGTAATGCTACCAACCCCCTTAGACTGACAATGGTCTCTCTCTACTGTGCCTCTTTTTCTCATTCCTCCAGAGTTGTGTATCACTAATACAGGGGGTGTGTTACAATATAGATTTTTGGTTTTGGGTTTAATACCGCTTTAAGACTCCCTCAAGAGGTACCACTTACTATAGACAATAGGCAAAGTTCTTGTGAAGCAGCTATGTATCTGAGTAAACAGTCTTTAACCTTAGTTCTTCAGCCGGCTAGCATTGGGGCCCAATCTTTACGGTAGTGCACATGAGTCCCACAGTACAGTCCCGGTAAAGTCTGCATGCAGTAAATAATGCTGTTGGTTAGGTGGTCAGTCCTTATGTGCTCAGCCTCTGCTAGCAGCAATATGTTAATGGCATCAGTGTCCTCTCACCAGTTCCAGTAATGCAGCAACAGGGGTCTTGTTGTTCAGATGTCAGCTCACTTCTTGATCTCCCTGCAGTGACTCTGATGCTCAGCCGTAGGCTTGTAGCATGTTGAGTTGCACTAAGGAGCAGGGGTGTGCACACCTCAGTATCCTTGCAGCAAAGAGAAAATCTCTTGGTATTCAGCCTGTAAAAATGCAACTCTCTCCCTCTTTTTACCCAGCTTGCATTGAGAATAGTAGTACAAAAGTACAATAACTGCCATAGTAAATTTTCTTTCCCAAAATTCACCTACCATTGGCAGAGCAAGAGCAATAATTCTAGCACTAGACCTCCTCTGTTACTCTAAACTGGTGACCTGTAAAAATGCTTAAAACAGAGATTTTTAAGTACTGTAGTTCAGTGCCATTCCACAAACGTGTGCAATTATAAAGCATTACATGTTAGGTATCTATTTACTTGGCATAACATCATCTTTCATATTTTACAAAAAAAATTAAGTTAGGTATTGTGTTTTTTTTTAATTCATAAAAGTGTATTTTTTTTTTCAAAAAATTGCATTTGCAAAAACACTGCGCAAATACCGTGTGACTTATAAAAATGGAAAGAGCCGCCATTTTATTCTCTAGGGCCAAAATATATAATGTCTGGGGGTTCTAAGTAATTTTATAGCAAAATAATACTGATTTTTAACTGTAAACAAAAAGTATCAGAATTTGCCTGGTCCTTAAGTGGCTAGCACATGGTTACAAATACAAAGAAAGAATATTTATTTGCAAGGTTTTAAAATTTCTTTATATGGTAACAAATAAAAAAAACCCTCTGATGAATAAATATCACCAAAAGAAACCTCTGTCTCAAAAAAAATCATGTAGGTACAGCGTTGCATGGCTGAGCAAATGTCACTCAAAGTGTGAAGCGCTGAAAACTGAAAGATGGCTTGGGCAAGAAGGGGGTGAAACAGTCTGAACTTCAAGTAGTTAACATATATGCAAAAACTGCAAAAAAAAAAAGGCTTTGGCAGCGAAACAGTAAACTCCCTTTACCTCCCATTACCACTACCTATTTGTAAGCTCTTAGGAAGCCAATTACTTTCTGTTCAAGGCATGTGAAACTGGGAACTCAAATGGAATCTGCACTTATACTCTTACAATTAACTATAATATAAAGGCCTGCTCACGTTCAGTTGGCCATTACATGTGCCCCCCCAAATGCAGATTTCTTCAATGCTTGTATTCCTGCTGGGAACTTAGACTGTGGAACTGTGTTAACTTGATCCTTGATCTCTGCTTGGGTCTTGATTTTGATTTGGTATTATGTTTCATGCATGATTCCTCCAACACGCAGGCTATTTTCATTCTGTTTCCAGATTTATTTAAACTTAATCAGCAGTTTCCTTTACCAGAAATTCCACCCATGCTTTTATGTCTGTATGGGTAAGCAGCGACAGTAACAGAAGACAGGGACCTTGTATATAAAAATACATGGAATTAAAATATATATTTGCTGGCTGTAGCCACCAATCAGATTCCAGTTATAAATTTTCTAGTGCATGTTTGGAAATTAAGCATTATCTTCTGCTTGGATGTCAAGACAATAATTCCACTTTCCTTTATTTTTCCCCTGCAGGTATTACTACCGCCACTAAGCCTGGGTTCACACTGCCACAACTTCAAAGTCGCACTACTTTGAATCAGACATCCCTGCGCGACTTTATTGTCGCTTGAATACGACTTCTTTAACAGAAGTCAATGCAAGTCATATTTAAGTCGTACCAAAAGTAGTGCAGGAACCTTTTTCTAAATTGCACTGATTAGAACAATTTATTGCCATTAATGGGACGCGACTTGTCATGCGACTTTGAACTCTCAAGTCACATGACAAGTTGCAGCAGTGTGAACCGGGGCTAAATGACAAAGCCCTGGCCCCTGTTTGTAAACATAACAAGTCATTCTTAAAGGACAACATTGAACAGCTCCTCGACTTCACCTATTTAAGTTATTTAAGTTATTTAAGCCACATTAAAAGACTCCTCTCCTTGCTGAATGCCATTTTCTTGCATTCGCACATATTTCCTATGGCAGTGCCCAGCTACCCATGCATTATTTTTTAATAAAAGCTTTCAAATAACCTTAAAAATGGGGTTCAGGGTTCTCAAACTTCCCACTAGGTTCATCAAACGTATAGTGAATCGAAGTTTACCCAGTTTGATCATCTCTAGTGACTTCCAAGTAACTATCATTTTCAAAAGGAGCAATGGCAGCCTGTATGTTTTTGTTGGCATAGGTTTCCTTTATTTTATAAATTAAGGATAAATTTATGCTTGTGAGATTAACTAATCATTGTTTGCTGTAATCAAATCAGTATCATACCACTTTTATGGTAATTTATCCTCATGGGACACTACTTTATTGTGTGTAACTAGGGCTAATATTTATTTTTAAATGAATAAATATGCATTGAAAGAATGTTCTCTATGCAAAATATTTTTTTGCCAATATGCTTCACTAAACTAAGACACACAGTGAAACTAATTCATATTTATACTAAGCTTTATTGTTTATATTCATTGGAGGCCAAGAAAAGAGCACTAGAACATGTAGAAGTTCATCAGCTACATGAAGTACAATATTTCTGGTTGAGTCTGGCATTACCTATGACAGTGGAATAGTAAATTCACTCTGAGTATGGTCATACTAATGTAATGTAATTATCTGAAGTGCTCAAGCACAAAACAGTTTCAAGAGACACTAGTTTTTGGTAGTCCGTCGTAATTTAAAGGGAAGCTCCAGACAGAACATGTGAGGAAGTGTTATAACCTCTGCTATATTTTCTTGCCGTGTGTCCCCATGAAGAGATTTCTTCTCACTTCCTGTGTAGTCACCAAGCGAGTAAATCTTTCCACTAAAGATATTGATAGCTGAATCAGAAGTAGCATGGGGAAAGAATAGAACCTCTATCAGATTGGTATTCATGTATACCTATAAGATTGATTTACTAAAACTGGAGAGTTCAAAATATGGTGCAGTTGTGCACAGGGCCGTCTTTAATGTTGATTGGACCCTGCGCAAAAAATTTCTTGCCCCCCCCACCTCCATGCAGTTTTGCTCTTGTTTTGATCAATGGCAATGCTGTTTTTTTTAATTTACTGACTACCAATATAAAGAGGAGTTTCAACACTGGGCACCAATGTAATAGGGGTTTACACTGACCACTAATGTAATAGGGGTTTACACTGACCACTAATGTAATAGGGGTTTACACTGACTAATGTAATAGAAGCATTCACAGTAACCACCAATGTAAGGAGGGATTTACACTGACCACCAATGTAAGGGGGGCAGTCACACTGGCCACTAGTGTGAATGAAAGGATTCTACACCAAGCACCAATGTAATGGGAAGATTTACACTGACTACCAATGTAACTGAAACATTTAGCCTGCGTTCACATTTGTGTGTCGGGAACGCATGCAAAATCGCTTTCCTGACACCACAGAAACGTGCTGCCCTTTAGCAGATACACAGCAATGCCATTAATTGTTAATGACACCCTCACGCATCTGCTGACATGTGCCTTGGCAATGTGTGATTTTGAAAAAGGGTTTGGGGCTTTCTTCTGCATGTGTAGCGCATAGAGCAGCCCATTGAAATGAATGGGCTGCCCTACACATGACCTGCATCTTTATCCACCCTGTCAGTACACCTTTGCAATCCTAAAACCCATGCTAACATCTGCACCCCAAACCTCCTCCATCCTCTCCACCCCAATCCCCCTCCCCTTTGACTCTACCTGCCTCCTCTGCTTAACTTGGCACCCACCTTCCTTACCTCCATACATCCCCTCCTTGCTCACCTGTGCATCCCAAACTGTAATTCCTTCTTTGCCTACCTCTGCACACCCCACACTACCAAACCCCCACACCAATTTGCTTACCTTAGCAGAACATGCTGATGGTAGGCTTAATGACCACAGTTGTAGGCAGGACCTTCAAGCATGCCCCTTTATCTCCCCAGTGGGCAGCATTCAGAATAGGTGGATATGACCTCAGGGAAGCATGATACACATATGAATACCACCTCTATTTACAAAGGAATGCTGTTGGTCTGTCCCTATTTACATATGAATGCTGCCGCTATTTACAGATCAATGCCGGTATTTACATGTAAACACAGGGTCTACAGGTGAGTCATCTGTACACAACAATAGGGCAGAGCTGGGCAGCATTAGTAACAGAACTTCACACTGAGATAACAGTACACAGCATGGGACCAAAACCTTGAGGGATGAGGGAATGTAAACTGGGATTGTTGGCAAGTATGAGGCAGCTGCTTAGGGCCCCACAACAATGGCAGGGCCCAGGGCAGCTGCCCCTTTTGCCCTACCTTAAAGACGGCCCTGGCTGTGCATGGTAGCCAATCAGTTTCTAACGTCAGTTTGTTCAATTAAGCTTTGACAAAAAAAAAAACCTGGAATCGGATTGGTTTATATGCAGAGCTGCACCAGATATTGCACTCTCCTGTTTTAGTAAAACAACCCCCATGTTTCTGCTGAGAAGATTTGCTCTTACATCCATTGCTATCATTAGGACAGGCAGTAAAGGAAAATCTCAGAAATGGGGACACATTGAAAACTGGACAGGGGTTCTGAACATTCCTTGCTCTATATGTGTCAGGGATCTGTCAGCACCAGACCGGGACATTTGCATGCGCGCATGTGCCAGCGCGCCCCTGTTCAGTCTATGCAGCAATCCCCAGCTATTGCTGTGCGTCAGCGCGTCCCTCGGGCGCGCGACTGGTGAGTGGTGCGCGTTAACGTTGTTTGCCGCCAATGAGCGCATAAAGGTCTTCCTGCTGCACTCGTGCGCTGCTGTTTCGTCTTCAGCTTCTGTGAACTTGTTAACCGCACCTGATTGATCTGTCTACAATACTGACCTGGCTTGTCTGACCATCCCTCTCTCTCCAATCCGACCCGGCTTGTCTGACCCTGCTGCTGTCTCAGCCAGTACCCGTTGCCGACCTCTGCCTGCTTACTGACTCTGCCTTTTGCCTGCCGTTATCACCTGCCTTGTTTGCCTGCCGACCCGGACTGTCTGACCCTGCTTGTGCCTGGCGTTAGCTCCATGTGCTGCTGCACCTTTAGCTCCAGTGATCCCTGCACCAGCATCTTCCAGTGCTTCAGCCTGCTGTTGTCCGCTGACCACCTTCACCTGCAGTCCAGCCATCCCTGGAGGGATCTTTACCCTGCTCCAGCACCAGAGACTTCTATCTCACCAGGCACTACTACCCCACTGTGCTCACGAGACCACTGTCCCCACTCCAGTGGCTCCTGAACCAGCATTGTATGAGAGGTCTTCTCCTACAAGTCAGGCTCTACTACTAGGTACCTAACAATATGAACAAAACCATTTTGACAGATAAATTAAACTTGAGGAGCAAAATCAATGACAAGGCTGCCAATGCTGACCTCTGCTCAGAAAATGTTATATCCTCTGATGTAATACTGATCCTTTTGCTTCACTTTAGTAGGTAAAGTTCAAATGCAGCACATAGATATGAGACATAGTAATAGAAGCAATTTCTGTCTGAAATTCACTTATATTTAGAAAGATGGTCAATTGTAAGCAGGCCACTAGAGCTTTGTATGTCACTCACTCATGCTGTTAACAGGTACAGGTACACAGATTACACAGATACAGATACAGGTACACAGATAAGGAAAACTAGAGAAAAGTCAGATGTTTTAGTACTAACATTTTGCTACATCAAAGCTGGTAACATATTACTAGGGCTCAACATAGGCCAAAAGACTGCGCTAAACAGACCATGAGTGTAATGGCTGTGAAATGCACATTTACCCGCTTATACCTGCTCAGTTGAAAGCTTAACTACTGGAAAAAAAAAAAACTTCAATAAGAATATAAGACATAAGATAGCCCACCTGTGTCTTTTATGTGTATTTGGATATTTGTTGTTGCACAGAAGAGTCAGCAACTAAGGCTGGCCATACACTATACAATTTTCTGATTCAATTTCCTTTAGATTTACCTTCAACTATGTAGTGCAAGGGCCTGTCTGATTGCATACAAATTGAAAGGGTTTAGGCTTGACCTCATATTAGATGGTTTTGGTAAATCTAAAGGAAAGTTGAACAGGAAAATTGTATAGTGTATGGCCAGCTTAAGTTTTGGCCTGCTATAGCTCCAAAGGCCAGCTTATAACACCAGCAATGATAATCAGTGTAATAGCTTCTGCCTGATGCCACCTGCAGGATTAGGACACTAGTTACAACTAAAAAACAAAATCCAGTTCGGGGGGTGACCCTTAATTGTGGTCAAACATCCCCCTTCTCCCCATCACCACACCCACACCGTGAAACAATTCAGTTAAATGCCATAGCGGTGAAAACAGGAGGGGATTTTTGGTATTCACTGTAAAATAATTTTCTCTGCTTTTATTTGGGGACATAGCACCCACCTTCTGCTGTCCACGTATGTGAAAATTTGATTTTCTCTTTCGTTCATTGGAAATTTGGAGAACATCCAAGCCCAAAGTTGTGCCATAAAAGGGTGGACAAAAATAAAATCACAAAAAAAACTTATGGGCCTTACACACAATTGGATTTTCCGACGGCAAATGTTCGATGTGAGCGTGTTGTCAGAAATTCCGACCGTGTGTATGCTCCATCGGACGTTTGCTGTTGGAATTTCTGACAACAACTGTTTGAGAGCAGGTTCTCATATTTTCCGACAAAAAAAGTTGTTGTCAGAAATTCCGAGCGTGTGTACACAAGTCCGAGGCACAAAATTCACCTCATGCTCAGAATCAATTACGAAACGGAAGCGCTCAGTCTGGTAAAACTAGCGTTCGTAATATAGAGATAGCACATTAGTCGCGCTGCAAATTTTGAAATATTTCAATGCAGCACATTCTCTTTTTCTTTGTAATGCTAGAATAATAAAGTTGTTTTGCTGCTGATATTCGCACAGAGTTCTGACAAACTGATTTCTTTATTATTTCTCGTGATCTCCTTAATAATCTCTTTTTTTTTTCGCCAGATCTCCAGAATAATGTTTTTTTTTTTTTTAGAGTGATCTACTTTTTTTTTTTTTTTTTTTTAATCAAGATCTCCTGATTTTTTTTCCTAGTGATCTCCATAATATTTTTTGTCGTTTTGTGTGTCAAGTTACCACGACACCATTATTAGCTTGTATTTTTTAACCTCAAAGAGGTTGGTTGGTGTTGGTGTCCCTTGTTAATTTGACATTGTATTTTCAAAATGTACCTGCCTACTCACAAACAAACTGTCCTTTTTGAACTAAAACACATAGCCAAGGATTTGTAAAAAAAAAAAAAGTAATTTATTAGGGGTCATAACAAAATAAAGAGGAAGGCAACGCTGCATAAACTGTTGAAATTGTCGAAGCCTTTGTACCCAAGGGCAGACATCAATTATTTGACAGGTCAAATTGGTAACCTGAGGAGTCCATGTAATAGGGAGCACAATACGGTCCAGGACTTTGAGAGATCGGGAGCAGCAGCAGATGACATATATGTCCCCAGGCTGTGGTCTTACAACAGCCTGCGTCTTTTGCCAGACAACACTAAACCCAGGCCATCACTCTCAAGACTTCCTTGCACACTTCCTTCCAGGCTGTGACTGTGGTGTTGGAGTTGTGTCAGGAGGAGGAGCATGGTCCAACTCACATACGTGACTTTTCTTGGTGAGTTCGCCCCTCACCCCCTTTTTTAGGACCTGAAATATGAGCTCCTCACTGATGAGGCATTGGCCCTCCTCCATTTCCTGCACCCTACTGGCTGTCATATACACAAAGGCCTCCTGGACATTAGGGGTGTTTGTGAGGACCGCAGTAGCCTGCCGAATCAAACCAAGCGCTGACTCCTCCACGTTCCTCCCCTTCCTGGGCCTTTTTGTTGGAAGGTGGAGGGGAGGAACCTGTGATTCAGTCAGGCTACTGGGCATGGCCACCTTCTGGCTGCCGCTTTCCCCTGCCACCTCCTGGCTGAGACTTTCCACGGCCTCCTCCTGGCTGAGACTTTCCTGTGTATGAAAATGGGACATAGTTTTAGTTTTTTGGTCATCAATCACAAAAAATTTAGACCTTATGACAGTTGCAAATTGAATGTTAACAAATAGAAAAGACTATCCTTCTGACCGCAGAATTTTTCATTCCATTCTTGTCCCAATCATTTTTGGCTACTACTGTCTATTGATATGTAAACCACTTTGTTAAATCTGAAATTAGTGATCAATAATAACATCTAGTTAGCATTATTAATTTTTGGTCAAGAAATATGTTGAACAAAGCTATACCTGTCTCAAGCTGGGCTCCTCCACATCTTCCTGGGTGGAAGGCCCAGGTTGTACATCAGAAGGCTCATCTGAGGTGGAAGAAAGAGTGGAAGGAAGAGTGGAAGGAAGGGTTGAGAGTGATTGCCTGAATTTCAGTCTGGTCTGACAAAAACTGCAGTCTGTTTTAGTACCACAACCTGGGGACCTAAACGTCAGTCAGTAATTGTTCGTAGTAAACATCGTTTGTTCGCCCACTAATATGATGTTTTTAACAGATGCAGGTTAACTACATTTGTTCAGGCCTATTTGTATTAAAGAAGTTTATTACATTGTTGTCTAGATGGGTTTGTAACTGGAATGAAATGCAAACTTGATTCAGTGTAAGAAGAGGACACATCTGCATGCAGGAGCACTAGTGTGGGACACCAGAACAGCCTTTTTAGGGTGTCATACACAAGTGCTCCAGTGGATACTAGGGGTGTCTCCATGTGTGAAACTTTAACAAAAAAGGTAAGTATTCCAGCTTTAAGAAAGGGAAAAATCATGTCTTAAGCTTGGAACTCTGCCAAAACAGACAATTGTACGACACTGCCAAGCAATGTTTCAAATTCCTATTTTTTATTGCCTCAAATATCTGTGTGCTAAGTATACCTTTTTTTTTATTCACATAGGGGAGAAAAGACTCGGGACATCAGAGGACACCAAGAACACCACACCTCCTAAAGAAAGGATAATCTCCACACCACAACCCGAGGATGTGGATTCCGAGGTACATGAAGTGGGCAAAATAGTGATCACAACAGGTCAGTGTCTGAGACCACAGCTTCAGGTAATAGATGTATGCCTGCATATTTATAATACATGGAGTGTTTTTTTTATTTCAGGTGATGTGGATGTTGTAGAAGAAGAAACTGATTTCACCAGTGCAAGTGCACATGTCCTCATTGGGGAGATCATGGTGTGCAATCATGGTTTAGAAAAGATAAAGGAAAACATCAATGATGTTTAACAAAAAATGAAGAACATTGTTGATGTTTTAGGCAGAATCTAAAACACACACAAATTTTACCGTTTTGTTGTGGAATTTGTTCTTTTAAATCAAGTTTAAAAGTAATTAGAAAGGCAAATTTTGAAGATGCACACAGTGTATCAACATGTGCTATCTGCCATCACGGGATATCAATGTACACGTTTTGTGGGTGCAACCCCTACCTCGCAACTCAAGTAGGTGAGAGGAAGGGGTTGCACCCCCCGAAACACATCCATTGATCCCCCATGATGGGAGCTAGCACATGTTGACATTAGGCATGGGATCAGGAGGAAAATCCACATTTTGACTCCTAATTTGTGTGCATCTTCAAAATTTGGCTTTTACAGGGGTGACATCACCCCATCTGATGAAGGTAAGATCAATACAGTTTGGACATACTAATGTCTGATATTGCCTTCACTTTTTCAAAGTTGAACTTTGTAAGTTCCTGAGCTGTGTATGTTATTGTCAGGAAATGTTCTATCCGCTGGTAATACCTGTTATTTGGCATGCAGTACTGAGGTCCACCAGCAGGTGTCTCCTGGCAGTTTGGAACTGTCAGGAGAGCTTTTCCCTGTTAATAGTATATCATCTTTGGGCTGCAGTACTGGCGTCCACCAGCGGATGGATCCTGGCAGTGTGGAGCAGACAGTACCTCCTACAATCAGGTGTCACTTGAGGCCAATCACAGGCCTATAAATACCCGGCAAACATTCACATGTTTGCCTTGATTTCTTCATTGCCTCCTGACCTGCTAGCGATCTGATCCTGTGCCCTGAACCTGATCCTGTCCCCCTGTCTCGGACCCTATCCTGTCCCACCTGTTACCTTGCATCCCTGCCTGCAGTCTGACCCATCCATCCTCTCCCTGTCCTGTGTTCCATACCCCATCTGCTAACCTCCCTGTGTATGACCTTGGCCTGGCTTACGTTTATATCTCTGGAACATCCCCTGTCCATCTGCTGATCTGTTGTGTATGACCCTGGCCTGGCTATTGTTTATGATCCTGGTATTTCCCATTTATTGCACTTATCTGTCTGTTGTTATTTGTGGGTCTCTGTCTGTGGTTGGTTATTGAACTGTGTCATATTGGAGTTGGTTGTATTATATTACTCACTTTCTTTAATAAATTATTATATTTTCACGTATATACGTTTGGGTGTCCTCTGTCGCAGATCACACGGTTCTGGTCACACTGGTTCATGACAGTTATTATGCTTTTAAACATGCCTGTAACCAAAAAAAGGATATTTCTAATGTCAACCATAAAAATGTTATACACCAAAGATGTTGGTTTGTTCAAAAACCCTTTTCTAAAGCACATGTGAATGTGCACGGAGTAAAATGTTTTATACTCAACAATGTATGGCTTCTTCTTTCAATGCTCAATACCAGTTTTTGGAGTAAGTTGGTGTTTATAGTGACAATTAGGGATGAGCTTTCAGTTCGAGTCAAACTCATGTTTGACTTGAACATCGGCTGTTCGCCAGTTCGCTGAACAGCGAACAATTTGAGGTGTTCGCAGCAAATTCGAAAGCCGCGGAACACCCTTTAAAAGTCTATGGGAGAAATCAAAAGTGCTAATTTTAAAGGCTTATATGCAAGTTATTGTCATAAAAAGTGTTTGGGGACCTGGGTCCTACCCCAGGGGACATGGATCAATGCAAAAAAAGTTTTAAAAACTGACGTTTTTTCAGGAGCAGTGATTTTAATAATGCTTAAAGTGAAACAATAAAAGTGTAATACCCCTTTAAATTTCGTACCGGGGGGTGTCTATAGTATGCCTGTAAAGGGGCACATGTTTCCCATGTTTAGAACAGTCTGACAGCAAAATGAAATTTCAAAGGAAAAAAAGTCATTTAAAACTACTCGCGGCTATTAATGAATTGCCGGTCCGACAATACACATAAAAGTTCATTGATAAAAACGGCATGGAAATTCCCCACAGGGGAACCCGGAACCAAATTTTAAAAAAAAATGACATGGGGGTCCCCCTAAATTCCATACCAGGCCCCTCAGGTCTGGTATGGATTTTAAGGGGAACCCTGCGCCAAAATTTAAAAAAAAATGGTGTGGGGTCTCCCCAAAAATCCATACCAGACCCTTATCCAAGCATGCAACCTGGCAGGCTGCAGGAAAAGAGGGGGGGACGAGAGAGCGCTCCCCCTCCTGAACCGTACCAGGCCACATGCCCTCAACATTGGGAGGGTGCTTTGGGGTAGCCCCCCAAAACACCTTGTCCCCATGTTGATGAGGACAAGGGCCTCATCCCCACAACCTTTGCCCGAGGTTGTGGGGGTCTGCGAGCGGGGGGCTTATCGGAATCTGGAATCCCCCTTTAACAAGGGGACCCCCAGATCCCGGACCTCCCCCCTGTGTGAAATGGTAAGGGGGTACAAAAATACCCTTACCAATTTCACAAAAAAAGTGTCAAAAATGTTAAAAATGACAAGAGACAGTTTTTGACAATTCCTTTATTTAAATGCTTCTTCTTTCTTCTATCTTCTTTCTTCTATCTTCTATCTTCCTTCGGTTTCTTCCTTCATCTTCTTCTGGTTCTTCTGGTTCTTCCTCCGGTGTTCTCGTCCGGCATCTTCCTCCTCGGTGCCGGCGTCCTCTTCCCTCCGTCTTCTGGGCTGCTCCGCATCCAGCATGATGGGAGGCTCCAGCTGCGTAACGCTTCTCCTTCACCCGGTGACCCCGCCCCCTCTGACGCACGGTGATTCCCTGTCCGCCCCCTCTGACATCACGGAGAATGCCACAGGGAAGTCCCCGTGCATCAGAGGGGGCGGGGTCACCGGGTGGCCCCACCCTCCATTATTTAAGAACTGTCAGAAGAGGAAAAGCGTCACACAGTGGGAGCCTCCCATCATGCTGGATGCGGAGCAGGCCAGAAGATGAAGGGAAGAAGACACCGGCGCCGCGGAAGAAGATGCCGGACGAGAACACCGGAGGAAGAACCAGAAGAAAAAGAAGAAGAAGATGGTGGAAGAAACAGAAGGAAGATAGAAAAAAGAAGATAGAAGAAAGAAACTAGAAGAAAAAAGAAGCATTTAAATAAAGGAATTGTCAAAAACTGTCTCTTGTCATTTTTAAAAGTTTTAACACTTTTTTTGTGAAATGGTAGCGGTATTTTTGTACCCCCTTACCATTTCACACAGGGGGAGGGCCCGGATCTGGGGGTCCCCTTGTTAAAGGGGGCTTCCAGATTCCTATAAGCCCCCCGCCCGCAGACCTCCACAACCTCGGGCAAAGGTTGTGGGGATGAGGCCCTTGTCCCCTTCAACATGGGGACAAGGTGTTTTGGGGGCTACCCCAAAGCACCCTCCCAATGTTGAGGGCATGTGGCCTGGTATGGTTCAGGAAGGGGGCCCCCTCTTTTCCTGCGGCCTGCCAGGTTGCGTGCTCAGATAAAGGGTATGGTATGGATTTTTGGGGGGACCCCACGCCATTTTTTTTTAAATTTTGGAGCAGGGATCCCCTTAAAATCCATACCAGACCTGAAGGGTCTGTTATGGAATTTAGGGGGACCCCCATGTAATTTTTTTTAAATTTTGGTTCGGGGTTCCCCTGTGGGGAATTCCCATGCAGTTTTTATCAATGAACTTTTATGTGTATTGTCGGACCGGCAATTCATTAATAGCCGCAAATAGTTTTAAATTACTTTTTTTCCTTTGAAATTTCATTTTGCTGTCAGACTGTTCTAGACATGGGAAACATGCGCCCCTTTACAGGCATACTATAGAGATCCCCCAGGTAGGAAATTTAAAGGAATATTACACTTTTATTGTTTCACTTTAAGCATTATTAAAATCACTGCTCCCGAAAAAAACGGTCTTTTTTAAAACTTTTTTTTGCATTGATCCATGTTCCCTGGGGCAGGACTCGGGTCCCCAAACACTTTTTATGACAATAACTTGCATATAAGCCTTTAAAATTAGCACTTTTGATTATTCATGTTCGTGTCCCATAGACTTTAATGGTGTTCGCGTGTTCGAACAAATTTTTTGCCTGTTCGCATGTTCTGGTGCGAACCGAACAGGGGGGTGTTCGGCTCATCCCTAGTGACAATGGGGGTTATTTACTAAAAGGCAAATCCACTTTGCACTACAAGTGCACTTTCAGTGCAGTATCAGTGCACTTTCAAGTGCACTTGCAATGCACTTGTAGTGCAAAGTGGATTTGCCTTTAGTAAATAACCCCCCAGTGCTCTAAAATTTGCCCCAATCAGGCCATTTTAGGGACTCAAAACAATTAATTCATGGTGCTGAAAAGGATGATTATTTTTATCATTAATGCCTTACATACATTAACAACAAAAACAATGTGTGTGTGTAGCAGACCCACAACATAATAGTTAGCTGAAGAAGAGATTGTCACCTCATGTATCAAATAAATTATGTTTGCACTATTGAAGTAAATGACCAAAAAGAAAAGCCCATTGGAGAACCTAGGAGACAGCTAAAATAAACACAAACAGTAAATCAAATGAAATATTAGTTCAGTTTATTTTTTAAAAATGTATTTAAAAAATGTTTCACACATTCGCTGGCAGATTAATGGCCCCCCTACCCGCAAAGTACTCCAGATAATTTTGTCTCACTTTGCGGGTGCTTTGGGGGGGAAAGCCAGGACGGCCAGCTTCAACCATCAGCCATATCAGGCCACATAGCTTGTAGCATGTTTGTGGAGATAATTGTGTGGAATGCAGCAGGCAAGCACAATATGGTTCAGTTTATATTCTGCCACGTGGATTTGTGTCAGAAATAGGCGGAACTGGCTGGCCATTATTCCGAAAGCATTCTCCACCACTCTTCTGGCTCTGGCCAGCTGGTAGTTAAAAACCCTCTGGTCCGGGGTGAGGGTCCTCATCAGAAATGGCCTCATGAGATGGTCACCTAGCCCAAACGCTTAATCAGCAAACACAAACGGAAGACCAGCCACGTTGTCTTCCACAGGTGGGAAACCGAAGCCACCATTCTAGAGCCGTCTGTAAAACTCCGTCTGGGCGATGACTCCACCATCCGACATCCGGCCATTCTTCCCCACGTCCACATACAAAAACTCGTATGTCGCTGACACCACCGCCAACAACACAATGCTATTAAACCCCTTATAATTATAATAGTATGACCCCGAGTTGGGGGGTGGGACGATGCGGACGTGTTTCCCATCGATTGCCCCTCAGCAGTTTGGGAAGTCCTACTGCTGGGCAAACTGGGATGCCAGTCTGCCATTCCTGTGGGTTTGAAAGAAAATGTGGAGTCAAACAAGCAAAAAAAAATTGTACTTTTGCACATAAACTTTGCAAGCAGATTAGACACAAACATTCTTGGCTAATATAATTATAACATTTATTGAAATTAGTATTTTAAGACAAAAGTATAGGGTCCACTTATCAGATTCCTCACCCCTTTGATGGCCCATTGTAAAAATGTGGTGGTGGGGGGGGAGATGTTTTGGACAGGTAACCCTCTCCACTTCATTGAGAGCTGAATGCATAAATAATGTGTTTTACTTTGGCCAGCCCCTCCTTACTTACACTATTGGCAGCCCACTGGACAGGTAAGAAGTGTCATAATACAAAAATATGAATACACACTGTCCAAATTTAAGCACATTTTTACATTCTGCAATTACCTATCAAGATAATAGGAGAACAAAACTTGAAACAGTACCATTTGAAAGTATTCAGGCAGGCCCTTGCACTACATGCTTTGGTGAATCCATCCATAAATCTGACCACAAAAGAGGTAGGTATAGTGTGTATGGGTTTGGCAAAGTCAGCAGATAGAGGATTGGTATCAGCTGACTTAGTGGTTGGGGGCAGGGAGGGTTCCAAATGAGTTTTGCCCCCTCCCCAAAAAAAGCTTCTTGCACTCTGCCTGATATTAAGGACAAAAATAACATTTGTACACATTTTAGGGGGTGTTTAGGTTAAGCACTACAATGGAGCTGACAAAATACATTGTTAAGTGACTAGGCTAGGTGTGTATGGGCCCAGGATAGCATGATGGAAAGGTTAGTGAAGGCAAATATGCATGAAGGACAAAAAAGGAACTTTCAAGAAGCTTCCAGCATGCATGAGGACAAAGAGGACATTCACAGCATATTACAATCATTGCAATTAGGGAATGATGAAAGAAATACAGTAGTTTAGCAAACATTAAATACATAGAATGTGATGTTAAAGGAGAAAACTTACCTTAATATAGTCCTTCTGCAGGACCTGTATGGTGGCAGAACAGGTCTCTGGAATAATGATTGCCAGAGCCTGGGGGGAGATGCCTGTCGAGAACTTGATGTCCTGCAGACTTCTCCCCGTCTCCAAGTACCGCAAGGTGGCGACGTGCCTCTGCTCGGGAGTGATGGCTTGCCGCATGCAGGTGACCTGCTTCGTAATATAAGGGACTGGAAACGCACTGAAAATCAGAAAGAACCTGATAAAAACAATCTGAAAAACAGAAACGAGCGGACAAGAACACACTGAAAAACAAATACGAACTGACAACCCGCACTGAAAAACAGATGCGAACCCAAAAGCACAAACTGAAGAGCAGTAACGAACTGAAAAGCACGAGGCTGAAAAGCGCGAATCGTCTCTCACCAAGCTTCTACTAACATGAGATTAGCAGAAGCAGCCCAAAGGGTGGCACACTTGGTATTGAACTTCCTTTTTCTTGTCCTGTCATACGTGTTGTACGTCAGCACATTCTTGCCGATCGAAATTTATAACATCCATCGGGCAAAAATCCACGGTTTTGTTGTCGGAATGTCCGATCGTGTGTACATAGCATTACTGTAAAAGAAAATGATACAAGCCAATCAAACTGTTGCCTGCAAAACTTTACACCGAAAACGGGCATCAGTTATTGCTGCCACATCCATCTTGTAAAACTTGTTTAACACATACTGTATATTGATGACCAAGTGATCATCTTGATCAACTTGAGAAATTTATTACTGGCCGTAAGCCCAGAGTACACTTACCACTTTCAAAGAATGGGCTATAACCAGAAATGGCAGCTCTTAGCGCTTGATAGTATACATTTGGACAACAGTTTGCTAGATCCAGTGTGAGATAGTAGCAGTCAATACTGTAAGGCTTCTACATGATCCTTTTTATTTCTCTCCTGCCTTTGGTGATGGCTTACAAGGTCTTAGTGGCAGCATTAAGTTACCCACTATATGTGGGACACCTTGGTTTGTGATCCCTGTTGTGTGGTTCCTGTTGGGTGGTCTCCTGCCCTTTCCACAGCTCCCAGACAAGACTTTTCCTCATGGTGCTTCCTCATTAAACGCCATTTCTTTTTGCCGGAAAAGGATTTTATATCTCTAAACATGTAGGTTTGGTGGATATCCTATTTAATATTCATCCCGAAAAAGTGAACTGTTAGGAAAGGCTTGCTGGGAGCAACAGTCCAACGCAGGTGTGTGCGCGCTTGCGGGCGCCTGTGCGCGCGGGTGCACGTGGACTCGCGGCCATTGGCGCCAGAAGTGCTATTTTAACTCTGCCATGCCAGGGGAATCTTGCTGTCTGATCTACAGCGTTCCCTGAGAGATTCCTGTGTTCCTGATCTGTTCCTAAATATAGCAGCTTGCCTTGTGACTATCCTTTTGCCATGCGCCTGCACCTGACCTCAGCCTGTCCACGACCTCGCTCGTGTCTGATCCTCTGGCTCATCTGAACCAGTCTGTTACTGACCTGGCTTGTCCTGTGACCTTCTTTCAGGCTTCTGCATCTGTTCCTGTACTGCTCTCTTGTGTTTGACCCGGCCTGCCTGACCTTCCTGTGTCTCAATCCCTGGGACCATCCACCTGCATCCAGTGAGTGTCTGCCTCCCAGCTTCAGCTTCCAGTCTGCTGCACTCCACCTGCTGTTCCAGTTGTCCCAGCAACATCTGGAGCATCAGACCTGCCTTCCAGCTGTTGATCCTGCCAGGCACTCGTGCTGTCCTGTACTCCCGTGCCTCCTGTCTGCTCTACCAGGGGCCGCGAGTCAGGAATGTAAGGGAGGCCTCCCTCTGCATATCGGGCTCAATAACCAGGTGCGTGACATGAACATTGCTTTACTAAATGCGTTGAGTTGTAGGATATCAACTGGCTATTGTTATATGCATATATGTTATTAGACAAGTACTTACTATCTTTTGATACAATTATGTATTTCAATATGATTTTAATCATGTATGTAATTAAACATTTGCTTTTATTAAGAATTTATTGATTTGTTGTTGTGTGGTGCAGCTCTTACAAAGTCTCATGGGCAATTTTTGTGTTTGAGACTTCTACATGAGCCCTCTACAACCATGAACAGGATATCTGGCCTACAAAACCCAGACATGACATTCAAATACACCCTAATTGCCCTGACACCATTCTGAGAATGTAAGGCAATGTTCTTAAGGTGGACTGTATTGAATAATTGAATAAAGACACAATGTCTTTATTCAAGGAAAGCAGATACCACATTAGACAAGAAAGAGAGTCTTTGATGCAAGACAACCTTATTCTTATGAAGGACCAAAAATGGAGGCTTGCAAGTGGAGGGGTGCTAAAATAAGACCACTAATGTTGACATAGCCCTAGGAACACACAATATGCAAATCACATCTTATAAGCACTTTATTATAATACATCTTACAAGATGGGGATGGTGTGGATGACCGAATCTGGTAACCCTCTGCACATCAACACTTGGTTTTCAACAACCAAGAAATTGAAGCTGAGGTCTTCTCAAGGTGATAGATGCCGAGGAGTGCCCACGACTAGATGATCAAGATCTGCATATCATGACCTGTCAAGCTGGAACTACCAGGTTCAACAGAATCCCCTCAACTTTCCATTGTAGTAGCCACAATAATATTTTTTACCAGCCGATAAGCATAAATCAGAGTATACTTTTTTCCACTAAGCCACCAATGCATCTTCCCTAACTGTCCAAGGCTCCTTTGCCCTTGCTATAACTTGTCTACCTTTCAACTAAGGCATGGTGCCTAAAGATCAACATCTGGCCTTTTTCCATCACTGTCAGATTTGTTAGAAGACTTCCAGGTGAAGGGTCCACTTTTCTACTGAGGCATCTGCTTGCCAGTTTTATGCCCTTGGCATGTGTACAACTGACAGACCTGGCATATGACTCTCTGCCAAAGTGAGACCCTTACAATATTACTGCCACCTCCCTCTTGCCCCCCCCCCCCCCCCGATGGTTAATATACTCCACTGCTGTGCTGCTGTCTAACATTGTCTGACTGCACCCCCAAAGGGTGTCCCTCCAGGAGATGTGTTCAGCAAAGCAGAGCCCATCTGATCAAAGTCCAGTACATTGATAGCAAGCACAACTTTCATTGTATCTCTGAATGCCTTATTTAACTCCAAAATCAGCTACTTCTCCATTAGTAAAGTTGATGTGGACAGTTCATCTCCTCTTTAGGTGCCCTAACTGCATCCTGGAATACCCCATGGCTGGGAATTGGGATCCAGACCATGGGAGAGATATCAAAAGTGACAGTTTGCAGGCACCCCTTGCCACATTCAGGACAAAAAAGAAGAACCCGGTCCTGCAAACCTCTGTGGAGGCCTGACCTCCACTCTAACAAGCAGCTCCCAACAATGCCCACAGAGCTATAACAGTGAAGGCTTAAGTCCCCTCCAACAGGGGTACTTAGAGTCCAGAGGGTAAATGCAGCCCTGATCTTGGCAGCTGACAAAGATCCAGCAGGAAAGGCACTGGTCCTTCCAGGGAAATTTTGCTTGAATTCATGCATGCACCTTTTGATATCTGGAACAGCTTGTTATTAAGCAATAACCATTGACCTCTCGTATGGTGCATACAGCAGGAGAGCTGGAGTGACATCACCAATGGATCAGAACACACCAAGGAAGAAGAAGAAGCTGGCCTCCAATTACATTCTCTTTAGAAAATGATAGCACAGGGTAGAAATATGGAGAAGAGACGCACATTAGCGTGAGGCCACATAGTGAAGGATGAGGTGAGCTGTTATCTTTAACCACAAGAGGACCAGCCGCTGCAGTTATACTGCGGCAGGTTGGCTTTCCCGGGCAAATCTCTGTAGCTATACGTCGGCCGCTTTAAGACCACTAGGGGGTGCGCGCATGCCGCCACGCGTGACGATGGAGCTGATGCACGTGCCCAGCTGCCGTGATCTCAGCCAGGCACCCACGATCGCTCCTGAGAGAGACAGTATGGAGATCTGTCAATGTAAACAGACAGATCTCCGTTCTGTCAGGGGAGAGGAGACAGATCTGTTGTTCATATTAAGTATGAACAGCGATTGGTCTCCTCCTCCAGGCAGTCCCATCACACACATTTAACCCCTTGATCACCCCTAGTGTTAATCCATTCCCTGCCAATGACATTTATACAGTAATCAGTGGCTGTTTTTAGCTCTGATCGATGTATAAATGTCAATGGTCCCAAAAAAGTGTCAAAAGTGTCCGATCTGTCTGCCACAATGTTGGAGTCCCTATAAAAATCATAGATCACCGCCATTAATAGTAAAAAAAATAAAATAATAAAAAAGCCATAAATCTATCCCCTATTTTGTAGATGCTATAACCAGATCAATATACGCTTATTGCGATTTTTTTTTTTAACCAAAATATGTAGAAGAATACATATGGGCCTAAACTGAGGAAGAAATGTGTTTTTTTTAATGCTTTTTGGGGGGGATATTTATTATAGCAAAAAGTAAAAACATTGCTTTTTTTTCAAAATTGACGCTCTTTTTTTGTTTATAGCACAAAAAAAAAAGGTAGTAAGTTCTATTTGTGGGGAAAAAAATTTGATTGGGTACAGTGCCGCACGACCGCGCAAATGGCCTGGCCATTAAGGGGGCAAATCCTTCCAGGGCGTGGTTAAATGTGTTTATATATATATATTTACAGTAAATGTAACTATTTTTATCAGTCTGTGGTGCGGCTCCAGTAGAATGAGTGGTATCTGCTACCTTTTTCCTGTTCTCCATCCACATAATTATCTGTGTGTGTTTGCAGGGTGGCTCCAGCAGTAATAATTGATGGAGGCTTCTTCCCTGCTGGTTGTTACATGTGGCATACACTGCTAAGCCTTGAGGGGCAGGCTTCAAGTGGTGCAAGTGTATTTGGCAACAGCTCCTACTGGGAGCTTGTCAGGCTCAGAGGAAAAAACAGGCTCTTGTCAGACAGTTCTGTAAACTCAAAGTCTTCTTTATTTGTCAGCTAACAGAAACTTTATCTTCAAATTCAGCTCAAACAAGACAGTTGCAGCTTCCCATCAGTGCAATACATAGTCCTGCAATACATAAGTCCAAGTGTGCTTAGCCTCAGCACGCATAGTATATGTAGCACTACCCCCAATGGAGTTGCTGATGTCAGGGTTCAACACCGCTGCACAGCCAGTCACACAGCATTTCCTTCTTGCATCCAGACACAGGAATAAGTCCTTTGGCTTGTTTTTTGTTGTTATTTTATTAGGGGATGATAACTTAGATGGGGTAAAAGATTATGGGATGCCCAACTTAAAAATGTCCAACAATCAAAACCAGGGACAACTTCCTCCCTATTTACAGATTCCTCTTCTTCCTTCCACCTGCACAAAATTGGTTCACTTGTACAGCTTCCGCTGGTTCACTCCTGGAGTGTGAGGGCTGAGCTCAGCCCTTCCTTCTCTGAGTTGGCCGCTCAGCTGTTGGCTAATTGCCAGCTCCTATCTCTCCACAGTGACTCACCTGTTGATGATATCCTGCTCGTCAGTCCTGCCTACTTAAAGTGGATGTAAACCCAATGTCATCCTTTCTAAACTACTGCCATAAGGGTTATCTATAAGGATATACATGCCTCCTGCATGTATTCTAACCTGTCAAATGTCTCCCCTCTGTCTGTTATTAGACAGTAATGTTCATGCCCTGTCTGTTTGCTTACCTCTCTGGTCTGTGTATCAGCTTAGGGACCGCGCTCTCATACCTACATGTTTAAGTAATCGTCTCATAGCTCCACCCCAGCCTCTAACAGGAAACTCTATTTAATTCTGTGCACTGCAAGCCAGCCTTGCCCGAGCAATAGTGAATTTAGGCTCCCCTGTGTGTTCCTTGCCGTGTACTCTACGTTTGATTCTGTGTACCGACTTTAGCTTGTTCTCCTGACTATCCAATGGCGTAGCGTGGGTTGTCAGCACCCGGGGCAAGGCAAGTGATTTGCGCCCCCCAACCTGCGGACATTTAGCGCTCCCAGAGTCCCTTCAAATACAATAGTACTGACCTACCTGATTCCTATACTGACCATTACACTGAGAACTACACTGTCCACTACACTACACTGACCACTATACTGTCCACTACACTGTCCACTACACTGTCCACTATACTGTCCACTATACTGTCCACTATACTGTCCACTATACTACACTACACTGACCACCATACTACACTAACCACCATACTACACTGACCACCATACTACACTGACCACCATACTACACTGTCCACCATACTACACTGTCCACTATACTACCCTACACTGACCACCATACTACACTGTCCACTATACTACACTGTCCACTATACTACACTGACCACCATACTACACTACACTGACCACCATACTACACTACACTGACCACCATACTACACTGTCCACCATACTACACTGTCCACCATACTACATTATACTGACCACCATACTACACTGACCAACATACTACACTACACTGACCACTATACTACCTTACACTGACCACCATACTACACTACACTGACCACTATACTACACTATACTGACCACCATACTACACTGACCACCATACTACACTGACCACCACACTACACTACACTGACCACCATACTACACTACACTGACCACTATACTGACCACCATACTACACTGTCCACTATACTACACTACACTGACCACCATACTACACTGACCACTATACAACACTGACCTCCATACTAAACTACACTACACTAACCACTATACTATACTATACTACACTAACCACTATACTGACCACTATACTACACTGACCACTATACTGACCACTATACTACACTGTCTGTTATACTACACTGTCCACCATACTACATTATACTGACCACCATACTACACTGTCCACCATACTACATTATACTGACCACCATACTACACTGTCCACTATACTACACTGACCACTATACTACACTGTCCACTATACTACATTACACTAACCACCATACTACACTACACTGTCCACTATACTACACTATACTGACCACCATACTACACTACACTGACCACCATACTACACTACACTGACCACCATACTACACTACACTGACCACCATACTACACTACACTGACCACCATACTACGCTGACCACCATACTACACTGACCACTATACTACACTGACCACTATACTACACTACACTGACCACCATACTACACTGACCACTATACTACACTGACCTCCATACTAAACTACACTACACTAACCACTATACTATACTATACTAACCACTATACTGACCACTATACTACACTGACCACTATACTGACCACCATACTAAACTACACTGACCACTATACTACACTGTCTGTTATACTACACTGTCCACCATACTACACTGTCCACCATACTACATTATACTGACCACCATACTACACTGTCCACCATACTACATTATACTGACCACCATACTACACTGTCCACTATACTACATTGACCACTATACTACATTATACTGACCACTATACTACACTACACTGTCCACTATACTACATTACACTGTCCACTATACTACACTGACCACCATACTACACTGACCACCATACTACACTGACCACTATACTACACTACACTGACCACCATACTACACTACACTGACCACCATACTACACTACACTGACCACCATACTACACTACACTGACCACCATACTACACTGACCACTATACTACACTACACTGACCACCATACTACACTGACCACTATACTACACTGACCTCCATACTAAACTACACTACACTAACCACTATACTATACTATACTACACTAACCACTATACTGACCACTATACTACACTGACCACTATACTGACCACCATACTAAACTACACTGACCACTATACTACACTGTCTGTTATACTACACTGTCCACCATACTACACTATCCACCATACTACACTGTCCACCATACTACATTATACTGACCACCATACTACACTGTCCACCATACTACATTATACTGACCACCATACTACACTGTCCACTATACTACACTGACCACTATACTACACTATACTGACCACTATACTACACTGTCCACTATACTACATTACACTGACCACCATACTACACTACACTATCCACCATACTACACTACACTGACCACCATACTATACTACACTGACCACCATACTACACTGACCACCATACTACACTGACCACCATACTACACTACACTGAACACCATACTACACTACATTGAACACCATACTACACTACACTGACCACCATACTACACTGACCACTATACTACAATGTCCACTATACTACACTACACTGACCACCATACTACACTGACCACCATACTACACTTACCACTACACTATACTGACCACTACACTATACTGACCACCATACTACACTATCCACTATACTACACTGACCACTATACTACACTGACCACCATACTACATTATACTGACCACCATACTACACTGTACACTAGCACTGACCACCATACTGTCCACTACACTACACTGACCTCCATACTAAACTACACTATACTGACCACTATACTACACTAACCACTATACTACACTATACTGACCACCATACTACACTGTCCACCATACTACACTACACTGTCCACTATACTACACTGTCCACTACACTATACTGACCACTATACTGTCCACTACACTAAACACCATACTAACCACTATACTACACTAACCTCCATACTAAACTACACTATACTGACCACTATGCTAACCACTATACTGACCACCATACTACACTGTCCACTATACTATACTGTCCACTACACTGACCTCCATACTAAACTACACTATACTGACCACTATACTACACTACACTGCCCCCCATACTGACCACTACACTACACTGACCTCCATACTAAACTACACTGTCCTGCCTACAGTCTCTCTCTCTCGACCCCCCCCCTGCCCCGCCACGCCAGTAACAAGACTCTCACTCACCTTCTTATCTTGGCTGCATCGACCTGGAGGAGGAGGAGAAGGAGAAGACAACGGTGACTCAAATTCTTCTCTCCCCTGCGCTCTTGCTGCAGCCATGTTCAGTGTCCGGCGCCCTGTGATTGGGCGTATGAGGGGTCATGTGCGGAGGCGGGACTTCAGGAGCGATCTAGGACAGGCCAGCCCAACGCCTCACATGACCCCCATACGCCCAATCACAGGGCGCCGGCCAACGCCTCACATGACCCCCATACGCCCAATCACAGGGCGCCGGCCAACGCCTCACATGACCCCCATACGCCCAATCACAGGGTGCCGGCCAACGCCTCACATGACCCCCATACGCCCAATCACAGGGCGCCGGCCACTTAACATGGCGGCCAGGCCGGGGACACAGGATCGAGAAATTAGGAGGAGGCAGCCAGTGACACATACTGGCACCCCCCTAAATGTTGCGCCCGGGGCCACGGCACCCCCAGCACCCCCCACGCTACGCCACTGTGACTATCCCTGTCTGCTTGTAGCCCTGACCTTTAGCGTGTTTTCCTGACCATCCCTGTCTGCTTGTTCCCTCCGACCCCTTGGCCTGTACTTCTGATTATTCCTTGTTGCCCTGGACTGCTACTTCCTCTCCATCCACAAAAGCCAGCCGTGAGTGTGAGCTGGGAGACCCTGGGGGCCGCGACCTGGAGTCAGCTGCAGTGAAGTCCATCCTCACCATCAGAGGCTCTGGTGAAATCCTGCTGGCTCTAAAGGCCCGTACACACGATCGGACTTTTTGACAACAAACATGCAAATTAGCTGTTTTGGAGCAACATCCGACCGTCTGTATGCTCCATCGGACAAACTTTTTCTGTTTTCATCAGACTTTTGTTGGCTGTGCAAACGCACAAACTTTCCGGCAACAAAAGTCCGATGGAGCAAAGTCCGATCGTGTGTACACAAAACCATTGGACTTTTGTACAAACTACAGTACGCAGCTGCGAGAATGTTCCCAGTGCGATCCCATCGTACTGGTTCTCGGCGACAGGGTACTGTACATCTCGCGCTGGCTGCAATTGGAAAAACGCATTTTCCTACTGCGCAGAGCGCGAGAGGGAATTCCCATCTGGGAGCATACCAGGCCCTTCAGTCTGGTATGGATTTTAAGGGGAACCCCCTACGCTGAAAAAACGGCGTGGGGGGTCCCCCGAAATCCATTCCAGACCCTTATCTGAGCACGCAGGCCGGCCGGTCAGGAAAGGGGGTGGGGACGAGCGAGCACCCCCTCCTGAACCGCACCAGGCTGCATGCCCTCAACATGGGGGGGTGGGTGCTTTGGGGGAGGGGGCGCCCTGCGGCCCCCCCACCCCAAAGCACCTTGTCCCCATGTTGATGAGGACAAGGGCCTCTTCCCGACAACCCTGGTCGTTGGTTGTTGGAGTCTGCAGGCGGGGGGCTTATCGGAATCCGGGAGCCCCCTTTAATAGGGGGCCCCCAGATCCCAGCCCCCCACCCTATGTGAATGAGTATGGGGTACATCGTACCCCTACCCATTCACCTAGGGAAAAAAGTGTCAATAAAAAAACACACTAGACAGGTTTTTAAAGTAATTTATTAGGTAGCTCCGGGGGTCTTCTTCCGACTTCAGGGGTCTCTCCGGCCTCTTCTCCCGGTGTCTGGTTCTTCTCACGGTGTCCAGTTCTTCTCCCGGTGTCCGGTTCTTCTGCCTGGCTCCTCCGCTATCTTCTGCTCTTTTGCAGGGCATGCTGGGACTGTGACGTCATAAAGGGGCGTGGTCACCGGCTGACATCACCCGGTGACCACACCCCATGCCTATATAAGTCATTGCGAGGCGCTCACACAGTGTTACAGCGGGAGAGAGCGTTGTGTCAACATCGGAAGAGGGAAGAAGACGATGAAGAAGACCGGGCCACCGCTAGCAAGAGAGCGGCAAAAGAGCAGAAGATAACGGAGGAGCCCAGCAGAAGAACCAGACACCAGGAGAAGAACCGGACACCGCGAGAAGAACCGGACACCAGGAGAAGAGGCCCGGAGAGGCCCCTGAAGTCAGAAGACCCCCGAAGTCAGAAGAAGACCCCCTGAGCTGCCTAAAAAATTACTTTAAAAAGCTGTCTAGTGTGTTTTTTTATTGACACTTTTTTCCCTAGGTGAATGGGTAGGGGTACGATGTACCCCATACTCATTCACATAGGGTGGGGGGCCGGGATCTGGGGCCCCCTTATTAAAGGGGGCTCCCGGATTCCGATAAGCCCCCTGCCCGCAGACCCCGACAACCAACAGCCAGAGTTGTCGGTAAGAGGCCCTTGTCCTCATCAACATGGGGACAAGGTGCTTTGGGGTGGGGGGGCACAGGGGGCCTGGTATGCCCCTGGAGGGGAACCCATGCCGGTTTTTTATTTAGGGGGCCTATAGCATACTCGCAGTATTATTTTCCCCTTAGCTTCATCCCTTTGGAGCTCTACCCATAAGGATTCCACCTCCTCTCTAGCTCCCTCAGTGATGTCATCTCTCACATTCACTTGTACATTATTCTTGATATATAGGCATACCCCTCCCCCTTTTTTACCCTCTCTATCCTTGCGGTATAGGGTATACCCTTGAATGTTTGCCAGCCAATCATGAGAGCTGTTGAACCAGGTCTCTGAAATTCCCACAAAATCCAAATCCTCCTCGTACAACAGTATCTCTAGTTCACCCATCTTGTCCGCCATGCTCCTGGCATTGGTGAACATGCCACATAGTTTAGACCAGTCGCATATTGTCCTATCCTATCCTATCATATCGTGTGTATGAGGCTTAAGATTTCGCGCCCTGAGGAATCTTATGCTCTAGCTCCCTGTTCGATGTGTGCATCTGTCACCTGGCCTCAGGTTACCTGACACCACCCAGTTGTGTGAGAATAGTAAATAAATATTTGCTATTCTCACACTGATCCTCCACCCGGCCAATCAGAAAGTGGATCTGAGACCCATCACCCACTTGGCTGAAAGGACAGGCAATCTTATTGGATGCCTAAGAGGAGGAGGAAGAAACGCCCGCCTGCCAACCATAGGAGCACTGCCCGCCCAGAACCTAGATGGGATAAGTGCGGGGCTGGATGACTGACCGACCGTGAGACCCCCGGAGGGGGGGGGTGGTGGCCTTGCCACTGGCTGACTGGGGGGGTGATTGTTTGCTGCCCCCCCCAAAAAAACCTGCCGCCACTGAAGGCAACCCCTTCTACCTTCCACCCACTATCTTCCAGAACATTCTCCAACCTTCTATAAACAGGGGGAGGCACCAGAGAGCTGCCATGATTAGTCATCCAGCGATGGCCTCTAATAACCCTGAACCAGATTCAGTGACTCAGGTTTATTCTTGGGCCAGACTATAGTTTGCCTACTCTAATACTAGTAGCATACATTAGAGGGTGTTACATATAGTATTCAACGTCCTACTAAAAGGCAGGCTCACCCAGCAGGTAAATCTCAGACAATTGAGTCTTTCCAGGCTGCATACTGGTCTTCTCTCTGTAGACACCAAACCAACAACAACCACACTCTCTCTCTGTTCAGCTTATTAATAATCAGGGCTGAACGGGAATTACCTGCCCTCTGCAAATAAGCCTGTCTTGACTCTGCCACAGGCTGACTCTCCACAGAGCTATTAAACAAGAACCCTCAGCTTCTGGGACTGAGGCTAGGTACACACGTTAAGGTTTTTTTTCTTTCAATCTAGAAGACTGAACGAAAAAAACTGAGAGGGCGCCGTAGTAAGTGATGTTAGTGCGGAGAGCTCCCCTGCTGTTCTATTGTGTTCTGCCAGGAGGACTGCCCCCACGCCAGCGCACACTGATCAGCCATTAACTGCCAGCGCTAATCGGCTGCTGGTCAGATGCTGGTTTTTCCAGCATGCCCGTTCGTCAGAAGCCAGGGACCAGCTTCTGTTGGACAGGCAGCCTGACACACTGTCTGAATGTAGAACTGGAGCTGGAAAGCTCTGAAGAAGCTTGAGACCATTAAGTTGGGTACACAGGATTAGAATATGAGCCGGTTCTTCAGGAACCAGGCAATATTCGGATCCTGTGTACCCAGCTTGATGATCTCAGGCGTCATCAGAGCTTTCCAGCTCCAGTTTGTATTGATTGCATCTCTCTAGGGACCCATTCACACTACTGCATGGGGAAATGTACATTTTACCACAACGTCTTAATACAATTCACTCTAGTGTACAATACACAGGACAACTTACTTTGGTGGCATTCGTTATGAACAGAGCTCCAATGGACCTTGGCAGTGCAGCACAATTCTTGGTTTAAAAAAATGATACATTAAATGCATGTCTATTAAAATGTGCATTGTGGTGTATTGAAAGCTCATCTCAAAGAAATAAAATAAATAGGATGCTTTAAAGTGGTAGTAAAGGCATGATGTTTTTTACCTTAATTCATTCTCTGCATTAAGGAAAAAAAACTACTATGATCAGCTCCCGCCAGCACCCCCCCCCCCCCCAAATACTCACCTGGCTCATTTTTGATCCAGCACTGTGCCTGAGAGCAGCATCGCTGCTCTCTCTCTCTCTCTCTCTCTTTCTCTCTTCTGACAGGACATAAAGGCAGCAGCGGGAGCCATCAACTCCTGATGCTGTCAATCAAATCCTGTGAGGAGGGATATCAGGGGTGGGGCCGAGCTGTGCTGTGTGTGGTTAAAAGTAATTGCTGTTCCTTTATGAAGTTGAATATTCTGGATGTATGGGGCAAGACAGACAGAAGAACGTCCATACACTTCAGACTCAACAAGCTAAATCCTCTAAATGAGCAAAAATAATATATGTTTATGGATATCATGCTAATATGATTAACACATTACCACTTGAAGATTCAGTGTCATTCTATGATGATTAAAGTTCATTGGTGTAATTTAAAAAAAAAAAAAAGTCTATTTGATGGCAGGTGGAGTGCATCATCTTGCTGTTACGCTACTTCCATAGTAAAAGCTGCTGAGGTATAGGTGAACAATGTGCACTCAGTGGTTGTCCCTGAAGTGAGTCAGGAGCTAATCTCTGCATTCCAGGAAATGATGATGACTCCTCATTTGTGGGGGAGGCAGCACTAGACATCCTCAGCCTGTGCCATGCTATGGTCTTTGATAACCAGAAGGGCCATGTGGTTAAGTCCCTGGGTAGATGATCTGGTTCCCAATCAGTGGAAATGTAGTATTCACTGAATGGTCTATCCTGGTTTAAAAACAAGCTAGACATGGCCATAAGTTATGCAAGTGGACAAAAATCAACAATCAACAATGTTGCTGCAGGATAAACATCTTCTGAGACAAAATGTTTCCAATATAAATGGCAGGCCACAGGCCAGAGCGGGAAAGCCAAGATGTACAAATACAAAGGGGAACTTTGTAGAAGTTGAAAAAAACATGCCGTTAGCCCTAGATGAGATAACTCCAAGCAGAACTCTTCGTCCAAGCATAAGGCCCTAAAACCATTCTGAGGGCACATCTGGCCAAGCAGGGAAAGTTGGGACCAGCTTATCAGCAAATTGGCAGAGCCATTTAAAGTCCCTTGGTCATAAAAACTATTTCAAGGGGTCAAGTTTGGAAGTTCAAGAAGTTACCCAGAAATGTCCACAAAAATTCCCACCTCTACTGACAAAGTTGGGAAAGCATGTTAAAACCCTACTCTCTTAAAACACAGTATTGCAGTTTCAGAAGCTCAGAAATATAAGGTGTACACTGCCCAATATTTATGATTACTAAGAAATTGTGGGGTTAGTGACCAGTCCCTGGTTAACAAAGCCTCTATGAGCACATATGTATGGAATGGTTCAAAATGGAGTCTCTTCATTCGATCATTCAAACAATCTAACCAGGAGCCATACCAGGTGCCATACTCTTACAAAATGGTAAGAGTATGGCACAACTACAAACCTACCAAGACATGGCCGTCCACCTAAACTGACAGGCCGGGCAAGGGGAGCATTCATCAGAGAAGCAGCCAAAAGGCCCGTAGTGACTCTGGAGGAGCTGCAGAGATCCACAGCTCAGATGGGAGGATCTGTCCACAGGACTACTATTTGTTGTGCACTGCAGAAATCTGGCCTTTATGGAAGAGTGGCAAGAAGAAAGCCATTGTTAAAAGAAATCCATAAGAAGTCCCCTTTGCAGTTTGCGAGAAAGCATGTGGGGAACACAGCAAACATGTGAAAGAAGGTGCTCTGGTCAGATAAGACCAAAATGGAACTTTTTGGCTTAAAATCAAAACGCTGTGTGTGGCGAAAAACTAACACTGCACATCACCCTGAACACACCATCCCCATGTGAAGCATGGTGGTGGCAGCATCATGTTGTGGTGATGCTTTTCTTCAGCAGGGACAGGGAAGCTGGTCAGAGTTTATGGGAAGATTGATGGAGCCAAATACAGGGCAATCTTAGAAGAGAACCTGTTAGAGTCTGCAAAAGACTTGAGACTGGGGTGAAGGTTCATCTTCCAGCAGGACAACAACCCTAAACATACAGCCAGAGCTACAATGGAATGGTTTAGATCAAAGCATATTCATGTGTTAGAATGGCCCAGTCAAAACCCAGATCTAAATCCAATTGAGAATCTGTGGCAAGACTTAAAAATTGCTGTTCACGGACGCTCTCCATCCTACCTGATGGAACTAGAGCTATTTTGCAAAGAAGAATGGGCAAAAATGTCACTCTCTAGATGTGCAAAGCTGGTAGAGACATCCCCAAAATGACTTGCAGCTGTAATTACAGCAAAAGGTGGTTCTATAAAGTATTGACTCGGGGGGCTGAATACTAATGCATGCCACACTTTTCACATATTTATTTGTAAAAAAAATTGAAAACCATATATCATTGCCTTCCACTTCACAATTCTATGTGTCACTTTGTGTTGGTCTATCACATAAACCAATAAAATACATTTACGTTTTTGGCTGTAACATAACAAACTGTGGAAAACTTCAAGGGGTGTGAATACTTTTTCAAGGCACTGTACATGAGGTTGGCAGAGATCAATGTTATTACCCTAATCAATGTTCCCACTACAGACTGCTGAGGTCCGAGGGCCACACGTTATATAACAAAGGTCTGCAGTTGGGCACCAGGGCTTTACATGCTGACCATACGGCCAACAAGTAGCCTTATTGCTGCCTGCAGGTTCGACTGGGACTATTCTCACCAACGGTACAACTAGGCCCCAATGCTAGCCGGCTGAAGAGTTAGGACTAAAGACTGTCTCTTTACAGTTGCTACACAGAGACCTTTACCTATTGCTTATGCTAAGAGGTACCTCTCAGGGGACATTGCACCATGTCTTAGCCATTCTCCTAGGGTGCACTCTAGATTAGTTATAGCATTATTATTCACATTGCAGTTAATGCTAATATGCATGATTTATTACTGACTTTGCTGATTTATGAGTTAACCCCAGTCTAGTGATACAGAATTCTATTCTAAGTTACCTTGATATAACAGTGAATATACAGTCTAGTGGACTGTGTCTGAACCTACCTTCTGTGTGTTTATTTATGCTCAAACCACCTTTTATTTTAGCCTGTACCAATACATTGAGTTAATTTACCACAAAACAGTCTTGTGTCTATTTCCTGGTGTTAATTCACAACCGAGTTAAAGTTATCTATACTTGTATTCTTATAACTGCTTGCAGTGACTTTTATTCAACCAGGTGTATCAGAGGGGCTGAGGGTGCTCTTGATGTTAAGGTGCAGAACAGAGAAACCAAATTACCAAGGAGCTCCTGCAGGTGTAGCGCAATATAGTGAACTGTCCATAAAGTATCCAAAAGAAATCCTTGAAGTCTTATCTCAGTGGATAATAAATGAATAATAGAAAACACCCAAAGTGCACCTTCCACCGTGATATTAAAGACATAGGTTCACACATCATGGAGCATCCATCCACTGGATGTAAACGAGAATGGCGTTGAAGCCAATCTTACTGGTTTCTCTTTTGAGGCAGGATAGTACACTCAAGGCTGCTTTCCTGGAAGGGCTTGGACAAAGTCCATAATATGGCATCAATGCTTTTCCATTCCTTGACCCAGGTCAATACAACATAGCAAAGTTGAACCTAGAGAAGAATAAAGTCCACTGTGGTTGTCTAGAGGACAATGTTTTGGCAGAATGGATGAATTCTTAAAGTGTATTTACACATTTTTAAATCTTTTTTATTAATAATTTTCCAAATGGTACAATGTCAAAAAATATCAACAACTTAAATATTGATTACATTATAACACTTTACCATTCTTTTAAAAAAATAAATAAAAAATATTTAAAAAATATAATGATTAAGCATACACTGTGTTTATCACAAATATCAAACATTATTGTTCCAACAAAACATATATTAACAGAAATAAGAAATAATCATTTGTTGTCCACATCAGACAGCAACCCTAATGCTGCATACACACGGTCGGATTTTCCGACGGGAAATGTTCGATGGGCGCTTTTGTTGGAAATTCAAAACAGATTACATAGTACAGTGCTTATGCTATGCAATCTGCCCCCCTCTAAATTGTAAAAAAAAAAAAACCCTAAACCTACCACTTCCTGTATGCCCCTCTCTAAACAGACCACGATAACCAGGGCAGCTCCGCCCTGATCACTGTCTGTCTGTCTCCGCTCAGCCCCCCCCCCCTATTATAAAAATAAAATAAACCTATAATTGTCACTGCCAGTCCCTCTATTAGAGGCTGGCATAGCACACTGTGTTAAGCATTTTGTTAAAGGAGTGTTGTAAATACTGATTTTTAGCAGTCTTCAGGCCGGTCACGTGACACGCAGCCCCTTTACAGCTATGAGGTGGGGATTCTGCGGAGGAGAGGAGTGGTCACGTGATCTCCCCGGCTGATGTCAGAGGGAGATCATGGCACCTCCTGCAGAAGCCATCCGTCGGAGATGGAAAGTGGCCACGAGTCATTTGACCAGCCTAAAGACAGCTAAAAATCGGTATTTACAACACTCGTTTAAAAAAAAATGCTTAACACAGTGTGCTATACTGGCCTCTAATAGAGAGGCTGGCATAGACTTTTACAAATGGGTTCACAAACCCTTTAATTATGCCACTGTAGGAGAAGCACAAAATCCAGTGCCTCATAAAGGCTCTCCAAGCTGTTAATAAACATATATGAATTCACTGCAGAATATCTGCCTATTTATAGTGCTCATTACCTCAACCTGGTCACAGTTGAACAATATCAATGGCTCTTCATAAAAGATTATACCTGTAACCAAATTTATATCCCAACAACTCTTCCCAAAAAAATGACTTTTTTGGACAGTGCCACAATCGATGTGACAATGTGGGTCTTTATAATTTACATTTAGGACATATCCCTGCATCCTATGAGCTGTGTGAATAGGAACGTAGAACCCACATAATGTGGGCCTTTTTCAAATTTGACTACAAAAGTGGGAATACCCTTTAAATTTTTGATCACTGAGAATAGTCACATGTTGATTAGCCATTTCCAACAGATTTCAGAAAATGCTTCCTTAACCACTTCAGCCCCGGAAGGATTTACCCCCTTCCTGACCAGAGCGTTTTTTGCGATTCGGCACTGCATCGCTTTAATTGACAATTGCGCGGTCGTGCGACGTGGCTCTGAAACAAAATTGACATCCTTTTTTTCTCACAAATAGAGCTTTCTTTTGGTGGTATTTGATCATCTCTGTGATTTTTATTTTTTGCGCTATAAACAAAATAAGAGCGACAATTTTGAAAAAAACGCATTATTTTTTATATTTTGCTATAATAATTATCCCCAAAAAATATATAAAAAAAACATTTTTTTTCCTCAGTTTAGGCCGATACGTATTCTTCTACATATTTTTGGTAAAAAAAAAATCGCAATAAGCGATTATTGATTTGTTTGCGCAAAAGTTATAGCGTTTACAAAATAGGGGATAGTTTTATGGCATTTTTATTAATAATTTTTTTTTTACTAGTTATGGCAGCGATCAGCGATTTTTATTGTGACTGCGACGTTATGGCGGACATGTCGGACATTTTTTACACATTTTTGGGACCATTGTCATTTATACAGCAATCGGTGCTATAAAAATGCATTGATTCCTGTATAAGTGACACTGGCATTGAAGGGGTTAACCACTAGGGGGCGGGGCGGGGTTAAGTATGTCCTAGGGGAGTGATTTCTAACTGTCAGGGGGATGGGCTGGTGTGTGACATCACTGATCTCTGCTCCGATGACAGGGAGCAGAGATCGAGTGACACTTGTCACTACGCAGAACGGGGAGATGCTGTTTACAACGGCATCTCCCCGTTCATCCTCTCCGTGAGGCGCATGTGCCCGCGGCGATCGAGTCCGCGGGACCCGCAACCCGACTCACGGAGATCGCGGCAGGCGCGTGTGCGCGCACACAGCGGCAAATTCAAAGTAACGTACGGGTACGTTACTTTGCGCAGCCGTGCCATTCTGCCGACGTATAAGTACAGGAGCCGGTCGGGAACCGGTTAACCACTTGCCGACCGCCGCACGACGATGTACGTCGGCAAAGCGGCACGGGCAGGCAAAAGGGCTTACCTGTACGTCCCTGCCTGCCCGCGGGTGGGGGGTCCGATCGGACCCCCCCCCGGTGCCTGCGGCGGTCGGCAAATGTCCCCCGGCGATCGGTGGTGAGGGGGAGGCCATCCATTCGTGGCCCCCCCCTCGCGATCGCTCCCAGCCAATGGAATCATTTCCCTGCCTCTGTATTGTAAACAGAGGCAGAGGAAATGATGTCATCTCTCCTCGGCTCGGTATTTTCCGTTCCGGGCCGAGGAGAGAAGACTGAACTGTGAGTTACACAAACACACACACACAGTAGAACATGCCAGGCATACATTTCACCCCGATCCCCCCCCCGATCGCCCCCCGATCCCCCCCCGATCACCCCCCCCCCTGTCACAAACTGACACCAAGCAGGTTTTTTTTTTTTTTTTTTTTTTTTTTCTGATTACTGTATTGGTGTCAGTTTGTGTCAGTTAGTGTGTTAGGGCAGTGAGTCTTAGGCCCCCTTTAGGTCTAGGATACCCCCCTAACCCCCCTAATAAAGTTTTAACCCCTTGATCACCCCCTGTCACCAGTGTTGCTAAGCGATCATTTTTCTGATCGCTGTATTAGTGTCGCTGGTGACGCTAGTTAGTGAGGTAAATATTTAGGTTCGCCGTCAGCGTTTTATAGCGACAGGGACCCCCATATACTATCTAATAAATGTTTTAACCCCTTGATTGCCCCCTAGTTAACCCTTTCACCACTGATCACCGTATAACCGTTACGGTTGACGCTGGTTAGTTCGTTTATTTTTTATAGTGTCAGGGCACCCGCCGTTTATTACCGAATAAAGGTTTAGCCCCCCGATCGCCCGGCGGTGATATGCGTCGCCCCAGGCAGCGTCAGATTAGCGCCAGTACCGCTAACACCCACGCACGCAGCATACGCCTCCCTTAGTGGTATAGTATCTGTATGGATCAATATCTGATCCGATCAGATCTATACTAGCGTCCCCAGCAGTTTAGGGTTCCCAAAAACGCAGTGTTAGCGGGATCAGCCCAGATACCTGCTAGCACCTGCGTTTTGCCCCTCTGCCCGGCCCAGCCCAGCCCACCCAAGTGCAGTATCGATCGATCACTGTCACTTACAAGGCACTAAACGCATAACTGCAGCGTTCGCAGAGTCAGGCCTGATCCCTGCGATCGCTAACAGTTTTCTTGGTAGCGTTTTGGTGAGCTGGCAAGCACCAGCCCCAGGCAGCGTCAGATTAGCGCCAGTACCGCTAACACCCACGCACGCAGCATACGCCTCCCTTAGTGGTATAGTATCTGATCGCATCAATATCTGATCCGATCAGATCTATACTAGCGTCCCCAGCAGTTTAGGGTTCCCAAAAACGCAGTGTTAGCGGGATCAGCCCAGATACCTGCTAGCACCTGCGTTTTGCCCCTCCGCCCGGCCCAGCCCAGCCCACCCAAGTGCAGTATCGATCGATCACTGTCACTTACAAAACACTAAACGCATAACTGCAGCGTTCGCAGAGTCAGGCCTGATCCCTGCGATCGCTAACAGTTTTTTTGGTAGCGTTTTGGTGAACTGGCAAGCACCAGCCCCAGGCAGCGTCAGATTAGCGCCAGTACCGCTGACACCCGCGCACGCAGCATACACCTCCCTTAGTGGTATAGTATCTGATCGCATCAATATCTGATCCGATCAGATCTATACTAGCGTCCCCAGCAGTTTAGGGTTCCCACAAACGCAGTGTTAGCGGGATCAGCCCAGATACCTGCTAGCACCTGCGTTTTGCCCCTCCGCCCGGCCCAGCCCAGCCCACCCAAGTGCAGTATCGATCGATCACTGACACTTACAAAACACTAAACGCATAACTGCAGCGTTCGCAGAGTCAGGCCTGATCCCTGCGATCGCTAACAGTTTTTTTGGTAGCGTTTTGGTGAACTGGCAAGCGCCAGCGGCCTAGTACACCCCGGTCGTAGTCAAACCAGCACTGCAGTAACACTTGGTGACGTGGCGAGTCCCATAAGTGCAGTTCAAGCTGGTGAGGTGGCAAGCACAAGTAGTGTCCCGCTGCCACCAAAAAGACAAACACAGTCCCGTCGTGCCCATAGTGCCCTTCCTGCTGCATTCGCCAATCCTAATTGGGAACCCACCACTTCTGCAGCGCCCGTACTTCCCCCATTCACATCCCCAACCAAATGCAGTCGGCTGCATGAGAGGCATTTTTATGTCCTCCCGAGTACCCCTACCCAACGAACCCCCCAAAAAAGATGTCGTGTCTGCAGCAAGCGCGGATATAGGCGTGACACCCACTATTATTGTCCCACCTGTCCTGACAATCCTGGTCTTTGCATTGGTGAATGTTTTGAACGCTACCATTCACTAGTTGAGTATTAGCGTAGGGTACAGCATTGCACAGACTAGGCACACTTTCACAGGGTCTCCCAAGATGCCATCGCATTTTGAGAGACCCGAACCTGGAACCGGTTACAGTTATAAAAGTTAGTTACAAAAAAAAGTGAAAAAAAAAAAAAAACACAAACAAAAATATAAAATAAAAAAAAAAATAGTTGGCGTTTTATTGTTCTCTCTCTCTCTATTCTCTCTCTATTGTTCTGCTCTTTTTTACTGTATTCTATTCTGCAATGTTTTATTGTTATTATGTTTTATCATGTTTGCTTTTCAGGTATGCAATTTTTTATACCTTACCGTTTACTGTGCTTTATTGTTAACCATTTTTTTGTCTTCAGGTACGCCATTCACGACTTTGAGTGGTTATACCAGAATGATGCCTGCAGGTTTAGGTATCATCTTGGTATCATTCTTTTCAGCCAGCGGTCAGCTTTCATGTAAAAGCAATCCTAGTGGCTAATTAGCCTCTAGACTGCTTTTACAAGCAGTCGGAGGGAATGCCCCCCCCCCCCCCAACGTCTTCCGTGTTTTTCTCTGGCTCTCCTGTCTCAACAGGGAACCTGAGAATGCAGCCGGTGATTCAGCCAGATGACCATAGAGCTGATCAGAGACCAGAGTGGCTCCAAACATCTTTATGGCCTAAGAAACCGGAAGCTACGAGCATTTTATGACTTAGATTTCGCCGGATGTAAACAGCGCCATTGGGAAATTGGGAAAGCATTTTATCACACCGATCTTGGCGTGGTCAGATGCTTTGAGGGCAGAGGAGAAATCTAGGGTCTAATAGACCCCAATTTTTGCAAAAAAAGAGTACCTGTCACTACCTATTGCTATCATAGGGGATATTTACATTCCCTGAGATAACAATAAAAATGATTTAAAAAAAAAAAAAATGAAAGGAACAGTTTAAAAATAAGATAAAAAAATAATAATAATAAAGAAAAAAAAAAAAAAAAAAAAAAAAAAGCACCCCTGTCCCCCCTGCTCTCGCGCTAAGGTGAACGCAAGCGTTGGTCTGGCGTCAAATGTAAACAGCAATTGCACCATGCATGTGAGGTATCGCCGCGAAGGTCAGATCGAGGGCAGTAATTTTAGCAGTAGACCTCCTCTGTAAATCTAAAGTGGTAACCTGTAAAGGCTTTTAAAGGCTTTTAAAAATGTATTTAGTTTGTCGCCACTGCACGTTTGTGCGCAATTTTAAAGCATGTCATGTTTGGTATCTATGTACTCGGCCTAAGATCATCTTTTTTATCTCATCAAACATTTGGGCAATATAGTGTGTTTTAGTGCATTAAAATGTAAAAAAGTGTGTTTTTTCCCCAAAAAATGCGTTTGAAAAATCGCTGCGCAAATACTGTGTGAAAAAAAAAAATGAAACACCCACCATTTTAATCTGTAGGGCATTTGCTTTAAAAAAAATATATAATGTTTGGGGGTTCAAAGTAATTTTCTTGCAAAAAAAAATTATTTTTTTATGTAAACAATAAGTGTCAGAAAGGGCTTTGTCTTCAAGTGGTTAGAAGAGTGGGTGATGTGTGACATAAGCTTCTAGATGTTGTGCATAAAATGCCAGGACAGTTCAAACCCCCCCCAAATGACCCCATTTTGGAAAGTAGACACCCCAAGCTATTTGCTGAGAGTCATGTTGAGTCCATGGAATAATTTATATTGTGACACAAGTTGCGGGAAAGAGACAATTTTTTATTTTTTTTATTTTTTTTTGCGCAAAGTTGTCACTAAATGATATATTGCTCAAACATGCCATGGGAATATGTGAAATTACACCCCAAAATACATTCTGCTGCTTCTCCTGAGTACGGGGATACCACATGTGTGAGACTTTTTGGGAGCCTAGCCGCGTACGGGACCCCGAAAACCAAGCACCGCCTTCAGGCTTTCTAAGGCCGTAAATTTTTGATTTCACTCTTCACCGCCTATCACAGTTTCGGGGGCCATGGAATGCCCAGGTGGCAAAAAAAAACCCCAAATGACCCCATTTTGGAAAGTAGACACCCCAAGCTATTTGATGAGAGGTATAGTGAGTATTTTGCAGACCTCACTTTTTGTCACAAAGTTTTGAAAATTGAAAAAAGAAAAAAAAATTTTTTTTCTCGTCTTTCTTTATTTTCAAAAACAAATGAGAGCTGCAAAATACTCACCATGCCTCTCAGCAAATAGCTTGGGGTGTCTACTTTCCAAAATGGGGTCATTTGGGGGGGGTTTGTGCCACCTGGGCATTCCATGGCCTCCGAAACTGTGATAGGCAGTGAGGAGTAAAATCAAAAATGTACGCCCTTAGAAATCCTGAAGGCGGTGCTTGGTTTTCGGGGTCCCGTACGCGGCTAGGCTCCTAAAAAGTCCCACACATGTGGTATCCCCGTACTCAGGAGAAGCAGCTAAATGTATTTTGGGGTGCAATTCCACATATGCCCATGGCCTGTGTGAGCAATATATCATTTAGTGACAACTTTGTGCAAAAAAAAAAAAAAAAAAAAAAAAAATTGTCACTTTCCCGCAACTTGTGTCAAAATATAAAACATTCCATGGACTCAACATGCCTCAAAGCAAATAGCTTGGGGTGTCTACTTTCCAAAATGGGGTCATTTGGGGGGGGTTTATGTCATCTGGGCATTTTATGGCCTTCAAAACCGTGATAGGTAGTGAGGAGTAAAATCAAAAATGTACGCCCTTAGAAATCCTGAAGGCGGTGCTTGGTTTTCGGGGCCCCGTACGCGGCTAGGCTCCCAAAAAGTCCCACACATGTGGTATCCCCGTACTCAGGAGAAGCAGCTAAATGTATTTTGGGGTGCAATTCCACATATGCCCATGGCCTGTGTGAGCAATATATCATTTAGTGACAACTTTTTGTAATTTTTTTTTTTTTTTTTTTTTTTTGTCATTATTCAATCACTTGGGACAAAAAAAATGAATATTCAATGGGCTCAACATGCCTCTCAGCAAATTCCTTGGGGTGTCTACTTTCCAAAATGGGGTCATTTGTGGGGGTTTTGTACTGCCCTGCCATTTTAGCACCTCAAGAATCGACATAGGCAGTCATAAATTAAAGGCTGTGTAAATTCCAGAAAATGTACCCTAGTTTGTAGACGCTATAACTTTTGCGCAAACCAATAAATATACACTTATCGACATTTTTTTTACCAAAGACATGTGGCCGAATACATTTTGGCCTAAATGTATGACTAAAATTGAGTTTATTGGATTTTTTTTAGAACAAAAAGTAGAAAATATCATTTTTTTTCAAAATTTTCGGTCTTTTTCCGTGTATAGCGCAAAAAATAAAAACGGCAGAGGTGATCAAATACCATCAAAAGAAAGCTCTATTTGTGGGAAGAAAAGGACGCAAATTTCGTTTGGGTACAGCATTGCATGACCGCGCAATTAGCAGTTAAAGCGACGCAGTGCCGAATTGTAAAAAGTGCTCTGGTCAGGAAGGGGGTAAATCCTTCCGGGGCTGAAGTGGTTAAAGTGGTTGTAAACCCTTTACAACAACTTTATGCTACAGGTAAGCCTATAATAAGGCTTACCTGTAGCTACCCTGGATATCTCCTAAAACTGCACGGTGCTTCAGTCTGTGTGCCGTTACCGGCCACTCCCGTGTGCATGTGCGGGAGTGACGACATTGAGCGATGTGATTGGCCGGAGCCGCGATACCCGGAAGTAACCCCCAGGAGAGATGTTGCCGGCCTGGAGGGGGATACGAGGACGGCTGTGGGGGCTTCGATCTAAGGTAAGTAATTCATAATGAGCTAGTATGCTATGCATACTAGCTCATTATGCCTTTGTCTTGCAGGGGTTTTTTTTTACCAGGGTTTACAACCACTTTAACCATTTAGGGACTGCCTACCGCCTACTGCGGCAGGGCGGCTCTACTGCCTGTACGTCATTTAGTGAAATAAATAGGGCGTCCATCCCCCACACAGCAAGCACCTCCTAGGGATACACTAACCTTTTGATTGCCTCTGATGTTAACCTCTAAATAAAATAAATAAATAAAGAAGCCATAAATATATCCCCTGTTTTGTAGATGCTATAACTGGCCTGGTCATTAAGGGGGTAAAACCTTCTGGGGCTGAAGTGGTTAAAGTGATTGTAAAGTTGTTTTTTTTCTGTAAAAATAACAAACGTGTCATACTTACCTGCTCTGTGCTTTGGTTTTGCACACAGCAGCCCCAATCCTCCTCTTCTTGGATACCTCTTTTGTGCTCCTTGCCCCTCCCTCCTGTTGAGTGCCTCCACAGCAAGCAGCTTGCTATGGAAGCACCCAAGCTGAGATGCAGCTCTGTGTGTCCATTCAGACACAAAGCTGTGGTTCGGCCCCGCCCCTCTCTCTCCTGATTGGCTAACTGACCTTGATTGACAGCAGCGGGGGCCAATGGTACCACTGCTGTGTCTCAGCCAATCAGGAGGGAGAGTACCGGACGGCCGAAGCACTGATGGACATCGCTGGACAGAAATGGGGCTCAGGTAAGTATGGGGGGGCTGGTGCACACAGAAGACTTTTTATCTTAATGCATACAATGCATTAAGATTAAAAAAAACCTTCTGACTTTACAACCCCTTTAATCACCCACAATTCTTGACAATTTCCAGTGTCACAATTATTTTCAGCTAAAGACATTAAATTAGAGAAGTAAGTGCAAGGATGAATCTGCATCTTGTCTCCTATGGGCTAAACAAGAATAGCTCCCACAGCAGAATCTGAAGGATCCACTTCCACAAAAATAGGCAGTTCGAGATCTTTATGTATTAACATTGGTGTGGAAGTAAAAAGAATCTTTAGTCTTTAGTTTTCCAAAAGCAGCCCCTGCATCCCCTTTCATTGGTAGCTGGGTAATTAGTGATATTTATTTTGAGGAGTTCCCTAAGGGGACTAATTTAAAAGTTGTAAAATCCAACAAACCATTGGATCTTTTAACCACTTGAGCCCCGGACCATTATGCTGCCTAAGGACCAGAGGTCTTTTTCCAATTTGGCACTGCGTCACTTTAACTTTTAATTGCGCGGTCATGCAATGCTGTACCCAAACGAAATTTGCGTCCTTTTCTTCCCACAAATAGAGCTTTCTTTTGATGGTATTTGATCACCTCTGCCGTTTTTATTTTTTGCGCTATAAACGGAAAAAGACCGAAAATTTTGAAAAAAAATGATATTTTCTACTTTTTGTTATAAAAAAAATCCAATAAACTCAATTTTAGTCATACATTTAGGCCAAAATTTATTCGGCCACATGTCTTTGGTAAAAAAAAAAGTTAATAAGCGTATATTTATTGGTTTGCGCAAAAGTTATAGCGTCTACAAACTAGGGTACATTTTCTGGAATTTACACAGCTTTTAGTTTATGACTGCCTATGTCATTTCATGAGGTGCTAAAATGGCAGGGCAGTACAAAACCCCCCCAAATGACCCCATTTTGGAAAGTAGACACCCCAAGGAAATTGCTGAGAGGCATGTTGAACCCATTGAATATTTATTTTTTTTGTCCCAAGTGATTGAATAATGACAAAAAAAAAAAAAATATTTACAAAAAGTTGTCACTAAATGATATATTGCTCACACAGGCCATGGGCCTATGTGGAATTGCACCCCAAAATACATTCAGCTGCTTCTCCTGAGTATGGGGATACCACATGTGTGGGACTTTTTGGGAGCCTAGCCGCGTACGGGGCCCCGAAAACCAATCACCGCCTTCAGGATTTCTAAGGGCATACATTTTTGATTTCATTCCTCACTACCTATCACAGTTTTGAAGGCTATAAAATGCCCAGATGGCACAAACCCCCCCAAATGACCCCATTTTGGAAAGTAGACACTCCAAGCTATTTGCTGAGAGGCATGTTGAGTCCATGGAATACTTTCTTTTTTGACACAAGTTGCGGGAAAGTGACAATTTTTTTTTTTTTTTGCACAAAGTTGTCACTAAATGATATATTTCTCACACAGGCCATGGGCATATGTGGAATTGCACCCCAAAATACATTTAGCTGCTTCTCCTGAGTATGGGGATACAACATGTGTGGGACTTTTTGGGAGCCTAGCCGCATACGGGGCCCCGAAAACCAAGCACCGCCTTCAGGATTTCTAAGGGCGTAATGTTGTGATTTGACTCCTTACTACCTATCACAGTTTTGAAGGCCATAAAATGCCAAGATGGCACAAAACCCCCCCAAATGACCCCATTTTGGAAAGTAGACACCCCAAACTATTTGCTGAGAGGCATGTTGAGTCCATGGAATATTTTATATTTTGACACAAGTTGCGGGAAAGTAACACTTTTTTTTTTTTTTTTGCACAAAGTTGTCACTAAATGATATATTGCTCAAACATGCCATGGGCATATGTGGAATTACACCCCAAAATACATTCTGCTGCTTCTCCTGAGTATGGGGATACCACATGTTTAGGACTTTTTGGGAGCCTAGCCGCGTACGGGGCCACGAAAACCAAGCACCGCCTTCAGGATTTCTAAGGGCATAAATTTTTGATTTCACTCCTCACTTCCTATCACAGTTTTGAAGGCCATAAAATGCCAAGATGGCACAAAACCCCCCCCAAATGACCCCATTTTGGAAAGTAGACACCCCAAGGTAATTGCTGAGAGGCATGTTGAGTCCATGGAATATTTTATTTTTTGACACAAGTTGCGGGAAAGTGACAATTTTTTTTTTTTTGCACAAAGTTGTCACTAAATGATATATTTCTCACACAGGCCATGGGCATATGTGGAATTGCACCCCAAAATACATTTAGCTGCTTCTCCTGAGTATGGGGATACCACATGTGTGGGACTTTTTGGGAGCCTAGCCGCATACGGGGCCCCGAAAACCAAGCACCGCCTTCAGGATTTCTAAGGGCGTAAAGTTGTGATTTCACTCCTCACTGCCTATCACAGTTTTGAAGGCCATAAAAAGCCCAGATGGCACAAAACCCCCCAAATGACCCCATTTTGGAAAGTAGACACCCCAAGCTATTTGCTGAGAGGCATGTTGAGTCCATGGAATATTTTATATTTTGACACAAGTTGCGGGAAAGTGACAATTTTTTTTTTTTGCACAAAGTTGTCACTAAATGATATATTGCTCAAACATGCCATGGGCATATGTGGAATTACACCCCAAAATATATTCTGCTGCTTCTCCTGAGTATGGGGATACCACATGTGTGGGACTTTTTGGGAGCCTAGCCGCATACGGGGCCCCGAAAACCAAGCACCGGCTTCAGGATTTCTAAGGGCGTTAAGTTGTGATTCCACTCCTCACTACCTATCACAGTTTTGAAGGCCATAAAATGCCAAGATGGCAAAACCCCCCCCCAAATGACCCCATTTTGGAAAGTAGACACCCCAAGCTATTTGCTGAGAGGCATGGTGAGTATTTTGCAGCTCTCATTTGTTTTTGAAAATGAAGAAAGACAAGAAAAATGTATTTTTTTTTTCTTTTTTCAATTTTCGAAAGTTTGTGACAAAAAGTGAGGTCTGCAAAATACTCACTATACCTCTCAGCAAATAGCTTGGGGTGTCTATTTTCCAAAATGGGGTCATTTGGGGGGGGGGTTGTGCCATCTGGGCATTCCATGGCCTCCGAAACTGTGCTAGGCAGTGAAGAGTGAAATCAAAAATTTACGCCCTTAGAAAGCCTGAAGGCGGGGCTTGGTTTTCGGGGTCCCGTGCGCGGCTAGGCTCCCAAAAAGTCCCACACATGTGGTATCCCCATACTCAGGAGAAGCAACAGAATGTATTTTGGGGTGTAATTTCACATATTCCCATGGCATGTTTGAGCAATATATCATTTAGTGACATCTTTGTGCAAAAAAAAAAAAAAAGATTTGTCTCTTTCCCGCAACTTGTGTCACAATATAAAATATTCCATGGACTCGACATGCCTCTCAGCAAATAGCTTGGGGTGTCTACTTTCCAAAATGGGGTCATTTGGGGGGGTTTGAACTGTCCTGGCATTTTATGCACAACATTTAGAAGCTTATGTCACACATCACCCACTCTTCTAACCACTTGAAGACAAAGCCCTTTCTGACACTTTTTGATTACATGAAAAAAAGAATTTTTTTTTGTAAGAAAATTACTTTGAACCCCCAAACATTATATATTTTTTTTAAAGCAAATACCCTACAGATTAAAATGGTGGGTGTTTCATATTTTTTTTTCACACAGTATTTGCGCAGCGATTTTTCAAACGCATTTTTTGGGGAAAAAACACACTTTTTTAAATTTTAATGCACTAAAACACACTATATTGCCCAAATGTTTGATGAAATAAAAAAGATGATCTTAGGCCGAGTACATGGATACCAAACATGACATGCTTTAAAATTGCGCACAAACGCGCAGCGGCGACAAAATAAATACATTTTTAAAAGCCTTTAAAAGCCTTTACAGGTTACCACTTTAGATTTACAGAGGAGGTCTACTGCTAAAATTACTGCCCTCGTTCTGTCCTTCACGGTGATACCTCACATGCATGGTGCAATTGCTGTTTACATTTGACGCCAGACCGACGCTTGCGTTCGCCTTTGCGCGAGAGCAGGGGGGGACAGGGGTGCTTTTTTTTTTTTTTTTTTTTTTTTCTTTATTATTTTTTTGCTTTTTTATCTTATTTTTAAACTGTTCCTTTCATTTTTATTTTTTTTTTAATTAATTTTATTGTTATCTCAGGGAATGTAAATATCCCCTATGATAGCAATAGGTAGTGACAGGTACTCTTTTTTTTAAAAAATTGGGCTCTATTAGACCCTAGATCTCTCCTCTTCCCTCAAAGCATCTGACCACACCAAGATCGGTGTGATAAAATGCTTTCCCAATTTCCCAATGGCGCTGTTTACATTCGGCGAAATCTAAGTCATGAAATGCTCGTAGCTTCCGGTTTCTTAGGCCATAGAGATGTTTGGAGCCATTCTGGTCTCTGATCAGCTCTATGGTCAGCTGGCTGAATCACCGGCTGCATTTTCAGGTTCCCTGTTGGGACAGGAAAGCCAGAGAAAAACATGGAAGACGGTGGGGGAGGGGGGGGGCATTCCCTCCCACTGCTTGCAAAAGCAGTCTAGAGGCTAATTAGCCACTAGGATTGCTTTTACATGAAAGCCGACCGCTGGCTGAAAAGAATGATACCAAGATGATACCTAAACCTGCAGGCATCATTCTGGTATAACAACTCAAAGTCCAGCAACATACCAGTACGTTGCTGGTCCTTGTTAGGCATATATTGTAAACATTTTTTTCATGCAGCCTGTGGGCTGAACGAAAAAAAGATATTGATCGGTGGGTATGCCCACCATTAGAATACCTCCCTTCATCCACCCACTTCTAATGATGGGCATACATGCACCATTTATATATGCCGAAGCATGGGGGCATCCTCCCGCAAAAGGCAGGAGCAAATTGCTCCTCCACCCACTGCTGCCCCCACGCTTCGGCATATATGCTGAAGTATGTAACTGTGGTGGTGAAATCACCTCCGACAGCGCTGGAGTCACGGCTTTATATATCGTGGGAGCAAACGCTGTTGCTGTCAAGATAAATAAATCTGCGCTGCAACTGAATGGCGTACCTGCTAAGCAAATGATGGTTAACAATAAAACAAAGTAACATTACAGTATAACAGTAAGACTTACCATACCTGCAAAGCAAATACAAAAAAAAAACATAGTAAAAAATAAAACATTTAACGCAACCTGTGCCTAAAATATATATATGCCGAAGCATGGGGGCATCCTCCCGCAAAAGGCAGGAGCAAATTGCTCCTCCACCCACTGCTGCCCCCACGCTTCGGCATATATGCTGAAGTATGTAACTGTGGTGGTGAAATCACCTCCGACAGCGTTGGAGTCACGACTTTATATATCGTGGGAGCAAACGCTGTTGCTGTCAAGATAAATAAATCCGCGCTGCAACTGAATGGCGTACCTGCTAAGCAAATGATGGTTGACAATAAAACAAAGCAACATTACAGTATAACAGTAAGACTTACCATACCTGCAAAGCAAATACAAAAAAAAAATAGTAAAAAATAAAACATTTAACGCAACCTGTGCCTAAAATATATATATGCCGAAGCATGGGGGCATCCTCCCGCAAAAGGCAGGAGCAAATTGCTCCTCCACCCACTGCTGCCCCCACGCTTCGGCATATATGCTGAAGTATGTAACTGTGGTGGTGAAATCACCTCCGACAGCGTTGGAGTCACGGCTTTATATATCGTGGGAGCAAACGCTGTTGCTGTCAAGATAAATAAATCCGCGCTGCAACTGAATGGCGTACCTGCTAAGCAAATGATGGTTAACAATAAAACAAAGTAACATTACAGTATAACAGTAAGACTTACCATACCTGCAAAGCAAATACAAAAAAAAAAATAGTAAAAAATAAAACATTTAACGCAACCTGTGCCTAAAATATATATATGCCGAAGCATGGGGGCATCCTCCCGCAAAAGGCAGGAGCAAATTGCTCCTCCACCCACTGCTGCCCCCACGCTTCGGCATATATGCTGAAGTATGTAACTGTGGTGGTGAAATCACCTCCGACAGCGTTGGAGTCACGGCTTTATATATCGTGGGAGCAAACGCTGTTGCTGTCAAGATAAATAAATCCGCGCTGCAACTGAATGGCGTACCAACAAAACACAGTAAACGGTAAAGTATGAAAAATCTGAAAAGGAAACATGGTAAAACATAATAACAATAAAACATTGCAGAATAGAATAGAGTAAAAAAGAGAAGAACAATAGAGAGAGAATAGAGAGAGAGAGAACAATAATACAACTATTTTTGGTTTTTTTATTTTATATTTTTTTTTGTGTTTTTATTTTTTTTAATTTTTTTTTAATTTTTTTTTTTACACTTTTTTTTAGTAACTTTTAACTTTTGTAACTTTTGTTCCAGGTTTGGGTCTCTCAAAATGCAATGGCATCTTGGGAGACCCTGTGTTAGTGTGCCTAGTCTGTGCAGTGCTGAAGTCTACGCTAATACTCAACTAATGTATGGTAGCGTTCAAAGCATTCACCCATGCAAAGACCAGGATTGCCAGGACAGGAGGGACAATAAGACCGAGTGTCACGCCTAAATCCGCGCTTGCTGCAGACACGACATCTTTTTTGGGGGGCTCGTTGGGTAGGGGTACTCGGGATGGCATAAAGAAAATGCCGCTCATGCAGCCGGCTTACTGCATTTGGTTGGGGAAGGTGAGGTAGAGCACCGTCTGGAAACAGAAGGGCTCTGACGATCTCTTCCTGGAATTTAAGGAAGGATCCAGTCTGTCCTGAAGCTCTGTATAGCACATGAGCATTCAGCAAAGCCAATTGAAATAAGTATACAGACACTTTTTTGTACCAGCGTCTGGCCTTACGGGCAACTAAGTACGGCGCCAACAACTGGTCGTTGAGGTCCACCCCTCCCATATTAAGGTTGTATTCGTGGACACAGAGGGGTTTCTCCACAACACCAGTCGCCGTAGAAATTTGGGTCGTCGTGTCTGCATGAAGGGAGGTGAGAACGAAAACATTCTTCTTATCCCTCCACTTCATAGCGAGCAAATTATTATACTTCAAGCAGGCTCTCTCCCCCAGCCTAAGACGGGAATCTTACAAGCCGCTGGGGAAAGCCCCGGCGATTAGGTCGCACGGTGCCACATGCTCCAATCTGCTGATCAAACAAGTGACTAAAAAGTGGCACGCTCGTATAATAATTGTCCACGTACAAGTGGTACCCCTTTCCGAATAAGGGTGACACCAAGTCCCACACTATCTTGCCAGCGCTTCCTATGTAGTCAGGGCAGTTTGTCGGCTCTACGTGACTATCTTTTCCCTCGTAAACCATAAATCTACATGTATAGCCTGTGGCCCTGTCACAGAGCTTATACATCTTGACCCCGTATCTGGCACGCTTGCTGGGAAGGTACTGTTTGAATGACAAGCGGCCAGAAAACTTAATCAGGGACTCATCAACGCAGACAACTTGATGGGGGGTAAACAAGTCTGCAAAACGTTGGTTGAAGTGGTTTACGAGGGGCCGAATTTTGTAGAGCCGATCGTATGCAGGGTCTCCACGAGGACGACAGAGTTCATTGTCGTTGAAGTGCATGAACCGCAAAATCTGCTCGTATCGTGCCCTGGCCATGGAAGCAGAGAACAAGGGTGAATGGTAAATTGGGTCAGTGGACCAATATGACCGCAACTTACTCTTTTTATTCAACCCCATGAGGAGGGAAAGGCCCAGAAAGGTCTTAAATTAGGAGACCGTAATTGGTCTCCAATCTCTGGCAAGGGAGGACTGGGGATTAGCGGCGATGTGTTGACCAGCGTATAAATTGCTTTGGTCCACAATAGATCTATAGAGATCTTCGGTGAAAAACATTGAATAAAAATCCATCGGCATAAAGTCAACTGTTTCCACCTGAATTCCGGGTTGGCCAGTGAAAGGGGGAAGTACGGGTGCTGCAGAAGTGGAAGGTTCCCAATTCGGATTGGCCAATGCAGCAGGAAGGGCACTATGGGCACGACGGGCCTGTCTTTGTCTTCTTGGTGGCAGCGGGACACTACTAGTGCTTGCCACCTCGCCAGCTTGAACTGCACTTATGGGACTCGCCACGTCACCACGTGATACTGCAGTGCTGTATGTACGACCAGGGTGTACTAGGCCGCTGGTGCTTGCCAGTTCACCAGAAGGAGTAGCGGCGCTAGTACTGCTCTGCTCCATACGAGAGCCCTGCGGTTCTTGCACTTCAAGGACAGAAGAAGATTGGGGTCTGGTACACCTGACCTTAGCAGGGACCACAACTCTGTCGTCAGAGCTATCTGTCATGGAGCCGCTGTCCTCTACAGGTTCGTATTCTGAGCCTGAACTTGACAGATGAGTGACTTCCTCTTCACTATCTGTCATACTCAGAAACGTGTAGGCCTCTTCACTAGTGTACCTTCTATTTGCCATTTTGGGCTCTAAATTTAGGGGTACACTAGTGAGACTCACAGGCAAAAAAGCTCCTGACTGTTGGCGACTGTATCAAAACACTACCAAAAAACTGTTAGCGATCGCAGGGATCAGGCCTGACTCTGCGAACGCTGCAGTTATGTGTGCTTAGTGTTTTGTAAGTGACAGTTATCGATCGATACTGCACTTGGGTGGGCTGGGCAGGGCTGGGCCGAGGAGCAAAACGCAGGTGCTAGCAGGTATCTGGGCTGATCCCGCTAACACTGCGTTTCAGGGAACCCTAAACTGCTGGGGAGTATAGATCTGATCGGATCAGATATCGATCCGCTCAGATACTATAGCACTAAGGGAGGTGTATGCTGCGTGCGTGTGTTTTAGCGGTACTGGCGCTAACCTGACGCTGCCTGGGGCGACGCAGACCTTATCTGATCCTAAAAACTTAACTTCTATCACCGCCGGGCAATTAGGGGGTTAAACCTTTATAGGGTAATAAACGGCGGGTGCCCTAAAACTATAATAAACTATAATAAACTGTAATAAACTGTAATAAACTACAAAAAACAAACTAGCTAACCAGCGTCACCCGTAACACTTATACGGTGATCGCTGGTGAAAGGGTTAACTAGGGGGCAATCAGGGGGTTAAAACCTTTAGCAGGTAGTATATGGGGGTCCCTGTCGCTATAAAACACTGACAGCGAACCTATATACTTACCTCCCTAACTAGCGTCACCTGTGTCACTAATACAGCGATCAGAAAAACGATCGCTTAGCGACACTGGTGACGGGGGGTAATCAAGGGGTTAACTTTTATTAGGGGGGGTTAGGGGGGTACCCTGGACCTAAGGGGGGGTACCCTAGACCTAAAGGGGGCTAACCTAACTGCCCTAAAACTTTTAACTGACACAAACTGACACCAATGCAAAAAAAAAAAAAAAAATGCTATTGGTGTCAGAGTGACAGGGGGTACAGGGGGGTGATCAGGGGGTGATCGGGGGGTGATGGGGGGTGACAAGTGTGCCTGGCGTGTTCTACTGAATGTGTAGTGTTGTGCAGACTTACTTGGATGTCTTTTCTCCTCGGCGCGGCGACGAAAAGACCGGCTCGAGGAGAGATGACATCACTTCCTTTCCCTCTGTTTACATTACAGAGGGAAAGGAAGCATTTTCATTCGCCGGGAGCGATCGGGAGGGGGTGGCCAACAATGGATGGCCGCCCCCTCACCTCTCATCGCCCGGGAAGAAATGGCGACCACCTCGGGCACCGGGGGGGGGACCGATCGGACCCCCCACCCGCGGAAGGCAAATCACGTACATGTACGTGATTTTGCCTGTCCGTGCCACCTTGCCGACGTCCATTGGCGTGAGGCGGTCGTCAAGTGGTTAAATGTTTCTTGGGACAGGCGACGCCACAACTGCTTTGATCCTTTTTTGACCAATGCCCAACCTTTCTGGAGAAATGGATCCAATGCCCAACCCAAGAACTGGATCTGGGTTTGTTGAGAATCACATTTCTCCAATTAGATACAAAGCTAATTTTTCCTCAGTCATTTGAAGATGATGGAAACATGCTTGTTATGCTCTTATAGCTCAGGGGTCTCCAAACTTTTCAGTATGAGGGCCACATCGCATATTTTACAAATGTTCTTGTTTACTTTTAAATGAATGCATAAAATTTAAATTAATTAACATGTTTTACTTGGAGCTTTTTTTAAAGTGGCATGATATGATTCAGTAAGACAGATAAAGAAATTCAATAAAACAAAGCAAATACATTCCATAAAACTTGAGTCAATATTAAAGGTCAAACAAAAATGAATTAGGTCTGCATCTTTCTCATTAGAGTATGTATCAGCGTCCCCTCTTACATCAGACTCCACTTCAGAGTCTGCTCTTACATCAGAGTCCCTCTTTATATCAAGGTCCCTGTCGGGGTCCCCCTTTACATCATTGTCCCAATGAGTATCTGACTTTCCTTTTGCATGTGATTGGTTGCTAGTGAACCTCTGCTCACCTGCAGTGAGACCTGGGTGCCCACATTGAGGATATACAGTGGGGCAAAAAAGTATTTAGTCATCCACCAATTGTACAAGTTCTCCCACTTAAAAAGATGATGGGAGGAGGTTTGCACTCAAGATCTCACGATACATGGCCCTATTCATTCTTTCATGTACATGGATCAGTCGTCCTGTTCCCTTTGCAGAGAAACAGCCCCAAAGCATGATGTTGCCACCCCCATGCTTCACAGTAGGTATGGTGTTCTTTGTTTGCAACTCAGCATTCTCTCTCCTCCAAACATGACGAGTTGTGTTTCTACCAAACAGTTCTACTTTGGTTTCATGTGACCATATGACATTCTCCCAATCCTCTTCTGGATCATCCAAATGCTCTCTAGCAAACCTCAGAGGGGCCCGGACATGTACTGGCTTAAGCAGGGGGACACATCTGGCACTGCAGGATCTGAGTCCCTGGCGGCGTAGTGTGTTACTGATGGTAGCTTTTGTTACAGCTCTCTGCAGGTCTTCACTAGGTCCCCCCATGTGGTTCTGGGAGTTTTGCTCACTGTTCTTGTGATCATTTTGACCTCATGGGGTGAGATCTTGCATGGAGCCCCAGATCGAGGGAGATTATCAGTGGTCTTGTATGTCTTCCATTTTCTAATTATTGCTCCCACAGTTGATTTCTTCACACTAAGCTGCTTGCCTATTGCAGATTCAGTCTTCCCAGCCTGGTGCAGGTCTACAATTTTGTTTCTGGTGTCCTTCGACAGCTCTTTGGTCTTCACCATAATGGAGTTTGGAGTGTGACTGCTTGAGGTTGTGGACAGGTGTCTTTTATACTGATAACAAGTTCAAACAGGTGCCATTAATACAGGTAATGAGTGGAGGACAGGGGAGCCTCTTAAAGAAGAAGATACAGATCTTTGAGAGCCAGAAATCTTGCTTGTTTGTAGGTGACCAAATACTTATTTTCCACCATAATTTGCAAATATTTCTTTCAAAAATCAGACAATGTGATTGTCTGGATTTGTTTCCACATTTTGTCTCTCATAGTTGAGGTATACCTATGATGACAATTACAGGCCTCTCTCATCTTTTTAAGTGGGAGAACTTGCACAATTGGTGGTTGACTAAATACTTTTTTGCCTCACTGTACCACTGACCCTACCTGTGGGCAGGATAAAATCTTGTAGCAGCCTGAGTTTGTCCCATGCACCATAGTTTTGGAGACTCCTGCTCTAGATTATCTAAAAATATATCATCCAGGTAGGCAGAAACAAAACTAATCTATAAAAGTCTCACAGTATATCATAGATAAAATCTTGAAATAATGCAGGGGCTTTGCAAAAGCAGTTTTTCATTCAGCTATTCGACCAATAGTACATTGTACTCCTCTACAGGCATACAGGGGCTGATTTACTAAAACTGGAGCGTGCAAAATCTGGTGCAGCTCTGCATGTTGGCCAATCAGCTTCTAACTTCAGCTTGTTCAATTAAACTTTGACAGACAAAAAAAGGAAGCTGATTGGTTTCTTTGGAGAGATGCACCAGATTTTGCACTCTCCAGTTTTAGTAAATCAACCCAACAATGCTTATAGGCATGGACAACAATGTGTGTCTTTTACATCCAGAGATCTTTCAATGGATAGTCCAAACGCGGGTCTGCACAGAGTTTGTCCTAATTGCTTCTTTTCACAATGTGAAATTAAGCAACTTCTATTCCAGGTTCCCTTGTACTCTGGTAACCTGGAGCAATATGTTGAAGTCCCAACAAAGCTTCACCTTTCCTGCAGTGTCATTGATCCTAAAGTTTCTTTCCATAATGCCCCAGAGAAAGTCTTTGATATTGAACAGTGATTCCATTTTGCATGAGGAGGCCTTGGTTTTCACTCTGTCACACCTCATCAACGGCACCCAGTATCGATATCTCTACATCCAAATCTCTTGAAAAGAAAGGCTCATGCCATCTGTGCCTAGCATGTCTATGATTAATGGCCTAGGTACTGAAAGGGAGAAGTTAACAGAAGCCAGATGTTTGTACCAAGTCATCAAGACATTGAAGAGTCCTAGGAAGCCCAGCACAAATGTTGGGTAAAGTTTGTTCGGTTTGCTACCTGACCTAGTTAAAGTCCAGGTCGACAATGTTCCAAAATTCCTGCAGTTTGGCTTGGACACAAGCCTTAGTGTCTGTATCGGCATAATCCACCTTTTGAAAGATTTATTGAGCAATGCAAGATCTTATGGACCTATTTCTGCAAGGAAACTGAAGCTACCTAGATGCCCACTGTTTCCACAATGGGACCTGCTTATGGTCTTATCTATTTTTCAGAAACCAAAATTGTACATGGTGGAATTTGACTCTTAAGGCTTTCTGCCTCTGTAATTTTTTTAGCATTTTTCTACCAAATGTCTCTTTAGATTTAAGCCAAGAGCTAGTCTTACCTGCTTTCAAAAATGTTGAAATGAAGCTGTTGCATTCTCTGAATGTGGGAAGAATTCCTATGGGCCTACGTTCAAATAACTTCTGAATTCCAGCCCTCAGTTCAACTATTTGTGATCCACTTTCTATCATTTCCTGTTGTGTTTTCAGTACAGGAAACCTGAGAAAAATTTCCCCAAAGGGACACAGACAACAACAAAAAAATAACCTGAAAGACTTTTTAACCATGCTCTACTCTGCAAAGGGCTGCAGTTCTCACCTCCTGAAAATCCCTGGTTATATGTGGACTTAATATTTTATAACTCCCTGAGCTGGCACAAGTACTGTATGTAGTAAGTAAAGTCTGAACTCCTGATCTGCATACTTGCTCTGGGTAAGTGACAAAGAAAATAATGATTGAGACCAAAGTATCTCAAAGGCAGCAAAGGATTTGGCATTTTCAGAAAGAGATCAGCAATGGCAACCTTGATATTTCTTGTAATATGTAAAATTTAAAGTTCCCCTTAAATTATGCTTGGGGCTCCTTAGAAAAATGCTTAATAATTACATTTCTAGATTGTAAGCTCTAACGAGCAGGGCCTTCTGATCCCTCCTGTACTGAATTGTATTGTAATTGTACTGTCTTCCCTGATGTTGTAAAGCGCTGTGCAAACTGTTGGCACTATATAAATCCTGTATAATAATAATAATTAATAAAGATGGCTATAGGACAGCTAAGGTGAAACTCATAAACAAGCAATGTGTAAAATACTCCAATGTCACCATCCAGAAATAAATAATTCAGCCTGCCTTTATTGTAGTATCAAAGCATTGCTCCGTAACCAGCACATCAGCTAATTTCCCTTAGCTAAAGAAAGGTCACCACCTCTGACTTGATGGCCCTATTTATCAATGTAAAATATCCTCGACCCCCATCACATGCAAAGGAACTGATTGAAAAGATATCACAAAAGCACTATTCTTAACAAGATATTTACAGCCTGGATAACAACAGCGGGCTATGATCGATGCTATGTACAAATCGCCGAGGCAAATACGTAGATCTAAAAGTGGCCACATATGTATCATTTGATGCAAGTAAAATCAAATTTAGAAAGAATTGTAAAGTCAACACCTTTTCATTTGATCAGTTTAGTAGCTCTTGTTCATTTTCAGCTCTGGCAAGTTGTTCGACCATGGTGTAATTTTGTTGATCAAATCTCTATTTTTTTGAAAACATATTGTACTATAGATCAATAAATGATTGTTTTATTTATTTATTATGTATTTTACAGGTACATACTGTGTATATATATATATATATATATATATATATATATATATATATATATATATATTCTCAATAAATGTTCTTTATTTATTCTTTATATTACAGGTATATATATATATATATATATATATATATATATATATATATATATATATATATACAGTGCTGGGACAAGCTCATCTAGAGCCTAGGGTGAACATACCAAACTGCACCTTCCCTTAAGATATATGAGCAAAACTCCTCCTCTTCACAGGACAATTCCACCCCCTGCTGTAATCCCCGTCACAGCACAAATCCTCTCTCTCCTCAAATCCCTAATGCCCACCCCCACCCTCAAAAATGGCTTCTCCTAGCACAAATCCTCTACCTCTAGAATTTACTCTCTGAGTACACATCCTCTCCCCACCCACACCAAATCACCCCTCCCAGCACAAATGCCCACCAATCCCCCCCTCCTAGCACAAATCCCTTTCTCAATCATCCCTACCAGCACAACCCCCCCCCCCCCCCCAAAAAAAATCTCTCCTAGCACACATTCCCTCCCCCCTCTACCATATCACCTCTTCTAGCGCAAACCCCTAAATCCCCCCTCCCCCCAATCATCCCTACTAGCACAAATCCCCCCCTTAAAAAAAAATCCCCTCCTAGCACAAATTCCCTTCCCCTCTACCATGTCACATCTTCTAGCACATACTCCTCCAAATCCTCTTCCCCCAAAAGCACCCCAGATCAAATTTCCCCTCCTAGAATAATTCTTAGCTTCTGCTGCCTCCCAAATACTTCCTTCCAACATAACCCCCCCCCCCCCAATTCCTCGTGGTGCCCCCACCTCACATGATACTACAGTGCCCAGGGCAGCTGCCCCTCCTGCCCACCACTTGTTCTGGACCCGTATACTTTATACAGTTGTGCTCATAAGTTTACATATCCTGGTAGAATTTATGATTTCTTGGCCATTTTTCAGAGAATATGAATGATAACACAAAAACGTTTCTTTCACTCATGGTTAGTGTTTGGCTGAAGCCATTTATTATCAATCCATTGTGTTTACTCTTTTTAAATCATAATGGCAACAGAAACTACCCAAATGACCCTGATCAAAAGTTTGCATACCCCAGTTCTTAATACCGTGTATTGCCCCCTTTAACATCAATGACAGCTTGAAGTCTTTTGTGGTATTTGTGGATGAGGCTCTTTATCTTCTCAGATGGTAAAGCTGCCCATTCCTCTTGGCAAAAAGCCTCCAGTTCCTGGCAATTTTTGGGCTGTCTTGTATGAACTGCACGTTTGAGATCTCCCCAGAGTGGCTCAATGATATTGAGGTCAGGAGACTGAGATGGCCACTCCAGAACCTTCACTTTATTCTGCTGTAGCCAATGACAGGTCAACTTGGCCTTGTGTTTTGGATCATTGTCATGTTGGAATGTCCAAGTATGTCCCATGCGCAGCTTCCTTGCTGATGAATGCAAATGTTCCTCCAGTATTTTTTGATAACATACTGCATTCATCCTGCCATCAATTTTGACCAAATTGCCTGTGCCTTTGTAGCTCACACATCCCCAAAACATCAGCGATCCACTTCCGTACCTTTCATCATAGGCCTTGTTGACTCCTCTCCAAATGTAGCGTTTATGGTTGTGGCCAAAAAGCTCAATTTTGGTCTCATCACTCCAAATGATTTTGTGCCAGAAGGTTTGAGGCTTGTCTCTGTGCTGTTTGGCATATTGTAATCGGGATACTTTGTGGCATTGGCATAGTAATGGCATTCTTCTGGCGACTCAACCATGCAGCCCATCTTTCTTCAAGTACCTCCTTATTGCAACACCACGTGTTTTCAGAGAGTCCTGTATTTCACCTGAAGTTATTTGTGGGTTTTTCTTTGCATCCCAAACAATTTTCCTGGCAGTTGTGGCTGAAATTTTAGTTGGTCTACCTGACCGTGGTTTGGTTTCAACAGAACCCCTCATTTTCTACTTCTTTTTTTTCTTCAATAGATTTTTGTTGTTTTTTCCAATAGAACAAAGAGATAACAATGTATACATCGTTAGTCAAATAATAGGTTGTCGTATACAATTTAGTACATATAAATGCATTATGCTTATGCTAACAGAAATTTCTGAGGTAAAACTAATACCCTAGATTCAAATATATGTTAACTATGAGAGTGTGATTCCCATTTCCCCAGGAACCCCCAATGGGATCTCTTTTGTTGCTTGTGGGAGGGGCGTTGTCATTGGTGGTTTGTGCAACATATACTTGAGATAATGCAAGGTTTATTAAACATAACCTTTGACTGAATCATGACCAAACTTAAGGGTAAATCATATTGTGTTATAGGAACTTCGCAGCTCCAGACCATTGTACCCACGGTAGCCATGCTTTTTGTTCTTTAGCTAGTTGACCTCCGCTGGAGGCCATTAATATTTCATAATTGTAGTGGAGGTTTACCATGTCAAGTGTGTGTTCAACGCATGGTGCCCTATCTGATTTCCAAAGTCTTCTTAGGCTCAGTCTTGCAGCCAAAAGAACATGTGTTGTGACATGTGGGAAGGGCTGTGGTACGGAATCTATGGTGAGATTTAATAGCGCTAATTCAGGCGTAGGGGGTGCAGAGTATTTTTTGATATCCGATAGGACTTGGAAAATGGTTTTCCAGTCGTTTCGGATATGGTTGCATGTCCAAAGCATGTGCAACAAGTCTCCTTTGGCTGAGTTGCATCTCCAGCATGTGTCTGGGATGTTTGAGCTAAACGATGCTAGTTTGGAAGGAGTTAGATACCATCTGAGGGACAGTTTTTGGGTGAGTTTCCATAGAGCAGAGCATTTTGTTGCTTTGTAGATTGTTTTTAAAGCTTGTTGCCATTGGTATTCTATGAACGTTTGCCCCAGGTTAGTATCCCAGTGGATGTGGGGGAATGATTTGGTGAATTGGAGTTTTTGGTGGAGGATATTATAAAATAGGGATATCCCTTTTGTTTTGGAGGATGGGGTTGTTAGCAGGGGCATTGCTAGGGGGTGGCTATTGGGGCCATAGCACCGAATCTGGGGCCCATAGCCCCGAGTCTCTTGCCGCAGGGTCCCTGCCTAACCAGCGGGTTGTGGCTGCTGCGGCTGGCTGGCTGCATGAGAGAGGCGGAGGAGAGGAGAGAAGCAAGCAGGCAGATGAACAGAGATGACATCTCTCTCCGCCCGCTCCACATCAGCGCTCTTCACAACCAGGCCTCTTAAATTTTGGAGCGAGGAGTGGCGAGCAGCAGAGAGATGACATCATCTCTCACTGCCTGCCACACATCAGTGCTCTTCCGCCCTCACAGCACGGTGGAGTGGAGGTCACGTGCTTCCTGTCATCCGTGGAGCTCCACTTTGCAGCCAGACCCCTTGCTTCACTGTCGAAGGTGCGGTGGGGAGCAGCGAGATGACATCATTTCTCACTGCCCGCCCCGCATCACCGCTCTCCTGCTCTCACCAAATGGACCAGTGCTGCCAGCCTGCCACCAATGCAGTGTCAATGCACATTTGGTGGCACTGGCTGGCATGGCAAGTGACAATCCACATCAGTTGACAAATGACAACCCACATCTGGTGGCCAGTGACGTGGCACGTGACAATCTGCAAATGGTGGCAGGAGATGTGGCAATCTGCAAATGGTGGCAGGTGACGTGGCAAGTGATAATCTGCAAATGGTGGCAGGTGATGTGGCAAGTGAAAATCTGCAAATGGTGGCACGAGACGTGGCAAGTGACAATCTGCAAACGGTGTCAGGAAACGTGGCAAGTGACAATATGCAAATGGTGGCAGGAGACGTGGCAATCTGCAAATGGTGGCAGGTGACGTGGCAAGTGACAATCTGCAAATGGTGGCAGGTGATGTGGCAAGTAGCAATCCACATCTGCTGCCAGGTAAAAGTGGCAAATGACAATCCACATCTGGTGGCAGGCGACATGGCAAGTGACAATCCACATCTAGTGGCAGGTGACAATGGCAAGTAACATGCTGCATCTGGTGACAGGCGACGGTGGCAAGTGACACGCTGCATCTGGTGGCAGGAGATGTGGCAAGTGACATGCCCAGGGTTCCCACTGATTCTGCATTATGGTGAGTTGAACCACTTCATTATATATTAGAATGTAACAATAGAAATAATGCACTTCAATCACCCTGACACCATATCAACATGGTGCCATGATGATTGAAGCGCCAACACCAGCCATCTCCCATGAAAAATTCCTTACCGTCAGCGTGCCTCCCCCGCCGGCATGCAAAAAGGTTGGGGACCACTGCTATGGGCTCTAGCCACAGATCTTTTGCAGACCTAGCAATACCCCTGGTTATTAGGAATTCCCACACTTTTGGGTGTATCGTATAAAGAGGATGGGGGATTGCGCCAAGGCAATGCGTCACATAGATATATGTGAAAAGATCCGTAGAGGGCAGTTTAAATTCACGCTGAGGGAGGGAGTAGGATTTCGGTCGGGAACCCTGGAATAGGTTTTGGATGGATTTGATTCCCTTTCGGTCCACTGGGTCAGGGAAAAATCTGGTGATAAATGGTGGAGAGATTCAATTGGGATTGAGATCAATTGGGCGTTAGGGGTGGTGGAGCCGTTTTGGATCAATTTTTTTGCATGCGTTAGCTGAGGCTTTCATGGTAGGGGATTTTGTGCCAACGGAATACTAGAACCTAAGGGGGGTGCTCATCAGCCACCAGTGTAAATTTGGGCGCAATATTGATATACTTTCTATATTACCCCACAGCTTTTTAGGATATGGATGGAACCATTTGGTTAGTTGGTCCAGTACAGGTGCTAAGTAGTCTTCAAAGTCTATGGTCCCTGACCCTCCCGCTGTTTTGTGTTTCATGAGTTTCGAGTGTGGCCATCTGGGTTTAGCTCCCTTCCATATACATTTGTTGAATAAGGTTTGGAGAGATTTGAAGAAGGATCTGGGTATGAGGATGGGAAGAGTCCTGAATAGGTAAAGTATTTACGGCAGGTAAATCATTTTGAATGCTGTGAGCCTTCCAGATCATGATAGTTCTTGTTTCATTATGGATTGAGTGTCTGTGCACAGCTTGGTAAGGAGAGGTTAAAGTTAACTGAGAAGAGGTGCTTTACCGATCTTGGTAATTGAACACCGAGGTACAAAATGCTTTTGTCTGGCCAAGCAAAAGGGTATTAAACCTGTAACAGGTTTTTTTGTTGTGGCATCTAACTTAAGATCTAGAATATGTGATTTGGTTGCGTTTAGTTTGTAGTACGAGACCCCACTGAACCAGTTGAGCGTTTTTTGAACCTCTGCCAGGGAAGAAGCCAGGTTTGTAAGAATCAATATCACATCATCTGCAAAGAGACTTATCTTGTAAGAGGTTTTGCCTATTGTCAATCCTGTGATTAGAGGGTTCGATCGAACATATTCCATAAGGTTCCATAAGTGGGTTGAATATTAATGGAGACAGTGGGCACCCCTGACGTGTGCCGTTTGTTATGGTGAATGGTTGCGATAACATGTCTGCTGAGAATACTTGTGCTGATGGAGTGGTGTAGAGTGCCATGATGGCCTTAAATGTGTGGCCTCTGAAACCAAATTTTAGGAGTATCCTCTGTAAGTATGATCAATGGACCCTGTCGAACGCCTTCTCTGTATCTGAAGATAGCAACAGGGAAGGCGTTCCTCTGGTCTCAGCATGGTTTATCATTCGTCTATTGGCATCTGGTCCTTGTCTCCCTTTAGTAAACTCTGACTGGTCTATGTGGATAAGGTCTGGCATTACTTGTATTAGGCGTCTGGCAATAGTTTTGGCATACATTTTTAGATTGAGGTTCAGTAGGGATATGGGATGGAAATTCTGAGGGGAGGTCGGCTCCTTCCCTGGTTTCGGAAGTGTAATAATAAGAGTATTTAACGATTCATTTGCGAACTTGGAAGAGGAGGCAGCATTGTTGAAGAGTTGTGTTAAGTGTGGGGTTAATTGGCTGGAGAATTGCTTATAGTACTCTCCAGTCAATCCATCAGGGCCCGGTGCTTTCCCTGTGGGTAGTGAGATTATTGTTGAGAAGATTTCCTGCTCCGTAAAAGGTTCATTTAAAGAAGACAGTTGTGTCTCCGTCAATGTGGGGAGTTTAATTTGTTGCAGAAATGTGTTGATGTCATCACTACAGGGTTGGAATGTGGAGGGGTCCTGTCCAATGTTGTAGGGTTCACTATAGTAATCGCTAAACGCGTTTGCTATGTCCTGTGGGTTAGTTAGGTTCTCCCTAGTGTGGGAGTGGAATGAGTGAGTTATTTTAGTTTTGATCCCTCTCCCTTTTAATGTGTTGGGCTAGCTTTTTCCCTGCTTTGTTTGAAGTAGAGTAAGAGGTGGCTTTAATTTTACATTGGACATGCTCGAAGGAGTGAAGGGGTAGTGACCTCAGCTTCTGTCTCAGTAGCATCAACTGTGCCAGTTGTGTTGGTTGTGGGTTTGTCTTGTGTTGGTTCTCAATATAAGCAATTTGTGAGGTAAGGGGAAGAAATGTGCTGCGTCCTCTTCCTGTTACATAGAGAACTCAATTTCATTAGTATGCCACGAATAACAGCTTTGTGCGCATTCTACACCACATTGGGGTCAGCCACTGAGCCACTATTGTGGTCAAAGTATATTTTGAAGTGGTCAGTAATTTCCTGTGAGTAGTTTGGGTGTTGTAGTATGTAATTATTTGCACGCCAGAGGAATGTATTCCACTGGTGCTTAGTGTCGTTTATGGAAATTGTGACTGGAGCGTGGTCCGACCACATCATGGTGTGGTTTACAGATGCGCAAATTTTTGTAGAAGCCACTTATCTGTGAGGAACATGTCTATTCTCGAATAAGCCTTGTGATGTGGGGAGAAGTAAGTATATTCCTTTTCAGAACCATGATGACATCTCCAGACATCAAATATGTCCTGTGATGTGAGGAATTGCTTCAGGGGGGACTCTCTTCTCTTTGCTACTGACATGGTGTCCATATGTATGTCTATTACCAGATTAAAGTCTCAGCAGATGTCACTTTCAAACTGATTGGGCTTTGTGTATGGCTTTCCAGAGGAAGCTCATCTGGTGAGTGTTAGGGGCATATATATTTAGCAGCTTGTAGTTGATTTTGTTAATTGTACACATAAGAATTATTTATTGACCATTGGGGCCTTATATTTCTTGTAGCAGGTGGAATTCTACAGTATTCCTTATTGCTATTAGGACTCCTCATTTTTTTAGGTGTATGTTGCATTGTAGATGTGAGGATATCGGCTGTTGGAGCAAAGGGTCACTGATGTGGGTAGTAAGTGCATCTCTTGGACACGGATGATGTCACTCTTAAGATTCTTGGCCGTATTCCATAATGATTGCCTCTTAGCTGGATGGTTTAATCCATTGGCGTTGATTGATAGAAAGTTAATAGGCATGGCTGGAGATTAGGGGTGTGGGTGGTGGGGGGAGGGTTGGTGAACACTCACAGTTAGTTGATATGACGCGTGCAATAGGGTAGGTTGACTGAACCGGAAGTTGTGGGTCCGCTGGAGGCTGTATGCCATGGCACTGCGAGGTTGGATATAGAGCTGCGAGAGAAAGCAATAAGTCAGTTTATTTATGATAACAGGTATAACTCGTGGAACTTTTCTATTAGGTGATTATTCACTCAGTAAAGGTTAGAGGCGGCCTGTGTGAAATATGCTGAGATCAGCTAAGCCGCTGTAGGAGGGAAAACAGTTAGTAACTGGAAAGAACTGTGAATTTAACAGTATGCAGTGAGGGAGAAATCTTTAATTGTGTTGTTGGCCCGTCCAGGTTAAGTGTCAAAGCTTGGTTGGGAGCTTTTTTTCCCCTGGCTGCGGCGTGATTGCGATGATCGTTGTTGCAAACGTGGGTCTGCATACTTGGGAGGCTCTAAGATGATACCTCAGTTGTGCAGTAGATGCATGCCTTTCTGGAGATGATGGCATGTGTCTTGTACAGGATTTTATGATTGTGGAGGCCTTTAGTAATAGGGTTCAGATTCCTTCTGAGTTGTAGCATGTATTTGGAGAGGTCCGGGAAGAACTGCACTCCTTCATATGGATGGGGCAGCGGTGATTTGATTGATTTGCATATCTGTGGAGATTGTGTGAAACAGTGAGGAGAGGTCTGTCATCAGCAAGGACTGCAATGACATTAGCATATCTTTTAGGGTGTTGTCCATCACCGGCTGCCCTGTGGTGGGGAAAGGTGCCATGGAGGTGTGCAGATCACAGGTGAGGATGGTTACCTTTAATAGCCATTCAACTCCCTTTGTGTTAACTTGTGTGCATGTTATCAGGCCAAAATCACCTGGGTATGTAAACTTTTGATCAGGGTCATTTGGCTAGTTTCTGTTGCCATTATGATTTAAAAAGAGTAAACACAGTTGATTGATAATAAATGGCCTCAGCCAAACACTAACCATGAGTAAAAGAAATATTTTTGTGTTATCATTCATATTCTCTGAAAAATGGATAAGAAATCATAAATTCTGCCAGGGTATGTATACTTATGAGCACAACTGTATATACAGTATCTCACAAAAAAGAGTACACCCCTCACATTTTTGTAAATATTTTATTATATCTTTTCATGTGACAACACTGAAGAAATGACACTTTGCTACAATGTAAAGTAGTGAGTGTAGAGCTTGTATAACAGTGTGCTGTCCCCTCAAAATAACTCAACATACAGCCATTAATGTCTAAACTGCTGGCAACAAAAGTGAGTACACACCTAAGTGAAAATGTCCAAATTGGGCCCAAAGTGTCAATATTTTGTGTGGCCACCATTATTTTCCAGCACCCTCTTGGGCATGGAGTTAACCAGAGCTTCACAGGTTGCCACTAGAGTCCTCTTCCACTCGACATCATGGAGCTGGTGGATGTTAGAGACCTTGCGCTTCTCCATCTTCCATTTGAGGATGCCCAATAGATGCTCAATAGGGTTTAGGTCTGGAGACATGCTTGGCCAGTCCATCACTTTTACCCTCAGCTTCTTTAGCAAGGTAGTAGTCGTCTTGGAGGTGTGTTTGGGGTTGTTATCATGTTGGAATACTGCCCTGTGGCCCAGTCTCCGAAAGGAGGGGATCATGCTGTGCTTCAGTATGTCACAGTACATGTTGGCATTCATAGTTCCCTCAATTAACTGTAGCTCCCCAGTGCTGGCAGCACTCATGCAGCACCAGACCATGACACTCCCACCACCATGCTTGACTGTAGGCAAGACACATTTGTCTTTGTACTTCTCACCTGGTTGCCGCCACACACGCTTGACACCATCTGAACCATGTGTGAATAAAGTGTGGCACTAGGGAGGTGGGAAAATACTGTATATGTTCGTTATTGGGCAAAGCCTACCTGAATGTCAGTCTGGAAGGCAAATGTGCACAATAAAGTGTTTAGTGAAACCGGACTGTTCTTGTATATACTATTAGCTGGCACTAATAAAATAGGTATCTGTGGGATAGTTATATCAGTGAAAGTGTGAAAATAACGAAAAAAGGATAAAGAGTAATATATACCCTAAAATAACTGTCTACAACTCCACATAATAGGAAAGAACAGTTACATACATAGGGAGATCTGTGAAACAATACTTGTGTTGAATTTCCTATAACAGAAAATCCAATAGTGCAACAAACATAAATAAGTGATGGTGACCAAAAAATAAAATTATGATGATAGTGTTGCTACCACAACTATGAGAATACGATACATCCAAAATTGTAATGCTAATACAACTAGAAGTCCGACACAGATGTAAAGGCAAACATCTGGAGACTTGGCCAAAGAAAGCAACAACAACCAGGATTGGTAATATGAGACCCTTGGATCCGGGAATGGCATCAACAAGGTAAGGTATCCAACTTGCATGTAGAAAGGGACAGGTGAGGGGCGTGGCCTGGCAGCTCATGGAGTAGGACGTGAGAAGAGAGAGCTCCTTCTCCCGGCAATCCTAACACCGATCCTGTGCTAACATCCGCGGCATACAAAGTTCCGATCTGTCCCCCAGTGATCCAGGCAGGTGTGGGGAAATGTCGCCGCCGAAAAAGACGACCGGAGCGGCCGATAAGCTGTCACAATATCGCCGCCAGGAAAAGGAGATGCAGACCGAAGATGGCGCCGGCTCAGGTACAGATCCAGATCCCCACGCTGACGGCACTGTTAAAGTACTTGACGCTATAGCGGCTCTCCAGGGAACTTTGACAGCCAAAATAGATGAAGTAAAGATAGATATATCCCTGCTCAGGCAGGATCTATCTAGAGTGAGAGATAGAGTAACGGAGGTGGAAACCCGGGTCGGCACCATGGAAGATACCCTGTACCCTCTGCAACATGCTCAACAAGACATGCTGAGCCAAATTCAACAGTTGCAATCTCACCAAGACGACCTCGAAAATCGTATCAGGAGATGCAACCTTCGGTTCATAGGCATACCGGAAAAGGAGGAAGGCACGGACCCGGTCACATTCTTAGAATCTCTCCTTACTACCCAATATGGTAGAGAAGCCTTTTCTATGATGTTTGCGGTGGAGAGGGCTCACCGCATCCCAGCAAGACCCCCCCCGCCTGGAGCGCCGCCTCGTACATTTATTGCAAAATTCTTGAACTTTCGGGACAGAGATAAAGTTCTCCGTCTATCAAGGGAAAAGGGAAATATACAGCTAGGAAATTCTCATGTTGCGGTATTTCCAGATTTTTCTAACGCAGTACAGAAGAAAAGAGCGCAATTTCAAGATGTAAAGCGACGTCTGCGCACATTGCATCTTAAGTACGCTATGCTCTTTCCCGCCAGGCTGCGGGTGGAGGAAGATGGACGCGCACAGTTCTTTGAGGACCCTGAAGCTGCAGCAGCATGGCTAGACCGAAGAGGCCGTCCAGCATAACAACCGCTTCAAAAGTGAAGACTCGACAGATGGTCGGACTTTCTTTTGTTGGAGGATGGAAGGTGAGAGGGAGAACCACTGTTATGTATATCCTGGCAATGACATATAAGACATAGTGAAATGCTCCCTTCTCCCCTAATCCTATCCCCCATATATCGATTGCCACTGAGAAGTATTTCATCATCAACATCACTGAACTATACATACTCACTATGGACAGTACTTTATATCTGCAATACTCCTCTTCCCCTCTGTCACTTAACTTGAACAACAACCTGGCGGATTATATACAAAGAACTAAGTATGGTCTGAATACAATCCTCACACCTTTCCTTGCAGAATAGGAACAAGAGAAAATTCTGACACAGACATAGCTCGGATACACATGGAGGTGCCGTGGGAGGAGCATGGTAACAACTCCGATCCTCCTCTTGTCCCCTTGCTTCGTGACTGTCAGTGGGAAACTCTTTTTGATTTTCGCCCCCCAAGAAATGGTTATAAGAAGCAGACCACGATTAGTGGCTACGCTAAGATTTGTGCCTCCAGCTGGTTTAAATAGCTGGATGTTAATTTTTGTTTTGCAGGTTCGGGGAAACATGCTCACGCCAAGTTGGGGAGGTGTGCAGCCGGGAGGGAAAGGAAGGGTTCAATTTTGTTATTTTAGTTTTGGGAAATGTAACATGGCAGTACTCTATGGCCACATCAACACATATACCATGAACAGAAATGCAGATAAATGTGATATGCATAGGAAGAGCTGGATGATTCAAGATTTGTATGTGAATGTGTTCTTGCCTGGCTGGTCTGATCTAACGGTACCTACTTTCTGATAAAATGACCTCTATTAAATTTGTTACCTGGAACGTAAGGGGCCTGCGTGATAGGATCAAGCGGACAGCGGTCCTGCAATACCTGAAATCACAAAAAGCTGATATCACTGCCTTGGTAGAAACGCACATTACTGGGCATCTACAGGCAGCCCTAAAAAAGCCATGGGTGGGATGGAGCTATCATAGCATATATACTAACCAGTCTAGAGGAGTCTCAATTATCATCGCCAAAAAAGTGCAATTTGAGTTGGTGTCTTTGGAATCAGACCAGCAGGGGAGATTTTTGTTTCTTAATACGCTCATAGGAGGGAACCCGCTCCTAATTCTGGCAACCTATGTGCCTCCCCCATTCACGTCGGAGGTGGTCATGAAGGGTTTGGCATTTTTGGCCAAGAGCCCGTCGACCCCAGCCGTATGGATGGGAGATTTCAACATGGTCATGAATCCAGCATTAGACAGGCCATCACAAGAGAGCTCCCCCAGAGGTTCATCACAACACACTAGATTAAGCCGGCTGCTGACAGAATTCGCCATTACGGATGTCTGGAGGTGGCACAATCCATCCACAAGGGCATACACTTGTCACTCAGTGGGTCATCACACGATGTCACGGATAGACTATGTGCTAGTAACCAATACCCTGCTACCAAAGGTTACAGGCTCTGGAATCGCACCTAGAGCTCTATCTGATCACGCACCGTGCTGGATAACGGTATCTCTACTAAAATCCGCCCCCACTTCCCCATGGCGACTTAACCCCTTCTGGCTCACAGTACTACCAAACATAGAGGGTCTAGCGCTAGAATTACAACACATACTTAATGATAAATGTAACAGAGACGCTTTAGCTGCGGAATGGGATTCATTTAAAGCACACGCACGTAAATTACTGTCCCTCAGGATAAATAGCTTTAAAACATCCTCCAAACTTATTTTACAACTGGCAACTGACAAACTGACTGAACTTGAAAGAGAATACACATCAGACCCTAATTCTGTAAATCTCCAAAGAGTTAAACTACAAACTAGAGTAGTTAATCACATGCATATAGAAAAAGCTAGACAACAAATTTTTTTCTGCAAACAGCGGGTGTTTGAGCATGGCGAACAGGCTGGCAAGCTCCTAGCATATTTGGCACATCTAAATGACAAACCCCCAGTAATAGTGTCCTTGAGTACACCACAAGGAGACAATATCACGGATCCCCCCCAAGTAGCAGCCAGATTTCAATCGTTCTATGGTGAACTATACAAATCCCAAAATATCTACTCTCAGCAGGACATACAGGCCTATTTGCACACGATACACTTCCCCAGACTCAACATGGAACAAGTCGAGATGCTTGAAGCTCCTATAACGCAGGAAGACATAGCGGAAGCAATTTCCCATCTCTCCAAATCTAAGGCACCCGGGTCAGATGGTTTACCTTTAGAATTCTATGACACCTTCTCAGAGATACTCATTCCTAAGCTCAAACAACTATATCACAATATCTTCAAATCGGGTACACTCCCCCCTTCTATGCAAGAAGCTCAAATAATAGTACTACCCAAGGCTGGGAAGGACACTCGCTTTCCCGAGTCATATAGACCCATTTCCCTGCTCCAGGTGGACATCAAATTATTAGCCAAGATACTAGCCTCACGCCTCAACAAAGTAATTTTATCCCTGATTCACCCTGACCAAACTGGTTTCATGCCGGGCAAAAATACGGCCATGAATATCAGACGGTTATTCATGAATCTACAAGCCCAACATAACAACCACGGATCTAGGGTAGTGGTGGCCTTGGATACAGCCAAGGCCTTTGACTCAGTAGAATGGTCATTTTTATGGGAATGCTTAAAGGAATTTGGTTTTGGCCCTCGCTTCCTTAAATGGGTACAAATTTTATATCAAACACCGAAAGCAAGAGTACTCGTAAATGGGTGGCTATCAGACCAGTTCCCCCTGGAAAGGGGTACACGGCAGGGATGTCCCCTCTCCCCTCTCCTGTATGCATTAGCAGCCGAGCCGCTGGCGATTGCCATTCGAACGGAACCAGGTATTGATGGATTACGTATTGACAATTACACCGAAAAAATAGGCTTATACGCAGACGACACCATCCTATATCTAGCAGACCAGAGTACATCACTTCAAACCGCGTTAAGCATCATTGAAAAGATGGGAAGCTATTCTGGTCTACGCATAAACTGGGATAAATCCCAAATACTCCCCATAGATCACTTTCCACCTCCGTATACATCCCAGGAACTCCCCTTAACCAGAGTTAATATGATTAAATACCTAGGGGTAATGGTTACACGAGACTTAGAGGACTACATAATTAATAATGTGGAGCCATTGTTCTCCCTGATCAAAACCAAGACACAGGCCTGGTCTAGATTGCCCCTGGGGGTAATGGGACGGATAAACATCATCAAGATGATTTTACTCCCTAAAATCTTATATATAGTATGGCATGCTCCCTTATATATCCCCCTTAAATTCTTCAAGAAAATGGAGGCTATCCTTAATTCTTTTGTTTGGGGACATGGGCGGCATAAACTGGCCTGGCATATCCTTAAAAATCCCACATCTATGGGGGGAACCGCACTGCCGGACTTACAGGAATATTACATTGCGGCTCAACTATCTCATTTGTACTATTTCAATAAGTCTGAAATGCAGCGCTACAAAATGTTAGTATGCGAGGACCCAAGAAGTCCACTGTCGACCCCTTTGCAAGCCATATTCAGAGGGGGACAGGTACACAAAAAAAACCCCAGATTCAATGGAGGAATGCTCTCACACCATCAAAAAATATGGGAAATAACTCTGAAACGGCTAAAAATGGGGCACATATATTCCTATTCTCCCCTTTGGCTAAATAATAACATGCCAGAACTCAAAAATATACCAGACCCACAGGTGTGGGCCAGATACGGGATACTATACCTACATCAGGTAATGACTGATATGCGACCCAAATCCTTCCAATCTTTAAAAGATGAATACTTAATCCCACATCACCTATTGTTCAGGTATCTGCAGCTTCGCCATGCTCTACGCTCCCAAACTAGACATTTAACAGGCTCCATTGCTCACCCTCAGGTTTTGGAAATAATCTTGGGTGAACAATCCCAAAAACTAATCTCAGGACTATACTACACTATTCGCATACCTGGGATTTTATCTGTAATCCAGAAAGCCAAATCAACATGGGAAAGAAATGTGGGAGCCATAGATGATACAGACTGGGATGAAGTGTTAGAGAATGTAAAAACGTCCTCACCCAAATTATCAGACAGGCTCACTCAGCTATATATAGTTCACCAAGCATACCTGACACCACAGAGGATGGCAAAATTCAAACCCTCATATAGATCCACCTGCCCATTATGTACTCATGGACCAGGCACCTTCTATCACCTGATATGGGAGTGCCCCACGATACAAGAATACTGGAGACAGGTGATAAAATTTTTGCATGATAACATGGGCTCCCCGGTTGTCTTAGACCCAAAATTATGTATCTTGGGGCTACTACCTGACACAGATTTAGATAAGTTTCACACTACTTTTATATATGAAACTTTATTTATTTCCAGAAAAGTTATAGCTCGCTCATGGATGCAAACCACACCTCCTAGTTTAGCAAGCTGGAAAAGGGATGTTAATAGTACTCTTCCATACAAAAAATTGATTTACAAACACAGAGGTTGTACTCAAAAATACTCGAAGGTCTGGGACAGATGGGTGGAGGATGGAGAGACCTGTACATAAGGTATCCAAAACCGAGTATTGTCCGTGTGGATGGTAGAGCCATATCCGATACAGGATATATAGAACCGGACAAACATGGGATACTCACACGAGTTTAACCTTGTAAGAATACATTTCAAGTGCTAAAATCTTCTCTTTCACTGTTCTTCACAGCAAACAACTGAATGTAATCACATGTGTCTGTAATAGATATGACTGAATACCTGTATCAAGATATGTCACATACTAACTGTAAATTGGTGAATTTATATTCAATAAAGTTGGATTTCCCAATTAAAAAAAAAAGAAAGGGACAGGTGAAAATACCCTTACCAGCAGTGGTGGACTCACTAGCCAGCGGCTTGGGAGCCAGACAGGCTTACGATAGAGTAGGAAATGCAGCACTTTGTCCACAGCAGCTGGGGAGGATGGAGGACTGCGGCACTCACTGACCGACCTTCTCCAATCTCTCTCCGGCTCCCGACATCCATGGTGTAGGCACAAACTGCTCATCAAGGATCTATCTCCATGTGGTGGGTATAGGCCCTCGGAAATAGGGATCAAAAAGAAGACTTCCCCATAGTGTAAATCAGCTTTTCAGAGCTTTAATAAAAGGTTGTACAATAAAACTTACTCTGGCTCATAAACACAGAAATAGAGACCAGGTAAAGGGTAAATATAAAATAAGCGCTTGATTCAGTTGTGGCAAGACAGGCATAACAAAACCCGACGCGTTTTGGCCTCTAGGACTTCGACTGGGCTATATGACTGTCTGCCACTAAAATGCCTGTATATATCTATAATCCTATAATTAGAAAGCAGCAGCACCTGTTAACGCCATGTATATCGCCACTTCCGGGTCACAGGAAGATGGCGTCAGTGTTTATAATGAGCCACAGTGGCCATAGGAAAAACAAGTAACCAGGCCTCGGGATGGTTAAACCAATAAGACGCTGCCAAAAACAGCATCACCTCAAACCCGCCTTACGTCAATATCAGATGACCGTCCCCCACCAACCAGACCTCTGAGTCGGGGCTCACCGCGATCACACAAGACCGTCGCAGCCCTATAGCCAATCACCAACGGGATAGAGCTGGAACGTGGCATCCTATCAGGGATCACGCTCTAAGCGTGTGGCGTCACTCAAACGGAAAAATATCCCAGGGACAGTGGAGCGCATATGCGGACCACGCCTCACGATGGTAAAGGTGGTGGACGTAAATGAAAAAAAAAATTTTTACCATCTGAACCATATCAGTTTATCTTGGTCTCATCAGACCACAGGACATTGTCCCAGTAATCCATGTCCTTAGTCTGCTTGTCTTCCGCAAACCATTTGCAGGCTTTCTTGTGCATCATCTTTAGAAGAGGCTTCCTTCTGGGACGACAGCCATGCAGACCAATTTGATGCAGCGTGCGGCGTATGGTCTGAGCACTGACAGGCTGACCCCCACCCCTTCAACCTCTGCAGCAATGCTGGCAGCACTCAAATGTCTATTTCCCAAAGACAACCTCCGGATATGACGCTGAGCTTGTGCGCTCAGCTTCTTTGGTCAATCATGGAGAGGCCTGTTCTGAGAGGAACCTGTCCTGTTAAACTGTTGTATGGTCTTGGCCACCCTGCTGCAGCTCAGTTTCAGGGTCTTGGCAATCTTTCTATAGCCTAGTCCATCTTCATGTAGAGCAACAATTCTTTTTTTCAGACCCTCAGAGAGTACTTTGCCATGAGGTGCCATCTTGAACTTCCAGTGACCAGTATGAGAGAGTGAGAGCGATAACACCAAATTTAAAACACCTGCTCCCCATTCACACCTGAGACCTTGTAACACTAACGAGTCACATGACATCGGGGAGGGAAAATGGCTAATTGGGCCCAAGTTGGACATTTTCACGTACGGGTGTAATCATTCAAAAATACCAAAAAATACAAAAAAAAAATGGCATGGATGCCCCCCCCCCAAATCCATACCAGGCCCTTCAGGTCTGGTATGGATATTAAGGGAAACCCTGCACCAAAATGTAAAAAAAATGTTGTTATATACTCCAAACAGCAGTATATATACTACACGGCCTGCCCTATATACGTACTCTCCACTTTTGTTGTGAACAAGCAAGCTATCGCTTGTGAAACATGTCAACTGCTTGTCCTGTGTTTGTCTGATACACTTGTGACAATAAAGGTACATCAAGCAAGTTTTTTGGAAATTCAGAGTGCGACCATTTCTTCATTTTATATGCCCTATATACTCTGCAGAAAAATTGGACCTTAGGTGTTGGTGGTGCCAGAACACTGTAACCCCTCACAGTTACTCTTGTTGGGCACAGGAACGGGCCCTGCTGTGAAATATTAGATCAAAAATTGTAATTACATGCCCCTGTTTAACAGGGCCTTGGGTGGTGGTGGTGGTCCCCCAAACCAAAAATATTGTTGGAAGCTAGCATAATCAAGATTGGGGTGGAACAGGATAGTCAGCATAGGCAGTCTTCAAGGGATCCCAGATCCATAGCAAATTCAATCAGTTACATTCCTTTTTATGAATGTGAGCCTATTAACAGAGTCTGTGGACAGGCGCACTCTTTGATCCATTACAAACCCTCCAGCAGCACTGAATGTGCGTTCAGAAAGCACGCTGGATGCAGGACAGGCCAGTAGTTCAATTGCATATTGAGCAAGTTCTGGCCAGTGGTCCATCCTCAAGACCCAGTAACCCAGTGGATGCTCTGTTGGAAAGGTCTCCAAGTCTGCTTTTGCCCCTAGATATTCCTGCGCCTATAATGCAGACACTGCCGATGGTTGATTGAACCTATCAGACCTTGGCGCTGAGGACTGAAATATTGTTTAAAGGCATTGGTCAGCAGGCCACCTTCTCCACCGCTCTTCCTCTGACTGAACGAAGCCTCAGCAACATGTTGTCCAGCACCAGGAAGTGGTGACCTCCCAGGGTCTAGAAATGCATTACACAAACCTTTCTTCAAGGCCTCCTAAAGATGTTTCATCCTCTACTCCCTCTGCAAAGGCAGGATGAGTTCTGCAACTTTACCCTTGTAACGTGGATCAAGAAAGGTTGCCATCCAGTAATGTTCCCTCTCCTTGATACCAAGAATCCTAGGGTCCTTTTGCAGGCTTTCCAGAATCAGGGAGGCCATGCAGCGTAAGTTTGCAGAGGCATTCGATTCTGAGTCCTCTGGGTCACTAAGGATCACGTACCTCCTACCAGTCACGTACAACTCCTTGTGTTTCTGGGGACTGAAAACCATCCCTTGAAGACTGCTGCGTGTTATCCTCTACATCCATGCTGACACAATCTTCCTCCTCATCTTCTTCCTGTGTGTTTGGAGGGCCCGCAGGAATTCTATCTGAATAAAGGGGGCCTTGAGAGGAAAGGAAGTCCTCCTCTTTCTCCCACTGTTCTGCCTCAAGTGCCCTGTCCATGATTCCATGAAGCATGTGCTCCAGCAGGAAGACTACAGGGAGAGTGTCACTGATGCACGCATTGTCGCTGCTCATCATCCTGGTGACCTCCTCAAATGGTGACAGGACAAAGTATGCATTCTTGATCAGTAGCCACTGGCATGGTAAAAAGAAGCCAGGCTCCCCTGACCCTTCCCTGGTGCCATACTCACACAGTTACTCATTGATGGCCCTCTGCTGTGTGCAGCTGCTGCAGCATTGCCAACGTTGAGTTCTATCTGGTGGGCATGTCACAAATGAGGCGGTTGGTGGGCAGGTTGCATTTCCTTTGAATGTCAGCCAGCTGAGCACTGGCATTGTATGACCAGCAGAAATGACCACAGACTTTTCTGGCCTGTCTCAGGAAATCTTGTAAGCCTGGGTGCCTTGTCAAGGACCACTGTACCATCAAATTAAGGACGTGTGCCCAACATGGAACATGGGTCAAGTGTCCCTGTTGAAGGGCAGAGAGAAGGTTGGTGCCATTGTCGTATACAACCATTCCTGGCTGAAGCTGGCATGGTGTCAACCACCTCTGAGCCTGCCCCTGCAGAATCTCTGACTGACAGAATCTCTGCCCCAGTGTGGCTCCTGTCCCCTAGGCAGACCAACTCAAGCACTGTATGGCATCTTTTAGCCTGACTGCTTGAGCAGCCCCTTGAACGCTTATGGAGCACTGTTGGTTCAGAGAAAAAATCTGCAGAAGAGGCCATAGAGGAAGAAGAAAAGAAGGGGGTGGAGGAGAGGCTGTGGCAGAATCACCATTAGCATTTTGGAGGTGTGTTGGCAGAACAAGCTCCAACAACACTGAACCCTGTCCTGCATCCTTCCCAGCTGCCAGAATAGTTACCCAGTGCACCCTGAACAAAAGGTAACATCCCTGCCCATGCCTGCCGGACCATGAGTCAGAGGTAAAATGAACCTTACTGCTGACTGCTCTGTCCAACGAGGCCAAAACATTGCCTTCCACATGCCGGTAGAGAGCCGGAATGGCGTTCCAAGAAAAGAAATTGGTGTTTTGGAACCTGCCACTGAGGTACAGCACATTCCACAAATTCAGGAAAGGGGGCAGAGTCTACCAGCTGAAAAGGTAGCAGTTGCAGTGCTAGCAATTTGGCCAAGCTAGTATTTAGACGCTGAGCATGTGGATGGCTGGGCCCAAATTTATTGTTACGGTTCAGCAACTGGGGTAAGGAAATTTGCCTGCTAAAATCAATTGGTGGTGTACTGCAATTAATTGGGACACCTACTGCTATACCTTCATTCCTCTCAGTGCAGGTTTTTGAGAGGACTGGAGGTATAGTAGGGTTGGAGATCCCATATGAGGAGCAAGGAGAATTCTGCCTTTTTCTATGATGTGGGTCTTTCAAGTGCTGTTGCCAATGGACTGCATGGCAGGTCGTCATATGTCTGGTCAAGCATGTGGTGCCCAAGAGACTGCTGTTCTGGCCACGCTTGATCCACTTCAGACATAGGATGCAAACAGCAATGGTGCGATCTGCTACACATGTGTCGAAAAAAAGGCCCACACCAAGGAACTTTTAAAAGTCAGTGGGGAGTGAGCAGCACCCTGCACCTGCGGAGCTCTGCGGTGTGATGCAATAGGGTGGTTGCCCTTAACCACTTCTCATCCCAGCCATAGTCATATGACGTCCGCAGGAAGGATCTCCCATGCTGAGCGGGCATCATATGACGTCCTGGGCTTCCCGGCCATCTGGCAGCCGCCGTGTCACTCGGGAGCCAATGTGCGTGCCCGGTGGCCGTGATGTCCGCCGGGCACCCGTGATTGCCCGTTAACAGAGCAGGACCGTGGATCTGTGTGTGTAAACACACAGATCCACGTCCTGTCAGGTGAGAGGAGATCATGTGTTCCCAGTACAGAGGAACACCAATCGGTCTCCTCCCCATGTGAGTCCCCTCCCCCTACAGTTAGAATCACTCTCTAGGTAACACAATTAACCCCAAGATCACCCCCTAGTGTTAACCCCTTCCCTGCCAGTGACATTTATACAGTAATCAATGCATTTGTATAGCACAAAAGTGACACAAAAGTGTCTATGTCCGCCGCAATGTCGTAGTCACGATAAAAATCGCAGATCGCTGCCATTACTAGTAAAAAAAAATATAATAATAAAAATGCCATAAAACTATCCCCTATTGTGTAGACGCTATAACTATTGCGCAAACCAATCAATATACGCTTATTGCAATTTTTTTTTTACCAAAAATATGTAGAAGAATACATATCGGCCTAAATTGAGGAAAAAATTGTTTTTTTTTTTTAAATTGGGATATTTATTATAGCAAAAAGTAAAAAATATTGTGTTTTTTTTTTCAAATTTGTCGCTCTTTTTTTGTTTATAGCGCAAAAAATAAAAACCACAGAGGCGATCAAATACCACCAAAAGAAAGCTCTATTTGTGGGGAAAAAATTATAAAAATTAAATTTGGGTACAGTGTTGCATGAATGCACAATTGTCATTCAAATTGTGACAGAGCTGAAAACGGAAAATTGGCTTGGGCAGGAAGGGGGTGCAGATGCCCTGTATTGAAGTGGTTAGACTACCCCCTAGAGGACACCCTGCCTCTTTGGAGTTGTACCTCCTCCTCTCTTCTCTCAGGCACCCAAGTACAGTCAGTGACCTCATCATCCCCTCCCTCCTCGTCACTGGAGCAAACTTAGCAGTATGCTGCAACTGGGGGAACATGACTGCCAGTTTCTTGTCCTTCTGTGGCACCCCCTCTCTGTAGGCTAACGTTACTCCCTTCCTCAACCTGTGAACCAACATCGGAGCCTTCAAATCGCTACACATCCTCCAGCAGCATATAACTGACACTGTGGTTGAATAATTCCGGGGACTCCTCCGTGCATGATGGTGGGGCTATGAAAGGAGTGACTGTGGACAAGGAGCCGGTGGAATAGGCCGCTTTTGCAGCTGTGTTGGAAGGCAAACTACTCTGAGCTTGGGTGATAGAGGATGAGGAGGATGAAGATGGCTTTGTTATCCACTCCACCAACTCTTCTGCATGTTGAGGCTCAATAACATGGCCAGCAGCAGAAAAAAAGGGACAAGCATGCCCAACAGCCACCTGCAGAAGATGCACCATGTCCGCGACCACCACTGTTGACTGTAGAGACAGAGGCTGCTTGCCCTCTTTTAGTGGCCTGTGAGCGTCTGCCTCTCCTTGGTGGCCTTCCGGACATGATGTATTTTTTGTTTTGCAACACCACACTACACTGTATTATATACTGTGTACACCGCCTGAAGTGTGTTAGAAACAGTATACCACTGAATGCACTGTAGATATAGGCTACACTGGATGCAGAGTATATATATAAAATACACTGCCACTAACTGAATAATCTGTCTGCTTAATCTAACTCAAGCTATCTCTCTGTCCACGCCAACAACATTACACACGGCCGCTATGTAAGCAGCCTTATATAGTGTGGGGCATGGACTTAATCCTCCTGAGCCATGATTGGCCAATTATGACTCTCTCAGCAGAGCGCACTGTGATTGGCCAAAGCATGCAGGTCAGGTGCATGCTTTGGAAAATCATTATACAGCAATGCACTGCAATCTCACAGTGCATTATGGGGCGTCCCATGACGCTCACATTTCCCACAAAAGCCCCTAATGTTTGGTTCGTTTTAAAACAAAGGAATACCAGATGTTCGAGTCGAACTTACGTTTGACTCAAACCGCTGGCTCATCCCTATTAAAAACTGTACACACTGTATTATATACTGTGTACACTGTATTAGAAATTGTACATGGCTGCACTGTATTATCTACTGTGTACACCAAATGAAGTGTATTAGAAATTGTACACACTGTATTATATACTGTGTACACCGCTTGCACTGTATTATATACTGTGTGCACCACCTGAAGTGTATTAGAAACTGTACACACTGTATTATATACTGTGTACAATGCCTGCACTGTATTAGAAACTGTACACCGGATGCACTGTATTATATACGGTGTACACCGCCTGAAGCGTATTAGAAACTGTACACGCTATTATTTACTGTTTACACCGCCTGCACCGTAATTAGAAACTGTACATCCGCTGCACTATATTATATACTGTGTACACCACCTGAAGTGTATTAGAAACTGTACACACTGTATTATGTACTGTGCACACCGCCTGCACTGTATTAGAAACTGTACACTAGCTGCACTGTATTATATACTGTGTACACCGCCTGAAGTGTATTAGAAACTGTACACACTGTATTATATACTGTGTACACTGCCAAATGCACTGTATATATAGTCTACACTGAATGCAGAGCATATATATATATATATATATATATATATATATATATATATATATATATATACGCACACAGTTGTGCTCATAAGTTTACATACCCTGGCAGAAGTTATGATTTCTTGGCCATTTTTCAGAGAATATGAATGGTAAAACAAAAACTTTTCTTTCACTCATGATTGGTGTTTGGCTAAAGCCTTTATTATCAATCAACTGTGTCTACTCTTTTTAAATCATACTGACAAAAGAAACTACCCAAATGACCCTGATCAAAAGTTTACATACCCCAGTTCTTAATACCATATATTGCCCCCTTTACCATCAGTGACAGCTTGAAGTCTTTTGTTGTATTTGTGGATGAGGCTCTTTATGTTCTCAGAATGTAAAGCTGTCCATTCCTCTTGACAAAAAGCCTCCAGTTCCTGTAAATTCTTGGGCTGTCTTGCATGAACTGTACATTTGAGATCTCCCCAGAGTGGCTCAATAATATTGAGGTCAGGTGACTGAGATGGCCACTCCAGAACCTTCACTTTATTCTGCTGCAGCCAATGACAGGTCGACTTGGCCTTGTGTTTTGGATCATTGTCATGTTGGAATGTCCAAGTACATCCCATGTGCAGCTTCCTGGCTGATGAATGCAAATGTTCCTCCAGTATTTTTTGATAACATACAGCATTCATCTTGCCATCAATTATGACCAAATTTGCTGTGCCTTTGTAGCTCACACATCCTCAAAACATCAGCGATCCACTTCTGTACCTTTCATTATAGGCCTTGTTGACTCCTCTCCAAATGTAGCATTTATGGTTGTGGCCAAAAAGCTACATTTTGGTCTTATCACTCCAAATGACTTTGTGCCAGAAGGTTTGAGGCTTGTCTCTGTGCTGTTTGGCGTATTGTAAATGGGATACTTTGTGGCATTTGCGTAGTAATGGCTTTCTTTTGGCGACTCGATCATGCAGCCCATCTTGACTGCTGAGGTGCAATAAGCCCAGGTCCCAACCATCACTTGTCATACCTTACCCCTTCTTCTCAACCAATAAGAACCACACATGCAACCAATAACGTGGAAAGGGCAAGGCCACAGCTTTATTTAAATCAACATTAACATTAACCTTTAGGACCGTGCCAGTCACAGTTGTACTGTGAGCACTCAACTACCAATGTAAAAGGGAGATGAAGGAGGGGCCTGTCCTTACCATCAGTGCCGGACCGGCCGTCAATCTCCCAATTACCATCTGGGCATCAAAGGGGTTCCATATTTGCTGGCAAGGTTACCAAAACCGCAACACGCTGTGACATACCATCAAAATTAGGGCGGGAGGGTGGGCAGCTCTTCCATGCTTCCGTCCGAAAAGGACCATAATCCCCTGGGGTGCCAAACTCCTGAGCTCAGGCCCAACCCTTTTCCCCTTTTGTACCAATCCTGAGTTATAACAACTTTACTGAAACTCCTCCCTGGCCATGCCCCCATCAGTCAGGGCTCTCTCTCCCGATGGGCTCAAGAGGCTCTCATGACTGCTGAGGTGCAATAAGCCCAGGTCCCAACCATCACTTGTCATATCTTACCCCTTCTTCTCAACCAATAAGAACCACACATACAACCAATAACGTTGGAAAGGGCAAGGCCACAGCTTTATTTAAATCAACATTAACATTAACCTTTAGGACCGTGCCAGTCACAGTTGTACTGTGAGCACTCAACTACCAATGTAAAAGGGAGATGAAGGAGGGGCCTGTCCTTACCATCAGTGCCGGACCGGCCGTCAATCTCCCAATTACCATCCGGGCATCAAAGGGGTTCCATATTTGCTGGCAAGGTTACCAAAACCGCCACCAGCCAGTCAGTGATCCACTGACGGGCGCCCCACCGCAGCCAGCGCCTGTTCCACCCCCCTCTGAAGTCCCAGGTTAAATATATCCATGCCAATGTCGTTGAGGTGAACACCATCCCTCCTCAACAAGTCATTGTTGTTTCCCTCCAAATCTTTGTGACGGACAACGACCCCCCCGATCCTCCGAACAAATTTGGACACCTGGGCGTTGACCTTCCTCCGAAAATTTTCTAAACAGGGTCCCGGAACTTCTCTAGCCCAAATAGACCGAGGGACAATCTCTGACCATACGAAAGTCACACTGGTAAACATTGCAAGGCATTGAGCAATATCACCTTTCATGGCAGCAATGAGATCCACGGACCGGGTGTAACCTACGTCATTCCCGCCGGCGTGAACCACCAGGACAATGTGACCGGACACGCGAGTACGGAGGTGCCAACATTCCCACAGTACCTGATGCCAACGCAGCCCGCGCAGGCCCAGCCAGCGAATCCTTGCCACGGTCGAAGAGAGTCCCAAATTTCTCCCATAGTTCCGGATCTCTGCGCGACGAGCCGCCCAGAAGACAAAGGAATCGCCCAAAATCCAAACTTGAGTCGGGGAAAACCTGAAATTAACACAAAAGGTGAGGGCGAACATACAGCGAAAAACGAGACGACTCCCATCTACCCAGCCGCTGAAGTTCCGTATCGGAAAACCCTAAGCCAGAAGCAGCGGTGGCAGCGCCTATGCGAAATGAGTGAGTTGAAAAATCGCCCGCTGGTAAGCCTAAAGCCTCGAGGCAAAAACGAAAAACTTTTAAAAATTGGAAGCGACTCAAAGAGGAGGAGTCAGCGTGCACGAAAAAAGTGGGAGATGGGGGGGCACGCGGAAAGAAAAGGAACGGCCAGAGACGGCCAAGGCTGTCAGTCTTCGAGGAGCGCAATAAAATGGTGACACTGCGCTCCGACAGGACGACATCCTCCGATCGAATACCCCCAGTGGAAGACCTGGATTTTGCAACTAATTCCCCGATGCGAAAAGCCCCAAAAAACGCCCATGAGAAAGCTACTCGGAACAGCAAAATCTCAAACTTGGATGAGCACACCTCCGGCAACATAGCCAAAACATCCGATAAAATCTGTAAAGAAATGGGGCGCCTTGAATCAGGCAGATGAGTGATGCGTTTCCAGCCCCTCAATATCCGACGCACTGGAAAGGCTTTTGTGACATCCCCCCACCCCAGAAGCTGAAACCAAAAGGATAAGGCGGACATGGCCGAAGAGACAGTGGAACCCGACACTCCCTTATCCTGTAACTGGACCAGGTAAGCAAATAGGATCAAACGTCTATCATCCGGAGATGAAATAGAGAACTCACCGCCCGACGCTTGTGACCACTCGTGCCAGACCCGACAATACGACGCCCACGTCCTCGGAGAAAGCGACGACCGAAGCAGTTCTAACAATCCCCGGAAACGAGGTTCCATAAGTGGGCCGGACAGGGGAGGCCCTCCAGCGAAGCCGACGGAGCCAGGGAACGAAAACGGGGGTACTGTTGGCGGGAAAGAGCATCGGCAATGTCATTAGAAACTCCCGAAACGTGTTTTGCCCTAACATAAATGTTAAATTGCAAACATTTTAAAACCAAAAAATGCAACAGTGATACGACCGGGGGGGAACTGGCCGATTGCTTGTTCACTACCTGCACTACGCTCATATTGTCTGACCAAAAGATCACCTGACGATTGCGCAACTGTTCACCCCAAAGCTCCACCGCTACAATGATCGGGAAAAGCTCCAAAAGGGTGAGATTGCGCAATAAATCCATGCGGGCCCATGAGGCCGGCCAACATTCCGCAGACCACTCCCCCCGAAAGAAGGCACCGAAACCACAGGAGCCTGCCGCATCAGTGTACAACTCCAGCTGTGAGTTCGGTACCTCCTCCTGCAACCAACAAGACTGTCCGTTGTAGGATTGCAAAAAGGTTAGCCAAATGTCCAAATCCGCCCGCATGGGCTTGGTGATCCGAACGTGGTGGTGCGGGGCCGTAACGCCCTTCGTGGCCCAAGACAATCGCCTGCAGAAAGCCCTCCCCATGCGTATGACCCTGCACGCGAATACTAGGTGCCCCAGCAGAGATTGTAGCTGTTTCAGCTGCAGTTTTTTGGACCCTTTCGCCAAACGAACCAAGGATAGGAGCCTAGTCAGCTTCTCCCTCGGCAGGCGAAAGACCATGGCCACTGTGTCAATCTCGATACCCAAAAAGGATAGTACCGTTGCCGGACCCTCGGTCTTGTCCACGGACAGTGGGACGGCGAAACGCCGACAAACATCTTGAAAAACAGAGAGCAAGCATTGACACTGCCCACTGTCCGAGGGACTCACAAAAAGGAAATCATCCAAGTAGTGCAGCATGGACTGAGACCCGGCCTCCCGGGCGACTACCCACTCAAGGAAGCTACTGAATAACTCGAAGAAGTAACACGAAATGGCGCAACCCATAGGCAGGCATATATAGAAGAAATAGCTTCCCTGAAAGTAGCAACCCAGGAGGTGGAAACAATCCGGGTGAACCGGGAGAAGGCGAAAAGCGGATTCAATGTCCGCTTTTGCCAAAAGAGCGGAACGCCCTGCTGCCCTGACGAGGTGAAGAGCCTTATCAAATGACGCGTAATGGACCCGCGATTCTTCGCGATCAATTCCATCATTGACAGAGGAGCCGGAAGGGTAAGATAAGTGATGAATTAAACGAAATTTACCACTCGCTTTTTGGGGACCACGCCGAGTGGGGACACCCGCAGGTTGTGGAATGGGGGAAGATCAAAGGGGCCCGCCATGCGCCCCAGCTCCAGCTCTTTCTGGAGCTTTTTGGCCACTACGGATTCAAATTCCACAGCCGATTTTAATTTTGCCGACATGGTAGGAGCGTCCGACGGGGAAAACGGTATCCAGAAACCTCGATCCAGGCCATCCTTTAGGATCAGGGCCTCCCTACGAAGGGGGTACCGGTCTAGCCAGGGCAACATCTCTAGGACGTTCACCGGCGTCCTCCGGCTTAGGAAGGTCGGTCTTGGCTCCCGCTCTGGGAAGTGTCTGTTTTCCCTTCCTGAAGCACCGGCTGGAGGGGTGTGCGCCCCCACAGCTAGAGCACTCATGCCTGAAGCGACAGGCGGAGTACCACTTACAGTGGCTTTCGTTGAAAAGCCAACAGACACCTTTTTTGGAGGCGGCCGACGCTCCGGATTGAGGAGCGCCGACCGCAGACTGAAAGGACGCTGGCCTGTGAGGGCACATTAGCAACAACCACAGGCTACCATCCTGACAATCGAAACGAAGCTCCTTGCGCGCCGCCATCTTCTGCCGAAACTGGGTGTCATACTGGAACCAGCATTGACCCCCATAAACCTTGTACGCCCCCCAGATAAGGTCCAGGTAGCAGAACAAGGAGGTCACCAACTCTGGGTAACGCTCGCATAGCACACCCGCGTAGGCACAAAAGCCTTGCAGCCAGTTCCCAAATGTTCGAGGAAGCTGCTTAACTTTTTCGCCCTGTGTAGTGACGTCTACCCGCCGGGACTTGTCGACCGTTTCCCTGTCCGACGGAACTAGAGCGAGGAAATCAACGAAATCCTGACGCCATATTCTTTCCTTCGTCTCCTCCGGTATGTGGGCACCCGTGGGAGCTACCGCCCACAAGGCCCCTCCGGAAGGAGGGGATAGATTTGCCGCCGCGCCCGAAACGCCCATACTAGAGAGAACCGACCTAACCACCGACACTATGCGGTCTTCAGGGCCCGATACGGAATCATCAACTGACCTCCCCCAAATCAATTCACAATCATACTCACTGATCCTTGGGGGCATCACCGATGACGGGCGATCAACGGGCGAGGCAGTGTCCCGTGCGACTCCGGAAGACTGCAGGCTGGAACGGCCAGCACCGTGAGGAGCAACGGGGCCGTGTATGTTCGGGCCGTCTCGGCCGACTGAGAGATCCAAAGGCGGGGGTCCCGCCATGGACACTGAAGGGTCCCCTTGGCCGAGGGCAGTGACTGTGCAGGTACAGGAATGTCTATGGATTCTGTCCGGCTGATCCGGGGCGGAAGCTGCCGCCAGCCCGGATCCGGAATCTCCTGCCCAGCCCGGTGCAGGGAGACTGGCGTTACCCGCCAAGTTGATCGCGTGGGGGGGTTAAACCCCGGTGACTGTAAGAAGGGGATTCGCGAGACCTCCGCCCGCCCGGGCGCTGGAGGGCGTCTGAGAGCACGGGGGGGGATGGTATCCGTGAGGGCCGATAAACCCGCACCCGCCCTGCCAGGCGCAGAGGGGGCACATCCCATCCGGGAAGCTACATGGCATGGCGCGGCCTGGGTCTGGGACCTGTCCCCCACCCGTCCGGGCGCAATGGGAGTCCTGCCCTGTGATACGCCTGCTCCTGATGGCCCAGAAGCCGCCGAGGGCCCCGCCCATGAAGGCGCAGGGGGACCTTGCGACCTGGCAGCGTCTGTGTGATTTCTGTCCCGGGATGAACTACCCCCCACCCAGCCGGGTGCTGAAAGGGCCGCGTTTTGCCAGGCGCCCTGGCCATATGAATCCAGGGCCAGCTGCGACCCCGCCCAGGAGGGCGCAGGATGAGGCAGCCCGCACCCAAATGCTCCCCTATGATTGCCCCCAAAATCGCCCCCCGCCCAGCCGGGCGCAGAGGGGTGCTGGGCATGTGCATTTTGTGCATTTTGTGCATGGTGCACGGCCAGTTCGAATACTCCCGCCTGGCTAGGCGCAGGGAGTGAACTGGCCGCTAGGGGGAGCCGGTCCCGAGCCGAGGCGCCGCCGACGCTGCAGACGCCGCCATCCGAGGGAACGAAAGCCGCCGGAGCAGGCGAGCAGCTCCGGCCCCCTCCAGCCGCCCTGCGAGAGGACAGCCTGGCCGAGGAGCGGAGCGGCCGCACACCCGCCGCCCCCCCGCTGTCTGCAGGGGCGGAAGCAGGTACTCCATAACGCGAGGCCGTGGGCTGGAGCGCTCCAGCTCCGTCCAGGCCTCGCGCCATATTCAGGGAAGGGGAGGGGGGCGAGGGGGGGGCGCTGAGCGGGGGCTGCGAGAACAGGGACACCGAGGGGAGGGCCGCGCATTAGTTCCGGTGGGCGGGGAAGGCGACCGACGAGGGGGGGCACGCCGAGAGCGGGCGGCCGATCCCCGTTTCCTGGCTGCTGGAGCCCTGGGAACCCGAACCGGAGGGGGATGGAGGGGGGGAGGAGGGGGGGAGCAGTGAGAGGCCGCAGAGGGGCTGGGACTGAAGCGAGAAGGTGGACGGGCACGTCTGCGGGCCCTGCGTCCATTCGACTCGGGAGGAGGAACAGGGAAAGGGGCAGTGGAAGGGGCAGGAGAGGGCACCCCAGGGGATAAGAGGGCAAAGAGCCAGTCAGCCTGACCCCTGAGGGCCAGCTCACGGACCTTAGCCAGGAGGTGATCCGTGTCCATAGCTGGAGCCGCAGGGTCAGGTCCGAGCTCTTCCATGCTTCCGTCCGAAAAGGACCATAATCCCCTGGGGTGCCAAACTCCTGAGCTCAGGCCCAACCCTTTTCCCCTTTTGTACCAATCCTGAGTTATAACAACTTTACTGCAACTCCTCCCTGGCCATGCCCCCATCAGTCAGGGCTCTCTCTCCCGATGGGCTCAAGAGGCTCTCATTCTTGAAGTGCCTCCTTATTGTGCATCTTGAAACAGCCACAACACATGTTTTCAGAGAGTCCTGTACTTCACCTGAAGTTATTTGTGGGTTTTTCTTTGTATCCCGAACAATTTTCCTGGCAGTTGTGGCTGAAATTTTAGTTGGTCTACCTGACTGTGGTTTGGTTTCAACAGAACCCCTCATTTTCCACTTCTTGATTAGAGTTTGAACACTTCTCATTGGCAGTCTCAATTCCTTGGATATCTTTTTATATCCCTTTCCTGTTTTATACAGTTCAGCTACCTTTTCCCGCCGATTTGATGAAAGATGCAAGCGTCTGTCAGGAGTCCAGAAACTCATTGACCTTTTATACACACACTAATTACAAGCAAACAGATCACAGGTGAGGATGGTTACCTTTAATAACCATTTAAACCCCTGTGTGTCAACTTGTGTGCATGTTATCAGGCCAAAATCACCAGGGTATGTAAACTTTTGATCAGGGTCATTTGGGTAGTTTTTGTTGTCATGATTTAAAAAGGGTAAACCTAGTTGATTGACAATAAATGTCTTCAGCCAATCACTAACGATGAGTGAAAGAAAAGTTTTTGTGTTATCATTCATATTCTCTGAAAAATGCCCAAGAAATCATAAATTTTGCCAGGGTATGTAAACTTATGAGCACAACTATATATATATATATATATATATATATATATATATATACACAGTGGGGACGGAAAGTATTCAGACCCTCTTAAATTTTTCACTCTTTGTTATATTGCAGCCATTTGCTAAAATCATTTAAGTTCATTTTTTTCCTCATTAATGTAAACACAGAAAAACACAGAATTGTTGACATCTTTGCAGATTTATTAAAAAGGAAAAACTGAAATATCACATGGTCCTAAGTATTCAGACCCTTTGCTGTCACACTCATATATTTAACTCAGGTGCTGTCCATTTCTTCTGATCATCCTTGAGGTGGTTCTACACCTTCATTTGAGTCCAGCTGTGTTTTTTTATTATACTGATTGGACTTGATTAGGAAAGGCACACACCTGTCTATATAAGACCTTACAGCTCACAGTGCATGTCAGAGCAAATGAGAATCATGAGGTCAAAGGAACTGCCTAAAGAGCTCAGAGACAAAATTGTGGCAAGGCACAGATCTGGCCAAGGTTACAAAAAAATGTCTGCTGCACTTAAGGTTCCTAAGAGCACAGTGGCCTCCATAATCCTTAAATGGAAGACGTTTGGGATGACCAGAACCCTACCTAGAGCTGGCCGTCCGGCCAAACTGAGCTATCGGGGGAGAAGAGCCTTGGTGAGAGAGATAAAGAAGAACCCAAAGATCACTGTGGCTGAGATCCAGAGATGCAGTCGGGAGATGGGAGAAAGTTGTAGAAAGTCAACCATCACTGCAGCCCTCCACCAGTCAGGGCTTTATGGCAGAGTGGCCCGATGGAAGCCTCTCCTCAGTGCAAGACACATGAAAGCCCACATCGAGTTTGCTAAAAAAACACCTGAAGGACTCCAAGATGATGAGAAATAAGATTCTCTGGTCTGATGAGACCAAGATAGAACTTTTTGGCCTTAATTCTAAGCGGTATGTGTAGAGAAAACCAGGCACTGCTCATCACCTGTCCAATGCAGTCCCAACAGTGAAGCATGGTGGTGGCAGCATCATGCTGTGGGGGTGTTTTTCAGCTGCTGTTTTTCAGGACAATTGGTTGCAATTGGGAAAGATGAATGTGGCCAAGTACAGGGATATCCTGGATGAAAACCTTCTCCAGAGTGCTCAGGACCTCAGACTGGGCCGAAGGTTTACCTTCCAACAAGACAATGACCCTAAGCACACAGCTAAAATAACGAAGGAGTGGCTTCACAACAACTCCGTGACTGTTCTTGACTGGCCCAGCCAGAGCCCTGACTTAAACCCAATTGAGCATCTCTGGAGAGACCTAAAAATGGCTGTCCACCAACGTTTACCATCCAACCTGGCAGAACTGGACAGGATTTGCAAGGAAGAATGGCAGAGGATCCCCAAATCCAGGTGTGAAAAACGTGTTGCATCTTTCCCAAAAATACTCATGGCTGTATTAGATCAACAGGGTGCTTCTACTAAATATTGAGCAGAGGTTCTGAATACTTAGGACCATGTGATATTTCAGTTTTTCTTTTTTAATAAATCTGCAAAAATGTCAACAATTCTGTGTTTTTCTGTCGCTATGGGGTGCTGTGTGTACATTAATGAGGAAAAAAATGAACTTAAATGATTTTATCAAATGGCTGCAATACAACAAAGAGTAAAAAATTTAAGGGGGTCTGAATACTTTCCGTCCCCACTGTATATATATATATATATATATATATATATATATATATATATATATACACAGTGGCTTGCGAAAGTATTCGGCCCCCTTGAACTTTTCAACCTTTTGCCACAATTCAGGCTTCAAACATAAAGATATAAAATTTTAATTTTTTGTGAAGAATCACCAACAAGTGGGACACAATTGTGAAGTGGAACGAAATCTTTTGGATTTTTGAAACTTTTTTAACTAATAAAAAAATGAAAAGTGGGGCGTGCAAAATTATTCGGCCCCCTTGCGTTAATACTTTGTAGAGCCACCTTTTGCTGCGATTACAGCTGCAAATCACTTGGGGTATGTCTCTATCAGTTTTGCACATCGAGAGACTGAAATTCTTGCCCATTCTTCCTTGAAAAACAGCTCGAGCTCAGTGAGGTTGGATGGAGAGCGTTTGTGAACAGCAGTTTTCAGCTCTTTCCACAGATTCTCGATTGGATTCAGGTCTGGACTTTGACTTGGCCATTCTAACACCTGGATACGTTTATTTGTGAACCATTCCTTTGTAGATTTTGCTGTATGTTTGGGATCATTGTCTTGTTGGAAGATAAATCTCCGTCCCAGTTTCAGGTCTTTTGCAGACTCCAACTGGTTTTCATCCAGAATGGTCCTGTATTTGGCTGCATCCATCTTCCCCTCAATTTTAACCATCTTCCCTGTCCCTGCTGAAGAAAAGCAGGCCCAAACCATGATGCTGCCACCACCATGTTTGACAGTGGGGATGGTGTGTTGAGTGTGATGAGCTGTGTTGCTTTTACGCCAAACATATTGTTTTGCATTGTGGCCAAAAAGTTCGATTTTGGTTTCATCGGACCAGAGCACCTTCTTCCACATGTTTGGTGTGTCTCCCAGGTGGCTTGTGGCAAACTTTAAACGAGACTTTTTATGAATATCTTTGAGAAATGGCTTTCTTCTTGCCACTCTTCCATAAAGGCCAGATTTGTGCAGTGTACGACTGATTGTTGTCCTATGGACAGACTCTCCCACCTCAGCTGTAGTTCTCTGCAGTTCATCCAGAGTGATCATGGGCCTCTTGGCTGCATCTCTGATCAGTCTTCTCCTTGTCTGAGCTGAAAGTTTAGAGGGACAGCCAGGTCTTGGTAGATTTGCAGTGGTCTGATACTCCTTCCATTTCAAAAAAATGATCGCTTGCACAGTGCTCCTTGGGATGTTTAAAGCTTGGGAAATCTTTTTGTATCCAAATCCGGCTTTAAACTTCTCCACAACAGTATTACGGACCTGCCTGGTGTGTTCCTTGGTCTTCATGATGCTCTCTGCGCTTTCAACAGAACCCTGAGACTATCACAGAGCAGGTGCATTTATACAGAGACTTGATTACACACACAGGTGGATTCTATTTATCACCATCAGTCATTTAGGACAACATTGGATCATTCAGAGATCCTCGCTGAACTTCTGGAGTGAGTTTGCTGCACTGAAAGTAAAGGGGCCGAATAATTTAGCACGCACCACTTTTCAGTTTTTTAATTGCTAAAAAAGTTTAAAATATCCAATAGATTTCGTTCCACTTCACAATTGTGTCCCACTTGTTGGTGATTCTTCACAAAAAATTTAAATTTTATATCTTTATGTTTGAAGCCTGAAATGTGGCAAAAGGTTGAAAAGTTCAAGGGGGCCGAATACTTTCGCAAGCCACTGTATATACACACACACATACACACACAGTATCTCACATTTTTGTAAATATTTTTCATGTGACAACACTGAAGAAATGACACTTTGCTATAACGTAAAGTAGTGAGTGTGACGCTTGCACAACAGTGTAAATTTGCTGTCCCCTCAAAATAACTCAACACACAGTCATTAACCACTTGACCACTGGGCACTTAAACCCCCTTCCTAACCAGACCAATTTTCAGCTTTCGGTGCTCTCACATTTTGAATGACAATTACTTAGTCATGCAACACTGTACCCATATGAAATTTTAGTCCTTTTTTTAACACAAATAGAGCTTTCTTTTGGTGGTATTTAATCACCATTGGGTTTTTTATTTTTTGCACTATAAAAGAAAGAAGACTGAACATTTGGTAAAAAAATGAATTTTTCTTTGTTTCTGTTATAAAATTTAGCAAATTAGTAATTTTTCTTCGTAAATTTTGGCCAAAATGTATACTGCTACATATCTTTGGTAAAAATAAGTACAACTTGGTGTATATTATTTGGTCTTTGTGAATGTTAGAGAGTCCAAAAGCTATGGTGCCAATATCTGAAAATTGATCACACCTGAAGTACTGACGGCCTATCTAATTTCTTGAGACCCTAAGGCCCCTTTCACACGAGGCGGACTCCGTTTCCACGGAGACCGCCTCGGTCCGCCGGCTCAGCGGGAGATCAGTCCGTTGATCTCCGCTGAGCCGGCGGATGACAGGTTCCTCTCTGCTCACTGAGCGGGGAGGGGCTTGTCAGGCGCCGCTGCTGCCTATGGAGGAATCGGACGAAAATGGACAGCATGTCCGTTTCTGTCAGATCTCACCCGATCCGATCCGCCAGCGACGGACCTGGACGTAGGGCCATCCGTCTGCTTTTAGTGGATCGGACGGGGTCGGATGTCAGCGGACATGTCTCCGCTGACATCCGACGCTCCATAGGCTAACATGGATCACCCGTTCAGGTCCGCCGTCAAAACTGACAGGCGGACCAGAATGGTCCGATCGTGTAAAAGGGGCCTAACATGCTAGAAAAGTACAAATACCCCCCAAATTACCCCTTTTTGGAAAGAAGACATTCCAAGGTATTTGAAAAGATGCATGGTGAGTTTTTTTGAAGTTGTCATTTTTTCCCCACAATTCTTTGCAAAATCAAGATTTTTTTTTCTTTTTTTTTTTTTTTCCACAAAATTGTCATATTAGAAGGTTATTTCTCACACACAGCATATGCATACCACAAATTACACCCCAAAACACATTCTGCTATTACTCACGAGTATGGCAATACCACATGTGTGAGACTTTTACACAGCATGGCCACATACAGAGGCCCAACATGCAGGGAGCAAATCCAGGCGTTCTGGAGCACCCAGGCCAATTCTTATATTTCTCTCCTACATGTAAAAATAATAATTTATTTGCTAGAAAATTACATAGAACCCCAAAACATTATATATATATTTTTTTTAGCAAAGACCCTAGAGAATACAACGGTGGTTGTTGCAACTTTTTATCTCGCACGGTATTTGCGCAGCAATTTTCCGAACGCTTTTTTTAAAAAAAAAAAAACAGTTTTGTGCTTTAAAAAACAGTAAAGTTAGCCCAATGTTTTTGCATAATGTGAAAGATGAAGTTACGCAGAGTAAATAGATACCCAACATGTCACCCTTCAAAATTGCACACGCTCGTGCAATGGTGCTAAACTTTGCTACTTAAAAATCTCCATAGGTGACACTTAAAAATTTTTTACTGGTTACATGTTTTAAGTTACAGAGGAGGTCTAGGGCCAAAATTATTGCTCTCGCTCCAACGTGCGCAGTGATACCTCACATGTATGGTTTGAACACCGTTTTCATATGTGGGCTGGACTTACGTATGCGTTCGCCTCTGCATGCGAGCACACGGACAAGAGCGCTTTAAATTTTTTTTTTTTTTTTATTGTTCATTTTACTTTATTTATTTTAGTTTGACACTTTTTTCCCAAAAAAACATTTTTGATCACTTTTATTCCTATTACAAGGTATGCAAACATCCCTTGTAATAGGAATATGGCATGACAGGTCCTCTTTACAGTGAGATATGGGGTCAATAAGACCCCACATCTCACCACTAGGCTGGGAAGCCTGAAATAAAAAAAAACACAAAACAAAAACGATCCTGGCTTCGATCGTAACGGTGAGTCGGTAGAAGCACCGGAGGGTGGCGAGAAGGGGGGGGGTGTCCCCTCTCACCTCCCATAAGAACGATCAAGCAGTGGAACAGCCGCTATGATCATTCTTATGGTGTAGGGAATCGCCAGCTGAAAAAGCTGATATCTGAATGATGCCTGTAGCTGCAGGCATCATTCAGATATCCCCGCACAAAGTCAAAGACGTCATATGATGGCGGGCGGGAACTGGTTAAAAATTGCGGGGTATTGCGGGGTATTGCAGAGTATTGCGGGGTATTGTGGAGTATTGCGGGGTATTACGGAGTATTGTGGGGTATTGTAGAGTATTGCAGAGTATTGCAGGGTTTTGCGGGGTATTGCAGAGTATTGCGGGTATTGCAGAGTAGTGCAGGGTATTGCGGGGTATTGCAGGGTAGTGCAGAGTATTGTGGGGTATTGCAGGGTAGATTGCAGAGTATTGCGGGGTATTGCAGGGTATATTGCAGAGTATTGCAGGGTATATTGCAGAGTATATTGCAGAGTATATTGCAGGGATGGCTGAGCATGGAGGGATGGATGGATGTGACTGCAATTGTCACTGAGCAGCGTTGTGGGCACTACACATCCAGCCCACAGTGGTGCTGCCATCCGATCCCTCCCCCTCTCCCCTTGCACTGTACCGATCGGTACAGAGAGGGACGGGAGGAACCAGAGTCATGACATGACGCCGGTTCGTTTAAATGTGATCGCTCCACGATCAGCCGCCGTTTACCGTGATGCGCCGGGTCAGGTCATGGAAGTTCCCCAGGGGGCGCGCGAGAGCAGGATTCTGGGAGGACGTCCATGGACGTCCACCCAGAACTAGCCGACCGCGCTGCAGCTGTCTTTTGGCTATAGCCCGGTCAGCAAGTGGTTAAAGGGGTTGTAAAGGTAAACGTTTTTTCACCTTAATGCATTCTATACATTAAGGTGAACAAACTTCCGACAATACCGCCGCCCCCAGCCCCTTCCGTTTTACTTACCTGACCCCTCGAAAGTCCCGCGCTCGCTCCCAACATCCTCTTCGCCGCTCAGCCTGGCCGCTGATTGGCTACAGTGGATGGATTGAAAGCAGCGCAGCCATTGGCTCGCGCTGCTGTCAATCACATCCAATGACGCGGCGTGCCAGGGGGCTGGGCCGAGTGATACAGTGAGTGGCTATAGCCGCCGTCTGTATCACAGGAGCGCTCCCGCAAGAACTAACCACCATGCGAGGGAGCTTGCTTTAAGGTGGCGAGTCCTTGCGAGAAGGAGCTGAAACAGCCGCCGAGGGACCCCAGAAGACCAGGTTCGGGGCCACTCTGTGCAAAACAAGCTGCACAGTGAAGGTAAGTATAACATGTTTGTTATTTAAAAAAAAAAAAAAAAAATACCTTTACAACCCCTTTAATGTCTAAACCGCTGGCAACAAAAGTGAGTACACCCCTAAGTGAAAATGTTCAAATTGGGCCCAAAGTGTCAATATTTTGTGTAGCGGCCATTATTTTTTCAGCACTGCCTTAACCCTCTTGGGCATGGAGTTTACCAGAGCTTCACAGGTTGCCACTGGAGTCCTCTTCCACTCCTCTAAGACGACATTAGGGAGCTGGTGGATGTTAGAGACCTTCTGTTTGATGATGCCCCACAGATGCTCAATAGGGTTTACGTCTGGAGACATGCTTGGCCATTCCATCACCTTTACCCTCTTTAGCAAGGCAGTGGTCATCTCAGAGGTGTGTTTGGGGTCATTGTCATGATGTATTACTGCCTTGCGGCCCAGTCTCCAAAGGAAGAGGATCATGCTCTGCTTCAGCATGTCAGAGTACATGCTGGCATTCATGGTTCCCTCAATGAACTGTAGCTCCCCAGTGTCAGCAGCAATCATGCAGCCCCAGGCCATGACACTCCAACTACCATGCTTGACTGTAGGCAAGACACACTTGTCTCTGTACTCCTCACCTGGTTGCCGCCCGACTTGCTTGACACCATCTGAACCAAATAAGTTTATCTTTGTCTCATCAGACCACAGGACATGGTTCCAGTAATCCATGTCCTTAGTCTGCTTGTCTTCAGCAAACTGTTTGCAGGCTTTCTTGTGCATCATCTTTAGAAGACAACCTCTGGATAGGACACTGAGCACGTGCACTCAACTTCTTTGATCGACCATGGCGAGACTTGTACTGCTGTATGTTCTTGGCCACCATGCTGGAGCTGAGTTTCTGGGTCTTGGCAATCTTTTTATACCCTAGGCCATCTTTATGTAGAGCAACAATTCTTTTTTTCAAATCCTCAGAGAGTTCTTTGCCATGAGGTGCCATGTTGAACTTCCAGGGACCAGAATGAGAGAGTGAGAGTGATAACACCAAATTTAACACACCTGCTCCCCATTCACACCTGAGACCTTGTAATACTAACGAGTCACATGACACCGGGGAGGTTAAATGGCTAAATGGACCCAATTTGGACATTTTCACTTAGGGGTGTACTCACTTTCGTTGCCAGCGATTTAGACATTAATGGCTGTGTGTTGAATTATTTTGAGGGGACAGCAAATTTACACTGTTATACAAGCTGTACACTTACTACTTTACATTGTAGTAAAGTGTCATTTCTTCAGTCTTGTCACATGAAAAGATATAATAACATATTTACAAAAATGTAAACTGTACACCACCGAATGTACTGTATATATAGTCTACACTAAATGCAGAGTATATATTATATATACACACTAGACTGTTTGCCATAGCGTTATAGACGCTCCAGCAGCTTGTGGCTTCTTTAAAAGGGTATTTGACGTTCTCACACGCTCCACTTCTGCTGCCAAAAGCCTAATGTCCGTCAAACAGGGTATGAGAAAATGTTGCAGATTACGCCATTGAATTCTGTACTCTGGCAGCAGAGATTGCTTGGAATCATGAGGCCCTCGTGGCTGTTTTTTCTCATAGGCTCTCAGGTAACATCAAAGATGAGATAGCAGCCCGAGACATTCCCACCGAGCTGGAGAAGTTGATCATGTTTGTCATTCTCATTGACTCCACACTCCAAGAGAGATATTCCTTTAAGGAACGCTTGTGGAAGCCTCCTGTACGTTTGGCTTCAAGCTTTGTAGTCCCACCCTTGCCTCCCTCACCTCCCATACCTCCTGGTACCGAGTCTGCCAGTAAGGTAGAACCCATGCAGTTGGACTTCACACATCTCTCTGCGGATGAGAGGGCCTTTAGGAGGAGGGAGTGATTGTGCCTTTATTGTGGCCAGGCAGGTCACTTTTTGAAGTCTTGGCCTACCTGTCCGGGAAACGCCCGCACCTTGAGGTCCTGTAGGGGACCATTGAGTCGTCCATCGAGATACAGGCTCTAATCGACTCTGGGGCTGCAGGCCTGTTCATAGATGGTGCCTTTGTGTCTAAGCACTCAATTCCACTGCAGCTTTGTGCCACTCCATTTGCCATTGAGGCTATTGATGGGAGACCTCTACAGCCTGCCCAGGTGACTTATGAGACTGCTCTGTTGATCATGGCCGTAGGAGCTCTTTACCATTAGATAATCCAATTCCAAGTCATTTTCCGGTGGTTATTGGTTATCCTTGGTTACAGAGGCACAACCCCTCTTTTGATTGGCTTCGTGCTAAGGTTCTTTCCAGGTGGCCACAATGCAGTTTTACATGTTTTCAGAAAGTGGCTAAGGTCTTGTGCACCTCTTCACTCTCCTCCCTGCCAGAGGAGTGCCACGATTTTAGCGATGTCTTTGACAAAGGTCAAGCTGGTAGTTTGCCTCCACACCAGTTGTATGATTGCGCAGTTGACCTTCAACCTGGTGCCATACCCCCTCATGGCTGGGTTTACCCTTTGTCTGTCTCAGGAGGAGAAAGCCATGGAGGAGTATGCTGCTGATGCACTTACTCATGGATTCATCCGCATATCCTCATCTCTTGCTGGTGCTGGTTTCTTCTTTGTGAAGAAGAGGAGTGGTGAACTGAGACCTTGTATTGATTATAGAGGTCTCAATCGTTTTACGATTAAGAATGCTTATTCGATTCCGCTGATTACGGAGTTATTTGACTGCCTCAAGGGAGCAACGGTTTCTACAAAGCACGATTTAAGAGGGACATACAATCTCGTGAGGAGGGCAACGAATGGAAAACTGCATTTAATACCAGAACAGGTCATTACGAGGACCTCATAATACCGTTTGGCCTTTGCAACACTCCGGCAGTTTTTCAGGAATTTATCAACGATGTCCTCCGAGATTTGTTGCAGCTATGTGTGGTGGTTTATCTCAACGATATCCTTATATTTTCCGATTCCCTAGAAAAATATAGCCAAGAGAGAAAATAACCTGTATTGTAAATTGTAGAAGTGCGAGCTTCATCGCGAACAGGTTAAATTCCTGGGTTATGTCATTTCCACTGCTGTTTTTTTGATGGACCCAGAGAAACTTTCAGCAGTCCTACAGTGGCCCGACCCGTTGTTTTATGTCCACCATAACATTTTCTTGGCTTTGCCGATTATTATTGGAAGTTTATTCGTAACGTCTCATCTCTGATCAAACCCCTGACCGATATGACCAGAAAGGACGGTAACCCACAGAATTGGTCTCCGGATTTCATTAAGGCCTTTGAGAGTCTCAAAGCTGCCTTTTTTTCTCCTCCTGTGTTGGCACATCCTGATCCTATGTTACCCTTTATACTTGAGGTTGATGCAATTATGAAATTGGGGATAGAGAGATGTTAGCGATCATTTTAGCCCTTAAAGAATGGAGGCATCTCCTCGAAGGCATCACTGTGCCGGTTCTCATTCTGACTGACCATAAGAATCTCACATTCTTGTCTGAGGCTAAATGCCTCTCTCCCAGAAGGGCGTGATGGGCTCTTTTCTTGTCGAACTTAAATTATATAGTCTCATTCCTACCCGGTACTAAGAATGTAAGGGCTGATGTATTGTTGCGTCAGTTTTCCTCCGCTTCCAAGATGGAGTTGGTTCCTGTTCCTGTGACACCTCCCGATCGTATTCTGGCTATGGTTCGTACCAGTCTCACTTCACCTTTGGGTGACAGAATTATTGCCACTCAGATCCATTCTCCTCCTGAGAAACCTTGTGACCACCGTTTTATTCCCGAGAGTCTTCACACCCCTGTGCTCCAGACTTACCATTCTGTCAAGGCTGCTGGCCACCCAGGGAAGAATTACTCATTTGGCTATTTCCCAACAATTCTGGTGGCCTAGTCTCCTCGCTGATGTAGCCGCCTGCGTAGCTGCTTGTTCCGTGTGTGCTATGAGTAAGACACCACAACCCATTCCAGTTGGCTTTCTACAACCCATACCCAATGGAGAGAGGCCTTGGACCCACCTGTCTATGGATTTTATTGTGGAGTTACCCAACTCCCAGGGCAACACAGTTATCCTTATGGTAGTTGACCGGTTCTCGAAAATGTCACATTGCATTTCACTTAAGAAGTTGCTCACATCCAAAGAACTGGCATCCATTTTTGCTCGGGAGATCTTTCGATTACATGGGCTACCCAAGGTTATTGTCCCGGACAGGGGTAGCCAGTTAGTATCCAGGTTTCGGAGAGCCTTTTGTGCACAGTTGGGAATTCAGCTTTCCTTTTCTTCTGCATATGACCCGTCCAGTCCTTCGAGCAGTTTATACATTGCTATATTTCTGACCACCATAACAACTGGTCAGACCTCTTACCTTGGGCAGAGTTTGCTCACAATAGTGCTGTTAATACCGCTTCCCGATTGTCTTCGTTTATGGTGAATTATGGGTTCCAACCATCCATGTTGCCTGATTCATTTTTCCTCAGAGTAGTCCTGCGTTAGAGGAGCATCTCCGTGGTCTTCGTTCCACTTGGATACAGGTCAAAGAGTCCTTGCGACGTGCCAATGAGGTACAGACTCCATGCTGACCGCAGACGCCTATCTGTGCCTTCCAACCAAGTTGGGGAGAGGGTTTGGCTGTCATCTCGCAACCTCCAACTCCGTGTTCCCTCACTGAAATTGGCACCACTGTTTATTGAGCCTTTCCGTATTCTCTGCAGGATTAACCCAGTTGCTTACGCTTTAGACCTTCCTTCTAATATGCGTATCTCTAATGTATTCCATGTCTCCTTATTAAAACCTTTGGTGTGCAACTGCTTCACCACCTCGGTGCCATGTCCTCACCCAGTACAGGTTGAGAACCATGAGGAGTATGAAGTACAATCCATCATTGAATCCCGTAGGTTCCATGGGTGCATACAGTACCTGGTTCATTGGAAAGGGTACAGTCCAAAGGAGCGCTCTTGGGTCTCATCCTCGGACGTACATGCCCCTGTCCTCCTCCGGGCTTTCCATAGACGTTTCCCCCTCAAACCTGGTGGCCCTCTGAGGGGAGGGGTCGTTGAGGAGGGGGTACTGTCAGGGCTGGGCTCAGCCCTCCCTTCTCAGAGCTCAGGCTGCTCAGCTGTTGGTTAATTGCCAATACTCTTCATTCCACAGTGACTTACCTGATGATCATATCCTGCTCGTCAATCAGCCTGCTGGCTATTTAAGGTGCTTCCATTAGATCTTGCTCTGCTTTGATGAAGGCTTCTTAGCTGAAGCACGTCAGCGTAGCCTGTACCCGTGTACCCATGTAATCAAATTCCCATGTAACCATCCGAGTCGCCAGCCCTTTTCTGATTCAACGACTGCATTAGATCTCTTGTGCCTCCGCCTTGGTCAACATAACCAGATACTATCTGTTGTGTTTTCCTGTTAAAGACTTTTGCCTGGCTGACTTCCCTTCTGGTTCCAGATCCTGTTTGCTGCCTCTGACTACGCTGATCTCTGGATTCCTGTTTTACTGGCTTGTTCTACCTGCCCTTGTTACTAAACCCTGGTCATGTCTTGACTATGTTTGCGCTGTTTGTACCATTTTATTAAAGTGTGATTTTTACTGCACTTCTGTCTCAGTCTGATTCATGGTTCCCGAATAGTCTACACTGAATGCAGAGTATATATATATATATACTACCTGCACTGATTGTATATAGAGTCTACACCAAATATATAGTCTACACTGAATGCAGTGTGTGTGTGTATATATATATATATATATATATATATATATATATATATATGAAATACACTGCCTGCACTAACTAACCTGCCTGCCTAATCTAGTTCAATATCTCTCTCTCCATCCACGCCAACACTACACACGGCCGCCGTTAGAAGCAACCTTATATCGTGTGGGGCGTGGACTTAGTCCCCTTGAGTCACGATTGGCCAAAGGCTCCCTGCCTTTGGCCAATTATTGCTCTCACAACAGAGCACGCTATGATTGGCCAAAACATGCAGGTCAGGTGCATGCTTTAGCCAATCATCAGACATCAATGCACTGCGATCTTGCAGCGCATGACTGGGCGTTCCGCGATGCTCAAATTTGCCGCAAATGCCCCATAATGTTTGCAATTCGGCAAACACCCGATATTCAAGTCGAACTTGCGTTCGACTCAGGCATCGGGCTCATCCCTAATGTGCGCTGATGAGGCTACACTGAAGGACACTGATGGGCAATGACAGGCTGCACATAGGGTTGCCACCTCATCCCTTTAAACCCGAACACATATGTATTACACAGGTTCTGAGGCTAATTTAATGCAAATAAGGCAAGTGAGTTTAATTACCACCTTAATCAGCCACAGAACCTGTGTGAATAATACGTGTTCAGTTTTAAAGGGATGAAGTGGCAACCCTAGCTGCACTGATGAGGAGGCACTGGTGGGCACTGATTAGGCTGCACTGATGGGCACTGGTAGGTGGCATCAATAGGTGACACTGATGAGGAGGCACTGATTGGCTGCCCCGATTATCAGTGTGCATGTCCTTTTTAGAGAAGCCGGTTATAGACTCTCTTCTCTGATCCTCATTAAGGATGAGCTCATGTGTGTTCGCAACTAGGTGGCCCCTGTTGCATGCTCCATTTTTCTCATGTTTTAATGATTTTAGCAGTCCTACACATTTAATTCCCATAAATAACCTTCTTCTCTCGTGTTTGCAACTCCACATGCCTGCCAGGAAGCTGACACTCTGCAGTGCTAATCTCAGGCAGTGAGACATTTCCAGATCTGTGCAGCCGCGGATCTGGAAATGTCTCACTGCCTGTGATTAGCGCTGCAGAGTGTCAGCTCCCTGGCGGTTGCGGGCATGTGGAGTTGCGAACACGCCTCAGCTCATCCTTAATTCTCATTCTGTCAGCATGAGGAAAGGAGTGCCGATAAGGGGCTTCTATTTACATCTGTGATTGGACACAGATGATCACGTGGTAAAGAGCCACTAATTGGCTCTTTAACCACTTGAGGTCCAGGCCATAGCCGAATGCTGGCCACAGCGTGGACCTCAATTTCCGGGAGGCCGTCATAGGACGTCCTCCCCTGTGCACGCACCCTGCAGGGCATGCGGTGCGCGTGCTGTGATCACCAAGTCACGAAGACTCGGGTGATCACCGATCCGAGTAAGGGGCTGATCCCGGCCCCTTACCATGTGAGCAGCTGTCAGCCAATGACAGCTGATCACATGATGTAAACAAAAGCTTAGTAAGCGTTTTTTTTCCTCCTCATGCTGACAGCGTGAGGAGAAAAAAAAAGCCGATCACCAGCTTATGGTAGAGGGACATCGGTCCCAAAGAGAAAGGAGGCACATCTGCCTCATCTGTGCCTGCCAGTGCCCATGAGTGCCCCCCTATCAATGCCCACCAGTGGTGCCAATCAGTGCCTATTATTGCCACCCATCAGTGTCCATCACTGCCACCCATCAGTGCCGCCTCATCAGCGTACATCCATGAAGGAGAAAAATTACCTGTTTGCAAAATTTTATAACAAAATATTTAAAAAAATATATATATATATATATTTTTTTTTAAATTCGGTCTTTCAATTTTTTTAACAAAAAATTTAAAAAAACGTAGAGGTTATCAAATACCACGAAAAGAAAGCTCTATTTGTGGGGAAAAAAATAATAAAAATTTCATTTGGGTACAGTGTTGTATGACTGTGCAATTGTCATTCAAAGTGCGACAGCGCTGAAAGCTGAAAATTGGTCTGGACAGGAGGGGGGTTTAAGTGCCCAGTAAGCAAGTGGTTAAATAAATCTGCACTCTATCCCATAGAGCGTGCTGCCTGTGTCCCGTAGTGGGGTCCTTCAGAACTAGCTGCCCGTCATTTGGCTATAACACAGTCGGCAAGTGGTTAAAGCAGAACTCAGGCTCAGTTCACACTAGATGCCGTGCGCATTTGCTGCAAATCCACACTGCAAACCAAAATCGCAAATCTGTTTGCGGAGTGTATGTTAAGTTAATGACACCCCGCAATCAGTTTGCAAACCTGGGTGTGAACACACATGCGATCCGATTCTGGTGCGGACAAAAAATAAGGGTTCTGCATGAGTTTGGTCCAAATGCAATGCGAATTTGCATCGCACAGACATCGCATGTGATGTGCACAGCAATGCAGTACAAATCACACGTGATGTCTGGAATCGCACTAGCGTGAACCGGCTCTAAACTCTCCCATACTTTTAAGCCGAGGAAGTTGCCATCGTAGTCTTTGTTTGATCTGAAGCTACCTCGATACTGCACACGTGATCATTTACAACAGTGGTCATCAACCCTGTCCTCAGGGCCCACTATAGAGTTGCCACCTCATCCCTTTAAACCCGAACACATATGAATTACTCAGGTTCTGAGGCTAATTTCATGCAGATAAGGCACCAAGTGAGTTTAATTGTCACCTTAATCAGCCACAGAACCTGCGTAATTCATATGTGTTTGGTTTTAAAGGGATGAGGTGCCAACCCTAGCCCACTAACAGGCCAGGTTTTATGTATTACCTTGGGGAGATGCAGACTAGAATACTGCAATCTCTGAGCAGCAAACGATATCACCTGTGATGTATTTCAGTTATCTTGCAAACCTGGCCTGTTAGTGGGCCCTGAGGACAGGGTTGATGACCACTGACTTACAACCGCAGCCTTTTAGGATTTGACAGTATGACTGACAACACAAGCAAATGCCACGGTTAGCATTCCCAGCATGCCAGGAATGTAACTTTTTTTTTAAACCGTTAAATCGATTGGTTTAGGCTTTGGAAATGAAAGCTAGAAGCTGATTGGTTACTGCAGACAGCTGCTCCAGATTTAGCAAATTCCCTCCGTTGTATCCCCAATCGATAATATACGCGTCACATTGTTTTGATATTTCAATGGTTGACGAACGACATGTTTGCGACGACATAAGCGGTATACGGTAGACTAGGCAGTATATGGACGTGGGGGTGGTTGTGGAAGGCAATCATAACGCACAGCAATCCAATTGAGGTGGGTTAGGGGCTCAGCCATCCGAACAGCATGTTGGCTCTGTAAATAGCACAGAACAGCTTCTCCCTCACGCCCAGCCCCCCTCTTCTTCTCACATGAAAACGATGGCAGCTCCAGTGGTGCGTAAAATTGGTATGAGCCAAGGGAAGTAGGTTATGGCCGATCCCTCCTTCTCTGTCTTCACTTAGCATGGATTTTTCAGCACGTTGCACAAGGCTAGTCTTGTCTCTTTAAGGAGACACTGGAATCTAATTAGCCAACATTCCTTGATGTGGGTGATAGCTAACATAGGACAAGGGAGCAAGAGGAGGGAGGAGGAGGACGTGCGGTGATGTAGGAGTACAAGCACCCCTCCCTCATAACTCCTCATGCCTCCATGCTTGTTTTCACCACAGATTGCCACACAGAGCAGCAGCAGCTCATCCACAGACTAGCAGCGAGCGGGCGACCCCACGTTACTTTGATTGACAGCCGGACAAATGTTTCCCCTGTTCGCCTGCTCGTTATACGAAAACCCCGCCCCCGCCCTCCCTCATTACACCGCCCGGGGAGGGCTTACGAGCGCACTGCGCAGCCGATTGGATGGGAGCGGGAGGACAAAGAGGACGAGAAGGAATCGGATACGTCCTCCCCCACGTGGGTGCTAGCCAGTGACACAGGCCCCCTCCGTCTCAGCTTATTGGTCAAATGCGAAATGATAGGCAGTCGTAGGAGAGTGGCGATTAACGTTCCTTTGCTTCCGATTGGTTAGGGGGGCACGTCGTCGGGTTCTCGGGCGGGTCGTAAAGTCGCGGATGTCTCTGGGAGTTGTAGTTTTCATGTGCCGTTAACGCCAGCTGAGGGAAGGGACCGGTCGGGGCCTGAGGACTACAATTCCCGGCAGCGCGCCGTGTTTTCCCTTCAATGTTGTGAATATGTATCAGAATGTTAATGATTTGCTGCTGCTAAATTTGGTCATAGAAGTCACCTACACAGAGCGTGTTGTTGGAGCTACTGAGAGCGGTAGCCTGGTTTGTGTGGGATTTTCTCCCCTCCTCCTCCTTCCTACCGGCGGTGCTTTTTCCTCTTTTTACCCTCGACGTGCGAGTGAGTGCATGTGTGGCTGCTTCACCGAAGGAGAAGAAAAAGGAGAAGAAAGGGACACTTCCTGCCGTGGGATTTAAGGGTTGACTGGAAAGAGCAGACGGGGCTACAACAACAACACCACCACCACCACCAGCAGCAGTACTACCGCCGAGGGCAGCGATACCAGCACCAAGCGGGGCGCCTCTCCGGGAGGAGATTACTACATAACACCGGACGGACTGAGCGCCGCCTTCCGTCACAAAGTTGTGTCCGAGCCGTGCGCTTCGTGGTGTCACCTGTCAGCTGGATATACCCGGGTGTACACCATGAGAGCGGGGCCCTGACACCCCCCAATTCATCCATCCCCCCCCCCTGGAATGCTTCGCTCGGGGGACCTCACACACCCGCAGGCTGGCCAGCAGCAGCATTAGCATTGCTATTAACAGTGGGACCCCGGGGGCAGCAGTGTTATTAGCCGGATCACACGCTCTGCCTCCCTCCCTCCTCCTCCTCCCCCTTCCTCCTCTCACAGGGGGATCCCCCCCCCTTCTCCTCTCCGACAATTAGTCAATGAACCTTCTTGCTCCTGGGAGAGGCACCTAACCAACGGCTTGGATGATTCGAGACCTCAGCAAGATGTATCCCCAGTCCAGGCACCCGGTGAGTGACAGAGGACACTTCCCCCCACTTCTTTGTTCCAGCCTGGAATCATGGCTGTGTGTTGTCACACTATTCATGTCTCCATAGGCCCCCCTCTCCCCTTCCTTCTACTCCCTCCACACTCTCTTCTCACACTCTATGCCTCTCTTCACCATCCTCTCCCCCATATGGCTCGCCCCCCAATATGGCTTGCCCCTCCATGTCTCTTCCTGTCACTGGCTGTGGTTTGTATATGTGTGTCTCACCCCCCCCCCATTCTTTTTCTCTATATCCCCCCCTCCCCTCCACCCTGTGTCTTTTCTCTCTTTCTGGTGTGTGTTTTTTTTCTCTCTTCCCTTCCATGTCTTTCTCTCACACTCTTCCCCCAATCTCTTACTCCCTCCATCCTATGTCTCTGCTCCCCCCCCCCCCCCCCCGGGTCTCTCTTCTCTTCTTTCTGGTGTGTGTCTCTCACTCTTCCCCCATGGTTCCCTCCCTCTGTGTGTCTCTCACACTCTTCCCCCAAATCTCTCTTACTCCCTCCATCCTGTGTCTCTTTTCTTTTCCCACAGGGTCTCTCTTTTCCTGGTATGTGTCTGTCCCACTCACCCCCCATAGTTCTCTCCCTCTGTGTCTCTCTCACACTCCTTTCCCCACAGTTTTTCTTTTGCTCCCCAAATCTCATGTCTCTCGCACTTCTCTTCCCCCTAGTCTGTCTCTCTCCCCATATGTTTCTCATACTCAGTCCCCCCCCCATCCTGTGTGTGTGTGTGTCTCTGATCACCGTGTGGTCCTCTGTGCATTCCTGACCCCTCCCCTAATGCTAAGCTTCCCATGTCCCTCATCTAGAGACTTCAATTGGACTTTCTCTCTCTCTCCTTTTTTTTTTTTTTTTTTTTTATAGATTTTATAATCTCTCAGGACACAAACGAGTCAAATGTTTGTATTCTGGGTTACAATGTGACAATTGTTATGTAAAATCAGAGAGGGAGGAAGGAAAAAAAAAAAAGCAGTGTTCACTGAATGAGATTTGATGGTTGCAAATGGGACAGTTGAGGCTGGAGCTGAATAAGCCATTGTCAGTGGGTGAGACCCCCCCCCCCCCACATGGAGTGAGCTGTAACATTTGGTCTTTGGAAGTCACCCCATTCCCCCCCCCCCCCTCTCTCCTTCTGCTTATATTGGACAGTGCTGTTCTCTATCCCTCCCAGCCCTTGCTTTGCTTATCTTGGATTGTGTGCTTTCCTCCTGGCATAATACACTGTGAGGTCTTTCTCATCTTTGACCTGTGTTCATCTTGCCATCTTAGCGTTCCCCCATTTGCCTTGTGTTTTTGTTTGTTTAGCTAATTGCAAAAAACATTAAATCCACTTTGGCATTTATGTTCCATCATAAAATGTATTGATCAGGGGTTGGATGCTTTAATCTTTAGCCTCCAGAATGCAGGGATGTTGCCTGACAAACTAATGATGTGGCTAAAGCTCTTTCAAGTGACAGCTATTTTTTTTTTTCTCTTTTTGTTGGGGGGGGGGGGTTACCTTGTGTGGCCGCAGGAAAACAGAAAGTAGACATTCTAGCTTCATTGCTTCTTTAAGAAGCTTAAGTGTGTCGTCTGATTCCTTATTCAGGTTGTAGAGACTAATAATTATTAAAACCCCTTCAAGGCTTTGTAGCCTGCATTTGAACAAGTTAGGTCTCCTCGCATTTCCGGCTATTAACCCAAATGTAATTGGAACATACAGTGATCCTTTAATACACTATTGTGTAGACAGAATAGGCTGATAGGAGATTGACTTCCCCCGCCCAAGTGATCTGATCTTCTCTCTCCAGCAAATGACCTTAGTAAAAAGAAATATGCTCATGATGAGGCCATTTCCTTCTGCACTCAGACAAAACTAATCTTCAGAGGCCCTGCAATAAGAGAAGCATGATCACCCTCCTGGTGGATTTTTTTTTTCCCCCTCCGACATAAAAGTACTGATCCTTAATGGGGACATTATATCCTGCAGCCCTAGGCAGTGGTGCCACATAAATCTCTGCTCCCATAAATCCAACACAAAAACACTTTTAATACTTGGCCAGTTAGATATTGACCACTGTGTTTGGGACTAAATATGGAGGGAGAGAAAAAAAAAGTGTATATATTTAGTAATATTATTTTATGTATAAATATATCATTTATTCATTAGCACATTTGTTACTTTATGATTATCACAATCTGGGTTGCTATGACTAAGGGATTTGTTTTGTAATGTCGTATGCGTATATATTTACACAAGAGTAGAATTGTTTTGTTAGTTTAATCTTGGTGTGTAATAAAGTAGAAAAGATTTAGTAATTTTCAGGCTGCAGCATCCCCCCCCCCTAAGGTCACTATGTATTCAGCACACACACATTACCTGTCTGGAGCCTGCTAAGTGTATTTGGCCATATCTCTCCCTGTACTAGACTTGGGGGCAAAGTTGAAAAATTACTTTCTAAAACCTGTCTGCTCCAAACCACCTGTGTGCTACAGATGTCCTTTTATTCATTTATTACCCAGTTATGATTGAGAAGCATAGCTTTTTTTTGTCTCCTAATCTCTTTACACTTCTTGGACTTTGGTTTTGTGTTCGGATTATAATCCTCACCTTTTTTTTTTATAGAGCGTACCTACGCCTTTCTGGCAAAGAAGACAGCCTGGCCTGATGACTTCATAATTAATTTTTTTTATTGTTTTTTAGGCTCCACATCAGCCAGCTCAGCCCTTCAAATTCACCATATCCGAATCGTGTGATCGGATTAAGGAGGAGTTTCAGTTTTTACAGGCTCAGTACCACAGGTAATACTGTTTACTCTAGCTGATCCTTCTGTTTGCTTAGCCCTTGTTGTCAGTCTATTTTTTTTTCTTTGTGTACATAAGGTGTTAACTGTTGAAAGGGTTTGGCCTTTTCCTATAGGAAATACCAGTTAAAACACCTTCACTTCTCAGAGCCAAGTATGTGGCAGAGTATACCCATTATCTAGGATTGCAAGCATGTGCTTTTCTAAACTGCTGAACTGTTGTAACAATGGTGCATAGGCACTGCTGAAGTTTACCTTGGGGGTGATGCCACCTCTGTGTGGATTACCTCCTCTGGTGCTGTAGATCATAGGTGAACAGTGCTTGCTTCCTCTGCATTGGAAACCCTATTAACAAGCCCTTGGCAACTCTACAGATGGGGTGGCATTTGGCATACTGCTGAGGATAAAGAAATATTTGGCCTGCATAACTGAAATATCTTACTGACTGGAATAAATGTAAAATTGCATGCCATTCATACATGTGCTATACTTCAATACATCTTTTATTCTGTGTTTTATGACTTCTGGGCACAAAAAAGCTAGAATTGGCATAGTGAGAAATCCCAGATTTGCAGAGGATCTGTGATCCCAAAATTGTTAGCAATGTTGGCTTGCACTATTTACACTAATTCCTTTTTTATGAGTGACATGCAGTGCTTATTGTTGCAGTGCATGACATTTTGGTAGTGAATGGCTGAAATGAATTGGGATGTGCATTTTTATATTGATTTGGATGTGTTTAGTATATCAAGCTCAGGAGTTATATATATATATATATATATATATATATATATATATATATATATATATATATACATACATACATACATACATACATACATACATACATACATACATACATACATACATACATACATACATATACACACACACACACAAACACTAGAAAGATCATGGGAACCAAGCAGTGTGCAATCATTTTTATATAGATTTATTTCTCAGTCTCTTGATGGAGCTTTCAGTTATTTGTTTATAAGTGGTGTGTTTTTAATTAAAATCTGGTTTATGTTGGCCCTTTTTTTTTTTTTTTTTTTTTTGTACTGTACTGCAACCGAGGGCAAATAATGGGACTGTCATCTTTCACTGTGACTGTTGTAATCTATAGCGGTGAAAGTTGGTTGCTATGGGTTAACGCTGATCATTTCTCTTCGCTCTTGCGATATTTTGGCTGCTTTTTGTAGATTTGCTTTTGGTGGTAAATGGCCTTCATGTTGTATCCATCACACTTTTCGGATGTCTTTACAATCTTTTCAGTGTGTGATAACAGGACATTTATTGTGGCAATAGCTTCAGTATATGAGGGTACCATTCTCCTATTGCTGAATCGCTGATCAGCCACTAGTGCCAGTAGATGAGTGTGCATGAGTGATTTCTTCCAGACGTTAAAGTGTTAAGTCTGTTCTGTTGTCAGAGGCTAGAGTTTAAGATGTTTGGAGCCAATAGGACAAGCTACCTCATAAGTGCTTCACAGGAACATAAACCAGCCCTAATTCTGTCTTCTTGATGACTGCGTTCGAATGGCTGTGGTAAAAGTCAGTGCAGTGTAAATATGACCATTTTTGTCATTGCTTTGTGCAGCTTGAAACTGGAATGTGAGAAATTGGCCAGCGAGAAGACGGAGATGCAGCGGCATTATGTCATGGTAAGAAAGCCGTACAGCCAGCTAAAAATGTCTCTTTCAATTTCTCTTTATAGTTTTTACATAGCAGACTTGTGTTGCTGGAGGCAGCAGCTAGATTATAGGTTAAAGTATTGGATGTGCCGCTGTCATATGATAAAGCTTCTTGGTGCTTGAAGGCTATCTAATGGCTTTTCTATTTTATTTTCTCTTCTCTAGTACTATGAGATGTCATATGGGCTGAATATTGAAATGCACAAACAGGTATGTTAAACTATTTCCTTTGATGAAAGGAATCCCTTCCTTGAACCTATGTTTTTATTACCAATAGTTTTTTTTAACATTCTTTTTTTTGTTATGCTTTTGCATTAAGAAAGATATTTTGCTTTTAAGACTTGTGTATGTGGCATCTTGTAGATGTGTGTGTGGTTTGTTTATTTCATTTTTTTTTTCTTGGCTCTTGCCACCGTGGTTCATGCACTGTCTGTGATTTCTGTAGACAGGTGTTTTTATACCCCAGGACCAAAAAAAAAAAATGTTTTCCTATTCTGTGTGAATCATGTGGTATGATAAATAAACATTTTGCTGTTTTTTATTTGCTCTATTGGGGACAGTGTTTGCATATAAGCAGGTCTCTTGTATGTAGGTTATATTTGACTTCAATGTGGTCATTTATTTTACGATTTTGCGAGTATATAATGGAGTAATTCCTTCTGTGTTGTTGGTGAGATATATAAAAGGTTTTCATGCTTGGACTATGGGATTGGTCGCTTTTTGTAAAGCTGCTGAGATAATGTGTGCTATGAATGATGTATGGGTGTTAAGGACTACAAACATAATTCCTCTCTTATAAAATACTAATTGTGCTAAAATCAAAGCAATCACACTCCCTGGTTGATTACAATTTCAAGAGATAAATGACATTTTAATTCCAAACATTGTAAGAACAATTATGTTAAGGGTTGTGCTTACACTTTAATGGGAAGTTGTATGTGTAATTATGATTGGAATAGAGGATTACTGAGGATTAAGTTTAATTAGAATATAATTTTCCATTACTGTCATTTTTTTGTTCAAATTAGTAATGTAAACAACCTAGTAATACTTATGGACTTCATCAATTCCTGATGGCCCCAGTGAATTGGCGCACCAGACCTGCTTTGTAATTATCAGCGTTTTTAAATATGATACGAGCTCTAAATTTTGTATGTCACTGTTTTCAGCTGGAAAATTAATTAGTCGCTTTAAACAGTTTAATGATTTAAGATTTAGTGCTTAATGTCATGTTGAATCTTGTTTTTGAAAATATGTCCAATACTTTTCTGCAGCACAGTTTCCCTATATTTATTTTTATCTGTCTGCATTTTTAGAAGGGAATTTGCTGAATTTTATGAGTTAGATTATGCTGTCATATTTCCACCCAGTCCTTTAAATTCGTCTTGAGTTTTACAGCTTAAAAGGGAACCTTGGTAATCTCCCTTCGACTTCAAAATTGATCTTTATACAGCCTTCCTTAAATGCAATCTTACACAAAATCCTGCAGGCTGTTTATCGCATTAGGAACTACAGACAGCCCTGGAAAAACATCCTACTTATATATTTCCTTTTAATCTCTGCTTCCTCCTCTTTTCACCAGAGCAGAAGAGGGAAGGGAGGGGATGAGGGGGGGGGGGGGGGTATATCCGTCTTTGTTTTCATCCACTAGACAGACGGCCTTGGTTCCTCTCAGGCGCTCATCCAGATGTACTTACTCGATACCCTTGTAATAGAAAGCAGGTTAGAATTCTGTGAAGTTGCCCTGCGGCATGTTTGGACATAGTGTTACAGATCGGGTTCGGCTTATTAGATTTATGCCTTTCAGGGTTCAAGAGCAGGGTTCTCCAGAGACCATAGAAGTACCCCTAGTAATTGGCGGCCCTGCTATTTTAAACCTCCTGCGTGTTTGAAATGATTTTTTTTTTTTTTTTTCCCTATCTCCCTGAGAATTCTATCTTGTTTTCTTGGCCCCTTTTCAAGCACACATATATTTTTGTTGGATATTTCACTGGAACAGAAAATGAAGGCTGTGATTGAAGCAGAACTGTGATTTGTGACTTGGCAAATTGATGAAAGGATAAACATACTCGGCTGTAGCGATGTGGGGTCGATGTGCCCAGCCCTTCCCTTGTTTTGATGCTCATCATCAGTCATCCAGTGTTGATTTTGATAGAAGACTATTAAAGCGAAACCTATGGGGAATTTGTCATTCTGAAAGGAAAGCTAATGTAATTAGTACCAATTAAAGTACATTTAGTAAATTGGATTTAATCTTAATTAAGCCTGTGTAATGTTGCCAATTTTTAACAATTATGTTTGAGAACATAATTAATTCAAATTTTGGTAACTGAGTAAATAGCTAGAGTCTCGATGCTCAATGCATGTATAATTATATAATTTTTTTTTTTTTTATGCTGTGTTTTTGGAGGTCTTTGAATGTCAGTAGCCAGTGACATGGGAGGAATAACAATTTGAATGCCTCCTGTAATAAGTGCGTGTGTGTATATCGAATATATTGTTTTTAATTTTTTTTTTTTCGAATTTTTCGTTTAACCCTGTGGAGGGAGTGCGCCCCCCCCCCCCCCCCCCCCGTTTGGTGTGTAAGTTAAGCTGTGCTAAATACCTAATGTGGAACCACTAAGTCGGTTTATTTTTCTGGATATATCATAGCGTTTTTGTTTTGTTTTTTCCATTGAGCCCCAGGCTGCAAAAAAGGGGTTAAATAAAGCCGCGCCGCCTGAAAACGAATCTGTTACTCTTGCCATGTAAATTTTATTGCTAGACCTGGGCAACAGCCATTTTGAAGTGCTGCTGAAATATTAATTGAGCAGACATGAAAGGACTCGGCAGCCCGATAGGATGTCATAATTGTAGATGCAGCAGTCGATGGCAAATGATGATAAATGGCATTAGAATCCTTTTAGCAAACTGTAATAACTTGAAGGAGGGAGGCCGTATGGATTAGCTTTATATCTGATACCCTCTAGTACCAAGTGGATTGCCAATACTGCTTGTTTAGCATTTTCTAAGGGCTATAGGATATTGATTTTTGACTTACAAGGAATAGCTCTATTTTCACCATTGAAAAGTATTGCAGGTTGTTAAGAAGAAATTGACTTGAAGAGGGCTGACTGCTGCCCATCATGGAGCAAATAAAGCAAAACTGCCGAAGCATGGTGAAGCAGCGAGCTGGGCCCTCAGCAATTTGTTGCTATTAATTTACCATGCTCGACAGCAAATCAATCGGCATCTACTTCATCTGCTGGAGAAAATGCTGTCCAGGGCAGATAAAAGGGCCTGCGTGTTACAGTGAATAGACTCGATTTTCCAAAAGGAGGCTGAAGTTAATGTGTAAATAAGCGAAATCAAAGCCGCTGCTGCAGAAGAAGCTGTTTTTAATTAGGTTGGGCCTTTTAGCGAAGGGTCTTTTATTAAAAAAAGGAAAAAAAAAATGCAAAGCCTTGCAGTGTAAAATTTTATAGCCACTTCAGTCCAACGTTCTCTCAAAATGTTGGTTTGCATTCTTTTCTAATTTTGGATCTATTTTGTGAGGAGGTCGTCTCGCCCACTGCTGATCTGTGACAGAGGATGTGTAGAAAAAAAAATAAAAATGGGATGTCAACTCTAATTGACTGACACTTGTAATGTGGTGTCTCAAACTTCCAGTTGGATCTAACAGCATGCCTCATTCATGCTGGAAGCAGTCAAATACTAACAAGTTCAGCTAGATATGAGGAGCTCCGGAATACAAACTGAAACCTAATATGCCACACACCTAAACCTGGTGATATCTTTTATCTAGGTGCCATTTTAATGGTAGGGGTGATGGTTCTTTCATTGTACCAATATATTTGCCTCATTATCCGTTAAGCACTTCTGTAAAGGTATTTGTTGCTAGAGGTGGCGTTTTAAGTGTGCTAGGTGAAGATGGTCATCATTGATTATCTAGATACCAGACAAGAAATCCAAAAGTGTGTGGGTTCTTTTGTCAATTAATTGGAAGTGCAGAAACAGCAGGAGACAATGGTGCAGTCCTTTAAGCCTAGTACACACTGTGTGTGTGTGTGTGTGTGTGTGTGTGTGTGTTTTAATTTTTTTTTTTTTTTCTCGTTCATCCCAGAAGGCTGAATGGCAAAAACCTGACAGCTCAGGTCAGAGCTGCTGTACTAACTATAAGATGCTCCCCCCCCCAGAACACTCCAGTCAGGAGTCGATCGGCAGACCTCTTTTCAGTCCTGCTCCTCTCTGCTTCTGTCGGACCGGCTGCGTTGCACACGGGCCAAATGTCGGTCCAGTTTTCTATTGAACTGGCCGATGCTGCCCAACATCCGGCCTGTGTGTGTCCTTGGCTTTAGGTTGCTAGGCTCTGATATTTGGTTTCTCATGTTAGGGCAGTCCCCAGAAATTCAGTAAAATATGGTTCCTATTTAGAATTTTGAAATTTGAACTACAGGCATATATTCACTGATTTTATTTTATTATTAATGTTTCGAACATGAAAAATTACTTATTAAAAAAAAAAAAACTAGTATAAATACTATTTTTTTTTTTTTTTTTTTTTTTTTAATTTGATATCAACCTCTTATCTTCAACTGAATGAGAAAAATGTGAGGCAATCCAGTGTACTGTATGTCGTTCTGCTGACTAGGTTAATGTTGACAGGACAGCAATAACCTCAGTCATCTACTTTGCAATCACAAGCTGGTGCCAGGTAGCTGACCTAGCGGTATTGCATAAGAACTGAATACCTATGATATAAATACTGGAATTAAAAGTATAACTAATGGCAAAGTGTTTTTGTTTTGGAAAGGAACCTCTGTCGGGTTCTTATTGCTCTTTGCCCCGGTTGGGGAGATTCACCCTCTGTATTTGCCATGTTTATTAACACAGAGTGAAAGAAAATCCTAAACCGTGGGCTGTTGCCAGAACAGGAATGGGGGGGAAAAAAAAAATATGAGGACACCAGGGATACCCTCACTTTGGAAGGATTTCCTCTTACTTTCTCTGGGTATGGGACAGGAAGTGAATGGAAATCCCCTTAGATGGGACACCAATGGCAAAGAAAAACTAACAGGTTATAATCCAAACCCTCCCCTACTCTATCCAATGTAAAGGAAAATGTATTTTAGTTCTACCTTTAAATTTTCTCTTCAGCTGAGCTCAGACTGGGAGAGGGAAATAGAAGCCAGTCATGTATACCCGATGCACTTCTGCGGACAAAAAGTTTGAGAGGAGGAGAGATGAGGTCTTTGAAAGGAGGATAGAGAAGAGTCATGACCTCATCAGCCTGCTGCTCTTCCTTCACTTTCAGTCACAGGCTGGGTTCAGGTAGCTTACCAGTATTAACTGCATTAGAGAAAAATCAGATCATCCATCAGTCTAGTTGTATTGTCTGAAAGATTTCTGAATTTAAACACCCTTTACCATAGAAAAATGTCATCTGTACCACAAGTGCGAAAGTAAAAGGAAAGAAAGTAGCTGTACTTCAGAATAAGTCACTGTAGTAGTTTTACGACTAGGCTCCTTTCGAGTGAGGCTTGTTACAGGGTGGAGTTCAGATGGTCTGTCTTGCCCTGGGCTGTTAAATAAAACTTCTATGGTGGCTTTTATTCCAGATTGCGGTTACTTGCCTTCTATCTGCTTTTGCATCTGTGGTGAGCAAACCAGGTTGGTTGGTGAGTAAATATCTTTAGCAAGCACTATTTTTCTGTTTACAGGCGCATATGGTAGATAAGGAATTGTGTACCGTTGGTATGCAAGAAATGTTCCTGGCACGCGCCCTTCGGACAAAAATCCAGACGCTCGGTTGGCCAACAATCGGATCGTGTGTACGAGGCTTAAGTCTTCTGGATTGAGACAAGTGCACCCTATAGAGGGATATGCTTCGTTCACATTTCATGTCTTGAGGTTTACAATCGCTTTAAAGTTACAACTTCCAAAATGATCTGTGTCTTGCGTCTTTGCTATCAGAATGTATATCTATTGACAAGGTCAGTTGGGAGCTTCTAGTGTATGTTCGAAAGTGCTTTAGAAGTGTTTTCCTTGTAGGCCTCATCTTATCACATTGGGGGTTATTTATGAAAGGCAAATCCACTTGGCACTTGGAAGTGCAGTCGCTGAAAATCTGAGGGGTAGATCTGATATGAGGGGAAGCTCTGCTGATTTTTATCATCCAATCATGTGCAAGTTAAAATACGGTCTCTTATTTTCCTTGCATGTCCCCTCGGATCTACAGCGACTGCACTTCCAAGTACAATTGCAGTGCAAAGTGAATTTGCCTTTAGTAAATAGACCCCATTGTGCATAATTGTTGCTCACTTGTTTGAGCTCACCACACAGCTAATTCTTTCATTCTTTATTTGTAGGAAAGTTGAAAGAGCCCTTCCCAAAACAAGATGCATAATCTCATCTGTATGTTGGTAGATCTAATGATCTACAATAAGGTGTGACTAGGCCTCATGCACACTGGACGTTACTACAGATGCTGTTTTTGGCTTCGGGTGTTTTTTTTCTGCAGCCAGTAAACTCCCCAGCATGTTATCCTATGTGTCCACGCTCACATAGGCTTTTATCAGCAGTTTTTGGCAGGGGGCGTATTCTGGCTGGAAAAAAAACCCAGAACTAGTGGGCTTGAAAGAGCGTTTTTACAGCTGCAAAACACGACTACTCTGCATTGTGTGTTTTTTTTTTTTTTTGTTTTTTTTTTTTTTATGAGCGTTTTTGAGGCTTTTGTGGGAGTATAGTTTTGCTAAAACCTCCCCAAAAAAAGCATGTTTTTTTTTTTTTTAACCCAGCATTCTACAGCTAAGCTACTGGCCATTTTATAACGTCCAGTGTGCTGGAGGCTGATTTCTAACTATAAAAAATACACTATATTACCAAAAGTATTGGGACATCTGCCTTTTAAACACATGAACTTTAATGGCTTTCCAGTCTGTCTGTAGGGTTCAATATTGAGTTGGCCCACCCTTTGCAGCTATAACAGCTTCAACTCTTCTGGGAAGGCTGTCCACAAGGTTTAGAAGTGTTAACCATTCTTCCAGAAGCGCATTTGTGAGGTCAGTCACTGATTTGGACGAGAAGGCCTGGCTCGCAGACTCCTCTTAATTCATCCCGAAAGTGTTCTGTCGGGTTGAGGTCAGGACTCTGGCGTGGAGAAACTTGACTGGCTTGCACAAACTCCCTCATCCATGTCTTTATGGACCTTGCTTTGTGCATCGGTGTGCAGTCATGTTGGAACAGGAAGAGGCCATCCCCAAACTGTTCCCACAAAGTTGGCAGCATAAAATTATCCAAAATGTCCTGGTATGCTGACACCTTAAGAGTTCCCTTGGAACTAAGGGGCCAAGTCCATCCCCATTCCATAATTCCCCCCCCCCCCCCCCCTCCACCAAATGATTTGGCCCAGTGCACAAAGCAAGGTCCATAAAGACGTGGAGGAACTTAAATGGCCTGCACAGAGTCCTGACCTCGACCCGATTAGAATACCCTTTGGGATGAATTAGAGCGCAGACTGCGAGCCAGGCCATCTTGTCCACATCAGTACCCGACCTCACAAATACACTTCTGGAGGAATGGTCAAACGTGCTCATAGACACTCTCCTATACCTTGTAAAGTTAGTGTTAAGCAGGCGTCCCAATACTTCGGCTCTAATGTACTACCTGATTTATTTACAGTATGTCACCACAAGATTTTTTTTCCCCTCCTTTTTTCTTCTGTCCTCCTAGCTAGTAACCACAGTGTTTTGCTTTTTAACATGTAGTGGGGAAACCAATATTTTGTCAGGAAAAGTGTGAGACTTCCTACTCCCTATTCCACAGTTGGCCCTCCTGTTGTTAAGTTATTTAATGAAAGGCATTCAGCAGATTGTGCCAGTCTGCACCAGAAAAAATAACATACTGTTTGTCTGTCTTTCTGCGAGTGATGATGTGTAGGCCATGTGAGGAGAATAGCTGTACTGTATTAAAGCACAAAACCTCCTCTCTACACCATTGCAGTGCTGTAGATTGTACATGGGTGGCAAAGGAGTCAGTTGAAGTTTCACTTCTGTTAGTGCTTCAGAAATGCTCAGATCAGTATTTCCTGGAAAATAGGAGAAATGAAAATTGCTTATGTTAGCTGTGGTTAGTGTTAAAGAAAATGTCAATGTAGTCTGTTCCTTAATCCAGTTAAAGGCAGTTTATTGCCGAGATAGCCATATCTTTTTAATGCCAATATTTGCTTTTACTTTTGGCAGGGAAAAGTGATCCCTTTGATGAACCAGAACCATGCAGTCTTAGCTACTGTCTTAGAAAACAGCCATGATATGTATGTATGTATGTGTATGTGTGTGTGTGTATATATATATATATGTATTATATAAAAAATAATAATATTCCATTTTGTTCTTTACTGATTCTTAAGTCAAAACAAAACCTGTATGCATTTTAAGTCCTCGCAGTGACCCTTCTGGACATTCGGGATCATTCTGGCTGGATTTTAGATGTTTCCTGGGGATGATGCATAGATAATTTATGGTTACCTTACCATGATCGGCTCATAAGAGTTGTGCATCAACCTCTTAAGAGTATTTAAACCCAAGAACATAAAAGTTTGCAGCTTCTCTTTTTTTTTTTTTTTACCTGGTCATCCTGCCAGTAACACAATTTGTAGTGTATCCATTGACCTGAGGGTACCTTTCCAATCCATTTAATGGGGTGTCTTGAATTTGCAGTAAATTTAAAATACATTACAGCATTACATTTTGTAAGCTGATCTTATTGGTTCCCCTCTCTAGAGTGATTTTTCTAAAGAATCCACTAGGTGATGGATGACTCCAGCATGAGGCCTCTGCCATTTAAAGTGGTTGTACAACCACTTTTACCTACAGGTAAGCCTATATTAAGACTAAAATCTCCACTTTTTAGGAGATATTTACAAAAAAAGCCGAGCGCTGATGACTACGGCGCATGTGCACTTTAGAAAGGGCACATTGTGCCGTTTCTAATAGGGGTCATGCTGTGACTGGTGGCTCCCGCGCAACTCCGGCCAGTCACAGAGCTGGAAGGAAGAGGGGTGAAGATGGATGCTCTCTGCTAGTGGGGACAACGGTGACATCGCGGGCTTCGTTTTCAGGTAAGTGACACATAATGGGCTACTATGCGATGCATAGTAGCCCATTATGCTTTACCTTTGCAGGGAAATAAAGAGGAAATAAAACCCACCAGGCTTTACTTCCTCTTTAATGGCAGAATACCTCTTCACTTGTGTAAAACAAAAAAAAAAAACAGGTAGTCAAACCGTAATATTAAAAAAAAAAAAAAAAAAAAAAAAAAAGTGTGTGTATTATACACACACATTTTATTATATCTTTTCATGCAACACTGAAGAAGTGACACTTTGCTACAATGTAAAGTAGTGAGTGTACAGCTTGTATAACAGTGTAAATTTGCTGTCTCCTCAAAATAACTCAACACACAGTCATTAATGTCTAAACCGCTGGCAACAAAAGTGAGTACACCCCTAAGTGAAAATGTCCAAATTGGGCCCGAAGTGTCAATATTTTGTGTGGCCACCATTATTTTCCATTAACGCTCTTGGGCATGGAGTTCATCAGAGCTTCACAGGTTGCTACTGGAGTCCTCTTCCACTCCTCCATGACGGTATTTGCTACCTGGAGGTTTAAGATCCATAATCTAGGATGCTGGCTTTGATGTTGTAAACAAGGTACACATAGACCACTCTTAGCAATGGGGTCACAAATGTTCCGGTAAACGCAACTTTGAGCTTGGTTGGTGACACTATGACTACCTTGCAATTTCCAGTTTCTATCACGGCATGTGGGACTTATCCTGGTTAACCGTTTTAATCCCTCTCACTTTTGGACTGTTTTAGTTGCTTCCTTCTCCATGATTGAGTTGCATATTTATTTCTTCACCCATTATTGTGTTCTTAATTGCTCACTAATGATTCATTTATTGTTCACTAATAAATTATTTAAGAGCTGAACTGTTTGTATTTGAATTTAAAGCGGAGTTCCACACAAAAATGGAACTTCCGCTTTTTGGAACCCTCCCCCCCCCTCCGGTGTCACATTTGGCACCTTTCAGGGGGGAGAGGGTGCAGATACCTGTCTAAGACAGGTATTTGCACCCACTTCCAGCATAGACTCCCATGGGAGTCTATGCCTCTTCCTGTCCCTCCGCGCTGTCTCCTGGGAAACGCACAGCTCCCAGGAGATAGCGGGGACCACTTAAGATGCGCAGCGCGACTCGCGCATGCGCAGTAGGGAACCGGGAGTGAAGCCGCAACGCTTCACTTCCTGATTCCCTCACCTAGGATGGCGGCAGCTGCTGAGAACCGAGCGGGTTCTCGGCGTCCCCTGCCGACATCGCTGGACCCTGGGACAGGTAAGTGGCCATTAAAAGTCAGCAGCTGCAGTATTTGTAACTGCTGGCTGTTAATATTATTATTATTTTTTTTTTTTTTTTTTTTTTGCGGTTTGGGTGGACTCCTTCTTTAACTTCAAATACCACCTGAAACTGATAGTTCTGTTTTGCATGAAAGCTGGCTGGGTATATCACATGGTGGCTTCTACTGTATCTTGCATTAGAAAAATCCTATTTTCCCCAACTGTCATAGGAGTCCCAAATCCAACTTGAAATGAGAGTGTAAATCTCCTATCGCTCCGATCTCAAGGTAGCGCTATGGCTTATTATTATTATTATTTATTATTATTATTAATAATAATAATAAATAATAATTATTATTATTCAGGTTTTATATAGTGCCAACAGTTTACGCAGTGCTTTACAATATGAAAGGGAGAAAATAGTTATAATACAATAAAATACGAGAGGATTAAGAGGGCCCTGCTCAGAAGAGCTTACAATCTAATAGGGTGGGGCAGGTATTGTTGTCACCACATCCCCAGTATAAGGCCTCTTGCACATGATACTCCTGTTTTTCTACTTTTTCAGCTGTTTGTGTTTTTTTTTTTTTGTATGTATTTGCGCGTATATTCAGACCAAGAAAGCTGATTTTTCTACTTTTTTTATTATTATTATTTTTTTTTTTTTTTATGAAGAATGCATAGCGCTTGTTTACACGTGTGTGTGTGTGTGTGTGTGTGTGTGTGTGTGTGTGGGCACATTCCAATTTGGGCTGTATTTTCACTCAGTAAAAAAGAGGCCTAAGAGTGCGGCAACCGGAAATGACGTCAGAGCCCGACGTGACATGCCAGATGCGGCCGTAAGCTTCAGATGTGGTGAGAGGTAGAGACGTGTATTTACTACTGCCTGATGCTACTTCTGCGATGAGCCTATGTTGCTTTTAATTTTGTGAGTTGTATTTTAACAAAAGTTAGTGTTTTTACTACAATATTGACCGTTTTTTTTCTCATTTATGGGAGTTGATGATTGAGGCGAATGGATGGGTAATGTAATGTTAATTAATACCAGGAGTTTTGGTAAATACAGATATGCGCTTCATGCCAGTCATGAGACTGAATGGCAAATTGGTCTGGTGAGTTTTTTGGGGAGGGTAAGGTGGCTCATGTGCACGAGTGGCCATCCGGGAAAAGTCCTGGTGGATGTTAGACTAGTTCCTGCACTATATAGACTTTTTTAATGAACTTTTATCTGCGCACCTCTTTGGATGTAGCGACAACAATGTGCCATAACGCTACTTTGAGATTGGCGTGATAGGTGATTTTTTTTTAAACTCTGATTTTAAGTTGGATTTGAAGTTTTTATAGTTTTTAAGGTAGCAGCAGTTACGCATATAATTTAATTTTATATTATCATGTCTGAGCATAGGGTCTTTTTCACATATAAAGAGGCATGAATGGTTTGTAATGTACTTATGTGGTTTAGCACCATTTTTTCCAGGTGTGAGCATATGGAACAGAATTTGCCTAAACCTAAGGCCCCTTTCACACTTGGGCGGTTTGCAGGCATTATTGCGCTAAAAATACCGCCTGCAAACCGCCCCTAAACAGCCTCCGCTGTTTGTTCAGTGTGAAAGCCCGAGGGCTTTCACACTGAAGCTGTGCGCTGGCAGGACGGTAAAAAAAGTCCTTCACCGCTCCTGCCCATTGAAATCAATGGGACAGCGCGGCTATACCGCGGTAATACCGCGGCTATAGCCGCGCTGTACGAGGGGTTTTAACCCTTTTTCGGCCGCCAGCGGGGGGTTAAAACCGCACCACTAGCGGCCGAATACCGTGGTAAAACAGCACTAACAATAGCGCTGTTTTACCGCCGACGCCCCCTACCGCCCCAGTGTGAAAGGGGCCTTAGTATTGGCTTTCAGTAAGTTTACATTCGTGTAGGGTTTGTCTCAATCAAATTCCAAGAAGTACAGTTGAAAGCCTGAAGAGGATAAATCTTTCTTTTTTTTTTTTTTTTTTTTTTTTTCCCTGGTTAATTTATTACTTCTGTACCTTCTAAAACTCCAGGGTTGCTTGTTTTTCCCAACTGTCCTCTCCTTCCCATTAGTGATGCATGCACCACACTTTGAAAGCAGTAAGGTGGAGTATACAACAGAAAGGTAGACCACCACATAACCATGAGGCCACATTCACACCATACATGCAGAACAACAGATGGAAACGAATGCAGAGACACCGGTTTTCATGCACGTTTCAGTGAGTCTTGTACAGGTTGCGGATTCCTACACAGAAAAAATCTGCACATGATACCAATGTTGTGGTGTTAATAGGACAATTGTTTTGATGTGTGGTGTTGTGTTTTTTTTTTTTTTTTGTGCCTTTTGCAGAACTCATGCAGAATAATTCATGTTTTTGCATGTAATATGAACAAAAGGCCTGAGGGTCTGCTTTCCGTGTGCCTTAAAGCGTACCCAGGATTTCAGGTGTACAGGGGCAACCTGGAAGTAAACTAATTGTGCCTACATGACTACATTTGTGATTTTGGCAGCTTGTTTACCCTTTTTTGTCTGACCAACATGTCCACTTTTTGAGGTAAGGGCACTTAAGCTAGCCTTGATATGCATCACCTTATACTGTGTATTTATGTTTTCTTTTCTGGGTGGTGAGGTTTATCGAAAGTATGACAAGTTAATCTAGTCAGTTGTGGCCTTTCAAGCTTTCAATCTGTGTGGACATCTTTAAATAGACCTGTGCTATGTTAATTTGCATGGGTTTAAGGATGAGTGCACACAGTTGGTAAGCCATAAAGACTGTGCATTTGGCCCAGTGTTTGCTTAGATATTTGAGGTAGGCTTGGTCTTGTAGTCTGTTCTGGGTTTCTGACTTGGGCTGCCGTAACCACAGCGGAACATTAACTACAAACTACTTCTCATTCCCAGAACTGCTGTAACCATGAGGCATGGCAACTACGCAGATATAACACGTCTGTCATCACTTATTAATTTTAACTTTTTTTTTTTTTTTTCTTCGAGTGAAATCGAGCCACTGAATTAGAAAGTTTTGTAACAAGGTTGTTGGGGTGTGTGTGATATCTATCTCATATTATTTTATTTCCCCCCCCCCCCCCTAAGTAGAAAGTATGTTCATAAACCAAATACAAATAGCAAGCTGTGATTATCTTGAAACAACTTTGTAAATGTGTAGTTCACCAAGTGTGCTGCTCAGTCATTGATATGCTGGCAAGTGTCTTGGGTAAACATAATGACTGGAATTTGTCTCTAATTGTCCAGCTATAAGCTATAATATTGTCAGAAAAATTATACATTGACGCTCTCCTGAAATGAGAGGGCACTTTCATCTATCACTTGGATCTCTGACAGTATCTGCCCTCCTTCCTTTTTATTTTTTTTTTTTTCAGTTTGAGAAGTCTGGAAAATTTAAGAGACCCAGACAAGACTGTTTACTGCATTTTGGTAAACCAAAAGTACTACTCGGTGGCTTTGAGCCACATCCATTAAACTGTGCAGAACTGTGGTTTTGCAGTCTTCAGCAACCAAGCAAAACATGTAGTGTCTTCAGATCTTGCTTTCTGTTCCTGTTTTATTTTTATTTTTTTTACATTTTCAAGCCTAGTTGTAGTTTAGAAACCTGCAGAAGGTGACATTTTGTTTGCTATGTGGTATGTAAATATAGATGTGTTTTTTAAGCATGTCATTTAAAAATAAATTGGATTGTGAGACCACTTTTTTTTTTTTTTTTTTTTTTATCTCTTGCTTTTATAAAAAAGTAGTTGTAGTAGTGTGTATAAATTGTTACATGACCCTTTCCACATACACATGACCACAGGATGCAAACTTATATTATTTATATAGGTCACAAGTTTAAATTTGAAACCTAGAAAGTTGTTTGCATGAGATGTGACCCTAATTCAAAAGTGTTTCATCTCCATCACATCTTTTTAGTAAAACATTCTGGAACCTTTTTTAAATGACTGGGGCTTCAGTGTGCCTCTACTGGCGCTTGCTGGTAAGCTTGATAATCCGGTATTAAACACTGCACTATATTTTATTTATTAAAAAAAAAAAAAAAAAATCCTATAGATACATTTCCCAAATTGTAAATGGGCACCCAAGTTTATATTGCATGAGCTCGTGCACACAGGGCGTTGGAAAAAACAAGCTACCAACGCCAGGAAAAAGCAGCTGTAAAAACTTTTTTCTTATCTTATGTATTGGCGTTAATTCACGTTAAGCCATGCTAGCTTTTAGCAGCGTTTCTCTGCCTCTATTCAAAATCAGTGGTTCCCTATGAGGACCCATTGATTTCAATAGAAGTCGGTAACAGTGGTATAAGTATTTTGAGATAGAGATAATATGTATGTATGTGTCCAACTGCACCTCGCTCCCACATTAGAGGCCCTGCTGTGAAGGCGAAGGAGCGTGGGAGAGAAAGATGTCATCTCTGCTCACCCACTTGCTTCTCTCCCCTCATCTACCTCTCTCATGCAGCCCGCTTGCCGCAGCTATGGCCCGCTGGTTAGGCAGGGACCCTGCGGTAGGAGATTCGGGGCATGAGCCACCCCCTAGCGACACAATTGCTCTCAGCCAATGACTGAGAACGCTGACCAGAGTGTTCTGGCCGGGGGTTAGTGGCCACCGTCCCCCTGTCAGGACACAGTAGAACAGCAGAGGAGATAACTTTACTAACGTTGGATTGTTAGTACAGTGGCTCCCACCTGAGCTTTCAGTTTTTGTTTTTGTTTTTTTTTTTTGTTTTTTGTTTTTTTTTTTTTTTTTCAAAAAAATAATAAATTAAAAAAAATGTAGCGTGTGCTAGACTTAAAGATCTCATTCCAGGGGGGGGATTTTTGGCTGGTTTGAAAAATGCCAATAAAATTCATGATGTGCAAGCGGTAGAGTACTTATGTAAAGCGCTATATTGCATTCAGTAAGGTTCCTAATGTATAAACATAAGTCCAACACTTGACAGTAGTCTCCCCCCAGTCCAATTCCAGAGAATGTTGTAAATGTGGCATAAGCTGTGATATATTATATTTGTATAAAAGGGGTAGGTGTTGAAGTTTTTTTAATAAAATTGGCAAAGTGATCTTGGTGTATATGTGATGAACATGGCACAAGTCTCTTCCTGTATCTTCATGATATGATGAGGCATTCCAAGCCATTCACTTGTAGTGATTTGAAGCTTTGCCAGAGGGATATCTCCATGTTTTGCATAGGTGGAGGAAACATAAATCTTAACGTGACAGGTTCAGCTAGTCCCTGTTTTGTTGCATTAGCTACATCAGTACACTGCAGGCAAATCTGATAGTAGAGAAATTAATGAAGTGTAACGCTTTTTATTTATTTTCAAGGTGACAGGACAAGCCATTTGCTGTTGCCATTTTACACTGCTGCAAACAGATCTTTATTATGCATGTGTTCAGGCTGCCTGCTTCCTGGTTACATTACTATAGTCTTCTCTTATTTAGTTTAGGTGTGGATGAGGTTTCCATAGTTAAAAGAATATCCTTTTTGTTTTGGTTCTGTTGCACCTGCAAAATTTGTTTCCACAGGGTAAAGGAGCAACAGTTGGCAGGCCCTGGGGCCTTTTATGTAGTATTTTGTATATGTGCTGACTTTTTTTTTTTTTTTTCTGTAGAATAGTTGTTCCCATGACTCACTTATGGTGGTCAGGCACCTTTTTTAATACACCTCACTGTTTTTCAGTGTGAACATCTGCTGTCTTTCACAGCTCCCCAAGCATGAAACCAAGCACTGGTTTTCCAGTACTGTAGATGTAAATGTAATAGTGTTTTTGAAGTGTTCAAGATATTTCAGTACAACTCTCTGTGAGCTCTCCCTCTGGATTAACGTATGCACTTTCTATATTAATAACTGTGGTCCAATATCCACTTCTCTACGGTGGCCACTGCACAGGAACTTTTTACTCGCTGCTGGAAATTTAATTTATTTTATTATGGAGAATAAAGCATAAGGAGAAACGCTGACGGCCAATAGGTAGCGATACAATGAGACCCCCATGGCAGCATGGGTCAAAGCCAGGAAATGGGGTAATTTTTCCAGTCCCAAGAGGTACAAACTAGATGTGGTTTTAGCTCTGTAACATCCACCTATACCTAAAAAATCCATTTTTGATACACAGATTCTTTAAAGCGCATGTTAAAGTGGTTCCAAGCTTCTGACTTGAAATATGAACAAATCATATCCCTCTATAGTGTGTACTTGTCTCATTCCAGAGTACGAAGTGTCATTTCTGTCTGCAGCCTCCTTCCTCTATCTGCTTGAGTCAGTTTTGCTAACACCCAGAGGTAAAAAGGTGATAGAGTAGGGCGCTCCAGTGCACAGCCTGTGATTGACAGTCTCAGCACCGTTCCTTTTGTGCTGTGTGAAGGGGATGCATGTTCCTTCCCTCCAATCGGCTCCCACCGAGCTTTGCAGAGCAACTTTAGCTCGCCGCCCCCTGCTTTCCGAAAACTCAAGACAAGCTGTATAAATTCTGCACTTTGAACAGAAACTGGTACAACTTCTGTAGGAGGGCTTGATTCATCTGTGTATTGCCTGAGGCCAGTCACTTTACTGGACATACAATAAGGTTTTACAACCACTTAAAGGCAAAACGTGTGTGTGTTTGTTTTTTTTGTTTTTTTTCCGCCTCCCCATTTTGGTTAGCGCAAGGAAAGGTTTATGATCCCTGTCAGAGATATTTTTTTTTTTACCGTCTGTGTCCCATTGGGGAGATTTCCCTTTTTCGTCCTATCCCATAGTAAAAACGGCAAGTTAGAGGAAATTCCTGGTTGTCACTGGGGTTCTGTCTATTCCTCTTCTGGTGACAACTCAAATTTTAAAGATTGCACTTTGCTCATGGTGACAGTAAACAGAACAAATGAAGAAAATTTAAATTCTTTACAATTTTGTATTTGGGAACATTCCGACATAGTCAATCTTTAGACTATTCTCTTCAGATTGGTAAACCTCTGCTCATCCTTCTGAGATGCTCTCGGATCCTAGGGTTCTTCCAGAGGTTCTTTAAGCATTTTCTGCCTCTCAGGCAGAAATTAACACCATTGATTCTTTTTGGCTATCTGTAAGCAGATACTACTTCCCAGTGACCACAAGTAACTTCTGTTATTTGGTGCGGTGAGTAAATCATTGTAAGTTGGAGGCATGAAGATTTGGATTTTTTTTTTTTTTTTTCCCTTTTCCCCTGCACTGGTTACAAGGGCTGAAATATTTCATAAGCTCTAAATTTAAGTTTTGGTGTGTGTGTGTGTGTGTGTGTGTGTGTGTGTGTGTGTGGTTTTTTTTTTTTTTTTTTTTTTTTATTGGAATATATGCAGAATGGTCCCTCTTCTGAGCTATACTGGGCAGATAATGACTGACCGAGACAGATTCGCTCTGTCTGGAGAGATACGGACGGTAGGTCTTTGTTACATTTACCGGCTCTGGCCTTAACACTGTTGGAGCTCTACTGGCTCCCTACACTTAGTGGACTTTACATAGGAAAAACCATATTGGGCTTCCCCCTTTCCATGTGTATGGTACTAGTGTCTGGTTCAAAGTTCCTTAGTTTGGCTGTTGAGGATATGGTTATTACCCCTGCCCCACATAAGTTTTATAAGGACCTTTCGAGCTCTATATTGCTTAAGGCATGAGAAACCACTGATTGGTGGATGATCCTGCCAGGTTTGCCTGCATATCTTGTTTTGTATACTATGGACCACTACAGGCTCCTGAAGAAACTCTTAAGGGCGTGCAACATGTAGAGTTTTCTTCACTACATCTCTACCCCCAACCAGCTGCTCCTTCTGTTTTGACATCACCTCATTTTGAATCCTATTGATCGATCTGTTCCACTGTGGTAATAGTTGGTTGTGATAGGTGGTTTGAGCGCCGTTTAGACCAAACACCATGGTTTGTTTTTTTTTTTGTTTCAATCGTTTTTATTGAAGATTTCAATGAAAGATTGAACAGACATTGTCAAGAATCACATTCTTATTACATACATTTGAAAGAATTACATATCAATATTCATTCGCCAATTGTGGTGAGAGTAATATAACTATAACAGGTGTTGAAGGTAAGATAAGGTGTGTGGATTATTATCCCCATGTACCCCGTGCGGGCTCATGCTGTAGCATGGGTGGTTTTGATAACCTTCAGTCCCTTGGTGTAGAGACATTGTAAACAGTAATCGTTTAACAACTTAGAATAACATTAACCATTCGTACGAAAGGAAGTTAATACTCAGAAGTTTAGGTTGTATAACTTCAAGTGTAGGATTGTTTTGGAACGTATCTTGTTTAGAGTACTTATCAAACTTGAGTATAATTATGAGAGCTAATCGTACTTGTACGGAACTGTATGTAATGTGTAGTAGAGATAGTAGGAAGTAAGGTAGTTGGGGATAAATAATAGAAAGAAGAAAAAGGGTGGGTGGGTGAGGGAAGGGGGTAGGAGGAGTAGTGGAGGAGGGTAGAGAGCATTGTCATGTATTGAGTGAAGAGTGAAGAGAACAATGTGGATCGAGTATGTGTAAGTAGTATCAGAAAATTATCAGGTAAGTTTTTGTGCGTACCAATTTGACCAGGGGTGCCATAGTTTGTGAATTTTTCCATAAGAGGGTTTTCCTTTTGAAATGATTAGTTCATATGCGAAGTGGGAGTGAACTAGTGTTATGACTTCTGTTAATGTTGGGGGTAAGTTTGTTTTCCATCTTCTAGTTATGAGTAACCTAGTAGCTAGAAGTATGTGAGTGATTACAAGTCTAAAAGATGGTGGCAATAGTTCAGTGTTCAAGTTCAGTATGGCCAGTTGTGGAGTGAGTTTGATGGGAAGGTGACAGATGTCTTGTATAATGTGTTCCACCTCTTGCCAGAGGGTTTTTAAGACTGGACACGACCATAGAATGTGAGATAAAGTGCCTATGTGGTCACATTCTCTCCAACATTTGGATGAGGATTGTGGATGAAATTTGGCCATTCTCTGTGGCGTTAGGTACCATCTTAGGTGTATTTTATGCATTAATTCCCATAGAGAGGTGCAGCTAGTGGATTTGTATGTGGATTGAATTGCCTTTTGCCATTGTTGTTCCGAGAACTGTAGATGCAATTCTTTTTCCCAGTCTGTGTATGGTTTAGATTTTAGAAATACTGTTTTCTCCTGCAGAGTAGAGTATATTAGTGAGGTGCCTTTGGTAGGTGTGTTATTGGAGAAGTAGTAGTTCCACATTTTAAGTGGTAATTCTCCTTCTAATCGTGGGTGAGCCGCTAGGCATTGTTGAATTCTGGTACAACTAAAGAAGTCTGTGGGGGGTGCTTGGTATTGAGATTGTAATTGGGTAAAGGGTTTATGCAGTATCTTAGTTCTGACGTCTATGGTATGAGGGTTTTGGTCTGTTATCCATTTGGGAATAGTCAAATCAGGTGACAGTAATTGTAGGGTTTGGATAGGTATTGGAATGCTTTTGGTTGGTAATTGGGACCATTTCGCGGAGTGTAGTATTGTCCAAGCCCTAACCGAAGCTTGTATGGTTGGTGAATATAATCGAAGATTTGGGCGTTTGATTGTAGTGCTGAATAACCAGTATTTAAGGTTGGGCCCTGGAGTCATGTTGTTTTCAATGTTTCCCCATAATGTAGTAGTGTGCGTGCTTACCCATTCCGTCATTTGAGCTAAAACGGTAGCTAAATAATAATCTTTAATATTTACGTATCCCAGGCCACCCGCCAGTTTATGTTTAGTAGTTTTGAGCTGACTACATCTAGGTTTCTTATTCTGCCAAATGTAGTGGTGTACAATTGATTGTAGAGATTTGATGTATGTATTGGTAAGTGGGATAGGAAGAGTGCGGAATGTGTAGAGCAATCTAGGGAGTATGAGCATTTTGAATGCTGCTAATCTACCAGTCCATGAAAATTCAAATTTTGAAAGTTTGGAGGTTTCTTTAATGAGCATCATTTTCAGTTCGGTGTAGTTATTGGTGAAGAGGTTTCTGGTGCATTTAGTAAGTGTGATTCCTAGATATGATATACCTGTATCTGCCCATGGATATGTATAGAAGTTTCGTAGAAGGTTGCTGGTTATGGCATCTAGACCTAGGTCCAGAATATATGACTTATTTTCATTTACCTTATAGTAAGAAATGGTACTAAATTCTTGTAGTATAGATTGTATCGAAGCCAGGGAGGATATAGGGTTGGTTACCATTATGATGACGTCGTCAGCAAACAGGTTGATCTTGTGTTCTAATTTTCCAATTGTGAAACCTGTGATGGATTTATTTATTCTAATATGTTCAGCCAGTGGTTCCATCATTAAGTTGAAGATTATGGGTGATAAGGGGCAGCCCTGGCGAGTGCCATTAGAAATTGGAAATGGTTTAGATAGCATCTCCGAGGTATAAACCTGGGCTGAAGGTTTTGAGTATAAGGCCATTATAGCGGAAAGAATGGGACCTTGGAGGCCGAATTTAAGGAGTGTAGCTTGGAGGTAGATCCAATTGACTCTATCAAACGCCTTCTCTGCATCTAGTGATAGAAGCAGAGAAGGCGTTCGCTCAGACTCAGCATGGTGGATTATATTAATGATTCTACGGGTTGCATCAAACGTTTGCCTTCCTTTTGTGAACCCGGATTGGTCAGGGTGGATCAGTGAGGGCATAATATTTACTAATCTGGCTGCTATGAGTTTTGCATAAATTTTTGTGTCAATGTTCAGTAGAGATATGGGTCTAAAATTTTGCGGTGAGGTAGGGTCCTTGCCTGGCTTCGGCAGTGTAATGATTAAGGCATTTAACATTTCCTGTGGGAGAGAAGAGGAGGAGGCAGCGTCGTTGCACATTTGAGCCAAAAAAGGGGCTAGAATTGTGCGGAATTCTTTATAGTACTCTCCAGTGAGACCGTCTGGTCCTGGGGATTTGTTGGATGGTAGGGCTGTGATGGTGTCTAATACTTCTATTGGGGAGAATGGAGCATTAAGTATTGTTAGTTGCTCTGAGGAAACTTTGGGGAGATTAATTTCCGTCAAAAATTTTTCTATATCTTTTGAGCACGGTTGGCTTATAGTGGAGTCATTTTTTAGATTATAGAGTGTTTCGTAATAATGGCTGAACGCTTCTGCTATGGCTTGGGGGTCTATCACTTTTTGTCCCGTGGAGGGATGGTAGAGGTGAGATATCTTGCTTTTGATATGATGACCTTTGATTCTGACTGCCATGGCTTTCCCTGCTTTGTTCCCAGTGGAGTAGTGGTTAGCCTTAAATCTTTTCTGGTTTTTTTCATATGTGTCTAGTAATAGGTTTCTTAATTCTTGTCTAAGAAGTACAAGTTTTTCTCTAAGGGCAGGATCAGGGTTGATTTGGTTTTGGGCCTCTGTTATTTTAATTTGGGAGGTGATGGAATCAAGACGCTGTGATCTCCTCCTTTTCTCTCTAGCTCCTATTTGAATAAGAATTCCTCGGATGACCGCTTTATGAGCGTTCCATAAAATAGTGTTGCTTGATGTCGATCCTTGATTCAGCTCAAAAAATTCTTCTAGGTGTTTACGGATAGTAATTGAGTGTTCGGGTGATTGAATGATTGAAGCGTTGGCTCTCCATAACTTCGTACGTGAGGAAGTAGGTAATAACTCAAGGGTTATAGATACTGGTGCGTGGTCAGACCACGTTATCGTATCTACAGATGATTCAGAAATTTTTGGCAGGGTCCATTTGTCGACTAGGAAGTAGTCGATTCTGGTGTATGAGTTGTGTCGATGGGAAAAGAAGGAGTAGTCTCTCTCAGTGGGATGGTGGCATCTCCATACATCATATAGGTCATTGTTTCGTAGGAACTGTCCCATAGGTGAAGTAATTCTAGTTTTGCGAGAGGAGGTATCTAGGGTATTGTCCGGAACTATGTTGAAATCACCGCAGATTATGAGATTTCCTTGACGAAATTTGGCGAGTTTGGGCATCAACTTAGAGAGGAATCTAATTTGATTAGTGTTGGGCGCATACACCGTTACAATAGTGTATCTAGCATTGTCCAAAGTACAATCTAGGGCCAAATATCTGCCATCTTCATCAATTAAGCTGTCATGGAGCGTAAAATTGATTGTGTGTTTGAATGCAATTAGAACTCCATTTTTCTTAGTGGGGCCTGGAGCATGGTAGATGTTGGGGAAGGATTTGTTACTGCAGTGTGGCATTGCAGATTTTTTAAAGTGTGTTTCTTGAACACAGATGATGTCACATGAAGATTTTTGGGCTGTCTTCCATAAGGAAGCTCTTTTAACCGGATGGTTTAGTCCTTTGGCATTTAGCGAGAGGAATTTGGGCATCTTGGTGGGTGGTGAAGGGTAGAATGTGTGGTAAGTTTTTACTCACAGTTAGTAGTTGGGTTCTTCTATGTAGAAAGATCTGGTGGTCGTGGTACTCGTGTCCTTTTTTTTCCTTCCGTGCGCTCTCAGGAGAGAAGAGATATTGGTTAAAGGAAACTTTAGGGTGAGGAGAAAATAAAGTGAGTTAGGAAAAAAGGGTAAACAAAACGGAAAAACTGACAGCAGTTATTTGAAACTGGTACTGCTGTGATGTTGTGGGGTGTAAGTTCGTGGAGCAATTTGCAACGAGCAAGGCATCCGACCGGAGATGAGATAAAGTGGGTCATGTGCGATCCCACTATTCAGGTATAGGTTAGTGCTTACCGGAGTGACGGTTGTCGCTGGGATGTGAAGAGTTTCCTCTGCGGTTTATTTGGGCTGCGTTGGGTGGGTCCGGGATTATTCCCCATATGTGGAGTAATTTGAGACCCTCCTCCACTGTGGAGATGTTATGCTTGGTTCCATTCTTGGTGACTATGATCTTGGTAGGGAAGCCCCATTGATAGGGGATTTTGTGGTTGTTGAGTGGTTTGGTAATAGTATTCAGTTGTCTCCGTAACTGGCGGGTGTGCTGTGAGAGGTCAGCGTATAGTTGTAGATTAGTATACGGGGCAGGTAGCTGTTCCAGGTGTCTTGATTTGAACAGAAGTTGGTCTTTAGCGTGAAAAAAGTGAATTCTCATCAGAGTATCACGTGGGACTTCAGCTGGGAGATGTGGGGGTTTAGGGAGGCGATGGATGCGATCTATTATGGTTTCCATGGGGGTGAGCTCTGGCAGGAGCGTGGAAATTAATTTCCTCGCATATGCGTTTAAATCATGCGGTAGTATAGATTCAGGGACCCCTCTGATCTTTACATTGTTACGGCGGGACCTGTCCTCGAGATCCGCCATTTTGGCCCTCATCCATTGCTGTTCGTCGCGTGTATGATCATGGGCGTCTACTAGATCATTAACCGTTTCGGTCATGTCTCCCATCTGTTTCTCTACCATGTGTATTTTCTGTCCCAAATGATTCATTTGTGAGGAGAATCTGGAGAACATATTGGAAATGTCATTGTGAAGGGAGCTCTGAAGAGAGATGAGCATCTCCTTCATTGTGGTATCTAGTACAGGCTGGTTTGTGGTAGGGAAGGCTGCTATGGGGGATGGATGAGCTGGGGCTGTGTCAGACTCAAGGCTCACCTCAGATGTTGCAGATTCTTCATCCAAGCGCATCCGCGCTTTTGCAGGGCTGTTACCGGCCGATGAAGCAGGGGATGATGGTGAGGCATTAGGAGAGTGAGGATGTGGGGTTATTTGCAGTTCATCCTCATCAGGGAGATCTGTGTAGGCCGCCGAATTCCTGCATTCAGGGCCGCGGGCGCCATCTTGGATTTTCGGCTGTGTGTAATAATCTGTCAGTTTCTTAGGCTGACGATATTCTTTCCGTTTGCGGTTCATCACGGATGGTGTAGGGGAGGAATCCGATGCTCTGATGTTCTGAGCAGTCGCTGGAGTATGCCAGAATAGCGGGGATGTCGTTGTATAGTCCGGTCGGTGCAGGAGCTGTGTCACTACACGTCCATCTTGCTCGGCAGTTGGCCACGCCCACCATGGTTTGTTTTTAACATGTCATGTCAATGTAAATGTTAAGGCCTCATGCACACGGACGTTTTTACGGCTGCTTTTTTGAGCTTTTTTTGCAGCTTAAAAAGGCCTATGTTAGTCTATGGGTTCATGCCCACCTAGGTGTTTTTGAGCTGCAAATGGCCTAGGCGTTTTTAAGCTGTAAAAAAAACCCAGGACCAGTGGGTTCTGAGAGACGTTTTTCAGCTGTAAAAATGTTCTAACGCTGATAAACGCTCAAAAACGTTGTTCACCAACGTTTAACGTTTTTGATCCATTGAAAAAAAAAGAAAAAATTTTGAAAAAAAAAACGCTAACGCGGAAAAACGCTATTGCAAAAACGTTGAAAAAAGCTGAAAAAAGTTTAAAAAAATCACTGCAAAAATACTGGCGTTTTCATAACGTTATTTTAACAGCCTGTGTGCATGAGGCCTAAAGATTAAAAAAAGTAATAAATAATAGTAATTAATAAGATTTTGTATTTCAACACTACAGATGTGCCTCTAAAGTCCATGTTTCCTTCTTTTGAATACATTTTGCAACATGACTGAATAACTGGTGAATCTCTCACTGAGAAATGGCGGTGAAAGGTCTGCCCATTCTTGTCACAGGCTGCCAGGACCTTCCACTTTATTCTATCTGACTTGGCAGACAAATGCTTCTGGGACAAGTGTGGAGAGAGGTTCTGAATGATCTGTCGGGGATTTTGTATGTGATAGCAATTGCTTCTGACTCTTGAAGAGCTTGTTATCACTTTGTTAACCTGTACAAGCCTGATTATTTCAAGTGATGCTCAGTCTTGTAGCAGTATGAGCATTTTACTCGGCAGCAAGGATGGTCCCTTACAACTTAGTAAATGTAATCTATCTCCCCCCTCCCTTCTTTTTTATATTTTTTTTTTTCTGGGGTAACCTGTGTTGGATGACTTTTTGGTAGGGGGTTATGGGCTCCACTTGGTGATGGTAAGGCGTTAAAAAATTCTTAACCATCCACAAGGTTTTGACAGCTATAAAAGAAACCTTTGAGAGAAATATTAGGCAACCAGTACTGACTTACTGAAAATGCCAATTGACTGTCTCTGGCTTCAATGCTTTGAGTCGCTGAGCTGGAACAGGCGTGTAACAAGTTAGACATGCTTGCTTGTTCTTGGTCAGTGACTTCAAGTATTGAAGCTTTTAGATAGCAGCATTATATAGTATGACAAATGGCTAACTAGCCTTTTCAGGAGAGATTTGAAATGGTAGTCTTCATATTTTGTCATTATAGTTTTAATGCAGTAGTTGTGCATGCAGTTGTGATTTAATAGTAAGATTAAATAATAATTTGGAGAAATCCATGACACAGAGTTTACTGGATATACAAAACTGTGCAAGCGTTTTATGCAGATGTGAAAAAATACTGTAAATTAAGAATGCTTTCAAAAATGGAAGTGTTAATAGTTCACTTTTCATTTTGTCAATTGATAAAAATAAATGAACAGAAGAGTAATCCAAATCGAATCAATATTTGGTGTGACCACCCTTTTGCCTTCAAAACAAAATCAATTCTTCTAGGTACACTTGCACACAGTTATTGAAGAAACTTGGAAGGTAGGTTGTTCCAAACATCTCGGAGAGCGAACCACAGATCTTCTGTGGATGTAGGCTGCCTCATATCCTGTCTGTATGTTATCCCAGAGAGACTTGATGATATCAGGTCTGTGGGGGCCATACCATCACTTCCAGGACTCCTTGTTCTTTACGTTGAAGATGGTTGTGAAAAACATTGGCTGTATGTTTGGGGTTGTTGTCCTGCTGCAGAGTACATTTTGGTGCCAATCGCATACCTTCCTGATGGAATGGCAGGATAGATAAGTATCTGCCTGTATTTCTCAGCATTAAAAGAGAAGTGCTGTGTGTTTTTTTTTTTTTGCCCATTCGTACGTGCCTAGGTGGATGCAGCATCGGTCCCCTGGTATCTCTGCACTGAAAACCGAGCGATCATATACCGCCGATGGCTCGGTTCACACAGAACCCTGAGCGGAGAGCTGCTGACTGTCAATTAGCAGCTCTCCTCTGCTCCTCCACATTCACTGGAGTGCTGAGCTGTGGAGGGGCAGGGAGCGGAGAGGCTGAGACGGGCATCAGTCCAGGCACCTGGCGGATCCAGACTTTATTGTTGCAATGACGCGGTGCCTGGACTGATTCCTGTGACGTCAGCAGAGAGTGGACTTCAGTCCGCTCTCTGCTGAAAATTGGTCACAGGAGTGCAAAACAAATTGCACTCCTGTGACCCATAGGAGAAGCCCAGCCAAACAAGCCCAGGCTGGACTTCTCCTTTTTAAGGACACCATTGATACTGACCAAATCTCTAACTTCATTTGCAGAAATACAGCTACAAACTTACAAGGCTCCTCCACCTTGTGCCTGCAGACACTCATTTATTGTAACACTGTCCAGCCTTTTGGCGAACAGACTGCTTCTTGTTACAGCCAGATATTGACTTGCTGTGAGTCCAAAGCACCTGCTGCCATTTTTCTAAACCCCAGTACCTATTTTTTTGTGCATAGTCACTTAGCCTTTAGCCTTGTTTTCTCAGATTTATGGCTTTTTTTTTTTTTTTTTTTTTTTTTTCTGTAATTCTTCCACAAAGACCACTTCTGGCCAGACTTCTCCAGACAGTAGATGGGTGTACCTGGGTCCCACTGGTTTCCGCCAATTCTGTGCTAATGGCACTACTGGACATATTCCGATGTTTAAGGGAAGTAAGCATAATGTATCTTTCATCTGCTGCATCAAATTTCCTTGGCTGACCATAGTCTACGGTGCTCAATGTTGCCCTTCGTCTTCTTTTTTTTTTTTTTTTTGTGCTTCTTCAAAAGAGCTTGAACAGCACATCTTGAAACCCCAGACTGCTTTGACACCTTTGCCTGGAAGAGACCTTGCTAATGCAGTATAATTACCATGTGTCTTGTTGCTGTGCTTAGTGACCTGAAACTGTCTTTCACAACTTAACCTTGGTAGCAGAGTTTGGCTGTTCCTCACAGCTGTTTGTTTTTAATGAATGTGTGTGTTTTTTTTTTTTTGTTAACCTACATATGAAATTGATGATCATTAGTACTGGCTTGGTATATTTGGTTAATCATACACCTGACTTTAAAGCGGGGGTTCACCCACACCGCCAAAAAAAAAAAATATTAAAAGCCAGCAGCTACAAATACTGAAGCTGCTGACTTTTAATACATGGCCACTTACCTGTCCCAGGGTCCAGCGATGTCGGCAGGGGACGCCGAGAACCCGCTCGGTTCTCGGCAGCTGCCGCCGCCATCCTAGGTGAGGGAATCAGGAAGTGAAGCGTTGCGGCTTCACTTCCCGGTTCCCTACTGCGCATGCGCGAGTCGCGCTGCGCGTCCCTAGTGGTCCCCGCTCTCTCCTGGGAGCTGTGTGTTCCCAGCACACAGCGCGGTCGGGACGGGAAGAGGCATAGACTCCCATGGGAGTCTATGCCGGAAGTGGGTGCAAATACCTGTCTTAGACAGGTATCTGCACCCCCCCTCCCCCCTGAAAGGTGCCAAATGTGACACCGGAGGGGGGGGAGGGTTCCGAAAAGCGGAAGTTCCATTTTTGTGTGGAACTCCGCTTTAATCCTACAAAATTCCTAACTTTGTGCAAGTGTAAAAATTGATGCTGGTTTGAAGCCAAAGGGTCACATCAAATTTTTATTTGATTTCTCTTCTGTTTACTCACTTTTCATTCTGAAAATTGATTAAAAATAATATACTTTTTATTAAAAAAAAATTATATGCTATAAGTGTATTATATACTGTACACCACTGAATATATAATATATTCTACACTGAATGCAGACTGTGTGTATTTATACTAGACTCTGTGTTTTATATCTATGTAGATAGAGGTGTGTGTCACTGGTAGATTTACAATCTACCGCAGGTTAGGTAAATTTAGTAAATGGTGTGTTAGGAAGGTTAAAAGTTCGCCTCTGTTCCAGCTTGGCTGACGTTGTGTGTGCTTCCGTGCTGACCGGTGGGTGTCGCTGTTACCATTGGTCGGTGTTGGAAGGGCAATGTGTTGAAGTGTATAGATGCTCCTATGTCTCGGAGACCAGCTCGGTGGAGGTGGTCCTCCGAGTTGCATTCTGGGAAGGGGGTATTTATGGGACAGACGCCATGTTCTAAGGTCGTTTTTCAGCCACCTGCTGACCCTCCTGGCCGACAGGTATGCGTTAAGGAGCTACCTCGTGGTTCTCCGATCGGGAGGCCCACGATGCTGCGGTGCAGGGGTGGGTCCAGAGGCTTGTCTGGGGCCTACCACCACGGCCAAGGAATGGTCCTGAGCTGTCGGTCCTGTGTGACGAAGCTGGACAGCCGAGGAGATCCCAGGGGAGGACCAGTCTTGGAGAGATCACGCAGCGTGCTGGTCTATAGAGGGGCCTGGTGACTCCAAAAGAAGTAATTATACAGCATAGTGTCGCCAGTTCGGCTTAAAGGTTCAGGCACTGTGACTGACTGTTCACTGCAGAAGATCTGATACATCTTGTGGCAGAGGATCGTGCATATTTACCCCCCCCCCCCCAAGTGAGTCTGTGGCAGAGACTTTAGATTCGTGCTGCGTACTGGCTGCTAGACCGGTGAGAGAGGCCTATCCAGACGAGCAAAGAGTGCGTCCCATGAGGGGAATGCATTCCACATAATTATCTGAATTCTACCTGGACATTTGTCGCTAAGATCTTGTAAGAAGATCTTTGAGTTTCTCCTGAAGGTTTCCTTTTCCGTCTCTTTCCTGCTACTTCCTAAAGTTTGACTGTTCAATAAAGCATTGAAAACGTACTCCAGTGTTGGTGCGTGTGTCGTCCAGCAGTAAACTCAACGGAACCCCTAGACCCGGTGCCGGTGAAACAGAGGGAAGCAAAGTGACGATAACAGACCCGCTTAAACCAGCAGCTCCACCGCGTGTTATTGCTGTGTGTGTATGTATGTGTGTGTGTATGTGTATATATTTGTGTGTGTGTGTGTATATATCTATATCTATATCCATCTATCTCCTAAACACATTTTAGGTACACTTTCCAACAGGGTAGTCTTTGCAGTGACTGCTTCCTCCTTGAATTCTTTGGCATTCTGTGGTAATGATCTATATATTCTGATTTGATGACGTTTGGACATTAGAGAGGATTCTTGCACTTGGCATTCATTTCCAGTATCAAAGGATCTTGGTTAGTTGCCTGCAGTGTTTCCCTAATAGAGTAACGTTATGTATAAGTTTGTACTGTAAATCAGTAGTAGAGGGGTTTTTTTTTTTTTTTTTTTTTTTTTTCCCTGTTATCCATGGCTTTCATGCAGTTAATGTCAAGTTTTTGAAGCCCATTTTTGATTTTATCAAAGTCAATATAGATGTAATATTTCTGTATCTTCCTTAGGTCTGTTCCCTAGGGAAAGGTAAAGCTTTTTACTCCAGTATATTTTTTTTTTTCCCCCCTGGTATAGCCTCACACATGTAATAGACAGCACCCAGTCATTGCTATTTTGGCCCTACTTCTCAGCTGCTGAGAGCTGAGCCAGCAGCTCCTGTCCGCTCCACAGTCAAGTGCTGGAGGGGCAGCACAAAGGGCAGTCACCAGGTCTCTGCTCATTGAAGACTGAGAACTGAGTGATCAGTAGCCTTTTCATTGCTCAGTCTTTGGACTGATGATGCATGTGTGTGTGTGTGTGTGTGTGTGTGTGTGTGACAGTTGCAGATCACTTAGTAAAAGCACCACATAACCCAACACAAACATTGTTAGGCCCACATTTAACCCCTTGATCTCCCCTAGATGTTGACCTCTTCCCAGCCAGTGTCAGTACAGTGTGTAGTATTAACACTGATCACTGTATTAGTGTCAATATTGATGTCCATGTCAGTGTACCTTCCAGCTAGCGTCGGCTAGTGTCAGATTGGCTGCCACACTATCTCAGTCCCGTTCTAGGTCGCTGATCACCACCATTACTAGTAAAAAAAAAAAAAAAATTCCAGTATCTTTATACCAGACGCTATGACTTTCACGCTTTATTGATTTTTTTTTTTTTTTTTTTTTTAAACCAAAGACGTAGCCTGGCCATCTCTTTCCACAACTTTCTGAATTCCCTGCATACTTTGCAGCTTGTTCTCCGCTTACTTTCAATTTCTAAGGACTACATTTCCCATGGAACCTCGCTGACTGCAAGCAGCGTTCCCCTCAGTAATGCTGCAGTTCAGAAGGCAGGCTCTGCGATGTCAAACAGCAGGGCCGGGCATAATGATTGTGTTTCACAGAATTTAAGTAAATATATCGGGATCTTCACAAAGTTTACAAACGTACAGATCATTCAGATTATTGGCGTATTTTTGGCGATACACTTTAATTTTGCTGTTACATACATTATGCATTGTGTTTCGCAGCAAAATGGTACTATATCATGCAATTGAAAACGAAATAGGATTTGCATGGCATATATTGGGGCATATTTAGGCTATGTATTATCACAATGCCTTATTTTGTGTTTTAATGTGCAGTGCTTTAAGGCAGCCCGTTAATTTTGAATAGGCTGGCAGTACACTAAACAAAAAGCACCTGACCCTTAATTTTTTTTTTCAGAGCATAATGCAGAAATGGTATGTGTGTTGTGCTGTGGTAAAATGCAGGTGCATTGGAGTGTCATTCAAAATAAATTAAACCTCACCACTGAGTGTTTTAATGAGTGTTGCGTTAACTGCAGCGAAACAGTGAGTAAAAGCCATTGGAGTGCATGGCGTTAGGAATGAGCGAGCAGTGTAATAAGGTAAAAAAAAAAGCCTGAAGCCCTTCTATCACCTCAAGCTTGTGTGTGTATTTATAGATATAAAAAACATATAGATAAATATAAAATTGTGGGGGTGGGTGTGTGTACTTCTTCCTTCTCTTTCCCTTTTTTTTTTTTTTATTTTTTTTTTATTTTTTTTATATTACACATTGGTTTGCTCTTTTACCTCCTAGTGAGCTGAATTGTTTAAGCAAATTACTGACCTTGTATTTTTATTGCTTTTCTTATGACATTGTGATAAATGTTGGTTTTATGTAATTTTTAACTGAACTTTATGACTTGCAAATAACTGTTCATATAAGCATTGACAAAGTTACTTGGCTTACGTGTTCAGTTTACTTCAGCTTATCAGCCTTTTATGGTATGTTAATCTTGTGCGATTAAAGGTATATGTTTTTTTTTCTTTCCTCCCTTGGACATTGATTGACTCGTAAGTAAACAAAGACAAAAGCACTTGAACACTCTTGGTTTAATCAGTTTGCTCAAGCACTCTAACAAGCTGTCAGATTAGAAAGTTAAGTTCAACCGTTTGCCCTTCACTTTTCTGTGCAGTTAGATCTTTTCATGACACATTGTCATGTAAGTGAATATGCAAGCTTACACATTTTACATGCATAGATTAATCAGTAGGCCCTAAGCAATATTAATCTTTTGCATGTAGTACAGGCATTTTAACTCTGAAACAAGAGTGAAAAATTGTGAGCTACCTGATATTCCCTATGCATTTTATCTGTAGTTGGGTCAGGTAGCTGACAGCATGAACTGCTAAATCTCTTTCCCTCCCCCCCCCCCCCCATATTAGTGCCTGATGTAGCCTTAAGCTGGCAATACACAAAGCTAATTTTGTCAGGTTCCTGATGCATAGGTTGAATTTGCTGTGTGGGTGGGCCCTGTCAACACCCTCCCACTCATGCTATTCATGATGTATGATTGTATCAATCACATTTACATTAGATTGTGTTTTTTGTTTTGTAGCTCTGATGAAGGGAGTTTTTTTGACTGCTGAAACGCATTGGATGCATACAAACGCATTATGCCTTTTTGTCTTGCCGGTTGTTTGGGTTTTTTCTTTTTTTTATTTTACAACCACTTTAATGGTACCCCATACGTATCAGAAAATGTAGTGTTTTCGGGTGTGGGAAACCACATGGTGCTGCAGTTGCCCTGTGGGTGCTTTTTGGAAAAAAATCGGACTATTTCCCTGTGTTTTTTTTACAGGTGCAAACAGGTTCATAAAAAAGGGAGAGGGAACCTGCAATGGGTGGCACCGTTGTCTCAGCACTCATACCAGCTCACCATATGAGCACTTTTATCACATGAGAATAGCAAAGTTTGAGCCACTGAAAAGGCTCTTTCATCCGCCAATGGTGATCAGTATTGCCTCATGAAAGGGCCCTTTGGCTTCAAAACTGTTATGTGACAAAGTGCCCATTTTTAAGCTAGTTGGCATGCTGTTGACATTGCTATATAACCAGTTGGGAAGATTTCTCCTTACTTTTTCAGTGTTATCACTCATGCAGTCTGTTGGAAAGCCTTCTCCTCAAATCCTGTCCATATTTCCACTTCTGCCCCTATGGTAACATTGTCTCCCTTGGGCTGGAAATTAGGGGAAATTCAGCCGACAGGGTCACCAGTAAAATAACCCTGACAGTGATTCTAGCCCTTCCTCACACTAATATAAACTTGAATGTTTTTGCTTGAGTGACATCAAATCCATTATTCTTTCACATTGAATTCATATTATACAGTATGTTTGTGTACAAGTAGTAGAAAGCGAGTAAAGGTGTAGAACAAAAAAATGTAATTTTTTTTTTAGAATGCCATTCTTTTGACCAAGTTTACCAGGTCATACACACAATGTAAAAACCTGTGATTCATAAGACCAGGTCACCATCTTCCATTGCTCCAGAGTCAAGTTCTGATGCTCACATGCCCATTGTAGGCACCTTTGGCTGTGGACACGAGTCTGCATGGGTACTCTAACTGGTCTGCGACCACGCAGCCCCATATTCAACAAACTGCAAAGCCTATTTCTGCTTTCAACACCTCAATTTCACGGACAATGTTTACTTGCTGCTTAATTTATCCCACTGACTTTCATATGCCGTTTTAATGAGATAAACAAACAATGGTATTCACTTTACCTGTAAGTGGTTACAAAGCCATGGCTGATCGGTGTGTGTAAATATTATGCATTTTCTCATTTGCCTGAAAGCTGGTACACACCTTTTTCAGCATTTGCAAATGCTAACATAAACCAGGAGAAGCCAGGGCTAGATTTTGTAATGTAATCCATTAGCCTGTCATATGTGTTTTTATAATGGAGGTCTGCATTCACTATAGACTGAAAAACCTACAGATGCCTACGCTGGTTGTGCGGTTTGCTTCCATGGTATACTTTGTGGTTTAAGGGCAGGTTGTTACCATTCATAAAGCTATACCCCTTCCCTGAAGCCTATTATTGTTGATTGTAGCTCCTCCTTCCCCCACTGACTACAATTGGTGTGCCCGTTGCCTCTTAATTTGTATTAATCTGATGGCTTTGTGCATGCACATTGAAAAAAGTATTTACAGAGGTATTTCTGAAAGGTTGTCGAATCCTTGCAGCCCACTAGGGACAAAGGCAGAGGGACCATTCATTTTGTGTACTTGTGATAAGCTGGGAAGCGTGCTTTGTTTCAGGTTCTCTATAGCCTCTTGGTGACAAGCCAGCAGAAACACTACTTGTTGAATGAAGATGGTCCTTATCGATTTGACCCATGCTGTTCTCATCCTTTGTCACATTTAGAGGTGTGAGGATCAGGGTCTGGATGGCTTCAGTAGTATGTAACAGTGTTGTCATTTCCTCCTATTGATTTCTTTCTCGACTACCCTTTATTCGCATGGTTTGGTATTATATTTTCTTCTTTGGCATGATATATTGATTGAGTCACTGACAGCACTTTAATTTGGCTTTTCTTACTCCATTTTTCAGATTTTAATACATGTCTGAAATACTATAGAAATCGGAGTCCATTTTTTACTTCTGGCGTCCAAATGACCTGTTTGTCTTGTTTTAATGTGTGGTTTTGTTTTTGTACAAAGGAATAATATATTTTTATATTAAAGTGTTTTTTTTACTTTTCTTGCCACCAAGTGTGTTTGACTATTGAACGGTAAAAATATATTTATTTTTAGAAATTATCACCTGTCAGTGTCAGAACACTATAAGCCTGTGTTGGGAATAGTAAGAAAGTCTACTTTGCGGCTATTGCTTAGAACTTCCTGTTTCCTACTTTTAGAAAGAAAAAGGTAAGATGCCACTGCTGACCACCTCCTATAAAAGTGTGTGACACAAGCCTAGGTTTGTGGATTATTGCATTGGCGTTATGGATGGCTATCTGCAGACTTTAGATGATTGTGTCTGCATTTCAAGCAATGAGGGATTAGGAATGGTCACCAGTTTGAGGGTATTGAAAATATGTTTGTAGTTAATGAATTTAGGTGAGGATCGGTTTAGTGTAAGTCATTAACTGGGGCCTGTTGGTTTAGCCAACAGGAAAGTGAAGGTAAGAGCTCATCAGTCTGGACAGGAGATGGCTGTGCAGGTTTTGGGTCATTTTTCCGGGAGACCTTACTGGTTGTGTACCACCAATTCAGGGCCTTTAAAGTGATACTAAAGTCTTGTTTGTTTTTTTTTAAACCAAGAAAAAAATTGTCCTACTTACCTGTTCTGTGCAGTGGTTTTGCACAGAGCAGGCCAGATACTCCTCTTCTTGGATCTCCCACCTGCACTCCTGGCCTTTTCCTTTTGCAGAGTGCCCCCATAACAAGTAGCTTGCTATGGGGGCACCTGAGCTGAGCCGCTACTGTGTCTATTCAGATATGGAGCAGTGGCTCGACCCTACCCTCTCTCCTCTGGCTCACTGACTTTGACAGCAGTGGGAGTCGATGGCACCCGCTGCGGTTTCTCAGCCAATCTGGAGGGTGTGTTCCAGGACTTTGTGGCTCTCGTGCAACACCGCTGGATTGAGAGGGAACTCAGGTAAGTAGTAGGGGGGCTGCTGCACACAGAAGGTTTTTTTATCTTTATGCATAGAATGTTATAAGATAAAAGACCTTCTGCCTTTAGAACCACTTAAAGCTGACCAGAGACGGTTCAAATCTTGGCTGGTTCAGCAGGAACTTGATGAGATTTGAACCATGTATGGGCAGACTGAATGTACCCAAGTTGATAGATCAATCAACTTGGGTACAGCCAGCCTCTCTGATATTACATGCGATAACTGCCCCCAGGAATAATCACCGCGTTTTCCCTGCAGGGACTGCTTCTCCAGCCACCCACCCAGGAAAACACTAACTGTGGGAGGGATTCCCCTATTAACACTGACTGTTGATGGGGAGAAGAATGAGCAATTTTCTTTTGCCAAAAAAAATCATTTTGAGTCGGATTGGCCTTGGTGCACTTAATTATAGCAGAGTGTGAGAGAATGGAACACTTTCCTGTTCTAGTACTGCTCTTTATGTTCCTTGAAGTCCTGTAGACAAGATTCCGTTATTCATGTGATGTACGGTTTCATTCTTGGGGGAGGGGGGAGTGCAAGGTATAGAGGACATAATAATGGATGTATGTCTGTGGGGGCTGAACCGCTGTCTGAGACGTTAAGATGTAAGCGGTTGCTTGCCTCCCCCTTCCTTTCATCCTTATATCTTCAGCATAGACTTTTTTTTTTTTTTTTTTTTTTTTTTTTTTAGATGTTTTATACTACAAAAAATAAATAAAATCCACCAACTTGAAAATATTATATCCAAAGCATAGGATGGTACAGGATTTTGAAAAAATAATGGTAGCGGCAGTGAATATGAAAGGCTTTTAGCATATTAAATAGCATTATAACTTGTAGTAGGGCCTAATAGCTTTTTGAAAAACAGACTATTCATGAATGTATGTGTTCATGGATGCATGACCCACATAACCTACAAATTTGATTGGGTTGGCATCAACTGATGGATAGCAGATTAGACGTCTGCAGTTTTCTGGCTACAAATTTGTTGTCGAGCAAGATTTATCAGATGCAATCAGAATTTTGAGCGGTCAGATAAAGATTCCAAAACACATCCCCCCCCACCCCCCCTTCATTATTTCCTCCTGATTTTTCGTTCTCTCCAAAATTCAGTTGTAAAGCTTTATGTAAGGGTGGGAGAAAAGAGAAAATATATGTATATATGATGAATCTTCCCCTCTCCCTAAAGCTGCCTGTCTGTTATTCATCAGAGAGCAGGTCGCAGTTCAGTGAGCAGAAGAAAAGATTTTAATAGAAGTTGTGCCAAGGGCTGTAATGCATCATTTTAGGGCCCTAATTACATTACAATGACAAATATCAATGGTGACAACAGCAATAACCTACATCCTTTAATGGCTGTGCTAGAAAAGGAGTTTGGGCTGTGCGCCATTAGTTCAGACTCACTTTCAAAACTGACTATTAGGAACATGTTTCCATAGACTTATTGTGCAATATAACGAGAGCCTGGTTGTGAGACCTGTGAACGCCTTTAAAAAGCTTGCTCTCTTGGGATCCACATGCAAAACTTGATGAGCCATAGGAAAGTCTGTTGCTAGGGCAACATATACTGTCACTTTAAGAACATTAAATGATAAAGAGCCCATAGACTCAAATCAAATAAAAATTGATGCTGTTTGGCTGCTCCTAAACATTGCCATTTCATACCTCAGCATTTTGGGCAGACTTGCTTCCTTTGCAGCTTTAGTTGGCTTTTTTTATCTAATTGCATCTTCCATAGAAATATTGTATGTGAAATGCACTTCAAATGCTCGTGTGAAATAGACCTAAGCAAGTACCCTCTGGGTCACCTAAGCACTTTAAAGATTTTAGGGGTCCTGGTGCTAGCCTATTTTGGGGAAGGAATAACTCATCTGGGAATAGTTGTTTAGGATTTTGGAGGGCTGACCCACAAACATTATGACCTCACCTAAACTAGGGTTGTGAAAACCAGATGTCGCAGGCCAACTCCTGCTTATCTGCTCAGGAGTCAAGATGGTTCCATCCAAAGCTTCTCATCTTGTTTCCTTTTGGCTAAAGTTCTCTGTAATCTGCAACAATTATGTTTGTCAACAAGGCCCACTAGAGTCTTAAGCTGGCCCTAGATGGTTTGAATCTTGGCTGGTTCAGCAGAGATCAGCTGAGGTTCGAGCCATCTATCGGCAGGCTGAATGTACCCAACTTGATCCATCGATGGGCTTGACTTGGGTACATGCTGCCTGCCGGTAATACACAATAGCTCCACGGAGGGCTCCAAGGGGTTTGCCCATCAACACTGACCATTAAAGAGAAAAGAGAAAAAAGCGCCTCTGAGTGCAGGTATTTATTACTGACAATAATAGGTTATCCACACTTACTTACATGGACACTGACCATGATGGGGGAACCAAGCCTTTTTTTTTTTTTTTTCTTTCCTGCAACCTGTAGTTGCAGGAAACACAATTGCACCATCTGTGGCCTGCCTTAGTAAATCTGATGCCCAATGCCTACGACCCACAGACCTTTGATCCTGCCGGTAATTATTAGCTGCCATAACTCCTTCTGATATATATAGATATATAGATATATATATAGATTATGTTGACAAGCCCTTTTAAAAGCACTTTATTGGGAGGACATTAGTCCTTTTAAAAGGAAATCTTCCCTCATGCACACTAAAAACGCCAGTAGCTTTGCAGTGAATCTTTCAACATTTTTGCAATAGCGTTTATTAGCATGTGTTTTTTTTTTTTTTCGTACTTTCGTACTTTTTTTTAGTACTTGTTCACATCTCATGAAATTCAGTTTGCAAAGACACTATCATTACCAGTTACAATTTTTAACAAAAAAATACTTGTATACGTTAAGGTGTTTATTTTTTTTTTTTTTTCACTTTAGCACTACTGATTTCCTGCAGCATACTTGTTACCACTCCCTGTCTACATGCACACATGGAGTTTTCTGAGGGCGGATTTTCCAATGGTGAAAATAGTGGACCATACCTGACTCATTTGTGGTGAAATAGGACATGTAGTCTCCTTTTTTGAAGGCCTGTGTGACGGTGCAGAAACACAAATGGGAGACAGGGCATTGTCACTCATCCATTACAAAGTGCCTTCACAAGGACCTTCATGGCAGGATCACCTGGCATTTTGATTGTACACGTAATGAGATTTTATTGAATGTGTTTTTATTGACTCAATCAAAATTTATGTCCAAAAACGTATTCCTTTTACAGTCCAATAGTTGAGAAGAGTCTGCGACCCTTGCCAGTTTGGGTTCCCATAACTGTTTCTGTGGTCCTTTTGGTTGCTGTATTTGCATTGAAGCCTATATATTTTGTGGTATCAGAACTGGATGAAGACCATTTGTGGTCTGTTTGGGGTATTTGCTTGTGAACGGTTTATTAACAGTGGTCCATGCAAAAAACATTAAAGATTTTTATGTAAACTTTTGATCACTTGTCTGGCTGCTATCAGATATAAACTTGAGCCATTTATAGAAGCAGCCCCATTTGGATTCTGTAAGCACTGTGGGTAGTTTCCATGTTCTGGTGGTAGAGAGGTACTGATTTCTAACTAGATGGGCAGTTACCATTTACCAACTGTTTAGTCTGTGCCTTTTTTTATTTTTATTTTTTTTCAAAGCAGGGCTATCCTCCCACCTTTTTGTGTGTGTGTGTTTTTTTTTTTTTTTTTTTTAATTGAAGTCTTGTTCTATCTGATCTTTCTCTACTTTCGGTTTTTGCAATGTAGTTGGTGTCTTTGGAAAGAATGTATGCTTTGTGTGTGCTTTGCGTGCTTCTGAAATGCTTCAGAGGTGTTTGTGGCCAAATGACATACTACCTGTGGTTTGCTGTAAGCTTTAAGTTCTGTTTGGGTGATGGGCCTCGGATCTGACAAATGTTAACAGCAGGTTATGGTTTTCCTATCGTCTTTTTTGTCTGTCAATTTCTGTTAGTAGCTGTTTAGGAAGGTAAAATATCAGATTTAAGAAAATGTGCATGTTACCCTTTTACTGTTGTGCCCTGATGGGTAATTCAAACATATTTGGAGAATGACACTGTGGGTTTGCGTGTGCTGCTTTTCTCTAGAGCAGTTGGTTCTAATCCTATAATGCTTGGAACTGAAGAGTGTACAATAATGCACACCTCCGAATGATGCATGTATTCTTGGTTTCATTTAAAAATGGCCGCTGTAGTGTACCTGTGGTCAGACTATAATATTAAGGCAGTAGCAAACTGCAGTTGGAGGGTGGGGGTGGGGGAGAGTTCCATGCAATGTCATAATGTGCTAAAGAGACTTGCCTTAAAATGAAGCCCTCCAGCGCTGCGCTGTCACAGCTGAGAGGGCTTCCATCTTCACCTGGTCTACCTTCTGGGTTCGTGGCCTCTGGCTACATGAGTGCCCGAGGATGCGATGACATCACTCACATGCACTGCACGTTGGCCCTTCAGGCTATATCTATATCTATAAATATCTCTATCTCAAAAGTGGGTACACCCTCACATTTTTGTAAATCATTTTATTGTATCTTGTGACAACACTGAAGAAATGACACTTTGCTACAATGTAAAGTAGTGAGTGTACAGCTTCTATAACCATGTAAATTTGCTGTCCCCTCAAAATAACTCAACACAAAGCCATTATTTGTCTAAACCGCTGGCAACAAATTGAGCCCAATTAGCCATTTTCCCTCCCCGGTGTAATTTGACCCGTTAGTGTTACAAGGTCTCAGATGTGAATGGGGAGCAGGTGTGTTAAATTTGGTATCGCTCTCTCTTACTGGTCACTGGGAGTTCAACATGGCACCTCATGGCAAAGAACTCTGAGGATCTTAAAAAAAAAAAAAAATGTTGCTCTACATAAAGATGGCCTAGGCTATGAGAAGATTGCCAAGACCCTGAAACTGAGCTGCAGCATGGTGGCTAAGACCATACAGCGGTTTAACAGGACAGGTTCCACTCAGAACAGGCCTCACCATGGTCGACCAAAGAAGTTGAGTGCATGTGCTCAGCGTCCTATCCAGAGGTTGTCTTTGGGAAATAGATATTTGAGTGCTGCCAGCATTGCTGCAGAGGTTGAAGTGGTGGTGGTCAGCCTGTCAGTGCTCAGACCATACACTGCATGAAATTGGTCTGCATCGCTGTTGTCCCTAAAGAAAGCCTCTTCTAATGATGATGCACAAAGCCCGAAAACAGTTTGCTTTAGACAAGCAAACTAAGGACATGGATTACTGGAACCATGTCCTGTGGTCTGTGACCAAGATAAACTTATTTGGTTCAGATGTCAAGCATGTGTGGCGGCAACCAGGTGAGGAGTACAACTGCAGAGCATAATCCCCCCCCCCTTCGTAGACTGGGCCGCAGGGCAGTATTCCAACTTAATGACCCCAACACACACCTCCAAGATGACACTGCCTTGCTAAAGAAGCTGAGGGTAAGTTTGATGGACTGGCCAAGCATGTCTCCAGACCTAAACCCTATTAAGCCTCTGTGGGGCATCCTCAAACGGAAGGTGGAGGAGCACAAGGTCTTTAACATCCACCAGCTTCATGATGATGTCATGGAGTGGAAGAGGACTCCAGTGGCAACCTGTGATGCTCTGTTTAACTCCATGCCCAAGAGGGTTGTAATGGTGGCCACACAATATTGACATTTTCACTTAGGGGTGTACTCACTTTTGTTGCCAGTGGTTTAGACATTAATGACACTGTGTTAAGTTATTTTGAGGGGACAGCAAATTTACACTATACAAGCTGTACGTTCGGTACTTTACCTTGTAGCAAAGTTTCATTTCTTCAGTGTTATCACATGCAAAAATAGAATATATTTACAAAAATGTGAGGTGTGTGTGTATATGTATTTTTATATTGATCTTTCCATACTTTAGACATAAAGTGAAAGAAATGCCCTCTAAGGGCCAGTTAACATCAGAATTGTACGGCAGTACACTGTCTGTGAATGAGCTGAAAAATGCAGTGGACCATAGCAAAAGTGGCACTAAAAATGCATTGCACCAAAACGCCTAGTGCTGCGGTACCTTGTGATTTGGTGCCCAAACAAAGATCGTTTGTTTGCTGTCTGCACTTGGGGTGCCTTTAACAATATACTTTCACAGTACTCTGATGCAGTTCCCCCGCATAACGGCTGCAGCCCAGTTTATCTGGTTTTCGTGCAGGTTAGCTGCGCCTTTCCATAGACTTGACTTGGGAGTTTTTAGTTTGTTTTCAGAAAACGCACAGAAAACGAACCAAAAACGCTTATCTAACAGAAGTCTACTTCTGATTTACTGTGCTGCATCGGAGCAATGTGAAAGGGGCCTAGGTCCTTTTTAATCTAGTAAGGACACCTGAGGGTTGTATTGTGATGCAGACTGCGTATTTAGTCCTCACAAAAGTCCATCGAATGAGCGAAGTTTTGTAGATGCAAATTAAAGTAGAGCTATATTATTTTTTTTTTTTTTTTTCATTTTGGATAAAGGAGGGTTATAACCCCTGTCAGATTTTTTTTTTTTTCCCTGCCATCTGTGTCCCATTGCAGAGATTTCCCTTCACTTCCTGTCTCATAGCCAAACAGGAAGTGAGAGGAAATTCCTGCAAATTAAAGGCATTGAATCCCCAGGTCATCAGAACCAGTGTCTCCATTGGTAGATTTCCTCTCTACTACCTTTCTGGGGACAACCCAAAACTTGTGAATTTTCTGTTACTTTCACCTTCAATGTTACAGGACAAATAGGGAGTTTCACATTCTCTAACGGGGACATAGACTGTGTTAAAAACTGACAGGTGTTCTACTCCCTCTGCATGCTATCCAAAACAAAAAAAAAATCCTTTCGGTTATACTTTAATATTAACTATTGCTTTTTACATCTGTAATACTTTTTAATATATAGAGTATCATTAGACCTTTTAGACTCCATTTCTGCCTTCACAAAGAAGATTACACACCATGGACCATCAGGATCTGACCGAAGGAATAATATAGCCTGTTAAATGAAGTTTTTTTGTTTGTGGCGCTGTTCGCAAAACGATTAAAAAAAAGTCTTTTTTTGGGGAAATGGCGGCCCTGTCTTACCTGTGGTTTCTTAGCTCAACGAAAGGAGTCTCATCTGAGCATGTTTCATTCAGAACAATTTTTTTTTGCACTGGGGAAAGTGTGTGTGTGTGTGTGTGTGTGTGTGTGTTTTATAGAATATATTTATTTTTTTCTGTACAATTAGTTTTATATACATATGTTTTTTTTTTTTTTATGCCATTACATTTGAATGCCCTTGTTTTTTTACGCATGATAAATTGTCTGCATATGCTACTGATGGATTAATTCATCATTACAGTGGCATTGTGTTTATTTTGCTCATGTGTTTTAAGAGATCATTCCTTCTGTGCAATCTACTAGCTACATGCTTGATAAGCTATAGATACTTGAGCAGTTAACTCGTTAGATGGTGTCAAATGCCAAGAGGATGTGCTCATTAATGAGTCACTGTCAAGTTTCAAGGCTGGCTTGGCAACGTCTGGAGGTTTCAATGGTCTACTGATCTAGCTGTAAAGACTTTAAAAAATGCAGATTCTGAATGGAAATTTTGGCTGCGCTTTTCATCACGACAAACTTTTGCGAACTGGCCTTATTAACATACTGCTGAGCTGAATGTTTTGGACGCGAGCCACTTACCTACTGCAGATTTGTGGTTCCCCTGCAGATTAGGGCCCTCTTGCCTTTCTTCTCTAGCTGTTTATTTAGAAACTAGGTACTTGGTATACATAATTCAATATATCAAATGTTAATACATTCCGTCTCTGGGTAAAAAGGTGTTTTGCTTAATAAATGCTCCTATATTTCTTTTCTTTTCTCTGCAGGCAGAAATTGTCAAGAGACTGAATGCTATCTGTGCACAAGTCATTCCCTTTTTGTCCCAAGAGGTAAGGTTGCTTCATTTGTAGTCACCTAGCTAAGTAATGCCATTTAAATGAGACATGTAAGGTATTAAAAAAACATTTTTTTTCACTTCTCAATTCATTTTTTTTTTCTTTCCTGCTCTGCTCCTTTTTACCTCCGCATCTTATTAAATTTCCAAGCGATATCATTTAAATGCACTTATATAGTAAGAAATGTTATAATGCGCTAAGCATAATGCAGCTGTTTTGCTGTCATGTAAGCTCAATGTTGCTAAGAATTATGATTGTTTGTCAGAATGGCATTTAATAGAGTAGATTGAAAAATTGCCAGAATAGACATAGAATTGCACTTCTCTTTTGATGATAGGCATTAAATGCTAGCAGAAGTGTGGTTAGGCATATCAAACTCAAGTGCTGTTGAACGTAAGCAAAATGCATGCAGTAGCGTAAACCATTTCTGTGATGCTGTTTAGGAGGAACACACACTGTGATGCTGACCATAGACATAATGAAGACAGGAGTAGAATGGATGATTATTTATGTAAATTATGTAAATTTTAGAATTATGTAAAGGCAAACTTTTTTTTTTTTTTTTTTTGTCATATAGTAAAGAGGGGTAAGAACCTTGGTCAGGTTTTGTGGTGTCCCTGCTGGGGAGAGGCACTCTCTATTGATCCTGGAGAACATTGTCCAATTGTTTCCGGTTCAGAAAGTATTAAGGTTGATTTCACTCTGGCCTCATGTACACTGCTGCTGGTAAACGGACGTTCAGAGGCAGTTGACTGCTTTTTTCAGCTGCCCCTGAACTCATCCAATGTTATCTTATGTGTACATGTACACAGGTTTGTTTTAATGTCGTTTTTAGGCAGTTGCGTTTTTAGAGACTTCTCTTTTGAAGGCAAAAAAATGAGTTCAGATGCTCAACTCGGTACTGGCGTTTACCCGCGTTTTCGTTTACAGGCATTTTTAATTTTTGGCTATTTTGTAAAGAAAAAATTTTCAAACGCTTCTAAATGCAAACGCGGCATGTAAATGCGACAAAACAGACATTTTAAACATGGGTTTTTATCTGTCACGTTAAATCGTTCAGGAGAGGTTGTAAAAACATCCTGTGTACATTAAGCCTAAAGGCAAATATACTGCAAGTGCTCTTCTAGATCAGGAGTCTCCAAACATTGTAAACAAAGGGCTGGTTCATTGTCCTTTTGTGCTGGTTCACACTGGGACGACTTGTCAGGCGACCTAGCCGCTTGACAAGTAGCGTCCTGTTCTGTACAATGGAACCGTTGCGTCGCTCCGACTTAGAAAAAGGTTCCTGTACGACTTTGGGGGCAGCTTGCATTGACTTCTATACAGAAGTCAATTTGGAAGTCGCCGCTCCTGTCGTGTCCAGGTCGCCTTGGGCAGTCGCGCTGCAAGTCGTGCTGCCTCAGTGTGAACCGACACTCAGACTTTAGGAGGGTTGGATTATGGCTGCGGAAGTGAAAATTTTTCTGACATCAGTGGGAGTAAACATCGCCACCCATGGTATTTGGGAGAAGAATGGTGCCCCATCATTGGTATCCTAGGGTGGATTAGTGCCCCGTTATTGGTGTCAGTAGGAGAAATTGTGCCCTATTGTTGCTTTCGGATTGGCAGAATAGAGTGTCTCATCAGTGGGAGGAATAGTGCCCTAAGGACCAGATAACAAGCAAAGGGCCACAGTTTGGAGACTACTGTTCTAGATCATAGTCAATGAGGGGAAGCTCTGCTGATTTGTATCCCCCAGTTGTGTGCAAGCGAAAATGCTTTACCTCATTTACTAAGCTCTGGAGCAAGTGCATTTGCAGTGCACATTATTTGCCTTTAGTAAATCAACCCAATTGAGCTGGCGTAGAAACTGGAGGTGAGGGGAATTCAGAAAAAAAGCCGCACATCTGCTACTCTTTTTAATATGAATCCAAAACGCTTTATTAGGATTGCAACAAAGTCGGACTGAAGCACATCACTCTCCCTCTGACCCCTATACTCCTCCAACATGTTTTTCCCCCCGAATATGGGCTTAGTTATCTTTATTTATATAATGAAAACATAGATTGAAACATTTATCAGTACATCCATCCTCAAGCTCTCTGAAACTTGTCAATTTTAACATATGAAGCTGTTGGTATTGCTTGCCAGCTCAATTAATTTTTTGTAAACTAGGTCTATGCAGGCCCGAGTATCTCTAATCCTATTTTTTATTTTTTTTCCTGTAAGCTGGTTGTAAAGGGCTGCTAGGTGCATGTCTTCTATGTACTCAGTGCCTGTGATTGTTCTATTATCTTTCCTAACTGAAAACTACAACATGCTGCAGTTCTGACCTGCTAAATGTAGTATTTTGCATTGTGCTCATTGAAACCCGTGTCAAAGCCAAAGTCGGTACAGAACCTTTTTCTCACCTGCATTTGACCTCCTCCTAAGCTGCTTATGTTATCCCATTGGCTTGAGTGAGAGATTTTCTGGCTATAATGAATTCATTGCGGGGGCCCTTATAATGACACTGTAGGAACTGTATTGTGGGAATCTTCCCTATCCCTACCCTCCAACTACTTTAAGTTCTATGAGATGTGTTTACTTTGGAAGCCCCAATGTCAAGTTCCTCAGGAAAGGATACATAGGCAAATTACTGCACCCTGAGACAGTACCTGTAGCTAATTGTTTTTACTGTCCCAATTCAGAACAAGTCTGCTTTTTTTCTGACGTGCAAACTATACGATGCTGCTGTTTATCTGATGTGTTCTATAATAAACTCCTGTTCATCAGATCACAGGCTAAGCTTGCACGTGTCCAGTTATCTAGTGTTACTAATTATTTTTCCATTGGCCAGTTTAATCAGTTTTATCCGGTCAGACTTTACACATAAGCTACATATAAACATACAATACAGTTTCTTTTTAGTCAAATCATGGGAGCAGTTTGGCTTCTTGCGTCTGTAATTAGTTTACCTATGCCCATGAGAGTACAGTCTTGTTAATCAGCAGGAGTGCCTTACATTTTCAGGCCTAGAAAAGTGAATGATGTATAGAGATTAAACCTGTTAAGATAGCAATCAATCCTTTAAGACATCTAGCGGTGTTTGGTTGCTTGTGGCATGAATGAAGGTGCTGTAAAGACAGAAAAATACCGGTCTATTACAGGACCCATAGGCATCAAATGATGACACTAACCATCAATATTTGGCAGGGTAAGGTGACTGCAGAGGCAAGCAAGTGTTGTTGCGCCTGTCTGGTGTGAAAACTTTAATTGGTTAGATAATTTGAAAACATGTTTTTTCATCTGCAATTTCTTTTGTACTTTTAGTTAAAAAGTAGTCTTGTCAAATCAGAGTGAGCTCTAATGAGGAATAATAGACTTCTTTGCAATAAACAGCAGTCAGCAGCTAATTCCCACTGGTTGGCTGGCAGTTATTATGGGCTATGAAACTCCAGCAAAAAAGTGATGTGTAAAATGTAGTAATTAGGAGCAAGTAGTGGACAGTCACCATTTACTGTTCTGAGTTTCCACGAAGGTGGTGTTTCATATGCTGTAGGTAACTGTACTTTGCACTTTATCGCAGTCTGTCTTGCTGCCTTCTTAAAGCATATCTTCACCCTCAAAAGAAGTTCCCTCCTCTCCACCCATCCTCCGTTCCGCTACCCAAAGGTTGCGTTTTTTTTTTTTTGGGATTTTTTTTTTTTCCTCTCACCTAGGTGAATGATGTATGCTGTGCCTACTGGGATATGCACGTCCTATATCCCAGGAGGCATAGTGTTTAATTCACAAAGAAGGGGGCGCGGGCCTAGTGTCGCATCATCTGAAGGCCCTCCGGCTGATCCCAGAAGAGCTGGCAGCCTCCTTCATTTCAAAAAATGGACATGGCAATGGATGGACCTGGTCAGTGGCAGAATGGAAGAGTATCTCAGCAGGACAACGCTGGATCCACTGGATTGGTGAATGAGTATCAACTGTGAAAAGACTGCAACCCAGTAAGCAAAGGAAAAAAAAATTGGACGACACTGAAAATACACTTTAAAAAGAATGGTCTACTGTTTAGCTGTAATGTGACACTACTTCCACAGTATATAGCATGTGCATAGCAGTTTTATCACTTGAGTAAAGAGATGCACCGAAATTTCAGCGGCCGAAACATATCGGCTGAAAATGGTGTTTTTGGCAAATTGCCGACAAACAGGTGCCGAAAAGGGCACCGAAAACGCACATGATTTTGCTGCGATTTTACTGTGCTTACGGTGTTTCATAGGTCATGTGACTCAAACGTAACACAGGTGCGTTTTATTGATGCATTCTTGCTGTTTCCAATGCTTTTCAACAGGTGTGTGTGTGTGTGTGTGTGTGTGTGTGTGTGTTTGTTTTTTTTCTCTGACCAAAAATGCAGAAAGCAAGATTTTTAACACAATGGAAGTGCAATGGACCAGTGTGAAGACCTACATCGAATTTAAAGGAATGCATTTTTCTTGAGCTGCTCTTGCGCTAAAGGTGCCAATAATGGCGGACAATAAATTCATATTCATTTAAATTCATGATATTAATTAAAAAGTCGAATATAATACAATTATATGATAAAAAATAAATAAAAATATATATATATCTATATATCTATATATATATCTATCTTTATTTTCACGTTTCCTAATAAGAGTCCCTTGGATAAGTGATTGCTGTAACAAGCCTCCATATTTGGATGTATACAGTATGGAGTTGTGCTATTATTGCTGTTCATCCTCTGGCAAGCACTCTATCAGATTTCGAGAGCAGACTCTTTTAGTGGGTGTCTGACAGTTAAGTTGCCATTGATGGGTGTGGTTTGACAGCCTATGTGTCTGTAAACACCCACTGTGTTGACAAGGGAATATTATAAACATGTGAGGAATCCTACAGCTAGGTCAGCTGTCTTGCAGAGCAAGTAAGCAAGCCTGTCCTATGACTGTTTGTTTATTATTTATTTATTTTTTTTTTACTATGTATTATTGATTTATATTCGACGCTAAGCTGTGTTTGTTCCTTTCTTCTTTTGTGTGTGTATATTTTTTTTTTTTGGATTTCACTGAACAGATTGTACCATAATTCTCCTAATTGGCCCATGCTGACTTTAATTCCGCCTCATTAACCAATACTTCAATCCCGTTGCTTCCAACTCTGATATGCTTGCAAAGCAGATAGCCTTGCAATGAGAAAAAGACACCTAATTAGAATGACAGCAAATGTGTTATTTCTATATTATAATTTTTTTCCCTTTACTGGCTAGAATCTCATTTGTTCCCATTTTGTGGAAAGGTTTCAGGCAGTCTGCATTCCTGGTATATTAAAATGTCACTGTCAGGTTCTCACCACCATGACATGTTCCTATGGACAGATGTAGCATATATGTCTAAAGTGACTTTGTTGCATATCTGTGTACCTTTTGTAGAACACTGAACTCAGATGAAGATTGGAGGTTGGTGGACCTTTTATACCCCTTCACAAAAATTCATATCATTGTGCAGCACTACATGCTGATGTGACGTCATCCCACAGTGAACTATAACAACCCCCCCGCCAGGTCTGCCCTTACCCTATCCAGGTCATGGCTTCCCCAGGTTCTTCCAGCTAATCCATCCTTAAGATCCGCCTCGTCTCCTTATTGGCTGGGGGGAGAAGCCAGAAGACAATGGCGAATATTGATTCACCGGCTGCCGCTGTCCTAGGTATTGGGCTCCACAGATGCCCCTGGAAAGGCTATGCCACCAGTGTTTTCCAGGAAGATCTTGTCTCTTAAGTGGGAGATTTCATTTGGGGGGGTGGTGAATGTAATTTCGTAGGGCGTATGCTTGAGATGAGGTGCATGGCATTTTCACATTTGCCGCACAACATTACAATCCTCTGAAAAAAGACTCGCACCAGCAGCTGCTGCGCTATTCTTTCTCTGACGGATGTAGTAGCTGGCTTTTGCACTCCCCTCCAGCTGCAGTCATTCACAACACAAGCCACCAGATACTACTGTATATGGCATACGTGGAAACTTGCAGACTAAATGTTTTGTCAGTCCCGACGGACCAGAGAAGGCACAGCAAGGAGTAGAGCTGCACGATTCTGGCCAAAATGAGAATCGCAATTTTTTTTTGCTTAGAATAAAAAGATCATGATTCTCTCACAATTCTCATGACGTAAAATCTTTCACATTATACAAAATAAAAAATGAGCTAACTCTACTGGTTAGTGTGGTGTTTTTTTTTTTTTCCCCCTCTTCATTAAAGTAATTTTTTCCAAAAAAAAATGCATTTGAAAGACCGCTGTGCAAATGCAGTGTGACATATATAATATTGCAACAACCACCATTTTATTCTCTAGGGTCTCTACTAAATATATATGTACAATGTTTGGGGGTTCTAAGTAATTTTCTAGCAAAAAAAAAAAAAATATTTTAACTTGAAACCAACAAATGTCAGAAAAAGGTTTAGTGTTTAAGTGGTTAAACTTTTTTTCACTTACACACACCTAGTCTATTCCATTGACAAACTGTTACTATGTTTATACTTAAGTTTAGTTGATAAAGAATGTTTTGATTCTTGGCAGACTGCCAGTTTTTTTTTTCCTTTCTTTTGACAACTGTGGCTTCAAAAGAGCAGAGAGAATTCTTTGCATAGAAAGAATTGGGAAACACTTTAGACAAGATTGCAATAACGATTCTTGACGATTAATTGTGCAGCTCTAGCAAGGTGCAGATGTTCATCTAATAGCATTCTGAAGAGGCAGGGGCAGTGCAGGCTCTGTGTTCTCTGTCTGCCATGCCCACTTTTCTCTGTAAAAATACATCTCCCTGCCCCAGTGTTGCTGGATAGCAGTGGGGAAGGATGGTGCGCTATCGCTGCTCAGCAGCTGTAGCACTGATTTTTACAGGAAAATTTACTGCTCTGTGTACAAGGTCCCCTGGGGAATTTAGCAAGCCTTTTTGACTTCTGGTGAGACGACTTTAACGTTCACAAGAGGAACTGAAACAACTTCTTTCCCCACTACATTGTATTAAATGCAGGATCTTGTCTGCCTACCAGCGCATTAATGTAAACTCATGACAGCATTTCTGTGCTGACTGAAGCTAACATTAGAATCCCTGTTTATATCTTTGACAATAAATTGCTTCACACAGCATGCAGCTAGGGAAGTCAGTGATGGCCTTTTTTTAAGTTTTTTAAGAAGAATGCTCAGTTGAAATGCATGCGTGGGACCTGTTTTACTTGCCTAAAAATGTGATTCTGATCAGCTAGTCTCGTGTTTTGGGCACCCATGGATAGCCAGGATGGTGACTTTTGTCTTAACTACTGCAGTGAAGAAATACTGCTTGGTCAGTTTCCAGCCTGTGGTTGGAGGTCACCACCGCTATGCTCTCCGCTTTTAAAGTAGAACTATAGGCAAAACTTTTTATTTATAATTTATTTTTTTTTGTTCATTGATGGACCAAGCTCTTCACATTCGTGAACGTAGGATTATATTGCCACCTTCAGAAGTAGGACTAGGCAGAAAAAAAAAAGCACAGCACTGGTAGTAAACCCACTCTCCGCTATAGACAGCTTAGTTTTGTGTCTTCCTGTCTAGTCTAGGAGCCTGTGGTTCCATAGTTTTTTTTTTTTTTTTTTTCTCCTCTCTATTCTGCAGGATCTTCTATTAACTGCTGGGCTACAGGCTAAATAATATAGATCCTTGTAGTCTCCCCTGCCTGGCCAACAAGCACATTCAGACCTTAGCTAAACGCTAGGTCGGCCTTCTGGCTGTCCCCTTGTGCACAATCTCCTGGTGGGTGGGTGGCATCTCATGAACCTGGACAGGCTGAGCTTGCTTCTCCACGTGAAGTTCTCCCCTCAGCTGGTGGACGGACAGCACACAGCACTGCTGCCCAGATCTCTGAGTTGGTAGTGGTGAGTCCTTCTGGGGTACATTCGGTCTGCGGCAGAAATTAACAGCGTTTGCTCCCCTCAATTGGTGTTCTTTTCATGTCGGTGCCTGGTCAAGCGTGGAAACCACCTATGGTGTCTGAAGCGAGTGCCCCTCCCCCAGACCCGGTTGATGGTGTTGGTGCGTAAGGTGAGTAAACCCCCACCACCACCACCACCACCTTCTAGAGCTGCACAATTCTGGCTAAAATGAGAATCACTTTTTTTTTTTCATAGAATAAAGATCACGAGTCTTGTGATTCTCGTGGCGTGACATCTGTCACATTGTACCAAAAGAATTGGGCTAACTTTGCCATTTTTAGTTTGTTTTTTTTTTGTTTTTGTTTTTTAATTGAAGTGTATTTTTTCCCCAAAAATTGCGCTTGAAAGACCGCCGCGCAAATACAGCGTGACAAAATATTGGAACAATGGCGATTTTTATTACCTAGGGTGTGTATGTATATATGTATGTATGTGTGTGTGTGTGTATGTATATATATGTGTGTGTGTGTGTGTGTGTGTATGTGTATATATATGTGTGTATGTGTATATATATGTGTGTATGTGTATATATGTATGTATATATATATATATATATATATATATATATATATATATATATATATATATATATATATATATATATATATATATATATATATATATATATATATATATATATATATATATATTTACTTCTTTGCAAGAAACAAGTGTCAGAAAAAGATTGTCTTTAACCACTTAAGCCCCCGGTGGATTTGCCCCCTCCTAATGACGAGGCCATTATTTGCGATTATGGCACTGCGTCGCTTTAACTGACAATTGCGCTGCCGTACGACGTTGTTCCCGAACAAAATTTATGTCTTTTTTTTATTTATTTTTTTCCTCACACAAATAAAGCTTTCTTTTGGTGGTACTTGATCACCTGTGGTTTTTATTTTTTGCGCTATAAACAAAGAGCGGGAATTTTTGAAAAAACACTATTTTACTTTTTACTATAATATCCAATAAAATAGCAATAAAAACTGACAGGTATTCTTATCCCTCTCCACTCTATATCCAAAACTAAAAAAAATAAATAATTTTTGCCTTTTTTTTAGATACACTTTAAGGTGGATGTAAACCCAATTTTTTTTTCTGTCATACTGTAGAGTATAAGATTTGCTATCATTGGAGCCCAGTCTTGCCACACAGAGTTAATCCATCTCTGAGCAATCCTCTTTTATTGTTCAGTGAGACAATTCTTGACAAACTGAGAAAAACTTTGTCAAATCCTCCCCCTTGCTGTGAGTGACAGGTGATTTACATCTCATGCATTAGCCTAAGAGACATGCAGTATTTTTAAATTCCCTCCCCCACTCCTTTCTTCAGCAGCTTTGCAAGGATTGGCTGTTCCACACCTCACCATGATTTGGCATGCTGAAGTCATATGCAGTTTTTCAGGTCTAGTAACAGAGAGAGGGGAGACATTCGACAGGTAAAAATACATGCAGGAGGCATGTATATCCTTATAGATAACCCCTATGGCAGTAGTTTAGAAAGGATGACATTGGGTTTACATCCACTTTAACTAGTTAAACTTCCCTCATCTACAAACTGAAGTTCATTCCTTTGCTCTAATATGATTGAAAAATTACAATGTTTATAGTTATCTACCCGCACAGACAATGTTGTGAAAAACTTGGCAGGCTGCCCGTCTTTCTTTTGACAGCTGAGTGAGCAGAGAACTCTACACTTGTTGCATAAATGAATCGTGAAATTCTGCATAGAGATCACATTTTTTTTTTTTTAACGATTAATCGTGCAGCTTTACCGCCTTCTCCTTCCTGCCTCAGGGGAGGATTCTGAACCGGAGTTGGCTCTGCCGCTACTCCGTCCTTTCCTATATGCTCGGATTGCGCCGTCCCCAATCTTTCTGACAGTGAGGAGGAATTCTCAGCGGCCATTGCCACACAGAAAAAAGGGATGGTGGCCACGCTCATTACCATGGTGCGAGATTCCTTAAAAATTGAGGATTATTCTAGGGCTACCGAAGAGGTGGCTATTCTCTTTGGGTGTTATAAGCCGGTCCGCACTGCTTAGGTTTTTCTTTACCTGACCTATTTCAATAGGTTTATCTGTAAAGATTTTGAACACCCGCAGCTGTCTTTTTCAGTCTTCTTAGCCATTTTTCAGTGTGTTACCCCTTTGAAGAGACCCTTCTGTTGGTTGATCCTGTTGATCCTCCGTATCTAGGTTGAAGAAGGCAATCGTGATGCCGGTGGAGGGGCTTTCTTTCACGGACCCTGCAGACAGAATCAATTGCCTGCTCTGTGTTTACGATTGCGGGCTCAGCCCTTTGCCCAGTGTTGGCCACAGCTCTGGGGTTTAAGACGCTTACTGAGTGGGCTAAGCTGTTACATCGCGTTATGGAAGTTTTGCAGATGTGGCGGCAATCCAAGGATATGTGACAGCGGTTCTGCAATCAATTCCTAAAGAGGCCTTTGACAGTTTTCAGAAGCTTTATAAACGTTGCGAAAAGTGTGTTGTGAAGGATGCTGAAATATTTTGAAGGCCAATAAAGCTAACTTATTTGTTTCTTCTGTTTTAGTTTTGATACCAGTAGCTGAACTTTTTAGACATTCCTCGTATGTCAATCACCAGGGAGGGATGAGCAGGAGATTTCCCACTTTCTTCAGTGGGTGGAACTTAATGTGCCAGCTCTCTCCACTTTTTTCATTCCTGGGCGTAGGCAACTGATAAGCTGACTACCTCAACCACCAGCTGCTAGATCAGGGAGAGTTGTCGCTGCACCCGGAGGTGTTTCATTTGCCTGAGGTGGGGCCCACTAGATGTGGATTTGCTGGTGGGAGCCTCAAACCTCAAAGAAGGTGCTGAGATTCTTAGCAAGAGTGTGAGATCTCTCAACGGATGCATTGGAGGCTCTGACACTGTGGAGTCATTATCAACTCATTTTATGGCTTTTTTTCCCCCCCTCAAGCTTCTCCCTCATCTACTGCACAGGATAGAGGCTGAGGGAATATCGTTTTTTTCTGATGGCTCCAGATTGGCCTCGGTGGCCCTGGTTCGTCGATGTGGTGCGGCTGGTTCTGGACGTCCCCTGGCAGCTTTTGTTGCGTGAGGACCTCCTGCCTCAAGGACACTGCTTTACCGGCTCTGGCTTTGACAGCTTGGCTATTGAAAGCCATGTGCTGAGGGACTGGGTTGCTGGCTTCTGTGATCTCCTCAATGTTGAAGGTGCGTAAATCCACTTCTCGGAGCATTTATCATCGCACCTAGAAGGCTTATGTTTTTGATCCGAGGCTGTAGGTTCCAATCCGTACTCCTTCTGTGTCTTGGATCCTGTTTTTTCTACAACGGAGTGATGATCAGAAACTGGCCTTGAGTACAATTAAGGACCAAGTATCTGCTCTTGAGATCCTTTTTTTCAGCGCCCCTTGACTACACGCGCTTTAGTTCTTACCTTTTATTTAGGGGGTTTGGTATGTTCCCCCTGTATGGTCGCTGTTGCTGCTGTGGGACCTGAACCTGGTTCTCTAGGTCCTTCAGAAGCCACCGTTTTGAGAACATTCAGGGATCTCCCAGAAGGTCACGTTTCTAGTTGCTCATTGAGTGTCCAAGCTGGTGCCTTGTCCGGTAAGTCTCCCTATCTGGTTCTCTGTCTGCATCTCTCCTTTCTTCTGAAGGTGGTGTATGCCTTCCACCTGAATGAGGACATTCTCCTCTCTTCCTTGTGTCCACAGCCGTCTTATCCTTGGGAGGTTGCGTTGCATTAGTTGGACGTGGTTCGGGCAATCTGCGTGTACCTTTTTGTTGTCCCCTTTTTTTGGAGGTCTGATTCGCATTTTGTAACTTTTGGATGGCACACATAAGGGACTGGCGGCCTCTTCGGCCACTATTTCTCATTGGATCAGACAGACGGTTGTCCAGGCTTATGCCATTAGGTGCCAGGCAGCTCCTTTTCTGTTACGACACACTTTACCAGGGCAATTAGTGCTTCCTGGACTTTCCGACACCAAGCATCCATTTCTCAAGTTTGTAAGACGGCTACCTGGTTGTCTATGCACACATTTACCAAGTTTTTCATAGTTCTGGCCTCCTCGGATGCATGTGTCGGCCGCAAAGTTTTGCAGACGGCTGTCTGAGGTTTCTGGTTCCTCTTTCAGAGAGAACGGGGTTCTTTTGGGTGTTTGTTTTTATTCTGAGTTGTGGCACAGTTTTGGGACATCCCCACAGTCAAGAATTTTGAAGAGCTGTGTCCGTCAATGAACTCGTAAAGGGATTTTACGGTGTGTAACAAAAAATCTTTTATAACCATTGACAGATTTTTTTTTTTTTTTTTTTCCGTCATCTGTGTCTCATTAGAGATTTCACTTCCTGCACCTTAGCCAAACGGGAAGTTAGAGGAAATCCCTGCAAGTTGGGGAATTCCTTGGGGACCCTCAGGTCACTGAAACTAGTGTCCCCATTTTTTTTTTTTTAACGTGTTTCGGGAGATCAGTTGTGTTATGTTTAAAGAAGTTGACTACTGCTCATACCCAGAACAGTTAATAATTAGATTTTTTCATCTACAGCTGCAAAACATCTAAGTGCCAGTTGGCCTTGAAATTTTGGGGCAGCCTATAAAGAGTCTGATTATCGACAGAGAAAGTCTAGACTCTTGAACAACTTTGTGGCCAGTAATTGGCTTTTGTATGGGAACTCCAGCATCAGTGACCTGCTTTAGTTGCTTGTAGATTAGTCTGTCTGAAAATGCCTTGCAAACATTCCCCAGAAATCACAAGGCAGGGAGCAATTAAACCATTTAGTCTCTTCCCTGCTGATCTGTGGTAAACCACTTCTGGCTCTGCTATTTGATGAGGTCATGAAGGAAATTGTCCATGTGGGGACAGGTATATTAAGCGTAGTGATACGCATGTTAGTGGTAGTCTCAGCAGCAGTAGGATGTTTACTTTGGGTTACAAGTTGGAGGAAAGCCTGAGGTTAATGCTGATTAAAGTTCCATAATTTCCTTACAGCGGGATCTCTCCCCACACCTTGTTAACTTCAGTGAATCGTGCAGTGAAAGTGTAAAGCGGCAAACAGACTTTAGTTTGTTTACACATTGCAAGGAGAAATTTTATGGAAAATGCTGCAGAGGCACATAGAGGTTGCAATGTTACCTATTTCCGGTGTAGTTTTTCAGATAGGCTGCGGCTGGAATGATGCTGATTCATTTACCATATTATTTTAATATGTGTTGAAGAAGTATTCTAAAATACAGCTGAAAAAAGTTTTAATAATTAACTTTTTTCTTTTTATTTTAGCACCAACAGCAAGTAGTACAGGCTGTAGAACGTGCCAAACAAGTGACCATGGCAGAGCTGAATGCAATTATTGGGGTATGTTATCTTTTCTTCAAGTGTTGGTACAAGTTATTACAACTGCTTTAATATTTAATCACTTTTGCAAACTCTCTATTTTACAAATGCACATTCGATACGCACGCGAAGGTGCATCCATTATTTTAGGTTTTTATATAGCGCCAACAATTTACCCAGCAGTTTACTTATATTGTACGTTACATCACGGGTTTAACCGCTTCAAACTCTGGCCAGTTCTGACATTTCTCATACATGTGTAAATCTACTTTGAAACTCCCTTTCTGCTCCCTGCAGAAGTTATCAGGTGTCTGGAACCAGTTCTACAGGAAAGCCTAATGCATTAAAATGGCATCATACAATGATGCCAGGATTATGGCTGGCCCTGCAGCCATGATCCTGGTATCACCTTTTTCTTGAAGAGGATGTGTATATATACATAAAGTGGTCAGGAAGCCATTAACCGCTTTAAAATCTAGGGTTTATCTTGCATTTATACAGTTCATAAATGACCTACCAGCATGTTTTTGAAGCGAGGGAGGAAACTCGATTACCTGGAGGAAACCCAGGGGAAAATGTGCATACTCCATGCCAGTTGGTATTCAAACTGCAAACCCTAGTGCTTCAAGGCATATGTGCTGTCCCCTTCCATGATACTTTGTTTGCAGAAAACACTGTGCTTTCTATTGGCATTGCTGTCTTCTAAAATCTATATCTGTTCATATGAACTAAAGCCAGAGAGGGGTGTGTACCTACTGACTCATTCAACTGTGTGCGTGGAAAGCCATGCATCAGGCATCTATGTCCGCTTGGATTATTAATGTAAAGCATTGTAATGGAAATCCAAAATTGCATTAAAAAAAAAACATGAAATACCCAGGTATACTAGAGTCAAGCAGCGAGGCCTGAAAACTGTCACATGAGGGTGGAAGGGGAGGGTTCCTGACCCTTTGTTGCTCTGACCAAGAACTTGCGCAGGTTTTGTTTTTTTCAGCATGGCAAACTGCCATAGGAACAAGAGAAATGTATGTATTCACAGTGAAGGGGGAGGCCTATCAAACAAGCCTTGTAATCCCCTTTCACTTCTGCTTGCAAAAAAAGTACCATTCTGTTGCTTTTACTTTGGGGTCCAATAAGCATGGGGATGCAGATGTACTGCTTAAATAGATACTAAAGCTTTTTTTTCTTAATTAAAATAGATTTATTCTTACCTGCTCTGTGCAAAGATCTTGCACAGAGCAGTTCCTATCTTTTTTTATTTTTTTTTTTATTTTAGCGGTGCCCCCCATTGCATGCTCCCAAGGCAGGAGCGTGCCTGCGGTTCGGCTATGCCCCTCCGCTCCTTCCTTCCTGTTTCCTCACAGGATTTGACTGACAGCATTTTGATCAGAGGAGACCTAAATGTTGGGGGGGGGGCGTAGAAAAGGTAGTTAAATGTTTTTTACCTTAATGCAGGGAATGCATTAAGGTAAAAAATGTTTAAACTTTAAAACCAGTTTACATTAGAATTAAGTCAGGTCAGCAGCATAATTTGCTTTATGGAATGTGAAACCTAAAGTGTCGTCGGTGCTCCTAGCCGCTGCCGAGTTCCCCCAAAATGAGCAACTTGCTATGTGGGCAGCCAATTTGCTGCTCTGCGTCCATTATGACCTGGAACCGAGGCTTGGCGCTCTTTCTGCTCACTGACTTTGAGGGCAGCAGGAGCCAATGGCGCTCTTGCTGCTATCTCAGCCATTGAGGGAGAGTCCTGGACAGCTGACACTCGTGCAACATCGCTGGATCGAGATTGGGCTCAGTTAAGTATTAGGGGGCTGCTGCACACAGGTTTTTTTTTATTTTAATGCATAGAATACATTAAGATAAAAAAACCTTCTGCCTTTACAACCAAGTATGTACAAAAAGAAACTGCTGCTCACAGGTGATGTTTGCTGGACATGATGCTCAGACTACACAGCAATTGAGGTGCACACCCTGCCACTGCTGCAGACTCTCGGGTATACAAATGATTGGATGGCTGCACACTCAATACTTGCAAAAACGGCTTTATTGTAGTACAAAGTCCATAAAAAAGTTGTGGTTGTTTTCATGGACTTTGTTCTACAATAAAGACATTTTTTGCAAGTTGAGTGTGCAGCCATCCAATCATTTGTATCCCTTTACAACCACATTAAGCTGGCCATACAGTGAGTTAATTTTGGCCAGTTCCTGATGAACCAGCCAAATATGTCTGTGTGTGGCTCTGTCACCTGCTTCACACCTGCCATCCCTTGAACTGAAGGAGCTGGGTAGAAATGTGTCAGCTGAACAGCGCCTGCATCCAATCCAATCCAATGCAGGCACTGTTGGGGGTATATTGCTAGCCAGGGCCAGCCGTCGGAGTACAATCACTGCGACTGGAAAATTTTTGTTCGGTGAATGTTTTCTCAGTTAACTAAAAGCAGAGAACCTTTTTGATGGGCTTATTTGTTCCACTTTTGCCACATCTGTGTAAAAAATGAAGAAAAATAACAGCACGGTCTCCCCAACAAAAGTGCTTTTAATGGAAGCCATGCTCATATTCTCTGTCAGACTGTGGACCTGGCCAGTCATTTTGTTTACCTTTCTGATCCAAAGTAAAGCAACAATGAAATATTGTCTGTTTCACATCACAATGCAGAGGTGAGAAATCAAGATTTAATAACACATTATTCAATCCGTAATTATACAGCTGGTGCAAGCCGCTAAGTTATTCTAATGAAGGCACTACAACTGTACTTTTCTTCTTCGCCCCCTCCCAAATGCTTTTTCTTTTGTGTATAGATTATACATAAAAGTCTTTTCCTCTTTTATTCAGTGTATCAAACACACTTTGAAATGCTAATTATTCCATTTACTTTCATTAAAATTCAAATTGCTGAGTGAAGATGTGGATAAGGGTCGCAGAATAATCAATCTGAAGTGAAGATATTGCCTCAATTATGCCTCTGTCTTTAACAAGGAAATCAGCACTCTCTGATCCTTGCTGACGGAGGTAGAGTGCAATGTTCTGATTGTGGCCTGCATTTAATGGGCTATTTCTTATTCTGTTTTGTGCCCCTTTGACCACAGGAGAATCCTGGTAGTCAATTAAGGGTTATAAATGGAGAAAGAGTAACCTTTTATTTCCTGTGAAGTTCCCCAATAAAAATGACAAATCTGAGGAAGTTGTGTTCAGCCATGAATAACATTTGCTGCAAGCTCTTAGCACACAAGTAGGAGGGGAGGAGGCTCTTCCTCTTTTATCAGAGATATACAGTATATATAGGCATGCATGCATTCAGTATGTACTTGGTAAGGGGGGGGGGGGGGGGGGGGAGAATCATTTCATGTGTACTTAGACTCATTTTGTAACCCACATTGAAAGAAAGAAAAAAGGCTGTGGCTGATGGAAATATGAGTACCTTCTAATGACTGAATAATCAACTTTTAGCCCTTACCCGAGTGACAAAATTTTGCTTCCAAGGTAGACTTATCTGGTGAAGCTGAGTACATCTCTGGAACACTTCCAAATTTTGCCATGTTTTATATCTTTAACATACTAAGTTCAGGAAAATAACTGACGTACCAGAAAAATAGTATGGCCCAACCTTCCTCTTGGACATGTCAACAGAGCTTGAATTCCCAGTTTTTTTTTTTTTTTTTTCTTTACTGCAACCTGTGGTTGCAAGAAAGAAAATCGCTCCATCTATGGCAGACAAGTGGCTAAATCTCTATTCAACAGCTGTAAAAAGAAGTTGCAGAATTACAAAAAAGTGTTTTCTAGTTGCTGATCTACATATCTTTACATTTTAGTAAAACAGCAAAAATGTATGGTACATACTTTATTAAGGCTTGGTTCACACCTCCTTGGCGTGGTTGCAGGAATTGCAGCGATACCCGCAGTAAAAACGTGCTGCTCTTTGAAACCATGCAGGGCTGCCATTGATTTTGAATGGAACCCCCACAGTGTGGGTGCAGGAACAGCAGGAAAATTGCATGGTCAAAATTATCATGCGATTCCTGTGCAGGCCGTGGTTTGAAAAAGGTGCATACACCTTTTTCTGTGGAAAACACAGGCATGACAGCCCATTGAAATGAATGGGCTGCCATGCCTGCGCAAACGAGGCCTGCAAAAATGCACATATGTGACCCTAGGGTCAGAATGTACGTTCTCAAAGAAAATGCACTATATTTTCTGTTTAAGCCAATGTTCTTTCAAGTACATAATCTGAAATAAAAAAAAATGCATAAAAACGAAGATCAAAGCTTTCTTTTTCTGCTTTCTTTCAACATGTTTCTACATGGGGGGGGGGGGGGACCCTAGTTCATAAAGCTTTGTTTTCTGTCTGGAAGAAACTCTCCCAATCTTCTCTGTGACCCTAAAGCTATTCCTGTGCGTTACAGTAGAGCAGTCTGCCTCAAGTAGGCTGTAGATTTTGCACAAGCACCTTTCCACAGGTTATTTGGTCTTCTTTCTTTGGGGACAAAGTCCTGTTCTGAGTGGTACAGTTCTGAGGTCTGTGAAGTGAATCATCCGTGTGCTCTCCCTTTTTCATACAGTGTTTCAGAGACACAGAAGTAATGAGGTGCAGGCTTTATGCCTGCACCACTCTTCTAAGCTGAGAACACAAAGCCGATGCTGCTCCTAATTGATAAAAGGGTGCATCTGCTCCTAATTGACAAAAGGTGAGTGTTCTAGATTAACACTTTTGGTGATCTTTACCCCCTGTATTTTCTCCTAATATTAAATTTCCACATCTTCTTCCAAGCATTTATCTGAAGTATGGTTCCTTTCTTGAAAAAGGATCAATATTATACTGATTTAAGTTTAAGGTTCCCCTAGCTCCCGTTGATCTAAGCAGCCATTGAGCCACACATTGCGAACATGTTTGTTCATTACTATGCATTTTTTTTTCCTTCTTCTTGAGCCTGCAATTGGAACAGATTGCATGTTCTGCACTGTTGATTCGCATACTGCAGATCTTAAACAACAATTTGTTTGCTGGCGGTGAAAAGGTTTAAAAACAATGTTTTCCTGAAGCCTGTAAAGATTTGTCTGTTGGGTTTGTGTTTTTCCCCTTTTTTTTTTTTTCTGTAATAAACCATGCCATATCAATACTGTAATACACAGTAAACGCTTTTTGTTGCATCTTTATTTTTTTCAGAGAGCCATAGGCAAAACAAATTCGATTTTTAAAATGGAAAACTTTTTAGGTTATGTTAAAGTGGAAGCCCATGCAAAAATTTAAAATCCCTACATCTATAGACACCACGGATCTAACACAAACCTTTCTATCCTGTAAAGCAAAAAATGAGTACACATACCTTTTTGGAAGCTGATCTGGCCCACTCCGATCCAATCTCCAGAGGCGGAAGCTCTACAGAGGACACGGCCGACAATGGCTGTGAATTGAATGGGAAGTGATGTCGCCTATAGAGTTACTATGGGGATTTCGTTGTCGTCCATCTCCTCTGCCACCCACCTCCTGCAGTGAAGGCACGGCTGACAGTTCAGCGTGGGATCTGGTCAGAACAGGTCAGATCGGCTTCCAGCTTATACAAATTTTTTTTTTTTCTTTACAGGGATAGAGAGGTTAGTGTTAGATCCGTGGTGTCTATAGATGCAGGGATTTTAGTTTTTGCACGGACTTCCGCTTTAAACTCTCTAACCTACCAAGTTTTGGCAATGGACAGGGAATGGTTCCCTATATTTTTATTTATTTATTTTTTCCTTGAGTTTTAGACTTGGGAGTCTGACAACTAAAGCTAATGCTGTTAACCCAATAGTAGATTATTTTGGGCGATTTGTGGAGAAGGCACACCAGAGAGGAGAACCAGGAACTGCAGTTCACAGTGGAGGACTGTCTGTCACAGACAGTGATGAGGGCCTAGTAGGGGAAAACTCTGCCTTGCTCCACCCAAGATGAAAAAAGAGCCTTTTATATACGTATAGAATTCAGGTATTCCAGATCCAGGGGACCTTTTTTCATTGACCAGACTAAAGCCTCGTACACACGATTTTCGGATGGCCGTTCATTCCTTTTTTTTTTTTTTTGTTGCATGCTCGTCTCATGGCAAAGGTAAAGAGGTTACTCGCCATATGAAAATTCTCGTACGACCGGATACAACTTCAGAAGTGGCATAATGTGCTGAATAGCTTTGTACGTATTCTTTCGTTTCTGAGCATGCGTAGTCTTGCTATCACAATTTTTTTTCAGACGAAAACCGTACCAATTTAAAAGCAAAATCAGACGTTGAGTTCATGTGCAACAAAAATTCAGTCGGGCTGTGAATGGCCTGGCAATCTTCGCGCGCGCCATGATTGGCCGCTTAGTCACCTGGGACCTGTAATGGGTCCCAGGTGATTGACAAGAGGGAGGGAGCAGAGCCAAGTCCTTCCTGTGCCGAGGGGCAAGTGATGTCACCAGCTCTGGCACTGAAAAAGGCAGACTACGAGGGACCCCCTAGCAACAGGCATTTAGAGGTGAGTTTAAAAAAAAAATTTGGAATATTTTTTTTTTTTTTTGTTGGAACACCACTTTAAAAAAACCCTGTGTGGCAGCCTCCACAGCACCCCCCTAATCACTCACCTGAGTCCCTTTTCTCTGCAGCGTTGTCCACGAGTTTTGGCTGTCCCAGACACTCCCCCTGATTGGCTGAGACACAGCATCCATGCCATTGGCTCCTGTGGCTGTCGCTCAAAATCAGTCAGCCAGGGGAGAGAGGGGTGAGGGCCGGGGCTTCGTGTTTGAATGAATACACAGAGCTCTGACTCGGCTCGGGTGCCCCCTGTAGCAAGCTGAGGGAGCACCCACCAAAAGCAGGGGCCAGGAGAGCAGAATAGGGACCTGAAAAGAGGATCCAGGCTGCTCTGTGCAAATCCAACTGCACAGAGTAGGTAAGTATAACATGTTTGTTTAAAAAAAAAAAAAGAGCGTTTACAGTCACATTAGATATCAGGGAAAATATTGTTATAATTTTCCATCCATAAATGATGTGTGGTACTTTAGTTCCACACTACTTGCTCCATGTCTGTATAAGACCTCAGTACTTTATACAGCTAAAATATTCAGGAACAGATTTTTGCTTTTAAAATGCCTCGCAAAACACTAACTGTGTTAATAATGATTATTTTTTTGTGAGCGCCCTTTTTCCTTTGTAACCATCGCCATTTCCAAGCATGTTTCTTCAATCTGCCTTTTGTTCATAAAGATGAGGGCAGCTTTCCAAATCTTAACTATGGGTGAATGGGCCTTTTTGTAATGTGGTGTCCCCCTCCCGTAATATCAGAATTCTGTTTGGTTTTCCAGGACTGAGCTAAAGTCTCAATCAGCATTTTACATACATACTTTAAACAGACTTAAGTTAATCAGGCACTTGTTATTTTATAGCAGGAACTAGTGATGTTATCATTGGATATATACTTGTGCAGTATCTCTTCTGCTCTCAAAATTATTAATCTGGAGAACCTGTGTTTCCAGGGGTACAAATACTGCTGAACTGACATCACAAAGTACAAATACCATTTTTTTTTTTTTTTTTTGCAGTTTAATTTTGAAGTTGGGCATTGGCATACATGTAATTAACCTTTCTAGAACAGTTAGGCTTCAAGTACACTTGCACTACTTTGACAGCCAGCTGCGGGAAAATGCAAAATCACGCAATGTTTTTACTGCTATTTTGTGGCCAGCGGTCAAAAACGTTCCTATCCTGAATGCGATTCTTCGGTGTTCAGGAGAGGGAGGTTGAACCTCCTCTAACCTCAGCAGCTCCTAAGCGATCCTAAAAGCCTATGTGTACATGGACACACAGGCTTTTGTGGAGTTGAGTTTAGGAGCTTTTGACAAAAAAACACCAAAAGCTCCTAAACTCAAATTTAGGAGCTGCTAGTTTACATGGAACCTTAGGCATGTGCTGGCTGTCGTAGTCTTTGATGCTGAGTATAGAATGTTCATGTTTTTTCTGGCAAGTCTATGATGGTATAGAGATTTCAGCTTGGTGTCCTGCTGCAATCGACTGACTACTGATTATATTGCCAGTAAATTAATTGCTGCTGTACAAGTTTGGCTAAGCAATGGCATACACCAATACCAGCACTGGCAAATACCATATAATTGATTGGGCAGTTAAATTGCGCAGCAGGAACATGCACAATTTAATGACCTATATCAAAAGATGCAGCGGGCCTTCTCAGGAAGGCAATAGTGTCCATTACAACCAGCTCCTCTTTTAAAGCGTTTGGTAACCCCAATAAAAACAGATCCTGTCCCTTTAAAGCATTTTATACAGCACAGTGCTTGTGCTTTGCCATTTGGCCCCCTGTAATACCTGGCTGATCCTGCCAGCTTTGTGCCCTCCCCTATGTAAACTGACCACGGTTCATCATTCCTGCAGAGCCCTGACACTGGTCAGTTTACGTGCCTCTGTCATCCGCAGGCCCTCCTGTCGTCCTCTGTGCTCCTGCTGCTCTCATAACTGTTAAAGATTTATATAAGCCCCTCTGTGTCCTAATAACAAGTGCTCCTGTCTGTGTGCTTTATTAAAAAAAAAATGCCTCCTTAACCCGATTTCACAGCGGTTCCCCGTGATCAGGTGACCAGCTGGCTTTCTCTCCAGCTCGCGTCCTGGCTGATGTCAGGGGAGGGGGGGGGGAGATGTCAGCCCCGCCCACTGCATCTGTCAGCCGGGTAGAGGTGAGAGACGGCCGGTGACGTGATCGCAAAGAACCCCTGTGAAAGGCTTTTTTTTTTTTTTCTTTTCAAATAAGTTTTATTAGTTATCTCAGCAGATTTAAAAACAAAAGCGGAACACAGTAAATTCCGGTAATACTAGAACAGGGATATAGAGCAAGTATAGACCTTTTAGTAGTTAGTGGTGTAAGATCATTGTTAAGTCAAAATATGAACTGTTAGATGGTAAATGAGGTTTGCCATAAGCTAGGTGAAAGCCTATGGAGTATATGAAAAATGTAAGAGAGGAGGGGAAAGAGAGAGATATGAAGGAATGAGAAAGTAAAGGAGGAATGGTAAAGTAAAGTAGTAGCTCAACCATCGGCTCAGGACGGGTCCTCCCGATGATGCCACACCACCCGGACCTTATGCATTTCCAGCCTATCCTGCAATCTAGCTGTAATTTTTTTTCCATTAGCTCCACGTCTTTTATTCTGGCGTACAGAGTGTCTTGGGAGAGTGGGGAGCGCTGCTTCCAGTTGAAAGCAAATAATAATAAATAAAAATAAATAACTGCGCTAAATACTAATGAAACACGTGAAGCAATCTCGAAAGCTTCCGTTAGGAAGTACATATAAAAATGCAAAAACGTTAAGGAATGTAAAAATTGTGAAAAATACATGGGTCTACACGTGCGTAAGAATCAAACATAAGTGTCCATATATAGTAACAGAAAATGAAATGTGAGGTATTTGTCTAAATCCAACCGGAGTCAATGGTATAAAAATGTGAGTGACACCCCATACAGTATCCGCAAATACCCAATAATTGCGCTTACCGCAAGGCAAGCAAACACCAGCCTGTATCACGTCTTGGTATAGAGAATCCTGATAGTGCTCTTTAACTGTATTCATCATAGCTGAAGGAATGTAATGAAGACACCAGACTTCCATCTCATAGACATGTAAATAAAAAGGAACTGGCCATAGTGTAATACTGCCAAACTAATTAAAGTTAAAGAAGGTAGAAAACTTACACTAGTGCATAAAGGTACAGCAGGAAAAGAAAACCCGGAGTGAACACTAACAAGCTCCGTAGTGAAGATGAGACCCCACACTCCGTGCAAATAATGCGCTTACCCCAAGGCAAGCAACAACAGCTTGTGTTCAGTATCAGTTTAACACACCACACTACGTGATCCACCACCAGGCAAATAATGCACTTACCGCAAGGCAAGCCAACAACAGCTTGTATTCAATGGCTGTATGAGAGATCCACTGACGTTCTGGACTGCTTGCGGCAGGAACCGGAGGATACAGCAGGGACTCCAAAATGACATCTCACAAGCATGTGAATAAAAAGGAACTGGCCATAGTGTAATACTGATAAAAACGATTTAATAGATAAAAGTAGAAAACTCACATGAGTATATAAAAGTACAGCAAACAGCCGCCGGCTGTTTCACCACAAATGGCGTCGTCTGGGGAACGGGCGACGCTTTGAGTCATCGCCCCCAGACGACGTCATTTGTGGTGAAACGTACGACGGGAGGTTGACGCTCTGACGTCATCGCCATTTTCAGTGTGGACGGGTGCTCGCTATGCCGGCCGGCTGTTTGCTGTACTTTTATATACTCATGTGAGTTTTCTACTTTTATCTATTAAATCGTTTTTATCAGTATTACACTATGGCCAGTTCCTTTTTATTTGCATGTCTATGAGGTGGAAGTCTGGTGTCCTCATTACATTCCTTCAGCTATGATGAATACAGTTTAAGAGCACTATCAGGATTCTCTATACCAAGACGTGATACAGGCTGGTCTTTGCTTGCCTTGCGGTAAGCGCAATTATTGGGTATTTGCGGATACTGTATGGGGTGTCACTCACATTTTTATACCATTGACTCTGGTTGGATTCACCCAAGGGGTCTCTTTTGGACTGATTTCAGACCAATACCTCACATTTCATTTTCTGTTACTATACATGGACACTTATATATGGACACTTATGTTTGATTCATACGCACATGTGTAGACCCATGTATTTTTCACAATTTTTACATTCCTTAACGTTTTTGCATTTTTATATGTACTTCCTAACGGAAGCTTTCGAGATTGCTTCACGTGTTTCATTTGTATTTAGCGCGGTTATTTCTTTTTTATTAGTTATTTTGGTGCACATCTCACTGTTTAACTGCTGCTTTTTGGGGGGTTATTTTCTATAGGTAGCGCAGTATTTCTTTGTTTGTGTTTTTTTTTTTTTTTATGATTTTTCCAGTTGAAAGCAACCAGACATTGTACGGCTGTAACTATATGGCCTCATACACACGAGACGCCGGTGCAAACTCTGCTGAACACATGTTTTTAAAAGCTGAAACCGGCGTTTAGAAACGCCCGTTTTGCTGCGTTTAGCCGCGTTTTACCACGTTTGCGACTAAAAGCGTCTGCAGAGAATGACATTTTCCGACCTGAATTTGGGGCCCCATATCTCGGGGCCACTTGGTGCTAGGAACCCCAAATTTAGATATGTTTTATAGTGTTAGTCCAACTCTGTTAGCACACCAAATTTGGGGTTCCTAGCACCAAGTGGCCCCGAGAAATTAGAGTTGCAAAATGTCAAGCACTTCTGCAGTAGAGAATAACATTTTGTCACCCGACTTTGGGGCCCCATATCTCGGGCCACTTGGTGCTAGGAACCCCACATTTGGATATGTTGTAGTGCTAGTTCCACTGTTTGCACATAAAATGTTCCTTTAAAAACAATTATAAACGCGGTACCGGCGTTTAGCCGCGTTTGGCGTCTGAAGCGTGAAAAACTTGCATCTGAACCCATTTTTTTGCTTCTGGAAAAACGAGGTTAAACCCAACTGCCCAATAATGCCAAAAAACGAGACTGTGTACATGGACACATAGGATAACATTGAATGGGTTCAGGAGCAGTTGAAAAAAGTGTCCAACTGCCTCTGAACATGCGTTTAACAGCGTCTTGTGTGCATGAGGCCTATGTCGCAGTAGCTTCTTGGATGGTTTGGCAATTTTTAATGGTGACCCACTAAGCAGGAAGAATTTTGGCGTCGTGGGGACCTGTACCTCAAAGAGGCGAGACAACAAGTGCTGCGTCGTAGTCCAGAAGGGCACTATCATGGGGCAACACCAGTAAATATGGTAGAGGGTACCTTTTTGTCTCCCTGACAGCGCCACCACCGATCAGAGCTAGAGGGATAGATAACGTGGAGTATGTCCAGTACCAAAAATAAAGGATTTTATAAGCATTTTCCTTGTAGAGAGTACAAAAGGAGCTCTTGGCTGCCTGGGACCAGATCGTCTGCCACGTCATCTCAGGGATTTCTTCTCCCAGTAGCTTTCTCAGCGAAGCATATAGGCATGTTTACCCTGGTTTGGTATAGAGAAGGAGTTAAGTATGTCGGAGATTAGGCCCCGGCATGCAGATTCCTCCAATATTATGCTCTCGAAGGGGGGTGGCACTGAGAATTGTAAATTTGAGGCAAAGGTTTGGGCATAGTGGTGTATTTGCAGATATCCATAGAACACCTGACAAGGTAAGTCCTATTTTTCCTGGAGTTCAGTTAACGTTAGTAATTTACGTGATCTAGGGTCTATCAAGTGACCAAAGTGGAATAAATTCCATGTTGCCCAGGGTGAGGACATCTGGTGAGACTAGCAGGCATCTTGGGATAGCAGAGAAAAGAGGTCAGCAGCGACTTTGCTAAGCTCTTGTTCGTGGGAGAGTATGCGCCAGAGCAATCTAAGTTGAGACTTGGACCCCAAAAGCCTACCAGGGTCTACCTCTGCATTCGCATTCCAGAGTAAACTATTTAGGTGGATAGGCGCACACCATATCTTTTCAATCTCTGCCCATTTATTGTAAGATCGTTGAGGGAACCAGGAGGTCATGGTGCGCAATTGGGTTGCTTGTTAGTATTTTACCAGGTTAGGGATTGATAGTCCCCCGTCGGAGCCGGGCACCATTAAAACAGAACGGGGTATCCTGTGCCTCTTGTAGTTCCAGACAAAGCAGATTAAATCAGCTTGAAGTTTTCTTAAATGTGCATAAGGGATGGGCAGTGTCTGAAATGGATGCAAGAGTTTAGGGAGACTGGTCATATTCAGAGGCCACTCGTCCCAGGAGGGAAATGTGGTGGGTCTTCCATTTTTGCAGTAGATCTCTTATGGAGCGACACAGGGGCGGGAAGTTTGCTTGGTATAAGGTGGCGAAGGTCTGGGTAATATGAACCCCTAAATATTTCAGAGCAGAGGTCTTCCAATTATAGGGGAAACATGTTTACAGGTGGTGGACTTCGGCTGCAGGGATGTTAAGAGTGCCTCTGATTTGGTTGCATTTATTTTATAACCCAAGAGGGACCTATAGATTTCGAGTTCAGCATGCAAGTTAGGTAGGGAAATCCTGGGCGGAGTCAAGGCGAGTATAACATCTGCGAACAGTGACCGCTAAAACTCTTTCCCTCTGACCTTATTACCCTTGTCATAGTATAGTTGTCTTGGCCTAGTCTGAGCCTTTTGTACTTGGCCTAGTGTCTGGTCTTTGAGTCATGCGGAGACAGTCAATTTTTTTTTTGAGTAGGGGAAGAGAAGCGGAGGTTTGTAGCCGAAGTTCCAGTGCCCTCTCAGCCAAAGTGAGTTCAATGCAGCGACCTCGAACTGCCTTATGGGCTTGCCAGAGGGGGAAGAGGATATATTCTGGGTGGTGTTCTCTGTAGAGTTTCAGTGTATATTCTAATTCCATTTTTGAGGGGAGGTGTTGTAAGAGGAAGTTATTCAGCTGCCAATGACATGGCTTACATTTTGGGGTACCTAAGTCCAGTGTGAGTAGGATGGGGGCATGGTCAGGCTAGGAGATTCTGTGTGGAGCAGCTGATGCGCAACGTGGCATTGATAACAAAGAGGTAGTCAATACAGGAATACATACGGGGGATAAAATGTATACTGCTGATCCCTGTGGTGGAGAACCTGCCAGGAGTCAAAAAGTACATATCGCCTAGTGAGATGACGGAAGAGTTTTAAGTCTCTAGAGGCTCGGGTTCGCGAATCACTAGGGTTCACCACGTGGCGGTCAAGCACCGAGGAATGGGATAAGTTAGCCCCCCACCTACAATTAAGAATTCATTGGGTGTCCAAAAGACATGTGCAGACACTTTTAGTTAGAAAGTTGATCTGGTGGTCATTCGGGGCATAGAGGGCTGCCTGTGTCTGCCATTTTACGCGCAGGATAATAAAGTGTCAATGTAAGAGCATGTAAATGGGGATCCATGTGGGAATCCACGTTTAAAAAGTATAGCTACATCGGCACGTTTGCGGGGGTTAAACTCCTGATAAACCCGAGGGTAGTGTCTGGAAGCGAATGCGAAGGAATCCCCCTTGTTAAAGTGGGTCTCCTGAATCAGAATATCTGCCCCCAACTGCCTGAACTCTAAGCGTCAGATGTCTTTCTGTCTAGTCTTAGCCATGGGGTTGCGTATAGGCAAACATAAAAGCACTTATCTGGTCTATCTGGAGGAATGCCATGGTACAGAGGCCGGGAGTGCGCCATATATATATCCTCCCTGCCAAGAATAGGAAACAGTACAGGGAGATGCAGAAAACCGCTGTTCTGTGTCCCCCTGGCCTGTTTCCTATTCCTCCCTAAGGGGGCCGTGTGCAAGTCTGTAGGGTGAGCCAGGAATGTCAGCCAGGGGGAATCTCAAACCCCCCAGTGGGTATGACAGAAGGAGAGGCCCTACTTCAGTCAGCCATTTTTTTGTTTGGTAGCTTTATAGGGGGTGTCTGGACCTCGGGAGCGTTTAGTTGGGAAACCACCTGCCAGACCGTGGGTGGTGACGGTGGGGTGGCTACCAAGTCCCACTCCGGGAGTTGGGGGACAGGGATCCCCAGAATATCGCAGAAAGCTTCTAGGTCTTCTGGATAGCGTAGCATGGCAGATTGTCCTTGACATCTTGCTATGAGGCTGAAAGGAAATCCCCATCGGTAGTTGATGTCCTCTTCCTGCAGCGTATGGAGAAGGGGTTGGAGGAGCCTGCGCTTTTGTATGGTGATCCAAGAGCGGTCCGGGTACAGCTGTACCTGTGTCAAAAACTACTTTGCGAATGGAGCAGCCTTTGCGCATGATATCTTCTTTCAGAGGGTAAGAGTGAACTTTACAGATGACATTGCGGGGTTTGGAGGCAGAACTCTTAGGGCGCAGGGCTCGGTGCGCTCTATCCATTTCAATGTGTTTGGTAGGTGGGTTACCCAAAAGATCATTAAATAAGGTTTGCAGGGTGGTTTGCAGGTCTTCGGGGCCCTCTGATTCAGGTAGGCCCCTGACACGGATTTTCCTGCGTTCCCGGTTGTCCAGGACCTCAACATGGCCCTGCATATCTCTCAGTAGTATGCGATGGTCTGCACCATGTAGTTGAGTGCGATTGTACTGCCAGTTTAGTCTCTTGGATTTCCTCCTCTGCCATCTCCACTCTATCTGCTAAGTGCTTGAAATTGGCATGCAGTGTTTGAATCTCTGCACGGCAAAAGTGAATTTACCATCCTCAATAAGTTGTTTTAAAGTCCTCTTTGGTCGGTATGACTTGGCGATATGATTGCTAAGAGGGGAGCACCTGATGGTGGGGGCCCACTGCCACCTGTAGTGACAAGAAGTGAGGAGGAGAGGGTGGCAATTAAGGCCGCAGGGTGGTTGCGTTCTGGGTCTGGATGTTTGGGCCTCGTTTGGGAGTCCCACGGGTCACACCAAGGCTTGGGACAGAGAGGAGGCCTGCATTACTAGGTCCCCCTGTATGAGCGGGGGGCCTGGAGAGCTTACAGCCTGGGCATAGGTAGTGAGGACGTCAGCACCCCTTCCAGAGGAGTTGGGGTCTCTGAAGCGGGACTGCCTCTGATTTGGGGGAGGCAGGAGCAGAAGAGTAGGCCAGGTGTGGTGCGAGTCCACTGAAGGAGAGGGAGAGCTGGGTCTCACAGTGGTTAAGCTGGGGTCTGATGCTGTGCGCAGCAGCTGCGGGAAGGCATCTGTACACTGTGTGTAGGAGGCGGGGGTCAGGCCCAGTACAGCGGGCTGCGGCCCGATAATCAGGGTGCTGGGGGAGACTCACTGTGTCAAACGGTGGAAGTTGGATCCTGGACACCAGCTGTGTACACTCGGGTGTGCCCCGATATTGAGCTGGAGCTTGAGAGGCAGGCTGTGGTGGAGTCTGCCTGTGTGAGGTAGAGGCGGCCGGCACCATCTTGTCTGTCCCGCCGGGCAACATGGGAAGCGATGTAAAATCGATGCGGCAGGTCGTGGAAGATCTGGGGGGAGGTTGAGATAATCCCCCGCGATTTGGAGGAGCGGATTCTCTTGGATCCACCCATGTACGGGTCCAGAAAGTCCCCTTAAAAGGCCATGGAGCTGTGTGCTATGAGAGCTAGGAGCTCAGGCGTCCATGCAGGTCGACTTCCGGTCATGCCCCCCCTGGAGGCGTTATTCAAATAAAACGCACAGACTGGAGCACTTGTTAGGACACAGAGGGGCTTATATAAAGTTTTATATAAGTGGGTTAACCACTTTAAGGCACTGTAAATGTGTGTGTGTGTGTGTGTGTGTGTGTGTGTGTGTGCCCTGAACAATGATGAACAAGGAGTCAAAAAAAAATAATTTAACTGCTTTTTTTTTTTTTTTTTTTTTTTTTAAGGGTTTCCATAGACCAGGAACATTTCAGACTTGGTACTCTAGTGTGGCTTATAGTTCTTTAAAATTATTCATACAGCAATCACTCAGTTTTGTTTGTGCACATCAACTTTCACTGTACTGTTATTTTTGACCACTATCTTAAAAGGCATCCATGTAGTTTTATGGTGTTTCTTTGTGGTTATTAGTGCCATGTAGGTCCTAAGCTTTATGCACTCTTCCTTGCATGGTATATGCTCTTGAATACAAGTTAAGGCCTCACAGCTGGGAATTACAGATTTTGTCACGCCTACCACATGCAAAAAATAACTCAACCTGGCCTACACTGGCCAATTAAATGATTGCAAAAAGCATTCTGGTTATATTTGCTATTTAGGTCTTCAAGGGAAAAAAAAGCTTTTCAGAAAAATCATGCTGTCCAGGTGGGGAAGAAAGGCGTTTTAGCAATCCATATGCTGAACCTCCATTTTTAGCGGTGACATTTTAATGATGGGAAGCCTGCAAAATTATTTGCCATCAATTGTGAAGGCAATAACAAGCCTTGGTGGTTTTTCATACTCTGTGTTAAGTGCTTTCAGAATGACAGCGTAAACTGTGTCAGAGAACTCCAAGGAAGTAAAACTGATTAAAATGTTCATGCTTGAATGCTGCTGATGGAATAGTTCATTTGGACTTTCCATACCTCCTGCAGCTCAAGCTGAAATATTAAAATTCAGTGGATTTAAATCTCTCTCCCCCCTCAGCTCAGGGAAAAAAAACATTACATTTTAATAGGTTTTAAACTCATAATTCATTGGTTTGAAGCAGCACATATTAAATCTATTTAAATATTACTTAGGTGGTGACTTAAATGATTTTTGTCTCTTAATATTCCTTGCTCCAAATTTATAACAGAATTTGTTTACATGGAATGTGAAAAAAATGAAGGGAGGGGGGTGTCTGGGGCTTTCAAAAGCTTATGCCAGCCCATACAGGTTGTATATGTATGTATGTATGTATGTATGTGTGTGTGTGTATGTATATATGTATGTGTGTATGTATGTATGTATATATATATATATATATATATATATGTATGTATGTATGTATGTATATGTATGTATGTATGTGTATATATATATACACACATATTATAAATATTTTTTTAATAGTGCAATACTCCATATTAATGCTATGTATATAAATAAACTAAAATTTGGTGAGCTTTAATTTAAGGGGTTGAACATTACTATCAATTACAAATTTTAGGAACTACAACCATTTTTATACACAGCCCCCCTATTTTAGGGCCTCAAATGTAACTGGACAAATAAATATAATCATAAATATAGTTGGAGAATTCTTTACTGGCAATGACTGCCTACAGTCTGGAACCCAACGACTGGGTTTCCTCCTTTCTAAAGCTTTGCCATGCTCTAACTGCAGCTGTCTTCAGTTGTTCTTTGTGGGTCTTTCTGCCTTTTTCAGTTTTGCCTTCAAGTGAAATAAATGCACAATTTGGGTTGTGATCAGGTGATTGACTCGGCCATTGCAGAATATTACACTTATTTTCCTTCAAAAGCTTCTTATGGGGTTGCTTTTGCAGTGTGTTTTGGTTAATTGTATATCTGTACTGTGAAGCGCCGTCCAATCAACTTTGCTGCATTTGGCTAAATCTGGGCTGACAGTATATCTCTAAACACTGCAGAATTCATCAGGCTGCCTCTGCCTTATGTCACATCATCAATAAACACCAATGACCCAGTGCCACTGGAAGCCATGCATGCCCATGCTATCACACTGCAAGCTCCACCATGTTTTACAGATGATGATTGCTTTGGATCATGAGTTGTTCCAAGCCTTTTCCACACTTTTTTATTTTTTTTCTTTCCGTCATTCTGGTACAGATCTTCGTTTCATTCGTCCAAAGAATGCTTTTCAAGAACTGGTCTGGCTTTTTTAGATGTAGTTTGGCAAAGTCTAATCTGGCTTTTCTATTCTTTAGGCTTATGAATGGTTTGCACCTTGTGGTGAACCCTCTATTTGCTCTTGTGAAGTCTTCTCTTGATTGCAGACTTTGACAATGATACGCCCACCTCCTGGAGAGTGCCCTTCACTTGTCTGGATTTTGTGAAATGGGTTTTTCTTTACCATAGAGGGGATCCTGCAATCATCCACCACTGTTGTCGTCCATGGACATCCAGGCCTTTTTATGCTGCTGAGCTCACCAGTGCGTTCTTTTCTCAGAATGTACCAAACTTGATTTGGCCACTACTAATGTTGCTGCTATTGCTCTGACTTGTTTTTTGAAGCCTTACAATGGCCTGTTTCCAAATGCAAATACCACACTTAGAATCAACTCCCGACCTTTTACCTGCTTAATTGATGAAGAAATAACAAAGCAGCAGCCCACACCTGGCCATGAAACCACTTTTGATTCAGTTGTCCAATTACTTTTAGTCCCTGGAAAAAGGGGATGGCTGTTCTTAAGACCTGTAATTCCTAAACTCTTCCTCCAATTTGGACGTACATACACTCAAATTAAACCTGAATGTGCACTTTCAGCCCATATCCATTATATAACTATAGCTTGAATATGTTTTGGTAAATACCTGAAAAATCTAAAATTGTGCCTGTGTCCAAATATATATGGACCTAACTGTATTTTGTTATATCCAAGTGGAAAATACTGTTGATTTTTGTCAGTTGTGAGCTGATTTCTGCTTGTGCCCTCTGCCTATTCACATAAAGGGGTTATGGAAATGAGGAGGTCTATGGTGTTGTAATGCATCAAAAATTAAGTAGGCAGGTCTGGTATCACATACTTTGGAATTCAGAGCTTTGTTGTCAGGTCAAAAAGGATGGCAGGAGCATTCTATAGTTCTGGCACATAAACAGTTTTATTTTTTTGCAGTGTATTTTAAAGGGATACAACATGGGAAAATTTGCATGTAATGCAGAGATATACTAAATGACACACACACACACACACACACACACACACACACACACACACACACACACACACTATGCAATACTGTTAGTAGAGTATGTGCCTTTTACAGAAATGCCCTTCAAAGCAGCTGGAACGGAAGATTTTTGTCTGAACAGCAACTGTATTCAGTGAGGTGCAGCTACTGCTTGGGTATTCTGGTAACTGCCGTTGGCTTTCAGAATAGGTCCCGTTGGAGATCTAAACAGATGGAGGAATCTGTAAAAAAAAAATTTTTACAGTTGGCCTGTATGGCCAGCTTTAGGTCATGTTTTTGCCTTGGGGTGTTGATATAGCACAGTATATATTTGTTGCTGCAATTTGGCTAACTATCTTAAAACCATTAGCCAGTACATGTCCTGCTATTCTGACGCTGCTGCACAGCCACCCTGCCTGACCTAACCTGAACCATAACATTTTTTATGAACCATGATTTTTATAGATCTTAGGTTTGTAAAATGCAGATAAGATCATTGCAGATATCTCTGTCCCTGCACTGTATATTGTGGGAATCTGTTTAATTATGAACAATGGCTTCCCGGAGCACTACAAATTAACTAAAGCAACAGCACAGCAAGCACTGCCGACTTTTAAGCTCTGGTTGATTTCAATATTGGACGTATTCATCTGAAAGGGATATGTGACACTGCATTAATTTACTTGCGTCCGCTTGAGCTATTAGGTTTTATAAACGACAAATCAGCATAGGTGAGAAACCAGCTTGGGAAATTTTGAAAAAGAGCCCAAAGCTCCATCTGCTGCTTCAAGAAGAGAATGCAAAATAACATTCAAGATTTCATATTTACGTGACTAAAAAAATATAAAAATGTAATTTCTTTCCATTGAGCGACACAGAAATTCTTAGGTTATACTGTTGTACACAAGAGAAATGAACGATTGCAACAAAACTGCAGCACAGAATATCCCTACCCATAACCTTCATTCAATAATTTGTTGCCAGTGTCGTAGTTGGCTCTGCTGTTCTCTTTATTTGGAAGATATTTTCTACAATCAATGGCTTCTGGTAGATGACATTGTAGATATATTAAATCCTGCAACTTTCTATTGAGCTAACAAACCACAGGTTTTCCCAGTTTGTCATAGAGAGAACACCAGTGTAGCCTGGGATTTCTGAATGTTTCTTCAGTCGTAAACAGCTACTTGTATATTCAGGCCATGTATGCAAATCCTAAAAAGTCCTCTAGTTAATCAAAGAGCACAGATTCCCAGTTCATTATCTGTGCTTTTCTCTGCAACACACCTGCGGTCAGCCGTGACTACCTGTCTGCGTTCCAGTTCACACAGAACTCCGCTTTTCAGCTCAGGACAATGTCTTGGGATTCCCATTGGAGTTATCGGTTCAGAGCTGAGGCACTTTCTCTATTTCAGTCTTTATGTTGGGTTGAGGTTCTTCTGCTTGACGTACGGAGGCTACCTATATGGTATTTCTGCAGTAGCATCTATATATGGGAACTACACATTCTAGGCTTGTTTATGTACAAGTTGACCATACTACAAAAGGAGGCAGGGAGTAGGGAACGCCGCAGTTCGCTGCTTCTGTCGGCAGATGTCCTATTGTACAAGTTGACCATGTAGGAGACTCCGTTTTATTTATTTTATACTACTGCCAACATAGGGCAAATGGTGCTTTTTATCTTTCCCGGCACCGCTTCCTCGCTAGCTGATGATGCAGCCCCAATTTGAGAGCACATGTGCGTTTCCATTTTCTGGATGATTCTTAAGATGCATGCCAGCCTATTTGGCTGCAGTAGAGTCTTGAGCACTCTGTTTATGCAAGGGACTTGCTTAGTCATTGAAAGTCTTGTCCCTCGATCAAGATTGTGGAACTTTGTGTGATTTGGCTGTCTGTTGTGTTAGACTATCCTGTTGAAAGGTCATATGATTCATATTTAGACAGACCACCGTCCAAACTTTAAGGTCTTAAGAGTCGGGTTCTTTCCTGCAAAGCACACTCTAGTAGACTGCTTCTTGCTATTTTCTGCATTAGGCAACTTTTTCCAGTTCGCAAGGCTATCGCCTGGTTTTCTCCTTTTTGTTCACACAAGCTGGATATTAAAGCCACATCTGTTGCCATGCGTTGGGTCCTTCAGATGGCTGTTTGAACTGGAGCTGCAAACCACCCCCTAGTTTTTGTTTTTTTGTTTTTTCCTCCAAGCCTGTTTAGCCTTTTGTTGCTATGTTGCCCACCCTTTTTTTTTTTTTTTTTTTTTTTTTAGGCTGCCTTTGGACACCCTAAAAAGTGTAATATTTCTAATGTTCTTCAATGGGGGAGAACAAAAGTGTGTGTGTGTGTGGGGGGGGGTGTGTGTGTGTGTGTGTGTGTGTGTTGTGTTTTTTTTTTTTTTCCGTTAATTGTTGCCGGTGTCGGCTGTTGTACCCTAGGCTACCTGTGATATAAGTCCAACAAAAGTGCACACACCGCTCAAGCAATCAAATCGGCAAACCGGTGCAGGTGTTCGCTCCAACTCAGCACCGCCAATAGCGGATATATGAAAGAGGATGGCCGCACACACCGAGATGAATGCTTTTCAGGTTTCTTTGTCACCATGCAAGATAGATGTCACAAGATCATTGTTGACACGTCTAACACGAGCAGTTTGTGCTTGTTCATAAGCATGAACTGCTTGTGTGAAACGCATCAACAGTGTTCCTGTGACATCTCTCTGGCATGGTGACAAAGAAACTTAAAAAGCATTCATCTGGTTGTGGTGTGCGACCATCCTCTTTTGTATTTCTACCTGTGATATAACAGCACACTGATGTCATTGGTCTCCATAACCTCTGATTAAGCCCCCTGTGGTTGTGACGAAACGCATGGGGGTCGTGGCTTGCAGAGAAGCGTATGCAGAGTCAGTTTCTTATCTTTATCTTGCACGCTTGTTGGGAGCGCGTCCTTTCCACATTATTGCATGCTATTTTCTGGGTGAAGACCGCAAGTCGCCGGCACCTTGTCTCCTAGTTTCAAATTGAAGAACTTCCTCCTCCGCTTAGAGTGGTGCTCCGAGGTTAATAGTTGGGTTGCTGCCTGCCCACATACTTTGTATAGAAAAGGTTATGTGAGATATGTAGCTTTTGGAGGTATGCATACTGATCATCTCGGAAGCTACCTCCTGAGAATTTTCCAAGCCTAGTGATGTCAGAGTCTTAAAGTGTTGCTGAACTCACAACAGTAAAATTGGTCTATTTATGCAGTAAAGCATGCTTGTTAAACTCGCTGTGTAACCTAAGGGGTTAATACTGTGCATTGTGTAAAGCCCATTTGATCCTGCCTACTCTGGTCCTCCCCTTCTTCTACAGTCCCCATCCATCTCCTGATAGTACAGAGCCTTGGCATCACTCTGTACATGTTTCATTCTTGTGTGTATTGCTAGAACGTGTTGGTTTTTTTTTTGTTTCTTTTTCTTGGGAGGGTGCGTGTGATGAGCACAGGACAAATCAGCAGTGTCCAGACAAAGGGTCAGGAGTCATACAGCCTCATAGGACAGTCAGAGGAGAATGAAAACTCCTACACGCTTTAACCAGTGCTTGGCCGGACACTGATAGAAGTCATAGGACTGCTATATACTGCTGATGAGAAAAGGTATTTAGCAGTTTATATTTCCTAAAATATTTGCGTTTTCCACGTCCTGTGTACTGTGGGAGACCAGATATAGTGAATGCAGGGTCCTGGGTTTTATAACATTTTAAAAGCCGTTTCTTGCGACAGGAACGAGATTTAAAAAATTCCGAACTTGCAGTAGAATGGGGGGAGTGATGTATAAAATACCTTTAAGTATAACTGTGTAAAATACTAAGAGCTTTGGTGACCTTTTTCTTAAACGACCGCGGGATTCCATGTGTTTTAAATATTTTACAACCTTTGCCATCTAAGTAGTTCTCTTTATGCCTAATGCTGGCCATACACTATACAGAAAATCGGCCGAACACATTTTCGAAAAATGAACGTTCGACCGTGACCGCAAACGATCGTGCCATCATGTAATAACCGATAAATTGTTCAGTGGACATGAATAAATAATTTTTTGTTGGTTTTTTTTTTTACATATACCTAGTGCAGACAGTTTGGACGGGAAACACATTAACCTTGCAATTTATCGTACGTTCGGCAGAAATTTTCCAAACTTCCCGTTCGTTTTTTTTCCCACAAAAACGTCACAAACGATTATCGATTTGTGCCCATTAACTTGCCGAAAAACTAACGATTTTTCGGCCGATTTTCCGTATAGTGTATGGCCAGCATTAGAATACCTTAGCCCTGAATTTTAGTTCAGCAATTGATCCCTAGAACTAGTGACAGCAAGTTTAAAAGTCATGGTATTGTACAGTCATTTGGCAAATTTAAAAAAAAAAAAAGTTTCAATGGGGTATTGGAGAAATTTAGAGAAATGTCTCTTCTCTTTACTATGTAGATGTGTTTTTTCGTTTTTGTTTTTTTTTTTTAATCATTCATTCTTCTCTCATGTTTCATACAAGGAAATGATTTGTCCTTTTCTTGAGTTTCAAGCGTGTCATTGTGCTAAGTGTCATGTGTCAGTGCCTGATAGCCAGCCTAGGAAAACAAAGCCTCCTCTTTGTTCTAATGGCCCTGCAGTGGCACATAGTGAATTTTTATTGCTGTCAAGGAAAAAAGTCACTGATAACATTTATAATAAGGAAACTTGTCAGCAAGATACAAACCTAATCAGGGATATATAGTGTACACGTCAAAATAAATATTGAGGTGTATAAAATCAGCAGAAAGGGTGTGGTGATCTGTAAAGTGCTATAACCAATAGTGACCAAAAGATTATACCTGTACTCAGCTTAGTGTCTAACCAGAGGCCATTTGGCATGATGGTCTGTTTCCTTACCTCTATCCTTAGGCCAGGGATGAAAATGATTCTTTAGCCCCTTTTTTTTCCAGCAGTTAATTGGTTTGATTGATATATTTCATACTATTGAAAGCTGGTCATACACTGGGGTTTTTTTTTTATTTTATTTTTTTTTATTCGTTCAGCCTCTGATTTCTTATCTGCACTACACAACACGGCTGTATGAATTTGCAGTGCTGGCTGTTGTATTTTGATGCATGGTGGCTGTCATAATACCCTAACAGTGACTGCAGCTGGAAGGATGTAGCTGTTCAGCTGACAATGTTCTGCCCAACAGCTTGGATTTTTTTTTCCAGTCAAATGTTGGGCAGGGGACTGCTGGAAGGGCCACCTATAAGGCACATTTCAACCAGTTTGTCAGGACCCAGCCAAAATTTGTTCAGTGTCTGGTCAACTTTACTTCTACTGTGGACACATTGGCTTATAAAGGGCTGCAAAAGCAGTGACTCCAGTGTCTACAGTCTCTTGCAGCAGGTCCCCGGTCCCAAAAAATCCTATAGCATATCCAGTCTCTGACCTTCTCCTGTTTCATGTATGCCGTCGCTGACCGCTTTCTGTAGCATTACATTCACTGAATATTTTCGGCATCCCATTGGTGATGTTAAGGGCCTCACTTCAGGCCACCTTTATCAAATTTATAGCAATTAAAGATGCCTTTCATAATCTTCATGATTTGGACATGATGCACAGAGCTGTTTGATTGAGAAATGCTGTCTAGAGTTGTAAGGCAATGTGATGTGTTCTAAATTTTTGTACACGGTCATGCGTTTCCATGGTGTTGGCGAGTTGGCTAATAACACCATGGAAATGCATAATGATCAAGTGCAGGCAGCATTCAGGACCACTCCTGCATTCTAAAGAGGACAGAAGTTTGCCTACATCCTAGACCTGCTCTGTCTCCTTTCCATTGCTATGCCTCCACAGCCACTTTGTTGGATAAATTGCATGGTAGTGCTCAAATGTAAAAAGGGGGACTAGGGACTCTGGTGTGATAGGGGAGAAACTGAGGATACTGTACTGATTTGAAAGGAATGGGTAGGGGAGGACTCTGATATGAAGTGGGGTGTTCTGATGTGAAGATTTTAAACTGGGATCCTTTTTTAAAGTAGATGTTCACCCAAACACTAGAATCCCTGTATCTACAGACATCCACAATCTAACCTATCTCGCCCTGTAAAGCATAAAATCAGTATACCCTTTTTTTTTTTTTTTAAAGCTGATCCCACGCTGAGCTGTCAGCTGCGGCTTTGCTGTGGAGGCGGGTGCATCGGGCACAGCTGACCACAAAAGCCCCATAGTAACTGTATGGGTGACGTCTCTCCCCAAATAATTTCACAGCCATTGTCAGCTGTGTTCTCTGCAGAGCTTCCGCCACTGGAGACCGGGCTGGAGCAGCTTCAAAAAAGGTATGTATACTGATTACTTCTTTACAGGGCTAGTTAGGTTAGTGTTAGATTGTGGGTGTACGTAGATGCAGGGATTTTAGTGTTAGGTTGGACTTCTAATTTAAGGTCAGAGATGATTTAGACTGAATGGGAAAGGAGAGAGGTTCAGGTCCACATGCCTGGTACAATATGTAAAAAAGAATTTCCTCAAAAATGGGACTTTAGAGGACCATGAACACGTATAAAATTTTCATCTTTTGAGTGTTCATAGTCCTTTAAAGTCCCATTTTTGAGGAAATTCTTTTACATATTCGACTTAAAGGTTTTCCAGACTTTTAAAGGGTGCCCACTAACAAAAAAAAGTTGACAAACCTTGCTCCAGGCAGGTATATTAAGCTCAGTGGAAGTGGGTTGAACAGCTCTTTTCCATCACAAGATGTCCTCAGTCTGATGGCCAGAAATAATGTAAGGGAGGTCTCTGGATTGAAAGCAAAGGCTGCAGTAAAAGCATTAAATGGGATATCATTTTTATTGTTTTTGGCTTAAGTTCTACTTCAATAAAATAAACACATTATGATGGAAATAAGAAGGCTGCCATTGTTGGCATCCCTCTGAAAATGCTAGATGACTGGCTCTCCCAGAAGTTCTTTTTCTTTGTCTCTGATGTGAACAGATATGTAGGTCAGGAAAGTCAGAGGTGTCAGCCATGCATTAAGTCAGTGAAGCAAGAGAGATGGTACGGCAATTTTAACTATCATTGTCAGCAAGGGATTGTTGCAGTGTCAGCCTATGTATTTCCCTTATGATGGATATCTACCGGTATTTAAAAAAAAAAAAAGTCTAATTGTGTTATGTAGTATATTTTTATGAGGAAACCTAGCAGGTGCGTGACTCACGACTCCTCTTTCAGACGTTGTATCTGTATAATCTGCTTTCTATAGGTAGAGATATTGATCGAGAAACACTTGTAAAACTTCAGGATTGTGTGAAGAGTAATCAATGTTTTAGCAATCACAAGGACTATTTTCAAGATCATTACTCCATGCCCTTGAATAAACTGTTGCAGACTGTTCTAACAATACTTCAAATTTACACATGATTGCAGATGGTAAAGATATTTGTTAAAACCCTGGTGTGTGTGTTGTTTTTTTTTATCGATCTTAGTAGGAGTAGCACCTTAATTTCCTGATAAAACACAATCTCCCATGGCTGCCAGGAAAATACTGCCATCTAGGGGTCTATTAAGATCAGCAAATTGATTGCTTTTCATGCCACCTTGCATCACCCTTTTAGTTCCTACTTGCATCTGTTTGTAAAAGTTGCTTCTCTAGCTTGATGATAAGTTTAACCCTTAAAAAAAAAAACAGTGACGTTTTAATAAACTGTGTTTTTTTTTTTTTTTTTTTTTTTTTTTTTTTTTTTTTTTACTTCAAAATAATCTAGTGAAATGCATGTGTTGTGAACACTAAAATGGGTTTCACCACTGTATCTTTAGCTACAGAGGTAAATAAGGACTTGTTTTAGTCCTTGTTCACACTATCGTGTTGCAGCAGTAGAGCTCCTTGTGTGCATCATTGCGGGGACAGCTTCCCCCTGCTTGTAAAACACAATGGCTCCACGGGAGGGATTCCCCTATTAGCATTTACTGTGTTGATGGGGGGGGGGGGGGGTGATTGAGTGTTTTTCCTGCAACCCTGTTTGCAGAAAAGAAAATCACTCCATTTATGGCTGGCTTTAAGTGCTTTTACTGCTTATTGAGAATCTCTAAATTATGTATTGCCTTGGCACAGCCTCACTTTAAATTTTCACTATATCAGTGCCGTGCGTGTTTATTTATAGGTTAAGATAATATGCTGGTGGAATATGCAGTGTTCAGATTATGCTGAAACAAAACTGCTACATCTGGTCACAGACTTTAGACAATGGGTGTCAATGCAGGCTCAAATAAAATGCAACTATGAAGTGCTCCTGGCCCAGTCTCAGATGAAATGTTAGTCATTGGCCAGGAAGTCATCCTTGTGGCTCATTGACTGCCTCTTGCGTAAGGATGAGCTCCGGCGTGTTCGCACAGTCCACGTGCAGAGCCCGCCAGGAAGTCGGCGCTACACAGGCAGTGAGACATTTCCCGATCTCTGCAGCTGCGCATCAGGACAAGGTCTCACTGCCTGTGTAGCGCAGCGCAGTGCTGACTTCCTGGCTGGCTCTGCACGTGGGATGTGCGAACACGCCGGAGCTCATCCTTACTCTTGAACATGCTTGGCTGAGGGAGCAAACGAATGATCATTAAACCAATCATAAATTGTCAGATTGGACAGATCTTTACTGTAGACACCTTTTAGTATGTATGTGTGTATATATGTGTGTGTGTGTGTGTGTGTGTATCCGTAGAGCTACCTCCCAAAAGAAAATAAAAAGTCAAAATGTATATCTGCGAATATGTTTCACAATAGAGCTTGATATTGTGTATTGACCTTTTTACCAAATCTACTTAAAGCTGGAGTAAACCCATCAATTTAATCGTATAAAAGAACACTTACATTCCCGGCATGCCGGAAATGCTAACTTTCACATTGGATGTACTCTCAACCAAACTTTCAAACCATTCAATGGCTGGTGTCATAACTGATCACATGCATAGCATTATGGCAGTTGAAGAATTATCAGAGGCCAAGATGGCAGCTTCCTTGGCTGAAAACGGTAGGAGGGTTTACTTCCACTTTAAGACAGCATCCATAATGGGTTTAAATATCTTTAACCTGATATCTCACCATTTATTTCTTTTGCCCACCAATCGCAACCAAATCATAGCAGAAAAATCCTATTCTGTGTGTGTGTGTGTGTGTGTGTGTGTGTGTATGTGTATAATATATTACACACACACTGTGTGCAGCCTTTAGTAAGGTCAAGCAATCTTCTGTGTTGCCAATGCACTGGTAAAAATGACTTTAACTTGTCAGCACAGTTACTGGTGCATGCATCACAGTCCCACTCAAATAAACCTGTCACAACACAGAGTCAGCAGCAAGAGAAGAGTACAAGGGCAAGCCTCTAGCTTTTCATTCGAGCATCACTAAACGTGCACAGAGTGCCCAATTATTTCAGCATTATTGAACAAGCCTACAGGAGAACCCATGCCTTGCTACATTAGATTTTCTTTAGTAATTTGCTCAAGTACCACTGAGGACACTTAGAGAGCTTAAAACGGTGGCTGCAACCAGTTCCCTTTCTGAGTTGTTAATTCAGGTTTTTGCTTTCAAATTAACTCTCTCTGCATGCTGCGTTAAAGGCCCAAAACTGTTCAGCATTAATTTGCTCAATATATCTATACTTTCTTTTCCATTGCTGCATCTGCTACACACATTTTCTTTATACACTACAGATTTTCTTTTTGGAAATGTCAGCTCTTTGATATATTTATTTTATTATTGAGATAGATATAGAGATATTATATAAATATAAAAATTTTAAATATATACATTTTTGGTCATCTGAAAAACATATGTAAGAAACTTGCAGGGAAAATCTACTTAATCTGACATGTATTTCTATAATTTGTGTGACCTACAATTGTCTACACCTTAGTTACTCATTTGTAATACATTTGTTATCCTTTTTATTTATTACACTATGTTAATAGAGTGCAGATTCTCTTTTACTGAATTCCGAGTAATGGAGTGCTGTTTTCCTGAAGCACCTCTGTTGTAAAATAAGGCCATGTATAGTTTTTGCACTAACCTAGTTAGTGTTGCAAGCCCTTGCATATTAACTCATGTATACAATGTTACTGTAGCTCACCATAACAGAACAGCCCTTTTTTTAACATTTTTTTTTTTTAATGGTTGGGTGGTTTTGGTGGTAATATGTTTAAACAAGTTAAGTGTTAGGAGTATTCGAGTTAAGCATGTGCTTTGGTCATGCAGGGCCAAGCAACAGTCCACTCGAGTTAGGTTCAGGATTTTAATATTTATATGTAATATTTACTTTTTTATATTAAACTTTTATTTTTTTTAAGTGAAGTGACTAGCCTCAGGTTATAGCAGAGATGAAACCAATCCTCCTATATAAGGTGTACCTGTTTATCTGCAGTCTTCTCTTCTCCACAGCTGTTCTAAGTGCAGAATTTATACAGCATGTCTGCACTCTGAGCAGGGGGCAGGGAGCTGAAGTTGCACTTTGCAGAGCTGATTGGAGGGAAGGGACACTGCCCCTTTCTCACAGCACACAGGAAAAGAACTGATGCTGTCAATTAGTATGTATGCTGGAGCTCCCTTCCCTATCACCTTTTGGTGTCGGGAAAACCTTTTCAGAACTGACTCTTGCAAATAGCGGGGGAACCATGGAGCAGGCAGAAATGACACTTCCTATCTATTGAGGGAAATGCTTTATTCATGTTTCATGTCTAAGGTTTACAACCACTTTAAAAAAGTGACCACATGACCTCTGTTCTCACTTTCATAAAGGGCTTAGACAGGTGGGGGTGGAGACTGCAGGGGGCGTGTCAACTTGAGGTAGAGAAATGGCAGTACACTGATCTTCCCAGTGATGAGCTGTGGGGGGGGGGGGGGGGGGCACGGGCACTTGTCACACTTGTCAGTACCACTGGAGTACCAGCAGACAGTGCTCCTAAGTAGAATGCAAAGAAGAAAACTGAACATGTTGAAATGGATGCGCTTCCGTGCCTAGTGTGGTCAGTTTGAAATAGAAAAGCAAAGGGACTGGTAGGATCATCAGCAATGCAATGTACAGTATGTTTTCAATACAAATACATGACAACTGTCGCATATCAGGTATATGAAATGTTGGAGCAGAATACACTTTTTAAGCCTAAGGCCCGATAAAGGGGGATATAGTTGTTCCTGTTACATTGCTGTTCACCATAAGATCTTTTGGCTTTTAAGATAATTTGGTGATTTTTTTTTTTTATTATCTTAGTCCATCTTGATGTCTCTCTAGTTTGTGTACTACACTTTATTTTATGTCATTCATTTGTCACACACTGAGCAAGTTCAAGATCTATGTTTAATTTCTCACAGCAGCAACAACTCCAGGCTCAACATCTGTCTCATGGACATGGACTTCCGGTGCCTCTGACACCTCATCCCTCCGGCCTGCAACCTCCTGCCATCCCACCAATCAGCAGCAGTGCAGGACTGTTGGCGCTTTCCAGTGCCCTTTCTGGACAGTCTCATCTTCCGATTAAGGATGAAAAAAAGCACCACGACAGTGACCATCAAAGAGGTCAGTCAGCAGGCATAAAATTCGAAAACTGATGCTGTAACTGTTAACTTTTTTTTGTTTTTAACTAAATGTTTTTTGTTTTTGTTTTTTTTGATTTGTTGGACGATTGCCTTGCAGACAGAGATTCCATTAAGGTAAGGCCTGTTTTAACGTATCTATTTTAGTGTTCTGTATGTGCAGAGTTGGTACAAGTTGGAGTTTTCATATAACAGCACATTGACACGATACTTTCCAAAGTATGTCTGTATGAAAATGCTTATCGATTATGGGGTCCATATGATTCTGACAGTTCCTGAAATGCAGGAACTTTAAGGCATGCAACACATCTATGGGGCTCTCTTTCCTTCACAGCATATCACTGCAGGCAGCTCTGAGCTACAGTATACAGAATGAGATGAACCCTGCCACTCTTTCCTTGCCTAGAGACAAATAATATATATATATATATATATATATATTTATTTATTTATTTATTTATTTATTTATTTATTTATTTATTTATTTATTTATTTATTTATTTATTTATTTATTTATTTATTTATTTATTTTTACAACTAAATGGCGCGGTGTATATACCAGCTCATATCTGCATCACAATTAAAATTGAACTCCTATGTGATACTGGAGAATACTTGGTGTATCTAGGGTGAAAACCTAAAACCTTAGATGTTTAGCAAGTTAGTGTATCGTCCACCAGCATCTTTGTTATTAAAGTGTCTTTGTTTTGTTTGCACATATTACCTGTTGATTTTACGAAGTGGGCAACTTCCTCTTTCATGGTGGCTATATGCTTTCTCCTCCTCGGAATTTGCACTTATCGTAGCCACCATCAGATAACTGATTAGATAACAAGTTTGTATGTCCGCACAGCTGCGTCATCTTGCGCCACCATAATGCATTGCTTGTATCTCCAACCATAGCCAATACTGGGGAGACCATACTTATTATTCAGGCTGCTGTGAAGTGTAGAGGTGCCAGCAACACTGCACAATGATGTAATGTTTTCCCTACACTGCAGCATATGCTTGCGGACCGGAAATGGGCAAAAGTGGCAGGTGGGGCTCTAGCTATAAAGTGAGGGTATGGGCCTTTTCTAGCTGTTCTCACTTCAATTTGTACCTATGCTATGCAGCATAGTGATGTATTTGAACTTATTACAGGACTCCAAGGGTTTAATTATCTTTTAGCTCTCTTCCATGCCTTTAATGTAGGCTGGTGTTTTGACTCCTGCTGCAAAACTTTCCCAGGATGTTTGGCTTTGCTTTAATCTTGCCTTTGCTAGTTATGCTTGATTTAATGTGTAACCAAATTATCTTGGACAGATCAATTCAGAAGCCTGTCAGGAGCATCTACTGGCCTCCACGGTCTTGGCACTGGACTGTCGATGGGGTTTGAGCCCTGTGTACTGCCTAGATCTAGAATCTGACTGCACTGTGATACCAAAAACTGATTTAAAGTATAACTAAAGGCAACATTTTTATTTTAGTTTTGTATAGAGTGGAGATGGATTAGAATGGTTTTTATTGCTGTCTGTGCCCCCATTAAGGAGATACACCCTCTCTGTGTCCCGTTTTAGCATTATCAAAAGTGAAAGTAAAAGAAACCAAAAACTTTTGGGTTGTCCCAAAAAAAGTAATAGAGGGGAGATTTTCCATTGGGGACACTAGTTCCAGTGACCCGGTGCTTCCCAAGAAATTCCTTTTAATTTGCAGAGATTTTCTCACTTCCTGTTTTTGGCTTTGGGACCGGAAATTAAAGTAAATCTACTTGGAACATGGATGGCAAAACATAAGCTTACAGTGGTTATAATCATCTCTTACTCTATCCAAAATGAAAAAAAAAATGTGTATACACCTCTCCCCCACCACCCCAAAGATGCTGCTTGCAGGACTTTTTTTCCTGTCCTGCAAGCACACCGCCCCAGTGCTTTCACACTGGGGCTGCAGAAGAGGCAGTTTACAGGAGCTATTTTTTAGTGCAAAAACACCTGTAAAGCGCCTCAGTGTGAAAGGGGTCTAAAGGTTACATCAGTGCTTATACTGTAGATGGGGTGTATTTAATCTGTGTTTGTGTCCAGAGGGCTGGTTATCTTTAAACCTGGATTGTAAAGTAGTTCAGAGGAAATTGACATCACCCATGGCAGATTTTTTTCAGTATGCCTATAATGTTTCAGCTAAAAGCAAAAACAGCTGAAAGCCAGATCGTTGTAACAGAAGATAAGGAACTCTGCAGAATAACTGGTGTGCTTCAGTTAATTTTGTGTTGTGTTGCTATAAATGGATAGAAGCTTCCCTTTTAGTCGATGCAGATACATGTGGTGATTGAGAAATTGTGGTTTGACAGATTTTTCTGCTGTGTATCGTCTTTAAACTGTGAGTGGGGTTGTGTCAACACCCGAGGCTGCCTGCCAGCCTTACAAGGTGAACGCGTTTGCTAATTTCCTTAAATGTTTGCAGCAATACCCAGAGTAGCAGTTAGCTGCTTGTCCTATTGATCAGCCCTTCCTTAGTGTGCCCTTGTTAAGAGGGTTCTCCAGTTCTCACATTGTTTAGTGAATCTGCCACTGTCTGGGGTCCTTCCCTCTTAAAAAGCATCATTTATTCATGTATTGCTCCTTAACATTTAGCAGGTAATAAACATGGCATAAATTTCCGTCTCTTAAATTTTGCCTCTCCTCTTCTCCTAACGTGCACGCAGACAGTTTTGATATTCTAAATAATAAGTAATTTTTGGCCATCTGTCAAAAGGAAATTTCAATACAAATTTAAATTAATGGTGCCTGAAATTTTTTCACCGCTTCTCTAAAAGCCTCTAATGCGCAGAAAATTCCAAATCGACTTCTTGTAATTAGTGTTGCATGTAATGAGAATATGGGCACTGTTCTGCGGGCCCCCGTGTAACATTTTGTTATGGTAGCAAAATCTTGATTTATACAAGACATTGAGCAGGTTTAATTGTCAGAAGCACTTGGAATGTGTTTTCTTGACAACGTAGATTATTAAATAGGGCGGTTTTTAGAAGCGCTTGTAAAATGTAAATTTAAACTCCCTGGATGACTTGGGTAATTAAGCTGCATTGCTTATTGGCATAAAGGGGGCATTGCCTCTGAGCGAAGCAAAACTACTCACCTGTTTTTATAGCCTTGATTTCTTTCTGTGGAAATTGATTGCTTTTCAGTAATGTTGTTAATAAAGATTTTTTTTTTTTTCCCTTGCTGTGTGGTTTGCATCTTAGCTATCGACATCTCTGCTTATCTTTTTGGTTTTGCTTGTGATTTCCGGAGAGTGGATACCTAGCAAGGTCATGAGTGCTTGTTTGTGGCTAGAAGAGGAAGTGGTATTTTGTGCTCATGTGGACTGGTTGCAGTTGTAGACATGCTGTCACAGCCTTCCGCCATCTTCCCCAAGCTCTTGTGTTAAGCGTGATTTCCGCTTAAAGCACCATCAGCTTTTTTTCTTTTTCTTTTTTTTTTTTTTCCAGTTCCTTTTGCATTATATTCTAGTGAGTTAGAATATTTTAAGTTAACATATTGTAGTAATCCTTCCTTTGTGATTCTTTAGTGTTTATTGTAGCATTGTAATTACTGTAGTAGATACCAGCTTAGATGATGGTTAAAGGCAAAAAAAAAAAATCATAGCATTTCCAAGAAGGAACTACACCACAGATAGTAACAGATATTCCCAATGGCAAACGTCTGTGGGCTAAGATGCATATATTGTTATATAGTACATTGTTTTGGCATGCAGCGGTAAAGAGTGTTCATTTTTGGTTATTCCTTATTTACTTTGACCGCTTTCTATAGCTTTAACTATGATGGTAGTGAGGAAGAGGGGGAGGGGATTTCAGCACCAAAGGATGAGATTTATAACCGGCATTTGACTTTTCTCAACACTTGTCTCCCCAACAGACTAAGACTTTGCTTATGTTTAATTTATCCAGTCCTAGGTTTTTTTTTTTTTTTGTTTGCTATTTCTGTTAGGTAGCCAATATAGCATTTAAAATGGTCACTATGCAATCATGAACTACCAAATTGTTTGCCAATTTTAAAACCCTTCAAACAATTTGATTGGAAGGCCCTACACATCGACCTCTTATGACAGCCATATTTTAACACACAAACACAAATTAATGCCCAAAAAGGAGAATGCTGTATATGGAGGAATGGGGGGAAACATCTGGGATAATGGTAACAAAATGCCTTTATGTACCCCTTTTATAAAGAGAATCAATATAAACTTTTTACGAATTCCCCACTTTGTACTTCTTTTTACACCTAACGCAGCGTTGCATTCAACCGGTTAGAGATGGCAATTTGTCTCTGGGAACCCTATATTCTATTTACTGGGATTGTCCTAACATATGCCCCTTTTGGGAAATTGCCAAAACTCTCCTGGAATCCATATTTACCTCCCCAATACTCTTTAGACTCAGTCAATTCTCTTTTGAGCTTGCCTATGCGGAACTCAAATTGGCCATTTAATTGATCAATCCCATTTTGTCTGCAGCTAGATGCTTAATAGCCCTTAACCATGTCTCCACTGTCTGAAGATCTTCATAAGCATATTTACATCTATAACATGACATTTTTAATAGCTAGACTTAATAATTCTAGCTCTAAATTTAAAGGGTTAGTTCACCTTTACCAAAAATATTGCCTACAGTAGTAGAAAAAACTGTGCAGCTCTAACTAGTTGAATAATGGCCTTGCTATAGGCCCAGTTTTTACTGTTCACCCACACCCCCTCACATGCTCTTTCTTTCCACTGATGCAGTAGGTCTGAGCTCAGCACTTAAGAGCTCACCCCTGTGATGGTGAATATGAGCAGTAATGATTAGGCCTCTCTCAGCAATGTCCTGGGAGTATTCTAAACAGGCTTCAGGAGGTACGTAAATGGCCAACATCTATAGCAAGGGCACTATTCAACTTTAGTCAAAGCTACAGTTTGTTTTTAACTGCCCCCCCCCTCAACCCCCCTTATCTGCAATGGCAGTTTTGGTAAAGGTGAACTAACCCTTTAACAAATTCTGTCACCCCTGACATATCATGGACTCGCTTCTACGACCATAAGAGCCCTTGCACACTGGGGCGGGGGCGGCGTCGGCGGTAAAACGCCGCTATTATTAGCGGCGTTTTACCGCTGGTATGCGGCCGCTAGCGGGGCGGTTTTACCCCCCGCTAGCGGCCGAGGAGGGGTTAAATACCACCGCAAAGCGCCTCTGCAGAGGCGCATTGCCGGCGGTATAGCCGCGCCGTCCCATTGATTTCAATGGGCAGGAGCGGTATACACACCGCTCCTTCACCGCTCCGAAGATGCTGCTGGCAGGACTTTTTTTACCGTCCTGCCAGCGCATCGCTCCAGTGTGCAAGCCCTCGGGGCTTTCACACTGGAATGCAAGGAGCCGCACTTTCGGGGCGGTTTGCAGGCGCTATTATTAGCGCAATAGCGCCTGCAAACCGCCCCAGTGTGCAAGGGCTCTAATAGATGCATTGGCACTGCCTTGTATTTCTTTAGTGATCTTTGGGCATTGTTGGGGCTGTCCAGCAGTGATGGGTATGGTTCACTCTCCTGCTATCCTAAACCAAGTACTTCACACCAGCTTTCAAGATTTTGCAGCTGGAATCTATCATCCCTTAAAGTTCTCGTTCTCTGTGTCTTTTTTGTTTGCACTAATAAGGATAACGCACAAAATCTGCTGTTCTATGATGAGTTTTACTGTGTAGGTACAGTGATATGTATATTTGTTGGGTATATTCTTATGTATGCTTTCAAACCTGCTGTGTCAAACTGTGCATACATTTTCTTTGAAAATTCTCAAAAAATAGGAAGTTACAAAAATTAAAGTAGTCACCATGATGCTGCCTCCTTGGGTGCAGTCTGGTTTTAATTTTTGCAACAGAGGCTGTGTTGTGTAGTTTTTCAATAAAAGGGTTGAGTTTGTTTACCTGTCAGCGGTGACTCTGGCACTCAGGCATACATGTTAGAAGTCTCTATACATGCCAAGATTATGCATTCTGTAGCCAAGACGTACATGTCTGGACATTTGGTACCTGTAGTTATCTGGATTTTGTATATTTCATTTGTGCACTTCTAATCTTACCTTCTGTATTGTGGTTCCATGACCATACCCTTTCTATATATAGCTATATCAGGAAGGTTTGAAGGGTTGCCCCCCCCCCCCCCTTTTTTTTTCTTCCTTTTTTTTTTTTTCTTTAGTGGGAAACTCATTCATAAAATACGTGAAATGCTAGTATTCTAATGCATAAAAAAGTGACGTAAAGACATGAATATCGTTTTAAAGCGGAAGGCCCGCAAAAATTTTTTTTAAAAAATAAAATAAGGACACTTACCTGTCCAAGGCACCTGGGGCTTAACCGTCCCTCGATCCTCGGATGCTGCTGCCGCCATCTTTGGTGAGGGAGTCAGGAAATGAAGCCTTGCGGCTTCACTTCCCGGTTCCCTACTGCACATGTGCGAGTCGCGCTGCGCAATCCGAATGGTACCTGCTGTCTCTGGGACCTGTGTGTCCCAGCAGACAGCGCGGGGGGACGGGAAGAGGCGTAGACTCCCGCGGGAGTCTATGCCCGGAAGTGGGTGCGAATACCTGTCTTAAACAGGTATCTGCACCCCCCTCCCCCTGAAAGGTGCCAAATGTGACACCGGAGGGGGGGAGGGTTCCAAAAAGCGGAGGTTCAATTTTTGTGTGAACCTCTGCTTTAAGGTATTGAAATATGAATGAGTCTTTAGGAAGCAATCTTGATGTTGGAGTGCATTTGTTGCTAACGCACCTTGTGTGTTTATCTCCACTTATTGTACTCTCTCTGAAATCAGTCTGGTTCAGAATCAATAATTGTGAGACTTCTCGTCACTCCCTGTAGGCGCACAGTAAAAGGAAAGGTATTATTTAGTGAAGTAGAGCCACATTAGAGGTTCCTCTGGGAAGCATCTTGTGTGCTGCTGTTCTAAGCTAGAGCTTGGTCTTGTTTGCATTTTAACCTATTGTTTACTTTTGGAAGAAGTTGAGTGATATTTTGGGTTGAACAAATTCCCAGTTTAGGCTTTGATGCTTAGAGAGCGTTATTCGGTTTAATTTTTTTCTTACCGATTTACTGTGGGTAGCTACAAAAGGCTAACAAGAATTAGGAATTTTTTTTTTGTGGGTTTTTAATGTAATGATCTCTGCTAAATGATATTCCACTGAATGCTTTATGATTATTTGTACTAAATGCACTGCATCCGGAAGGTATTCACAGCGCTTCACTTTTTCCACATTTTGTTATGTTACAACCTTATCCCAAAATGGATTAAATTCATTATTTTCCTCAAAAATCAACAAACCATAATGACAATGTGAAATAAGTTTGTTTGAAATCTTTGCAAATTTATTAATACAAAAAAAATCACATGTACATAAGTATTCACAACCTTAGCCATGACACTCAAAATTGAGTTTAGGTGCATCCCTTTTCCACTGATCATCCTTGAGATGGTTTTTGCAAATTGATTGGAGTCCACCTGTGGTAAATTCCGTTGATTGGACATGATTTGGAAAGGTACACACCTATCTATATAGGGTCCCACAGTTAGCGGAGCATGTCCAAGCACAAACCAAGCCATGTCCAAGGAACTGTCTGTAGACCTCCGACAGGATTGTATCGAGGCACAGATCTGGGGAAGGGTGCAGAAATATTTCTGCAGCATTGAAGGCCCCAATGAGCACAGTGGCCTCCATCCATAAATGGAAGAAGTTTGGAACCACCAGGACTCTTCCTAGAGCGAACCGCCTGGCCAAACTGAGGGATCGGGTGAGAAGGGCCTTAGTCAGGGAGGTGGCCAAGAACCCGATAGTCACTCTGACAGAGCTCTAGCAGTTCTTTGTGGAGAGAGGAGAACCTTCCAGAAGAACAACCATTTCTGCAGCACTCCACTTATCAAGCCTGTATGTTAGAGTGGCCAGACGGAAGCCACTTCTCAGTAAAAGGCACATCATAGCCTGCCTGGAGTTTGCCAATAGGCACCTGAAGCACTCTGGCCATGAGAAACAAAATTCTCTGGTCTGATGTAACAAAGATTGAAAGCTTTGGCCTGAATGGCAAGCATCATGTCTGAAGGAAACCAGGCACTGCTCATCACCTGGCCAATACATCCCCATAGTGAAGCATGTTGGTGGCAGCATTATGCTGTGGAGATGTTTTTCAGTGGCAGAACCTGGGAGACTAATCGGGATCAAGGGAAAGATGAACGCAGCGATGTACAGAGACATCCTTGATGAAAACCTGCTCCAGAGTGCTCTGGACCTCAGACTTGGGCGAAGATTCATTTTCCAACAGGATAACGACCCTAAGCACACAGCCAAGTTAACAAAGGAGTGGCTATGGGAAAACTCTGTGAATGTCCTTGAGTGGCCCAGCCAGAGCCCAGACTTGAATCACGGCCACTTCAGCAGGAACTGGCCCACATTCGGACAGTGTATACAGTGTGTCCGACAGAAGCGGTCAGTCACCCTGTCAGAACACATTAGCCCAGTGGGGGTGAGGGGAGGAGGGGAAATTTGCTGTACTAACATCACTTAGTTGTTGGGACCTTAATGTGTGTATTTGGCTTTAGAAATCTTGTATGTAGTTTCTAGCTCTACCACAACAATTGTCATCTGGCCTGTCCAAACGTGGCTGGGTGCAATGCTGATTATCGTCTAATGTCTATGGGTACCTCAAAGGAAACCTGTTAGGGGCGAAATATAGCCGCTGTCATTGCTGACTTTTTAAACATCTGAGGCTGTCATTCTAATCCTATCTTTACTACACACTGCATCTTTGATCTGAAACCAGTATGAAGGATGGGAGTTTGACTTTATTTACTGCATGCTTGTTTAGGATTAGGGTGATGGTGCTGGGGCTTCTACCTAATTAAAAACAAATTTAGCAGTGTCAGTTCCTATACTTCTGTCACCACAGGTTCGCAGGGTGTGGCTGCCAGCCATTAGTTACCCCTGAAGGTAACTAAATTTAAAAGTCTAGTTCCAGTTTTGTAGCCAAATTTATATTGTTTTCATTCACATATCAGAACAATTTTTTCAAATCTATCTAGGTATACAGCGTGAATCGGAACGCATAAAAAAATGAGGTTTTCTACAAAGGTGGAAGAGTAAGGTCAAGTAACACTATTGCACCATCCTCATGCCCCCCAACTACCCCCCCCCCCCCGGGTCCCCACCGTACTTGTCTCTGTAGGTGATGAGCTCTCAGTCCCCATGCAGCTCGTACAGCAGCCCAGGGATTTGAAATCCCCGTTCTTCTCCTTTCTGCAGCACTTTCAGAGTGGATCATTGGTTGGCACCAGCATAAGGCACCGGACTGATTTATTTCAGGAGCCCTAGGAGGGGAATAAGAGGGGATTTCAAATCCCTAGACTGCTACACCGGCTGCGTGGGCACTGGAAGCTCATTACCCATAGAGGTAGGTATAGCAGGAACCGGATGGGGAGGTTGTACAATTGTTCACCTCCATATTTTATTTTTATTTTTTTTTTCTAAAAAGATAACATAGCCCTTCAAAAAAGTAGGAGAGTTTTTTTATTATTTTTTTTTTTAGGTCCAATCAGGAATCTTTAGAAAACAATAAATTTCTTTTAAAATACCCCAAGTGACACTTTGTAGGATTCCTCTTCTCTTTTTTTTTTTTTTCGTGGCAACTGCATAAAAGGTTATTTAGGGAGGAAAAGGAGCTGGGCCAGCACAGAGTAATTGGACACTTCCAGAAAAGGTGACATCTATGTGCAAGAAGGGAGGGTACTGTGCAAGCAAATTGACTCTCTTCCTGAAGTAGTGTTGTTGTGTTTTTTTTTTTTTTTTTTTTTCGTTTTTTTTTTTCGTTCAGAGATCTATTTATGGGGAGGAAAACACTGCAAGCATAAAAAAGCATTTTAAATACTTGATTTTTCCTGCGTTTTTTTAAACTACATCTTTTAATGAACTAAAAAGCAGTAAATAGGGTGCAGGTATTTATACAGCTTAAGGAGGAGAGCATATAACCTCAACCTTTTATTCTTTGTCACGTGAGCATCTCTTTGCTACAAATGGTGTCACCTTGCAGTACAACAGTGTCTGGATGGAACTGAACTGGTTGGCTGTGCTTCCTATATGCATTTTTAAAGCTCAACTCTGAACAAAGTATGAACTTCCTCCCATGCTGAACCCCTAACCCCCTGTAATCCATCCTGCATATTTTTTTCCCCTCATCTTGTGATGCAAAGTATACTGTTCTAATACTGCTATCTGGTCTTTCCCCGGCCCATTTCTGGGTGCGGGGATCCACACTTGTAAATGTACCTGTGCCAACTGGTCACTTCGCACAAATGTCACTCCTCTTCTGGATCTTGAGAGGACCTCACTGCCAGACAGCCAAAAGAAAAAAGTCTACATCAAGCAGTGATATGGATATCCATTGAATGGCCTTTACCACCCCTTGTAAACAGAAGACAAGGAAAGACTCAAGACTGGAGCATCATGGGACTTTAATTTTAGGTAAGTAACAATGGCATTTAGATGGGGTTTTTAAAAAAAAAAATGTAGTTCCATCGATCAGTTAGATGGGAGTGGAATGGATCAGAGGGAATTCATGTTTTGCCCAGAATTTGGCTTTTAGGAAAGTTCAGACTGCAGGCCACCATTTGGTCCTGCAAGCTGCAGGCCTGTTTTCCCAATGGCTGCTGATACATGCAGGTCAGTAACTCACTTGCTGCATACTAGTTTCAGATCAATAACCTAATGATGACCTTGCCAAGACCCGTAGCTTTAGAAAAGTTATTAGTTCTGTGCTTTTTTTTTTTTTTTTGTTTTTTGTTTGTTTTGTTTTTTTGGTTTTAACTTTTTCTTGAGTTTTCACATGAGATGATATTGCTTTTAAACATTTGACAAAAAAGACATACTACTACGCATGAAACCCTAATTTACACATTTGAGCCTGATTTACATTAATCGTAACATTATTAACGTTTCCTGCTCTGTGATTGATATTAGTCATGATTTTCACTTTTTGGGTGAAATAGAAGTTCTGAATCTCTTGGTAAAGAAGAAAAGAAAAAAGGGCCTCTTGAAAACCGCAGATGGCTTGGTGCTTTTCCTCTGCTGTTCTCATTTGAATAGCTAGGTAAATTCCGACTTGGTTATGCAAAGTATTCCATTGTTTGAAGTGGTGTGTTTTCTTTATGGAAAGAACACACAAGCTAAGTACAAGGGGGGAGAGCTAGACTTTTCTGTTTGAACAGCGCTAACCACATTGATCCAAAGCTGAGGCTTGCTCAGTCAAGTCTAACCAGAAACCATTCATAAGGAACACTCTTTTTGCAGATCACTTAATTGATTTAGATATACTGCAAACTTTTTGTTTGTATTACAATCTGAAAAGTTCTCTTTTCCTCCCCACCTTCTCCTAACTCAAAGCTGTTCTGCTTACTGAATAGCAAAATAAAATTGGAAATGTTAATGTATGGCAGGCAACTGGGAGAGAATGAAGTCACCATGGCAACAAAGCTACTTTCTTGATGCTTTGCTAAGATATAGCTGAACTGGAAGCAGATGTCTGATCTGAGTATTTTGCCTCCTTCAATGTAAACAAATAACTTGTAGGCAGGTGTTAGAAATAATATGGAAATCCTATTAAGAGGCACTGGGTTCCTGTCAGCCAGGAAGCCCCAACCACAAAGGGAACTGTTGTCTGAATGAGCAGCAAGTCATTTCTCATTAGTGCTCTATCTTTTCCCAGGAAATGGCTGCCTCTCTCTGTGTGTTCATTCTCCCGCAGTCTGAATGGAAGACGTTATTCATTCTGCTGTCATTTCCCCTGAGATTCTTCGATGTAAAAAAAATAAAAAATAAAAAAAATAAAAAATAAAGCCTTTAAGGATCTAAATGTATATTAAAAAAAAGTTTGCTTCTCGATTTTACTTTAATCTGAATTCCATCTGGTGTTACAGGAAAATGTAACAATAGATTTACTTCTTAAAGAATACGTGTCATTTTAGAACATAGTGCTCCTCCTAAAAATACATTATAATGATGCACCAAAATGTCTGCAATAGTGAATGCGTGTGACTCCCTGCTGTAAAGTACAATGGACTCCCTACCTCCCTGGAGAACTGCAGGTAAATGGGCAGTCCATTTTCCTCAGTACAGACACAACACCAGCTCCTAAAATGGTGGATTGTTGGGCCAGCAGGAGTGGACTATGACTGATCTGATGTCTTGCATTCTAATCAAGGCCAGGCCAAGGGGTAGGCAGAGGAGGCACCGTCTTGAGTGCTTCACCAGGTGAAGAGCACTATAAGGGCAAGATTGGCAATCTATGCTGCTATAGTGCTTCAGAACTCATGGGGTACTTGCCTTTCACCTTTTTGGTGCTGAAGCACCTGTCTGGACACTGGTTATAATAGTGTATAAAAGAGTAATGTGGAAGGGCATATGGTAATGTGTTATCAAAAAGATTAGGCTTTCTAATACTGGAGAAGTTATCTGGTAAGTATAAACCTTTTTTTTTTTCCTCACAGATAATCTTTTTTTTTTTTTTTTTTTTTAACTGCGTTTACATGCATTTAGCCATGTTTGGAGTTTCTAGTTTGATCCTGGACACACAAATCTATTTCCTCTAAATGCAGCTAAATTCGACCGCACCTAAACATAGGTAAACAAACCAGTGCAAATGGCACCGTTGCATGCATTTGTGTTTTAGAAATGTCCACTACATGGATATAAGCACAGGTTTGACATGGCTGGTGTGAAATGAGGCCTTACAAGTAAATAAAGATCCTAAAATGTAATCTTAAAGTGAATGTAAACAAGAATTTTTTTTTTATATATATATCATACTGTAGAGTATAGGATTTCCTATCATTTGAGCCCAGTCTTGCCACACAGAGTTAATCCATCTCTGAGCAATCCTCTTTTATTGTTCAGTGAGAGAATTCTTGACAAACTGAGAAAAACTTTGTCAAATCCTCCCCCTTGCTGTGAGTGATGGGTGATTTACATCTCGTGCATTAGCCTAAGACACATGCAGTATTTTTTAATTCCCTCCCCCACTCCTTTCTTCAGCAGCTCTGCAAGGATTGGCTGTTCCACACCTCAGCATGATTTGGCAGGCTGAAGTCATGTGGTTACTTTCCTGTCTTTTCACTAGATGTTGGAGATCACAGCAGAAGTTCAGTGTTAGAAATACACAGGAGAAAATGCATATTGACAAGGGGAGTGTAGAGGTGGGCGGTGAGTCTACTGACATCGCGACTCCACCCACCGAGCTCCAGACAACAAACCCAGCCACAGAATCTGCAGTTTTTCGTGTCTAATAACAGACAGAGTGGAGACATTTGACAGGTAAAGATACATGCAGGAGGCATGTATATCCTTATAGATAACTCCTATGGCAGTAGTTTAGAAAGGATGACATTGGGTTTTTCATCCACTTTAAGAGAAGATTGTTGAAATTAATGCTCTGGTAATGTCTTTTTAATTGTCTCACATACACAGAAATTCAAGGGTTTTGGCTATTGATTTTTTAAACTATATTTATATATAATTTTCTGCTACACAGGCAATTCTTTGATTGGACTTCTGTGCGACTAGTCCCCTCCTATCACTTATTTTTGTAACCTCAGATTGACCATTTGTTATAAAGCCCACGATCAGTCATCGGAGAGTAGAAATAATGCGTGATCTGAATCGCAGCCTAACCTATGATCTTGAAAATGGATTAAGCTTTCGGAGTAAATTAAGTGTTCCCTATTAGGACACTTGCCCCCTTTTTCAGAAGAATCCCCTGCACTTTGGTTCTGTGCAACCTCTCATGGTACATGGTACTCCACAGCATTCCTCTTCCTAGAGGGATTTCCTGACCTAAAAGATCACCTGAGAGCAGCTTTGCCTGTCCTTTGCCAAATTCATGACTTGGCCCCTCAACATCTTTCAGAGAAGCATACTACGTTCCAGAACATTGGGTCTTTGTTTCACGCTAGTGCTCTTTCTTGGCACCCCCATTGTTGGATGCCTGGATGACTTCCTCTAAAGTCAGTCAGTTTTTAGACCTCTTAAGCATTGTACATACTGGCCAAATGTCCGGCGGCATCGGCAGGTTCAGTAGAAAGTGGCCGACATTAGGCCAGTGTATACTGAGCCTGTCCAACAGAAGCTGACATGACCAAAAAAGGTTTTCCCATAGGCTGCTGATCCGTGCGCTCAACCAGAGTATTCTGGGTGTCCCTCTGTCAGAACACAATAAAACAGCAGGGTAGATCATTGTACTAACCTGCTGGGTTGAACGAAAAAAACTACTAGTGTGTACTAGACTTTACACTCTGCATCCTTTTTAAATGACTGAAAATGTGAAAGGTTTGACCAGGTAGAGCCTCCCAGGTATCTGGTATAGGTGGCTATTTCTCACTAGTGTTCAAGACAGTTCATCTAAAGCCCTTACTAAAAAAGGTCTACTCATTTTGGATCTAATTTTAACAGTGAAAGTACACCCCTTTCCTCCAGGGGTGTATGGAGTGACGGGGAACCCACCTTAGGATTATCTCTCCTTCTCTTGTGGAATTTCAAGCCTTCTTGGCCCTAATTTCTATGACTTGAAGTCTTGGCTTTACACAAGACACATATTGACCAGGTAGTGCTTGGATTTGACCCATCAGGCTCTTGTGGTGGGTAGATCTTTCCAATGCCAAAGGGGACCCAACTTGTTGAATATCATCTTCATATCTCGACTACCAGTCTGGCTCCCCAAAGCAGATAGTTCCCCCTTGTCAGTCTCCCAGGATGGACAGGACAAGCAACCTGGCCTCTGTTATGGACATTAAAGAGCACACTCATCAGCACTGGCTCTCCTGAAGATAATGCTGTGCAATCTGGCTCTTCTCCGCCAATAGTATACATACTGAAGAGAGACAGGTTTTCACACCTGGGTGGTATTTATCCTCTGCATGATGGGCAGAAATCACTAGAGGGATCTGTGTCTCCTTGGTCTGCCAGCAGGTGATACAAGTTGGGTTTCTGCTGCAAGTACCCCTTGTTGTGGTGTGTGTGTATGTGTGTGTGTGTGTTTCTTATAACCATGTTCTGTCCTGCAAAGTTTTTCTGTCAGACCCCAGATACACCTTTTGGGTGCTATATGGATGACTTATTTGTACACCCCCTTTTTTTTTTTCCTTTTTTCCCCGGTGCCCTTGTTACCAGACCTGGGAGGCAGTCCCTGCCTGCCTTGTATAGTGAAGTCTCTTAGGCATCCCACTCCTTTTTAGTGAGACTGACAGATCTCAAATGTATAATCCTATTAAGCCAGCCTAAGGTAACTTGCAGCCCCTTTTAGGTTGTTCTGTTGTAATGAATTCTATAACTAGATATCTTTTTGTTTTAGATGGAGTTAATTGTCTTGCTAGCCTTTTCCTTTTTTTCTTGAAATCTTTCTTTGTAAACCAGCTGATCTTTTCTAGCAGATCTGGTTTGGCCCATGAGTTCCAGAGGACTTGTTCTCCTGGGAGCTTTTCCCAGTGTTTGTTTTTCTGTTGACCATCTGTCTTCCCTTAATCAGGTAGTTGGGTTGTTGTCCCAGTTTTGGTGGGTTGTTGGTTCTCCGCCTCCAGCCAGTGTGGGCTCTGTGTTCTTTAGGTGGAGTCATTCTGCTGGCATGGATTTTCTTATCCTGGTCTTGAGCATCAAGTTGATCCTTGTGACCTCCCCTTGGTCATTGACAGTTTACCCTATCCTGCCAGGGTCTTCAACTCCTCTTATTTGGATTATGGCATTGATCCTTTAGGTGGTTCTTGCTTTTAAGCAGTTTTTATTATCCCACATGTATTCCCACTTTTTTTTTTTCTTTTTTTTTGGGGGGGGGGGGGGGGTCTGCCTTTGGTACTGCTTTAGTTATACTGAGGAAAGATGTTTAACTTCCTAGGACACTAGCAAAAACTGTAGTGTGCTGGGTAAAGGAGGGGGTTATATTGAGTCTTGCTTACATTTTTGTTTTTGCCATTGTCTAACTGGATGGCACTATAAACATCTGAATATGTCCCTTGATGCACTCCAAGAAAGATTTTATGGCAAGTACAAAAATCTTTTTCTCATATTGCTTTAAATTTTATTCACTCTGTGTCCAAGTCATTTCTATTGAGAAGTTCTAATAAGTCCCCTCAGAGCTGTCCCTTCTCTCTTACGGGAGCAAAAGTTAAATTACCATCATTAATTTGCATTTTAATATCTTGCACAGATTTTTGAACACTGAGGATGATCTAACTTTGCCTGCGTACATCAAAATAAAACACTTATTTTGCCTATCATTTTACAAACCTAGATCCTTCTTTTTTTTATTTTTTTCTTGCAAAGCATATCTTTCACTAAAGGGTTAACTATGCACAATCACAAGACATGGATAGCAAAAGCGTCAACATTGTAATTCAGTTCTTCTCTGCCCATGGCCCCTGAGACTTACTTTATAAAGCTAATAATGCTCTCGCTGGTGGTCTCCTGTTACCCTGGCAACAGACCATAGGGCACAAGGTATGTGAAATGCATGAACATCTGTGATTTTTTTTTTTTTTTTTTTTCTTTTTCTTTTTCCCCTCGAACATTTTTATTTCTTGGCACTGATTGGGCCACTCTGGCTTGTGCCTGTGACATTGCGTGAGCAGGGATAAACTGAAGAGCTCCCCTGGGCCCTGCCCTAAGTGGTTGGCAGAAGAGAAAGTGAAGTGAGATTTATCCAGGCAGCGCTTTCAGTGGTTGAGGGATTTGGCCTGACATTACTCTCGGTGGGATGTTACTAGCTCACATCTGATACACAAGGATATGAATAAAAAATGATCTGGTAAATCTAGGAATGATTGGGTTTATTGGTGTGCCGCAGAATAAATGATCTAGGGGGAAAATAGAAGCAATTGCATGCAAGTCCTATGTAATTTTATGGTCATTAGTTAGGCTTCTTTGGTTCCCATTGGATATCTTTAGATGTGCTAAGCTATCTGAAGTGTATCACTCATTATGGAAACAGGCGTGTCTGACACATGCATGAGGATCTCTCTTATTACAGGCTTGAAGATGCTGCTTTTGGATAGTATAAACGCAGCAATCCTAGCGCTGCATCAGAAAATCTGAAAAGCTATACTATTTAGGGAGCTTTTCTTTTTAGCTTAGCGCCTAGACCAGTTTGTGGATTACTGCCATCTGCAGTACCCTAGGTCCAGGTTTTATCTGCACTATCCTTTACATTACCACTTGCATAGAAACTAACATTGCTCCTTTAGATCAGATTGCACAGCAGTTTTGGGCACATGATTACACCAAGATTAACTTATGCCTTACTCCAAGCTGTAAATTGACCCCTAAATACACTCCCTAAGCTCAGCCTAACCCTTTGGCTTCATCCACACCCTTTTTTTTTTAAATTCCTCCCCCGGAAGCCTTGCTCCTGGGGGGGAGTAGGCAATGTTAAAATCGCTTCTGAGCCCTGGTTCACATTGGAGCGTTTTGACATGTCAAATCAGTGGCAATTGCCATCAATGGCACCGTCCCAATCGGTGTGACACCGCATCTGCATTTTTAAAAAGTAGTTTCTGTACTACTTTTTGCAATTTCGGGCTGCGATTTACATTGACATCTGTGCAGAAACCATTTTTTAACATTTTTACACTCCCTTTAAAAAAAACTTTTTGGTCACTTTTATTACTATTGCAAGGAATGTACACATCCCTTGTGATAATACAGCATGACAGGTCCTCTTTATGGAGAGATCTGGGGTCTAAAAGGCCCCAAATCTCTCCTGTACCCTTAAAAGCAAAAGATCAAAAAAGATGCTTTAGTCCTCCAAGGGCATAGAGATGAGCAGTGGCCATCTTGCCATCACTTATCTCTATGGGAAAACCCTGCTGACGTCTGATGGTTCCCTGGCTCAACAATCGGTAACTGCGGGATGGGGGTGGGGGTCACCTCTGCCCCCACTTCTAAAAGTGATCCCGTGGCAAATCACTCCTGGGATTACTTTCATTGGAAAGCTGGCCTCCTGAGGGAAAAAAAATACAGTGGCTATGGCATCTAGCTGCAAAGTCATGACGTCAATTTCCAGTTAGGCAGTCGGCAAGTGGGTTTAAAGTGTTACTAAACCCAGAACAGTAAAATCAGTCTGCATATGCAGTAAAGCTTACTTGTTATAAGTACTGTGGAACCTAAGGGGTTAATCCTCTGCATTGTGTAAAAAGGCTGTTTAATCCTGTCTTCCCTGATCCACCCCTTCTTTCAGTCTCCAATCCAGCTCCTGATAAGACAGAGCCTTTGGAGTCACTCTGCATATGCTCAGTTTGGTGCATATTGCTAGAGTTATTTTTTTTCCTCCTGGGAGGGTGCGTGTGATCAGCACAGGGCCAATCGGCACTGTCCAAACAGAGGGTCAGAGGTAATGCAGCGTCATAGGACAGTCAAAGTAGAATAAAAAAACACATTCTACAAACTTTTACCAGACACTGATAGAAGTCACAAGGCTGCTATATATTATTTTCTAAAATAATTAATTTCCATGTTTTGTTTACTGTGGGAGACCAGATATAGTGAATGCAGGGTCCTGGGTTTAGTAACACGAAGTAAGCAAACACATGACTCTTGTATTCAGATGCATTAGTATTTGCCTTAAAGCTTAACTCCAGTCAGATATAAACGATACAAGTTAAACGCTGTACTCATACATTACAAATGTTTGTAATGTTGTCCCTTTCTTTCTTTTCTTTTTTTTTTTTTTTTTTTTTTTTTTTTCTTTTACCAGCAAGAATGGTGTATAATTTAAAAGGATTTGTATTTTATAACTTCTTTATGCACCTACTTAAAAACGTGCGCATGTTTTTAAAAGCAGTTTAAAATTCTATTACAACAAAGTCTTGTAACTTTACTACCCTCTTATTTTGTATTTGTGTTCATATTTTCCCTTTTTACTGTTTTATTTCAATACCTGCAAATGGGGGGAAAAAAAAAAACATTTTTGATTGGTGTAGGACATTTGGTGGTGTAGGACGTTTGGGAGAGAAATCTATCTTCCAGAAGTACTTATCGCTGAGCTTTCATACCGTTTCCCCATCTCATAGTAATCTTGGAATGTCAGAGTTTCTCCTTGTCTATGTAACTGTAACCAAGCTATAAGCATCAGCTGCCCTGCTAAAATCCATAGGATATTGGTGGTTTCATTGGGTTTTGTTTAAATTTGGAAGCATATCATATTATTCTGTGCATTGTCTATCAGGCAGGGTCTGATTTAACCTTGTGGTGATCTCCACTAACCACAGTGAGGTCATTAGCTGATTATTTACTTCATTGATTCTGCAGACAGGGATATGGTGTTCATTGATATGTCAATGAAGTAATCTTCAAATATTGTGGGAATGCAAGTATACCAGGCTTAGTGCTTCACATGTGGCACTAAAGGGGCACTTCACAAAGTGTTGAGAACAAAAATTGGAAGCCTTTTATAAAGCTGGCCATACAGAAGAAAAGAAATTAAAGGTCCTCCATTTCTTGGCATGCTGGGTGTTGTCTGTACCCCTGTGTGTTATGTACAGAGGTAGAGGATACCCGGTGCTATGTCTTCGGTGCCAGCTCTTCTAGGAGCTGGTTCTATCCTTAATCACTGGGACAAGTGACATCTATGCATGAAACGCTTTCTGTAGGCAGCAGAAGACAATCCCTGATCTTTCAAGAAGTTCCTCAGCTTTTGCTGCCTCTTGTTTAGGGCGACAGGACCTTGAATAGCAATTCATGCAGCTTCTCTCTGTTTTTGAGAAGCCTGGCAGTGCAATGTAAAACAAAGTTACCCTCACTACTTCTGGCAGCGCTGAGAGACAGACAGACATTTTAAAGTGATTGTAAAGGGAACCTTTAAAAATAAATAACAAACCTGTCATACTTACCTGCTCTGTGCAGTGGTTTTGCACACTGCCATCCCGATCCTCCTTTTCTCAGGTCCCCTGCTGGCGGTCTGGGCCCCTCCCCGAGTTCTAGTAATTCCTCTACACCCTAGTATAGTTCTTTTAACACCACCTCCAAGGTGTACAATCATGTTAAATGCTATTAAAAAAAAAAAAAAAAAAAAAAAAAAATCTACCTTCCCTACCCTCCCTCCTCCCTTCTCCTTCATAAATTTATGATGAACAAGCCTTGTACAAATCCTTTGCCACCCTTGCTCTTTTGCTGCAGAAAAAAAAAATTAAAGTTTTCAGAACATTTTGTTTGATTTTTTTTTTTTTTTTTTTAAAGTGGTTAATGGGGTCAAAATGACATTTGTTTTTGTCAGCAGGACCTTCGAACAAAATTGGCTGACTCCATGATGGCAAGAAAGAGAATATTCTAATGAGAATTTTTTATACGAATGTTTGCGTGAAGTTTACCTAGTATGGCGTGTGTATGACGTGTAAACCGGTTTGTTTTGCAGACTTTAGTGAATGTTTAACTCTTGTCAGCTTCAGCAATTGCTAAGGCGCACTTATATATGTGAACTTGGCTAGAATCCCCCTAGGATTAGAGTCCTCCTTCCTTTTTTTTTTTTTTTTTTCCCATGAGAACGTCAGTGGTGCTAAATGGCTACATGGGTTTCTAGTACACATGTATTTTATTTTAAATTATTATTAAATCCTCATTAACAAATTTTGTGTGTGTCTGGCACCATACCCTCATATGCTTATTGTTCCTCTTCCCTTTTGTCCTCGAGGATTGTGCTACAAACACAGGTTGCAAACAAATTCTTTGCACTTGATATGTCCGCCTATAGGGGGGCTTCATTGCCATGCAGGCCTCCCTGGAGCTAACCTGTCATGTGTGATCCTGGCCAGGGTTACAAAGATTTGACAGAAGGTACTTCTATTAGAGCAGGCATGCACTTGCCGTATTGGCTGGGTGCGAGGACCTGGGAGGCACCTGATGCTGATAGCGTAGGCTCACATGCTCCATTATTGTTTGGGTGGGATTTTTCATGAGACATGTAGGAGACCACCTGAAACTGTTAGGTGAGCATGCTTGTGCTGAAACTAAAGAGGCTCAGCATGGGGAAGCAGTGCTTGGCAATCTAGAGTCAACGTCATTGTGGAGTACAAAGTGATTGCAAACACACATGCTGTAAATTTTAATGTATTGGGGAATGTTTCACGGGTTGGTTAAAGCCAGAAGTGAACTGTATCTAATCGCCACAAACTGAAAATGCCATTTACCGGAATTCATTTTTAATATTATTCAAAGCAAACTCGCCCATCAATTCATCTTTCATGCCTGATTTTGTTGAGAAATCACTCTGAAAAATGCTCCCCGCTAGCATTTCTAGTCGTGGTCATCTTGAGTAAGAGCAGATGGTTCATATAGCATTTACTTCCTGGAATCTGTTTGCCCTTAGCTCAAGCATGCGTGCAGGAGGGGGTGCTTGGCTGAAAAAGCCACTCCTCCAAAAGAAAGGGGGGGGGGGGGGACACCAGGAGGCATATGACAGCATTTTGGCCCAGGCCAGAAACCAACTGAAGAATGTAAAAAAAAAAAAAAAAAAAAAAAAAAATTAACGCAAGTATAATATACCTTTCTATTTATTTATTAAGGCTAGCAGCACAAGCATTAAAATATAGGTAAGGTTACTTTAACATTGGTTAATTAAAAAACGTGGAACCTCCAACTACGTAAAAACAATAAATAAATATGTCTTCTATCTATCCATCTGAGAGTGTAACACTTTCTTTGTTTGAAATTAATTATTGCAAGCTTAGAGTAATCATTACTTGTCAGTGTGACCTATTAAAATTCTTTTGGTTGGGTTATTCACTGCTTGCCAAGTGATCCATGATATGTAGCACTAGCTCCTACATTTCTGTCTATTGCAGTAAACTTTATGAACTGCAGTCATTTCCTTCCCGAATAATATTACTCAGAGTTGCTTTTGGAGCCCTCTGGTGGCACAGCAGTTAGTAAATTCATCTACCAGCAATTTTACAAAGCTGTCCAGCTTTGTAAAATTGACTTTGCACTGAATGACCCTTATTAAAAAAATTTTAACCCCTTATTCCAATCGGACAATGATACCCGTGTTAAAGGTATATGCTTTTTAGGGTAATTTTTTTGCTTTGCATTCAGGAAGTGTGGAGTAGAGCTATTAGATATAAGGGGATCAAAAAAATCCAACTGCTGTAGATAGTTTGTAGAATGGTCATTTTTGGCAAGCACATATGCTGTGCACTGAATATTGGCAGGAATTGTGGACCTCAAAAATACATTGCCTCTGCAAATATCTGCAGAAGTCAGATTATCTCTAGACACAAACACAAGATAATTTCTCAGTCGGACCATAGTCTGTTGTATTTGTCAATGATATGGCTGGCCTAAAACTATTACGGTAGCTTATATATCCTTTAACTATAGATCCATTGCTCACAATGCTTTATCAAAGTTGTCTTTTCTGCTACTGAATACTTAGAATGCCATAAGAGTATACTAGGAAGGATTCAGGACTTTGGGCCAGTTGTGTCCACGGAACAGAACCCCCCTGTCTGTAGACACTACGTTGTTTGGAGGGTGAGCTGGGGAACTCTCAGCACTGCACTGTCTAATGGTTTCAGAGCACTATCTATCTCAATGCAGCCAACATGTTTTTAGCCTTGTGCTTATCCTCCTCACCCTCTTAACCTTGTCAGTGAGGAGTTTGAACAGACATTGAGCAGCTGGAATGTTAGTGAGCGGTTCACACTCGCACCAGTCTGTTTGTAGTGGGTTGTTTGCTTTTGATTCTTGTTGAGCTGTTGACAAAGGCTTTAGGTACAAATGGGAACAAGCTGAAATGACGCCGTGCCAGCAAGGCCTAACGATAGTGGCCTTCATTCATTTCCTAACTGTTGAAAAGGAAACTCATTGAAAGAGAGCATCTTGTCTTCACAAGGCTTCCTTATCTTCCTCTCCACTGAATATGATAAATTCACGATGCCAAGCCAGGCTGTGCTTAATGTACAAAGTATAATTAATCCTTTTACAGGCTCCCAGATGCCAGGGTGATTGGGATATAAAAATACCATGCTTAGAGCACTAGGCAAAATAAGCATCCAATGTATTTACTAAATGATTATTTTCTTTGTTACTGAAGGTTTTTTTTTTTTTTTTTTGTCACGTGAGCTGTATTAAAATATTAGACCGTGATGTCATTCAAGAGTACGTCGGCTGTAGTGAAATTATTGTTGCATGCTAGAACTGGCGGCATGGCAGAAAAAAAAAAGACTTTGTGAACCTAGAAAGGGCGATTTATATGCATCATTTTAAATATCAGGTTGTACATTTCATTAAGGGAAATGTTCTCTAATTAACTTGACTAGAAGAAAGACTGGCTTTCCTGGGCAAAAAATAGTATAGGCAGTTGTCAAAGTAATGAGTGACTAAGGATTAAATGAAATTGTATACCCTGAAATAGAATAGCCATTTGAATTAGAAGTCATTTACTGGAACATAATTTAATTTGCATTAAGGAAACTGTTTTTATACAATAAACTCAGAAAGCCTTAGCTGTTAGGAAACAAAAAGGAGGGGGGGGGGGGGAGCTTTTATTTGTGGATGAAAAAGTGCCTAGCATTTGCTAATTGTCTCCAGCAATTAAAACATGACTTTTCATTATGAAGTCAAGGAAAGGGCACATCTTTCACTGAGCATTAAAGGCTAAGCCCTTATATGTGTATGCACATATAAATGAATATTATACAAAGGTAAAAAGGTATTAAAGGTGCATCCACTTAAACCTATACATCGGTTTTGAGTGGCTGCCAGTGGTTTTAATCACTCATAAGCTATGTATCTAGATTATTCAATAGGATGGTGCAAGCAACAAAAGCCAAAGAATAGTATCTATAGCAACCCGGATAGAATCGGCTGGTGGTTGCTTTTAGTAAAGTGACTATACTGGTTGCTGTGGGTTACTGCACTTTGCTCCTTATGCTGTTTGCTTAAAGTGACATTAAATAACAGCCTTATTCTCCTAAACTGTTTTCATACGCATCCATTACTTAATGACCCCGTAGTCTATTTTATAAGAAGTAGCTTCTTATGTTTTCTGCCTCCTTTTTTAACATCCTTTTAACTTCTCCTTTTCCCCCTCAATTCTTTTTGTTTGAAACAAGCAGTGAGTGATGGTTTGGATCATGTCACTGCTTCATGCAAATAACCCATCCCATAGACCACAGTCCCTAGTTCATATTTAGGAGCGAGCAAGAGGGTGACTACATTCCTACATTTGTTGGAACTATGAAGAATGAACTTAGCCACCCTCTAACAGGAAGTCAGATCACAGCAGTGAACTAAACAAAGGAATTTGGAGGAGGCTAAGAACCGTAGAAGCAACATTTCTGAGTTAATAATTTATTTTTTTTATCAGATTTAGTGTCACTTTAATGAGCCTTCATATTACGAAGTATCCTTCAGTGATGCAGATTGCTTTCTGGCAGGATCAGGCAGCAATTATATATTTTTTGGGTACGCTCACAAACTACTGCTGTACCAATTTACAATTGCAAAATGAGCGAACAGAATTTTTTTTTTTTTTTTTTTTACTAAAATATTTGGTATAACTATCCTTTTTGCTTTAAACCAGCATCAATTCTTACATTGCATACTTTGTACACTTGCACAAAGTCAGGGATTTTGTAGTGTTGGAGTTAGGTATATGTAAAGTGGAGCAGGTGCTAATCATCAATTTCGGTTGAAACAGTCCATTTCAGCCTTGTGTAGGTCTACAATCTTGTCCCTGACATCCTTGAACAGCTCTTTGGTCTTGGCCACGGTGGAGAGATTGGAATCTGATTGCTTCTGTTGACAGGTGTCTTTTTATACAGGTAACAAGCTAAGATTTGGAGCACTCCCTTTTAAAGGGTGCTCCTAATCTCAGCTCATTACCTGTATATCGGACACCTGGGAGTCAGATCTTGCTGATTGATAGGGGATCAAATACTTTTTTCCACTCATTAAAATGCAAATCAACTTAACATTTTTGAAATGCGTTTTTCTGGATATTTTTGTTGTTTTTCTGTCTCTCACTGTTAAAATAAACCTACCAAATTATAGACTGATCATTTCTTTGTCAGTGGGCAAATGTAAAAAATCAGCAGGGAATCAAATACTTTTTTTGCATGCATACATACATATTTTGTGTGTGTGTGTGTGTGTGTGTGTGTGTGTGTGTGCTTATTTATCCTGTTTCCCCGAAAATAAGACCTAGCGTGATTGTCTGTGATGGCTGTAATATAAGCCCTACCCCCCAAATAAGCCCTACCCTGTTTCCCCGAAAATAAGCCCTACCCTGAAAATAAGACCTACAAGGACTTTAACTAGGGCTTATATTGCAGCCATCACCGACAATCACGCTAGGTCTTATTTTCGGGGAAACAGGGTATTACCACGGGTTCCTAGTGATTCTGCATAGTTGCCAAAGAATTGCATGTTTTTTTTGTTTTTTTTTTCGTGTTTTTTTTTGTTTTTTTAAATTAACAGATATGTTTATTAAAATCTTGCACCATCTTAAATATAAGTTATGTGCGCCTCTCCTAGCGTTATGTAAATACTGCACAATGGTGGAAGTTGCCAAGGAATGTGAATATTGCCTTGATTCTATTTACAGTGTACATTAGGCAGGTGCTGTTTTGCTCTTGCATGCCTCAATTTATAAGTAGGTCTGAATTACGTGGTCTTTCACCATATGTGCTGCAGTTGTTGGTGTGACACCATATAGCTCATTTGTTGTTGTACAGAGTCCAAGATAATAGCAGCAAAGCTGCTTCTTTAATTTCACTAAAATACTTGCGCATATATCATTAGAACCAGAACAAAGCTCTCGACAGGATGGCTCATAGGAGCAGTGTCAGTTTAGTGTGTTGCCACAGGGGAACTGAGTGTGTCCTGACATGTCTGGATAACATGGAAGAGCGGCTCATTGTAATGTGATAGGCTTAGCTTTGTTCGTGTTTTTGAGTGTCCTTTTGACACTGCTAATGAGTGAGAATATAAAACGATACCATATTGACAAGCTTGGTCTACTCTGCGAGTAAATTGCAAAAGTTATTTGAGACGGTTGGATAATTCCTCCCCCAGTGTTTAATTGCTAGTATGAAAATTTGTATTCATTTTGTAGGCTGCTCTGGGTCTGAGGCATAGATTGCACACACTAGACTTGCAATGTGCCCATCCTCCCAGCTAACGCGTCTGTTGACTAAGTGGATGTTCCTGAATTACAGCCCTTCAGTCTCAGATTGCCACCCACATCTCTTATTGAAAGGGTGAAGGTTTTAGGGAGTGTTACAAGCTGCCAGTTATAGAGTGATGCAATCTCTCATGTACATTGTATAGATTGGAAACGGCTGCCTAGAAATAATCAAGCAATTAATGTATTGTATAACAGCCTGCAGTGGGATTGCTTTACTTTTTCCTTTTTTTTTTTTTTTCTTTTCTTTTCCCCCCGCAGACACAGAAGTTGTCAGACATAAATACTAAGTCATTTTTCACCACAGCATGTCATAAAAATTGTTCCCTCTACTGTAAGCCAAAATAAACATTAAAAGTTTGTAATTTGAATACTTACGGCGCAGGCAGGCAATATGTGTGTATATTATGAATCTATATACCTTATGTCTCACACAGTCAGAGGAAGTAAAGGGCACAGTTGTACTATAACAATACACAGGTAAAATGAACCTTAAAGTGTAGGTTCCCTTTTCACAAAAAGGCTGCTGGACGAACATCATACACCCTCACCAGTACCAAACGATGACTCCCGGTCCCCTACTGCACATGCCTCTGTGAAAAACTTGCTTTCATCACCCAGATTTATGGTGTTGGCTCACCTTACCAAAAGGGGGGGCGGCTGCGATCCAAATGTAAGTTTGGCACCCATTTCCTTCCCGTCCTGCCTTCTGGTCACAGGTCCCATTCGCATTTGATGGATTCAGATTAAGCTCAGGTAAGGATTATGGCGAGGGCTGAATTTTTTACCTAACTGTATGAAAAAAAAAAACCTTCTGCCTTTACAACCACTTTACGCACTGAGCATTTAGTACTACTTTTCAGGCCCATTTTATTGGATGGTTAGTAGATCTTCACCTGGAAGGAAACAAAGTAATAATAAAAGCACACTTGCCTGTCCATTGATCCTGTGCTATCCTCACCCGGGCCAGTTCTTTGCCAGTCTTTGGGTCCCTAGTGCCAGCATTTTAACCGTGAAAAGCGGTCTGTGACTCCTTGTGGCCCCACATCTGGCTTCCCACTGCGCATGAGCGAGCCACGCTTTGTGAATGTTCCCACAGCCTTCTGGGACCTGTGATGCGTCCTCAAAGGCTGCAAGCAAAGAGGAGGGCCTGAATTTCTGCTTAGATTTCCTAGGTGAGCCATGTGGAGGTAGTCGTAGGTATTAGAACTAGGTACCTGAATTTTTTTTATTTTCTTTTTTTTATATAATGTGCCAAATGTGTTGGTTGGGGGGAAGGGGTGGATATAAAGTAGAACTTATTTTTTATGGTGAAGTTTTGCTTTGTTTTACTAGTAGTAGAGTTAACTAGGGGGATGTTTTAGGCTGCAAAGGCTTCATATTTGAACTGAACGTCTGATGGTTTTACAGGCTTTTCTACATTTTCTAAGCATTTCTACAGGTGTTTTTACATGCATCTGCGGCTTGATCTTTTTAGCTTATCCATTAATGACTAAAAACTGTTGTAAAAATGGGGGTCTAGAAGTATTTCTTTGTACAGTATGTTCAGTTAATTCCTTGAGTCTCACTACATTGTATTGCTTTGTCTTTCATCTTTAGAGCCCTTGCACACTGGGGCGGGGGCGGCGTCGGCGGTAAAACGCCGCTATTATTAGCGGCGTTTTACCGCCGGTATGCGGCCGCTAGCGGGGCGGTTTTACCCCCGCTAGCGGCCGAGAAGGGGTTAAATACCACGGCAAAGCGCCTCTACAGAGGCGCATTGCCGGCGGTATAGCCGCGCCGTCCCATTGTTTTCAATGGGCAGGAGCGGTAAAGGAGCGGTATACACACCGCTCCTTCACCGCTCCGAAGATGCTGCTGGCAGGACTTTTTTTACCGTCCTGCCAGCGCATCGCTCCAGTGTGCAAGCCCTCGGGGCTTTCACATTGGAATGCCAGCAGCGGCACTTTCGGGGCGGTTTGCAGGCGCTATTATTAGCGCAATAGCGCCTGCAAACCGCCCCAGTGTGCAAGGGCTCTTAGGGAGAACTCTGCATGTTTATCACAAAACTTAGGTAACAGTCTCTGGTGCAACAGATTCCTCTCAGACCCCTTTCACACTGAGGCATTTTTCAGGCGCTAAAGGGCTAAAAATGGCGCATGTAAAGCACCTGAAAAAAGCCCGAGTGCTTTCACACTGGAGCGGTGTGCTTGCAGGACGTTACAGGAAGTCCTGCAAGCAGCATCTTTGGAGCAGTGTATACACTGCTCCTCCATCGTCTCTGCCTATTGAAATGAATGAGCACCCCTGCCTAAGTGCTTTTTGGGGCATTTAACCCTTTCTGCGTCCGAAAAGCGCCGCTAAAACGGCAGTATTGCCTAGCTTTACCGCTAACGCGGGCCACTTGCAGAGTGAAAAGGGTTTTAGTGTGTTTTTTTTTTCTGTTATGCTGTTAATTACGTCTCGATGGATGTGACCCATGTCTGTGTGTTTTGTATTCCATACAGTTCTTTTCTTCAATTTGTATTACAATTTCTAAAGACTTATTTTTTTAAGTGCATTGGTTAAATGTACTTATTCAGCCTGATCTCTTTACATTAAACTTAATAGCCCTCTTAATGTGGAAGTGCAGCTTGCATTGAAATTTCAAGTATTGATATTGCTGTCCCGCTGGCTCAGGCAAAATGTAATAATCTGTTCTCCCGGGCTTTTCCAGCATGAGGGCTGTGTTAACCATATAATGGCATAGTGCTTTAAGATCTTGTCACTTAATTAAATTAAAACTTGCAGTCCTAATTTATGGAAAATTAAGAGGAAGGGGTTATAAGCTTAGCCTGTCTATAAACGGTTATAAAAACTGTCCACCTTCTAAATCCAGCACTAGATGTCGCCTTGGTATCTGCTCCCAACGTGTATGGGGTGTGTTTTTTTTTTTTTTTTTTTTTTTTTTCCTTCATTCACAGATTTTTTTCTTTTTTTTTTTTTTTCAGTGAAAATAAAATGGTCACATAGACTTTAAAACACGATTCACTTGAAGTTCTGAATGCCACTAGCTAAACCTGGACACTCTAAAGAATAGTGGCCACCATCATATTAAGGGTCAGCTGCAGCAGTATTTATGTTCAGCTTGCTTGCAGGGGAGCTGAATTTTGGACTGGTGCACAAGTAAGACACCTTAAAATTTGCGTTTTATTCAATATACACCCATAGTTGGCAAATGACTCTAAGCTGAATTTAATGTTTCCTGTCAATTAGTTTGCTTGGACCAGCTTGGTCCAAAAACAATTTTTCACTAACTGCTACTGCAACTCTAAGTGCTGTGTACTGTAGCTAGCTTCAGCTACCGACAGACAGTGCTAGGTTCTGGCTGAGAGACAGACTGTCTCGCCCTCAGAACAAAAACGCGTTTAGCTGAGCGGCGCTCATCCAATCATAAGCAGGCCTTTGTTTTATGAAAGAGACAGAGAGGCAGGCTGGCTGATGACCTCACAATTTCCGCCGTCGCCTGAAGCCACATACAGTAGATCTAGTGCCGGGAGCCGCTACAGCATTTAGTGAATGTAATGGTTTGTTTGGGCTGACTTTGTCCAAACGAACTATTTAAATTGACAGGTAAAACATAGTTCGGCTTTAAAATGAAAATTGAGCTTTAAAATTAAAAAAATAAAAATAAGTGTGTGGGTATTTGACTGAAATGCATGCTTCATTTCAGTACGCACTTACCGGTAAAAATGTAATGCTATAAAATTTTAGTATTAGGCAAGCATTCAGAAAGTTTAAAAAATTTACCAGAGCTATACCCTCAAACGTGATAAATACCCAAAACTTCCATTACTCCTTTTTCCCCAATATATTCCACCTCCACGTAACAAAAAGTTACCAGATGTATATGACCTTTTTTATTTCTAAGTAGAGGTAAAAGAAATCGCTACAAATAAGTGGACCTGAACACAGCCAGGTTCTCTTCCCAACCTCATCTCATCTCATCTTATAGCGCATAATATGTTTAAAACGCATGCTTTTATTGAAGTATTAAATGTGCACTACATTAAAATAATTTGGGCAGCACTTTAAAAACCAGCAGTCACCTCCGTACATGGGAAAACCCTGAAACGCCTAGGTTCACTCTAATGTCCTACATCAACCCTCAACACGTTTCATCACAAGGACTTTCTAAGAAAAGCAGCCTTAAATGTGGCTACGTGACCTAGGAAAGATCCTTTCCGATTGACTGCTATGGATTGGATTTTGTTTTATTGAATAAGATTGATGGGCCTTTAGGCAAAATAGAGCAACTCATAGTAGCCCAACACATATTTTTATTTGACTAATTACAATAAATTTCCTGAATGAGCTGATTTGTGTTATGTTTTAATTTATACATAATTCACCGGAAATATTGAAGATTAAATATATTGGATATATTGTACCGACATCTTAATTTTCTTCTATTTCTGGTTGTTAAGCTACCTTTTCAACAATATAGCATTTCTTATCGCCTACTGTCATATTAACCTGCGCGATATGAAGTGTTTTGTTTATAAACTTGGCAGCTTGGTGCTATATTGAGCACCATTTTGTGTCTCTCTGTTCTCCTGGAAATGTGCTTTATTCCCTGTTACCTGAATCTATGGTTTTCTGCTGTTCTCTGGAGAAAAAACATTTGTTAATCCAATGTGCCGTGCATACCAATTAGTCTTGAGCTATGATTATGCTGTCTGAATGGTACCAAGCATCTTCTCTTTCCCTTACCTTCGCACTATGCCGCTTACTTGGAGATTGGGAACTGACGTTCTCTAAAATCTATTTCTCCTTTTGATTCATAAGTGTCCCCAGGCTCATTCTGACATATTATTTTTCTAGCTGCTCAAATCTTTTTTTGGAACTTGTATGGAAGCTTTATCTCTAACTCCTCATTGAATAATTGACCTTGTTCCATGCTTCCTGCCCACAACAGCCAAGTTCAAAAGCAGAAATAACTTACCCCAGAGATTTTGTATTGTATATTAAGAGAGCCTTTTAAACCTTTGCGTCTGGTCTAGGGAGGCTAAACACTGGTTTAGAGACCTGACAAACATTTCGGGATCTGCGGGCAATACACAAAAGTGAGTAATTATATAAATGAAAGCTTCTCATACCAGTGTCTTTTTTTAGTAGTAGCACTCTTTAGAAATAAAATGTGTCACAAGGAGTGGGACTTACTAGAAGAACCTTAAGCTATCTAGCAATGTCTTGCTTTTGTAGTCTTTGTTCAACAGTTAGGTATAGTTGAGTTCCATCCAGTAAGTGCTTCCCTCTGTCCAGTAAGAGCTTCCCTCTGTCCACTAAATACTTGATTAGCAAACTATCTTTATCTGTACGCATTTTGTTCCAATGTGCAGGCACGTTGATGCAATCAAAAGAAATATCAAGAGATGGTATACATTAGACTTCACACCACCTTACTATTCCAAGGACAGTTCAATCCTCATTCTGACCTGTTTCACCGAAGCAGTGCTTAATAATAAAGTAGAACTATAGGCAAAACCTTTTTTTTCATTTTGAATAGTGTAGGTGGGGGGGGGGGGGGGTTTGTAACCCCCGTAAGGGTTATTTTTGACATCTTCTCATTGGGGAGATTTACCTTAATGTCCTGTCCAATAGTCACAGGAAGTGAGAAAATCCCTTTACTGTTCTGGGGAAAACCCAAAATTTAGGATTTTTTTTTTTTTTTTTTTTTTTTTTTTTTTTACGTTCACATTCACTGATAATGGTAAACAGGACAGATATAGACGTTGGATCTCCCTAATGGGGACACAGACAGCAATAAAAACTGACAGACTTTGTAATCCATCTCCACTCAATCCAAAACTAAAAAAAAAAAAAAAAAAAGTTGTTTGCCTTTTAGTTATTCTTTTAAAGCTGAACTCCAGGGTTCTGCTCGTTTTTATGTTTTTCAGATCACCCCCTCAGCCACTATAAAAACACTGATACAGTTTAAATCAATAAGTCTTACTATGTTTGTAATCTTTGATTTTTGGGACCCGTTGGTGTCGTCATGCTGGAGATAAACATCACTGCTTCCATGCTGCGAGAGAAGGACTTTCTGCATTGCCACATGTCAAATCTGTTTGGCTATAAAGAATTACATGCCTCATGATGGAATGGAAAAGGACGTTGTGTGAGGGTCTGTTGGTGGAGCTGGGGCTATGCTGGGTAGGGTGGGGGCTGAGCTGACTTGATGAATTCTGAGTTGGGGACAGAACTGGAGTTGAGAGAAGAGCAGAGCTGGGTTCTGATGCTCATCAGTGGGCAATACAGTCTGGCATTCTTAGACTCCAAGAACTATCCACTACACTCGCACAGAATGGGGAAGTTGCTAAACCGTTGCCTGTTTGGGATGAGGGCACAGAGTCCACTAAGGGGGGGGTAGTGGCAGCATTTGACACTCTATATATGCTCGTATAGACACTCTTATTTTAGTGCAGGAATTCGCCTTTTCTTTTCTTGGAACATCTTCTCTTCTTTTGGCCCAAACTAGATTAGTGGGCAAATTAATTTCTGTAAATCAGGGTTTTGAGTCTCCAGATCACAGCTTTCTGTAAGCGACAGTGGAATTTGTACCTAGAGCAACCATTTGGCTTTTATTTATGTAGTACAGCTACTTGAATGAGTTCCGGATCATAGCCATTTCCTGAAGACACTTGTGAGATTTGTTTGTTTTCTCCAATGTTATGGTATTCCATTGCTTGTTTGGATGTGTTATGGTGGTACCATTTTATCAACCTCGACTTCTAAAGTCTGCATTCTTACCCTTTTTTTTTTTTTTTTTTTTTTCTACTGCATGCTCTGTTATACTTAGAGTGCTGCATATATTGTTTAACAAATTGGAAGTGGTCATTTTTAGTGTGTTATTTTATAATGTTAAATGGAGCATAGAGACTTCTGTCTAACATGTCAGTTTCACAGTCTCTCCAGTGGAACAATTTGACATCTTTTTCAGTCCATTATGAATAATGTTCCTTGCTGAATTATGTCACCAATACTTCACTTGATTAGACTTTCAGAATTCTTTTATCAGTTCTGTAGCTTGTAGAGGAAAAGTGACAGATCAAAACTGTTAGTTTTTTTTTTTTTTTTTAGATGGGTTTACAACCACTTTAAAGGGGGGGGGGCAGTTAAATGCTAAGTTCACCCTTGGTAAAAAAAATAAATGCACATGAATGTGCAGGTAAAGTGAATTTATTTTACACAGGAACCCGCAAAGCATTGCACCCACAATCAATAGATTGTGGTTGCAATGTGAATTTTCCCTCAGCCATTGTTTACAGCGCTCTGCCTGCACCTCCATACAGACAGTTACTGAACTGCAGAAAGTATCAGTGGACTACAAGGGGCGCTGATCAGCACAGCAAACTGAACTTTTTGCTTGGTCTTCATTAGGAGGTTTCTTTGTGGTATAAGCCAAGTAAGCAATTATTACAACTCTATAGAGCATTAATGTTTTTACTAAACAGAAAAGACTGCACATTTAACTGCAGGAAAAACAATTCATAGCATGCAAAGCATAACAAAATATGCATACAATATACACATCCCCAAGCTATCTATCCTACCTAACAAATAATCATGGACCATGTATGTGATAGGAATAAGGATACTAATCAGCTACTTAACTTGGGTTTCCTGGTGATGGAATCTTCTCATGCCTCTTAGCTCAATCCAGCACAAAATATCGGTTTCCTCTGAAGTCTCAAAAGAACTCCAAAACAGCTGTTGCTCCTTCGTTCCTCGAGCACATGGCTTGTTCAAAGTCCTATTCCCCTCCCACTATTTCTGCTACATCATATCCTGTAGCCTCACTTCCTGTGCTAGGCTTGTAAACCAGTCCAACTGGTTCATTTGCATATCAATGGGGGGGGGGGGGCGCCCTATCTTCCAAACACATGTAGTTAAAATCAAATCATTCACACATCTAAGCTATAAAAAAAAAATGCCAAAAATAGCTATAGCAACACAGACTTGTAGTTTATGCTTGGACAGATCGCCATGAATAAATGGAGCAGCTGTGCAGGTGGAGGCCCACGCAGCCACGCAGATCTTTAAACATAATAGCAGCTGCAGGGAGAAAGACCCATGCTTGGGGGAAGGGGCTCTTGGGGCAAGGGGGTAGAGATAATGGGTTTGTTGCATATTGCAACCTAAATATGGGCATAACATGTTGATAAAGGTTAACCTAGCCATTAAGCTGCGGCTCAATGGCCTATTTTTATTGCCCCTCCTCTGACCACAAGTGTAAATGAGCCCTTAGTGAGAGGCATGAGCTGAACTGTGCCATCGCCCGGTTTGTACTGGCTTTTCTGTAGTTTTTTTTGTGTAAACGTTAAACATTAATTGTGCTTGTAATAACAAGGACCTTAAAATGATCACGCCTTATTTTATTGTAGTATATTCTCCTCTAAGATATGTAATTGTTCTATTGTTCTTGTATGATGTTGTGCTTTGTAAACACAGCAACTGTCAATAGATTTTACAGTGTAATTTTGGCAGCGCGAGTCAAGTTATTGAGCAGTGAATGCAGAATTGTAAACCTGACCTCAGATGTCTTTCATGGATTTGTGTGCATTCATGAACAAACAGTTTTAAAGGGTTTTTTCTTTTTTTTTTTTTTTTTTTTTTTTTTTTTTTTTTTTTTTTCATACTTCCCTCCACTGTGCAGTTTGTTTTGCACAGTGGGGCCCTGATCTTTGGGTTCTAGGGTCTCGCAGCTCTTCCTTGCATTGGTAAACCCTCTGGGAGAAGCTCTCTCCTGGGGGGTTACCTTGCGGGCGTGCCCGAGTCCAGCATTTGCGTCTATAGACACAGAATGCCGGACTAGGACTAGGATGCATTAAGGTGAAAAAAACACGAGGGTTTACAACCCCTTTTTAAAGTATGAAAAAATAAAAAAATAAACTTTTCTTTTATTTTTGGTTAGAGTGGAGAGGGATTTTGTACATCTGTCAGGTTACTATTTCTGCCTGTGTCCCCGCTAGGGAGATTCTTTGTCTTGTTTAATGTTTACCATTTTCAGAGATTAGTGAAAGTAAAAAAAAAACACCACATTTTGGGCAGTCCCCAGAACAGTAATGGAAGGAAACGGGGACACTAGCCCGCTTGACCCTGGTGACAGCCAGGGATTCCTCCTACTTCCTGTTTTGACTATAGGACAGGAAATCTCCCCAGTGGGTCACACGTGGCAAAAAACCAAAAAAAAAACAAAGGGGGTTATAACCCTCCCTTACTCTATCGAAAATGGGAAAGAAAAACTTTTGCCTTTTTTAGTTCGACTTTTACTTTCTTTTTGCCCTTAAAGTAGAACTAATAGGTAAAACTTGTTCTGTTTTTTTTTTTTTTCTTTCACCATATGTGTCCCATTGCAGAGATTTCCCTTCATTTCCTGTCCCATAGCCAAACAGGAAGTGAGAGGAAGTCCCTGCAAATAAAGGGGAATTCCTTGGGAACGAGGACTAATGTCCCCACTGGAAGATCCCCCCCCCCCCCCCCCCCATTACTGTTCTGGGGATAGCCCAAAATTTAGGATTTTCTTTTACTTTTCCTTTCAGTGATGGTAAACAGGACAAATGGAGAGGGTGAATCTCTCTAACGGGAGTAAAAACCAATGGGTGTTCTAATCCATATCCACGCAAAGGCAAAAAAATAAAGTTTTGCCTTTAGTTATACTTCAATAATAAATTTGGGAACATTTTACCTTCCAGAGCTCCTCTGTGTCACCGTCTGCAAGTTTCAGAGCAGCAGAGAAGCACCGAAATTCTGCAGACTATTCTTCAGAAAGCAAAAAGCAGAAGACTGAAGAAAAAGATATAGCCGCCCGTTACGTAAGTACATGAAGATATCTGATGCCGTATTCATGGCAACAGAATTACAAAGTAAACTAACCTCACACCTATTACAGTAATCCTGTGTTATATTTGTGTATTTGTTTCCTTTGTGTACTATATTTAAGGATCCTGGTTGAACGTGACTGGTGACCATACATCTTATCGCTGAGAAGCAAATATGCTTTAAGGATCATAAAGGAGCATAAATATTTCTTAAGGGTGTATTTGGTTAGACTAGATGTAGTCAGCTGTTTGTTTAGTGAGATGTTAGTAAAGTTCATGTGGGTTATCTGTTTACTTTGTCATCAATATGTTGTGTGGAACATTTGTTACCTTAAACACTTAAACTGCAGGATTTCTTTACGTCAGTTGAGCTGCAAAAATATCCTATTTATTACCGGATTAGAATTTCTTTGAATGAATAGATTTGAATTTATATAATGAAAAAAATGCAAGTGTTCATTTCAGGTCACTCTGCACTTTATCAACATGAATGCATATGTGGCTTCATGCACCAGAAAGAGTCTTAAAGTACGGTAAACCTTTCTTCGACCTGGGTAAGGGTTAATGCACTTGGGGGAAAAAAGGGCTTTTATATACCTAGCATAAATCTCAAGGTGCTTTCTATGCCTGGGACACCGCACATGCCATGTACAGCCTGCCATACAAAGTGGCCGTATGCAGCAGTACTCTTGTAAACGCCCATGCTTTATTGCACTGGCATTTTCCTGTACATGCAGAATGCTAGATATTGCCATTTACAAGAGTAAGGCCACAGTTTTGTTTTATTCTATTTTTAGGTACTTCTCGATCGCCATCCATGTACGCAGCTTCAATCTAAATTATTTTTTTTTGTATGCCATTGCCTAGTATATAGATAAAGATTCATGTTCAACGCTTTGTTTATATGCCAATTAAACAAATTTATAAGTTCTCCTATCACGTGTCTTGTGCCTCACTCAAAGTCCCAAAAACCCTTTTCTTCTAGCTTCAATCTAAGGTCCCTAACTCGCATTCATATATACACACATACTAGGGCCACTATTCACTTATATGGCAGGCTGCATGAGGCACGTGTGGCTCTTTGGACATGGAAAAGAGTCTAGAAGTTAACTTTAGGCTTAAAAATCCCTAAAGCCATGTGCATAAACCCTAATTTAGATTGAGCATATGATATCACAAAATTCATAATGTAAAAAGGTAGGATCCAGACTTAATGTGTTAAAGCAAAAAATATAAATATTAACTACCAAAAAAAAAAAAAAAAAAAAAAAAAATATAAATGGCTTTTATTGTTTACAATAAATCTTTTTTTTCTTTTCCCCTGTTGGACCAAATTGGGACACGTTTTGTTTTTTGTCTTCCCTCTAGGTTGACTGCAGGTTTAGTTTTCTAAGGATGCAATATTTTTCCCTTATTCATTTGTCTTTTAGTTGACATGTGCAATCTTTTTTTCAACCCAATAATTTAAATATCCAGAAATGTAGACAACTGAAGTTCTATACTTTTCCAGCAAAAATGTGTGAGAGGACCCCCTTACCAACATACAAGCCCATCTCCTCCTAAAGTTACGTCCATGGTCAGTAGGCAGATGGTAGAGTTAGGAGAGAAAAAAAAAATTGGATTTGCAATCAACTTCATATGTCTTTTGTCTCTTTTATCTACTGATCATTTTGACATGAAGGTAACTTCATGCGTTTCTTTGTGTCGTGTTCAGTTTGCATTGCCCAGGTTTGTAGGAGCTTTAATTAAACTCCTGGGATAATAAGTCTGTAGCCACAGGTGCTGGAAGCGCTTCCAAGTCTTTTGCCTATGTATTTTAGGCCTTGTGCTCTGGCAGTATGTAATTATACTTGACTGTTATTCGAATGTAAGCAGTGCTTCAAGTGTAGAAAGTCTGTTGATCTAGCTGTGAGCAGTCCAGTTTTCCAAATACCTGCAGAGCATGCTTAAACTGTTGACACCCAGTGGATGTGCAGCAATGTCCATGCTTACATATGCCCCTAAAGGGTAACTCCACTTTAGTGGGGAAAAAATGGCAAAAAAAAAAAAATTAGCGCATACAATTGCGACACAAGTTATATTGTAATTGAGGGTTATTAAAAATTACTTTTTTATTTTCGATCTGCAGCGCTGTAATTTTCTGTAAAATGCAATATGGCTACCTGGAGGTGTTCTGTACACAGAATGTGGTACAGAATGCCCCCCCCCCCCGATATGTCCTATCCCGTATCATTGGCTCACTGATTTTCCCAGAAGTCTGCTCTAAGATATGTCAGATTTTTGGCACCGCCTGCAATAAAAATGTCATTTTTGGTGAGCTACTCCCAAAAGAAAATCCCATCTAAAGGGATGCAGACCCTCCAATTTTCTCATTAGAGCCCTGCAGGTGCAGCAGCTGATCATTATAAAACCACGCCTATACAAATTCACTTAGCACATTGACACAAGCAGCTATTTCTTTAGAATAACAAAAAGTAGGAATCTGCAACAAAGGTTGTTAAAATCCTTGCAATGTACATAGATAACCCAGAGGGATTTTTATTTTTTATTTTTTTTGAGGGAAGAAAAAAAAAAAGAGTTAAGTTACTGTTTAAGTTTTGGAAAGCCATTAAGCTGTCAAACGTATTCCTAGAGATTTGAGAATAACAAATACAGCCCCAATTGTCATTAGAGCTTAAAATCTTCATTTTAGCAGTGTGCAGCATATTGACACCTACATACAGCTTGTTGTGCTTTTGTACATCTGGCACTCAGCACTGTTTTGTGTTTTGAAACCAGTGCTTCTTTTGCCATATGGATAACTACAGATAAATGATGACTTTGCACACATTTCCATTGTCTTCTCTCATAGTGAATAAAACAGGAGCCACGAAAATCCCCAGCCCAGCTATTGATTACCTTGGACAGTGAGCGATAGTCGTTTATCCAAACACCATTTTGATATTCAGCTCTTTCGGTTTCTTACTATTTAGCAAATAAATCTGCAGGGCTTCAGAGCACTTTGCAGTACTAAAATGGGATTAAAAATGACAATCCACAAAGACCTAAACAACCCTGGTCAGATAAAATAGTTGGTATGCCTTGAGAGTCTTTTGGTTACATTTTCTGTATAGTTATTACAGTGTGTAAAGTTACTAAATAATTGCATAAACTTTGACTAGCCTCCTCTTTTGTAACAGTGCAGTCTTACATGAAGTGCTTTCTTCCCTTTGCAGGACAGTGATGGTGAAAAGAGTGATGACAACCTGGTGGTGGATGTTTCCAATGAGGTGTGTATTCTCCTTCAGTTTTGAAAGTGTATGTTTTAGAGTTTGTTCATAGTCATTCTTGCGCATAGAGCCTTACACAGATCTTGAACTCTTTTACAGAGCAGTGTACTTAAAAGCATATATTTTTTTTTACTTTTTTTTTATATTAAAGGACCCCTCTTCTCCCAGAGGGAGCCCAGCACATTCTCCCAGGGAAAATGGTTTGGACAAGGCTCGACTTTTAAAGAAAGACCCTCCAATAAGTCCAGCATCCATTGCATCCTCAAGCAGTACTCCCTCATCAAAGTCCAAAGAACACAGCCTGGTAAGACCAGAAGTATATATAAAGCCTGTCTGTTAGATGTTATTTAAGGTTTAGTTAAAATGTTTACGTTGGTAACACCCGGTACTACTTGCTACCAGTGTGGTGCCATTGATTCAGATTTAAACCCCATTGCCGATGGAGGTGTGCTTCAGTACAATGCATGAACATGGGTTGTAGTGTGGCGCACTGTCAGAAAAGGTACTATTTATGAGCCATTAAGGACCATTGTCAGCAACTGAAGGGGCCACTTAAAGGATAAGTTCACCTTTGGGAACATTTTGCATGCCCCCCCCGTTTTTAGGGTGAAACATGTAACCTGTTCACAATGCAGCTGCCGCTTCCCGCTACCCTCTCACCCTGTGACAGTACGTGGAGAAATCCCTGTACTAGCTTTCACTTTTTGAAAAGTGCATGGCCGTGCAGGGCCCCGCCCACGTGGCCACACCATTCACCGAGTTCTGTGAATGAATGATCTACAAGTACCGACAGCCTTTGCAGATGTCGGCTTGTAGTTTTCAATGAACTACCATGGCACTGTTGAGCGCTGTGGTAGTTCCTTGAGTCTCCCTGTCAGTCTGAAACTGCCTTGGTCGTACAGGGCAGACAGCTCACACAGACCAATGCTCATACTCGCCAGCACACCATGGATCTTCAAATGCAGTCCAAAGTTTTCATTACAGAGAGATCACATCCTCAAAGAACAGCGAGTGCAATATTTTGGAACCGCGCTGGAACACCTGTCAGACATGTGATGAAAAGCTCACATGGACAGCCTGCAGGAGACCTGCATGGCATCAGCGATCTTCTGATTGCTTGTGCAATACTTCCAGGCTTCAAAAAAATAAGAAAAATTAACCTGCAAAAAAAAAAAAAAATAGCCATTTTATTCAATTTGCTTTTTTTCTTTTCTTTTTTTTTTTTTTTTTGTGAGCTTATTTTGCAAAAAGTAACTATACTTAAGAGAAGTTCGTTTTAAGGGATAAATATACTTTGCTTCCTTTCGATCCGTTAACTGTACCATTTGAAAGTGTTTAGTCATAGCCATTCGATAAGTGCAAAAGAGAACCTGTTGATCCTGCCAGAAATAAAATTTAATCCTGTGCACTCTGCAGTGTTACCTCAAGCAGTCTTATCATCTTTCCCATGATAGCTCAATGAACATCAGCACACTTCCCCTGTGTTATAGAGACAGGGATGTGTTCTGAAGTTCAAAAATACTTCTATCCTAGGGTGACAACACTGCTTCCTCCATAGATACGGTACAGTGAGTATTGTCATCATAAGGCAGAATGTGTTTTACAGGTAGGATCAGCAAGTGAAAATAAGGAAACCTAGCCAGAACAACAAAAGAAAAAAAACTAATGCAGCCAGTCACTTCATCAGTGGACTGGTAAGCTGCAATATATTACTATTTGTTCGTGGGTTTAGAAACACTTTAAGGAACGGAAAAATTATATTTGCAAAGTGGGTAATTTTAATGTGCGATTTGCAACTATTGGCGGTTTTTAGTGTTGCATATTTTCATTTTTAGCGGTTGTATACCCGCAAAAAAAAACCCTGTAAGGCAAAGGCATAATGAGCTAGTATGCACTGCGCACTAGCTCATTATGAAATGCTTGCCTTAGAAGGAAGTGCAAGCATCACCTCCCGGTCGCCGCTGCGGGAGCTGACATGTTCCCTCTACGTTCCTTCCGCATGCGCGGGAGTCCTCTTTCCGGCAAGGAGCTGTGATTTTTTTCTTGACAACATACGTCAGCCCTTCAGACGTCAGTGGCTGCATGCAAGGTGAACATCCCCTAAACGTACAAGTTTAGGAGATATTCATTTTACCTACAGGTAAGTAAGTCTTACCTGTAGGTAAAAATGTGAAAGCGGGGTATACAACCACTTTAATAAGAGTATATAACCTCTAATAATGTTGTAACTGGGTACATGAAATTCTATTTTTTCTTTATATAACTGAAGATTTCCATACATAAATGGAATTTTGTTGAAATCTGGTATATATGTTCTTAAACATTGTAGTAAGCTGTGTTTCACTGCACAGCCTATTCCTTAAAGGCGTGTTTCCATTCATGCTGCTCTGGTTACACAGGTCTGCTGTACACTCCTATGTTATGAATAGGTACTTGAAAGATATGACTGTGAAAGCACATATGTTATGACTCTTCCATTAGGGATGTTGACTTTAGCAGGGTGAGTATTTGAGGTTTGCTGTAGAGTAAACCATAGAGTCAATAAGTTGTTTACTTTTGGGAGGATTCAAGTCATTTAGCGTGTTGTATCCTTTCGTTCAGCTAGAGATTCATTTTGCTGGTGCCTGTGTGGAGCTGATGTAACTCTTACATGTTTTTATTATGCAAAGACCAGCATGTTTGCAGACAGGAATTTGAATTGATTGATCTCTTTTGTCCTTTTATTTCCCCTTTTATTCACCTCCTGGAAGAATGAGAAATCCACAACTCCTGTTTCTAAATCTAACACGCCTACTCCGCGAACTGATGCGCCCACACCTGGCAGCAATTCGACTGGACTGCGGCCTGTTCCTGGCAAGCCGCCAGGTGTCGATCCATTAAGTAAGATGCATCCCATTTACCTAGGCTTATATCAAAATGTTCTTTACTGTGTTGTTGATGAATTGCTGTCAGAGTTATAACTTACAAATAAAGTTATCGCCAAAATATGGGATTCCTAGAGCCCTTAGCCCTAAGTGCCTGGATGAACTCTGGACTGTAAATTCGGAATAAGAACACAGGGCGGCCCATGCAACACCTACCTGCTCAAACGCATCCATATCTAAATCAGTTAACAGCTATACAGTCAGGTCCATAAATATTGGAACATCGACACGATTCTAATCTTTTTGGAACAAGATGTGCTTTAACTGCAGACTTTCAGCTTTAATTTGAGGGTATTTACATCCAAATCAGGTGAACAGTGTAGGAATTACAACAGTTTGTATATGTGCCTCCCACTTTTTAAGGGACCAAAAGTAACAGGACAGATTAACAATCATCCATCAAACTTTCACTTTTTAATACTTGGTTGCAAATCGTTTGCAGTCAATTACAGCCTGAAGTCTGGAACGCATAGACATCACCAGAAGCTGTGTTTCATTCCTGGTGATGCTCTGCCAGGCTTCTACTGCAACTGTCTTTAGTTCTTGCTTGTTCTTGGGGCATTTTCCCTTCAGTTTTGTCTTCAGCAAGTGAAATGCATGCTCAGTCGGATTCAGGTCAGGTGATTGACTTGGCCATTGCATAACATTCCACTTCTTTCCCTTAAACTCTTTGGTTGCTTTCGCAGTATGCTTCGGGGCATTGTCCATCTGCACTGTGAAGCGCCGCGCAATGAGTTCTGAAGCATTTTGCTGAATATGAGCAGATAATATTGCCCGAAACACTTCAGAATTCATCCTGCTGCTTTTGTCAGCAGTCACATCAATAAATACAAGAGAACCAGTTCCATTGGCAGCCATACATTCCCACTCCATGACACTACCACCACCATGCTTCACTGATGAGGTGGTATGCTTTGGATCATGAGCAGTTCCTTTCCTTCTCCATACTCTTCTCATCACTCTGGTACAAGTTGATCTTGGTCTCATCTGACCATAGGATGTTCCAGAACTGTGAAGGCTTTTTTAGATGTTTGGCAAACTCTAATCTGACCTTCCTGTTTTTGAGGCTCACCAATGGTTTACATCTTGTGGTGAACCCTCTGTATTCATTCTGGTGAAGTCTTCTCTTGATTGTTGACTTTGACACACATACACCTACCTCCTGGAGAGTGTTCTTGATCTGGCCAACTGTTGTGAAGGGTGTTTTCTTCACCAGGGAAAGAATTTTTTCGGTCATCCACCACAGTTGTTTTCCGTGGTCTTCCGGGTCCTTTGGTGTTGCTGAGCTCACCGGTGCTTGCTCTCTTTTTAAGGCTGTTCCAAACAGTTGATTTGGCCACACCTAATGTTTTTGCTATCTCTCTGATGGGGTTTTTTTTTTGTTTTTTTTGTTTTTTTTTCAGCCTAATGATGGCTTTCTTTACTGATAGTGACAGCTCTTTGGATCTCATTGAGAGTTGACAGCAACAGATTCCAAATGCAAATAGCACACTTGAAATGAACTCTGGACCTTTTATCTACTCCTTGTAAATGGGATAATGAGGGAATAGCACACACCTGGCCATGGAACAGCTGAGCAGCCAATTACTTTTGGTCCCTTCAAAAGTGGGAGGCACATATACAAACTGTTGTAATTCCTATACCGTTCACCTGATTTGGATGTAAATACCCTCAAATTAAAGCTGAAAGTCTGCAGTTAAAGCACATCTTGTTCGTTTCATTTTAAATCCATTGTGGTGTTGTATAGAGCCAAAAAGATTAGAATTGTCGATGTCCCAATATTTATGGGCCTGACTGCATATCCCCTTATGGATCAGCTATAACTCGCTGCTTAACTAGGACGTGGGATGGTAGCATGTGCAGTTTGTTGTAAACCAATACGTTAACCAATCCCAACCCTTGGAGCTGTGCGTGTGTCCGATTGAATAAATGTATGCGCAGCTGCCATTCCCCCCCCCCCCCCTTTATAACAAAGTTGTCTTTTTAAATTCCCTCGGAAGGTATCGCTTAGATTGTTGTTTTTGCTGTACTTGATATTAGTGTGCTTTTTCTACAATAAAATTTAACTAAATTAACCGTAGTGTCCAGCTACTGTGACCTACTTGGCAGGCCTTTCTCTTTTTTCTTAAGAACTGGTCAGCCGAGCTTCCCTATAAGAAGCTATTGGCAGGGTTCCCATTCCATGGGGAACATTTGGTGGTGATCTGAATAAAAATATCCAAAAGATTTCCAGAGGAAAGAGTTCCTCCTGTAAAGAGAAGGACCAGGTGTCCCCTCGTTTAAAACCTTGGTCTTCCTCAGGTATTTCAGCGTTAAGGCAGCAACAGGGCGTTAGAGCCAGGGGCAAGCCGCAGGGCTAGGGTTAGAGAAAACTGTTGCGTCACCTCATAGTGTTCCGCGGTTACAAGCTGGAATTATGGAGGTCTCCTCTTCAGAGAGGTTTCTAAGATTCAACGTTCCTGCAGATCTTCCAAAAAAACTTATTGTTTCAAGCTTTAGAGCAGTTAGTGCATCAGGGAGTGATCACGCAGGTTCCGGTGTCCAAAAGGGAGGCACAGGGTTTTATTCGAACCTGTTTAAAAACTAAATGGGGACATAAGACCTGTCTTGGACCTAAGATCCCTGAACCAACATCTATCTGTTAAGCCAATCCTTCAAGATGGAGTCAGTCTGCTCGGTAGTAGCCTCGCTCCAGATGGGAGACTTCTTAGCCTCCATCGCTATCAAGGACACGTATTTACACGTACCTATTTTTCAACCTCATCAGAGGTTCCTTCGAATTGCAGTAGGAGGAACGTCATTTCTAGTTTGTGGCACTGCCCTTCGGGCTTGCCACAGCACCCCAGGTGTTTACAAAGATCCTAGCACCTGTACTGGGTCTTTTAAGGGCCCAGGGGATCTTGGTGCTCGGATACTTGGACGACCTCCTGCTCAGAGATCACTCACTACAGGCCCTGGAACACAGTAGCGTGCACAGTGCGGTATTTAGAAAACCTGGGCTGGGTCATCAATACCAAAAAGTCAGCCTTGAGACCAGCTCAGAGTCTCAAGTATCTAGGTCTGATCCTGGATACGGTCCAGGCAAAGTTATTTCTGCCACCCGTAAAAATCTGTGCCCTGAAGTATCAGGTGTGTCAGGTAAGGGGCACCAGGCAACCCTCTATTTATGCTCTGTATGAGTCTTTTGGGAAGGATGATATCCTCCGTCGTTCCCTATACTCGATTCGATTCCAGGCCTATACAACAAGATATCTTGTTGGCTTGGAACAGGAGCGCACAAGCCCTGGATTACTCCATGTCCTTATCTCCCCGGGCATGCTTAAGCCTAAGCTGGTGGTTGCAGGATCAGAACCTGCAAAAGGGAAGATCCTTCCTCCCGGTGCCATGGAGAGTACTGACAAGACGCCAGTCGCTCGGGCTGGGGAGCTACCCTAGAGGGGCTCAGAGGAGATGGTCAAGGGCAGAGCCTGCCCATCAACATCCCAGAGTTGCGGGCAGTTCGTCTGGCCCTATGGTCCTGGACGGTGGAGCTTCAGGACTGCCTCATCAGAGTTCAGTCCGACAATGCACTGCAGTGGCCTATATCAACCACCAGGGTGGTACCAGGAGCAGTTCAACTAAGGAGAAGGTGAACCATATATTACCTGGGCAGAGGGACATGTGCCGGTCCATATCCCGGGAGTAGAGAACTAGAAGGCATATTATCTCAGCCGCCAGCGTCTTACTTGCCTCCTCTGGGGTCCCTCCGCGGCACTCCTGGCTCCTCTTCTTGAGTGCCCTGACGGAGAAGCGCTTTACCTGGGGGCACTTGTGCAGGCACGCTCCCGTGTCCTGCTGCTGCATCCATTGACACAGACAGCAGGACCCGGCCCCCGACTCCCGTCATTGGATTTGATTAACAGCAGCAGGAACCAATGGCTCCTGCTGCTATCAATCTATCCAATGAGGACCCGAGACAACAGCTGGACCTGGTGTGCTCGTCCCTGTCGCTGGAAAGACCGGGTTCAGGTAAGGGGGGCAGCTGCAGTACAGGAGATTTTTCACCTTAATGCATAGAATGCATTAAGGTGATAAACCCTGAGGGTTTACAACCACTTTAAGTGCTTGCTACTAAACTAAAGTACTTCCTGTATGGGTGGGGGTAATCTAGGGGATCACTTCCTGTCTAAAGACCTTTGGTCCATCAGTGTCCATTCACCTGGAGATGTATAACCCAGTAAGTAATAAATAATATCTTCACTCTGTGTCCAATGATGTATGAAATTGTTGAAGAAATTTTTTTTTACAGGTAAGTATGATGAAAAAAAAGATTTTTTTTTTTTGTTTTGTTTTATCCTTCTCTTGCGGCACTATTCCTCCCACTGATATGAGACACTGTTCTGCCAACTAACAAGGGGCACCATTTCTCCTACTGACACCAACAATTGGCCACTCTTCCTCCAAAGATGGGGCAATTTTCTTCCCCCTCATACTAAATGTTTACACCCATTGATGCCAGGAAAATGTCCGCTCCCGCTGGCCACAGTCTGGCCCCCCTAAAGCCTGAAGGACAATAAACAGACCCTTTGTTTAGAAAGTGTGGAGACCCCTGTTCTAAGGAAGTTAAAGAGGCTACCATTTGTTTTGTTTTTTTATTTTTTTATTTTTTTCCTTCTGAAAATGCCTGGCCTGTTGGCTAATCCAGTGGATTCAGTATTTCAGTCTACTGATCCAGAAAAAGTACACAGATTTGACCTCTTTCTATGTGCTTGGTTTGAGTTTGCGACTCAAAAGTTAAAGAAGCTGTAGATGGCCAGACGACCATCATTTTCAATAGGTCAGCAATCTTCTAGATTGTAAGCTCTAACGAGCAGGGCCCCCTGATTCCTACTGTACTAAATAGTATTGTAACTATACTGTCTGCCCTCATGTTGTAAAGCGCTGCGCAATATAAATCCTGTATAATAATAATTGCAGCCTGTATATTTCTCCCTTGTAGATTTAATTTTGCTTACAGAATTGCACGGTTTCATATGCTTTGTAACCAACAAGCCTTTTACGTCTCATGGGAAGGGTATACAAGCAGTGAGTATTCCTGCTCGCATCCCTTACCCCCACCACTCCTCTTGCTACACAGCCTGTAATGTAAAGTAAAATAGATGGGCTTGTCGGGACCTTTTTAAAATAGTCTCAAAAGGTTGGTGGAGCTGGCATCTCAGTTGCAAAGTAATGGGGCCAGAAACCTGTGGAGCTTTGGAATGCTGGTGTGTGACTACTATGCCAGCTTTATTTACGTAAATGACATGTTGATTTTGAGAGCAATAAGTCTTTAAAATTAAAATTAATATTATGATGATAAAGATGAAAAAAAGTGTAATGACGTATAGAAATAAGCGCATATTTTTTTTCAAAGACGTCTGTTAAGGGTTTAAAACTCATAATCTGAATAAAATATATGTCCTGTTTATTGGTAATTCACTGTTTAATGTACTCCATATTTCTTTTTTTGTTTTAATGCAGCTGGCCTTAGGGCACCCATGGCAGTCCCATGTCCTTATCCAACACCATTTGGAATAGTGCCACATGCTGGTATGAATGGGGAGCTGACAAGTCCAGGCGCAGCTTATGCCAGTCTTCACAATATCTCTCCACAGATGAGTGCGGCAGCTGCAGCAGCTGCTGCAGCCGCAGCTTATGGACGGTCCCCAGTGGTAAGAGTCTTGTATGATAATAGTATCCGTGCTGCCGCTTAGGGCCGGTTCACACTGCTGCGATGCGAGAACCCGTGCAAATCAAGTACAGGTTCCTGCTTCGCATACAACTCGCAGGCAGTTCACACTGCCCTATGCGAACCGCTGCAGGTGTCCATACAAAGTTAATGACACCCCAAGATCGGTTCGCATATCGCAGTTCGACTCGTCAACTCAACAGGGAATCAGATCGCATGGGTGTGAACACCCATGCGATCTGATTTGGCTCTGGACTTGGCTCTGGATCCTGCACGACTTTGGTCCTAATGTGATGCAAATTTAGCCATACAATCTGTATAACTGAATTTGCATCTCCCAAACATTGCATGTGACTTGCACAACAGTGCGGGGTGAATCACATGCGATGTCTGACACAGCAGCAGTGTGGACCCAGCCTTCTACCTTACAATTAGCATGTTAACGGAAAATGTGTTTACAAAAACAGCATGTGTTGTAAAGATGATAAAATATTGTGGGTAATGGTTAAAGCATTTTGTTTTATGTGGACACCAGACACCTTCAGAATATTGCAGCAGGGAACTGCACCTTAGAGCTTTCTAAAACTGTTTTTACCCCCATGCCTTTAGTGGCTTCTTTACTCCGTGCTCTGTTGGACATCTATAGTAGCTCTATTTGACTAAACCATTTTAAACAAGTTACCTTTTAATTTTTAGGCCCCATTCACACGTTCCGTTTTGCGGACGGAAATGACGCGATTCTGCCCTTGCGATTATTTTGAATGGCACCAAATCGTGGCGCGATTGTTGCCTGACGGATCGCGGTAAAAATGCGCCAGCAGAATCGATGCAATTCTGCCCGCAAAATGGAACAACAGTCTGAATGCAGTCTTAAGGACAATTTTATCTTAATTTAAACTAATTTTTGCTTCATATTTTTCAACATCCATAGTAAAGCGAGCACAGATGAAATATATATAGTGTGTGTGTGTGTGTGTGTGTGTGTGTGTGTGTGTGTGTGTGTGTGTGTGTGTGTGTGTGTGTGTGTGTGTGTGTGTGTGTGTAATATATAATCACATTTTTGTAAATATTTTATTATCTTTTAATGTGATAACACTGAAAAAAATTACTTTGCTATGATGTAAAGTAGTGAGTGTACAGCTTGTATAACAGTAAATTTGTTGTCCCCTCAAAATAACTCAACACACAGCCATTTATGTCTAAACCGCTGTCAACTAAAACGTGTACACCCTTAAGTGAAAATGTCCAAATTGGGCCCAATTAGCCATTTTCAGGTGTGAATGGGAAACAGGTGTGTTATCGCTCTCTCTTACTGGTCACTGGAAGTTCAACATGGCACCTCATGGCAAAGAACTCCAAGGATCTAAAAAAAAAAAAAAAAAATTGTTGCTATACATAAAGATGGCCTAGGCTATAAGAAGATTACCTATACCCTGAAACTGAGCTGCAGCACGGTGGCCAGAACCATACAGCAGTTTAACAGGACAGGTTCCACTCAGAACAGGCCTCACCATGGTCGACCAAACAAGTTGAGTGCACGTCCTCGGCGTCCTGTCCAGAGGTTGCCTTTGGGAAATAGACGTATGAGTGCTGCCAGCATTGCTGCAGAGGTTGAAGGGGGGGGTCAGCCTGTCAGTGGTCAGACCATACGCCGTGCACTGCATCAAATTGGTCTGCATGCTGTCGTCCCAGAAGGAGGTCTCTTCTGAAGATGCACAAGAAAGCCCACAAGCGTGTCCTGTGGTACGACACAAAGATAAACCTATTTGGTTCAGATGGTGTCAAGCGTGCGTGTCGGCAACCAGGTGAGGAGTACAAAGACAAGTGTGTTTTGCTTACAGTCAAGCATGGTGGTGGAAGTGTCATGGTCTGGGGCTGTATGAGTGTGGCCGGCACTGGGGAGCTACAGTTCATTGGGGAACCATGAATGCCAAGATGTACTTTGACATACTGGAGCAGACCATGATCCCCCTTCCTTCGGAGACTGGGCCGCAGGGCAGTATTCCAACATAACTCTGAACACCTCCAAGACGACCACTGCCTTGCTAAAGAAGCTGAGGGTAAAGGTGATGGACTGGTCAAGCATGTCTCCAGACCTAAACCCTATTGAGCATCTGTGGGACAGCCTCAAATGGAAGGTAGAGGAGTGCAAGGTCTCGAACATTCATCAGCTCTGTGATGTCGTCATGGGGGAGTGGAAGAGGACTCCTGTGGCAACCTGTGAAGCTTTGGTGAACGCCATGTCCAAGATGGTTAAGGCAGTGCTGGAAAATAATGGTGGCCACACTTAATATTGCCACTTTGGGCCCAATTTGGACATTTTTACTTAGGGGTGTACAAACATTCCTAAAAGAGCAAACAGTTCTGCTTTGTCCACGGTAAGGTTTCTGCAGTCAATGGTCTTCCACCAACGTCTATATGTGCGAATACGCTCGCATGAGTGTTTTACAGAAAAACTGACACTGGGGGACATCTGACAACATACATTAATACAAATTTCCACAACAACATCTAAAGCAAATAGCAGATATATTTACCCAATTGGAGTATATCGTCCAGGCTCTGTTTTTGCTTGGGAGCGCCTGATTAGCTAATAAGCATTTTGCCTGGGCACTGTATCAGAGGGCCATAAGGCACTGAGAAGCTGTGAAACTGCCCATAGTCTATACTTGTGCTCCTGGTTTGCTGTAAATCAAAAGAATGCTTTTTTACATGTGTCTGTACTTTCTAGAATATGCTGGTTTAATGAAGAATGATCGAGGCATTGGACAGTAATATTTTGTCCATGACTTTGACGATCAAAAACACCACTGTGTGGCTCAGGATAGTACTCGTATACTGAACGACATTAGCTGCTAATGATTTGTAATTTACTCCCACAGATGTAAAGTCAAAGTTGATCTGATGAGAAACAAAGTTATAGTTGCAAGAGTTAAGCCCCTTTCACACAGAGCGGAGCTCACTCTGATCAGTGTGGGATCTGTGAGCAGATCCCCCTGCTGATCAGAGATGAGTGGGATGATTGCCAAATCCATGGCAGCTCAGTTTATGCAGAGCAGACACAGGCAGACCCTGATCTGGTCTTTCAAAACTTTTTTGAGTATCAAGAAAAAAGTGTACATAGATACAAATGAGTGTAGGGATAACACATCTATACAGAAACATATATCATGGCATAAGTCAGGAAAATCATACAGTAAGGTTGATTTCAGTGGTAATAGTCAAGTAACACAGTAACTATATAGGAAAATTAACACAGTAAGACAGGTACTAGTGTCGGTGTTGACACCAGTCTATCCACGGTTTCCATAACTTTTCGAAGTGTTGGCTTTTACCTGTTCTTATGGAGAGGGTTTTTCATAGGAATGATTCAGCTGTACTAGTAATAAGACTTCAGATCTGTTAGGTGCTTGAGACGCTTTCCAGCATCTAGCTATAATTGTTCTAGCAGCTAGGAGTATGAGTGGTCAGCGTACGATAGGGTGGAGGCAAATTATCAATTTGTAAGTTCAGAATTGCTAGTGTAGGATTTGGCTTAAGGAGTATTCCTATGATATCTGAAAGTAGCTCAAATACTTTGTTCTAGAAATATTTCTACTGTAGTACCGTATATACTCGAGTATAAGTCGAATTTTTCAGCACATTTTTTTGTGCTGAAAGTGCCCCCCTCGACTTATACTCGAGTCAAGCACTTTTCTGCAGCAAAAAATTTCATTTTCCGAACCGACTTTGGGGCCCCGTATCTCAGGGCCACTTGGTGCTAAGAACCCCAAATTTGGTGTGCATACCCAGTGGAACTGGTACCACAATATATCCAAAGCTGAAGTTTCTAGCACTAAGTGGCCCCGAGATACGGGGCCCCAAAATCGGTTCGCAAAATGTCATTCTCTACTGCAGAAAAGTGCTTGACATTTTCTGAACCGAATTTGGGGCCCCATACCTCAGGGCCACTTAGTGCTAGGAACACCAAATTTAGTGTGCAAACCCAGTGGAACTGGTACCACAACATATCCAAAGCTGGGGTTCCTAGCACCAAGTGGCCCTGAGATACGGGGCCCCAAAACCAGTTTGGAAAATGTCATTCTCTGCTGCAGAAAAGTGCTTGACATTTTCTGAACTGAATTTTGGGGCCCTGTATCTGGGGGGCACTTGGTGCTAGAAACCCCAGCTTTGGAAATTTTATGGTGCTAGTTCCACTGGGTTTGCACACCAAATTTGGGGTTCCTAGCACTAAGTGGCCCAGAGATACGGGGCCCCAAATTCGGTCAACTGTGCATCTACAGCAATGTCATTTCGGGACCCTTTGGGTTCAGAGACCCCAAAATTTGGCTGCAGCTAGGGGGCATCTAGGAACCCTTAACTACCGAGTTTGAAGTTCAGGGGACCTATGGCTGCAAATGGGCACAGTGAGGCATGCAAATGGGCACAGTGATGCTGCAAATGGGCATTGTTGACCCTCTTTTCCAATTACAGTAGCTGTGCATTTCTCACTCTCGTCTTATACTCGAGTCAATAAGTTTTTCCCTTTTTTTTTTTGTGGTAAATTAGGGCCTCGACTTATACTCGGAACGACTTATACTCGAGTATATACGGTACTTTTTTTTTGTTTTTTTTTTGGTTTTTTTTTGTTTTTTTTACACCGGACCTACTAGTGTATGCAGTGTTTCATCAGAGAACCTGATCATATAAAAATAGATGGCAGAACCCTCCCACCTTCCCAAACTTTGTATGTTGTTGATCAGGAGGTGATTGTTGTCCCAAAAAAAAAATTAAAGTAAAGTAGGGTGATGGCCAACTAAATCGCAGGCCGTACGGAGGAAACATATTTTTTTTTTTTTTTTTTTTTTAAATGTAGGTAGTGTCTACGTTATTCGATTGTCAAAGAAAACAAAAAAAAAAAAGACACAGCACTACTTGGCATTTGTCCATCCCTGCACAGTACTGTGTATCAGGATAATCACATATCAGTAAACATGCTTGTTTTGAATGTGTTTTATTGAGTTTTCTATCAAGGTAACTTATTTTCAATAAATGTCTAGGTTGGCTTTGATCCACATCATCATATGCGGGTTCCGGGAATCCCCCCAAATCTGACGGGCATCCCAGGCGGTAAACCGTAAGTAATTTTATAGTTGCCTCTCAACACACATTGTATTCACTATCATTTTCTTTTGTAAATTTGATTTAAAATAAAATGGTCGACAGATTTTTTAAATGTAATTTTTATTGTTTGAGCTTTTAAGTCGGTCTGCCTATAGAAGGAAGTTTGTGTGAATTTTTTTTTTTTTGCTCCTTAAATACGTTCTTGGTTTAGGAAGACTTTAGGTTTTTTCTTTTATGGCATGCATTGTTTAAAGAATTGCCATGCTGAACACCAATGAATTGCTTATAAATCAGAACAAGAGCTGCTGTAAATGCTCAAGAGGGTCATGATGGTTAAAATATGATTAGGTAGGAATATATCATGAAAATATGAGGAGCTGTAATGAAGCTCTGCTTCCTTATGAGAGCTTACAAAGCGGAAATGTCAGTCAGAAAATCAATGATTTTTTTCCTATTGCAGGACTTATTCGATATTGTCAATGGACATGACATCCTGCCAGATTGTGTATATACTCACATTTGGTAAATTGCAAAGTAACTGGCAATATAAATTTGATCTAAATGATGGATAATCTATTATGATCATTTTCTAGTTTGTCAAAACTTGTGTTGTGGAATGGTAGAAGGAGGTGCTTAAGTGCAGACCATTTTGCAGTTGTCCAAATTTGACTCTTTATATCACTGAGCATGCTGAAAGTGGGCTGTACTCAAAGGAGCATTGGATTCATTATTTGTTTTGCCACTGGCTCTGCAAAATATCCCATAGAAGATGTTTACCTATGTTCCTACATGATTTGAAGAAGCATTGCATTTCAGGGGCATCTTGCTAAAATAATTATCATGGTCATAATTGCATTTAGAATTGATTTTCTATTTTATGCATGCTGTATGCAGATTTGTTGCCACCTTTATGTTTTTGGTGGAACTGGGATAAGAGGCATAAATTATACTGCATATAAATATTGACTTGAAAGAGACACTGGTGCATCCAGTTCAACCTGCGTGTGTTTGTGTTTTTATGTATCTGTTGCTGCCCAAATCTATGGGCAGATCTGTCTCCAGTCCTCTTGGTTTGTGCTTGCTTTGAAGCGTTCTTATTGGTGCAGTACACTGTAGACATTTTGTCTTTAGAATGCAAGACACTCAGTCCATTATAATTGAAGGCAGAAGTGTGTGGGAGTGGACTTTGAAATTCAGGGTGTGGTGGTAGTACTTGGCACATGCATCTCTTAGGTGCCATTCTATATTGAGACTTCTCCTTATTTTTGGGAGTTTCTTTAGCTATATAACTATACTATAGTAGTAGAGTTGGTACAAAGTATTACCTGACTTCATCATAATACATTGTTATACATTAAAGTATATTTACCAACATAATATGCCTTTTTTTTTTTTTTTTTTTTTTATAGAGCGTACTCATTCCATGTAAGTGCCGATGGGCAGATGCAGCCTGTCCCATTCCCTCCTGATGCTCTTATTGGCCCAGGAATTCCTCGACATGCACGGCAAATTAACACATTAAATCATGGGGAGGTGGTCTGTGCTGTAACAATCAGCAACCCCACGAGACATGTTTACACTGGTGGAAAGGGATGCGTCAAGGTGTGGGACATTAGTCACCCTGGAAATAAAAGCCCTGTTTCTCAGCTGGACTGCTTGGTAAGTGAAAAGAAGGTAAAAAAGTCAAAGCTTGGCTTGCCGTAGATTTTCTTTATGTATGCCAAGACATTTTAAGCCTAGGTCATTTTTGTTGCTGCATAGTTCTTAAAAATGTCTCTAGCAGCTAATCTGAATCCTGGTGAGATGGCACTTAACCACTTTCCAGCCAGGCCAATTCTGACATTCCTCTCCTACATGTAAAATGCATATTTTTTTTGCTAGAACCCCCAAACATATATTTTTTTTAGCAAAGACCCTAAAGAATACAATGGCGGTAGTTGCAACTTTTTATCTCGCACGGTATTTGGGCAGCATTTTTTCTAACACTTTTTTTTTTGGAAAAAAAAAAAGTTTCATACTGTAAAAAAAAAAAAAAAACATTAAAGTTAGCCCAATTTTTTTGTATAATGTGAAAGATGAAGTTACGCTGAGTAAATAGATAACTAACATGTCATGCTTCAAAATTGCAAACGCTCGTGGAATGGCGCCAAACTGCGGTACTTAAATATCCCCATAGGCGAAACTTTAAGAAAATTTTACTGGTTACATGTTTTGAGTTAGTGGAGGTCTAGGGCTAGAATTATTGCTCCCGCTCTAACGTTTGCGGCAATGCCTCACGTGTGGTTTGAACACTGTTTTCATATGTGGGCGGGACTTGTGTATGCGTTCGCTTCTGCGTGCGAGCACAGGGGGACAGGGGCGCTTTAATTTTTTTTATTATTAATTTCACTTATATTTTTTTAGTTTGACACTTTAAAAAATAAAAAAAATTGATCACTTTTATTCCTATTACAAGGAATGTAAACATCCCTTGTAATAGGAATATGGCACGATCGGTCCTCTTTACAGTGAGATATGGGGGTCAATAAGACCCCACATCTCATCTCTAGGCTGGGAAGCCTGAAATAAAAAAAAAAAAATAAAAACTATCTCGGCTTCCCAGCCAAGGGGGCACCATTAGTTTGCTGCAGAGGCCGTTTTGAATGCAGAGGCCGGGCGTGACGTCATAACATTGATCCCGGCCTCCGAACGAACAAAGACTCCGGCGACCATCTGGTCTGCCGGAAATCTCTATCGTCACCATCTGGGGCCGGCTGATTCTGTGTCTGACTCACCGATGGAAGCAGTGAGTCGGTAGAAGCACCGGAGGGCGGTGGGGGGGCGTCCCCTCTCGCTGCCCGTAAGAATGATCAAGCGGCGGAACAGCCACTATGATCATTCTAATGGTGTAGGGAATCGCTGGCTGAAAAAGCCGATATCTGAATGATGCCTGTAGCTGCAGGCATCATTCAGATGTACCTGCTCAAAGTTAAGGACGTCATATGACGTACCTTGGGCGGGAATTAGTTAATATGTGCCTTGAAGTATTCTGTATACAATACTGTCTGTTACAGACATCCATGGTAGCAATGAAGGCGCTGGTAGATGAATGAGTTTACGTGTGTTGACTGTCATATGCATGAAAAGACAACAGACAGTGGTATTGAGGCCCCTGTACTGGCGCATGCATATTCACTTATACTAACAGCTAGCCTGTAGTCTGTGCATGCTACAATCAAAATAATTATCAAATATTTTTGTTCCCAGCAAAACAGGATGGGAGGAAGAAAGTGCACCCCAGTAATTCATTTGATTTGTCATGGCCATAAAATTGGTGCAGTTAGAAATTTTAGCAATAAAATAGGGGTATTGACACTTCATACCAATTGGAAGGCCATTGACATAGAGAATTCAGGGGTAAGGGTAGTTGGGGCCTTGGATTGGAGATGCCAAATAGTGTGATTATAGGGAGTAGATGCTGAAGGGCAGCAAGTTGCCAGACTGTAGAAGGCTTCTCAATAGTAATCTGGCTTACCTTCCCAACCTGCAGCACCTGAGCTGCTTACCCCTTTCTTTTCTGTTGCCTCCTCCTCCTTACATGGAAAAACACAGTTTGCCCTTGTGTGAGCATGAGAGCTCTCGCTCTCTCAGGTGGACATGTAGTAAAAGTTGCTTGCAACGCCACAATCCATTTATAAAGTGTAAGTAGGCAACGTAGGAGAAATGAGACACTTATAATTCATTTTTCAAACACAGGATACTTTAGATATTTTTATTTGCATCACTAATGGGGGCGCTAGAATTGATGGTGAAATATCATTCCCTCTGAAAACCCAGACAAAATTCTGCTGAAGCCCCCCTTCCTGCTGCCTTATCCATCATCTTGTCCTGGTGAAACTACCTGACCACCACTGGGACATTTCGATCATCACCGTAACTGTCATTACAAGAACATCCAGACACAGAGCTGAAAGATGTAAACAATTTTTCTAATTTCTTAGCTGCGCTAGTAAATGATTAGCTGGAGCTTGGTTGCTGTGGGCCTTGCCTTCATTTTATTTTCTGCCTTTGATTTTTACAGATTGTCCCAGAATATCCTACATTTTCTCACTTAGTATTAGTCATTCTGACTTCCCCTCTGAACTGTATGTCTTGCAAACGAGTCGTGCAGTTGAGCTCTAGAAACTTTGGGTTTACATTATAACTTCACATTTTGATACTAATTAAGATGAATTATCTCAACACTAAATTTTCTAGATCCACTTTAAGTACTTGTCTAATGTCATGTAATTGTCTGGCATTACTCCACTTTATCATTGTCATAACTGCAAATGGCTCATTAAAATCGGGAGGAAATGTTTGTGCTTTTTAGAGCTTTTCAGTGTAGTATTTAACCCATCACCCGTGAGAATCTTTTGCTGCAGCTTGTTTCTCTGGAAGTGCAAAAGATATTTTGAAATCGTTTTACTCTTTTACAACTCATGTTTAGTCAAGTAAATCCATAAAACACTTGTATGTGAAAGTGACGACAGGCTTTGTAAATGCTGCTTATATAGTTTTTAACTAAAGTACCGATTTCACGTCTCAGTGCCTTTTTGTCTCTGCAGAACAGAGATAACTACATCCGCTCCTGCAGATTACTCCCTGATGGGCGCACTCTCATTGTCGGAGGGGAAGCCAGCACGTTATCCATATGGGACCTGGCAGCTCCCACCCCGCGTATAAAAGCAGAGCTGACATCATCTGCTCCTGCCTGCTATGCTCTGGCTATCAGCCCTGACTCCAAGGTCTGCTTCTCCTGCTGTAGTGATGGCAACATTGCAGTGTGGGACTTACACAATCAGACTCTTGTAAGGTATGTACATCATTGCTCCATAAACATTGAAAAGGGACAAACAAGGCTTGTTGATGTACACATTTTGAGTTTTTTTTTTCTCTTTGATGTTTACCTGAACATAATTTTTGACGTCTTCATGTTTATGAAGATCGTTATGTTATTTCATCTTTTGATAACCTATTGCTTTGTAGATTATCTGATAGTTACATGCAGGCAGTGAGTCAGCATCCCTGCTAAAAGACTGCAGATTTAAATTAAGCAAGCAGCATTAAAAGTTTTGTTTGCAGGCAGTCTGAGGAGAATATACTGTAGATTTGCAATAAAAGGGAGGAACAATAAAACTGAATCCCTGCGGTGAACCACTAAGTGGGATGCACAAGCCTATATTTGTAATGAAAATATATGGCTGCCCATATATACTTTCATGATTGATTATAGTCGTTCATCTTTCATGTGCATACCTAAGAACCAAAGGCTAAAACTAGTTCTAGGCATTCCCTTTAAAATGAGCATCTACCTTACTTTAACGTGAACCTCTCTGGTCCGAAAACATGTTTTACTATAGCTTTATTAAATGGCCTACTACTTGTGTTGCTTGCATGTACTATACCTGTGTTTTAATCTTTTATTTCACTTTATGTGCACCTGAAAAAGGCCCCTAGATCAGTGGTGTTAGACTTGAATATTATAGAGGGCCCCAAGTGTGGCTCCCAACACTGCAAAAGTCTGCACAATAGCAGTGTCTTATGTATTGAGGTGCATTGCGTAAATTATGTCAGTCATTTTAAAATCAATGAGCAGCAACACATCTCAATGCCTGCAAACTTTGGTCTTGCATTTTTTCAGCCTAACTTAATGCATATTGTATAAAAAAAAGTGGGAGTAAAATGAGCACCATCGTTGGTAGTTACAGTGGTCACAAATATAACCCCCAGCATTGGCGCCTATAACCACAACACCAAGTTTTGTTGTCATTAACCCCACACTCTTGTTAGTAGCAGTTCTATCCCACTCACTGCACCAATGCTCGGTGGCAGTGCTATTTAGCTCCTGCCTCTCCCCCCTGGGGAGTTTTTATTTTTTTTTAAGGTTAGATTTGGCCATCAACCATAATTGCTAATATGCAAGAATAGGATATTCTATAGTCTGTGACATGTCGCTATAGGTTATAGCACAGCTGCAGGCTCTGCTAGATGCAGTGTTTTTGTGCTTCTGGATTTTGCATCCTAACCATAAGGTATATTGGCTTTACCTGTAATGTATTTCATTCTGTGATATGCATTCTGTCAGACTAAACCAACAATGACCTAAATGCCTTCTCTCTGTGCAGCGCTGCCTTTCAATTTGTGCATTGTGATCCATCTATAAAACATGTCGCTGTGTTGTCTGCTCCATTCAGTCTTTTTTTTTTTTTCTTTTTTCCTTTATATCTCAGGGCCAATGTATCAAGCATTATCTTCAAAGTACCTTATGCTTCTGTCCCCTGACCTCAATGACAGCAGTAACTTATCTAAAGTCTACCACATTTCTGGCCTTTTTTATATATTTTCTTTCCTTGTATGCTTTGCAGGCTAGAGGCAATATCTGAAATCTATCAATGAACTTGATAAGCATTGTTTGTATCCGTCGTCTTTGCTTTTGAGGAGTTATCTTGAAAAAAATATATTCACTATAAGTGAGATTGGAGTTAGACACAGATTCCAATGTGGAAGATCTTGCTTGTCATGTAGTGGGTTTAAATTCTTGATAAAAGCAAGCTAAAGACATTTGTCTCCTGGACACCCCAGCCTCTTCCTTCTGTTCTGCCCTTCTCAGGAATTTGTGAACAGGTGCTATTTGGAAATGAAAGATTGGCAATTTACCCAATAGGGGAAAAAAAAGTAGCATGATGGATCTTTTGGATATATATATATATATATATATATATATATATATATATATATATATATATATATATATATATATATATATATATATATATATATATATATATATATATATATATATATATATATATACATACATATATATATATATATATATATATATATATATATATACATATATATATACATATACATACCATAGTTTGAAGGCTCTACCGTTCACACAGACTGAATACTACACCGATTTGGGTTATGTTTAACCAAAGAAATGTAACAGATTACATTTCGGCTTAAAGGAAGTTTTTTTTTTTGCAAACTTTTGTACAGAAACAAAGAAAAACGAAAAAAAAAAAAACCCTGTATTTTTTTGCTTATATAGCAAAAAATAAAAAACCCACTGACGATTATATACCATCAAAGGAAAGTTCTGTTTAAAAAATAATGATAAAAATTGTATTTGGGAACAGTGTTGCAAGACTGAGTAATTGCCAAAGTGTGAGGACAGAAAGCGGAATACTGGCCTGGGCAGAAGGGGGGTGCAATGTGTCCGGTATAAAAGTGGTTATATATATATATATATATCTCCCACAGACATTTAGTGCTCCCTTCCACTCGTACAGTATTACAACCCCTTATGGTATATTTTAAGATGTACCACTCTTTCTCTTCTCCTTTCTTTCCCTTTTATCTCTCTCTATGCCAATTTCCCTGCTGGGAGAGCAGCGCGGGCTTCAGGAACAGCTCAAGATTTAGACCCCTGGCAAATCATCATTTGACCCCCGAGGGGGTCCCGAGCCCCAGGTTGAGAAACCACTGCCTTATGCTATCCAAGAAAAAAAAAAACTGTCCGTGCATACAGTTTAACTGCAGTGGCATTGGGCACATTTTTGATGCGATTTAAAAGATCATTAACCAGTGAACTTGAATGGGAAAATGCAGGTTAATTATACGTGGTTATAATTACGTTGTTCGCTACATTTTCTAGTGTGCTCCAGTGCCAAATATACATAAGTATTTGTTCTTAGAAGACTTATATACTTCAAGACTGATGCATGTAGTTTTGAGTATATACTAGCCTGGCTCTGCATAGGTCTTTACACCATATTAAAAGGGTAGGGGGGGTTAGGAGGGTCTGGAGTCTGTTTTTCTAGCATGTTCCCCGAGCTGCTCTTGGCATCCAAAGCTTGCACATGCTTTGTGGTGTTTTTTAGGAGCTTTGAGTATTGCTTTGTGGTGATGTAATTGTAGAATATTATTGCAGATCAGATGTCATTATATAATAAATTGAATGCAGTGGAGCACTAAGGACTAGAGGACAAAAAGGAAATATGGGGATATTTTTCCTCTGAAAGATGTGTTAGGCAGGCATACGTTCGTAGTGTGATTGGTATGATTAGTTTGTGCTTCAGTCAGTTATTTTACGGGAAACCCCCTGAAGGTAAAAGGTCTCAAAATGAATATGTAACTTTATTAGTTCCTGTACACTGATCCCTATGGTTTAGCCTTGGTAAAAAGATGCATGTCCTGGAAATCTTGCTCCAATTCAGAAGCAGTAACTATCCACGGTAGATGCTTATTCCCCAGGAAAGTACACTTGCTCAGCAGGGCATAAACCTGGGATCACGTACTATAATTTCAATAATTTTAATAACACGTATCAGTGCTCTGCCATCTATAACTGTCTTGTCTTGACAGTCTTGTCAATAGATTGGTTTGTATTTTTCAGCTCCCATCTTTCTGTGCGTTTTTGACTGTCTCGTCTGTAATTTTGAGTGTTGCAAATCAATGAACATCACAATTTCTTGCATGCAGGCATTTCAGAACGCAAAAAGGTGTCAGCAGATGAAATGGCTGATTTGTCTTTCTTTTTCGGAAAATGATTGCCCTTAGTGAACAGTAATACTAGAGGGGAAATTACATGGTGCCTGATTAGTAAAGATTTCTCTCTGTGAGCAGGTTAATACTGATGGCTCAGGTACTTTGGTTTAAAGTGGTTCAGAGTCAAAAATTGCAGACCTAAAAAGGATATGACTTGATATAGATCGTTTTCAGTAAGAGTGTTTAGATCTCAGAACTATTATATCTCAATATACGTACCAGTATATACGTACATTGAAAGACATTTTTATCAACCACTGAGCTGTATAGCCAATGGCATTATTTCGGAAGGTGATTATAAGGCTTTTATTTTTCCCAGTGAATGTTGTAACCTTACAAAATGCTCTGACCTAATTTATCATCATGCCATTCGTTCTTAGTTCCAAATGGCACTTTTTGATTACTGTTAAAACAAAACACAACTTCTGACATAGCAGCTAAAAGCAGATCATTTAAAGGGTAACTCCCACTTTTGTGGACGAAGAAAATATAGCTTATATAGTTACACAAGTCATATTGTAATTGAATGCAATTAAATGTGACCTTTCCAATCTGCAGCGCTGTAATTTTCTGTAAAATTCAATATGGCTACATGGAGGTGTTCTGTACACAGATGGTGTACAGTATGTCCCCCAAAAATGTCATTTTCTTTTGTAATTGGCTTACTAATTTTCCCAGTAGTTTGCACTAGGATGCAAGTCACATTTTTGGGCATCCTCTGCAACAAACAATACATTTTTGGCAAGGTACTCCCAAAGTAAAATCACGTCTAAAAGAATGCAAACCCTGTCACTTTCCTCATTACATCCCTGCAAGTGCAGCATCTGATTGGTAATTATTATAAAGTGACTCCCATTCACATTCTATTTTTCACATGGACACAAACAATTTTTTCAGAATAACAAAAGTAAGAATATGCAAAAAAAAGTTTAAAATCCCTGCAATGTACATAAATCAAATGGTGGGGGTATTTTTTTTTATTTATTTTTTTTTTTTTTTGGTTTTTTGGACAGTAGTGGAGTTATTTCTGTAGACATTAGATGTTATCCTAGGTCATTACAGACTTTGATGCAACCCTTTTGATATCTTGGGGAAATAGGACACTCTGAGGTCCACTGGCCCAGTGCTCACACATTGTTCTGTGCAGAGTCTGGTGCCAAGTTAGTTATTGTTGCTCTAAGTATGATGGAACAGACATACATGAAATGGTTAAGTTGAGCTCAGTGTAATAGACATGCTGAGAGCTTTACGATGCTGGGAGGCTAACATGTTTTGAAATGGCTAATCCCACTAGCTTCTGGATGTTCTAGGTCAGCACAAACCTGTTTCTTTTGCTTTCTCATCATATGATGTCCTAGTTGATAATAAGGAAGAAAAACTGGTTTATAGTTATTGCTGAGAAATAAGCCAATATGACAGGCCTATATTACGGCTAGCTTGTGTTCTTTGAAATGGTGGGTGTGGTATGTTTTGGATTTTTTTGTACAAAAATCTTAGTTGCATGAAACTATTGACCTGTATTTTGCAAATCATTAAGTTGAGAGAGTCTTTATTGACTAGTACATTCTGTTAACCACTTCAGTTCCGCAAGGTTTTAACCCCCTACATAACAGTCCATTTTAGCGATATGGCACTGCGATACTTTAACTGACAATTGCGCAGTTGTGCGACTGTACCCAAATAAAATTGATGCCCCCACAAATAGAGCTTTGTTATTTTTTGCACTATATACAAAAAAACCTGACAATTTTGAAAAAAACAATTTTTTTTCTTTCTGCTATAAAACATTCCCAATAAAAAAAAAAATGTAAATCTAATTTCTTTATCGATCTAGGCTTTTGTTCGGTTTTTTTTCATTTAGCAAAACATTCAAAAACCCAGTGGTGATTTAAATACCACCAAAAGAAAGTTCTATCTGTCAAAAATAATATATAAAAATGTAATGTGACCGCACAATTGTCATTTAAAGTGGGACAGCACGGAAGACTAAAAATTGGCCTGGGTAGAAAGGGGGTGAAAGTGCCCAGTATTGAAGTGGTTAAGCTTGAAACTATCCTTTACCCCTAAAGATGATCTTCTTTGTTTCCAAATAGGATTTGCTTTATTTGTAAAGTTATTGCTGATATTTTGTTTCCTAAATCCACTTTTAAGTGAAGGATTTAACTTGGAATGCACCATGAAGCAATGCTGTGAAAAAGACCACCTGCATCCCTCATAACTGTGACATTCATTGTTTTAATTGTTGCAGTTGTATATTTACATATTTCATGGCTCAGTAGTTAGATTTTGCATGGTTACATTATATTCAGGAATCCCCCTGCAGTCATTTCTGCTTATCAGCAGACACTCCAGTGCTATAAACTGGCAGGATTGTGAGTTGGTGTGTGTAGTTTGTACTTGGCTTACGGGTATCTCTTGTTGAGTGTAAGTGTTGACAAATGGCTAAATACATATGTGCATATGTCAACAGCTAAGACATTTTTGACAGGTAAGACAATATATGTAAGTGTAATTTTGCTTAGTCAGTTTTCTAATCCAGATAGTGTAAAAAGGTCTGACCATTTTAGTTTTCTCAGCTGCAGTTAAAGCAATATGGCAACAGTGATTGAATACCACAGGAACAGCTCCTTGATGTCATTCTGTGCTCTCTCCTCCAGTCAGCAAACCTCATTTGTTTATTGATCTACTTTAAATCATATGTAAACCCTAACCACGAGCCTCTATTTGTCCCTTTTGACCTGTAAAATATACCATTAAAAGCGCACAAATACCTCTTAATCCTGCCTGAAGTATAGTGAGCGGATTACTTCCTGTGGAAGTTTGCTGCAGTGTTATCCTCCTTCCCAGTTCTCTATGTGGACTGCAAAGTACCTTTTAACCTGTCTTATGGAGAAATGAGGGGAAGGTGTTCTGTAGTCACTTCTGAGTGTGGACAGGAAGCATATAGCTGGCAGGGTCACCAAGTGAGAATAAAGGAAAGAAAAAAAAGCCTAACCTCTACGGACTAATGAGCTTCAATATTTTTTTTTTTAATGTTCTGGGGCTTAAATATCCTTTTTAATAGTGTTTTTAACATGTTTTTAGTGTTTGGTAAATATTGAATTATGCAGGATCTGAATAAAAAAAAAAAAAAAACTAAATTCCATACCTAATGCACCCCATAGGGGAGAGGAAAAGCTGAAAATGGGACTTTATATGTGCCGCAATAGCAACAAGAAAATATAATACCAATAAAATATAAACACTTTATTCCAAAAAATGTAATCTCCCAGTAAAAACTGTGCAATACACAAAGTTTTAGGCCATATCCATATCATTTTGAGTAGAATAAAGACATATTGGGGTATTGCAAACCATATAGACATCTATTTATATCCTATAGGCCTTATCGAAGAGGCGTTGTGGATCAACGTGTTTTGCTCACTCTGCTGCTTCAGGATCCACGCCAATTTACAGAAATGATATTGCTGTAAGATAATAAAACAAAAAACTTGACAGAATAAGAGGGTAGAGGGGAACCACAGGCTAGACAAGTAAAAGTCCCAGCATCTAGGTTGAATCTACATAGAGCCAACATGCAGGGAAGGAAGGTAGCTGGATGAAACTACTTCAACACAAAATATTATCTAACTTGCCATTAGATTAATAGCTCCTCCCAGCAAGTGGTGCGGGTCTCTCCTCCATATCCTCTACCAAATATGTGCTTTTAATATTTAATATTTTACATGTTTTCAGTGTTCTGTTTGGTAAACATACAGGATCTAAATTCTTTCTTTTTTTTCGGATAGATATAGATATATTAACTTCATGGAAAGTACGCCAAATTGCATTTCTAGTGAATACATATTAATAGCCTGAAAATGTGAAGATGGTAATACATTTTTGTGGTTGTGATTATTTCTACATTTCTGTGTGTAAATGAATTGCTCACTCAGAGTGGTAAAACAGCTTTATTTTTAGCACAATTTTTGTTTTATCATTCCAGTGCACTTAACTTAATTAACTACTTTGCTTTTTTTACAGGCCTATGCAGTTGTACTTACATCTGCCGTACTCACAGAAAGCAATATATACTCAAGTGTACTCTACAGTCAGAGAGGGAAAATATCAAAATGTTTTTTTTTTTTTTTGTACCTTGTATAGCAGATGTAATCCATGATCATTCCTTTATTAGGGCCCATTCACACTATGTGCAGTTACAATTGCAATGACACACCGAAAAAACAATAGTCTGTGTTGTGTTTCACTGCATTCCAGAGCAGTGTTACATTATGTTATGCAACCTGTATGTATAATGCATTGCTCTGAATGGTCCCACAGGAGCACAGCACACAGTAGATTTTAGAGAGAGAATTTTAGAGAAAGAAAAAAAAATGTGATGAGATCACATACTTGCTGCCAGGGGGCTTTGCAGCCCAATACTCTGTAATCGCATATAATGCGATTACCTGCGGTTAAGGGCGGACAGTCACCCCTGGGTCACCTGTCCCCGACATCAGGTAATTGTTCCATGTGCAATTACATGCAAGCAGCAATGGATGTCTGTCAGCCTGTCATTACTTTGTACAGGATTAACAGCAACAACTGTCCACAACCACCTCTGAATTCAGCTGCAGAAATATATTCTTGCCACAGCTGGCACTAATCGCATGTGTGAATGATATAATATATAATGTGTTGCTAAGCATACATATTTATTTTATATTGTCAGCTGCTATGACCTTTTTGTGATTGTATTGAACCACTGGATTGCAGATGCACTTCTTAGGAATGATCATCCCCTTAGCGATTACCCAAAATGCATATTGTCTGTCCAGTGCATGCTACAGAGTAATCTGTGAAATGGTATTATGGTACCAATGGTCTAATACTATCTGTAGTCTTATAAGCTGGCACTACCGTCATTTTTTTAGCCAGTCTGATGATTATTGCATATTTCCAATGGTATCAGAGACACAATATTTAACACTGTGAATGATTAAAATGAACACTTTCTTTTATTTCTTTTTAACTTAATAAAAAAAAGACATGGGCTCAACATTTATCAGAAGGTTGATACTCTTATAGATAACGATGTATTTGCATATACTACTTGATAATCAATTAGTTGTATGTCCAAATGTCTTTAACATAGTATTATGCATGCCCAGGGCAGCATATGTAGATGCATTGTTATTAATGAGGGTATCAGAGCTTTTTGATAGATGTTCGGCCAATGTTCATTTTTAATCACTTGGTTGTATTGTAGTAAGTGATCCCGTACACCCACGATTACTTTGTTGCTTCAGCGGTATCTTTTTTTTTTTTTTTCCCCCCCACCAATATATCTTCGTTTTTGCTCGGCTATGCTAGGATTGTTTTTGTAGCTGGCAGTTTTGATAGAGATATATATATATATATATATATATATATATATATATATATATATATAGATATAGATATATATATATATATATAGATATAGATATATATATATATATATAGATATAGATATAGATATAGACTTGGTTCCCATAGTGCAAGAAAAATGTGTAATGAGGAAATGTATACCTCCTAATGTTCTACAGTAAGGGACCTGTGAAGCTGGAATTCTCTGTATGAAAATCCAAACATTCTTGAGAAAACCTGATGCTCTGGCAAGTTCCCCTTATAATAACAGTGTCTTAGGATGGTCACATCATTGCTTTAAGGAATGCTAGGGGCTCTGGGGGTCTGCTTTAAAATTAGGTTTTCATTTTATATATGGTTTTTATACTAGGTTTGACAATTCTCTACAGTAATGTGTGTCTCTACCACCTACTACAAGTCCCTAGTGAAGCTATCTTGCAGCTGGACTCCCCAGTAATGTACTGTTCTTGATAATGGAGCAGAGCACGGTTATTTTTTATTTTCATTTTAGTATACTGCAACTAGTGAATGAGAGAAGAAAGCAATAAGCACTCACTAGGTGACATAGCTGATATAAATGAAATCAAAATCATCATCTAAACAGGCTTTATCGTTTTAGCAGTATTGGCAGACAAATTGATTGGAAAATTGCAGCTTTAAGGTTCTCAGTGTGTTGTGTTGGGCTAAAGCGCACCCTTTTTATGAGGAGAGAGAGAGAGAGCATAATTGATTATTTGTGGACTTGACTGATCAGGTGAACATAAGAGTAGTTTAGCTTGGCAGTCTAGTTGTAAAATTCATAAGTCACACTGGCAAGCCGTGCAGTTTTGTGTTTAGGATATGCTGTGTGCAAGTGCGCGTATAGGATTCTGTATCATTTTAAGTATGTGACATAACCAGATGCTATCACTTAGACAAAAGCTTCAGGGTGTTTGGCACCGCCAGCTCTTTTGTCTGACGGTTTTATTATAACCACATGCTGTAAACATGGGGAGGTATGTTCATAGTAGGACTGAATAATGGATAGGCATAAAAAGGAGGTATGTTGCCCTTTTCAGCCAAACAAGTGCATGTCCTAGGGAGAACACTTGAAGTCTGGTTGCTATGAACAATGCATTGTTGCCTCCCAGATGAACAGCTTCTTTATCTCAATGATTGGCTTAAAGACGTTCATCTTTACAATTACATATGTATTTGTACTATCTGGAGGTAACAAATGTACTTCAGATTGCATGCCCCGGATCTACCAGAGTACTGTTGAAAAGAAAATCTACGTACATTTCCAGATTTACAAATAACAAGTGAAATGTCTTAAAGAGGAACTAAACCCTCATATCCTTTACAGCCAAGGAAGGTGCCATCTTAGCCTCTGATCTGCAGTTGGATTCAAAGTTCAGGTGAGAACCAACATAAGCACACTAGCAGCTGTGACCGTTCTCACCAGAGGGATGCCTTGAACGTAGCTGTTTTGGTAAAATGTTATCAGAGTGGGTTTAGTTCCATTTTTTTTAGTTGCATTGCATTGGTGTTCTCCTTTTTTGTCTGGAAATCCTGACAAAAAAAAGGCATAGGGCAGCCAACTGCCTTTAGGAGTCTCCTAATTATTTGTAGTTCACTAGTGTGTAATAGTTGCCACATGACTTCAAAATAAATACGTTTCTGAAAGTTGCTGAGTTTGTTAGAGAATATATCTAAACACGTGAGACCTATCAAAATAAATCCATGATAAAGTCATAGGGAAGTACCAATTAGAGCTTTGGTTATAAAATTAAATTTTACCTGGAATATTGGGAGATCAGTTATGGGGAATGGACAGGGTATGCCCCTGCCTTGAGCTGGCTGAGCACCAGAACTCAGTGACCAGCTTAGGAGGGCTTTTGAGAGATGCAGCCAAGTGGTTCATTGTAACTCTAAAGGAGCAGCAGATATCCATAGCTAGGGTAGAGGAAAATCATCCATGGGACAATAGCCACATGCCCCATAAGGTTTATGAAAAAGTGAAAATGAATAAAGACACCTATATCAACTCCTGTTTGCCATAGGAGGTGTCTGAGATCTAAGGCTAGCATGAAGGTTTACTCTCTAAGGTAATGATGACCCTAAGTAAGTATCCAAAGCGATTAAAAAAAAAAAATACTGAGTTTAGCATGGTTAGTATGGCCTAGTCAAACCTTCGACTGGGGTTTGAAAATTGCAATGGTCTTGATCCAATCTGACAGACCTATAGCACTTTGGCCAGGGAGAATAGGCAAACTTTACTGAATCCAGATATGCAAAAATGGTAGGAGCTTCCTGCAAAAGAATTGCAGTTGTAATTTCAGACGTAATTGCAGACAAAGGTGGTTTGAAGAACTACATGAGGAACTTAAACAAAGCATTGTATATTCCACTATTTTGTACTAGAATATTGCATTTGCACTTTTATTTTATACATCTATGAAGAGCAGATACACATTGCAAGTGTATTCTGTACTCGTACACACACGGGAATTTGGTCAGAAGACTATAACCCAGCCGGTTCTTCTTGGGCTACGGATGGAATCTGGAGCAACCACATAATTTACAGACTCCATGCAAATAACATCCCTGGTGGGAATTGTTTTCTGGACAGCAGTGCTATCCACTAAACCACCATGCTATACCACTATGCATCTGCTGCTGTGATATTATATTTATATACATATAAAATGCAGCCTCCGAACACGGGTCATGTTGATGGTTATCATCTGCAGAAAAATTCAAAAACTAAGAAAGCAGCTCATTATGGGAGACACATGTTTATGTATGAATGCACAATTCTACTTCTCAGACATCACATCATCTGTTATGACAAGCCTTCAACGACAAGATTGTTTGTTGTTTGTGAAAGTAGCTTTAATAATACAAATCATTGTGTGTTGTGGCATATGTCTGTATATTTACATTGGAGCATTTGTGTATTGTTTCATTTTGGTAAAAATGTCTGTTAATTTTAGGCAATTCCAGGGCCACACAGATGGAGCCAGCTGTATTGACATTTCTAATGATGGTACCAAGCTTTGGACAGGAGGTTTGGACAACACAGTGCGATCCTGGGACTTGCGTGAAGGACGACAGCTACAACAACATGACTTCACATCACAGGTATAATGAAAACAAAATACTCTGCTCCTACTGCTGCTATTACATAAGTTTACATGAGTCAAGGTTTAAGGGATTTTGAAGCACACCCAAATAAGTGATTTCTTTTCATGCCCATTAGAGGAGCTTCATGTTTTAATTATAGCTGCAATGATATCACGGGTGACTCAGGACTTCAATGACCTCAGTTTTTTTTCTTCTTTTAGTTAGGGCAACATCAGACGTTTTTTTTCTTTTGACAATTAGGACAAACAATGTTGACCACTTTTGATTGTCTAACTGCTGTTTGCCCTGGCCAAGTCCCAGGTCTCACTGTAGTTTGAAGCATTTTATACGCTCCATGGGATCGAGCCAAGGTTATTCCCATTAATTGAGGAAAATCTCAAGTGAGAAAAATGTGTAGGCTGATATGGCTCACTGCTTTTATAAAATTACTATGTGCCTGGCTGTGGTTTCAGTGCATTCTGAATCACTGACCTGGAAATGAGCAGCAAGTGAAGTCAGAACTGCTGACCTTCATACTTGTTCCTTGGCATAGACTTAGTGGGCAAATTGAGTTTCTTTAATAGACTAAGTGGCTCTAGGAAAAGCCGTGCCCACTGATGCCCACCTCCATGTCGCTCTGTACAGCATCTTGGGAGGTGGCCACCTGCTCCCCAATGTTTGGAAAGTATTTTCTAAAGTTTTCAGCAGATTGGTGAGGGAATGTGTGCAGGGTGAATAGGCAAAATGCAGGTTTATCTTTAAATCCAAACCATCTTTTCAAAAAGAAAGATCAGCAGTGGCAGCCTACTTGGTACTATCAGTACACTATCCTTTAATATTGCACAGGGTCTCTCACTAGCTTAAGAACATTCTGTATGCTGACGGTGCTTGCACCCTCTTTTACGAAAATGTCAAAATGCGCGTGTTTTGTGTGTGTGTAAGAAAAAAAAAAAGTTTACTAATGTCAGCCATCCTAAATATACTGTATAGTGACCATTTAGTCATCAATTTATTTAGAATTCATATACGACCACGAGACCTGAGTTGACAGATTTGTTAAATAAATTAATGAAAGGACATCTAGGTGTATCCTTATTCCTGTAATACTCTTAAAAAAAGCTGATGCCTTTTATTTTTTTTTTACTGATAGATCTTCTCCCTGGGATACTGTCCAACTGGTGAATGGCTGGCAGTGGGCATGGAGAACAGTAACGTGGAGGTGTTGCATGTCACCAAGCCAGATAAATACCAGCTACATCTTCATGAAAGCTGTGTACTCTCCCTCAAGTTTGCTCATTGTGGCAAGTATCTATTTGCTTGTTTTGTTTGTAGATCTCATCAGTTTCAGTATGCTTCTCTTCCCTGGTGTAGACTACCAATGCTAAAGTGTTGATTTCTTACTCATGAATCTTTCAGAAGATTACAGAGGATAAGGTGGCTCAGTGTGGAGTCACTATAATGCACGTGAGCTGTAACCTTAAAGGGCCTTTTTAACTCTTTGCTGCCCCATTTATATAAATTTTATGACACCCCAAATGAAAATACATACCGTATATACTCGAGTATAAGTCGTTCCGAGTATAAGTCGAGGCCCTAATTTACCACAAAAAAAATGGGAAAAACGTATTGACCCGAGTATAAGACGAGGGTGAGAAATGCACAGCTACTGTAAGTGGAAAAGAGGGTCAACAATGCCCATTTGCAGCATCACTGTGCCCATTTGCATGCCTCACTGTGCCTATTTGCAGCCATAGGTCCCCTGAACTTCAAACTTGGTAGTTAAGGGTTCCTAGATGCCCCCTAGCTGCAGCCAAAATTTGGGGTCTCTGAACCCAAAGGGTCCCGAAATGACATTGCTGCAGATAGACACAGTTGACCGAATTTGGGGCCCCGTATCTCGGAGCCACTTAGTGCTAAAAACCCCAAATTTGGTGTGCAAACCCAGTGGAACTAGCACCATAAAATTTCCAAAGCCAGGGTTTCTAGCACCAAGTGGCCCCGAGATACAGGGCCCCAAAAATCAGTTCAGAAAATGTCAAGCACTTTTCTGCAGCAGAGAATGACATTTTCCAAACCAGTTTTGGGGCCCCGTATCTCAGGGCCACTTGGTGCTAGGAACCCCAGCTTTGGATATGTTGTGGGACCAGGTCCACTGGGTTTGCATACCAAATTTGGGGTTCCTAGCATCAAGTGGCCCTGAGATATGGGGCCCCAAAATCGGTTCAGAAAATGTTAAGCACTTTTCTGCAGCAGAGAATGACATTTTCCGAACCGATTTTGGGGCCCCGTATCTCGGGGCCACTTAGTGCTAGGAACTTCAGCTTTGGTTATGTTGTGGTACCAGGTCCACTGGGTTTGCATACCAAATTTGGGGTTTCTAGCACCAAGTGGTCCTGAGATACGGGGCCCCAAAGTCGGTTCGGAAAATGAAAATTTTTGCTGCAGAAAAGTGCTTGACTCGAGTATAAGTCGAGGGGGGCACTTTCAGCACAAAAAAATGTGCTGAAAAATTCGACTTATACTCGAGTATATACGGTATTTTGTGGTCTGTTCAGGTATGTTGCGGTCTATGGGTACCACTGTCCCCTTAGTGCATTTTGCTTCTAGTTCAGTCACCCTCGTATTCAATAGCTAATAGAACTTTGTTTATGAAAATGCAAAAGAAAGGGTTTACATATGGCTATAAAGTTGCCACCATTTTTTGGCTGGTCTTTGGACCACCCGTTGAATTCTTTGCATTCCTGTCCTTTCCGTATTGTAGCCTCAACTTCACATGTGGGCACTACCTAGGGCAGTCTGTCGGCAAATGCAGATTTCTAGATATTGCAGCTGCTCCTGACTAGCAATTCACCTTTCAAGGCATTTTGTTTTTTGCATAACCCTTTCCAAGAGCCAGCTCACTGTATGCTGGGCCATACTATAAACGAACAATCATTTAATCTCCTTTTTGAATACCGAACACTTGGCCATGAGAGTAAACTATTTTGCCATCATGTAATGACCGAATTTTGATTGATAAATCGTTCAGTGAACCATGATGTGTTTTTTTTTTTTTATCCAGCGATTCCACCCAAGCTCTTCAGTTTTATTTTGTTTATTTCGGGCTGAACGAAATAAAACTGAAGAGCTTGGAGGAGTTGCTGGGTTAACTATCCGCTGATGGAGGGGTGGCAAAATATTAGCAGACTAAACTTTTTAATACACCACTGCAAAATGAAATTGCCTGTCTGCCATTTGCATTTGAGTCATCATGCTCTTTTATCCGGTTTCCTTTCTGCTTGTACATTGAACATACTAAAAACTTTAACTGTTAAAACTGGTAAAACAAAGATCAGCACATTTTAAGTTGAGTGTGACTTTGTAAATGTGGACTTGCGCTCAGTGGGGCTGGTTGATATCTCGCTTTGATGTCCTCTAGCTATTTTTCCACACTCACTGTGCAAAGGTCAAGCCTATGCAAGAAATCCCTGTATCACCATTATCCTTTATTTGTTTTAGGTAAATGGTTTGTGAGCACTGGAAAGGACAACCTTCTCAATGCCTGGAGAACACCTTATGGAGCCAGTATATTCCAGGTAAAGTTTATTAATTATTTATTGCTTTAGGTGTTAGTGTGAGTTTCCAGTGCAGTTTGTAAATTTATACATGTCCTGCACATATGGGTTTACGGTTTTACTTTTACCAGCAAAATCAAGAATGTTTTATTCATAACTGCAAAATGACCATGTGTCTGCTAAACCATATCTCTATTGAGGGAAAAAAAAGAACAATCCTGAAAAGGTTGTAGAGATTTCTCTGAAAGTGATATAGAACACTTCTGATGGCTCCTTTATCGCTTTTTTTTTTTTTTTTTTTTATTCTGCATAACTGTCATAGCCAGTGCTTGACTTAGGAGGATAACATGAAAAAAACTGGGCCATGTACAAGGAGTTGTATTAGTCCAATGAATGATAGCCGTTACTAATGCCATTTTAATGCAGATCATAGATCTGTAGCCACTGATAAGTCGCCTCTATATAATTAAAAGTCTGAAGGACAAAGCAAAAATATTACCAATTTAAATTCAGCTACTGATAACTTAAGATTTTTCATAAATGTGCAAGCTTATGAAATCAATTTTAAGTAATATCCGCTTTTCTGAGAAATGCGCAGCTAGAAGTCTATTGATGGAAATGGTACTTTTTCCGCACTTCTAGATAAAGCTTGTATGTGTTTAAGCTAAGCGCCTCACTGGAAAACCATTGTCGCTGGATATATTCTATTTATAAATTACATTGTGCTGTGGTGAGCAAGAAGATCTAGAAATGTAATACTTTAGAGCCCCACTAAGATGTCACTCAGAATGCTTTACTACTTGTCAGTGAGAACAGAGGCACTGGTTTAATGCCGTACAGCAAATCCAAGCTCTTGTAATGATTAGTCATATTACTCTGTATGTATGTATGTATGTATGTATGTATATATATATATATATATATATATATATATATATATGTGTGTGTATATGTGTATATATATATATATATATATATAATGTATGTATGTGTGTTAACAAAAAAAGAATATATGTGTCAGACTTCTGATTCTTGGATAGTTGTAGCTTTAAATTCATTTCAGCCTTTATAAAATGCCCAAGTAAATTTATTTTAAATGGCATTAAAAAAAGAAACCATAATGGTTTTTGGATGCATTTTGTTTTATTTTAGTTGGTTTGTTTTTAAAATCATATCCAAAATCAAACCTTGGAGCAATTCAGTAAGGGATAACCACTTCTCCTACTCATTCACCTTTGTCGATTTCAGCTTGAGCTGTTGATCTCTGTTAACAGGCATTTTCAACCTAGGAGCAAAGCCTGAAAACTATGCAAAATATGGCCAAGAGCCATGCCCGCTGGCTATACATAAAAATGTATTTCATATCTTCATTATTACCAGGGTTTAAAGAAATGTTATGCATATTTTTTTTTAAGTCTAGATCATAAGAAACACAAAAAAGAAAAGCGATAAAAAGGCATATGTCAAAATATATAAGCATAACTTTGTATTGAGTAGTAAGAAAAGACCTTTGCTACCTTTTTTTATATACTAAATGGAATGTGTTGTTTGGAGGCTAAATAACCCTTTAATATTTTTTATTTGATCTGCCGAAGAATGTAAGCACTATGAAATATTTAAAAAATGGCAGAAATAATATAGTTGCATGGCTAAATAAAAGAGTGAGCCTGCAGGCAAAGTACTGTTACATGGATCTTGGAACTATGAGGTGACCTACAACATCTTTTCATAATCCAGGCAACATAATTGGTCGAACGTAAATCTAAATCCAGACTTGTGCCTAGCCCTTTAGTTACACCGTTTCTTACAAAAAATGCTATTATAAATACTATTGACTATCTTCCATGAAAAATCCTACATTTGAAGAACAGATGCATGACAGTGTGAGATATTGAACCAGTGCTTGCAGGTAGAGGAAAGAGCTGCAACTGAACACATGTATTGATTACGTGAGGTCATTTGATTAAAGAATTGTTTGAAATATAAAAGAACAAAACAAAAAAAAACACATACTCCCCTATATGGCTGCAGCTGTCCCCCCACCCGCTCTAAGACCGAAAACTGGGTGGTAACGTGACCGCTGATCACCAAATTCTCGGTCTTCATTGAGCAGGGAGTAGTGACTGTCAAAAGCTTTGGCCATACTTCTCTTTTAAATTGGGGTGGCTAAGAAGACATGGTTAAGATTGTTTATGGCTAAAACAATTCTATACCACAGATCAATTTTTCTAATGCGTGTCTATACAGAGGATTACTGTACTAAAATGTACCCTTTATTTCTTAGATTAGCCAATTTATGTGGAACTGAAGAATGTAATTTTTACCTCCTATAGGTAGCCTAGCTTAAAGTGGATGTAAACCCAATGTCATCCTTTCTAAATTACTGCCATAGGGGTTATCTATAAGGATATACATGCCTCCTGCATGTATCTTTACCTGTCAAATGTCTCCCCTCTGTCTGTTATGAGACCCGAAAAAATGCATATTCTGTGGGTGGGTCTGTTGTCTGGAGCTCGGTGGGTGGAGTCGTGATGTCAGTAGACTCCCCGCCCACCTCTACACTCCCCTTGTCAATATGCACTTTCTCCTGCGTATTTCTTACACTGAACTTCTGCTATGATCTCTAACATCCAGTGAAAAGACAGGAAAGTAACCACATGACTTCAGCATGCCAAATCATGCTGAGGTGTGGAACAGCCAATCCTTGCAGAGCTGCTGAAGAAAGGAGTGGGGGTTTGAATTAAAAAATAATGCATGTCTTAGGCTAGTGCACGAGATATGTAAATCACCTGTCACTCACAGCAAGGGGGAGGATTTGACTAAGTTTTTCTCTATTTTGTCAAGTTTTATCTCACTGAACAATAAGAGGATTGCTCAGAGCTGGATTAACTCTTTGTGTCAAGACTGGGCTTAAATGATAGAAAAATCTTATACTCTACATTATGACATAAAAAAAAAAAAAAATTCAGGTTTACATCCACTTTTAAATGTGCTACTAAAATCTCATGAGATCAATCTCTATTAGCAGAATAGTTTTATTGTGAGCTGCTGGACAAGAGACTTTCATTGATTTGATTTAGTTAATATTCTTGTGCAATCACAGTACAACCTGTTAACTGTATTGCATAGACTTTGAGAAAATCTTTCCTTTCATTTGTATACTACAATGGGAGTAGAAGACGAGAGTCTCAGTTGCTCATTTGTTGATGATCACTTAACAATTGCCCAAGTGCACTACCGTGTGTGGGGGGTGGTGCACTGCTGCATAAACAAATGTTGCAGGTTTCTTTATCTTCTGGGTATGTTGCCAGCCCATTCAAATCAATGGGTTATATTAACACAATAACCTAGTGAGAATGGATCCTTAAAACTGACCATGTATCATTGAGGAGATCCATGCTAATTTCATAGGAGAAACCCATCACACTTTTTGTAAAAGAATTTATGCACAAGATCATCAGTGCATCTGCTATCCACTACTTTTAAAACTCACAAGTTCAGGAAAAAATGCCAAAAAATATCCTATACATATTGAGAAAATAACCAGACTTTTTTTATTATGTCATTATTTGCTATAAAGATTAATAAGGTCTCCATTACCAAGTGTTCCAGATAAGAGGTCCTATACTTGTATACAGACAAATCCGCGTCACCACTATTAACTTGAATATACACTTCTGCCAGTTTTCAGGAAGCATATTTTGCATGAAAGTCCAAATCTACTTTTCATTTTCTTAAAGTTTGACAGTGTTTACCTGAGCTAAACAAATCTGACAATGTGGAGAAGTGACCTGTTTTAAAAGCAGACATCTCTGCCTGTTCATTGTCTTGTGTTTCTTTTTTTGGAGAGAACCTCTCATCTCACTGTTCATTGTTTATTATTTCCCACAGTCCAAAGAATCTTCATCTGTGCTGAGCTGCGACATCTCTGCAGATGATAAATACATTGTCACTGGATCAGGGGACAAGAAGGCTACAGTGTATGAAGTTATTTATTAGAATCAAATTCAGACTGCCATCAGGATGCTTTCTAGTAGCACTTTTCTGTAAAATCACATCTTTTTGGAACCAAGGACCTGATCTACCCACCATACAAAGTTCCTGCTCTTTCTTTGCCAAATGCGTTCCTCAGTTTCCGATCTTGTTGTAAATACTTCTACTAGGAACTTGAAACCAAATCTTCACATTAATGTGTGGAAGACACACAGGAAGAGTATACTTATCTATACATTGGGCTACAATTCTTGGATTCTGTATTATAGTTGTAACATATTTATTTTGTGTAAAGAAGACTTTCTAAAAATATGAATGGACTTTAGAAAAGTGGCCTGTCCTGGCTGCAAAAATGAAGGTGAGTCTGTTTTATTCTGTAATCTGTATGTGGTTATTCTGAATTTGATAAATATTAAATGAAGATTGACTCCAGATCATTTTTGGCTCACTCAACAAATGCTATTCCCATGCATTTTCAGTGTTTTGAGTTGCAGGCAAACTATATGATACTTTAAAAAAAAAAAAAAAAATCCTGTCAGTAGTGTCTAGTCTCACCTAGAGCTGCACGATTAATCGTTAAGAATCTAAATCGCGATCTTTTTCTCTTCCCGATCTTCAAAACAGCATGGCACAATTCTTTTAACAAGTGCAGAGAGTTCTCACAGCTGGGGGGGGAAAAAAATCCAGGCAGCCTGCCAAGTTTAATCACAACACACAAATAAGTAGAAACAAAGTATCTTTTCGTTCTTTTATCAAAGGAAAGAACTCAAGCGTGTAAATGAAGGGAGTTTAACCATTTAAAGACCAAACCTTTTATGACTTATTGATTACAAGTAAAAATCATTATTTTCTTCTAGAAAATTACTTGGAACACCCAAACATGATATTTTTTTTTTTTTTTACAGAGACCCTATAGAATAAAATGGTGGTTGTTGCAATATTTTATGTCACACCGTATTTGTGCAGCGGTCTTTCAAACGCAATTTTTTTGGAAAAATACACTTTAATGAATTAAAAAAAAAAAAAAAAAAAACAGTAAAGTTAGCCCAATTTATTTTGTATAATGTGAAAGATGTTAAACCGTGAGAATCGTGATCTTTATTCGAAGCAAGAAAAATCGTGGTTTTCATTTTAGCCAAAATCGTGCAGCTCTAGTCTTACCAGAGCGATGGTGTTGCCATGCTGCAGTTTTGTGTGCTTTGACTTGCAGTTTTCATTTCATGTCAATTAACTTTCAAAACTGCATCACAATACCCTGGAATCACATGGTAACAAAGGTTAAATCAAACCGGATACTGCTTGTGTCTTCTTTGTATTTTGTGTAAAGAATCGCTTAATTTTGTAGGATAGTGTGTAAAATAAGCCTTTTTTGAAAGTTGTACTGGTCACATTGGTGACCCTGGACGTAGGCCGCATCCATGGGTGCTCATCGGTTCCTATATACGTGTATACAGCCACTGCATTGTCAACCTATCATTAATCTGTACAGGCTGCAGCTGTATGCAAACACCTGTGATTCCCAGGCACACAAATCGCTTTCCTTTTTATATGCTGTATGACCCCCCTCATGCCATAGTTACATAGTAGGTGAGGTTGAAAAAAAAATACACAAGTACAAGTCCATCAAGTCCAACCTAAGTGTGTGATTATATGTCAGTATTACCTTGTCAGGTGCTTATCTAATAGTTTTGAGGCTACCCCCCCCCCCCCCCCCGCCCACCACCTGTGAAAGGGAATGCCACATCCTTGCTGCTCTTACAGTAAAGAACCCTCCTAAGTAGTTCAAGGTTAAACCTCTTTTCTTCTAATTTTAATGAATGGCCCTGTGTCTTGTTAAGTTCCCTTCCACAAAAAAGTTTTATATCTAATATGGGGACACCAGTATGGTATTTAGAAATAGAAATCATATCCCCTCTCAAGCGTCTCTTCTCCAGAGAGAATAAGTTCAGTGCTCGCAACCTTTCTTCATAACTATCCTCCAGATCCTTTATTAGCTTTGTTGCCCTTCTTTGTACTCACTCCACTTCCAGTACATCCTTCCTGAGGACTGGTGCCCAGAACTGGACTGCATACCCCAGGTGCGACTGGCCCAGAGTCTTGTAGAGTGGGAGAATTCTCGCTTTATCCCTAGAGTTAATCCCTTTTTTTAATGCATGGCAATATTCTGTTTGCTTTGTTAGCAGTAGCTTGGCATTGCATGCCATTGCGGAGCCTATCGTCTACTAGGACCCCCAGGTCCTTTTTACATCCTAGATTCCCCCAGAGGTTCTTCCCCTAGTGTATAGTTTGCATTCATATTTTTGCCACCCAAATGCATTATTTTACATTTTTCTACATTAAACCTCATTTGCCATGTAGTTGCCCACTCCATTAATTCAGATCTTTTTGCAAGGTTTCTTGCCCTGCTTAGCTTGGTATTGTCCGCAAATAGAGATTGAACTGTTTACACCCACCTCCAGGTCGTTTATGAACAAATGTAAATAGGATTGGTCCCAGCACAGAACCCTGTGTGACCAGACTACCCACCCCTGACCATTCCAAGTATTCCCCATTTATCACCACCCTCTGAACTCGCCCTTGTAGCCAGTTTTCAATCCATGTACTCGCCCTATGGTCCATGCCAACAAACTTTATTTTGTACAGTAAACATTTAAGGGGAATTGTGTCAAATGCTTTTGCAAAATCCAGATACACCACATCTACGGGCCTGCCTTTATCTAGATGGCAACTCATCTCCTCATAAAAGGTTAATAGATTGGTTTGGCAAGAATGATTCTTCATGAATCCATGCTGATTACTGCTAATGATACAGTTTATCATCTCCTTCAGGAGCTGGCAATTGATGTTAGGCTAACTGGTCTGTAATTCCCAGGGATGTATTTTGCCCCCTTTTTAAATATTGGTGCTACATTGGCTTTTCTCCAATCCGCTGGTACCATTCCAGTCAGTAGGCTGTCAGTAAAAATTAGGAACAATGGTCTGGCAGTTGACTCTTGACTGAGTTCCCCAAGTACCCTCCGGCGCAAGCCATCCGGTCCCAGTGATTTATTACTGTTAAGTTTACCAAGTCTAATTCTAATTCTGTCCTCTGTTAGACATGAGGGTGCTTCCTGTGATGTGTCACGAGGATAAACACTGCGGTTTTGGTTACTGAAGCCCCCAGATTCCCTTGTGAAGACTGAGGAGAAAAATAAATTCAATACCTTTTACCATCTCCCTATCCTTTGTAACCAGATGTCCTTCCTCATTCTTTATGGGGCCAATATGGTCTGTCCCCCCTTTTTACTGTTTACATACTTAATTAATTTCTTGATTATTTTTTTTTTATTTTTTGCATTTCTCCGCTATGTGTCTTTCGTGTTGTATCTTAGCCGCCCTAATTGTTGCATTCTTTATAAACTCTGAATGCTGACGATGATCCCTCAACCCTGTATTTTTTTAAGGCCTTCTCTTGCTTTTATGTGCATTTTTACATTGGAGTTTAGCCATCCAGGACTTTTGTTCGCTCCTTTTTAAATTTATTTTCCAATGGTATGCACTGGCTAATGCCCTTATTCAATATGCTCTTAGCTTCATCCCTTTGGAGCTCTACCCATAAGGATTCAACCTCCTCCCTAGCTCCCTTAGTGATGTAATCTCTCACATTCACTTGTACATTCTTGATATATAGACATGCCCCTCCCCCCTTTTTACCCCCTCTATCCCTGCGATAAAGCGTATACCCTTGAATGGTTGCCAGTCAATCATGAGAGCTGTTGAACCAGGTCTCTGAAATTCCCACAAAATACAAATACTCCTTGTACAACAGTTTCTTTAGTTCAACCATCCTGTCCGCCAGGCTCCTGACATTGGTGAACATGCCACGTAGTTTAGCCCCGTCGCATACTATCCTCTTATTGGGTGTTCCGAGATTGCAACCAGGACTTGTTACTATACTTGCCTTCGGTTTATGTGCTTTAGTCAACCTACCACTAATGCCCCCAATACCACCCTTTGGACTATGTTCTACGCTGACTATCTCTACCTCTGCCCCCCCCCCCCCCCCCCCCCGAGAATACTACCTTGGAGCTCCTTTTCCTCAATTTCCCTAAAATCGTTCTTTTAGGACACTCCATCTGCCTCTGACTTTGTCATTGGTGCCAATGTGCACCATGACAGCCGCGTCTTCCCCAGCCCCTCCTAGTAATCTGTCTACCAGATCCGTGATGTGCCGAACCTGAGCGGCCGGTAGGCAGCATACAGTTCGGCGCTTCAGGTCTTTGTCACAGATTGCCCTCTCTGTCCTTCTAAGAGTTGATTCCCCTACCACCAGAATCTGTCTTTCCTTTCCCTTCGCTTCCCCCCCACTCTCACTGGAGGAGTTCTTCCCCTGGCAGCTAGGAGAGTCCCTTAGCTCCAGCAGTGCTGGTCCCTGACTGGTTTCACCAATGTCACTCAATGGAGCATACTTATTGGGATGCTCCAGCCCTGGATCGGCCTCCCTGGCACTTTCCCCTCTATCCTTCCTGACTGTCACCCATCTACTCTTTCTGGTGCCTGCACCTCTTTCTCTCCACCTGTCTCTGTGATGGCCCTTGCTGGGTACGTTCCTGGCTCTCCTTTTAGTATGGAGGGTCTTCTCAGTGCTGACGGTTGCTTCCCTAGATTCAGAATCTGGGCTTCCAGGGAAACAATGTGCTTACATTTTGCACAGCAGTATTCACCCTCGAACAGATGATCAAGAAACGCATACATGCCTCAAGATGTACACCGAGTCGTATCTCCACACCCGCCAGGCATGTACCTACTAATTTCATGAGGATTGGGGATTATACCCTGTCCAAATTACCCAACTAGCTTCCTGACACTAATACTCAACAATACAATACACAGGCACTCTCTGACCATGTGCACTCGCCATACAGCGGTACTATTGATCCACACACACTACTCAGACAACACTTGGGTACTCACACTACACAGGTACTTCAAATACAGGTCAAATACTCAAAATGAGTTCTATAGAAAGTTATATAGGCCTCAAGCACCTGTGACCAATTAACCACTCCGCTTAAAGTGGTGTTAAACCAAAAAAAAAAAAATTAGATGTCAGCAGCTGCAAATACTGCAGCTGCTGACTTTTAAAATAAGGACACTTACCTGTCCCGGGGTCTAGCGATGTCGGCACCCGAGACCGAGCCGTCCCTCGATCCTCGGGTGCTGCCGCCGCCATTTACACTGAGGGAATCAGGAAGCGAAGCGTTGCCGCTTCACTGCCCGGTTCCCTACTGCGCATGCGCGAGTCGCGCTGCGCGTCTTCACTGGTCCCCGTTGTGTTGTGGGAACTGTGTATTTCCCACAACACAACAGGGGTGGGTGGGGAGTCTGCGGCTAGCTGCGGCTAGCTATACCCGGAAGTGGGTGCAGATACCTGTATTATACAGGTATCTGCACCCCCCTCCCCCCTGAAAGGTGCCAATTGTGACACCGGAGGGGGGGAGGAATCCGATGAGCGGAAGTTCCACTTTAGGGTGGAACTCCGCTTTAATTAGTAGGCTGAAGAAAGGAAAGGGGAAAAAAAAAGGCTGTTTAAAAAGTGACAGAAGGGGTGTTAAAGAAGCTGCAAGGAAACCCCCCCAAAAAAAACAATAAAACCCAGCAATCACCAGCAGTCAAAAGCAAAACTTGTTCACACTCCACTCAAGGTTCCCACTGTTCAGCTTCCAACCAGCAAGCCTGGCCATATTTGTTAATGTAAGATATACCTACTCTATCTTTAGTCTATTGTATTGAAAATTTTAGATCAGCGAATAAGAGCAGAATAGCCACTGTCATGCTGACTTAAAGTCAACGTGTGTGTGTATGTATGTGTGTATATATATATATATATATATATATATATATATATATATATATATATATATATATATATATATATATATATATATATATATATATATATATATATATATATATATATATATATATATATATATATTCATTCTCCATATCCACACCCACACTGTGGGAGGGCAGAGGGACAGGTGGGTGGAGGGACAGGTGGGGGCAGTGTCGCAGGAGGTGTGCAGAGGGACTGGAGGGGGCAGCGGGACAATTGGGGACAGGTGTTGTCACAGGAAGTAGGCAGAGGGACAGGACGGGGGCAGAGGGACACATGGGGGCAGTGTCAAAGGAAGAGGGCAGAGAGATGGGAGGGGGGCATGTGTCGCAGGAGAGGGGGCTGAGGGACGAGTAGGTGCAGCGTCACAGGAAGAGGACAGAGGGACAGGCAGGGGGCAGCGTCACAGGGAGGGGGGGGATGTGTCAGCAGAGGGACAGGTCGGGGCAGTGTCACAGGCGATGGGGAGTGTCACAGCAGAGGGCCAGGTGTGGAGGGAGGCGGGTGTGTCACAGCAGAGGGACACAGGAGGGGGCATGCCTCACAGGAGAGGGACGGGTGGGTGGCAACGTCACAGGAGGGGGAAACGCTATTGTATTCTGAGAGCTGGTACTCTCTCCTCTCCATTGGAATACACAGATCAGCACTGCAGCCATTGGCTGCAACTGTTGATGGAATGCTGGTTTTCCAGCATGACCATTTGACAGTAGTCAGTTGTTAGACCGGCTTATGTTCAACATATAGGAGTACACTTTTACCAAGATCTAGGGATGTGTGTACTCGGCTCAAAGTGGTTGTAAAGGCAGAAGGTTTTTCATCTTAATGCATTCTATGCATTAGGATAAAAAAAGAGAAAAAGTGTAAAGTGGGCGTTAAACGGTCAACTCCAGACATATGTATTACAACACAGATATTATATAAAAATTATGGAATGGAGAATTCACTGTTGAGTATATGCAGGCCAATACAAGAAGCCAACTCCCGACACGACTAAACATAAAATAATTAATGGTGCGCACACACACTATTTTTTTTTAATCCTTGATTTAGCTACATCAGTAGAATATTTTAATTGGCCAAATTCACTTGTGTCCCTTTCGTGTTGTGGAAGGAATCGGTTAATGAATCCCTGGCACCAGCTTCATGTTTTTACAGCCATGACAGGCATTCTGCAGTTAAAAGTTTTTTTAGTTTTGTTTTTAAACAGATGCTTAAAGTTGTTGATAATTTATTCAACTGGCGCCAACCTTATTAGAAAGAAATGAGAGAGAATTAAACATCAAAGTTGTACTTGTTCACATATGATATTCCTACTATTACAGTTAGCTTAAAATATAGTACTGTCCTCATTATTAACCAGCTTGGAACATAACGTACTGCTTTCCTAGAACATACTTAATAGCGCATAGATCTAGACTTTTTGTGGTGAACTTTAATGAATCTGATACACAAGACAAGGTGTAACTATATAGGGCCAAAGAACCATGCGTGGGTTCTTTCAGTATCATACCTTCATTTTTAGGGGTTACTGGTTCCAGGGATTTGGCAAGGGGTTCATCTTCACTGTCCTAGAACAAGCACGACTCAGTAATTAGGGGATGACTGTGTCCATCGCCAATCATGTAGCTATTGTTTCTTGATTTGATCCCTTTAAATTGAATCTATGGTGGAAAATGCTGACAATTTCATGGTGCCTTTACACTGTAAAACACACCACCCTGAAATCCGGGATGTTATGTAGCAAGTGGCATTTTAGCCTTTTTCTTTTACAGGAAATACTACTGAAACCTGTAGCATTTAAGAACAGAAATACTGCAGTGCAGAATTTTCATAATTTTCATTTTCATTGCTGATAGAAGTACGAACTATAGATGTGCTTATTTTTTTTTACAAATTTTGCCACGTCCCTTTAGCAGCTGCATTGTGTGCTACATCTATAATTGGGCTCATTTCAGTAACATGGAATTATAAATGAAAACCTATTTATCATGCTTCTGGCAGACCTGCAAACTGGCAAAAATTATACTGTATGAACCAATAAATATTACAGCTTAAGTAAAAGCTGAATTGCCTCATTGTGTTATAATTTCTGAAACCAATCATGGGAATTGTCAGTCAAAGGATATACCCCATGTGAACTGATATAGCCAGGGGTATTATTTTGCCAAGTAGGATTTTTAGGAGCATACAGAATAAACAAGCACTTTGTGAATAAAGGAGTGTCTGTCTTTGTCTTTAATATTTATAGCATCCTACATATCTAGGATAACATCTGAAAACTATAAAGTCAGAGTTAGACCATATATATATATATATATATATATATATATATATATATATATATATATATATATATATATATATATATATATATATATATATATATATATATATATATATATATATATATATATATATATATATATATGTGACGGAAAGTATTCAGACCCCCTTAATTTTTTCATTTTTTGTTATATTGCAATCATTTAAGTTCATTTTTTTCCTCAATGTACACACAGCACCCCATATTGACAGAAAAACACAATTGGAGACATTTTTGCAGATTTATTAAAAAAGAAAAACTGAAATATCACATGGTCCTAAGTATTCAGACCCTTTGCTCAGTATTTAGTAGAAGCACCCTTTTGATCTAATACAGCCATGAGTATTTTTGGGAAAGATGCAACAAGTTTTTCACACCTGGATTTGGGGATCCTCTGCCATTCCTCCTTGCAGATCCTCTCCAGTTCTGTCAGGTTGGATGGTAAACGTTGGTGGACAGCCATTTTTAGGTCTCTCCAGAGATGCTCAATCGGGTTTAAGTCAGGGCTCTGGCTGGGCCATTCAAGAACAGTCACGGAGTTGTTGTGAAGACACTCCTTCGTTATTTTAGCTGTGTGCTTAGGGTCATTGTCTTGTTGGAAGGTAAACCTTCGGCCCAGTCTGAGGTCCTGAGCACTCTGGAGAAGGTTTTCGTCCAGGATATCCCTGCACTTGGCCGCATTCATCTTTCCCTCGATTGCAACCAGTCGTCCTGTAGCTGAAAAACACCTCCACAGCATGATGCTGCCACCACCATGCTTCACTGTTGGGACTGTATTGGACAGGTGATGAGCAGTGCCTGGTTTTCTCCACACATACCGCTTAGAATTAAGGCCAAAAAGTTCTATCTTGGTCTCATCAGACCAGAGAATCTTATTTCTCACCATCTTGGAGTCCTTCAGCTGTTTTTTTTTTTTTTTTTTTTAGCAAACTCCATGCAGGCTTTCATGTGTCTTGCACTGAGGAGATGCTTCCTTTGGGCTACTCTGCCATAAAGCTCCGACTGGTGGAGGGCTGCAGTGATGGTTGACTTTCTACAACTTTCTCCCATCTCCCGACTGCATCTCTGGAGCTCAGCCACAGTGATCTTTGGGTTCTTCTTTACCTCTCTCACCAAGGCTCTTCTCCCCCGATAGCTCAGTTTGGCCGGACGGCCAGCTCTAGGAAGGGTTCTGGTCATCCCAAACGTCTTCCATTTAAGGATTATGGAGGCCACTGTGCTCTCAAGAACCTTAAGTGCAGCAGAAATTTTTTTGTAACCTGGGCCAGATCTGTGCCTTGCCACAATTCTGTCTCTGAGCTCTTCAGGCAGTTCCTTTTGACCTCATGATTCTCATTTGCTCTGACATGCACTGTGAGCTGTAAGGTCTTATATAGACAGCTGTGTGACTTTCCTAATCAAGTCCATTCAGTATAATCAAAAACAGCTGGACTCAAATGAAGGTGTAGAACCATCTCAAGGATGATCAGAAGAAATGGACAACAACAGTGTCACAGCAAAGGGTCTGAATACTTAGGACCATGTGATATTTCAGTTTTTCTTTTTTAATAAATCTGCAAAAATGTCAGCAATTCTGTGTTCTGTCAATATGAAGTGCTGTGTGTACATTATTGAGGAAAAAAAATGAACTTAAATGATTTTAGCAAATGGCTGCAATATAACAAAGAGTGAAAAATGTAAGGGGGTCCGAATACTTTCTGTCCCCACTGTGTGTATGTGTATGTGTATATATATATATATATATGTGTGTGTGTGTGTGTGTGTGTATGTGTGTATGTATGTATGTATATGTATGTGTATATATATATATATATATATATATATATATATATATATATATATATATAATTTCTACACACCCCTGTTAAAATGTCAGGTTTCTGTGATGTGAGAAAAGATGAGACAAAGATAAATAATTTCAGGACTTTTTCCACCTTTTTTTAATGTGACCTATAAACTGTACATCTCAATTGAAAATAAAACTGAAATCTTTTAGGGTAGGAAGTAAAACTAAAAAATGAAAATGTGGTTGCATAAGTGTGCACACCCTCTTATAACTGGGGATGTAGCTGTGTTCAGAATTAAACAATCACATTTAAAATCATGGTAAATAGGAGTCAGTACACACCTGCCATCATTTAAAGTGCCTCTGATTAACCCCAAATAAAGTTCAGCTGTTTCAGTAGTTATTTCCTGACATTTCCACAGAGAGCTTCCAAATCATCAGAGGGCTCTCATTGTTAAAAGTTATCAGTCAGGAGAAGGGTACAAAAGAATTTTCAAGGCACTAGCTATACCATGGAACACTGTGAAGACAGCCATCAAGTGGAGAAAATATGACACAACAGTGACATTACCAAGAACCAGATGTCTTTCCAAAATGTATCGGAAGAAAACTGGTCAGGGAGGCTATCAAGAGGCCTACAGCAACAATAAAGGAGCTGCAGGAATATCTGGCAAGTACTGGCTGTGTGGTACATGTGACAACAATCTCCCATGTTATTCATATGTCTGGGCTATGGGGTAGAGTGACAAGATGGAAGCTGTCCAAGCCTGGCTAAATTTTGCAAAAAACGCACCTGAAGTCTCCCAAAAGCATGTGGGAAAATGTGTTGTGGTCTGATGAAACCAAGGTTGAACTTTTTGGCCATAATTCCAAAAGATAGGTTTGGTGCAAAAACACTGCGCATGACCAAAAGAACCCCATACCCACAGTGAAGCATGGTGGTGGCAGCATCATGCTTTGGTGATGTTTTTCTTCAGCCTGTACAGGGGCCTTAGTCAAGGTAGAGGGAATTATGAACAGTTCCAAATACCAGTCAATATTGGCACACAACCTTCAGGCTTCTGCTAGGAAGCTGAACATGAAGAGGAACTTCATCTTTCGGCATGACAACGACCCAAAGCATACATCCAAATCCGCAAAGGAATGGCTTCACCAGAAGATCACATTTTTGGAATGGCCCAGCCAGAGCCCAGACCTGAATCCGATTCAAAATCTGTGGGGTGATCTGAAGAGGGCTGTGTATAGGAGATGCCCTCGCAATCTGACAGCTTTGGAGTGTTTTTGCAAAGAAGAGTGGGCAAATATTACCAAGTCAAGATGTGCCATGCCGATAGACTCATACCCAAAAAGACTGAGTGCTGTAATGAAATTAAAAGGTACTTCAAGAAAGTATTAGTTTTAAGGGTGCGCACACACGGTATTTGCCCAGCTCTCCTAAACACCTTTCATCCTGGCAGCAGTGTTTTGGCAGAAATAAAACATTTGATGCATGTAAATGTGTTTAAGTGCATCAATTAATTTCATTGGCCATACTAATAATTTATTCTGCCCATTGAAATGAATTAACGCTCAAGCTGTTGACATGCATAAACATGTGGGGGGGGGGGTGGTTTTCCAAAATGCTGCTGCTCCTTGATGCTTTGGCAGTGTGTGTGGTGTGTTTTTCTTTTTTTTTTTTTTTTTTTTGGGGGGGGGGGGGGGTTGTATTTCTGCCTCCTAAATGCATGGACAGAAAAAAAGGGGAGTGGCATTTAGAGGCAGAAAAGAAAATGCCAGACGCTCACTAAGAGCAGAGTTTGTAATGCTCAATGCCTTTACTAAATCATTCCACTTTAAATGCAACATGCAATTTTAGCATGTAGCATTTAAAAATCTACAGAAAGGGATTCCAGACAGGGACTTGGTTGCGTTAAGCAGTATAAATGATCAGGTTTTTGCTATTACACACACCAATCAGCCATACCGTTATGACCACCCACTATAACCTGTTGAGGCATGGACACTAGACTTCTAAAGGTACGCTGTGATATCTGGCACCAAGCTGTCAGTAGCAGATCCGTTAATTCCTGTAAGTTGCAAATTGGAGCCTACATGGATTTCACATGTTTTTCCAGAATATCCCACAGATTATTGATTGGATTGAGATCTGGAGAATTTGGAGGCCTAGTCAACAACTTCAACTTGTTCCTCAAACCATTTATAAATTCATGAGACCAGGCCACCTTCTTCCATTACTCTGTCCCTCTCCAGTGCCCCTGTGCCCTTTGTAGGTGTTTTTTGCTGTGGACACGGGGCGGCTTTGCCCCCTGATCGGTCTATGGCTACCCCGTACACGGCAAACTGTGATGCAGTGTGTGTGTTCTCACACCTTTCTATCAGACAAGCATTAACTTTTTTAACAGTTTGAGCTGCAGCAGCTTTTCTATTTAATCAGACTTCACCTGCCAGCCTGTGCTCCCCATGTACATCAATAAGCCTTAGTCACTCATGACTCTGACTGTTTTCCTTCATTGGACCACTTTTGGTAGGTCCTGATGCAGTTTTGAAGTTGCACTGACCCGTTTGTCTAGCTATTACAATTTGGCCCTTGTAAAAGTTACTCAAATCCTTAACTTTTCCATTTTATTTTATTTTTTTTTTCTGCTTTCAACACATCAATTTCATGGACAACCTGTTTACTTGCTGCCTAATATATCCCATCCACTTTCAGATGCTATTGTCATGGGATAATCAATGTTTTAATTTTATGGCGAAGAAATGTATATTTATATAAAACTTTGACCATAACTGTGTATCCAGCGTATGAGCTATTTTCCATTTGCTTTAGTATAGAACTTATACCTGTCAGTCTTTGCTGTTTAAATCTTTGCCAGCTCTATATAGATCTGTTTGCCATAAAACTATATAGATTTGAACAGCAAAGACTGCCGGTTCTAAGGTAAAGCAAATGGAAGACCGCTCATAAGCTGGATACACAGTTATGGTTACATTTTACTGCACAGACTTACCATATTGGCCTGGAGGAGCTAATTGATTGCCATTTAAAATATTGAGTAGCTTAGCTGTTTTGCCCCAATTCTCTTGAAAGTTTCCTTCCTTCATCAGTGTTCTCTATATGTGGCCTGCTTGTACGAAGACCATTTGCTGGATTCATAGTTTAAGTTTTGAAGGCCTCTACAAGCATAACACTTTAACCACTAATTCTTAGTGGGAATGATAGCAAGCAAAACAAAGGGTAATTTGAACAGTCTGAATTGTTTAGCACACAAGCATAGAAAATAAAAGGTTTATATTTGTATCAGACAATAGTTCCAACTCCTGACCTCTCTCCTCTCGACTACCCACCACAAATTCCCCTCTGGCCAATTCCGTGTGCAGCTGGAAAACCACTACTGTGATGAAAGATTCTCATACTGGTTATTATGGAGGATTAGAGGCCAGTAAGGGCAGCACTAGCACAAAGGCCACATTTCAGCCATGCCACGCTTGTCAGATGGTTACTGTGTTATGCTGTATTTCCAAAACAAGACAAAAGCTCTAGGCTACAATTATGTAAATATACAGTCTTCATGATGTGTAATCATTTTTACCTTGTGTCAAAATATATTTGCATGCTGACAGAATTACTATGACTAGCAGGAGATGGCCTCCAAATAGGCATTATTGCAGAATAGTCCATGGGCTTGGTAGGGTTTGTTTTCATTTCTTTCTTCCTTTATACTTAAAGCATTACATTGAATCGATAAAGGAGCAATGTTTTATAATATAGTAAAAAAAAAAAAACTATTACAAACTACCTAGCTATAGGTAGCGTGTTACCCATTAGGTTCTCAAATAGCTCAGGAAAAAAAATTCCACTGTCAATTGAGATCTGACTGGCAACCTCTGGTATTAAATTCCGGTGATAACCATTGTTGGATAAAGGTTTGTCAGGTGCAATGAGATCATCAGCTTTCTGTTCTCCTATTCCCTTAAAGTGGATGTTAACCCCATTCATGAAACTTGAGCTGGGCACATATATCTGCAGTGTTTTCATATCTCTCTTTAAAGCCCTAAGTCCCGTGTCTTTCTCCTGCTCCATTCTTCTGTTATCAGCATGATAACTTCTGACAAGTTTTCCGTCAACTATGATAAAACCTGGCTGAATTTTGTGTCAGGGTGGGTGCCATAAATAGATTAACAGAGAGCTAGTCTATTCACAGCACGGGTCTGCATCTTTTCTTCCTTTTTCTGCCTGTGTGGAGAGGGGTGTGGGCCTTTCCTCCAATCGGCTGTCTCAGTGTATGGCAAGAATCCACACCCACAGTTGAATCAGGAAGAGAAATTCTAACAGGACGTGCACTTTCTAAACAGTATATAAAGCTGAAGACAGCAGATATACATGTAAAACTTATGTAGGAGGATTTGTTTCATCTCTGTGTATCATCTGAGGCTGTTAACTTCACTGGTTATATGTGGGGGCTTACACCCACTTTAAAGCTTGTTAATTCATTTCCTTGCTTTCATTGGCCATCTCTTCTACATGACACTCATGCTGTGCCTGTCAAAACTATGGGTGCTCATACACATAAAGGGAGAGAGATCACTGAAAACAGAAATTAATCTTCCATCTTTAACACAGTATTGTATGGGAGTCGGTTGACAAGTATCCCTCTTGCTATTTCTGAAAATATATCTAAAGTTCGAATGTTTTATTTTTGGATAGCATAATAAGCAGTTAGAATTACTTGCAGGTTTTTATTGCGCTGTTGTGTCTCTGGGAGATTCCCTCGCTGTTATTGTCCTAGAGAGTATTGACAAAGGGATTGAAAATAAGGAAAAACATCTAAATTTAGAGTTGTCTCCAGAACAGGACTAGAGGAGAAATCTTCCAATAGGGACACTTGTCCAAAAGGAGATTTTAATTATTGCCAAAGACTTCTTCTCCCTTCCCTTGGTACGTACAGGGCAGGAAGAGAAGAATAAATGACCAAAAAAAATTGATAGGGGTTCCAACCACTCTATTCAAAATGAAAAGGCAAATATATATATATATAAATTTTATGCACAAAAAGTTGATGTCCTTTTGTCGCTATAGAGGAATATATATGTGTGTTGTTTTTTTTTTTTGTGCCTGGAGTTCAGCTTTAAATTAAAGAACCATAACTGAAATGTCTGCCTTATAACATAAGCTTGGGTTGTCACTTTCAACGGTTGTAAAACAGTTTTCTGTATGAATGTCAATACAAATGCAATCATAGTGATTTGGTGTGTAAATAAAACTTTCTCATTTTTTTTTTTTTTGCAGACAGACCTACACCCCAAGTAATTCAGCATTTTCCCTCCTGGATAGTTTACAGCATTGCCCTTTTCCACAGAAATTATGTTGTACTCTTGTCATTACTGGTTTACTAAATGAGAGGCACCAGAGCTGTCTCAGAAGGATCATTCTCACCACTGTTCCACCACCAGATGATACATACGGAGATGCAAGCGAATGTAACACTTCCATGGAGGGGGATCTTCGTTTCAGGCCTTCTCGTCCAATATTAGAGACACACTGAGCCACCATGCCTCAGACAATATTTTAACTTTTTATGTCATTGTTGCTGTTTAATATGTGATTCTTTTTGTACTTTTACTTTTGTTATTTTAAATGCTTTAAAATTCTTAAAGTCTGTGGATCTGCTGATGTACAGTGCCTTTGCTGCTATGGATCAAAATCAAAAGGACATTGTAGATAAATTTTACCGTATACGTAGAAATGAGTTTATTTCCTACTAGAAATGAATCAATACTGAAAAGTCGGACTGTTCTACTGAACTTGCAAAATGTGGTAGCAAAAAAATGGTGTTTTCAGTACACAGTGTTTGATGTCATTAACAGTTTCGTAATAATCTACAGTGTAGAAAGATTTTGATACTAAATTGTGTCATTGTACATAATTATATTACATTGTTGACCACAAGTACATATATTATACTAGATTGTTTGTGCATTCAGACTTTTAAGCATTAAACTTAAGTAACTTCTAATATTTCTGTGAACTTGTGTGTGTTAACAAAATTTGTTCTATAATTAACAGTCTTCAGTTAATTAGTCATTATACTGTATCTTTTGGACACTTAACAGCACTGGAAGATTCACCCATAAATCCTCTACTAATTACACTTTCTTTTTTTTTTTGTTTTCCTTTGACATTATCTGGAACATCTCCCAGAGAAATTTTGTTCTTAATTTTTTTAATTGGGATACATCATTAGAGTCCATCTGGACACTGCAAAACCCAGTCATTCATAATTGTTGAAGTGGTTTAAAGCAGTGACAGAAGGCATACGTCAACATAAAACTTGAATCCCAGTCACTTTTATACAATGCAGTTTATTTTCCCTCGTAAAGTATCACTAAACCCACAGTAAAATCAGTCTGTATATGCAGTAAAGCATGCTTGTTATACTCACTGTGGAACCTAAGGGGTTTATCCTTCGGATTGTGTAAAAAGGCTGTTTGATCCTGTCTTCTGACCTTTCCCTTCTTCCACTGTCCCCCATACATCTCCTAATAAGTTAAGAGCCTTTGGGGTCACTCTGCACATGCTCTGTTTGATGTGTATTGCTAGAGATGTGTTTTTTTTTTTTTTTTTTTCTTGGAGTGCATGTGATCAGCACAAGGCCAATCAGCACTCTCCAGATGGGGGCAGGGGTCCTGCAGCCTCATAGGACAGTCAGAGTAGAATGAAAACTCCTCCTACAAGCTTGATAGAAGTCACAAGACTGCTATATACTGCTGATGAGAAAAGGTATTTTGCCGTTTATATTTGCAAACATAATTGCATTTCCGTGTTCTGTGGGAGACCAGATATTGGAAGCAAGTCCCCGGGTTTGGTAACACTTTAACCACTTCAGCCCCGGAAGGATTTGCCCCTTCCTGACCAGACCATTTTTTGCGATTCGGCACTGCGTCGATTTAACTGACAATTGTGCAAAGCAGTGCAACGTTGTACCCAAACAAATTTTTTTCCCCACAAATGGCAGTATCTTTTGGTGGTATTTGATCTCTGCGGTTTTTACTTTTTGCGCTATAAACAAAAAAAAGCGACAATTTTGAAAAACTATTTTGTAGTTTTTGCTAAAATATCCCAAAATTTAAAAAAATAATTGGTTTGCGCAAAAGTTATAGCGTATACAAAATAGGGGATATATTTATGGCATTTTTTTTTAAACTAGTAATGGCGGCGATCTGCAATTCTTATTGGGACTGTGATATTGCGGAGGTCAGATCAGACACTTTTGACACTATTTTGGGACCATTGGCATTTATACAGTGAAAAATAACCATTGATTACTGTATAAATGTCATTGGCAGGGAAGGGGTTAACGGTGTTCCCTGGGTGTGTTCTAACTGTAGGGAGGATGGGACTGACTTGGGGAGGAGAGAGATCAGTGTTAAATACTTAGTATGAACACACGATCGGTCTCCTGTCCCCTGAGAGAACCTGGATTTGTGTGTTTACATACACAGATCCTGGTTCTCGCTCTGTCACGGGTGTCCGGCAGTCATCGCGCCTGCCGGGTACATGCATTGGCTCCGGGGACACACGCCTGCTGTCATGTCTTAACAGAGCGATGTACAGCTACGGCGATTTGCCAAGCCAACCCGCCGCAGTATAACTGCGGAGGCTGGTCGGCTAATGGTTAATGTATTTTGAGGGATGCTGTTATGATTTTTTTTTTTCCTTCTATATCATGTTTGTCATGAGAAGAGACACTAGCACCGTATGAATTATCACGTCTAGTTACACGGTTCAACCCTCAGTCCTGTGTCATGCCAACAGTAAAGCATCCTGAGACCATTCATGTGTGGGGTTGCTTCTCAGCCAAGGTAGTGGGCTCACTCACAATTGTACCTAAGAACTCAGCCATGAATAAAAACATCCTCCGAGAGCAACTTCTCCCAACCATCCATGAACAGTTTGATGAACAATGCCTTTTCCAGCTTGATGGAGCACCTTGCCATAATGCAAAAGTAATAGGTGGCTTAGGGAACAAAGCATCATAATTTTGGATCCATGGCCACGGAACTCCCCAGACCTTAATCCCATTGAGAACTTGTGGTCAATCCTGAAGAGGCAGGTGAACAAAAAAAAACAATTCTGACAAACTCCAAGCATTGATTATGCTATATTGGGCTGCCCTCAGTCAGGATGTGGCCCAGAAGTGGATTGACAGAATGCCAGGGCAAATTGCAGAGGCCTTGAAATAGAAGGGTCAACACTGAAAATATTGACTCTTTGCATAAACTTAATGTAATTGTTAATAAAAGCCTTTGACACGTATGAAATGCTTGTAACTATACTTCAGTATACCACAGAATCATCTGACAAAAAGATCTAAGAACACTGAAGCTTCATACTTTGTGAAAACGTAATATTTGTGTCATTCTTTTTTTCAAAGGTAATTCCTGGTGAAAAAGATGTTGCAATGAATGGGACAATGTGCTAGATATATCAGCTGACCTTGTATCACCCAAAAGATAAAGGTGCTTGTGGGAGTCTGCAGGTGGAGGGGGGCTTATCAGAAGCTGAAAGTCCTCTTTAACAAATAGGGCCCCCAAATGTGAATGAGTATGAGATACATAGTACCCTTACTCTTTCACCAAAAAAGTAGTAGTGTAAAAAATTACAGTAGGCAGATTTTGACATTTCATTTATTTAAAAAATGTCTAGATCCATCCTCAATCACAACGCCGCCCGCCACCACCACTGACCCTAAAAAAGAAAGACTGTCCTGCCATCTGACCACTCTTAAATAACTAAGGGACGGGGCCACCCGGTGATGTCGGGTAACACTGCTCCCTTGTGGCATCAACGACCCAACATGCCCTTTAGGTTGTGACATCACAAGGGGGTGTTGGCACCTGTTGATGTCACCTGGGTGGCCCCGCCCCTTGCTTATTTAAGAGGTGTCAGACGGCATGAGTCTTCACTGGGATCTGAGTTTTTAAGTATGTCCCCCGCCCGCAGATCCCCACAACCACCGGCCAGGTTTACAGGGAAGAGGCCCTTTTCCCCATCAACGCGGTGCTTTGGGGGGGCCTGTGGCCTTGTATAGTTTGGGATGGGGGAGGGGCTGCGCTAGCTCACCCCCCTACACACACCTTTCCTGACCTGCTGGGCTGTATGCTCTGGTATGGATTTTTTTTCTTTTTTTGGGTGGGGGAGAATCCTATGCTTTTACCTTTTTTTTCTTTTTAATTTTGGCATGGTTCCTCTTAAAATCTAAATCAGACTCGCATGGCCTGTTAGGAATAGTGGGAAGGTCCCCCCACTGTTGTTTTTTTTTTTGTTATTTTTCATTGCCGGCGTTCTTTTGCTTACATTTAGCTGTGGAGAAACCCTCTGACAGCTGATGAGTCTTTCGGTTGTTAAGGCCGTTTCTTCACACAGGAATTCAATTCGATTGATCGTTTTTTTGACCGATCTGAATTTGAACCGTTCTAAAAATTTGGAATTTGTTAGAAAATAAAGAAACCAAAGTGAACTACACAAACTTTTCTGTTCTGCACACGTCTAGTTACTTTGTAGAGCACAAACAAGACGATCACATTGGTCAAAGTTGCACTGTAAAGTCACAATGGAAATCGCACGAGTGTGAATGGAGCCTAATTGTTGAAGCTTAATTGAACAAGCTGAAGTTACAAACTGATTAGCTACCATGCATAGCTGAACCAGATTCTGAGTACTCCAGTTTTAGTAAATCTCCCCCTTAGTGTTCTATTTTTCAAATCTCAGGTGCCATCTTTTTACGCATGATCGTTTTTTTTTGGGGGGGGGGGTGGATTTAAAATGGGTACCTTAAATTCCATATCAGGTGAGGTAGCACCTAGTTTTATAGCAAGCTCATGCACTGCAGAAAACACTTTTACATTTTTTTTTTTTTTAAATTGTCCCGCAGCATGAAAATAATAGTAATAAAGTAATATTGGCATATTTCACTAAAATCTCTTTGCAGCGAGAGGCTGTAGAGTATCAATTCGACATAACACATTCATTCTGGGTTCTGTTATCACAACCAGACTCAATAAGTACAACTGCATGTCAAAGGTTTGATTGAATCAAATAAGTGTATGGAAATATATAGATTCCTCCTTACCTTCATACTTCATTAACTAATTATGGGGTATAGCCATTTTTCCATTTTATCTTTCTGTGCAATTTTGTTTTTGAGTTATCCAGTGTTTTTTTTTTTTTTGTTTTCTTTTAATTGGGAGTGGTGGAAATGCTTAGGCCAAGCTGCCCTGTGGTGGTAAATCTATTATGTGTACGATTGGGCTCTGAGGTCTTACTGGTTATTTACACATAATATACTGTAATTGCTTGTCTGTATGTTCCAAATACATTTGCCAAGCTGTCCTTCACACCTCCACATCCAGCTGCTCACATGCTTGTTCTGCAAAACCATTTTAGATGAATTACACTGGACAGAGTTAGTGATATTACAGCCGCCCAGACTCCTACCATCTCAGCTTTCTTACTAAGATGGTAGGAGATCTTTAAATACAAGATCTTTAAAAGTGGTAGTGGTTTTAAATGTCAGTTATGGTCATGCAGCACTACTTAGCAGACCTTGGCTCACAGACTCATGGCAGCCATTATGATTAGATAACATGGGTCACATATAGCTGCAACACTGGCCCTAAATCTAGCTATTGAACTGGGACCCAGAAAGCCAGGAAGTGTTATTACGTTTTAAACCTCAGACATCATATCTGAATAAAGCATATTCCTGTAAAGTGTGTGTTGGTCTCAATCAAGAGCAACAAGTGTAATTTCTGTCCACTGCCTTGTTCCTCTATCAGAGTCACTTCTGATGAGTTTTTCTGACACCAGGAGAAAAATGGTGACAGAGTAGGCCACAACCTGTGATTTACAGCCTCAACTCTGTTCCTGTGTGCTGTGTGAAGGGAGGTGTATCCCTTGCCTCCAATCCGTTCTCAGAGCTCTTCTCACTGATGTAACGTCGGCTCTACACCCTCTTCTTTTCAGAGATGAGAGATCCTGGGTAATTCTGCACTTTGAATGGATGTAGGGGAAAGACTGCTGTAGTTACACAGGTACAACTTATGCAGGAGGATTTGTTTCATCTCTGTATCACCTGAGGCCAGTTACTTAATTGGGTATAGGTAAGGGTTTACAATGGCTTTAAGAAGAAAATTGTAAGTTTCATTGTTTGCACTGGCAGAATGACTGTAAATTTGGTCATTGTCTCTCTGGAAACAACGTGATAAGACATTCTCATCCTAAAACAACCAGTTCCTTTCAAAATTCTTTATGCATCTCCCCTGCTACAATCTTCTTTCTGATTTGACCAAGGGATGGATGCCTCACTGTATTTTCTCCATACAAACTAGTTATACATTTTTTCTGTTCAATAACACTTGACTACGACAATCATCAGATAACACCAATCTGCATAATTAATTAAGAAATGTACCCACCTGGATGCCTACAATAAGATTTGCCCAATCCATTGTCTAACTCTGTGTTTCTCAACTCCAGTTCTCAAGGTGCCCCAACAGATCATGTTTTCAGGCTTCCCATTATTTTGCACAAGTGATTTGATCAGTTTCACTGCATTAGTAATTCCCACAGCCGTTTCATCTGAGGGAAATCCTGAAAACATGACCTGTTGGGGCGCCTTGAGGACTGGAGTTGAGAAACAAAGGTCTAACTTACTTCATACTGAAGCAACTCCAATCTATTTTAACCACCTCAATACCGCCATACGTATATATATATACAATCTTGTATTGGGGTGGTTACTTCTCTTCAGCTGGCGATTCTCTTTAACATAAAAGTGATCTGAGCAGCTATAATGCCGTTTGACCACTCTTACAGGTGGTGGGAGGGGGTAATCCCCCCGCCACCACCAGCTTTCTCAGGATCTCCTGTCCTACCAGGGAGCCCAGGAATGATGTGACCAACTGCATCTGATGTCCACAAAGTGAGGGGAACTTACAACATTCCTCCTCCTGTGTGATTTCAAAAACCGGAAGCAACAAGGATTTTTTCACCTCCGGTTTCGGTTTTGATCTTGGATTGATCAGGGTTTTTTTTTTAGGCCAGAGGAGAGATCTGGGTTCTAAGAGACCCCAGATCTCTATATAAAGAGGTCCTATCACAGCCCATGCTATCACAAGGGATGATATGTCCATCCCTTGTGATAGTTATAAAGTTGATCTAAAAAAAATAAAGGTACATTGTAAAAAATAAAAAATTGAAGCACCCCCTGCTTATGCAGTAAGGCGAACACATATATAAACAGCAATCTCACCGCACGTTAGGTATCAATGAACGTCAGAGTGAGAGCAATAAGTCTAGCAGAAGACCTCCTGTGTACCTCTAGTATAAATTGTTAGCGTGTAAAGGCTTTTAAAGCATTGCCTCTGGAGATGTTTAGGTACCATAATTTGCCGTCCTTCCAAGGGCATACGCAATTTTAAAGCATGACATGTTGGGTATCTAATAAAAAATTGCAACAACAACCATTTTATTCTCCAGGGTCTTTGCTTAAAAATATATAATGTTTGGAGGTTCCAAGTAATTCTCTAGCAAAAAAAATGCAGATTTGTGAGAAATGTCAGAAATGGCCCAGTTTTGAAGTGGTTTTTCTTAACCTGTGCGGACAGCAGTGAATAGCTGTGGCTGCCAGTGATCTGTCATTATAGTGAGCAGAGCAGAAATCCTTCAATCCTGACGCTACTATTTGCACCTGCCCTCATTGCCGGTGTGAATGTAGCCTTATGCCGCGTACACACGATTGGATTTTTTCCGACAGGAAATGTTGGATGTGAGTTTGTTGGCGGTAAGTCCGACCGTGTGTATGCTCCATCGGACATTTGTTGTCGGACTTTCCGATCGCGTGTACACAAGTCCGTCAGACAAAAGTCCAAAGTACAAACATGCATGCTCGGAGGCGGAAGCGGTTGGTCTTGTAAACTAGCGTTCGTAATGGAGTATTATCATTCGTGACGTGGCAAATTATGAAATCTCCAAATGCAGCGCACAATTATCTTCTTCTTTAATGGGTTAATAATGAAGCTGCTTTGCTGGTGATACTGATGGAGTTTTTGCAAACAAATTTTCAAAGGCTTTTTTTTTTTTAATATTAAGAATAATATGTTTTTTTTTTTTTTTTATTTGTGCCACAGCACCATTATCCCAAGTTACCACAGCACCATTATCCCGTAGTTTTTAGGCCTCATGCACACAGACGTTTTTACAGCCGCGTTTTTGAGGGTTTTTTACAGCTTAAAAACGCCTGTCTATGTTAATTTATGGATTCATGCCCACCTAGACGTTTTTGAGCTGCAAATGGCCTAAATGTTTTTAAACTGTAAAAAAAACCCAGGACCAGTGCGTTCCGAGGCGCGGCGCTAGAGCTATAAAAACGCGAAACGCGCAAAAACACGACCGCTGCGTTTTTTCGCGTTTTTTAGCTCCGGCGTTTTTTTGCTCAAACAAGATGTTTGGACACTGTAATCTCTGTAAAAACAGGAAATTCCTGTCTGGACTCTAGATTACCCAAGAGTCCTTTGCACAGCCGTGTGACTGTGCTTAGTGAGTTCAAGATGGCAAGTTCTGTGTCACAAGTGGAGCTGATAAGTGCTGTACAGGCCCATCCTGAACTGTGGGATGTGGCACATCCACTTCATGGAGACCACATCCGCAAAGTAAAAGCCTGGAGGATATCAGTGCTGCCATTACCTCTGGCTGGGAAGAATTACGAAATGCAGAAAGAAAGGAAATAAGTAAGTCTATTTTCCTTGAATGCATGATCTGTTTGTGTGTAATGCAAACGAAGATTGCATATTTAACCCTTTGTTTTCCATGTTATTTTAGGCAAAATTATACAGCGCCGCTGGAAGTCCCTACGTGACCGTGTCAGGAGGGACCTCACGGACGAGGACAAGGCGGCATGTAGTGGAGCACCAGCGCCAGCTAAGAGACCACACGTCTACCACACCAATCTTCTCTTCTTACGGCAAAATATGCTGAGCCATACCAGACCGTAAGTTTTTTTTTTTTTTCATATATTTGCCTATGTAAATTACTTTTCAGGCAGTATGTTCCATGGCTATTGTAACCACTTTCTGAACGCCACATGTACATATACGTCGGCAGAATGGCACGGCTGCACAAATAGGCGTACCTGTACGTCCCTCTTAAGTTGCCGCCTTGGCGGCGCGCTTTCCCATTGCGAGGTCCATGAGTCCGACCGCGGGTCCTGCGGACTCCATGTCCGCGGGCACACCGGCGATCGTCTCAGGGAGAGGAAGAGGTTAACCCATTCAATGCCAGTGTAATTTTTACAGTAATCATTGCAATTTTAATCGCACTGATCGCTGTAAAAATGACAATTTTCCCAAAAATGTGTCAAAATTGTCCAATGTGTCCGCCATATTGTCGCAGTCAGGCTAAAAATCGCTGGTCGCCCCCATTACTAATAAAATAAAAATTAATAAGAAAAATGCCATAAAACTCTCCCCTATTTCATAGACGCTATAACTTTTGCCAAAAAAAACTTTAACTGAAATCTGTAGAAGAATACATATTGGCCTAAACCAAAAAAAAATTTTAGATTTATTTATTTTTTGGGGGATATTTATTACTCAAAAAAATTAAAATTCAAAATTTTTTAAAAAAATTTACACTCTTTTTTTTTTTATAGCTCCGAAAAAAAAACAAAAAAATTCGCAGAGGTGATCAAATACCACCTAAAAAAAGGTCTGTTTGAGGGGAAAAAAAGGACGTAAATTTTTTAGGGAGCCACGTTGCACGACCACCATTGTTAAAGCGACGCTGTGACAAATCGCAAAAAGTGCTCGGGTCTTTGGCCAGCTAAATGGTCCGGGCTGAAGTAGTTACGTTTATACATTTTGTATTGTCTGCAGGACAACTTCTAACATTAGACAGAGAGAGGTGGATGCAGAAGAGGCAGAGGTTCAGAGACCAAGCAGTCCCATGACGAGCACTGGATGTCCACGTCCAATAAGCAAGGGAGGTGTTGAGTGCACAGATGAGGTAACTGCTTAGGTCTGCCTGTCTATCTCATTGTCTGTTCATGTACATGTCAATGTAAACATTTTTGTTCTTTTGCAGGAATCGAGGGCTTTGGAATCAGCATCTCCTGCCAGTCTGCAAGGTGGAGAGCAGCGCGGTCGTGGCGGTGTTCGTGGACGTCAGATGAGGGGAGGGTTCAATCCGGAGGCTGATGACAGAGTGCTAGCACTGCTGCAGGAAGTGCGGCAGGAGAGGCACAGTAAGGATGCCTTTTTAGATACCAACAACCCACACGCCTGCTTCTGCCGCAGCCTTTACCACATCCTGGAGGACATTGGGGGAGACCAAGAGAAGCTTTGTATGGATCGCATGTACGGTATTGCAATGCAATACCGACATGCAAAATTAAGTGGCAGGCCACCTCCATGCGATCCATATAATGTTTCTCATGATCCCCCAATGGCCCCTGGGACCTCAGCAGTGCTAGAACCCCCCTCTCACTATCAGCCCCCTCCTCAACGCCAACCACCACCTATCCCGTCCCAGACCTCGTTCTATACCCCGCACTCCTATGCTGAATTTCCACCTCCCATTTTCAGCCCTCATACCCTGTACCCCGCTACCAGCAGGATTGGATCCCCAATCCCCACATCCCCAAAGCGATCAAGCATCCACCACCACCTATCACCAGTTGTGATCCCAATCCTTTAATAAATATGTTTTTTGCTTGAAATACCATTTGTGATCCCAATCCTTTCATAAATATGTTTTTTGCTTGAAAATAAAATGTGTTCAATTTGTCTTTTATATGATGCACAACAGCACTCCCTTGCACTCTGCTTGCCCTGAAGGCAGAGTGCAAAGGACTCTATCGTACTCTGTCTTCGGACAAGCGTAAGCTAGCTCTTTTTTGGGCTTAGCCTAGGCTTACCCCGAAGGCAGAGTCAAATTGACATAAAAATAACAAACTTCAATTTTGAAATGCTTTATTTAAAAAAAACACAAGAAAGCAAAGGTAATGTATTCCAAATATTTTTTAGACATAATCATTCTGCCAGGATACCTCTCCATCAGGGGATTCAAAAAATTCTGCAAATTGGTTTTGAATGCTCATGACACGTGCAGTTGAACACAAGTCCATAAATTGAACCCTCTGAAGTTGGTTAATGGGCTCATGTTCAACATTATTTCTGTCACTGTCCTGCAGAAAATTGTGCAGAACGCAGCATGCCAGGACGACTTTAATGGCGTTGTCAACATCCAATTGCATACTTGTCAGCAAAACTCGCCATTTGGCCGTGCACACCCCGAATGCACATTCAACAACACGGCGTGCACAGCTGAGCCGATAATTGTGGATTTTTTGTCGTCGGCTGAGACCATTGCCACTGTATGGCCTCATAAGATTTTTAGCCAGTCCAAAGGCCTCATCTGCCACCATGACTAATGGCAAGCTGGGTTCTTCATTGCAGGGTAGAGGCCTGCTTTCAGGAATATTGAGTCGTCCCTCATGTAGACGACGTCTGAAGGCCGACTCGCGGAATATGCGGGCGTCACCTTGGCTTCCATATGCTCCCACATCAACAAAAAGAAATTTAAGGTGTGCATCGGACAATGCCAGGAGGACTACCGAAAAATATTTTTTATAATTAAAATATGACGATCCAGAGTGGGGAGGCTTCTTGACCCTGATGTGTTTCCCATCAAGGGCTCCTATACAATTTGGGAACTGAGTTTTTTACCAAAAAGTGTCCACAACTGATTCCCAGATGTCTTCTGTTGGCTCTGGCATTACAATGTTATGCAATTCCTCCCATATTGCCACACATGTTTCCTTTATTATTTTTGACACCGTTGAGAGGCCAAGGAGGAAGTAATGATGCAAGGAAGCATAACTTTGTCCCGTGGCAAGGAACCAAAGATAACATAATAAATTTAGTTATTGAAAGAGAAAAGAATAAACATAAGTCCTAACCCTACCCTTAAACCTAACCCTATCTCCTAACCCTAACCCTATCTCCTAACCCTAAACCTATCTCCTAACCCTATCTCCTAACCCTAACCCTATATCCTAACTCTAACCCTAACCCTATCTCCTAACCCTAACCCTATCTCCTAACCCTAACCCTATCCCCATCTCCTAACCCTATCTCCTAACCCTAACCCTATCTCCTAACCCTATCTCCTGACCCTGACCCTATTCACTAACCATAACCCATATGTGTATTCACTTACCTGAGTGTCACTAGCATCCGTTCCTCCGGTGACACAGAGCTACGCATCACAGTGTCCATCCTTGTGAGCCTTGGCCTGAGCCTCTCCAACAGGTCATCAAAGAGCGGCACTGACATCCTTGTAAAGTTAAGGAATTTTGTCGGATATGAGCGCAGTTGGGAATAAATATTGCCAAAGTACTCCGTAGAAAACCGATTGGATACCATTGGATGCACCCAAAATTGGCGTCTGCTGCTTCTCTCCTCCTCCTGTCTCATTCTCCGCAGCCTCTGCAAAACAATCAGAAGGATTGCCTCATAGATCTTCTGGATGACAGGATCCATATTTCTCAGAAAAATACACAAAACACAAACAAACTCCTCTCTCTCTCTCCTACCAAAATGGCACCAACACATGCTCATTAACATATTTTCTTTGGTTTCTGTGGCATTGTGGGAAATTTGGAAGTGTATATAGCTGAGAGATGTGTTTTTCATTAAAAAACGCTACTTAGCGATAACGCTAAAAAACGCGCAAAAACGCTAATGCAAAACGCGATAAAAATCGCGTTTTTAACGCCGGTTTTTCCAGGCGTCGGACCTAGCTTTACAGCTCATTTTTAAAACGTCCATGTGCATGAGGACTTAAGATCAAAGATACAACTATGTTGGTGTCCCTTGTCAATTTTACATTGTATTTTTTAAAATGTAACTTCCTACTCCCAAACTGTCATTTGAAGTAAAACACATAGCCAAGTATTATTCTACACAATTTATTGTGCATTAAAAAAAAAATTAGACATGCTATCTGCCAAAAGAAAATAACCAAAAAGTGCATTCTATGCATCCAAAAATATAGAAAATTTACCAAATCAAATCATTATTCAACCAAAAAAATAATGTCAAAGCAATAACTCCAAGGCCAATAATAAATAACACGTTATCTCCTCTGATTCCGCAACATGTCTGGTTGATGAAAAGCCGTTCAGAAACGAACTGAAAAGCATAAAATGAAAAGTGATAAATGAAAAACGCCAAAAGGAAAGTGCAAATAATCACTCACCAAACTTCTACTAACACAAAATTAGCAGAAGAAGCCCAAAGAGTGGTGCTAAAGAGCTGAAAAACCACGTAGTACATCTAGTACGTCACTACGTTCGTAATTGTTGGCCAACATTTGTGTGACTATGTGTATGCAAAACAAGTTTGAGCCAACACACTTCGGACAAAATTCCACGGTTTTGTTGTCGGAAAGTCCGATCGTGTGTACAAGGCTTTATAGTTCCTTTTTGTTGCTGGTTCATTACACAAATTCTAAGCTTGTGTGAGCATTATGGCACATTTAGGAACCAGCAATGGGCTGCCCTGTAAATCCATCAACTCGCCGACTAGCATCTATTCATTTTTTATCGCTGTATGACTGTGAAGGGACATTTCAAATTACAATTGATTGTAGATGCCATTGCAGCCCACAAACAGGACACAGACTGTATCTATGACACACTTTAGCTTTATGATTGATTGTAGCCGGTGCCATAGTAGCACACAAACATGATTACATTAGAAACATATTTATTATAATATATTAAAATCTAACTATAAAATCATAAACAAATAAAGATTTGTCTGTACAGAAAGTTCTTCAAATTTTTTGCGTTGATTTGTTTGCATCAAAGGACATACAGGTTACATGGTCTAAAGGGGCATTTTCAGGATTGCTCTGGTTACTAAGAATTAGTATTTATTTTGAAACATAGGCTGAAATTGAACATTCTGGAAAGCTTCCTGTGCATATATGCAAGATAGCAAGTTTATATACAGTAGTATATAATAGTCTGCTTTTAATGTATTATAACATTTTTATTGTTTAAACCTGTTTGTGGCTGCAGTGGCAACTACAATCAGTTGTAAAGTTGAGTTATCCGATAGAGAAGGATAGAGTCACCAATGGTGGTATTTAGGGGGGTGGTATTTGCATTGTATTTACCCAGGGGAGCTCCCTTTTTACCACTACATTGAAAGGACTCCATAGCTGTGGTTTGGATGACCGTAAAGAATGTTGATTTGCCAGGAACATAGTTAACAATTTTTATATGTTACAGTGCCTTGAAAAAGTATTCACACCCCTTGAAATTTTCCACATCTTGTCATGTTACAACAAAAAACGTAAATGTATTTTATTGGGATTTTATGTGATAGACCAACATAAAGTGGCACATAATTGTGAAGTGGAAAGAAAATAATAAATGGTTTTCAAAATATTTTACAAATAAATATCTGAAAAGTGTGACATGCATTTACTCTGATTCGGCCCCCTTTACTCTGATACCCCTAACTAAAATCTAGTGGAATTAATTGCCTTCAGGAGTCACCTAACTAGTAAATAGAGTCCACCTGTGTGTAATTTAATCTCAGTATAAATATAGCTGTTCTGTGAAGCCCTCAGAGGTTTCTTAGAGAAACTTACTGAACAAACAACATCATGAAGACCAAGGAACATACCAGCCAGGTCTGGGATAAAGTTGTGGAGAAGTTTAAAGCAGGGCTAGGTTATAAAAAAAATATCCTAAGCTTTGAACATCTCACAGAGCTCTGTTCAAAGTATGTTTAAAGCATTTTCATGTGGTAGACTGGCCCAGTCAAAGCCCAGACCTAAATCCAATTGAGAATCTGTGGCAAGACTTGAAAATTGCTGTTCACAGACACTCTCCATCCAATCTGAAAGAGCTTGAGCTTTTTTGCACAGAAGAATGGGAAAAATGTCACTCTCTCGTGCAAAGCTGGTAGAGACATCCCCAAAAAGACTTGCAGCTCTAATTGCAGTGAAAAGTGGTTCTTGAAAGTATTGAATCAGGAGGGCTGACTACAAATGCACACCACACTTTTCACATATTTATTTGTAAAAAAAAAATGAAAACCATTTATCATTTTCCTTCCCTTTCACAATTATTTCCCACTTTGTGTGGGTCTATCACATAAAATCCCAATAAAATGCAGTTACATTTTTGGTTGTAAAATGAGACAATGTGGAAAATTTCAAGGGGTATGAATACTTTTCCAAGACACTGTAGTTATGGTGAAAAATGAAGAAAACAGGCGTATGCTTCTTGCGCCATGCTAAAATGCTGCATTACTGGGTTTTTTTTTTGGAGATCCATTAGGAACTGATACTTATCTGACCTTCACAAAAGAAGCACTTGTTGTGAGCACCCTTCAGAAGCATGCTGATTAAGATTCTAATACAAGTGCTAGAGCTTTCCATTCTTGTGTAAAATTGCCATGAAATTTGCAAGTGACACCTAATGACAATCAATTCACTTTCCTGCCCTCCCTGCCTCACTTATTAATACCCACAGTAACACTATAATAAAATGCTCATTAGGTGGCCACTAGAATTCCAAAAGCATCACATTTCCAAATTCACATATTAGTCTATATTTAATAAGTCATCTAGTAGTCTTTTAATAAAGGAAGTGTACCTGCAATTATGTCAAATAGCTATCCTTTTTTTAGGTGATCCTTCCAAATCTCTATCTTGCATTGCGCATTTATTGCTTTATGTATACTTTATTACATTCTTGTAAAGCATGCAGCATATTGATGGGTCTAAATAAATAATGCACTCATAAATTCTCGTTTTTGTAATGGTATGAAACATTAGACGTCAGAAAAACTGTTCAATCCCCATATATATTGCATGTAATAGAAAAAAAATGTGCTAAACATTGCAGTGGGAAACAGTTTAATAAATTCTCACACTTACAGCAAGCACTTATTCTACAACAGTGAACTGTAGGAGATCATCCTTGACAAGCTCTTAAATAATGCACCTGTGCTGTCTGTTTCCTGACCCAAGAGCTAGTGAACACAACCTCAGAGATTTCCTGTTTTTTCTGCTATTTGGCATATAACACTTCCACCTCACAACCACTATCATCTTAGAATTATAGAACTGTCAAAGCTGAACTCCAGGCAAGCTGTTAAATACACAGTCTGTAATACAAATACATGAATAGTTTGACCTGGCAAATTCGAATCGCGTGCAGCCAGTCTTGTGATGCCAGCATTCCTGCCAAACAGTATAGTGACTCCAGTTTTATCTTATTCCATTAGGCATTGCGGCTTGGTCATTATTCTGCCAAGGCCTGCAATTTTATAATGATGTAGAAGCAGCACAGGTACGTACACATTGCTTTCAGGTATTTACTCTAGTTCTATTTAAAAATACATTTAAAGCAACTCTGTCACAAATTAAAGACAATTGGATAAAATGTAGGCACCTAAAAGTGATTTCACATACTGGCAGCAGGCCCTAAGCACCAACCTTTTTTCCCTAACACTGTATTTTTTTGATAGGCGAAGCTCTGAAAATACTTAGTAGTTTCAAAGCTTGCCCAGTCCATTCAAGCTCCCACACATTTCTTGTTCAATTTTTATTAAACATTCAGGCTAAACAATGGAAAGAAATGGGTAAACAACCCTGTAAAAGATTATTATAGAATAAAATACAAGAAACAGTCAATAAGTGCCACATTCAGGCCAGATAAGAGGTAGTTCTGCTAAGTTACATAACAAAAAATTTGTATCAAACAGTGTAATTTTCAATGAAAAAAGAAGAGAAAAAGGGAAGTATAAAGGAGATTGATGGCTGTTCAAGATGAGGTAAAAGTGGAGGGGGATCCCTTACCCCTATGAGTCTCTGGGTAGTAAGTAAGAATTTGGGGCATCTGGGTTTGGTTGGGTATAGAGGATCCAGGGTGTCCATATTTTTCAGAATTTTTCTTAGGTATCTGAAAAAATGGCTGTTAATTTTTCATTGATTATTGTCCAGTTTATCCAGCGATTGCATTTCAGATAGGTTTAATATTGGGGATCCCCACGAGTGAGCTATCATTTGTTTTATGGCAGCAAAAATCAAGGAAATAAGTTTTGCAGTTGAACATGAAACTCCTTAAAGGGAAACAATAGTTTGATTGGATTTTTACATAGGTTACAACTCAAAACTGTATTTATTAGTTGTGTGCTGATCCATAGCTTGCATGTCTTTGGGCAGGCCCACTAAATATGCAGCATGGGGCTTTTCTTACCACACATCCAGAAACAAGCCAGGAGGGTGAACACAGCAATTTGAGCTGGGGTGAAGTACCATCTAAATAAGACTTTGTATGAATTCTCTATAGCTAGTATGTTACAGGAGGTTTTTGCCATGGTCCCCCATGTGTGGTGGGTGGGTAAGGTTTGACTCTATCGGGAAATGTTAAAATCTGTCTGCAAGAACTGCTTGGCATTAACACGTATCAGTGGTGTTTGGAGCCTGCTGCTAGATGCTCACATTTTAATTCAATATCTAAAATGCATTTTTTTAATACTAGTGACAAATTTGCTTTAACAAATACATAGCTAGATTCAGCTGTTTTTGTTTTTTTACCTGCCCGTTTAGCTTTAAATATTAAGCAGTACATGCTGCCCTTCACATCTTAGACCTCATACACACTATTGGATTTTCTGTAGATTTTTGTCTTCAGATTTACCAAAACCATGTAGTGCAAGGACCTGCCTGATTGCATACAAATTGAAACTCTTAAGGTTTGACCTCATATTATATGGTTTTGGTAAATCTGAAGACAAAAATCTGCAGAAAATCTATCGGTGTGTATGGGGCTTTAGAGTCATAGCAAACATCTGTAAAACTTGTAACATTGGTCTGAAAGGAAAGAGCCTGCTGGGTAGAGGTAAAAATTCTCGTAAATTAGGCCTAACTGGCTAAAACTAACCTTTTATTTGCTTTGGTGTATGGAAGACTTAGAAGAACCTCTGATTGGTTTTAAAGGTTTGTGTTTCTGTAGGGTTGATTTCCTTCAACTCCTGCCACCTAGTAAATGGAAATTAAATAATGGTAAATCTCCCCAGTGCAAAGAGCAATTCATCAACCTACTAAAATAATAATAGTTTTTATTTCTGTGCCCCTGTTGGGGTAATATTCTAACATTCATAAAATAGGAAGACAGCAATAAAATCTTGAAAAAGTTTCTAACACTGCTCCAATCTATCTAAAACTTGATATGAGCTTTACAATCTTAACATTATTTTAAAAGTCTTCTCTGTTTAGATCAAAAAAAGCAGAGTTTTGATTTTAGAGTAAGAGATAAGTGATCTGTGTGCATCAAGATTGTAGTGCCATTTTAAATTCCTGGTGACCTTGACCCATTTCCCAATGCTATCCTATCCTAAAACCATTCAGAAGTGATTGTGTTAAAAGACACAGTCCTCATAAAAGTGTTAGTACTGCAAAGAACTTCTGATTCTCAATTAGTGAGAAAGTAATTCTTCTAAACTGTTACATTAGAACCTCTGTCAAGTTACTATTACTATATGTGTCTTCCTGTTCTGGTGACAGCCACCCTTACTCATTTTTTGCTGTCATAGGGACAGGAAGTGAGCCCACCAATTAGAATACTTTGAGGAAAATAGAATGTCTTTTTGGAATATATTTTTGAGGAAAAGATAAACATAAGGAAACCTGGGCCAGTTGGAACATGTTTAAGACGCCTAATATCTATGTTGTATAAAGTTCTACATAACTAATGCATTTCTGGGCAAGAGATCACTCCAATTCTTCAATCATATGCTATTTTCCAATAATGAATGGGATTCCTTTTTTATTTATTATTTTCCATTTCTACTTTACCTGATTTGTCAGATAGTTAGTCTTACTTCGTATAACTCTTACCCCCTTATATATAAGTTTCCTTAGAATCTCCCATTAGTTGTAGCGATGTGCTTACTGTTTCATGATGCTTTTTATTTGCCTTTGGTGTTTTTTATATATTTTTTAAAAATAAAAATGAATGTTTAAAAAAAAATAATAACAATAATAATAAATAAAAAACGATAAATATGACAAAGTTTTTACTTTTCCCAAGTTTATCCAAAACTAAAAAGAAGCTGGCTTTTAGAAACTGTTAAGAACAGTCACAAAGGGAGTTCTATGTTTTCAAGGGGTCAACCAATCCATAGACTTTCATTGGTAGAAGAAGAACAAAAGCACATTGGGGTTGATTTACTAAAGGCAAATAGTCTGTGCACTTCAAGTGCAGTTGCGCTAGAACTGAACAGAAGCTCTGAAATGAGAGAAAGCTCTGCTGATTTCTATCATCCAATCATGGCTAAACAAAAATGCTGTTTTTCTATTGCATGTTCCCCTCAGATCTAGAGCAACTGTACTTGCAAGTGCACAGACTATTTGCCTTTAGTAAACCAACCCCATTGTGTAGAAGTGCAAAGTAGATAGTAGTGCTTGAACTATGTATCTAATAAGAAACTATGGGGGTTATTTACTAAAGGCAAATCCACTTTGCACTACAAATGCACTGCAAGTGCACTGAAAGTGCGCTTGGAAGTAAAGTTGCTGTAGATCCGAGGGGGACATGCAAGGGAAATAAAAAACAGCATTTTAATTTGCACATGATTGGATTATAAAATCAACAGAGCTTCACCTCATTTCATAGCTTCCCCTCAGATCTACAGAGAGTGCACTTCCAAATGTACTTTTAGTGCACTTGTAGTGCAAAGTGGATTTGCCTTTAGTAAATCAACCCCTATGGCTGCAAAAATGCTGTTTTTTATTTTCCTTGCATGTCCCCTCAGATCTACAGCAACTGCACTTTCAAGTGCATTTGTAGTGCAAAGTGGAGTTGCCTTTCATAAATAACCCCCATAGTGCTGTTCACACTAAGCGTTAGCCTCATGTCAAGTCAGGAGGTGTTTGAAGCCTTTCAACACCTCCCATTCAAGTCTATGGTAAGGTCTTGCAAATGCTCTGGCAGGCAGTTGCGGAGCAGTTACGGGGTGTTAAGATTTGTTCATTTATTGTAATGAAATAGGCATTTGTGGAGCAGTTTTAATGCTTCAAAACTGCCCATAGGGCGTTTGGGGAGCATTTTTAACTCCTCAATAATGCTTGTAAAATGCCTGTCTAATGCCCATACTAAAGCTCATTGATGCCTGTCTGATGCCCATACTAACGCCATACAAACACTATAGGATGTTTGTTGAGCGTTAGAAATTTAGTCAAGTGTGAACAAGCCCTAAAAGCTGTACCCAAAAAAAGGAAGGGAGAGGGAAAAGGACTAGTCATCATTATTGCCTGTGGTCTTCCTGACACTGTTTTTTTCCCTCTTGGATTGACTTACTATGCCTGTCTCTGTGTGAAGAAGACCATCTTGGTAGAGGCAGAACATTGCCTCATGTCAGAGCTGCCCTGCTGATGATAAATATTCTAATGGTTGGAGAAATAATCAAGAAGCTGCAGAAAAGGTTCAAAAAGCACTTATCCACAGAAAGAATAAAAGTAGACACAGGAAGATCTTACATTGCAACTTTCTCTGCAGCACCAAATCACACTCTAAACCTCATGGGACTAGCAGCCAGAGGAAGCATTGCCTTCGATCTCACACTGCAAATACAGTATACAGCATGGATCTAAAGATATAGGAGTGCCTGGCAAAGGGAGAACTTTGTTAATTTTTGAAAATAATTGAAGACAAAATTTAGATTTTATTTTGTACTTCTTAGACACAGATAACATTTCCAGATACATACAGTATTCTCTGTAAGATAGCAAATCTTCACACTGATTACCAGAGTACTGGGTTGTGCTGTCTGGCAAAGGTTAATTAAAATAACGGAAGTGCTTTGACAGAATGACAAATTCTTTCACAGATAAGTGTTAGGGCTGGGCTCAGCCCTTCCTTCTATGAACTGGCCGCTCAGCTGTTGGCTAATTGCCAGCTCCCATCTCTCTACACAGTTACTCAGCTGTTGTTGATATCCTGCTCGTCAGTCCTGCCTACTTTAAGCTGTTCAGCCCAGTGAATCTCTCCTTTCACCTTGGTCAACATCACAGAAACTCCTGCAATCCTGTTCAAGACTTGCTTTGCTGACATGCCTTCTGGCTCCAGATCCAGACAATAGTACTGGTTGGATTACCAGGGGAACATCTGAACGGCATCCATATTTGGCCACCTATTTGAACCCGTGACTGGGATGACTTATGCTGTATGCTGACCACTTCCGTAGGATTTGCTGGGACATCGTTCTCCCTAATCTCCCTGGCCGGGTAATAGGTCGCAGGCTTACAGAGCTTGCCTTAGGGTAAGCGTGCATTCTGTGTGGTATTTTCACTGTGGTTGCAGTGGAGGATTTATTAAATTTTTCTAAGAAGCTTTTACCCACACTTTGGTTATGGAATTTGAGCACAATCAGTATATATGGAAGGACGTTTTAATCTTTAATTAACCTCAACACATTTAATGAACTTTATAATAATAATATTGTCGATCACTACAGTTTATATTGGAGTATTGTTGTCAATTATCACTGGTGAAGTTTGTTATAGTAATTTATTGTTTTTTCTAGCGCTGCTACAAACTTTCTCATTTATGTGTGTATCCCACTTTAGCAGCTACTTTTAGTTCATATTTTAATTTCTTAAAAAACTTTTTCTTAAGGGAATATTTTTGCTTAACACATTTGGTTTATAGCGCGGTATTTTTTATTTATTTATCTTAGATAGAGAGCATATATATTTTTCCGATGGAACAAATTCCTTTCGGGAAAACCACTCGTCTGTATGCTGTTCTGACGTACCAAAAATTACACATGCTCTGAAGCAAGTACGAGGCGTCGAACATGTTGTCCCATTGTACGTGTTATACGTCACTGCGTTCTTGGCGGTCGGAATTTGGTATGACCGTGTGTATGCAAGACAGCTTTAGTGAAATTCCATTGGGAAAACCCTTCAGAGTTTATTCCAACGGCAAAACCGGTCGTGTGTACAGGGCATCAGATCAACTTACTCATACGAAAAGAAAAGTATGTTCAAATACCTTTCATGGCCTACCCCAGTCACCATTTCCAAGTATCAATGAACCTTTATTTGAAGTACCATGTAATTTCTACCTCCTTCATCTTTGAAATAACTGGAGCCTTTACTCCGTAAAGTTTATGTCCAACTAAACCTTTCAAATTGGGAGAGAGTGAAGAGAGATTAGAACCCTTGTCAAGTTTCCATGCTATCCAATATTCCTTTGGAGACATTTCCCCTCAATTACTGCCATGGTGGCAACAGTTTCACAAGAAGTGAGAGAAAATCTCTAAGAGCAATACAGACAGAAATACAAATGTATTTTTTAGTAGAGTAGGGTTGCCTTTCCTGTCAGATTGTTATTGCTGTCAGTATCTTTACAAATTTTGCTTCATATCCTGTCTGGTAAAACCGTTGTCACCATGACAATAGGGGAAAGTACTGTAAGTGTCTTTTAAAGTATATGTGAACACATATCTTTTAACTTATCTCATTTAAAATAGAAATGAACGCCAAAAGATTGCATAGATAGATAGATAGGTAGCAGTACACTGATCTTCCAAGTGAAAAGCTGAGCAGAGTAGCGTGTCAGAAAAAGTCTGACCATTGGATGACAGTCATTCTGTTCTCACAGTACAGCCAGAAAACAGACCACCCTGGGATGGATGTGATCTCATGCCTAGTATGGTCATATTGAAATAAGAAAGCAGGGGAACTGGCAGGATCACCAAGTATTTCATACAAAGAAAACAATGCAAAAGAACAGAATAGATTTAAACATAAATACAAAATTGATCAATGTAAGAAAAAAGGGACTATTGAACCATAAACCAGGACACCTGGTTTCTGGATCATCAGTCCTTTTTTTTTCTTATGTTGATAATTTTTGTATATATGCTTTTTGTTGACCAGTGAGTCACACTTTTATTAATGTTTAGTGAGTGGGCATCCAATAGGGGTACTCTATTTATAGAGGAAGTGTAGCATTTAAGTTAAAAACTACACATTTAAATGCAGAGTCTAACATAATGTTTAACCACTTCAATACCGGGCACTTATACACCTTCCTGCCCAGACCAATTTTTAGCTTTCAGCGCTGTCGCACTTTGAATGATAATTGCGCGGTCATGCTACACTGTACCCTAACTAAATTTTTGTCATTTTGTTCCCACAAATAGAGCTTTCTTTTGGTGGTATTTGATCACCTCTGGGATTTTTATTTTCTGCTAAACAAATAAAAAAATGACCGAAAATTTTGAAAAAAAATGTTTTTTTTTGTTTCTGTTACAAAACTTTGTAAATAAGTTTTCTCCTTCACTGATGGGCACCGATGAGGTGGCACCAATGAGATGGCACTGATGGGCACTGATGATGGGCACTGATGGGCACTGATGGGTACACATAGGTGGCACTGATGGGCACTGATAGGCGGCACAGATTGGCACGGATGGGCCTTGGATGGGCACTAGATGGTGTCACGGATGGGCATGGATGGGCACTGATAGGTGGCACTGATGTACACTAATTGATGACACGGACGGATGCCAATCAGTGCCACACAATAATGCCTGCCAATCAGTGATACCCATTGTGGGCACTGATTGGCATGCATTGTGGGCACTGATTGGCATCCATTGTGGGCACTGATTGGCATCCCTGGTGGTCTAGGGTGGCATACCTGGTGGTGACATCCCTGGTGGTCCTAGTGGCTTCCCTGGTAGTCCAGTGTGGGCATCCTTGGGGGGGGCTGCTCTCGTAATCAATCAGTACAGACCCCCCTGTTAGAGGCGCAGCTGACCGGCTCTCCCCTACTCGCGTCTGACAGACACCAGTTAAGAAAAGCCGATCAATGGCTCTTCCTGTTTACACTGTGATCAGCCATGATTGGACACGGCTGATCACGTGGTAAAGAGTCTCTATCAGAGAGAGTGTTAGTGTTGTGTAAGGGGGGGGGTGTAAGTGTTGGGGGGGGGGGCTGAGGGAGGCTGCTGCACACAGAAGGTTTTTTATCTTAATGCATAGAATGCAATATGATAAAAAAAAACCTCTGACTTTACAACTGCTTTAACTACATTTTAACCACTTCAGCCCCGGAAGGATTTACCCCCTTCCTGACCAGAGCACTTTTTACAATTTGGCACTGCGTCGCTTTAACTGCTAATTGCGCGGTCATGCAATGGTGTACCCAAACGAAATTTGCGTCCTTTTCTTCCCACAAATAGAGCTTTCTTTTGATGGTATTTGATCACCTCTGCCATTTTTATTTTTTGCGCTATAAACGGAAAAAGACCGAAAATTTTGAAAAAAAATGATATTTTCTACTTTTTGTTATAAAAAAAATCCAATAAACTCAATTTTAGTCATACATTTAGGCCAAAATGTATTCGGCCACATGTCTTTGGTAAAAAAAAAGTCAATAAGCGTATATTTATTGGTTTGCGCAAAAGTTATAGCGCCTACAAACTAGGGTACATTTTCTGGAATTTACACAGCTTTTAGTTTATGACTGCCTATGTCATTTCTTGAGGTGCTAAAATGGCAGGGCAGTACAAAACCCCCCCAAATGACCCCATTTTGGAAAGTAGACACCCCAAGGAAATTGCTGAGAGGCATGTTGAACCCACTGAATATTTATTTTTTTTGTCCCAGGTGATTGAATAATGACAAAAAAAAAAAAATTTACAAAAAGTTGTCACTAAATGATATATTGCTCACACAGGCCATGGGCATATGTGGAATTGCACCCCAAAATACATTCAGCTGCTTCTCCTGAGTACGGGGATACCACATGTGTGGGACTTTTTGGGAGCCTAGCCGCGTATGGGGCCCCGAAAACCAAGCACCGCCTTCAGGATTTCTAAGGGCATAGATTTTTGATTACACTCCTCACTACCTATCACAGTTTTGAAGGCCATAAAATGCCAAGATGGCACAAAACACCCCCAAATGACCCCATTTTGGAAAGTAGACACCCCAAGCTATTTGCTGAGAGGTATGTTGAGTCCATGGAATATTTTATTTTTTGACACAAGTTGTGGGAATGTGACAATTTTTTTTTTTTTTGCACAAAGTTGTCACTAAATGATATATTGCTCACACAGGCCATGGGCATATGTGGAATTGTACCCCAAAATACATTTAGCTGCTTCTCCTGAGTATGGGGATACCACATGTGTGGGACTTTTTGGGAGCCTAGCCGCGTACGGGGCCCCGAAAACCAATCACCGCCTTTAGGATTTCTAAGGGCATAAATTTTTCATTTCACTCCTCACTACCTATCAGAGTTTTGAAGGCCATAAAATGCCAAGATGGCACAAAACCCCCCCAAATGACCCCATTTTGGAAAGTAGACACCCCAAGCTATTTGCTGAGAGGCATGTTGAGTCCATGGAATATTTTATATTTTGACACAAGTTGCTGGAAAGTGACAATTTTTTTTTTATTTTTTTTTTTTTTGCACAAAGTTGTCACTAAATGATATATTCCTCAAACATGCCATGGGCATATGTGGAATTGCACCCCAAAATATATTCTGCTGCTTCTCCTGAGTACGGGGATACCACATGTGTGGGACTTTTTGGGAGCCTAGCCGCGTACGGGGCCCCGAAAACCAAGCACCGCCTTCAGGATTTCTAAGGGCATAAATTTTTGATTTCACTTCTCACTACCTATCACAGTTTTGAAGGCCATAAAATGCCAAGATGGCACAAAACCCCCCCAAATGACCCCATTTTGGAAAGTAGACACCCCAAGCTATTTGCTGAGAGGCATGTTGAGTCCATGGAATATTTTATTTTTTGACACAAGTTGCGGGAATGTGAGAATTTTTTTTTTTTTTGCACAAAGTTGTCACTAAATGATATATTGCTCACACAGGCCATGGGCATATGTGGAATTGCACCCCAAAATACATTCTGCTGATTCTCCTGAGTACGGGGATACCACATGTGTGGGACTTTTTGGGAGCCTAGCTGCGTACGGGGCCCCGAAAACCCAGCACCGCCTTCAGGATTTCTAAGGGTGTAAAGTTGTAATTTCACTCCCCACTACCTATCACATTTTTGAAGGCCATAAAATGCCCAGATGGCACAAACCCCCCCCAATTGACCCCATTTTGGAAAGTAGACACCCCAAGCTATTTGCTGAGAGGCATGTTGAGTCCATGGAATATTTTATATTTTGACACAAGTTGCGGGAAAGTGACAATTTTTTTTTTTTTTTTTGCACAAAGTTGTCACTAAATGATATATTGTTCAAACATGCCATGGGCATATGTGGAATTACACCCCAAAATATATTCTGCTGCTTCTCCTGAGTACGGGGATACCACATGTGTGGGACTTTTTGGGAGCCTAGCCGCGTACGGGGCCCCGAAAACCAAGCACCGCCTTCAGGATTTCTAAGGGCATACATTTTTGATTTTACTCCTCACTACCTATCACACTTTTGAAGGCCATAAAATGCCAAGATGGCACAAACCCCCCCCCAAATGACCCCATTTTGGAAAGTAGACACCCCAAGCTATTTGCTGAGAGGCATGGTGAGTATTTTGCAGCTCTCATTTGTTTTTGAAAATGAAGAAAGGCAAGAAAAACGTATTTTTTTTTTCTTTTTTCAATTTTCAAAACTTTGTGAAAAAAAGTGAGGTCTGCAAAATACTCACTATACCTCTCAGCAAATAGCTTTGGGTGTCTATTTTCCAAAATGGGGTCATTTGGGGGGGGGGTTGTGCCATCTGGGCATTCCATGGCCTCCGAAACTGTGATAGGCAGTGAAGAGTGAAATCAAAAATTTACGCCCTTAGAAAGCCTGAAGGCGGGGCTTGGTTTTTGGGGTCCCGTACGCGGCTAGGCTCCCAAAAAGTCTCACACATGTGGTATCCCCGTACTCAGGAGAAGCAACAGAATGTATTTTGGGGTGTAATTTCACATATTCCCATGGCATGTTTGAGCAATATATCATTTAGTAACAACTTTGTGCAAAAAAAAAAAAAAAAAAAAAAAATTTGTCTTTTTCCCGCAACTTGTGTCACAATATAAAATATTCAATGGACTCGACATGCCTCTCAGCAAATAGCTTGGGGTGTCTACTTTCCAAAATGGGGTCATTTGGGGGGGTTTTGAACTGTCCTGGCATTTTATGCACAACATTTAGAAGCTTATGTCACACATCGACCACTCTTCTAACCACTTGAAGACAAAGCCCTTTCTGACACTTATTGTTTACATGAAAAAATTATTTTTTTTTGCAAAAAAATTACTTTGAACCCCCAAACATTATATATTTTTTTAAAGCAAATGCCCTACAGATTAAAATGGTGGGTGTTTAATTTTTTTTTTTCACACAGTATTTGCGCAGCGATTTTTCAAACGCATTTTTTGGGGAAAAAACACACTTTTTTAAATTTTAATACACTAAAACACACTATTTTGTCAAAATGTTTGATGAAATAAAAAAGATGATCTTAGGCCGAGTACATGGATACCAAACATGACATGCTTTAAAATTGCGCACAAACGTGCAGTGGCGACAAACTAAATACATTTTTAAAAGCCTTTAAAAGCCTTTACAGGTTACCACTTTAGATTTACAGAGGAGGTCTACTGCTAAAATTACTGCCCTCGATCTGACCTTCGCGGTGATACCTCACATGCATGGTGCAATTGCTGTTTACATTTGACGCCAGACCGACGCTTGCGTTCGCCTTTGTGCGAGAGCAGGGGGGGGGCAGGGGTGCTTTTTTTTTTTTTTTTTTTTAATTATTTTTTTTGCTTTTTTATCTTATTTTGAAACTGTTCCTTTTATTTTTATTTTTTTTTTTATCATTTTTATTGTTATCTCAGGGAATGTAAATATCCCCCATGATAGCAATAGGTAGTGACAGGTACTCTTTTTAGAAAAAATTGGGGTCTATTAGACCCTAGATCTCTCCTCTGCCCTCAAAGCATCTGACCACACCAAGATCGGTGTGATAAAATGCTTTCCCAATTTCCCAATGGCGCTGTTTACATCCGGCGAAATCTAAGTCATGAAATGCTTGTAGCTTCCAGTTTCTTAGGCCATAGAGATGTTTGGAGCCATTCTGGTCTCTGATCAGCTCTATGGTCAGCTGGCTGAATCACCGGCTGCATTCTCAAGTTCCCTGTTGGGACAGGAGAGCCAGAGAAAAACATGGACGACGGTGTGGGGGGGGGGGGCATTCCCTCCCACTGCTTGTAAAAGCAGTCTAGAGGCTAATTAGCCGTTAGGATTGCTTTTACAAGAAAGCCGACCACTGGCTGAAAAGAATGATACCAAGATGATACCTAAACCTGCAGGCATCATTCTGGTATAACCACTCAAAGTCCAGCAACATACCTGTACGTTGCTGGTCCTTGTTGGGCATACATTGTAAACTTTTTTTTCATGCAGCCTGTGGGCTGAACGAAAAAAAGATATTGATCGGTGGGTATGCCCACCATTAGAATACCTCCCTTCATCCACCCACTTCTAATGATGGGCATACATGCACCATTTATATATGCCGAAGCATGGGGGCATCCTCCCGCAAAAGGCAGGAGCAAATCGCTCCTCCACCCACTACTGCCCCCACGCTTCGGCATATATGCTGAAGTATGTAACTGTGGTGGTGAAATCACCTCCGACAGCGCTGGAGTCGCGGCTTTATGTATCGTGGGAGCAAACGCTGTTGCTGTCAAGATAAATAAATCCGCTCTGCAGCTGAATGGCGTACCTGCTAAGCAAATGATGGTTAACAAAAAAACAAAGTAACATTACAGTATAACAGTATTACTTACCATACCTGCAAAGCAAAATACAAAAAAAACATAGTAAAAAATAAAACATTTAACGCAACCTGTGCCTACCTAAAAATATATATAAGCCGAAGCATGGGGGCATCCTCCCGCAAAAGGCAGGAGCAAATCGCTCCTCCACCCACTGCTGCCCCCACGCTTCGGCATATATGCTGAAGTATGTAACTGTGGTGGTGAAATCACCTCCGACAGCGCTGGAGTCGCGGCTTTATGTATCGTGGGAGCAAACGCTGTTGCTGTCAAGATAAATAAATCCGCTCTGCAGCTGAATGGCGTACCTGCTAAGCAAATGATGGTTAACAAAAAAACAAAGTAACATTACAGTATAACAGTATTACTTACCATACCTGCAAAGCAAAATACAAAAAAAACATAGTAAAAAATAAAACATTTAACGCAACCTGTGCCTACCTAAAAATATATATATGCCGAAGCATGGGGGCATCCTCCCGCAAAAGGCAGGAGCAAATCGCTCCTCCACCCACTGCTGCCCCCACGCTTCGGCATATATGCTGAAGTATGTAACTGTGGTGGTGAAATCACCTCCGACAGCGCTGGAGTCGCGGCTTTATGTATCGTGGGAGCAAACGCTGTTGCTGTCAAGATAAATAAATCCGCTCTGCAGCTGAATGGCGTACCTGAAAACACAAAGGTGGTTAACAATAAAAAAAAAGCAAAGTATAAAAAAATTGCATACCTATAAAGCAAACATGATAAAAACATAACAATAAAACATTGCAGTATAGAATGCAGAACAATAGAGAGAGAATAGAGAGAGAACAATAAAACAACAACTATTTTTGGTTTTTTTATTTTATATTTTTTTTGTGTTTTTTTCTTTTTTTTACTTTTTTTTGTTTTTTTTACACTTTTTTTTGTAACTTTAACTTTTTTAACTGGTACCAGGTTTGGGTCTCTCAAAATGCGACAGCATCTTGGGAGACCCTGTGGAAGTGTGCCTAGTCTGTGCAGTGCTGTACCCTACGCTAATACTCCACTAGTGTGTGGTAGCGTTCAAAACATTCACCAATGCAAAGACCAGGATTGCCAGGACAGAGGGGACAACAATACCGGGTGTCACGCCTAAATCCGCGCTTGCTGCAGACACGACATCTTTTTTGGGGGGTTCGTTGGGTAGGGGTACTCGAGAGGGCATAAAGAAAATGCCTCTCATGCAGCCGGCTTACTGCATTTGGTTGGGGATGGTGAGGTGGAGCACCGTCTGGATACAGAAGGGCTCTGACGATCTCTTCCTGGAATTTAAGGAAGGATCCAGTCCGTCCTGAAGCTCTGTATAGCACATAAGCATTCAGCAAAGCCAATTGAAATAAATAAACAGACACTTTTTTGTACCAGCGTCTGGCCTTACGGGCAATTAGGTACGGCGCCAACAACTGGTCGTTGAGGTCCACCCCTCCCATATTAAGGTTATATTCGTGGACACAGAGGGGTTTCTCCACAACACCAGTCGCCGTAGGAATTTGGACCATCGTGTCTGCATGAAGGGAGGTGAGAACGAAAACATTCTTCTTATCCCTCCACTTCATAGCGAGCAAATTATTATACTTCAAGCAGGCTCTCTCCCCCAGCCTAAGACGGGAATCTACAAGCCGCTGGGGAAAGCCCCGGCGATTAGGTCGCACGGTGCCACATGCTCCAATCTGATGATCAAAAAGGTGGCTAAAAAGTGGCACGCTCGTATAATAATTGTCCACGTACAAGTGGTACCCCTTTCCCAATAAGGGTGACACCAAGTCCCACACTATCTTGCCAGCGCTTCCTATGTAGTCAGGGCAGTTTGTCGGCTCTATGTGACTATCTTTGCCCTCGTAAACCATAAATCTACATGTATAGCCTGTGGCCCTGTCACAGAGCTTATACATCTTGACCCCGTATCTGGCACGCTTGCTGGGAAGGTACTGTTTGAATGACAAGCGGCCAGAAAATTTAACCAGGGACTCATCAACGCAGACAACTTGATGGGGGGTAAACAAGTCTGCAAAACGTTGGTTGAAGTGGTTTACGAGGGGCCGAATTTTGTAGAGCCGATCGTATTCAGGGTCTCCACGAGGACGACAGAGTTCATTGTCGTTGAAGTGCATGAACCGCAAAATCTGCTCGTATCGTGCCCTGGCCATGGAAGCAGAGAACAAGGGTGAATGGTAAATTGGGTCAGTGGACCAATATGACCGCAACTCACTCTTTTTATTCAACCCCATGAGGAGGGAAAGGCCCAGAAAGATCTTAAATTCGGAGACCGTAATTGGTCTCCAATCTCTGGCAAGGGTGGACTGGGGCATAGTGGCGATGTATTGACCAGCGTATAAATTGCTTTGGTCCACAATAGATCTAAAGAGATCTTCGGTGAAAAACAGCGAATAAAAATCCAGTGGCATAAAGTCAACTGTTTCCACCTGAATTCCGGGTTGGCCAGTGAAAGGGGGAAGTACGGGTGCTGCAGAAGTGGTGGGTACCCAATTCGGATTGGCCAATGCAGCAGGAAGGGCACTATGGGCACGACGGGCCTGTGTTCGTCTTCTTGGTGGCAGCGGGACACTACTAGTGCTTGCCACCTCGCCAGCTTGAACTGCACTTATGGGACTCGCCACGTCACCACGTGATACTGCAGTGCTGGATGTACGACCAGGGTGTACTAGGCCGCTGGTGCTTGCCAGTTCACCAGAAGGAGTAGCGGCACTAGTACCTCTCTGCTCCCTACGAGAGCCCTGCGGTTCATGCACTTCAAGGACAGCATAAGTTCGGGGTCTGGTACGCCTGACCTTAGCAGGGACCACAACTCCGTCGTCAGAGCTATCTGTCATGGAGCCGCTGTCCTCTACAGGATCGTATTCTGAGCCTGAACTTGACAGATGAGTGACTTCCTCTTCACTATCTGTCATGCTCAGAATCCTGTAGGCCTCTTCACTAGTGTACCTTCGATTTGCCATTTTGGCCTCTAAATTTAGGGGTACACTAGTGAGACTCACAGGCAAAAAAGCTCCCGACTGTCAGCGACTGATTCAAAACGCTACCAAAAAACTGTTAGCGATCGCAGGGATCAGGCCTGACTCTGCGACCGCTGCAGTTATGTGTGCTTAGTGTTTTGTAAGTGTCAGTAATCGATCGATACTGCACTTGGGTGGGCTGGGCTGGGCTGGGCCGAGGAGCAAAACGCAGGTGCTAGCAGGTATCTGGGCTGATCCCGCTAACACTGCGTTTCAGGGAACCCTAAACTTCTGGGGAGTATAGATCTGATCGGATCAGATATCGATCCGTTCAGATACTATAGCACTAAGGGAGGTGTATGCTGCGTGCGTGGGTTTTAGCGGTACTGGCGCTAACCTGACGCTGCCTGGGGCGACGCAGACCTTATTTGATCCTAAAAACTTAACTTCTATCACCGCCGGTCAATTAGGGGGTTAAACCTTTATAGGGTAATAAACGGCGGGTGCCCTAAAACTATAATAAACTGTAATAAACTGTAATAAACTATAATAAACTACAAAAAACAAACTATCTAACCAGCGTCACCCGTAACACTTATACGGTGATCGCTGGTGAAAGGGTTAACTAGGGGGCAATCAGGGGGTTAAAACCTTTAGCAGGTAGTATATGGGGGTCCCTGTCGCTATAAAACACTGACAGCGAACCTATATACTTACCTCCCTAAACTAGCGTCACCTGTGTCACTAATACAGCGATCAGAAAAACGATCGCTTAGCGACACTGGTGACGGGGGGTAATCAAGGGGTTAACTTTTATTAGGGGGGGTTAGGGGGTACCCTGGACCTAAGGGGGGGTACCCTAGACCTAAAGGGGGCTACCCTAACAGCCCTAACACTTATAACTGACAAACTGACACCAATGCAAAAAAAAAAAAAAAACTGCTATTGGTGTCAGAGTGACAGTGGGTACAGGGGGGTGATCGGGGGGTGATCGGGGGGTGACAGGGGGGTGAAAAGTGTGCCTGGCGTGTTCTACTGAACGTGTGGTGTTGGTGCACTTACTTGGATGTCTTCTCTCCTCGGCGTCGGATCAAAAAGACCGGCTCCGGGAGAGATGACATCACTTCCTCTCCCTCTGTTTACATTACAGAGGGAGAGGAAGCATTCGATTCGTGGGAGCGATCGGGAGGGGGTGGCCATCAATGGATGGCCTCCCCCTGACCCCTAATCGCCCGCGAACGAGAGCCGACCACTCAGGGCACCGGGGGGGGGTCCGATCGGACCCCCCGCCCGCGGGAAGGCATCACGTACTAGGTACGTGATTTTGCCTGCCCGTGCCGACCTGCTCACGTATATAGGCGTGAGGCGGTCGGCAAGTGGTTAAAAACCTCTTAGCAAGATGATTTAAGCCGGATGATTTAAGAGGGCCGTAGACGGTTTGAATCACGTCCAGTTCAGCAGAGACCAACCAAGATTCGAACCGTGTATGGGCACACTGATGGTACCCAAGTTGATCAATCGATCAATTTGGGTACAACCAGCCTGTCAGATTTTTCATGTGATTATTGCCAACAGCTATAGCTGCTAGCAATAATCACTGCGTGTTCTCCCGGCAGGGAAGATTCCTGGGAGAACACAATAACTTACTTACTTACTGTGTTGATGGGGAAACCAAGCAATTTTCTTTCCTGGAACCCGTGGTTCCAGGAAAGAAAATTGCGCCATCTGTGGCCAGCTTATAGAGTTTCTGGGAAGTTTGCTCGAATTTTTCCTTCTGTGTCAGTGAACAGCTGGAGGGGTTGTGGCTTGCAAATGACTTTTATGCATATATAATGGAGCTGCCCATTAATACAATTATTTTGAACAAAGGTCCACAGCTTAATTGGTCAAAATACACAATATGCCTTACTTAATTACCCTCTACCAGTATTGTTTTCCATCTGCCAGCTGCAGTGACAAGAGGGATTGCCAGATTGTTGTGGCTTATGCCGCGTACAAATGAGCGGACCTTGACCGGACTGGTCTAACGGTCTATCCGACGAACTTTCGGCGGACTTCTGACGGACTTTCCGAACAAACGGACTTGCCTACACACGATCACACCAAAGTCCGACGGATTCGTACGTGAAGACGTACGACCAGATTAAAATAAGGAAGTTGATAGCCAGTAGCCAATAGCTGCCCTAGCGTCGGTTTTTGTCCGTCGGACTAGCATACAGACGAGCGGACTTTTCGATATGAACTGGGTCCGGGGGAGTTCCGACGTAAAGATTTGAAACATGTTCCAAATCTAAAGTCCGTCAGATTTTCGACCGAAAAAGTCCGCTGCAGGTCCGATGAAGCCCACACACGATCGAATTGTCCGCCGGACTTGGTCCGTTGAACCAGTCCAATCGAAAAGTCTGCTCGTGTGTACGCGGCATTAGAGTGCAGATGCATGTGTGTTGTTTGACCTCTGCACACTGTGTTACATACTGCTGACCCCTGCACTCTGTGTTGATTTCCCCAGATCTCTGCACTGTAAGTTGTATACTACTGACCTCTCCATTATGCATTACATACTGCTGATCTCTGCACTCTGAATTACTCCTAAAGCCTGCACCCTGCATTACGTACTACTGACCTCTGAACTCAGCTTTACCTACTCCTAATTCCTACACTCTACACTACCGCTGACCTCTAAACTCTGTGTTACTTATTCCTAACCACAGCACTCTGAATTACTACTGACCTCTGTACTCTGCATTATTAAAGACCTCTAAACTCTGTGTTACTTACTCCTGACCCCTGCACTTTGTGTTAGGTGATAATGCTTACTCATTGTACTATATCAGGACAACAGAAAGAGGACAGGACTACAGAAACTCCACTCATCTTCCTCATATTACAAATGAGAGGGATACTGTAGTTTTCAGAGATACCTGAGAAGAATGCAACTGATGTGAATACTGCAAAGGCAGAGCGTACAGTACCTTATCAACTGACAAGATTTCTAGCAAGATCATTAGGTTTTTTTCACTTACAAAATGAATGCAACGTTGTATAACAAAAACCTTCCAATTGTATATTTAACAGGCCAAAGGGAGTAAATTAGAGAAGTTCATTGTTAGGATGTACATGCAGTTTAAAAACAAATGATCTATAATTTCTGCCTTTTTTCAATAGTACTGTAACAGTTATAATTACTTGCTTTACATTCCAATGTGAAGTATATTGGGGGAAAATATAGCTTGTACACAGCCCTTCAAATTGGGCAACTTATGTGGTTGCTGAATCAACCGTGTGTAGCACCAGCCAGGCTTAAAGCAGCAGGTTCATACCAGTAGCAACTTCTGCCTTTATTATCAGCAATAGACCTGCCTGTGTATGACCGTCCTTGGACTATTATAATGCTATTTTCTTTGAGTTATAAATTCAAAGGCCCTTCAAATAATCTTTCATGACCGATTTCTGCAATGCAAACCTCTTTATTCTAACTCATACTTCTCGGTGCATGAAGTGTATTTCAATTCATTGAGATTTATTGCAAAGTTTACTTACAAGAGGTTTTCATTTGGAGGTGGTTCCTATTATATAAACATTATGTGAAAGTCAAGGCTCCAGAGATGAAAAAATGAAATAAAAAAGGCTACTTACAAGAGAGCAGGTTTGTTATTGGAAATTAAACAGAGATATTAACCAGACACACAGCACTCTCTTTGCTCCTCTCGTACTTGGAGAGATTATTAAACAGTTTTTCCGTTACCATAGGAAAATTCACAACTGTTTACACACAGTGTTTGAGATTCTTTAGAAGATATAAATTGCACATGTGAGCAGGTATTTTTGCTGTTTATTATGCTGAAACACTTGTTTCTATATCAGCAGAAGCACAGCTTACACAGTTGGTGTGACATAATGAACATGTTCGCAGATTGCTTTATCATTTTATATGGTTACAATCTTTAGTGAATACTGCCCACAGAGAAGCTGTTCATTTAAAATGCAACTGACAAAATGTTTTCAGAGAACTGATGTGATGGATCAAGTTCTAGTAATCATTAGATCATACTGAAGTATACAAGGAAGTTTTAAATCAACTGCTGGCATTCTTAGTTATAAGATAAGACTAGCTTCATCAATAAAACAAACATATTTCAACTGTCATCTGTATAGTTCCATTGACTTGGCTCCATCAAGTCCTTACTTCCAGTTCATGACTCCACTTCCTCTTTATTACCATCTTATAATGTCCCCAGAGTTGGAAGAGATGATCCACACTAGTCATGAACAGTGATGAGCAAACTTAGCAAACATTGGTTAACTGGAAGATTGCCAAACACGTTAAAATAATAAACAAGTAGCGAACCTAGCACTGAACCCCATTGACGTTTATGGAAACTGAATCTTATTTACAATGTATCGAGATGAGCTGGATCCATAGGTTAAGGACATATGTACCTTATGGGTTAAACATTGATATGGATGTGAACGTGTTTATAGACAACTCATGATGTGATTTTATAGTATTTTTTATTAGTATTTTTTATCTGTTTTTTATATATACATATGCGATAAGTATACTAGTTCTGGGATGCTTGCTAGAGGACGCCACGTTCATTATTTGATGTAATTTGTATATTGATATACAATATTCAGATAAATATTAAGTTTGGGGAGGTATATTTTTATATTTATCTTTAAAATTTTTTTTTTTTCTTCTATTTTTGGTTGCCATTCACAGGAACTGAATGCGTTTAATTTTTTTCTCAAATTTTTTTCAATTTTCACATTTATATATTGTTGGGAGTTGAAGCATAACCCTACAATATTTATTCCCTCTCCTTCTGAGTTCTATCATAGGGGGATGTTATGATCTACATGTGAAAGTTAAGATTTGATCTGGTCACTTTTCACATTTAGATATGTGGCACATTTTACACTTTGTAATTTTTCACTTACTTTTCCATTCACTTTATCTAATTTTTAATTTTTAATTTTTTTATTTATCTTTTTATTATTTCATTTATTTATTTAATCTTTGTTTATCATCTCATGATAATAAACTTCCATATTTCTGAATTGTCATATTTTTGGGCACGCTGATGATCTTTCACGTACCCTAAGTTAGGGTGCGTTTTTTCGCCTGTTCCCTAATGGTTAGGGCATTTGCCCATACCCTTTATGAGGGTTTAACATGTTTTTGTTGATATTGTGGGCATCTTAGCTAAGCACACGCTTTAGGGATAATTTAAGTTTTTTTCCCATATTCAAGATGTCGTCCTCGCGCTCGCAACTCAGAACGAGGCTTGGATGTCTATTTAATGGTGGTGGCTCACTGCGCTGCTCGTCCCCATTGAGAACGTCCTTTTGATGACGAAACGCGTCTGGGTACGCACGCAGCGACGCTACCACGTGACCAGGAAGTAGGACGAGCTTCGCTTCCATGCTTGTATGCCGGCCGGCGACATTTACTGATGCGATATAGTGCTTTTATTATGTAAGTGCAATACTTTGTTTATTAAATTTGCTTTTAAAACGTACTTCACCATGGAGAGTTTATTATTCTATTCTGGGTGGTATACTCACGATGTGGACTTCGTGTAATGAGGACGTATCAAGGTGCTTCTTGCCAGCTATATGTCAGCTCCTAACTTATTAAAAGCCTGTGTATCACCGTGAGTCGGTAAGCACAATCTACAGCCACGGTGGTGGGGTGTTTCACTTCCCTCCCCCCCTGTTTTTGGTTGTTTTTTATGTGCACACCTGGGTGATTGGTATGTTCGTATGTCCATGTCCAGCATTTAACATACTACACTATGGCCAGTCTTTTTTCTTGTGTTTGCTTCTATCCTTATCCATTGAGGGGACTTTGATCTGACCACGGACGGTGCTGTTTGGTCCAATACCCCAGAGGCCCCGGCAAGGGTTTTTTGCCACCCGCTTATCTCTTTGGAGTTCTGGTAAGAGCAATCATAGCTCATTTGGATCAGCATTCACATTTATACTGAATACCTACCACGTGGGAAATTTGGACTTTATTCATTTGATTTGTGTATTTTGAAAAAAATTTTTTTTTTGTTGGTGATAGATCACATTATTTATTCACCTCAACACATATAATCTTTGTTTAGCGCAGTTTATATTTTTTCTGAATCTTATTTACGCTATGTTACCAAAAGTATTGGGACGCCCGCCTTTACGTGCACATGAACTTTAATGTCATCCCAATCTTAGTCCGTAGGGTTCAATATTGAGTTGGCCCACCCTTTGCAACTATAACAGCTTCAACTGTTCTGGGAAGGCTGTTCACAAGGTTTAGGAGTGTGTCTATGGGAATGTTTGACCATTCTTCCAGAAGCGGATTTGTGAGGTCAGGCACTGATGTTGGACGAGAAGGCCTAGCTCGCAGTCGCCGCTCTAATTTATTCCAAATGTGTTCTATTGAGTTGAGGTCTGGACTCAACTGTGCAGGCCAGTCAAGTTCCTCCACCCCAAAATCGCTCAGACATGTCTTTATGGACCTTCTTTCTAAAATCAGAGATTTTGTGATCCAATGGTGCCACCAATGATTTTGAAATTCAACCAACCAAGCCTTCAATTTCACTTTCAATTTTGTGACTGGGAATCTTCTTTTCTTTCCAGTTCACAGCTCATGCGTATTTCTTTTTCAATTATATTTCTTGCACAATTCTGCCATCATTGATTAGAAACTTGTTTGTTTATCCAAACATTTCCAACATGCCGATCACTCAAATTCGATGGCCACACGGAAATCGGCCGTTGTGGCAGCCCATTAATAATGTGAAATTTGAAAGAAAATTCTTAGTTACTTTTTTCTTAAGAATATGTTATTGGAATTTTACCCATGTATGGCCAAGTCTTAGACCTTGTTGTGGGGCAAAACTCTTAACTTTGGTAGGGATTTTTTGCAACTGGTGTCCTTCAAAGAAACCTGCACACAATTTATTTTGCTACCACCCACAGGACTAGGAATGCTGGTGTAACTGTCAGAATTGATGAAATCATGGAAAGGACAAATTACTTGATCAACTCACAACCAGCGTGTGCCCCTTATCTCTTCTTGATCCTAAATATTCTTCCACCATCTCATTCTGAAAGCCCTATGAAAAATGTAACTGCAAAACTTAAGTAAGTAGTTGGGCCTAAATAAGTTTAAAGTGTTACTAAACGTAAAAAAGTTTTTTACCTTAATGCATTATTTGCATTAAGGTAATAAACATATTCAATGTCCCTCATATTCAATGTCCCTATGCCCCCTTCCCTATTTGAAGAGTAAGAGATGGGAGAAGAGATCAGCGCTGTGCATGGCTGCATCTATTCTCCCCTCTTTTCCTCTTAACACAGCATTCGAGAAGCAGCAGGAGCCATTGGTTCTTGCTGCTGTCAATCAAATGCAGTGAAGAGGAAGTGGGGGGCAGGCCTAGGAGTGCGGCTCCATAGACACACAGGTCGGAAGCGTGCGGACATTTCTCCCCATAGCAAGCGGCTGGCTATGGTGGACACAAAAAGAAGAGGAGGAGCCAAGATCGCTGCCGGGGACCCAAGAAGAGGAGGATCAGGCCCCTCTGTGCAATACCACTACACAGAGCAGGTAAGTTTAACATGTTTGTTCTTTTAATAAATAAAAGAAAAACTGACTTTAGTAACATTTTAACCACTTGCCAACCGCCTAACGCAGATATACTGTGGCAGAATGGCACGGGCAGGCAAAATCACGTACCTGGTACGTGATTGCTTGCCGCGGGCGGGGGGTCCGATCGCCCCCCCCGGTGCCTGAGGCGGTCGGCTTCTGACTGGGAGCATTCAGAGATGAGGGGGGAGGCCATCCATTCATGCCCCCCCCCTCGTGATCGCTCCCAGCCATTGAGAATCTTTCCCTGCCTCTGTATAGTACACATAGGCAGAGGAAGTGATGTCATCTCTCCTCGGCCCGGTATTTTCCGTTCCGGCACCGAGGAGAGAAGACATCTGAGTGAGTTACACCAACACACACACACCCTTTACACCCCCCTTTACCCCCCGATCCCCCTCGATCAACCCCCCCCCCCCCCCCCCCGTCACACTGACACCAAGCTGTTTTTTTTTTCTGATTACTGCATTAGTGTCAGTTTGTGACGGTTAGTCTGGTCAGGCAGTTAGTGTTAGCCTCCTTTAGGTCTAGGGTACCCCCCTAACCCCCCTAATAAAGTTTTAACCCCTTGATCACCCCTTGTCGCCAGTGTCACTAAGCGATCATTTTTCTGATCGCTGTATTAGTGTCACTGGTGACGCTAGTTAGGGAGGTAAATATTTAGGTTCGCCGTCAGCGTTTTATAGCGACAGGGACCCCCATATACTACCTAATAAAGGTTTTATCCCCTTGATTGCCCCCTAGTTAACCCTTTCACCAGTGATCACTGTATAACTGTTACGGGTGACGCTGGTTAGTTAGTTTATTTTTTATAGTGTCAGGGCACCCGCTGTTTATTACCTAATAAAGGTTTAGCCCCCTGATCGCCCGGCGGTGATATGCGTCGCCCCAGGCAGCGTCAGGTTAGCGCCAGTAGCGCTAACACCCATGCACGCACCATACACCTCCCTTAGTGGTATAGTATCTGAACGAATCAATATCTGATCCGATCAGATCTATACTAGTGTCCCCAGCAGTTGAGGGTTCCCAAAAACGCAGTGTTAGCGGGATCAGCCTAGATACCTGCTAGCACCTGCGTTTTGCCCCTCTGCCCGGCCCAGCCCAGCCCACCCAAGTGCAGTATCGATCGATCACTGTCACTTACAAAACACTAAACGCATAACTGCAGCGTTCGCAGAGTCAGGCCTGATCCCTGCGATCGCTAACAGTTTTTTTGGTAGCATTTTGGTGAACTGGCGAGCACCAGCCCCAGGCAGTGTCAGGTTAGTGCCAGTAGCGCTAACACCCACGCATGCACCGTACACCTCCCTTAGTGGTATAGTATCTGCACAGATCAATATCTGATCAGATCTATACTAGTGTCCCCAGCAGTTTAGGGTTCCCAAAAACGCAGTGTTAACGGGATCAGCCCAGATACCTGCTAGCACCTGCGTTTTGCCCCTCCGCCCGGCCCAGCCCAGCCCACCCAAGTGCAGTATCGATCGATCACTGACACCTACAAAACACTAAACGCATAACTGCAGTGTTCGCAGAGTCAGGCCTGATCCCTGCGATCGCTAACAGTTTTTTTGGTAGCGTTTTGGTGAACTGGCAAGCGCCAGCGGCCTAGTACACCCCGGTTATAGTCAAACCAGCACTGCAGTAACACTTGATGACATGGCTAGTCCCATAAGTGCAGTTCAAGCTGGTGAGGTGGCAAGCACAAGTAGTGTCCCGCTGCCACCAAGAAGAAGACAAACACAGGCCCGTCATGCCCATAATGCCCTTCCTGCTGCATTCGCCAATCCTAATTGGGAACCCACCACTTCTGCAGCACCCGTACTTCCCCCATTCACATCCCCAACCAAATGCAGTTGGCTGCATGAGAGCCATTTTCTTTATGTCCTCCCGAGTACCCCTACCCGACGAACCCCCCCAAAAAAGATGTTGTGTCTGCAGCAAGCGTGGATATAGGCGTGACATCCACTATTATTTTCCCTCCTGTCCTGACAATCCTGGTCTTTGCATTGGTGAATGTTTTGAACGTTACCATACACTCAAAATTAATAGGCTGCGCTGCAATAAGTGATATAAAACAAATGAAATAGTGAGTACATCCTGAAGAATAAACTACGATGTAAATTTTCTGTACGTGAATTATAACAGTGATAGTATGACCCACACAATAGTAAACAAAGAAAAATTGCTAATAAACAACACAAAGTCCAAAATGCAGAGTGCACAAAAGTGTACAGTTCATATAAGTGCAAGATTTATGCCAGGGAGAGAGTGGTGAGCATCTGAATGGTGTATGGCATATGGCTAGATCACCCGGGATTCAGTGATGACAGAAAAGCTCCTCCACCCAAGTAAGAAGATGGCCCCTTACCGACTCCTTAGATCTCTTTTCGGGAGATCAAGCAGGCATGTGGCTGTGTAACCCCAGCCTCGGGTGTGGACCGTGAAAATGACACTCATGGACCTCTAAGTGGGAATCCTCTGCGTGGCAAATGGTCACTTGTTTGTCCTATTTTGGCCACTTGCTTCCATAAAACTGAACTCTGGCTGGATCTGCAATCTGTTCAGGTCCGCTCTCTCTGATATAGTGCATTAAAATTTAAAAAAGTGTATTTTTTTTCCCAAAAAATGCATTTGAAAAATCGATGCGCGGGGCGCATGCGCGGCAGCGTCCAAGATGGCCACTTAGCCCGGGAGCTCCGCGCCACCCAGATCTAACGCCGTCTATAGCGGCGGTGCAAGTACTCGTTCCGGCCCGGCTCTTGTCCCTGCAGCTTGGGGACACCTCCAGCCACACCTGGATGTCCTTTTCTTCCTCCAGGCGGAATCTCATAGACGCCCCGAACGGATCCCTGGAGCGGCCCGGCCATCCCAAAATGGCAGCCGTCTCCTCACAAGGCCTGCCCGGCCTGTCAGAATTTATTGCAGATAAGGATGAAGGGGCCCTCCCGTCCTCACAAGCATCGGATGCCACAGTGAGTACTCTCCCGGGGTTCCCCTCTCCAGCATCCACTGACTCTTTGTTACGGAGGACATTTGGAGGGGCAGCTCTCACCCCTTAGCTGGATTTACCTCACAGTCCAGACTCCTGGGACATACAGGCCAGAGATCTCCCTCCCTCCCCTACTGATTTCCCCTCCATGATGGCTGCTTTTTCCCAGATGTTATCTAAAGGCCTATCCCACACAGCTACACAGATCACTGCTTCCATACATGCAGACCTGCAGCAGATTGGTGCCAGAATTGAAGTGATCGAACAAAAATCTGACCAGGCCATACTGAGACTTAACCAAAATACTTCCAGAATCCAGGATCTCCAGGACCAACTGGAATCCGCCACCTCCAAAATTGATGACCTCGAGAACAGGTCGAGACGTTACAATTTTCGCCTCAGGGGGCTCCCCGAATCTATTAAAGACACCCACACGGCAGTTCAGGACTTCATCAAAAGTTTAATCCCCAATATTCCGGCTCATCGCTTAGAGCTCGACAGAGCCCACAGGGCGCTACAACCACCTCGTTCAGACGGTCTGCCACGAGACATCATCGTGAAACTGCATTTCTATGCAGTCAAGGAAGAAGTGATGAGGCTCTCCAGGTCAGCAGAGAAACTGATGTTCCAAGGTCATCAGGTCCAAATCTTCGTTGATATATCTCCATATACCGTTCAAAAAAGAAGAGCCCTGAAACCGCTCCTACAAGTTCTGGCGAACAAAGAGATCACCTACAGATGGGCCTTCCCGCTGAGATTAAACTTCTCATACCGCAACAAACCATACAATTTTTCAACGTTCCAAGAAGGGGAACGACTTCTTCTTCATCTGGGTCTGATCACTCAGGACGTCCCACAGTCTTCTGCCTCTCGAGGAGCATCGTCTGTCAAGAGAACATCCCCCACCAGCCCAGTCTCGCCGGTGTGGCAGAAACAGCTTTCCAAGCGATCGAAAGAGTCCTTTTCCCCATGAGTGGACTCGCAGCATCAGCAGTCTCTGCTCTTGATCCTCCCCTGGGTCGATGCTGACAACAAACTTAATGTCAGCTTTTTGGTGACTTTCCTCTTCTGAGTTCTCCCCAGGACTTCCTTTCGGATCCCCATGGGTCCAGATTTTCCGGGGAATAAGTTGTACTGTTCCGTTTTTTATAATGTTTTCTTTTTTGTTTTCCTTTTTCTCTTTTCCTCCCAAAATATTCGAAGCTTTTTGATCACTATTACCATGTGATAGCAGGGCTTGCATTGCATTGTTTATGTACTGCCACGATTTCAATCAGAGGCGGCGTTGACCGGAGTGGTCGTAGTGCGCCTCTCTCTGGCTCCGATAGCTGAACCCTTGTTCACTCACCTATTGGACCCAGACTCTCTCGACCCTTGGGTCGCAGAATTTTTGCTTTGTTCTGGGTGCCGGCCCAGGCAGGGGAGGGCCCCTCGCTGGTCCGTTGGGTTATGGGTAAAAACTTTTTGTCACGATATCTAATGGTTCTCTTTTTCACTCCTCTCTACCTCTTTTCTCTGCTCTTCTCTCCTTTCTCCTTCCCTCCCCCTCTCCTCCCCCCTCCTCCTCAGCTACAGGTTCCCGCTGGATCTCCCGTCTGCTGTACCACAGGTCGAGCCCGTCTTGCTGCTGGGGATGTCTCCTATCTGCCAGGGACATTTGGGACATCAGGTGAGAGTCACAAACACTTAGCACCACACACATTGCCTCCCCATGACTGACTCCACCACACTGATTGGGACACTTAAGATTCTCTCCCACAACGTACAAGGCCTTAACTCCCCTGTGAAGAGACGCAAAATACTGCAACAGCTTCACACTCTGAAGGCTGATGTAGTTCTGCTCCAGGAAACTCATTTCCCCGCCTCCTATCAGCCCAAATTCCTTCACAAAAGCTTCATGAACTTCCACCTAGCCAATGCTGACAACAAAACGAGAGGAGTGGCAGTCTGCTTCTCCAACAGAACTCAATTCGTACATGCGAACACTATCAAAGATCCAGAGGGACGCTACATACTAGTTTCTGGTATGATTAATGGTGAGGCCTACACGTTTGTCTCATACTATACGCCCAACACACACCAAGACACCTTTTTTGACACCACACTGAAGGTACTCAAACCGCATTTCGTGGGCACAGTAATATTGGGGGGAGACTCCAATACCCCATTTGACTACTCCTCTGACAAATCAAACCCCCTGCGGCCCAAATCAAAACGGCCCCCCAAACGTAGCCTTCGGGTGGCACAAATAGTCCGATCTTTTGGCCTGATCGATATCTGGAGGGAAATGAACCCCCAAACTAGAGACTACACGCACTACTCGGTCCCCCACCACACCTTCTCTAGGATTGACCACATATTTGTCCCACCACACGTAATCCCGAGAGTAACCTCCTCCAAAATTTATGACACTCCACTGTCCGACCACTCGATAATGTCTATGTCACTCAGGGGTGGGTCGGGGGTGAAGGGCCCCTTCCAATGGCGCCTTAATGAAACTCTTCTAAGCAACCCAACCCATTGCACGCTTCTAGACAAAGCTCTTTCTGACTACTTCAGTGAGAATGACACGGGGTCAGTCTCCCCGGGATGTCTTTGGGCAGCACACAAGGTGGTGTTGAGGGGCAGGATCCTACAACTCTCCTCACAACTTAAAAAAGAAAGCAGGGCGGAAGTCTGGCGCCTCACTGCGGATTTCCGCTTGCTGAGTAAAGCCCACAAACAACACCCTACTCCGGATAACTTGGCCAAACTTGACTCAGCTCGAGTGAAACTCAATCTCTCGCTCACTACTTCCGCGGAGAAACACTTACGGTGGTCCGGCGCGCGTTTCTATTACCAATCAGATAGGATAGGCACTAAGCTAGCTACTAAGCTTAGCCCGAGGATCCGTACCTTGGTATTTCCCAAAATTCGTGCCTCGTCGGGTAATCTAACGCAAAATCCTACCATCATTATGAAATCATTACACGATTATTTCTCACATCTTTATGAGACAGTACCCCACACTCATTCCAAGGCCAGAGAGCGGTTTCTCCAAGACATTAACCTACCCCAACTACAGCAAACACACCGCGACCTGCTAGACGCCCCCTTCTCCTCCGACGAAATCTTAGAAACATTTAAATCCTTGAAAATAAACTCTGCCCCGGGTCCAGACGGTTTTTCGGTATGTTATTACAAGAAGTTTGTCCCTCGTCTGGCTTCTTACATGGCCCGGTTCTTCAACTCCCTCCGGGATGGAGCCCCTATCCCTAGCGACTTAAACTCGGCTTTTATCTCGGTCATACCTAAACAGGGTAAAGACCCAGGCGAGGTGGGCAACTACCGCCCTATTTCTTTAATCAATAACGATCTCAAAATAATGACTAAAATCCTGGCAAACAGGATGTCTAACTTTATTGTTCATTATATACATAGGGACCAAGTGGGCTTCATCCCGGGGAGACAGGGACCGGACCAGGTTCGCAGAGCTATTGACTTGATTTCCCTTCTGCAGTCCCGGTGGGACGGAGGCCCTGTACAAGAGGGCTTCTTGCTGTCGCTGGACCTGCAGAAGGCCTTCGATTCCGTGTCGTGGCCCTACATTTTTGACATTCTAGAACGCTGGGGGTTTGGCGACGGTTTCCGCACGATTATTAACACTTTATATTCCTCACCCTCAGCACAGGTGCGACTAATGGGCCATTACTCGGAACCCTTCAATATTCGTAGGGGAACTAGACAGGGCTGTCCCCTTTCACCCTTGATTTTCGCTATTGCAATCGAGACCCTGGCTATAGCCATCATATCGAACGAGAATATCAAGGGAGTGAAATGTGGTCCTGACGTTCACAAATGCGCCCTATTTGCTGACGACATGCTCTTGTTCCTCACTGCTCCTCTCACATCCACACCTAATGTCCTCAGACTTTTGAGAGACTTCGGTCTCATCTCTGGTCTTCAGGTGAATGTGACTAAATCGGTGGCCCTCAATGTTTCGGTCCCAGTACCTCTCATAGACCAACTCCGACCACACTTTCCCTTCACATGGGCTAGCCACTCAATCCCCTATTTGGGTATCAAGCTGACGAAAAACATTGGAGACCTATATGCCGCTAACTACCCCCCATGCTCCGCTCCCTAGAGCAGGACCTACGGAAATGGTCGGGGGAGGGCCTGTCATGGTTAGGTAGACTCAACGCAGTCAAAATGACTCTCCTGCCACGCCTATTATACCTGTTCAGATCACTTCCAATACCGGAATAAAAAATCGGTCTTGACCAAATTTCAGTCCGGGGTGATTAGGTTTGTCTGGGGGGACAGGGGCCATCGCTTTGCTAAAGAAATATTATTCAGACTTCGGTCACAAGGGGGCCTGGGACTACCAAACTTGTGGCTATATTACCAGGCAGCACAGCTAGCACAGTTCTCAGCCATTTACACTAAATCCTGCAGACCAGATTGGATCTCCATTGAGAGACAAGCGGTACCACATTTCACTCTCGACTTCTTAACATGGAGACCTCCCAAACATAGACGGCCATCTTAGCCCCCACTTTGTCCCACTCCCTAGACCTCTGTGACCAATTGCATACCCACGCCAACTTGATTTCCCCCTTAAGGCCTCTCACACACCTGTTTCACAACCCTGACTTTCCCCCTGGGATGAACATTCATGCATTTCATTGGTGGCTGAACAAGGGCCTTTTCCGAATAGGACACTTCTTTACTCCCAATGGCCCTATTTCATTAGGCCATTGTTTGAGTTCTCTGGAAATGCCTACCTCAGAAAAGTTTTGACTCTCACAAATACGCCACTTTCTCCACTCACTTTGTACTGATAAGACGAACACTCCTAAGGCCACGATGTATGAGCTCTGGTGCTCTTCGTCAGCCCCCCAAAGGGGTGGGATATCCATTATCCACGTGTCCCTGGCAGATAGGACGGACACCCTGGCCTACGCTCGATCCTGGGAATCGGACCTGGACATCCAGTGGGACCCTGCGAAGTGGTTCCAAGCCTTCAGCAGATCATCGAAAGGTATCTTAAATATAGCCTTGATTGAAGCTAACATTAAAATCTTTACTAAATGGTACTACGTCCCGGCCAGGCTCGCCAGGATATTCCTGGACTCCTCCCCCCTCTGCTACAGAGGTTGCGGTCATATTGGCACGATGCATCACATCTGGTGGACCTGCCCCCACATACGGAGTTTCTGGAATAAATTCCTCCATATCCTAAGGAGAGTATCTGGGGCAGAGGTTCCACAGGACCCCACATACATTCTATTGAATTGCAAAATACCCAACACGTGCTTGGGAGCCAAAGTTACTCTAGCGAAAGCCTGGAAAACTCCTTCGGTGTCCATATCGGCCACCAAACGGAAGATCTCTTGGATAATGTCACAGGAACAAATAGTCGCTAAACTGCGTGACACGGTCCCACGTTTTGAAGGGATTTGGGAACCTTGGGCTAGGTATGTCGGTATTTCACTTTACCCAGGTCACCTGCTAACGTAGGGGAGAGTCCGGCAAGATTACCACCTCTCTCTATTGACCCCACCCCCCCTCCCTCCCTCCCTCTCTCTACTTTTGGCTCCCTTTCTCCGCTTCATCTTTCCTCTCTATTCTTTCTTTTCATGTTCTACCCTCATCTCTCTTATACCAGCTAATGGCTAATAACGGTCTTCCTAGGCCAAAACTTCCTCATTTGTTCTTTTAGGTTGTCCTAAACTACTCACATATAGGGATGAGCTTCGTGTTCGAGTCGAACCCATGTTCGACTCGAACATCGGCTGTTCGACCGTCCGTCGAATTGCGAACGATATGGGCCGTTCGCGCCAAATTCGTGTGGCGCGTCACGGCCCATAATTCACTGCGGCATCGCAGTGCATTGCTGGCTGATGATTGGCCAAGCATGCACTATGACCCGCATGCTTGGCCAATCACAGCGCCGTCAGTAGAGAGAGCTGTAATTGGCCAAAGCCAGGGTGGCTTTGGCCAATTATGGCTCAGGGGATTTAGTACACACCCCACACTATATAAGGCCGCCTGCACGGCGGCCCTGTGTAGTGTGTGTTCCGGTGTGCTGAGAGATAGAGAGAGAGAGAGACAGTGTCATTTGATTTGAGTTAGATAGATTAGGCAGAACAGTCAGTCAGTTAGCTGCACTTACAGTGTATTGTGTATATATATGCATCCCAGGTGTTGCATATATATATATACACTGTATTCAGTTTAGCTAGATCCGTTCCTGTTATCTTCTATCTAGACTATTTACATTTAGTGCAGTGTGTCCTGCTCACAGTGTTCAGCTAGATCCGTTCCTGCTATTTACATTCAGTGCAGTGCGTCCTGCTCACAGTGTTCAGCTAGATCCGTTCCTGCTATTTACATTCAGTGCAGTGCGTCCTGCTCACAGTGTTCAGCTAGATCCGTTCCTGCTATTTACATTCAGTGCAGTGCGTCCTGCTCACAGTGTTCAGCTAGATCCGTTCCTGCTATTTACATTCAGTGCAGTGCGTCCTGCTCACAGTGTTCAGCTAGATCCGTTCCTGCTATTTACATTCAGTGCAGTGCGTCCTGCTCACAGTGTTCAGCTAGATCCGTTCCTGCTATTTACATTCAGTGCAGTGCGTCCTGCTCACAGTGTTCAGCTAGATCCGTTCCTGGTATTTACATTTAGTGCAGTGCGTCCTGCTCACAGTGTTCAGCTAGATCCGTTCCTGCTATTTACATTCAGTGCAGTGCGTCCTGCTCACAGTGTTCAGCTAGATCCGTTCCTGGTATTTACATTTAGTGCAGTGCGTCCTGCTCACAGTGTTCAGCTACATCCGTTCCTGCTATTTACATTCAGTGCAGTGCGTCCTGCTCACAGTGTTCAGCTAGATCCGTTCCTGCTATTTACATTCAGTGCAGTGCGTCCTGCTCACAGTGTTCAGCTACATCCGTTCCTGCTGTTTACATTCAGTGCAGTGCGTCCTGCTCACAGTGTTCAGCTAGATCCGTTCCTGCTATTTACATTCAGTGCAGTGCGTCCTGCTCACAGTGTTCAGCTAGATCCGTTCCTGCTATTTACATTCAGTGCAGTGCGTCCTGCTCACAGTGTTCAGCTAGATCCGTTCCTGCTATTTACATTCAGTGCAGTGCGTCCTGCTCACAGTGTTCAGCTAGATCCGTTCCTGCTATTTACACTCAGTGCAGTGCGTCCTGCTCACAGTGTTCAGCTAGATCCGTTCCTGCTATATACATTTAGTGCAGTACGTCCTGCTCACAGTGTTCAGCTAGATCCGTTCCTGTTATCTTCCTACTGACAGGCAGGCTTGTCTGGTTACAGTATATAAAGCTACCTGAAGAAAATTACAGGTGTTCTTTTTGATCCTATTAGTACCACGGTCAGGCAGCTAGACTATTTACATTTAGTACAGTGTGTCCTGCTCACAGTGTTCAGCTAGATCCGTTCCTGTTATCTTCCTACTGACAGGCAGGCTTGTCTGGTTACAGTATATAAAGCTACCTTAAGAAAATTACAGGTGTTCTTTTTGATCCTATTAGTACCACGGTCAGGCAGCTAGACTATTTACATTTAGTACAGTGTGTCCTGCTCACAGTGTTCAGCTAGATCCGTTCCTGTTATCTTCCTACTGACAGGCAGGCTTGTCTGGTTACAGTATATAAAGCTACCTTAAGAAAATTACAGGTGTTCTTTTTGATCCTATTAGTACCACGGTCAGGCAGCTAGACTATTTACATTTAGTACAGTGTGTCCTGCTCACAGTGTTCAGCTAGATCCGTTCCTGTTATCTTCCTACTGACAGGCAGGCTTGTCTGGTTACAGTATATAAAGCTACCCTAAGAAAATTACAGGTGTTCTTTTTGATCCTATTAGTACCACGGTCAGGCAGCTAGACTATTTACATTTAGTACAGTGTGTCCTGCTCACAGTGTTCAGCTAGATCCGTTCCTGTTATCTTCCTACTGACAGGCAGGCTTGTCTGGTTACAGTATATAAAGCTACCTTAAGAAAATTACAGGTGTTCTTTTTGATCCTATTAGTACCACGGTCAGGCAGCTAGACTATTTACATTCAGTGCAGTGCGTCCTGCTCACAGTGTTCAGCTAGATCCGTTCCTGGTATTTACATTCAGTGCAGTGCGTCCTGCTCACAGTGTTCAGCTAGATCCGTTCCTGGTATTTACATTTAGTGCAGTGCGTCCTGCTCACAGTGTTCAGCTAGATCCGTTCCTGCTATTTACATTCAGTGCAGTGCGTCCTGCTCACAGTGTTCAGCTAGATCCGTTCCTGGTATTTACATTTAGTGCAGTGCGTCCTGCTCACAGTGTTCAGCTAGATCCGTTCCTGCTATTTACATTCAGTGCAGTGCGTCCTGCTCACAGTGTTCAGCTAGATCCGTTCTTGCTATTTACATTCAGTGCAGTGCGTCCTGCTCACAGTGTTCAGCTAGATCCGTTCCTGGTATTTACATTCAGTGCAGTGCGTCCTGCTCACAGTGTTCAGCTAGATCCGTTCCTGCTATATACATTTAGTGCAGTACGTCCTGCTCACAGTGTTCAGCTAGATCCGTTCCTGTTATCTTCCTACTGACAGGCAGGCTTGTCTGGTTACAGTATATAAAGCTACCTGAAGAAAATTACAGGTGTTCTTTTTGATCCGATTAGTACCACGGTCAGGCAGCTAGACTATTTACATTCAGTGCAGTGCGTCCTGCTCACAGTGTTCAGCTAGATCCGTTCTTGCTATTTACATTCAGTGCAGTGCGTCCTGCTCACAGTGTTCAGCTAGATCCGTTCCTGGTATTTACATTCAGTGCAGTGCGTCCTGCTCACAGTGTTCAGCTAGATCCGTTCCTGCTATATACATTTAGTGCAGTACGTCCTGCTCACAGTGTTCAGCTAGATCCGTTCCTGTTATCTTCCTACTGACAGGCAGGCTTGTCTGGTTACAGTATATAAAGCTACCTGAAGAAAATTACAGGTGTTCTATCCCAGCTTAGTGCAGCTACAGGCCATTAGTATGTCTGGAAGGCCAAGAAGGAGAGGCAGACAGTCACAAGCCAATAAGAGAGGGCAAGCAGGCTCTGTGTCTAGTGCTGGTCGTGGAGACGGTGCATCCTCATCAGCACGTGGCCATGGGACACGCTTGGCCTTTTTTTCGGCAGCTGGCCGTGTTGAGCCGCAACATGCGGAAGACTTGGTCGAGTGGATGACCAAGCCGTCCTCATCCTCCTCATCCTCTCTCACCCATGCCCAGGGTGCTTTGTCTGGCAAAGCAGCGGCCTCTTCCCTCAGCTCAATGTCATCAGTGACTCCTTCCCTAGCTCCACCATGTCCTCATGAGGATTCCCTCGAACTGTTTGACCACAGTGTTGGGTACATGCTCCAGGAGGATGCCCAGCGTTTGGAAGGCTCTGATGATGATACTGAGCTCAATGAAGGCAGTAACATGAGCACGGACAGAGGGGGTGCCCAAGAAGGACAGCAATCTGGCAGTCATGCTCCCCCTGCTGCAGCATACTGCCAGGTTTGCTCCAGTGATGAGGAGGGAGGGGATGATGAGGTCACTGACTCAACGTGGGTGCCTGATAGGAGAGAGGAGGAGGAGGAGGAGGAGGAGGAGGAGGTGGCACATCACCAACTAGGCAGGATGCCCTCCAGGGGCCAGCCTAAGGGCAGCACATTGACTGCATCACACCCCAAAGCTCCACATGTGCAGGGCGCTGCAGTCTCTGCGCGTTATTCAAAAATTTCTTTGGTGTGGGCCTTTTTTGAGACGAGTGCATCAGATCGCACCGCTGCTATTTGCAACATATGTCTCAAGCGTATCTCGCGTGGCCAAAACATCTCCCGCTTGGGTACCACATGCTTGACCAGACATATGTTGACCTGCCATGCAGTTCGTTGGCAAGCGTATCTAAAAGACCCACACCAAAGAACAAAGACGATCTCTCCTTGCTCCTCATCAGCTGAGATTTCCAACCCCACTAGACCTTCAGTCCTCTCTGCGACCTGCAGTGAGAGGAATGAAGGTGTAGAATTAGGTGTGTCACAGCCAAGTACTTGTGGGCAATCTGCTTTTGGTACACCGACGTCAGATTGTACCAGGCAAATTTCCCTGCCCCAGCTGCTGCACCGCCGAAAGAAGTTTGCTCCCAGCCATCCACATGCCCAGCGGTTGAATGCTAGCTTGGCAAAATTGCTAGCACTTCAACTGCTGCCTTTTCAGTTGGTAGACTCTGCCCCCTTCCGTGAGTTTGTGGAATGTGCGGTTCCTCAGTGGCAGGTACCCAAACGCCACTTTTTCTCACGGAAGGCGATTCCGGCTCTCTACCGGCATGTGGAAGGCAATGTCCATGCCTCGCTGGACAGGGCGGTCAGCGGTAAGGTGCATATTACCGCTGACTCATGGTCCAGCAGGCATGGACAGGGACGTTACTTAAGTTTCACGGCGCATTGGGTGACTCTGCTGGCAGCTGGGAAGGATGCAGGACAAGGTGCAGTAGTGTTGGAGGTTGTTCCGCCACCACGCCTCCAAAATGCTGATTGTGACACACCTCTCTCCTCCACCCCCTCCTCTTCTTCTTCCTCCATGGCCTCTTCCTCGGAACCAGCGGTGCTCCGTAGGCATTCAAGGGGCTACGCAAGTACGCAGGCCAAAAGATGCCATGCGGTGCTTGAGCTGGTGTGCTTGGGGGACAGGAGCCACACTGGGGCAGAGGTTCTGTCAGCTCTGCAGGGGCAGGTTCAGAGGTGGTTGACGCCACGCCAACTTAAGGCAGGAATGGTGGTTTGCGACAATGGCACCAACCTCCTCTCTGCCCTCCGACAGGGACAACTGACCCATGTGCCCTGTTTGGCTCACGTCCTTAACTTGGTGGTGCAGCGGTTCTTGGGCAGGTACCCGGGCTTACAGGATGTCCTGAGGCAGGCCAGGAAAGTCTCTGTGCATTTCCGCCGGTCATATAATGCCAGTGCTCGGCTGACGGACCTCCAAAAGGAGTTTAACCTGCCCAAGAACCGCCTAATCTGTGACATGCCCACCAGGTGGAACTCGACGTTGGCCATGCTGCAGCGGCTGCACACGCAGCAGAGGGCCATCAATGAGTACCTGTGCGACTATGGCACCAGGACAGGGTCAGGGGACCTTGGTTTTTTTTCCCCACGCCAGTGGGCCATGATCAGGGATGCATGCACTGTCCTGTCACCATTCGAGGAGGCCACGAGGATGGTGAGCACTGACAGTGCATGCATCAGTGACACTGTCCCCCTTGTCCACCTGTTGGAGCACACGCTGCGTGGAATAATGGACAGGGCACTTGAGGCAGAACAGAGGCAGGAAGAGGAGGACTTCCTTAGCTCTCAAGGCCCCCTTTATCCAGACAGTGTTCCTGCGTGCCCGCCGATCACACAGGAAGAGGACGAGGAGGAGGAGGAGGAGGAGGAGGAAGATTGTGTCAGTATGGAGGTGGAGCCTGGCACTCAGCATCAGCAGTCTTTAAGGGATCAGTCCCAAGGAACACATGGACTTGTACGTGGCTGGGAGGAGGTGGCTGCGGACGTTGTTGTCCTTAGTGACCCAGAGGACTCCGGACCGAATGCCTCAGCAAACCTACGCTGCATGGCCTCCCTGATCCTGCAAAGCCTGCGTAAGGATCCTCGTATTCGTGGTATCAAGGAGAAGGACCAATACTGGCTGGCAACCCTCCTTGATCCACGTTACAAGGGTAAGGTTGCGGACCTTATCTTGCCATCGCAGAGGGAGCAGAGGATGAAACATCTTCGGGAGGCCTTGCAGAAAGGTCTGTGCAACGCGTTCCCAGAGACTGGGAGGTTACAAACTCCTGTTTCTGGACAACGTGTTGCTGAGGCTTCGGTCAGTCAAAGAAGGAGCGGTGGAGAAGGTGGCCGTCTGACCGATGCGTTCAGACAATTTTTTGGTCCGCAGCCCCAAGGTATGATCGGTTCCAGCAACCATCGCCAGCGTCTGTTTTACATGGTGCAGGAATACCTAGGGGCAAGATCAGACTTGGACACCTTTCCCACCGAAAATCCTCTGGGTTACTGGGTCTTGAGGATGGATCACTGGCCAGAGCTTGCACAGTATGCAATTGAGCTACTGGCCTGTCCTGCATCCAGCGTTCTTTCGGAACGCACATTCAGTGCTGCTGGAGGCGTGGTAACCGATCACAGGGTGCGTCTGTCCACCGACTCGGTCGATCGGCTGACCTTCATAAAAATGAATCAGTCTTGGATCACCACCAGCTACCAAGCACCTGATGCAGATGTAACCGAATAATTTTTTTTGAAATCTCAGATCCCTTCAAAGACTGCCTATGCTGATGCTGAGTGACTATCCCTGAGTAATTATCCTCTTCCTCCTCAATCATCACGCTGATAGCTTGTAAGAACATTTTTGGTTCTGGGCGCCACCACCAGTGCCTAAGTCACAATTTTTCAGCCCCTGTTTAACAGGGGCGTGTAATTACAATTTTTGATGTAATACTTTGCAGCAGGGCTCGTTCCTGCATTCCAACTAGAGTGTCTGTGAGGGGTTGCAGTGTTGTGGCACCAGCACCAGTGCCTAAGACCCAATTTTTCAGCCCCTGTCTAACAGGGGCGTGTAATTACAATTTTTGATGCAATACTTTGCAGCAGGGCTTGTTCCTGCGTTTCAACTAGAGTGTCTGTGAGGGGTTGCAGTGTTGTGGCACCAGCACCAGTGCCTAAGACCCAATTTTTCTGCCCCTGTCTAACAGGGGCGTGTAATTACAATTTTTGATGCAATACTTTGCAGCAGGGCTCGTTCCTGCGTTCCAACTAGAGTGTCTGTGAGGGGTTGCAGTGTTGTGGCACCAGCACCAGTGCCTAAGGCCTAATTTTTCAGCTCCTGTTCAACAGGGGCATGTAATTACAATTCTTGATCTAATATTTCACAGCAGGGCCCTGTGAGGGCTTACAGTGTTTTGGCCACAGCAACACCTAAGGCCCAAATTTCTGCTGAGTATATAGGGCAGGACCCTACTTTCAAACATCTAACTTACAAACGACTCCTACTTGCAAACGGAAGGAGACAACAGGAAGTGAGATGAAATCTACCCCTAAGGAAGGGAAATTCTCTCCTGTAAGAGTTAATATGGGAAAACAATTTCTCCTTTCCACTGATGCTTTCCAATCCTTGTTCCACAAAAAAACCCAAATTTTCCAAAAACATTTTTCATTGGGACAAAAAAGTGAGGTGAAATCTTCTGAAGAGGAGGAAAGACGCAAAACAAATGTCACAGGGGTGATAACCCTTCCCTATGTTTTCCAAAAAGCTTAGAAAAGATTTTTTGGCTGGAGCTAAACACATTAAAAATGTTCAAAATTACAAACAGATTCTACTTAACAACAAACCTACAGTCCCTGTCTTGTTTGCACCGCCTGAATACTGCTGTTCAGAGTATATAGGGACCTTTCCTTATTTTAATTTGGGTGCGGGGTTCCCCTTAATATCCATACAAGACCCAAAGGGCCTGGTAATGGACTGGGGGGTACCCATGCCGTTTGTCTCACTGATTTTCATCCATATTGCCATGACCCGACATGACATTAAACCCGCAAGCAGTTTTAAATGAGATTTTTTCCTTTAAAAATGACATTTGGTGCAGGGACTGTTCTAAACATGGGAAACACGCGTCACTTTACAGGCATACTATAGACACCCCCCAGGTACGATATTTAAAGGAATATTTCACTTTTTTTTTTTTACTTTAAGCATCATTAAAATCACTGCTCCCGAAAAAACGGCCGTTTTTAAAAGTTTTTTTTGCATTGATACATGTCCCCTGGGGTAGGACCCGGGTCCCCAAACCCTTTTTAGGACAATACCATGCAAATTAGCCTTTAAAATGAGCACTTTTGATTTCGAACGTTCGAGTCCCATAGACGTCAATGGGGTTCTAACGTTCGTGCGAACTTGCGGTCCGTTCGCGGGTTCTGGTGCGAACCGAACCGGGGGGTGTTCGGCTCATCCCTACTCACATAGTGTATCAGCCTAGATGGCAGCCAGTAACTCTTAGGATGCTATCCTGGACGATGTGTCTGTCAGCTCCGTCCGGGGGGCTGCTGCGCCTGGGTTTCTTTCCAGTGCGAGCACTTTCCCGGGGGATCTGACAGGAGGTGGGAAGGCACCCCCTTTGGTGGGAACCCTGAAGCTCTCGCACTCCACACTGTGTTCCCATGGGGGTGGAGTGATGATCTCGGGGGCCTTCCTGGGGGGAGTCCCCAGTTTAAATTTCTTCTCAGGTTGTCCGTTCTTCTAACGGAAATTAACAATTCTTTACTAAGACAGTAAACTAGCCAGGAACTTTGCTCTACCTTGATACATCATCTGTGTAAGTGCTATGTTGTTCCTGCTATGTATCTCCCTCTTTTGACTGCCTTGGTCATCGAGGAGTATTAAGTGGTATGTTTTGTTCATAATATACTTGCATTGCAAAATTTCAATAAAAACATTGAAACAGAAAAATTGCTGCGCAAATACTGTGTGAAAAAAAAAATGAAACACCCACCATTTTAATCTGTAGGGCCTTTGCTTTAAAAAAATATATAATGTTTGGGGGTCCAAAGTAATTTTCTTGCAAAAAAATAAAAAATATTTTTTCATGTAAACAAATAGTGTCAGAAAGGGCTTTGTCTTCAAGTGGTTAGAAGAGTGGGTTATGTGTGACATAAGCTTCTAAATGTTGTGCATAAAATGCCAGGACAGTTCAAAACCCCCCAAATGACCCCATTTTGGAAAGTAGACAAGCTATTTGCTGAGAGGTATAGTGAGTATTTTGCAGACCTCACTTTTTGTCACAAAGTTTTGAAAATTGAAAAAAGAAAAAAAATTGTTTTCTTGTCTTTCTTCATTTTCAAAAACAAATGAGAGCTGCAAAATACTCACCATGCCTCCCAGCAAATAGCTTGGGGTGTCTACTTTCCAAAATGGGGTAATTTGGGGGGGTTTTGTGCCATCTGGGCATTCCATGGCCTCCGAAACTGTGATAGGCAGTGAGGAGTGAAATCAAAAATTTACGCCCTTAGAAATCCTGAAGGCGGTGATTTGTTTTTCGGGGCCCCGTACGCGGCTAGGCTCCCACACATGTGGTATCCCCATACTCAGGAGAAGTAGCTAAATGTATTTTTGGGGTGCAATTCCACATATGCCCATGGCCTGTGTAAGCAATATATCATTTAGTGACAACTTTGTGCAAAAAAATAAATAAAATTGAAACATTCCCGCAACTTGTGTCAAAATATAAAATATTCCATGGACTCAACATGCCTCTCAACAAATAGCTTGGGGTGTCTACTTTCCAAAATGGGGTCATTTGGGGGGGGGGGGGTTGTGCCATCTGGGCATTTTATAGCCTTCAAAACTGTGATAGGTAGTGAGGAGTGAAATCAAAAATTTACGCCCTTAGAAATCCTGAAGGCAGTGATTGGTTTTCGGGGACCCGTACGCGGCTAGGCTCCAAAAATGTCCCACACATGTGGTATCCCCATACTCAGGAGAAGTAGCTAAATGTATTTTGGGGTACAATTCCACATATGCCCATGGCCTGTGTGAGCAATATATCATTTAGTGACAACTTTGTGCAAAAAAAAAAAAAATTGTCATTTTCCCGCAACTTGTGTCAAAATATAAAATATTCCATGGACTCAACATGCCTCTCAACAAATAGCTTGGGGTGTCTACTTTCCAAAATAGGGTCATTGGGGGGGGGGGGGGGGTTGTGCCATCTGGGCATTTTATGGCCTTCAAAACTGTGAAGGTAGTGAGGAGTGAAATCAAAAATTTACGCCCTTAGAAATTCTGAAGGCGGTGATTTGTTTTTCGGGGCCTAGGCTAGGCTCCCAAAAAGTCCCACACTTGTGGTATCCCCGTACTCAGGAGAAGCAGCTGAATGTATTTTGGGGTACAATTCCACATATGCCCATGGCCTGTGTGAGCAATATATCATTTAGTGACAACTTTTTGTAAATTTTTTTTTTTTGTCATTATTCAATCACTTGGGACAAAAAAAAATAATATTCAATGGGCTCAACATGCCTCTCAGCAATTTCCTTGGTGTGTCTACTTTCCAAAATGGGGTCATTTGGGGGGTTTTTGTACTGCCCTGCCATTTTAGCACCTCAAGAAATGACATAGGCAGTCATAAACTAAAAGCTGTGTAAATTCCAGAAAATGTACCCTAGTTTGTAGACGCTATAACTTTTGCGCAAACAAAAAAATAAATATAAATAAATATAAATATAAATAAATAAATATACGCTTATTGACATTTTTTTTTACCAAAGACATGTGGCCGAATACATTTTGGCCTAAATGTATGACTAAAATTGAGTTTATTGAGTTTTTGTTATTTTTTTATAAAAAAAAGTAGAAAATATCATTTTTTTTCAAAATTTTCGGTCTTTTTCCGTTTATAGCCCAAAAAATAAAAACCGCAGAGGTGATCAAATACCATCAAAAGAAAGCTCTATTTGTGGGAAGAAAAGGACGCAAATTTTGTTTGGGTACAGCATTGCATAACCGCGCAATTAGCAGTTAAAGCGACGCAGTGCCAAATTGTAAAAAGTGCTCTGGTCAGGAAGGGGGTAAATCCTTCCGGGGCTGAAGTGGTTAATTCAGTATCCAGGCACTACCTCTTTTTTCTGCCAGAATTATGCTGCTTCTGAAACTTAAAAGTCAGCAGCCTAAAACTATTAGATAATGACTCAACTGATAACTATTTCCATTTGGTATCAGTTAAAATGCTAGCTTTCATAAATCCTGAATTGATGGTGCTTTTACAGTATATCCCCTTTATTTTCTTTTTGTGGTAGCTACAAGTAAACAATATCCAATATCCAATATTTTGTTAATATACATTATATTACAAGAAAATGACATGACTTAAATATTTACGTATGGTTTTTATATACATATGACATATATAAAAGGATAAGCAAAAAAGTGGCCTTCAATTATTACGAAAAAAAGTAGCCAAGTGTGTGTTTTTGAAATCAGAGTAGAAACTGGGATATTGATGGCTTAAGTCATTTGAACAAAGAGAAAAAAAAACCCAGCCTAATAAATATGTATAAAATGCAAAATGATGAAAATACAAGTGTAGGAATGTAGTATTTTTTGCTAAATTCCCTTTTGTATTTTGGTGAATTCAGTAGCTTGCGGTGGGTTGTAGTGAGCCTTATGCCTACACACAATCCACCAAAGTCCGACGAATTCGTACGTGATGACGTACGACCAGACTAAAACAAGGAAGTTCATAGCCAGTAGCCAATAGCTGCCCTAGCGTGGCTTTTTGTCCGTCGAACTAGCATACAGACAAGCAGACTTTTCGACCGGACTCGAGTTCGACGGATAGATTTAAAACATGTTTCAAATTTAAGTCCGTCAAACTTTTGACAAAACAAAGTCTGCTGGAGCCCACACACGATCGAATTGTTCGACGAAATCCCGTCCGCCGGGCAAAGTCTGCCGTAAAGTCTGCTCTTGTGTACGCGGCATTACAATACCTCAACAGGAGTGATTTTCTAACCAGAGAGTGCAATTTTGCCACATGTTGTTTGAGCTTGCTCCATCAGGGTGTGCTAGAGAGAGAGTTCATTCTGTGTTATATATGTTTGATGGTCTAGCCTAGGGATCTCCAAACGACGGCCCTCCATCTGTTGCGAAACGACACATCCCGTGAGGCATTGTAAAACTCTGACATTCACAGACATGACTAGGCACGTTGGGAATTGTAGAGGGCTATAGTTTGGAGAACCTTGGTCTAGCCAATCAGCAGGCCTGGGGTATCTGTTGATGCATTCCTAAAGAAATGTTAAATATTTAGTACATTTTCTGTTCTGTTTGTTCCTTTGTGGGCTTCTGCCCTGTGTGAATAAAAACATAAGAACTGTTCCTCTTACTAAGCCTTTGGTCTGGGGACGGAAGGAGGCAGGCATCTCTCCTCCTGGGAGGAACCCCTGAGGATGCTGGTTGCTGGAGGAAAGAGTTTAAGGCCTAGGGGAAACAGGCTGTGACTGTCCCCCACATATGAAGATGAGTTGAGTGACTGAATGAGTGAAAGTATACACAGGAAACTTTCCATGGTATTCTGCCTTGGAAAATAAAGATTGTAACACCACTAGAACCCCAAGGTGCCAGAGCTCTGCAAGAGCCCAGCCAGCACCGTCTGTATATAGAGGGAACCAGGAGAGACTTTTTCAAAGATCATTAAGACATCAAGATCATACTTGTTGTTTGAGATCCAATATAATTTTGGAGATATCCTGATCCTGACCTATAAATCACAATCCTTCCCATATTGCCATATGCAATAAACATATTTTCCATTGCAAAACTAGATAAAGTAAATAGTGTCCATTTTTGCACATCCTTCGATTGATTGTCCCTTGAACGTTATTGACTAGGACCAGGGGTGGCCTGTCCATTATGGGCACAGGGGCGCTGACCCCGTATCTATGCGTCCGGCCCCCTAATCTACGTTCGGGGTGTCGGATGCATGGATTCCAATGGGGGGAGGGTGTTTTTTTTTTAAGCACATGATTAGAGCCAGAGGCTCTAATAGGCTTAAAAAAAAAAGGCGGGCTCGGGGAGCAGAGCACTGCGCTCCAAACCCACCCAGTTGTGTGAAAATAGCAAATTAATGTTTGCTATTGTCACACTGAATCTCCTCCCCGCCAATCAGGAAGTGGGTCGTGAAACCCATTTCCCAATTGTAAAAACGACAAGCGATGCTATTGGACCATGACAAGGAGAGAGGAGGAGGGAGGAGATGTGGAGGCCACCGGGGGTGATGCAGAGGATGAAGCCCCCCCCGGAGGGAAAGCACTGGCTTGCGGGTAAGTGCGGTGCTCATCGACTGACTGATGGTTGTGGTGGTTGTGTGTGGAGGGGGGTAGCTGTGGGTGCATTGTTTGCCACCCCCAAAATATACCACCAGCCGACAATGCTTAGGACATTCACAATATCACTGAAAAGCTGAGAATCAATATTTAGTCATCTATTGAGTTGAAAAAGTATTCATACCCCTTGAAATTTTCCACATTATGTCATGTTAAAAGCAAAAACGTAAATGTAAAAAAACGTAAACGTAAAATTTTGTATTTTATTGGGATTTTATGTGAAAAACCAACACAAAGTGGAAAATGATAAACGATTTTCAAAATTTATTACAAATAAATATGTGAAAAGTGTGGCATGCATTTGTATTCAGCCCCCCTGAGTCAATACTTTGTAGAACCACCTTTCACTAAAATTACAGCAGCAAGTCTTTTTTGGGGATATCTCTACCAGCTTTGCACATCTAGAGAGTGACATTTTTGCCCATTCTTCTTTGCAGAATAGCTCAAGCACTGTCAGATTGGATGGATAGCGTCTGAACAGCAATTTTTAAGTCTTGCCACAGATTCTCAATTGGATTTAGGTCTGGACTTTGACTGGGCCATTCGAACACATGAATATGCTTTGATCTAAACCTAGCTCTGGCTGTATGTTTGGGGTGGTTGTCCTGCTGGAAGATGAACCTCCACCCTAGTCTCAAGTTTTTTGCAGACTCTAACGGGTTTTCTTGTAAGATTGCCCTGTATTTGGCTCCATCCATCTTCTCATCAACTCCGATCCACAACATGATGCTGCTACCACCATGTTTCATGAGGGATGGTGATGTGCAGTGTTCGTTTTCAACCACACATAGCATTTTGCTTTTATGCCAAAAAGTTCAATTTTGGTCTCTTCTGACCAGAGCACCTTCTTCCACATGTTTGCTGTATCCCACACATGGCTTCTCGCAAACTGCAAACGGGACTTTCCTATAGCTTTCTTTCAACAATGGATTTCTTTTTGCCACTCTTCCATAAAGGCCAAATTTGTGGAGTGCACGACTAATAGTTGTCCTGTGGACAGATTCTCCAACCTGAGCTGTGGATCTCTGCAGCTTCTCCAGAGTTACCATGGGCCTCTTGGCTGCTTCTCTGTTTAATGCTCTGCTTACCCGGCCTGTCAGTTTAAGTGGACGGCCATGTCTTGGTAGGCTTGCAGTTGTGCCATACTCTTTACATTTTCAGATGATGGATTGAACAATGCACCGTGAGATGTTTAAAGCTTGGGATATTTTTTTATAACCTAACCTTGCTTTAAACGTCTCCACAACTTAATCCCTGACCTGTCTGGTGTGTTCCTTGGCCTTCATGATTCTGTTTGTTCACTTAAGCCTCGTACACACAGATTTTTGAAGGAACGGTCATCCGTTTTTTGTTGCATGCTAGTCTCTTGTCGAAAGTGAAAAGGTACAACAGAATACAACTTCAGAAGTGACGTAATGTGTTGAATAGTTTTGTATGTGTTCTTTCGTTTCTGAGCATGCGGAGTCTAGTCGGACAAAACCCGTACTAATTAACCACTTGCCTACTGGGCACTTAAACCCCCCTCCTGCCCAGACCAATTTTCAGCTTTCAGAGCTCCCACACTTTGAATGACAATTACTCAGTCATGTAATACTGTGCCCAAATGAATTTTTTGTCCTTTTTTCATATAAATAGAGCTTTCTTTTGGTGGTATTTGAACACCTCTGGGTTTTTAATTTTTTGCGCTATAAATGAAAAAAAAAAACAAATTTTTCTTAGTTTCTGTGAAAAAATTTTGCAAATTATTAATTTTTCTTCATAAATTTTGGCCACAATTTATACTGCCAAATTAGTGGATATTGTTTGGTCTTTGTGAAAGTTAGAGAGTCTACAAGCTATGGTGCAAATCATAAAATTGATCACACCTGATGTACGGAAGGCCTATCTTATTTCTTGCGACCCGAACAAGCCAGGAAAGTACAAATCCCCCCCAAATGACCCCTTTTTTGAAAGTAGACATTCCAAGGTATTTAGTAAGATGCATGGTGAGCTTGATGTTGTCATTTTTTCCCACAATTCTTTGCAAAATAAAGATTTTTTTTTTCCCCACAAAATTGTCATTGTAATAGGTTATTTCTCTTACATGGCATGTGTATACCACAAATGACACCCCAAAATACATTCTGCTACTCCTCCTGAGTATTACGATACCATGTGTGTGGGACTTTTTCAGAGCCTGGCCACAGAGAGTGGCCCAACATACAGGAAGCACCATCAAGTGTTCTAGGAGCATAAATTGCACATCTAACTTGTTGACTACCTATTACATTTTTGAAGGCCCTGGAGCACCAGGACAATGACACGTGACACTGACATGGCACTGATGACAGATGGCACTGATACGTGACACTGATGTGACACTGATGACAGATGGCACTGATACGTGGCACTGATGACACTGATGTGGCACTGATGACAGATGGCATCAATACCTGGCTCTGATGACAGATGGCATTAATACGTGCCACTGATGACAGATGGCACTAATACGTGGCACTGACAGATGGCACTAATACGTGGCACTGATGACACGTGACACTGATGACAGATGTCACTAATATGTGGCACTGATGACACGTGGTACTGATGACAGATGGCACTGATGACAGATGGCACGTGGCACTGATGACAGATGGCACTAATACGTGGCACTGATGACAGATGGCACTAATACGTGGCACTGATGACAGATGGCACTAATACATGGCACTGATGAAACGTGACACTGATGACAGATGGCACTGATATGTGGCACTGATGACACATGACACTGATGACCGATGCCACTGATACGTGGCACTGATGACACGTGACACTGATAACAGATGGAACGTGACACTGACAGGTGGCACTGATGACAGATGGTAGTGATGACAGATGGCACTTATACGTGGCAGTGGGGACAGATGGCAGTGGGGACAGATAGCACTGACGTCACTTTTTTTCATTTTTTTTTTACTCACGCTGCAGCGGTTAGCTCTCCATCCTCACACGCTGTCTCTGTGTGAGGAGGGAGAGCCGGCGATGAGAGATGATCTCATATGTTTACATATGAGATCATCTCTCATTGGCACCGCCGATCGCGCTGTAAACGGCCGCTGTGATTGGCCGTTTACAGCGATCTGTGACTGGCCTTGTCCAGGAGACACGGACAGCACAGAACTTCCCCTTGCACGCCCGCGGGAACGCGCATTGCGGAAGTAAACAGGAGGACGTCCAGGGACGCCCTCCCGGCAATTGGCATCCGCGCTGTAGCCGTCTTTCGGCTATAGCGCGGGCGCGAAGTGGTTAAAGGAAAATCGGACGTTGTGTTGACATCCAACAAAAGTTTTATAGTGTGCACATCCAGCTTTTGTCATACAAAAAAAAATCAGAATCGGCTGTCGATAGCACCATACCAGCGATCCAAAAATCGGCAGATCGTTCGTTGTACAAAATTTTACTTCCAATTTTCGTATCGTGTGTATGGGCCTTAAGGTTCTCTAACAAACCTCTTAGGGCTTCACAGAACAGCTATATTTATACTGAGATTAAATTACACACATGTGGACTCTATTTACTAATTAAGTGACTTCTGAAGGCAATTGGTTCCATTAGATTTTAGTTAGGGGTATCAGAGTAAAGGGGGGCTGAATACAAATGCACGCCACACTTTTCAGATATTTATTTGTAAATAAAATTTAAAACCATTTATCATTTTCCTTCCACTTCACAATTATGTGCCACTTTGTGTTGGTCTATCACATAAAATCCCAATAAAATACATTTATGCTTTTGGTTGTAACATGACAAAATGTGGAAAATTTCAAGGGGTATAAATACTTTTTCAAGGCACTGTATTTTTTCCCAACTTGACATATCTGATCCCTGATGGGTCATTGGGGAATCTGAAAATCAGCACTACAACAGTGAAAGCCACAGTTATTATTTTTATTTTTTTTTTTTTTAATGTAGGCTGTAAAGTCATATTAATGATTCTACTAAATCACTGAACGTATATTCAGGATGGAATCTCATGCTTTACAGACTTTATTGGCTGCATGTTTTTTTACACTTGACCTCTAGGCAGTAGCACAACACAGTATAACAGAGTACCAGAAAATTTCACTTGCAAAACAAATGGTGTAGTACAGGTTGATACAGATACAGTTAATTGTAGTTCCCTGGAAATAAGGTTGTAACACATAGGTAACACCTTGTAACACTGACTCTAGAGCTGCCCAGTCACATTTTTGGGGCTCTGAGAGTGTTCCCCCCCCCCCCGCTGGCAGCACCCGTGGGGGTTTCTGGGACTGTGGTAAATGACTTCTATAGTGAGAGGAGGAGGTGATCTGGGAACATCATCTTGCAACTTATGAACTCAGAAGCAGTGTTTATTATGTCACTTCCAGGTTCACAACTGTAATTTGTTGGCTACTGTAGCCAAGGATGCAGCTAATCGAGTACAATCGGTGTTTGATTAACTGCAATGGAGGACTTTTACATAGGGGAATTGTTCCCTGCCGCACCTCTGAAAAGTGATCGTTGCTCGGATTAAAAATACTTTTAACCACTTGACCTTTGGAAGATTTACCCCCCCATTTGTTGTCATGCGGCACTGCGTTACTTTACCTGACAATTGTGCAGTCATGCAACACTGTACCCAAATACATTTTTTCGTAATTTTTTCCCACAAATAGAACTTTCTGTTGATGGTATTTGATCACCACTGCGTTTTTATTTTTTGTGCTATAAACAAAAAAAGACCGACAATCTTGGAAAAAAAAAAAATCTATATTTTTTGACTTTTTGCTATAAAACATATCCAATAAAAAAAAAAAAAAAAATCGAATTTCTTCATAATTTTAGGCCAATATGTATTCTGCTACATGTTTTTGGTAAAAGAAAATCCCAATTAGTGTATATTGATTGGTTTGTGCAAAAGGTATAGCGTCTACAAACTATGGGATATAATTATGGAATTTTTATGTATTTATTTTTTTATAGTAGTAATGGTGGCGATCATTGACTTATAGTGAGACTGTGATATTGAGGCAGGAAATCAGGCACTAAATGACACTTTTGACACTTTGCGGGAACCAGTGACACCAATACAGTGATCAGTGCTAAAAATATGCACTGTCACTGTACTAATGACACTGGCTGGGAAGGGGTTAAACATCTAGGGCAATCAAAGGGTTAGCTGTGTGCCTAGCCAGTGTTTTTGTCACAGGTGTGTGCTGCTTTTACTAGGGGAAGAGATGGATTTTATTGCCTTCTTTGCAGGAAAACAAATCCCATCCATTCTCCCTTGTCAGAACAGAGATCTGCCTTATTTACATAGGCACTCACGATCAGCAGGCGCTGGTATAGATCCAGTGTGCGACACCCACAGATCGCCTTTTGCCAGAGGCATGCGTGGGCCTCCTAGGCAGAAGTGCAGAATCATGAATATATACGTGATACTGCACAGGGGAGCTGCCCTTTAGCAGTAAATCTGCTATGGAGCAAACAGCAAATAGTTAAAGGACTCCATGACTGAAAAAAGGTTGAGAAACATTGTCTCATGCCCCATCTCCTCCCTCCCATCTGCATATTCCCTGTTGGCCCATGAGCATGCAGCACACCCGATTGGCTCAGAATGCTGCCCTTTTCCAGTGTAAATTCTACTGAAGAGGGGATAACAAGTCAAATAAATGAATTGCACTCATAGCAGTTACATCATTTCTTAACGTATACACAACTGTATTTGTGTACTTTTATATCTGCCAGGAGTTCACTATTAAGTCAAACATTTCAGTAAAGAGTGAAATATGTACTAAAAATACACCACCATTTTCCTTTCAGTGCCACTAGTTCAGAAATGATATTTCTCTTCTTTTTTCTATAACCCCCTGAAGTAATCTGGCTAGAGTTAAATGCAAATGAACACTTAGGTGGAAAAAATAAGTGGTGGAATTTGTTATGCTCCACAGACTTACATATTTAATATCCATGGTTGAGATGCCAGAATTTTAACACCATTAAAGCTAAAAAGCAGCATCCTTTTCTTATTCTGCCTTCCATTTACTATACAACAAACCACATGAGCAAATGAAGCAAGTCTCCTATGTGCTGTTCTGTTCAGCACACATATTTTTTCCTTAGTTGACAGTTTATTGTATCACGTAGTCAGCTTTATAGAGAGATTAGCAGATTTAAATAATTTAAGTTCGTTGCTGGTTTTTGACTAAGAGCTGACTAAATGCAAACAAATAACTTTGCAGGCAGGAAGCAAAATGTTAGCTAATTTGCCAGAATGTGTATTTACAATGGTTTTATAAGTAAAATGTTTCCTATTGAAAGCTACATGCTACATTTTTAGCTATCAAATTAATCTTTAATTATCCTATCTTTAATTTCACAATAATAATTTATTATCTATTATTGTCAAAGCTTATACAACATCCCTATAAATAGAGAATAGAGGCATGCCACCATAGTGTATAAGGGGTGGCTCCATTCAATGCATTTCGATAAGGAGAAAGTGCATGTTCTTGCAACTTCATTAGATTTTAACAGGGATCCTCTTTCATTTGCCAGGAAGTAATTGGTCCACCCAAAACTCTTATTTCAACTTTTCACTGTGGCACTATTTATTTTTCATGTGAACTTTTTTGGCGCTCTGTTAAACTGTATTGTGTTTCTGCCTAGTGGTCAAGTGTAGAAACTATTCCTAAACATCCCTGTTACTGAGATATCTTCATTGACTCTTATTCTTTGTTCAACACTATTGCACACTTTCCTTCCATTCTATCTATTGACAATTCATCTTTCATTATTCAGTAAACATCAAGTTGCTCATCACTGTTTTTCTGATCATTTGATTGGTAATTTTCCCCTATGACTCACCAGTAACCACTGTTTGACCTGTTAAATGCTAAAGGGGGGCAGGTACCACCCATAACATAGCACACGTCCGCCTCACTAGAAACTAGAGACTACTGCATCTACGGTCCTCAACAGCGCCCGTTTCTTTGTGCTTTTTCAAAAGAGCTTGAACAGCACATCTTGAAACTCCAGTCTGCTTTGAAATCTTTGCCTGAGGGAGACCTTGCTGATGCAGTATAACTACCTTGTGTCTTGTTGCTGTGCTCAGTCTTGCCATGGTGTGTGACCTGTTACATGAAACTGTCTTCCAAAACCTCACCTTAGTAGCAGAGTTTGGCTGTTCCTCACCCAGTTTTAACCCTCCTACCCAGCTGTTTCAGTTAATGACCCTGTTTCAACCTACATTTGAAATTCATGACCTTTAGCACCTGCTTGATATAATTAGTTAATAATACACCTGACTCTAATAAAAAAAAAATCTGACTTTCTGCAAGTGTACAAAGTGTGCAAGTGTAAGAATTGATGCTGGTTTGAAGCCAAAAGGTAGAAACAGCAAATATTGATTTGATTTAGATTTTCCTTCTTACTTTGCATTTTGTAAATTGATAAAAATAAACAATTAAAATATTTATTTTTGAAAACATTCTAATGCCCTGTACACACGGTCGGACATTGATCGGAAATTCCGACAACAAAATCCATTGATTTTTTCCGACGAATGTTGGCTCAAACTTTTCTTGCATACACACGGTCACACAAAGTTGTTGGAAAATCCGATCGTTCTGAATGCGGTGACATAAAATACGTACGTCGGGACTATAAACGGGGCAGTAGCCAATAGCTTTTGTCTCTTAATTTATTCTGAGCATGCGTGGCACTTTGTGCGTCGGATTTGTGTACACACGATCGGAATTTCCGACAACGGATTTTGTTGTGGGAAAATTTTATAGCAAGCTCTCAAACTTTGTGTGTCGGAAATTCCGATGGAAAGTATGTGATGGAGCCTACACACGGTCGGAATTTCCGACAACAAGGTCCTATCACACATTTTCCGTCAGAAAATCCGACCGTGTGTACAGGGCATTACTATACATCACTGTATACAGTCACAGTCTATAGTATCACAGTCTATAGTATTGTGCTTTTCTCAGACTTAAAAAATCTGTTTGTCTTAGAACAAAACATCAGGTTTCTTTGAGTGAACATTTGTCAAACAAAGTCAAACAAATGCTGTTGGAAATGTTTGCACAAGCTGTCCCCTAATACAAGAGGAAGATACATACTATTGATGTATATTGGGCTAATGTCAATGAGTTGATTGGAAAATGTACATATTTTTAGCTGCTCCCATTGTCTTACAGGAGTTCTGGTCAAACTTTGTCAAAAGTGCAAATAAGGGTCAACAATAGCTTGACCTGTTGACATATATGACTTATGGCATAGACCAAAGGATGATGCTAGTGCCTTATTTCTTGCAATTGCTTGTAGAGTAGAGCTTGGGGTCCAGGTTGCCTATGGAGATCGTGAGGCTACTATAATCAGAGCTAAGTGACTTTTTTAGCAAACTCCTATTGTACAGACCTTTGTTCATGCTTATTTGCTAGGCAGTTTAGGAGTGTGTGCATGTGTTTTGTATTCTCTTACCTATAATTGTAAATAGTTTTTATGTACAGCATTTTTATTTAGTAAGGCACATTATTACACTACAGATTTTTTTTATGCTTCTTTGCTTTACCGCAAAGTAAACTTCAAAAGACACAACGCAAAACAATTGCTTGTGGTAAGAAAAATGTTGTGCAAGCTGTTTAGGAAAAGCAAGGCTACAAAGGTTTCTGGTGTTCAGGAGGTAGAATGCAAACTGCCTACCTGGGCCAGAGATAATCAATGGGTGCCTCTTGCTAAGGAGTTTTCAAAGTATGTCCCTCCATAGAATAAGACTTGGGGAGCTAAAGCCTCAGATAATTTTGTAGACTTTAGCCTTGAGGGTTTTGATTTAAGTAAAGCAGAGAAGAAGACGGTGTCCAGAGTTGGATGGTACTTTTCTCATGCTCTCTATGTTAAATCACAAAGGAGGGAAAAGGAAGCGGCAGAAATTAAGGTATTAAAAGACCAGCTAGCTGTTTGTTTAGTGGGTACATTCAACTGCTAGTTGGGCTGATGATTTGCAATGATCAGCCCTCATGACGTAAACAGTTAATGTTTTAAAGAAAGAGAAGGGCTATAAACTGTTAAGTAAGGCCAGGGTACATGCCATTGTCACATCCCAAAACTGGGATTGTGAGGATGTGCTCTCATGAAATGATAGTGAGGATGAGGAATCACCCAGTGGGAAAGAAAAAGTGTGCCAGGCCAAATATTACTAAGTATAGGAAAGGGCAACATGATAGAGAGGATATGGCAGATGGGAGGTGCGTTATCCCAACCATAGAGATGTAAAATCTGCAGAAGTAAGGGAGAATACACAAACTGAACTTATTGAGCTGGCAAAACAATACAAACAGAGGTCCAGGGAACCCCTATTGAGTTGGCTCCTATGTTTGTGGGATGAAGGGGCGGACAGTATTATTTTGTCAGGCAAGGAAGCATTGGCTGTGGAAGTGTTAACCCATGATACACATTTGCGTCAGGCCATGCGGAAAGCCCAAGAATTTACTGTAAATTTTTCAGTTAGACCTCGTGAGAAATGGGATAGTCCGGGTATACGCTTATCCTAGTGACCTGGAAAATACCTACTCATGGAGAACGATAGGAGCAGGTATTGCCAGGTTACATGAGTTGTATAGTTGGATTAACTAAGCTTCCAGAATGGATGGGTCCAGATTTAGAACCCTTCACGTCCACTCTGCACTCTAAACTAATGAAGTCTGTGTCACCTAATCTCAGGGCTCATTTATTGTCCTTGCTGGGAGGCCTGGAATTAAACAGCAAGATTCATGAATCCACTACCCTTTTAAGCCAGTTGGGGGTGCTGGAGGAGACTAAAAAAAATACTATCAGGGCAGTAGATAAGGTCCAAGCCAAGAAGAAAATAAGCACAAAAGAACAGAGAAGAACTTGAAGGTGGGAGAGCAGGTGCAAGAAAAACCAGGCTAGCTTTAACTAGGAAACAAATGTGGGTGAACCTATTAAAGACAGAAGTACATAAAGATGAGATAGATGGGATTTCCACCGCAGAATTGCTGGAGAGGTGGAAACAGTTAGCGTGAAAACTGTCAGAGTTAGAAATTACTCCCAGTGAAGATAACATCAGCATAAATTTAAAGGAAACAGAAAAGACCCCTCCCGTTGACCCCAAAATAATTCCCAGAACTGCAAATGAACTCAAACCCAAATCCCTTTATCATGGTAAGGAGATACAGAGTATCAGAAAGAGGAACTGGAAGGTTATCTTTTATGAATGGAAGGTGGGTCTCCTATGATAGCAATAAGTACAGTGACCTCAGGAGACAAAAGCGTATATTCACTTGTCACTGTACAGTGGGGAATATTCCCCTACACATGTGATGGCTTTAATTGATACTGGAGCTGAAGTTACAGTTTTGTAAGAAAATCCTTCCCATAACAAAAGAGAAGTGATCCTTGTAGAAGGTTTGGAAGAGCAAACCACACCAGCAGTCAGGAAAGATTGGATATTGGCAGGAGACTAGGATTTTGGACAAATGTTTTGGTATTAGAGTTACCCAAAAATATTCTTGGGATGAATGTACTTCAAGGTCAGTTCAGACTGAATTGTGTACATTCACATTTGGGTATCCTGATAAAGCGTAACTGGTAAGGGCGGTGAAGGCTGTGGTCAGAGGTCATGTGAAATGGGACCCTGACTACATTTCGCTACCTGAGAAGACAGTCGGTCTCAAGCAGTATAGACTTCCTGGAGGCCACAAAGAAATGTTGAGGTTATCTGAGAACTGTTGAGAGTAGGGGTCTTTAGACCTGCTGTAAGTCCTTTCTCATCTCTGGTATTCACAGTAAAGAAACTTGATTTGATCCATATAAAGCCAGCTTTACAGGAGCTCTAGTCAAACTTTGTCAAACAAATATGTGTAAGGATCAACAATAGCTTGACCTTTTGACATATATGACCCATGGTATGTATGATACAACAGTGCCATGTAGAGTTGGTGTTGGAAAATGTTTCACCCACAGAAAAGTATAGTAAAGGAAGTAGTTAGAAAGGGCCAGACTGATGTGGGAATGGTTAAACTTTCTAAATAAAAGGCAAGTAGCATAAGCTGAGAGGAGGACTCCAAACCAACATAACAACAAGGAAGGTCTGTGACAAAGGGGACTTCACCGGACCAAAGGAGAAATTTCACCTGGGGATGACACCAGCATCCAGTTTCCTGCAATCGCTTGTTGAGTACAGCCTGGGATTTTGGTTGCCTGGTCAAGAGTAGAGCCTGGGGTCATGGGGACTATGAAGCTACTACAACCTGAGCTAAGTGAATTTTTAGGGTATTCCTATTGTACAGACAATTGTTCATGCTCATTTGCTAGGCAGTTTAGGTAGCGTGCGCATGTGTTGTGAGCATATCTGTCATTCTTGTATTCTTTTTCTATTATTGTAAATTATTTGTACAGCATTTGTTTAGTAAAGCACAGTATTACACTACATATGTTTTTATTGCTTCCTTGTCTTACTACAAAGTGACCTTTAAAAGACACAAAGCAAAACACCAGCTCCTTGCTATGATTACCAACTCCTGTTACTTCTCTTGGCCTGCCACCATTACCCCCTCCTACCACCTCTCCGGGCTTACCGCTATTACCAGCTCCTGCCACCTATTCTGCCCTGCCACCTCCACCTGTTCCTCCTCAGCCATTTTTCCCAGCCTATTCAATCTATTCAGGTGGTCCAGTACTTCAAAGGTGCCAAACATAATCATTTTGCAGCTGGGCCCCATTTGCAAAATTTGTAATGTTTTCTTCAGGGTAAATCCTGCCTGGCACCTCACTGTAAAAACTATTATGATTTAAAATAATATACTGTATGTTGCACTCTGCAGGCAGAAAGTTTATCAGAATCTTGAAGCCTCCTTCAAAAATAAGGTGTCCTACAGATATTAACCCCTTCTAAGTGATTGAGTAAGGGGTACACAGTCCTTTATTAAAAACCCTTCAATAAAAAGACAACGCAAAACAATTGCTTAAATGTCCCACAATTAAATCCATCATCAAGCACATCATCTACAACTCAAATCCATGTCAATCATGATGAATAATTCCCTCTGACTCCCTGAAAGAAAATACCTGCTGATTTCCAGACATGTCTGATCCTGTCACTACACCCACCATGAATGAGGACTCTGTTGGATGCCGCTAAATGTAAACAAAGGGATGGGTAGCCCCAGTGTTATTGTCCTTGCCCAAATAAGGCAATTTGGCCATATTTGATCAGTGATGTCAGAACTATCTCTACCCCTTTTCTTACATGGCCATTCCCAGCCAGCAAATGAATGAGTTCGGGTGACGTCACTGATTGCTGAGGACATGGCAGGTACTGGGACCCGCTGCTTCATAGCAACCACCAACAATGTAAGCTGTCATATAAAGTAGCGGTACTATATATTACATTCTGATCTAGTTCTTCAGTGGACACGGTACCACTTTGGTCAATTAGAGAGTCCATCTCTTTCTTTTCTCATTAGCTAGGCCTCACAATGAATGTATCACGGTGCAGTTCAGGGTGAATCTTCTGCAGGCCCAGTGGTTGTGTGGGTCTCTTGTTAGAGGGCTTTTAGAAATCTGGAAGTCCCTTTTAAAAATAAGGGTGCCCACAGATTCTAATACCAACAGGAATCCTGCATTAAAACACACCTGGTATTAAAATGAATACAAATAGAAAATCTGTTTTGCGCTATCAAAATAAATACTAATACATAAAAAATGCATGTCAAAAGGTGAATAAATAATTAAAAATCAAGTGCAATAATGAACACATAAAGAATAGTGGAAAAACATCAAATATATATATTGCAGTGAATAAATATTATAAAAAGTCAAACAGCTTATGAACAAGCAAGAGAAAAATGCAACAACAAAGTCATCAGTCACAAAGTCATAGTCAGAACTGTTAGAATTTTTATAATATTTGTTCACAGCATTATACTGTTCGTATTTGATGTTTTTTCACCATTATGTATGTGGTCATTATTGCACTTGGTTTTTAATTATTTATTCACTTTTTGACATGTATTGGTATTTAATTTAATAGCGCAACATGGATTTTCTATTTGTATGCCCCCAGAATTTTTCCCCCTCGCTTATGAATGAGTAAGGGGTACCCCTGCTCATTCACATGAAAACAAAAAAAAAGAATGTACCCTAGAAATAAACGCACCCAAACATTTGAAGTTCTTTCCTAAAAAAATGTTCCGCCAAGTACATTTATTTTCAATTACATCATCCAGTGATGCAGGTCCATGAAGAATGACACCTGCCGACACAATCCACCCAGTTTCTTCCTTTGTGCTGAATGACATCTCTGGGTTCCCACCACCAAAGTAAGCAAAGGGGTGGGGTCACCTGGTGACGTCATTGTCTAAATATGGGCATGTCCATCATTTGGTCAATAGTACAAAGGTTTCCCCTAAATGGACTTTTAAGGCACTCAATTCGTATAGTGTAAGAAAAATATATAGCAGAGTATACAAAAATGTATAAAAGTACATACATTTTACTTTTAGAGGTACATTAAAAACAATTATAGCGAGACATTGATTAATCTATACAGTGCATATAAAGCGCCATGAAAAAGTATATAACAAGACCTCCTCACACCCAACGCATTTCGGTATAAATATCTATTCCTTCTTCAGGGGTGTAGAGAATTAGGAGGAGTTCATCTAAGATTAAATTAAATATATAAAATCAGTTAGACAAACCTAAAACATGTGGGATCATAGAAAATCGTAAATTTAAGGCATTAATATTGTGGCACTTACATACAATTGGTTGATAGAGTGGTTTCGTTGTTTCACATAAAAGCTTGCAATTAGAGTAGCACCAAATATTTGAGTTGGTGGGATGGCTGTCTTGGGGTAAATAATAGAGCCTCAGAGTGATATATGCAAAATGGGATGAGTGTTATTATCCTTAGGAGAGGGGGGGGTCCCTCCTGCACTCCACAGCAGCGGTACGGCCCAAGGAATATGCTGAGGCAAAGAGGGATCCCTGGGAGTAAAGAAAAAGTAAACCAAATATATATATCTCTCTAATAAAGTGTAATTAGTATATGATACAGATTAGGAAGGAGATAGAACATAGAATATAAAAGGACATATGCGGGGGATATAAGTATATATGTATAAATGTGTATGAATGTCCATTGATTATATACATACTCTGATAGTGATATCAGAAATAAAGATAAGAGTCAAAGAGTAAGCTTATAAGCAAATATAGAAAATACCCGGATGCAAAGATATTCACATACAGGTACTAGTGAATTGGTCTCAATATAGTTAAACAGTAGAATATTAGGTTAGTACGGGCAAAATAAATTAAATGGTAGGGTATTGTAAATAGCTAAATAAAGTGAAATTGGAATGTTACTTTTATAGCAGGTGAGAGTTTGAATCTACATATATAGATATTGTTAGAGGAGAGTTGGAAAGAGCAGCCGCACAACCCAAATCCAGCAAAATGATGCTTGGTTTGGGAGTGGTGTGGTCAAGATAAAGGATGGTAAATCCCGGTCAGCTGGCGCACAATGTGCGTACAGCTGATGACCGGAATGGTTGTCAGGGAAACCTACAACGCTGCCCCCTGGACTGGGTGTGCACCGCGCGGCCCCCACCGTGCATGCGCGAGCGTCTACACGTCGGAGCGGCGTCACGCACACCCAGTCCACCGACATGAAATGCCAACTCGGCAGACTGCGCATGTCCGCCAGAGTGGCAAGATGGAGGCTGTGGGCGGTGATGTACTGCATCCATCAGCCTCCAAGAGTGCCGCCCAGAGAGAGGAACTGGGCGGTTTTCCATGCCGGGCAATTCCTTCGGTCGACCACAGCCAGAGGAGGGCTAAGGGGGGGAGACACATCAGCCCTACAAGGATAGTCTAGAGAGATAGAGCATAAATAGTAGATAGTAAACCGTATTGCATGTATACAAAAGAGGAAGGGGCCATAAAAGCACTATTTGATACATTGGAAAATATGGAACAGCCAATCTTAAATAAGCAGCAGTAATGGACAAAGAAAAAGATAGGGGAGGGAACAGGGAGAAGAGTAGAGGGATTAAGTTCATATTTGGAACATGGGATGGGCTAGATCTAATTGCATGCTCTGTACACAAAATAATTATACGATACCAATCTGAACATATAGATATTGCTTGCAAGATATAAATGGGCTAGAAAAGATTTGGATAGTTCTTCTATTGAATGGTTACATAGTATGACAATGCTGGCAATATGTTATAACCTAGAATATTCATAAAGAATTTTTTTACTAATATTACATTGTTTTGCTAAATTGCAGCAGATAAAAATATTCTATAGTGATGATTGAAAAGATATGTCATCCAAACAAGAATGTGACGAACATAGACAATAACGGTATTGCATTATTAATATTACAAAGTAACAGGTCTGGAGGGGAAATTCTGTAGTAATGATTAAGGGGGTATGCTATCCGAACATACATGGATAGAGCTCTTTGCTAGAGAGGGCTAATATGGTGGGAAAATGAAGAGGAAAGGGAAGATATTTAACACATAGGGAGAAGCAGAGATTGATAGAGGGGTTTACCTTTCTATTCCCCCAGATGAAAATCCCTCAAGATATGGTTTCAAGGATATGGCTTCATTCAAACCAGGGGGCAGGGTAGCTTTCAATAAATAGATCCATCTTACTTCCATTTGTAAGAGGGTCTTGTTCCAGTCCCCCCCTCCCTTCGGTTGGGGTGCATCCTGTCAAGGATCAAAAATTTGACCCTGGGGAAGATTCCACCATGTACAGTGGACACATGGCGTCCAAGGGGGAGGTCTGGATTGCAAGTTTGCATACTGGCAATGTGTCTGTAAGCCCTCCTCCAAAACTCTAGTTTAGTTTTTCCAACGTAGAAGCAATTGCAACTACATTGGAGCATATAGACTACTCCGGGAGTTCTGCAATTGGCAAAATGTTGTGGATAAAATGTTTTGCCATTGGGGAGGGTTGGGTTTTTTGAGTTAACATGTATTTACAGTCGCCACACATGACAGGCGCCACACATGAAGATGCCTCTAAATTTGCAGTGTGATCTAGTGAATTCACTTTTATATTCGCTGCTATCAACCCAATAGATGAAGCTCTTCTGAAAGTAAAAAGGGGTTTGTCATGGTTATGCAATAGAGTTTTCTCTGTCAGCTTACCTGTCTCCATGTGTTCATCTCTGAAGACCAGCTGCCTCTCACCTGACTGGTTTTGTAACCTCTCCTCTAAGCATGGCCCCACCCCAGGCCCTATCAGGGAACCCTATATTAACCTGTGCACTGCAAGCCAGCAGTGCTGATCAACCATTGTGTGTTAGCCTCCGTGTGTACTTGCTGTGTTTCCTATGTCTGATTCCTGTTACTGACTTTGGCCTGTTCTCGACTCTCCCTGTCTGCTTGTTACCCTGACCTTTGGCGTGTTATGTTTATCCTCGTCTGCTAGTCGCCCTGACCATTGACTTACCAATTACTTCCCTGTCGTTCCAGCCTGCTGCCTCCTTCCTCTTCTCCTGTAGTCTACGGTGAGCGTGAGCTGTGAGACCCTGGGGGCCGCCACCTGGAGCCAGACTGCAGCTCAGTCCATCCTCACCACTAGAGGCCCTGGTGAACACCCGCTGGCTCTTAGACTCCGCGCCCTGGGGAATCTATGCTCTAGCTCCCACTGGGATCCATGTTAGTTATCCTGTAGACCTGCTTCCTGAACCTTCCAGGGTTCAATCCGCAGCAGTCAGTCCTAGGGTCCACTACCTTAGCGGTGCACTTCTGACTCCTACAGAGTGCATCTGTCACCTGGTCCCAGGTGACTTGACAGTTTGATCAGCCATGGACCCGGCTGATGTGCCGCTACCCGCAGATGATCCGCTGCAGGGCTTAGTTTGCAGACTTGAGACCCCGGAATCGCATCAGACCCAAGTGATGCGATTCCTTCAGGATTTGGCATCCCGTTTTGAACAGGTTCAGGCCAGGTTGCTGCACCTATCGCACCAGTCGCAGCCACACATTCATTACAACTGCCAGCTCCGGCCTGTTTCTCTGGGGACTCCAAGGCTTGCAGGGGGTTCCTTAGCCAGTGCACGATTCATTTTGAACTTCAGCCACAAAACTTCCTGTTCAATCGGGCGAAAGTAGCCTATATTATACCCCTCCTGTCCGGCGAGGCGCTAGCTTGGGCTTCCCCTCTGTGGGAACTGAATGATCCAGTGGTTTCTAGCCTGTCTGATTTCTTGAAACTTTTTCGGAATATCTTTGAGGAACCGGGTCGTGTCTCCTCATTGGCTAGCGCTCTTTTACGTCTCCGTCAAGAGTCCGCTTCTGTGGGACAGTATGCTCTTCAGTTCCGTATCCTCACAGCTGAATTGAGCTGGAATAATGAGGCCCTAGTTGCAACCTTTTTACATGGCCTCTCTGATAGAGTGAAGGATGAATTAGCAGGAAGATCCCTTCCTGCTGATCTGGACGGTGTCACCACCTTGTGTAACCAGATCGATATTCGCTTTCAGGAGAGGGCCCTGGAAAAAAGACGCCAGCACTCCCCGTTCCTTAGGCAGCTTGAGCTCCCAGTTTCTTCTCTTCGATCTGAGGAGCACCCCCTGCCCGCTGAGGAACCTATGCAGCTGGGCTGGATCAAGTTTCTCCTGAAGAACGCGCTAGGTGCAGAACTCTGGGCCTGTGCCTCTATTGTGGGGCCAAAGGTAATTTTCGTGACACTTGTTCTCTTCGTCCGGAAAAACGATCAGGGCTAATACATCTGGAAGGGGGAGTATTAGACTCTGAAGTATCACCTTCACCTTCTCGTCTTCTTCTTTCTGTGTTCCTTCATGTCGGCGATTCCTCTCGTTCGGTCTCGGCACATCTGGATTCCGGAGCCATGGATTGGGAAACTGTATCTTCCATGAGACTTACCCTTTTGCCCCTTTCAATGCCATTGGTGGTCTTGGCGATTGATCGCACTGTTCTCCCAGAGGGTCCTATCCGCTTCCAGACCCTTCCTGTTGAGATGTCGGTAGGGACACTCCACCAGGAGTGGATATCCTTCCTTGTCTTACCTAAAGCTTCATCTCCTATCATATTAGGTCTTCCTTGGTTACGGTTCCATTCTCCACACATTGACTGGACTGCTGTACGGATCCTGGCTTGGGGTTCCTCCTGTTCCTCTTCCTGCCTACTCAAGGTTACCCCAAAAGAGAAACTTCATGTTGCCACCATCCCAGTATCTTCTGCTCCACCCGCTGCATATAGCGATTTCTGGAATGTCTCCTGCAATAGTCGGGCTGAGGCACTCTCTGGGTCATGTGGCACTCTGGATGAGAAGCCCACCTGTGAACTTGAGCCGATCATTCACTCCAGTTTGCATGGTCATTTACCTTTGCCTGTTCCTGGACCCCCTTGTACGCACACCCTGGCTGGCTCGTCTACCAGTTCCACAGTCGCTACGCCCTGTGATGTGATTCTGGTGGTCGCTGCACCTGGCAATGCTGTTCAGTCAGCCTCTGCATCAGTTCAGCCTATGCCCAGTGAAGCTATCCAGCTTCACCTCTGTGACACATCACTTTCTAACCAACCTGGTCTCAGGGATCCACTGACTTCTGCCCAGTCTGATGATCCTGTGTTGGATGTCCAGCTCATCTTTAAGGGTCTGGGGGACTCTGCGCAGACTCCTGATGGTCTTCTTATGCCTTTTCCCATTCCTAAGAAGCCTTTAGCCCTCAATAAGTCCTCTCGTCCTCTCCCTACCTCGGTTTCGGTCTCTGAGGATAATCTCAAGTACGAGGTTAGTCGTAGAGGCATTCTTCAGTACCTCGTACATTGGGAAGGGTTTGGTCCTGAGGAGAGGTCTTGGATCACTGCATCTGAGATCTTTGCACCTCGTCTGTTGAGGAGGTTTCATCTGGAGTTTCCCTTTAAGCCAGGGCCCAGGCGGGGAAGGGGGAGGCCTCATAAGAGGGGGGGTACTGTCATGGTTATGCAATAGAGTTTTCTCTGTCAGCTTACCTGTCTCCATGTGTTCATCTCTAAAGACCAGCTGCCTCTCACCTGACTGGTTTTATAACCTCTCCTCTAAGCATGGCCCCACCCCAGGCCCTATCAGGGAACCCTATATTAACCTGTGCACTGCAAGCCAGCAGTGCTGATCAACCATTGTGTGTTAGCCTCCGTGTGTACTTGCTGTGTTTCCTACGTCTGATTCCTGTTACCGACTTTGGCCTGTTCTCGACTCTCCCTGTATGCTTGTTACCCTGACCTTTGGCGTGTTATGTTTATCCATGTCTGCTAGTCGCCCTGACCTTTGGCTTACCCCTTACTTCCCTGTTGTTCCAGCCTGCTGTCTCCTTCCTCTTCTCCTGTAGTCTACGGTGAGCGTGAGCTGTGAGACCTTGGGGGCCTCCGTGACCTGGAGCCAGACTGCAGCGCAGTCCATCCTCACTGCTAGAGGCTCTGGTGAACACCCGCTGGCTCTTAGACTCCGCGCCCTGGGGAATCTATGCTCTAGCTCCCACTGGGATCCATGTTAGTTATCCTGTAGACCTGCTTCCTGAACCTTCCAGGGTTCAATCCGCAGCAGTCAGTCCTAGGGTCCACTACCTTAGCGGTGCACTTCCGACTCCTACAGAGTGCATCTGTCACCTGGTCCCAGGTGACTTGACACCTATGGATGGATCTAAAGTCAACATATGCCAATATTTCTCAACAATTGTTCTGACCTGATGTTGTTCTTGATTAAATGTGGTGATGATCCTTAGTTTATTAGTGTCAGTGCGTTTGGTAGTGTGGAACAAAGTATTTCTTGGTTTCATCAGCACTTGTTTGTAGGATCTTTTTAGGGAGGCATGTGAGTAGCCCCTAGCAAGGAGTCTGTCACACAACTTGGCTGCTTCCTTGATGAAGTTTTGTTCATCAGTGCAGTTACGTTTAATTCTCAGGTATTGAGAATATGTAATAGAGTTAATTAGGGGTTGTGGATGGAAGCTAGTGGCGTGTAGTATTGTATTCCCTGCAGTGTCTTTTCTATAGAGTTTGGTGAAATGGTCCCCCTGTTTGCCTCTGTAAATTTCTATGTCTAGAAATGTTATTAAGTCTCTATCATAGGACATGGTGAAATTAAGATTAAAGACATTTTTATTCATTTTTAGGAGATATTGGTCAAGCATGTCAGGGGGCCGTCCCAAAAAATCAGAATATCATCAATATAGTGAAACCATCCCACAATGTGATCAGTGTAGATAGCCAGATTCTCATCGGCTAAGAACATTTGCTCCCACTTCCCCAGGTACAGGTTGGCATACGATGGGGCACAACATGTTCCCATTGCAACCCCCTGCACCTGGAGGTAGTGGGAGCCCTTGAAGGTGAAAACATTGTGTTTAAGAATATACTCAAGCAATGAGAGAATAAATTAATTGTAGACCGGATCAGTGGCGGTGTTTTGTTGGAGAATATGTTTAATGGCTGCCAGGCCTCTTTCATGTGGGATTAAACTGTATAGGGTTTCTACGTCTATTGTGACGAGTAGAGCTTGATCAGGAATATTGCATTCCTCTATGATTTGTAGAAGGTGGACAGTATCCCTTACGTAAGATGGTAATGAAGTTACATAGGGTCTGAGAAATTCATCTACCAGTTTACTGGCATTGTCACTAATGGAATTAATTCCCGAGATGATGGGTCTACCCGGCAGGTTAAGGGGATTCTTATGGATTTTAGGGAGTATGTAGAATGTAGGGACCTTTGGGAAATTATTTCTAATGAAATTCCATGTTTGTTTGGTAATTATGTTGTTGAGAAAGGCAGAGTCGACCAAAGCATAGAAATCTTTGTTGTACTTATCAACAATGCTAGCTCGGATCCGATGGTACCAGTCGGGGTTGTTGAGAATTTTTTTGCATATGTTCAGATAATCTTCATTATTTAGGAGAACGACGTTCCCACCCTTATCTGAAGGTTTGATGGTAATTTGCTTATTTTTAGCAAGTGAGTTTAGTGCGTCATATTCCTTTTTACTGAGATTTGAAGGGCCTTTGGTTTTTAATTTCAGTCTTTCCAAGTCATTATTTACTAGTTTTAGGAAGGCCACAGCATTGGGACTGGTACTCGGGGGTGGACATAAGTCAGACTTTTTCTTTAATATCGATTTGGATGGATTCGCTTTGGAATACGAATCTTGTTTTTCAATGGACTGTAGAATTTGAGATAAATCTATGGAATCGATCAGAATTGCTGTGTCGCTCTCCTCAAGGAGAGAGATCAGTTGATCAAGTGCCTGATTCTCTTGGAGAGTGCGATCTGTGTTTCCTTGTTGTTTATGATAGAGTTTCTTAGGAATTATGTTTCGCTCAAAAAGTTGGAGGTCTTTGTAATGTTCAAATTTATCTATATTATGGCTTGGGCAAAAATGTAATCCCTTTTTCAAAACAGATTTTTCCTCTTCATAGAGGATATGTGAGGATAAATTGATCACGTTTAGATCTATATTGGGCTGTGTTGGGATTTCTTGTTGAGGAGCTACAGTGTCAGTTGTGTGTAAGTGTTGAGATTGGGTGGAGCTGGTTTGACACCTGCTAGAATTTGATCTAAAAAAGACGGGTCATTTAGCCCTGATTCCAAGGCAGTGGGAATTTGTGTAGTGGTGGGGAGTGAAGATTCCTGTGATGATGGCTTGGATGTGGAGAATTTGGAAGATGTCTAAGGAGGTGCAGAATTATAATGAGTAGATTTAGGTGTATTTTCTAGAACTTGTTTTTTGGCTTTTTGATCTTGTGCTGAATCGCCGTGGAGCTGGCGTTTAGTGCCTGGTGTTGATTTGGGCTTTGGGCTTTGGGTGAGTTGTGAGGTTAGAGTGGGAAATTAGTTGTTTGGAGCTCACCTGTGCTCCTGCATTTTGATTATCATATAGTTATGTTTGTTCTGATTCCATTTGTAGGCTTTACCAGCCTCAAATGCGTTTTTGTCTTGCATAAGTTTTTGGCTTTTTTTGATAAGGATCTCTCTGTTAAAGATCTCCAAATGTGATTTTAATTTTTTTCTCTTTGATTGGTGTGGATTTGTGTGTTTTTAATTTTTGTAGTTGCCCACATAGTTTAATAATTTCTAAATTAAGAGTCTTGGATCTTTTAGTGTATTCGTCTATTAGGGTTTCCATGAGTTTGCGTGAGCATGTCTGAAGTATCTTTTCCCAAGTTTGTTTGAACTCATTGTCCAGGTCGTCCAGGGTAGGGAAGATCTGGACACAGAGGCCAAGTGGATTGATATTGTTGTTAATATAGTCTTAAAAGGACTTAATGTGCCAGAACATTAGAGATTTTTTCTCCAAGGTTTTGGATAATTTGTAAAAGAGGGATGAAATTTCTGACTCGATCTGTTCATTGTCACCAAATTTTTGTAGGTATCCCTGCATAAGGGAATTCCAGTGCTCACCTATGAAATTCTTTTCAATATCCATACTGCTTACTTAAATGGGCTTAAATATTAGGTTATTAAGGAAAATGGGGTGCCGACAAGCTTTACAAATTTTCTTTAAAGATACGGAGATTGTATTGTGCAAGAAAAACAAGATATTATTTAAAAAAATTAAAAGGAAAAACAAAAAACAAAAAAAACCCATATATATATCTATATATATCTATATCTATCTATCTATCTATCTATCTATCTATCTATCTATCTATCTATCTATCTATCTATCTATCTATATAGACTCTACGACTCTACACACACATAAAGTAGAGGTACAGTACGTAGATTGCCAATCATGGCGGGGAGTGGTATTTTCTACCAGATATTTGAAGATAAAAGAAGGGCAAAAGGCTAACCTATGTTTGGGGGTAGTGCCACATCCAATAATCGAGACAAAAGTACAAAGGGTTCCCCTAAATGGACTTTTAAGGCACTCAATTCGTATAGTGTAAGAAAAATATATAGCAGAGTATACAAAAATGTATAAAAGTACATACATTTTATTTGTAGAGGTACATTAAAAACAATTATAGCGAGACATTGATTAATCTATACAGTGCATATAAAGCGCCATGAAAAAGTATATAAAGAATGTAAATGTATGTAAAGAATGTATGTAAAAGAGGGATGAAATTTCTGACTCGATCTGTTCATTGTCACCAAATTTTTGTAGGTATCCCTGCATAAGGGAATTCCAGTGCTCACCTATGAAATTCTTTTCAATATCCATACTGCTTACTTTAGGGCTTAAATATTAGGTTATTAAGGAAAATGGGGTGCCGACAAGCTTTACAAATTTTCTTTAAAGATACGGAGATTGTATTGTGCAAGAAAAACAAGATATTATTTTAAAAAATCAAGGAAAAACAAAAAACAAAAAAAACCCATATATATATCTATATCTATCTATCTATCTATCTATCTATCTATCTATCTATCTATCTATCTATCTATCTATCTATCTATCTATCTATCTATCTATCTATCTATCTATCTATCTATCTATCTATCTATCTATCTATCTATCTATCTATCTATCTATCTATCTATCTATCTATCTAGATATATAAATCTATATATATCTATATAACTATATATAGATATATATATCTATATATAGATATATATATCTATATATATAGACTCTACGACTCTACACACACATAAAGTAGAGGTACAGTACGTAGATTGCCAATCATGGCGGGGAGTGGTATTTTCTACCAGATATTTGAAGATAAAAGAAGGGCAAAAGGCTAACCTATGTTTGGGGGTAGTGCCACATCCAATAATCGAGACAAAAGTACAAAGGGTTCCCCTAAATGGACTTTTAAGGCACTCAATTCGTATAGTGTAAGAAAAATATATAGCAGAGTATACAAAAATGTATAAAAGTACATACATTTTATTTGTAGAGGTACATTAAAAACAATTATAGCGAGACATTGATTAATCTATACAGTGCATATAAAGCGCCATGAAAAAGTATATAACAAGACCTGAATATATATCATAAAGGAGTAGGAAAGAGATATATATATATTCAGTTTACTTTTTCTTTACATACATTTACATTCTTTATATACTTTTTCATGGCGCTTTATATGCACTGTATAGATTAATCAGTGTCTCATTGTAATTGTTATTAATGTACCTCTATAAATAAAATTGATGTACTTTTATACATTTTTGTATACTCTGCTATATATTTTTCTTACACTATACGAATTGAGTGCCTTAAAAGTCCATTTAGGGGAACCCTTTGTACTTTTGTCTGGATTATTGGATGTGGCACTCCCCCCAAACATAGGTTTCCTTTTGCCCTTCTTTTATCTTCAAATATCTGGTAGAAAATACCGCTCCCCGCCATGATTGGCAACCTATGTACTGTACCTCTACTTTATGTGTAGAGTCTATATATATATATATTTTTTTTCCTTGATTTTTTAAAATAATATCTTGTTTTTCTTGCACAATACATTCTCCGTATCTTTAAAGAAAATTTGTAAAGCTTGTCGGCACCCCATTTTCCTTACTAACTCAATGGATATTGAGAAGAATTTCATAGGTGAGGACTGGAATTCCCTTATGCAGGGATACCTACAAAAATTTGGTGACAATGAACAGATCGAGTCAGAAATTTCATCCCTCTTTTACAAATTATCCAAAACCTTGGAGAAAAAATCTCTAATGTTCTGGCATATTAAGTCCTTTCAGGACTATATTAACAACGATATCAATCCACTTGGCCTCCGTGTCCAGATCTTCCCTACCCTGGACGACCTGGGCAATGAGTTTAAACAAACTTGGGAAAAGATACTTCAGACATGCTCACGCAAACTCATGGAAACCCTAATAGACGAATACACAAAAGATCATGATAACTTGATTTAGAAATGATTAACCAGTTACCAACCGGCCCATAGCCGAATGACGGCTGCAGGGCGGTTGGATAACTCTGGGAGGGCGTACTATGACGTCCTCCCGGAGAAACGGTCCCGCGCGCCCCCCCGGGCGCGCACACGGGAACATCCGTGTTCGGATCGCGGTAAAGGGCCAATGACAGCGGCCCTTTACCATGTGATCGCTCCGTCCAATGACAGAGCGATCACAAATGTCAACAAAGGCTGTGCTGCAGGGTCAGCACAAGTTCATCGCTCTCCTCTCCTCACACCGATGCAGCGTGAGAGGAGAGGAGAGCTTCACAGTGCCGAACAGTGAGTTTTTTATATTACCAGTGCCCAGCAGTGCCACAGCAGTGCCCCAACAGTGCCACAACAGTGCCCCAACAGTGCCACAACAGTGTCATCTGTGCCACAAGTGCCATCTGTGCCACATCTGTGCCACCTGTGCCACATCTGTGCCATCTGCCACCTCTGTGCCACCTCTGTGCCACCAGAGCCACACCAGTACCACCAGTGCCACACCAGTGCCACACCAGTGCCACACCAGTGCCACTTGTGCCAATCAGTGCCACCTGTGCCCATCAGTGCCACCTGTGCCCATCAGTGCCACCTGTGCCCTCCTGCGCCACTGCAGTACCACATCAGTGTCGCCAGTGCCGCCTGAGCCCACCAGTGCCGCCTGAGCCCACCAGTGCCACCTCTGTGCCACTACAGTGCACACCAGTGCAACCAGAGCCACACCAGTGCCACTACAGTGCACACCAGTGCCACCTGTGCCCAACCAGTGCCACCTGTGCCCAACCAGTGCCACCTGTGCCCAACCAGTGCCACCTGTGCCCATCAGTGCCACCTGTGCCCATCAGTGCCGCCTGTGCCACATCAGTGCCGCCTGTGCCACATCAGTGCCGCCAGTGTCACATCAGTACCGCCAGTGCCGCCTGTGCCCACCAGTGCCGCCTGTGCCCACCAGTGCCGCCTGTGCCCACCAGTGCCGCCTGTGCCCACCAGTGCCACCAGAGCCACCTCTGTGCCCACCAGAGCCACCTCTGTGCCCACCAGAGCAACACCAGTGCAGCCAGAGCCACACCAGTGCAGCCAGAGCCACACCAGTGCCACCTGTGCCCATCAGAGCCACCTCTGTGCCCACCAGAACCACCTCTGTGCCCACCAGAGCCACACCAGTGCAGCCAGAGCCACACCAGTGCAGCCAGAGCCACGCCAGTGCTCATCTGCGCCACATCAACCTCACCAGCTACCAGTATGGCAAAACAATTATTTACGGCCGAGGAGGCCTACCAGCGTCTCAGCATGACCGATGAGAGCAGCGGGGAGCTCTCTGAGTCTCTGTCCGATTCGGATTCGGCCTATGAACCCGTGACAAGCAGCGGGTCCGATACAGAATCAGAAGAGGAACGTGTGCCCGTGAAAAGAAGGCGTTCTGGCGTGGAGCAGCAGCCTACTACCACCTCGAGTGCAGTGCCGTCCACCTCCAGGGCAGCGCCGTCCACCTCCAGGGCAGCGCCGTCCACCTCCAGGGCAGCACCGTCCACCTCCAGGGCAGCACCGTCCACCTCCAGCGCAGCGCCGTCCACCTCCAGCGCAGTGCCGTCCACCTCCAGCGCAGTGCCGTCCACCTCCAGCGCAGTGCTGTCCACCTCAAGCGAAGAGCCACTGCAACAAAGGCCAGGCACCAGTAGGGTGTCATCTCAGCCCCAAAGGGATAGAGGCCATGCCAGCCTACCCTATGCCCTTCAAAACCCCCTGTGGCTTCCCCCTAATTCCGGAGCAGCAAATATCCCCCCTTTTACCGCCCAGCCTGGTGTCCAGGTGAACACCGATAATTTTGTCATGCTCGATTTTTTTTATTTGATTTTCACGGAAGACTTTCTATCATCCATTGTGGCCCAGTGCAACCTTTACGCACAGCAGTACATCGTAAGCAACCCTGGCTCTAGTTATGCCCGTCCCTTTGAGTGGAGAGAGCTTACCATAGCAGAATTTAAAATTTTCTTAGGCCTAACTTTTACAATGGGTCTCACAAAAAAAAACAAATGTACTCATATTGGTCAACTAACCCCGTCCACCACATGCCACTCTTCTCTTCAAAAATGCCAAGATCAAGATACCTTATGATTTTGCGCTTCCTTCACTATAATGACAACACCCAGTGCCCTCCCCGAAATGACCCAGCATTTGACAAATTATTCAAACTTCGGCCACTTCTAAATTATTTCTCAGAAAAATTTCCCCAGCTATATACCCCCGACCAGAATATTTCTGTTGATGAGTCCCTTGTAAAATTTACAGGCAGGCTTGGCATCAAACAGTTTATCCCCAGCAAAAGGGCCCGATATGGGGTTAAAATGTATAAACTTTGCGACCGAGCCACGGGGTACATTTACGCCTTCCGGGTGTACGAAGGGAAGGACACCCAACTGCATCCCCCTAAATGTCCAGAATATATTGGAACCAGCGGCAAAGTTGTCTGGGAGCTCGTTTATCCACTGCTTGGAAAGGGGTACCACCTTTATGTGGATAATTTTTATACTAGCTTGCCCCTCTTCCGCAATCTTCACCGGAGGGACACCCCAGCATGTGGTACTGTAAGAACCAATAGAAAAGGCTTCCCGCAAAAATTGGTCAATGAAAGGCTACGCCGAGGGGATACGGTGGCTTTGCGGAACCAGGAGCTATTGGATGTCAAGTGGAGGGACAGACGAAACGTCCACATGCTGACGACAATCCACAATGACACCTACGTGGAAGTCCCAAGAAGAAACGGCCCAGTCCAGAAACCTGCTTGTATTTATGATTACAATTTATTTATGGGGGGAGTGGACTTTAACGATCAGATGATTGAACCCTACCTTCCCACAAGAAAATCCCGTCACTGGTATAAAAAAGTGTCCATTTATTTTTTCAGTTTGGCCATGTACAACACTTACGTAATTTACCAAGAATCTACTGAGACCCCCGTATCCTATCTGCAATACCAGGAACAAGTAATCTCCTCCCTTTTGTACCCTGAAAGCCCACCAGAAAATATTCGCTCTGATTCCGTGAGCAGACTCCACGAACGCCACTTTCCTGAAAAAATCCCCCCCCGTGAAACAGGCCACAGACGTCAGAAAAAATGCCGGGTGTGCTCCAGAAGAGGAATTAGAAGAGACACCACATATTATTGTCCCGATTGTCCTTCCCAACCAGGCCTCTGTATAAGCGAATGTTTCCGCCATTACCATACTTCTCTACAATATTAGGGAAGTATGGTAAACGTAATTCTCATTTCCTGTAATTTTCCTCCACACCCCTTATGCCACTGCACTGAACCCGATTTACCTCTGCCTTCTCCGGAATCGACCCTGGCCTGTTATACGACCAAGCTTCTGCCTAACACTAAAACTGTACCTACCTCTGCCTTCTCCGGAACTGACCCTGGCCTGTTATACGACCAAGCTTATGCCTAACGCTGATTTGTACCTACCTCTGCCTGCTCTGGAACTGACCCTGGACTGTTTGACCACGTTTTTTGCCTGCCTCTTGGACTGATCATTTACCCTGCTATGCTAGTGGGAACACAGGGGTCTCACATATGTGAGGGGCTCCAGAAATGTTTTTCTGGATGAAGAAATCTAACTTTTTAGTTTTCTCATTCCCAGATTTAGGGTCTGGAGACTCGGAGGCTTCAAAGAGATTTGGGTGGGAGAAGCCTCTACCCCTGTCCCCATTCTTTCCTGGTCTGCTACTTGGACCATGTTCCTGCTTACTACCAGGACCAATATTTTGGCACTGCTGGCAATGTCTCTACGTGCACTGACCCTGGACTGTACAAGGACATTATCCCTGCCTGTACTATGGACAATATTCCTGCCCGCTGCCTGGACAATTCCATTCACTGTGGATGACCACGTCCCTGCCTGCTGCCTGGATCAGGGCTCTCCTCCTGTGGACAACTGCACTACTAAAACTACAGGTAATCTTTTGTTTACCCTTTGCTCAGCAGAATGTATTTTAGGGTGTAATTCATGGTATGTTCATGCTATGTGTTAGAAATATGAAGGGCCTTCAAAAATGTAATAGACTGTAAGGAAATTAGATGTGTAATTTATGCTTCTAGAACGCCTGAATGTGCTACTTCAATGTTGGGCCTCTGTATGTGGCCAGGTTGTGTAAAAGTCTCACACATTTGGTATCGCCATACTCGGAAGGAGTAGCAGAATATATTTTGGGGTGTCATTTTTGCTATGTACATGCTATGTGTCGAAAATAACTTAGAAATGGACAACTTTGTGTAAAAAAAAATGCGTTTTCATTTTTTTTCCACATTTTCCACAAACTTCTGGAAAAAAATGAACCATTCAAAAGACTTATTATGCCTCATAGATTATATGTTGGGGTGTTTTCTTTCCAAAATGGGGTCACTTTGTGGGCGTTTCCATTGTCCTGGTGCTCCAGGGCCTTCAAAAGTGTAATAGGTGGTTGAGAGATTAGATGTGTAATTTATGCTCCTAGAACGCCTAAATGTGCTACTTCAATGTTGCGCCTCTGTATGTGGCCAGGTTGTGTAAAAGTCTCACACATGTGGTATCGCCATACTCGGAAGGAGTAGCAGAATATATTTTGGGGTGTCATTTTTGCTATGTACATGCTATGTGTCGGAAATATCTTAGAAATGGACAACTTTGTGTAAAAAAAATGCGTTTTCATTTTTTTCCCACATTTTCCAAAAACTTGTGGAAAAAAATGAACCATTCAAAAGACTCATTATGCCTCATAGATTATACGTTGGGGTGTTTTCTTTCCAAAATGAGGTCACTTTGTGGGCGTTTCCATTGTCCTGGTGCTCCAGGGCCTTCAAAAGTGTAATAGGTGGTTGAGAGATTAGATGTGTAATTTATGCTCCTAGAACGCCTGAATGTGCTACTTCAATGTTGTGCCTCTGTATGTGGCCAGGTTGTGTAAAAGTCTCACACATGTGGTATCGCCATACTCGGAAGGAGTAGCAGAATATATTTTGAGGTGTCATTTTTGCTATGTACATGCTATGTGTCGGAAATATCTTAGAAATGGACAACTTTGTGTAAAAAAAAATGCGTTTTCATTTTTTTTCCACATTTTCCACAAACTTCTGGAAAAAAATGAATCATTCAAAAGACTCATTATGCCTCATAGATTATACGTTGGGGTGTTTGCTTTCCAAAATGGGGTCACTTTGTGGGCGTTTCCATTGTTCTGGTGCTCCAGAGCCTTCAAAAGTGTAATAGGTGGTTGAGAGATTAGATGTGTAATTTATGCTCCTAGAACGCCTGAATGTGCTACTTCAATGTTGCGCCTCTTTATGTGGCCAGGTTGTGTAAAAGTCTCACACATGTGGTATCCCCATACTCAGGAGGAGTAGCAGAATATATTTTGGGGTGTCATTTGTGTAATTTACATGCCATGTGAGAGAAATAACCTGTTGTGATGACAATTTGGTGTGAAAAAAAATAAAAATAAAAAAAATCTTCATTTTGCAAAGAATTGTGGGAAAAAATAACAACTTCAAAAAACTCACCATGCCTCTTACTAAATACCTTGGAATGTCTACTTTCCAAAAAGGGGTCATTTTGTGGGTATTTGTACTTTCCTGGCTTGTTAGGGTCTCAAGAAATGAGATAGGCCTCAGTACATCAGGTGTGATCAGATGTGATCAATTTTCAGTGATTGGCACCATAGCTTGTAGACTCTATAACTTTCACACAGACTAAATAATATCCACTAATTTGGGTTATTTTTACCAAAGATATGTAGCAGTATAAATTTTGGCCCAAATTTATGAAGAAAAATTACTTATTTGCAAAATTTTATAATACAAATGAAGAAAAATGCATTTTTTTACAAAATTTTCGGTCTTTTTTCATTTATAGCACAGAAAATAAAAAACCCAGAGGTGATCAAATACCACCAAAAGAAAGCTCTATTTGTGTGAAAAAAAGGACGAAAATTTCATATGGGTACAGTGTTGCATGACTGAGTAATTGTCATTCAAAATGTGAGAGCACCAAAAGCTGAAAATTGGTCTGGTTATTAAGGGGGTTTAAGTGCCCAGTGGTCAAGTGGTTAAACTATGTGGGCAACTACAAAAATTTAAAACACACAAATCCACACCAATCAAAGAAAAAAAATTAAAATCACATTTGGAGATCTTTAACAGAGAGATCCTCATCAAAAAAATCCAAAAACGTATGCGAGACAAAAATGCATTTGAGGCTGGTAAAGCCTACATATGGAATCAGAACAAACATAACTATAGGGATAATCAAAATGCAGGAGCATAGGTGAGCTCCAAACAACTCATTCCCCACTCTAACCTCACAACTCACCCAAAGCCCAAATCAACATCGGGCACTAAATGCCAGTTCCACGGCGATTCAGCACAAGATCAAAAAGCCAAAAAACAAGTTCTAGAAAATACACCTAAATCTACTCACTATAATTTTGCACCTCCTAAGACATCTTCCATTTTCTCCACATCCAAGCCATCATCACAGGAAACTTCACTCCCCACCACTACACAAATTCCCACTCCCTTGGAATCAGGGCTAAATGATCCGTCTTTTTTAGATCAAATTCTAGCAGGTGTCAAACCAGCTCCACCCAATCTCAACACTTACACACAACTGACACTTTAGCTCCTCAACAAGAAATCCCAGCAGAGCCCAATATAGATCTAAACGTGATCAATTTATCCTCACATATCCTCTCTGAAGAGGAAAAATCAGTTTTGAAAAAGGGATTACATTTTTGTCCAAGCCATAATTTAGATAAATTTGAACTTTACAAAGACCTCCAACTTTTTGTCTGAAAAATAATTCTTAAGACACTCTATCATAAACAACAAGGAAACACAGATCGGACTCTCCAAGAGAATCAGGCACTCGATCAACTGATCTCTCTCCTTGAGGAGAGCGACACAGCAGTTCTGATCGATTCCATAGATTTATCTCAAATTCTACAGTCCATTGAAAAACAAGATTCGTATTCCAAAGCGAATCCATCCAAATCGATATTAAAGAAAAAGTCTGACTTATGTCCACCCCCGAGTACCAGTCCCAATGCTGTGGCCTTCCTAAAACTAGTAAATAATGACTTGGAAAGACTGAAATTAAAAACCAAAGGCTCTTCAAATCTCAGTAAAAAGGAATATGACGCACTAAACTCACTTGCTAAAAATAAGCAAATTACCATCAAACCTTCAGATAAGGGTGGGAACGTCGTTCTCCTAAATAATGAAGATTATCTAAACACATGCAAAAAAATTCTCAACAACCCCGACTGGTACCGTCGGATCCCAGCTAGCATTGTTGATAAGTACAACAAAGATTTCTATGCTTTGGTCGACTCTGCCTTTCTCAACAATATAATTACCAAACAAACATGGAATTTCATTAGAAATAATTTCCTAAAGGTCCCTACGTTCTACATATTCCCTAAAATCTATAAGAATCCCCTTAACCCGCCGGGTAGACCCATCATCTTGGGAATTAATTCCATTAGTGACAATGCCAGTAAACTGGTTGACAAATTTCTCAGACCCTATGTAACTTCATTACCATCTTACGTAAGGGATACTGTCCACCTTCTACAAATCATAGAGGAATGCAATATTCCTGATCAAGCTTTACTCGTCACAATAGATGTAGAAACCCTATACAGTTCAATCCCACATGAAAGAGGCCTGGCAGCCATTAAACATATTCTCCAACAAAACACAGCCACTGATCCGGTCTACAATGAATTTATTCTCTCATTGCTTGAGTATATTCTTAAACACAATGTTTTCACCTTTAAGGGCTCCCACTACCTCCAGGTGCAGGGGGTTGCGATGAGGACATGTTGTGCCCCATCGTATGCCAACCTGTACCTGGGGGAGTGGGAGCAAATGTTCTTAGCCGATGAGAATCTGGCTATCTACACTGTTCACATTGTGGGATGGTTTCGCTATATTGATGATATTCTGATTTTTTGGGATGGCCCCTCTGACATGCTTGACCAATGTCTCCTAAGAATGAATAAAAATGACTTTAATCTTAATTTCACCATGTCCTTTTATAGAGACTTAATAACATTTCTAGACATAGAAATTTACAGAGCCAAACAGGGGGACCTTTGCACCAAACTCTTTAGAAAAGACACTGCAGGGAATACAATACTACACGCCACTAGCTTCCATCCACAACCCCTAATTAACTCTATTACATATTCTCAATACCTGAGAATTAAACGTAACTGCACTGATGAACAAAACTTCGTCAAGGAAGCAGCCAAGTTGCGTGACAGACTCCTTGATAGGGGCTACTCACACGCCTCCCTAAAAAGATCCTACAAACAAGTGCTGATGAAACCAAGAAATACTTTGTTCCACACTACCAAACGCACTGACACTAATAAACTAAGGATCATCACCACATTTAATCAACAACATCAGGTCAGAACAATTGTTGAGAAACATTGGCATATGTTGACTTTAGATCCATCCATAGGACATTTTGTCCCAGACAAACCCCTTTTTACTTTCAGAAGAGCTTCATCTATAGGTGACAGGGTTGTTAGCAGTGAATTTAAAAGTGAATCCACTAGATCACACTGCAAATTTAGAGGCACCTTCATGTGTGGCACCTGTTACTACTGTAAATACATGTTAACTCAAAAAAAAACCCTTCCCCAAAGGCAAAACATTTTATCCAAAACATTTTGCCAATTGCAGAACTCCTGGAGTAGTCTATATGTTCCAATGTAGTTGCAATTGCTTCTAGGTTGGAAAAACTAAACTAGAGTTTTGGAGGAGGGCTTACAGACACATTGCCAGTATGCAAACTTGCAATCCAGACCTCGCCCTTGGACGCCATGTGTCTACTGTACATGGCGGAATCTTCCCCAGGGTCAAATTTTTGATCCTTGACAGGATACACCCCAACCCAAGACCCTCTTACAAATGGAAGTAGGATGGATCTATTTATTGAAAGCTACCCTATCCCCTGGTTTGAATGAAGCCATATCCTTCAAAGCATATCTTGAGGGATTTTTTTTTTCTGGGGGAATGGAACGGTAAACCCCTCTATCAGTCTCTGCTTCTCCCTATGTGTTAATTATCTCCCCTTCATTTTCCCACCATATTAGCCCTCTCTAGCAAAGAGCTCTATCCATGTATGTTCGGATAGCATGCCCCCTTAATCATTACTACAGAATTTCCCCTCCAGACCTGTTACTTTGTAATATTAATAATGCAATACTGTTATTGTCTATGTTCGTCACATTCTTGTTTGGATGACATATCTTTTCAATCATCACTATAGAATATTTTCATCTGCTGCAATTTAGCAAAACTATGTAGTATTAGTAAAAAATTCTTTATGACTATTCTAGGTTATAACATATTGCCAGCATTGTCATACTATGTAACCATTCAATAGAAGAACTATCCAAATCTTTTCTAGCCCATTTATATCTTGCAAGCAATATCTATATGTTCAGATTGGTATCGTATAATTATTTTGTGTACAGGGCAGGCAAATAAATCTAGCCCAATTTTTCCCATGGTCCAAATATGAACTTAATCCCTCTACTCTTCTCCCTGTTCCCTCCCCTATCTTTTTCTTTGTCCATTACTGCTGCTTATTTAAGATTGGCTGTTCCATATTTTCCAATGTATCAAATAGTGCTTTTATGGCCCCTTCCTCTTTTGTATACATGCAATACGGTTTACTATCTACTATTTGTGCTCTATCTCTCTAGACTATCCTTGTAGGGCTGATGTGTCTCCCCCCCTTAGCCCTCCTCTGGCTGCGGTCGACCGCACGGAAAGCCGCCCAGTTCTTCTCTCTGGGCGGCGCCCTTGGAGGCTGATGGACGCAGTACATCACCGCCCACAGCCTCCATCTTGCCACTCTGGCGGACATGCGCAGTCTGCTGAGTCGGCATTTCGTGTTGGTGGACTGGGTGTGTGTGATGCCGCTCCGACGTGCAGACACTCGTGCATGCGTGGTGGGGGCCGCGCCACGCACACCCACACCCAGCTACCCAGTTGTAGCTTTCCCTGACAACCATCCCGGTCATCAGCTGTATGCACTTTGTGCGCCAGCTGACCGGGATTTACCATCCTTTAAATATCTTGACCACACCACTCCCAAACCAAGCATCATTTTGCTGGATTTTGGCCGTGCTGCTGGTCTTTCCAACTCTCCTCTAACAAAGGTACTGATTGTTTGTCCATTCACTGCTAATCTCTATATTCAGCATTAGTCCATACTGAGACGAAGCAATGCTCTATCTAGTCTTACTGATAACAGACACAGAGCCTCATTATAATATACTCCCTTATCTATGTCTATACAGATTTATACATTCTCTCATCTCCTTTCTATCTATATATGTAGATTCAAACTCTCACCTGCTATAAAAGTAACATTCCAATTTCATTTTATTTAGCTATTTACAATACCCTACCATTGAATTTATTTTGCCCGTACTAACCTAATATTCTACTGTTTAACTATATTGAGACCAGTTCACTAGTACCTGTATGTGAATATCTTTGCATCCGGGTATTTTCTCCATTTGCTTATAAGCTTACTCTTTGACTCTTGCCTTTATTTCTGATATCACTATCAGAGTATGTATATAATCAATGGGCATTCACACACATTTATACATATATACTTATATCCCCCGCATATGTCATTTTATATTCTATGTTCTATCTCATTCCTACTCCTTTATCATATACTAATTACACTCTATTAAAGAGATATATATATTCAGTTTACTTTTTCTTTACTCCCAGGGATCCCTTTTTGCCTCAGCATATTCCTTGGGCCGTACCGCTGCTGTGGAGTGCAGGAGGGACCTCCCCCTCTCCGAAGGATACTAACACTCATCCCTTTTTGCATATATCACTCTGAGGCTCTATTATTTACCCCAAGACAGCCATCCCACCAACTCAAATATTTGGTGCTACTCTAATTGCAAGCTTTTATGTGAATCAACGAAACATTGTTAAACCATTCTATCAACCAATTGTATGTAAGTGCCACAATATTAATGCCTTAAATTTACAATTTTCTATGATCCCACATGTTTTAGGTTTGTCTAACTGATTTTATAGATTTAATTTCATCTTAGATGAACTCCTCCTAATTCTCTACACCCCTGAAGAAGGAAAAGATATACATACCGAAACGCGTTGGGTCTTTGAGGAGGTCTTGTTATATACTTTTTCATGGCACATTATATGCACTGTATAGATTAATCAATGTCTCGCTATAATTGTTTTTAATGTACCTCTACAAATAAAATTTATGTACTTTTATACATTTTTGTAAACTTTTGTCTCGATTATTGGATGTGGCACTCCCCCCAAACATAGGTTAGCCTTTTGCCCTTCTTTTATCACCATTTGGTCAATGGTGTCACCGGGTGATCCCCACTCCTTTGTTTACTTTAAAAGCAGTGACCTGGAGATGTCATTCAGATTAACTCCACCCTTTGTTTAATGGCAGGGATCATCTGAATGACATCTCTGGGTCCCCACTGCTAAGTAAACAAAGCTGTGGGGGTTACTCCAGGTGAAGTCATTGACCATTGCTCCTTATTTTTTCCCTTTTATTTTATTGCTATGGGCTATAGCACTTTGCATAAAATGACTGCTATATTTCTGGAAGTAAAAATATGGGAAAATGTATACAGCAATACTAAACAGAATGAAGAAAGCTCAGCAAGGACAGTAGACAGACATCCCCAGGTATGCCGCCATGTTATATAAGGGATGGAAGAGTGATAGTTTCAGAAACATCTTGCTGCTGTGCTGAGGATGGGGGCAGCAGTATTTTCCAGGACTTTATTGAGTCATGAGAGATATTTTTGTAGAGTCACTACACTGTTTGGACAGATATTTGTTCCAGGGAATGCTTTCTAGGATAGAAAGAAGTGATATTTCTAAAGACAATAAAATACTGATTCATGCACATGTAGAGTTTTATTTCCAGTGACAGTATTTCACAAAAGTGAGTACACCCCTCAGATTTTTGTAAATATTTTATTATACCTTTTCATGTGACAACACTGAAGAAATTGCACTTTGCTACAATGTAAAGTAGTGAGTGTACAGCTTGTATAACAGTGTAACTTAGCTGTCCCCTCAAAATAACTCAACACACAGCCATTCATGTCTAAACCACTAGCAACAAAAGTGAGTGCACTCCTAAGTAAAAAAGTCCAAATTGGGCCCAATTAGCCATTTTCCCTCCCCGATGTCATGTGACTCGTTAGTGTTACAAGGTCTCAGGTGTGAATGGGGAGCAGGTGTGTTAAATTTGGTGTTATCGCTCTCACTCTCTCATACTGGTCATTCAAAGTTCAACATGGCACCTCATGGCAAAGAAGTCTCAGAGGATCTGAAAAAAAGAACTGTTGCTCTACATAAAGATGGCCTAGGCTATAAGAAGATCTCAGGACCCTGAAACTAAGCTGCAGCACGGTGGCCAAGACCATACAGTGGTTTAACAGGACAGGTTCCACTCAGAACAGGCCTCGCCATGGTCGACCAAAGAAGTTGAGTGCACATGCTCAGCGTCATATCCAGAGGTTGTCTTTGTAAAATAGATGTATCAGTGCTGCCAGCATTGCTACAGAGGTTGAACGGGTGGGGAGTCACCCTGTCAGTGCTCAGACCATATGTCGCACACTGCATCAAATTGGTCTGCATGGCTGTCGTCCCAGAAGGAAGCTTCCTCTAAAGATAATGCACAGGAAAGCCCACAAACAGTTTGCTAGAGACAAGCAGACTAAGGACATGGAGTACTGGAACCATGTCCTGTGGTCTGATGAGGCTAAGATAAACTTATTTGGTTCAGATGGTGTCAAGCATGTGTGGCGGCAACCAGGTGAGGAGTACAAAGACAAGTGTGTCTTGTCTACAGTCAAGCATGGTGGTGGGAGTGTCATGGTCTGGGGCTGCATGAGTGCTGTCGGCACTGGGGAGCTACAGTTCATTGAGGGAACCATGAATGCCAACATGTACTGTCACATACTGAAGCAGAGAATGATCCCCTCCCTTCGGAGAATGGGCCACAGGGCAGTATTCGAACGTGATAACGACCCCAAACACACCTCCAAGACGACCACTGCCTTGCTAAAGAAGCGGAGGGTAAAGGTGATGGACTGGCCAAGCATGTCTCCAGACCTAAACCCTATTGAGCATCTGTGGGGCATCCTGAAACGGAAAGTGGAGGAGCGCAAGGTCTCTAACATCCACCAGCTCTGTGATGTCCTCATGGAGGAGTGGAAGAGGACTCCAGTGGCAACCTGTGAAGCTCTGGTGAACTTAATGCCCAAGAGGGTTAAGACAGTGCTGGAAAATAATGATGGCCACACAAAATATTGACACTCTGGGCACAATTTGGACATTTTCACTTAGGGGTGTACTCACTTTTTTTGTCAGCGGTTTAGACATTAATGGCTGTGTTGAGTTATTTTGAGGGGACAGCACATTTACACTGTTATTCAAGCTGTACACTCACTACTTAACATTGTAGCAAAGTGTCATTTATTCAGTGTTCTCACATGAAAAGACATAGTAAAATATTTAAAAAATGTCAGGGGTATACTCACTTTTGTGAGATACTGTATTACTATTTCCTGCAAAGGTTGGCATCACACATTTTCAGAGATTCTGTGGTGCTGAGCTTGGGCCTGGGAAGGATGGCCTTGGTTTTGTAGGAAACACTGAGTTGGGGACCCAGAAATTGCTGATTTGTGACTGGAGGACATTTGAAGGCATACTACATTGTTCAATGGGAATATTACCGAAAAATGTACAAAATATATGGATGTTTTTTACAAGCACATTTAATTTCCCTGCCTCACGCCTTCAAAAAATTAGCACGCTTCAATTAGTATATTTTAAAGTGTAAGTAAACCCCTCTATCATTTTCAGCCAAGGAAGCTGCCATTTTTGCCTCTGTTTAATCTACAACTGCCATGATGCTGCACATGTGATCAGTTATGACACCAGCCATTGGATGGCTTGATAGTTTGGTTGAGAGCACAACCAATGGGAGTGTTACATTTCCGTCATGTGCCGGAAATGAAACTGGTAAATGGATGGGTTTACTTCCGCTTTAAAGGTCTACACATAGGTGGCTGTATCTCTTTATTATTATTACATATATATATATTTTTTTAATCTGCATTATTTATTAAAGCTTTCAAACATTACAGCTGATCAACAAGACAAATCGCATTATCTGCAGATTATACACGTTACTACTTTACAATACCTCTCTCTAATTTTAGATAATCTCCAGGATACCAATTTAACATTCCTAACAAAACAAACAAATGAACAATTCAAACAACAAACAGACAACACTCAAAAAAGAAAGAAAAAACGAAACAAAAAAAAAAGTATTGTAGCATTTACCTCAGAACACCATTCCTCGAATACTGGTCTATTAGAAGACATCCATTTTCTAGCATTTATTTTACGAGCTATGAATAGTAATCTGCCAATTGGTATTAACTTGTCCCATGAATATAGCTCTTCGTTAACATAGCCCAGTAGACAAGTCTTTGGTTCCATTTCTATATTGGTATTGCAAGCGTCAATAATTGTGGACACCACCTCTCGCCAATATCTAACCAGCTTGGGGCAGTTCCACAACATATGGATCAAATCAGCCGGGGCCTGCTCATCCAGGGTTTCCCTCCTGCTTGCTGTGGGGGCACTCAACAGGAGGAAGGGTACAGGAGCTCCAGCCAGGGAACCGAGAAGAGGAGGATCTGGGGCTGCCCTGTGCAAAACCACTGCACAGAGCAGGTAAGTATAACATGTTTGTTATTTTAGTTTAAAAAAAAACCGAGACTTTACAACCACTTTAACAGGAGCTGGTATACTGTTTTTGCCAGGACAGTTGGTTGTCTCCAGCTTGGTAGTGCTTAGTTTATATTTACTAAGTGCTATATGAGCTTTAAAATCAAAATGCAATTCAATGCAGCTTACCAATTGTAGATGTGGTGGCGACATTCATTTTCTTTTTTTAGACTTTTTTTCATCTGTTTTCGCCTGGTGTTCTGGCTAGTAACACACCTCCTGTATTACAGTGCCTATGCTCTGGATGAAGGAGCAACAGAGACATCTTCGGACAACAGCATTGTCAGTCTGGGGGAGGATTGTTTTGGATGCACTAGCAAATATAGATACACTAACTAATTGATGCCAAACTCCAGCTAACACTTTTGAAGCAGTTACAGAGACTGTTGTATTTATTTTGAGATTAAGGTTTTACATATACAGATAAATAAAAACTGATCATTGTACGCACCCCCTGTCAGTGTTAAATAAAGAGACGGGGGTTTTGGACTTTAAATGAGGTAAGTATTCGTGGCTGAAAGATAAGTCAATGAGAGCAATATAAGCAATATAGCACAACCATAATATGGTATAAGACAATTATCCTTATGTATAAAAAACACCTAAAATACACAATGCTATTGTAAACGAATGCCCCATACACACGATCGGATTTTCCGACAACAAATGTTGGATGTGAGCTTGTTGGCTGAAAGTCCGACCATGTGTATGCTCCATCGAACATTTGTTGTGGGCTCTCCACCAACAAATGTTGGCTAGCAGGTTCTCAAATTTTTCGTCAACAAAACTTTGTTGTCAGACTTTCTGATCGTGTGTACACAAGTCTGTCGCACAAAAGTTCACGCATGCGCGGAATCAAGTACGGGCCGGAAGCGCTCTGCCTTGTAAAACTAGCGTTGGTAATGGAGATATCACGTACGTCTTGTACGTCACTACGTTCGTAATTGTTGGCCAACAGTTCTGTGACCGTGTGTATGCAAGACAAGTTGGAGCCGACATCCTTCGAGCAAAAATCCACAGTTTTGTTGTCGGAAAGTCCAATCGTGTGTACGGGGCATAAATATGTTTGAGACAAGTGCATCCATCCAATTGGACTGACGCGTTTCATGGATATTACCGCTCTCCAGGGGCATGTGCACTAAAATCTACAAAACATATATATATACAGTATATATGCGTAAACCAGTGTGAACCAGTGTTGTACCCATATATTGGGGAAAATGTATACATAAGGGAAAGGGAGAGAGTCACTATTAAGTACTTACATGGAAGTAAAGTGTGGTGCATGTGAGAACCAGGATACTGGGGGCTGCTGGAGATGTCTGTCCCGGGAACTGAGGTAGGGACCCGCAAAAGAAAAACCAAGCATACAACATGATCCCCAAGAAGAAAAGAAACAAGTATTTGGACAGCGGTATGTGTGGGCTCCATTTCTAGGAATAAAATAAATTAGGTATACTAAAAATATATAATATAATGTTATAGGATATTAAGGGGAAAAACAGAACTCAAACCAAATAAAAGCAGAATTGTGGGTAGAGTGTGAAATCATGTGTGGTCTGTAACATGTGATCAATAAGTCCACTTACCTTTGCATGTAACATGTATTGTCTCATGCTTTTCAATAAAAACATGTTTTTTAACATTGACTCATCTTTCATCCGTGAATACTTACCTCATTTAAAGTCCCAACCCCCCCCCCCTCTTTTTGTACACAGCTATAGGGATGGAGACATGTAATCCCACATGTCTAATTTAAAGTCCCAAATTTTCCCCATATATATATATCAGTGGTAAATTGTTTATTTCCACCCTCTAACCGCTACATCTGCAGGTCAGCATGTTCTGTTGAAAAACAATAGACTTACTGGCTAAATCATCAGGGGGAAATAAAAGGAAGGAAGGAAGGCAGGTTAGCTAAAAAACAAAAAAAACAAAACAAATGCAGCTTAAGAATTGGTAAGCTGCAATTTACTGTTTTCTTTTGGGTTTAATGACACTAAGCTCAAGTTAATACACACACTTAAGTAATTCTGATTTTAATCATCATCCATTTCTCCTTCTCCTGCCTGCCTGCCTGTCCTATTCAGGTCCTATGGAAATTTAGTCAGAGAGTTGGAAGGCAAACAACTTATGTTGAGCTTTTGGTTTAGAAAACCATTGTAAATTTCCTGCCAAACCATAGCTAAGCTACAGTATATTAGACACAAACAATACCATATTGGAGTTGAACTAACATTAGTTTACTAGGATCTGTGCCTAATAAATAGGTGGTCATTTCTTAAAACCATCTTATTTCCCAAATCAATTAGTTCATTATAAAAAATATCTCGCCCCATTGTGTATGAAGCATAGTGGACTTTACTCCAGGGAAAAAAACTATAGGAAATTCATAGAAAAAACATATACAGTATTAGCAGCAGTCTATTTTTTGCCTAGATCCTTCTGTTTAAAATATCTAAAAGCAGAGAAATGTTAAGGGAATGACAAGTACACATATGAGTCTACAAACAATCCACTTGAGCCCTACAAGGATAGATTAGCTGCACACCAAACAGTGCTCATCTTGTTAATAAGTGATGATAAAGACCCATTTATTTGACTGCTTAATCTCACTGTAAATAATAATTAAATGCACTTCACTCTTTTTGTAATGGAAGATAATCTGTCACTTGCCACTGGAATTTAAAACTGCTTTGCAACAAGAATACATTGTTTGTGTTTAAACATTTTTTCTCAGCTTTCATTTCGTGTAGTATTTTTTTTTTTTATTGATCTCAATATTCTGTATGTGATATGGTAAATAATATTATATTCAACTTGAATATAGTTATAATATTTTCACTCTTTGTTGGAATGGGTTAAGATAGTGTGAAGCAACAAATTTATAAATAAATTGAAAAAATATACTGAATTGAAAGGGCAGATGAAAAACACAATTTTTTTTAATGCCTTAGTACATTTGTTTAAGCACTTTTTTGTGTTTCATATACACATTTTTTGATCATTCATTATGCAAAGTAAGGAAGAAACATTTAAAGCTGGTATTTTTGACGGGCTTTATGTATTAAAAACATAGGAAAAATGGAAATCCCCCCTGAATGGGAATTTAAATGGCAACAACACCACCAAAGTTATGTAAAACCAATATTTATTCAAACATATAAAATGCGATCACTCACACATGTGGTGATCTATAAAAACATAGAGCAAGAGCAAATGTCATGGTCATTGCAAACATTACAAAATTGCATATTGTACATATATTATCCAATCTCTAGTAATCCGAGAACAATCTTCGGTACCTGACACATTTCAGGTTCAAACCCTTCGTCAGGAGTATTTATAAAGGAGAATCTACGTTCAGAAACGTATCAACATAAGAGGAATTGTGCAATGCTCGAATATGCAACTGTTCAAACAGAGACTAAATAGTCACTGCAGCAGGTGGCATAATTGGAGATTCAGGGCGGCACCCAAACTCAACCAAGATGCCCCACTTAGGTCCCCAAAATGGAAGGTCACAAGCATGGACGCGTGAACAGGTAACAAGAAACAATCACAAAAGGAGGAATATCACGATATAGGCCAAACCAGCCCCTCCCTGGTTCTTTGATGGAGAGCATGGTAAGTACACAGTCTTCGGTCCTCACCCCGTTAGATATTTGTCCTGTCAGCACGCTGTCCTCCCTGGCTGTGCTTGCTTATTAACCACTTCAGCCCCGGAAGATTAGGCTGCTCAATGACCAGAGCACTTTTTACAATTTGGCACTGCTCTGCTTTAACTGGTAATTGCGTGGTCATGCAATGTTGTACCCAAACAAAATTTATGTCCTTTTTTTCCCCACAAATAGAGCTATCTTTTGATGGTATTTGATTGCCTCTGCGATTTTTATTTTTTGCGATATAAACAGAAAAAGACCAAAAATTTTGAAAAAAAATTATATTTTCTACTTTTTGTTAGAAGAAAAATCCAATAAACTCAATTTTAGTGATACATTTAGGCCAAAATGTATTCAGCCACATGTCTTTGGTAAAAAAATTACAATAAGCGTATATTTATTGGTTTGCACAAAAGTTATAGCGTCTACAAACTTTGGTACATAGTACACCCCAAGGAAATTGCTGAGAGGCTTGTTGAGCCCATTGAAAATTTTATTTTTTTGTCACAAGTGATTGAAAAATGACAAAAAAAAAAATACACAAAGTTGTCACTAAATGATATATTACTCACACATGCCATGGTTATATGTGGAATTACACCCCACAATACATTTTACTGCTTCTCCTGAGTATAGGGATACCACATGTGTGAGACTTTTTGGGAGCCTAGCCGTATACAGGACCCTGAAAACCAAGCACCGCCTTCAGGATTTCTAAGGGCGTAAATTTTTGATTTCACTCCTCACTACCTATCACAGTTTTGAAGGCCATAAAATACCCAGATAGCACAAAACCCCCCCAAATGACCCCATTTTGGAAAGTAGACACCCAAAACTATTTGCTGAGAGGCATGTTGAGTACGTGGAATATTTTATAATTTGCCACAAGTTGCGGGAATATGACAAATTTTTTTTTTTTTGCACAACGTTGTCACTAAATGATATATTGCTCAAACATGCAATGGGCATATGTGGAATTATGCCCCAAAATACATTCTGCTGCTTCTCCTGAGTACAGTGATAGATCACTGTACTCAGGAGAAGCAGGTGTGAGACTTTTTGGGAGCTTAGCCGTGTACAGGACCCCGAAACCAATCACCGCCTTCAGGCTTTCTAAGGGCGTAAATTTTTGATTTCACTTCTCACTACCTATCACAGTTTCGAAGGCCATAAAATGCCAAGATAGCACACCCCCCCCCCGCCCCCGCAAGGTGTTTGTTGAGATGCATGTTGAGTCCATGGAATATTTTATATTTTGCCACAAGTTGCAGGAAAATGACAAACTTTTTTTTTTTTTTTGCACAAAGTTGTCACTAAATGATATAATGCACAAACATGCCATGGTTATATGTGGAATTACACCACAAATTACATTCTGCTGCTTCTCCTGAGTACGGGGATACCACATGTGTTAGACTTCTTGGTAACCTAGCCTTGTACAGGACCCTGAAATCCAATCACCACCTTCAGGCTTTCTAAGGGTGTAAAATTGTGATTTTACTCCTCACTACCCATCACAGTTACGGAGGTCCTTAAATGTCCAGATAGCACAAAAACCCCCCAAATGACCCTATTTTGGAAAGTAGACACCCCAAGGTATTTGCTAAGAGGCACGATGAGTATTTTGCAGCTCTCATTTGTTTATGAAAATTAAGAAAGAAAAGAAAAAAATTATGTTTGAGCAATATATCATTTAGTGATGACTTTGTGCAAAGAAAAAAAAAATTGTCATTTTCCCGCAACTTGTGGCAAAATATAAAATATTCCATGGACTCAACATGCCTATCAGCAAATAGCTTGGGGTGTCTATTTTCCAAAAAGGGGTCATTTGGGGGGGGGTTTGAACTGGCATGGCATTTTATGCACAACATTTAGAAGCTTATGTCACACATCACCCACTCTTCTAACCACTTGAAGACAAAGCCCTTTCTCACACTTTTTGTTTACATGAAAAATATATTTTTTTTTGTAAGAAAATTACTTTGAACCCCCAAACATTATATATTTTAAAGCAAAGGCATTGCAGATTAAAATGGTGGCTGTTGCTATTTCTTTTTTCACACAGTATTTGCGCAGTGATTTTTCAAACGCAATTTTTTTGGAAACAACACTTTTTTTTTAATTTTAATGCACTAAAACACACTATATTGCCCAAATGTTTGATGAAATAAAAAAGATGATCTTATGCAGAGTACATGGATACCAAACACGACATGCTTTAAAATTGCGCACAAACGTGCAGCGGCGACAAATTACATACATTTTTAAAAGCCTTTACATTTTGGTCTCTAAATTTACTGGTACAGTAGTGAGACTCACAGGAAAAAGAGCTCCTGGCTGTCAGCGACTGCTTCAAATGCTACAAAAAAACTGTTGGTATTCGCAGGGATCAGGCCTGACTCCGTGAACACTGCAGTTATGTGTGTTGTGTTTTGTAAGTGACAGTGATCGATTGATACTGCACTTGGTTGGGCACGGCTGGGCTCCCAAAATACAATCTTCATTATGTCACAAAATATAAAAAATATCAAAAACATGCAATACAAAGCTGGAAAGGCTTTGCAAAGATAAAAGTAGATTACAGTAATACATTACAAAATTTCCATTGGAGAATGTCAAGCATAAAGCTCCAGATATTGCACACCCTTGCACACCAAACGTGTTTTGAAATTTGCTTTCCTAATCTTCCTCAAGGGTGTAAAGAATGTAGAGAACAGGGAGCTATGTTATATAATGGAAACGTAACATTAAGAATATTGCCAAGAATACAACATATTGCATATCAATTAGCAACATTTTTTATTTTTATTTTTTATCATCATCAATACTTGTTCAAAGGCAATTAATGTAGAAAGAATAGCCAGGATTAAAAACATGGATAAACATGGATATTGTCCTCCATTTGCCAAAAGGGGATTTGGATGAGACCTGGATGGCCAACCTTTGATCCGCTGGGGTCGGTCAGAGCCAACAAATAGGAATAATAACAAATCACTGTTTGGATATAGAAAACACCACTGATAAGCCAACATATTTTTGGGCCATAAACTATATAAATGGCACTTTAAGTTAACAAATGCCTACCCTCCAGCGTCAGTGCAGTACAGGGGTTCTATTGTTGTGGATGTCTTATCTTCAGAGGATATGGAAAGAGGGGGTATGTCCCTTTAAGGGAAACAAACCATAATCTATAACAAAAAAGAGACACACACCATGGCCATAGGATAAAAAAAATTAATTTGCTGGTATTAGGATAGCTGAATAAGCCTAATTAGGTGCATAAATATATATACCTGTTCAAATTTGGCTCATAAGATCAAATCCAGAAAGTCAGAGAGATTTCTCATAACTATAAATATGTATGGATGGATAGATGAATGTCTCTCACAGCAGAACGCAACTGTAGACCTGCAGACATATAGAAAATCTTCTGTATGACTAGAGGCTGCAGGGCTACTTAACATAATAGCATTCTGTGCAACAATAAGAAAGGGCTTACCTAACATCCACAGAGTGCTGGCAGAGCAAGCTGGTGTGATGGCTGAAGGGCAATTGCAAAAAACAGACTCTGAGTCTGTGTAATATAAAGCCCAGAGAGGCTTGTTAGGGAGAGGTCACTAGTAATAGGGGGAGAGAGGGGGGGGAGGATCCAATGCAGACCGTGATTGCTGCCAAATGGACTAACTCCATCTCTCTATGAGTTGGCTATAGAGGCCTGCCCCCTCGGCCGAGCAGCGCGTCACAGTGAATTGATTGTTTGGATATAGAATACACCACTAACAAGCCAACATCTTTTTGGGCCATAAATGATATAAATGGCACTTTAAGTACATACATGTCTACCCTCCAGCGTCAGTGCTGTGCCAGAAGTTCTATTGTTGTGGATGTCTTATCTTCAAAGGATATGAGAAGAGAGGGTATGTCCCTTTAAGGAAGACAAACAATAATCTGTAACAAAATAGAGACACTCACCATGGCCAGATAGCTGGAAAAGCCTAGATAGGTACATACCTATATATACTGTACATATATACCTGTTCAAATTTTGCTCATAAGATCAAATCCAGTAGGTCAGAGAAGTTTCTCATAACTATAAATATGGTTCTATGGGTAGATTACAAATGCTGGCACTGCAATGACGCTGGAGGGTATGCATTTGTTTACTTAAAGTGCCATTTATATAGTTTGTGGCCCCAAAAATATGTTGGCTTATCAGTGGTGTTTTCTATATCTAAACAGTGATTTTTTTTTATCCCTATTTGTTTTTTTTTTCAGATCAGATGGAGGGAGGAGCCTAAGAATGGCGCAGGCAAGGAGCTCGTGGTAGGAGCCCCAGGTATACTTATCTCTCTAATGCAGCGGTAGACTATCAGCCCTGCTTCAGCTTCTCCCAGCCACACTCCTGATTTCCCTGCTCTCTTACCTGCCACCCTTATGGGACTGAGGAGAGGAGACAGGGACAGACTGGCGGCGTTTGCACTGCGGCGAGCGGGGGAGAGAGGTCGTGGCCCCGGGTGACTGTCGGGAGATCCGGCCATGGACGAATACCCAGAGGGGGAGGAATGGAACAAACTCTCTGAGACACTCAGTGCAGTAAGAGAACCACTCAGCAACAATCAAAGATTCCCGGAGACCAGGCAGAAGTCGCGGGTGATACTGAGGCAGAGCTTGGTTGGCACACCTCGGATCCAGTGGGAATACAGGGCTCCCGGTCCAGTAGAGGGATAAAGTGGAGCAGCCTATGGGGGATCCTGGGAACCCCCTCCCTCCCTGAAATTGATAAGGAGAGACATATACTTATCAAGCCTCAGAGGTTTAAGGAACTGCACCCTTCAATTTCCACAGTACTAACGGACCTAAGAGAAAATAATGGTGAGTACCTTTTGTACTGTTATAATACATCTATAGACTATTATATGACAAGAGCACTTGGTGCACTGTTGAACTGTTAAAAGTTTATATTGTTGCCGAAAGACAGTCAGCTCACCGTCTATTAGTACAACTAGCAGCAAGTAACACAGGAGACACAAAAAAAGGGCAGTGAAAAAAGGAAGGGGCGCAGACAAAACTAAAGAAGGATAAAAATGAGGGGGAGAACAGCAAGAGGAGGCGCAGTGGCAAAATCACCCAAAACAAGCCTAAGCCCTGGTCCTATAAAAAAAGTACATGACCCAAGAAAGTAACGTTGAAAAGCAAACAGGAAAACAACAAGGATCCAGCGGGAAGCAGACAGATGTGAGAGAAAAAAAAAGGTCAAAATAGATCATCACCAGACACGAGTATATTTGGTCAGTAATGAACAGGTCAAGACTTTTGAACAGAATACGATATAAGGAAGAGCAACAGCTAAACGCTCAATTACCAACTAAATTAAAAGTGGCAGCTATATTTGCCGCGCTGGAAAATTCTCTGAAAACAGAAGTGGCAACAATACATAAAGATTTGGGACATGTACTTACTAGAGTGGAAGACCTGGAAAAGAGATTGGATAGCCATACACAAACAATAAAAGAAATAAAAGGAGAAATGAAAACTCTAAAAACCGAACAAGGGGAGCTGGCATATAAAATGGAAGACCAGGAGAACTGAGACAGAAGGAAGAACCTGAGAATATGCAGCTTACCAGAGCCTACACAAAGCGAGGATCTAGTAGAAAATGCGGAAAATCTTTAATTCAAAACTGGGCGGAGAAGAAGCAAACCCAACAAAAATAGAAAGAGTACATAGGACTAGAAGACCAAAAAGTATATCAGCGGAAGCCCCAAGAGACATAATAGTAAGATTTCAAAATTTTGAAGAAAAAAAATCTAATAGATTTTTGCAGATCTTTCACAGGAGACTCTAAGAACAAGGAGGTCACTAAAACCTCTACCAAAACTCATGCAAAATCACAAGCTACAGTATAATTGGGGCTTCCCAGCTTGCATGGTCGGCCGGAAGTAAGGACATACGGCAAAGCTTAGGTTCCCAGAAGAAACACAAGCCTTCTGTAAGAAACTGGAAATCCCTATACCAGAAATTTCTGGATGGACAGTAGAGAAGAAAGAAATAGCATTACAAGATGAAGATCAATGGCAACTGATCCCTAGGAAAAAATAACACAAATAGAACGCAGAATAAAATAAGCAGTATCAGAATAGAATAGGTTAGACCACGGGGAGGGGGGGAAGGGGAGCTTGAGTGAATAGGATAGAATAAGATAAAGAGGATGGGAAACCTGGGTATCCGGCGAGCTCCAGATCCATACCCCTAAAGTTCTAAAGGGGAATAGGATTGGCGAGAGAATCTGATAGAGCACCACCTCAGAAAGAAAGAGTAGATGGGTAGGAGGGGCCCAAATAGAAAATATATAGATCTGCTCTATGACCAGGAAAGGGTCAAAATACCATCTCATAGGAGCTTTGGGGGGAGGGGGGGAGGGAAGGGTAAACAAGGAAAAACTTTTTACGAATATAAAGAATATCCTGTCTGAAGGTCTCCAGTCTCCAAAGTTTTGCAGGGTAAAAATATGCTCCCTCTGCGCCCGTGCCCATTTTAGGAGGGGAGGGGGCGACGAGGGAACAAAGAGAATAATAGAGAGAAGGGAGGGGGAAAAATAAAATAAAATGAAGACTTTAAACTTTCTAACATATAATGTACGAGGCTTAAATACCTCAACCCCTAAATTTATATTCTAGACAGTATCCGACATGGTACTATGGGGATTCCCCAACCAAGAGATCTAAAGGGGTGGCAATTGAGATAGCGAGAGAAATTCGTTTTGTAGTTGAAGATAGGAGGGTAGACCCTGAAGGGAGGTACATCTTTACGAAAGGAAGGATGTAAGGAATGGAATGTAAGCTGGTAAATGTCTATTGCCTACATAAAAACCTGAAAAGGTACTTTAAAGAAATAATTAAAAAAAGGGATGGTAAAAAGGGATGGTAGCTGGAGATCTGAATTTTTGTATGGACTAACGAATCGTTAGTACGTCCCTTGCACAGGTACAGAAAAAGATGTTTCAATCTCAAATAGTAGATATATGGAAAATTCTACATCCCAAGTAAAGGGACTATTCCTTTCTCTCCTCTGTGCATGGGATGTACTCCAGATTAAATTACATCATGGTAGACCATATACTTTTAGAATCAGTAGAGAAAGTGACAATAGAAATAACTAAAATCTCAGACCATGCCCCTGTAATAATGAGAGTGAAGGGTATTAATACCCAGGAGAGCATACAAAATGTGGAGATTAAATGAAGATCTGCTACAGGATGAAGAAGTAGAAGAAAAAATAAAGAAAGAATTAGAATAATATTTTATACAGAATGAATACCCGAAGGTCTCGGAGACAATAATTTGGGAAGCCCATAAGGCCTATATAATATATATGTAATAGGCTCTAGGAAAAACAAGGATAAAATAAACAAAAATGGTCTAATAACACAAATATATGAATTAAAACAAAAACATAAAAAGACTTAAAAGAAGTTAAAAGACTTAATCAAAGAAGAAACAAGACAGGTTTTAATAGAGTAGCTAAAGAAAGATATAAGTGGGAAAATAAACCCGGGAAATACTTAGCAAAGTTATTAAAGAAAAAAAAATCTATAGATTATATGAAGAAACTGAAAAATAAGAAAGGGGAAATGATACATTCAACTACAGAAATTGCTAGAGCGTTTCATATCTACTATAGTTCCCTATATAGAGTGAGATAAAAAGAGAGGTTAGAAGAGGAACTAAAAAGAAAACAAAAAGATACAGGAATATATAAAAAGGGCTAAACAGGCAAGCACGTGGTACTCAAAGTTCCAGAAGTCCTTTAAGAGCATAGCTAATGTCTCTCTTATAGAGGCAAGTACCAAAATACTCACACGATGGTATAATGTACTTTACGTATGGCCAAGATTTTTCCGGCACATCCCCACTATGCTTTAGAGGATGTGGGATGACGGGATCTTTATTCCACATATGGTGGAAGTGTCCTCGTATTCGGGGCTTCTGGAAGAGGATCTTTTCTTTGTTGTGCAAAGTGACGGGTGTGGCTGTGTCAAAAACACCTGAGATTGCCTTACTGATAGGATGCCCAGTAGGATGTCCTTAATCTCTCCGGATTCTCATTCATTTCATATTGCTGGGCACTAAAATCACGATAGCCCGAGCATTGGAAACAGCCTACAATGTCCTTTGCTGCTGCTAAAAGGAAAATATGCTGGGTAATGGTTCAGGAAAAGACGGTCAGTATTCTCCAGTCCACTACAGATAAACACGACATGGTATGGGAACCATGGAAGACCTATATACAACAACCCCCACAGCCCCTATAGCAGAATACAACAAATCTAGTTCTACGTAGCTCTCTGATGCCTTTAAATCCTCTCATATTCACTCTTTTCTTTCTCCTTCCTCCTTCTCTACTCTACTCCGTATACCCTGGTAATCCACTTACATGGTTTGGTATATAGCACAGGGCAGAATAATGACACCAGATATAAAGAGATATCATGCGGTTATATTAACAAGAATGAATGAATGAATGGATGAAAACGGATGTAGATAAAAGATGGGTTGGGGTAGAGAGCACAATAAATGGAGTACACTTGGGTAGGATAATATGGGTACCACACCTTTAATAGCACTAGAAGGCACAAATTATTTTTTACCGGGAAATGAGAGAAAATATAATAATTGGATGAAAAACGCACAACTAAAAGATATAGTTAAAGGGGGAAGGATTTGTTCATATCATGATTTAAAACACAAAAAAGAAATAATGGACTTTAATAAATGGAGGTCTTTTTCAGTTAAAGCATTTTGTAGACACACTACCACAGATGATTAGATCGGGAAAAGAATTAAATATAATCGAAAAATTGTGTGGCCAAGCAACTAATGTAAAACACTGTGTTGCCTGGATTTATAAGATAAGGCAGTTTACTCCCCAGCAAATGCAATGCTAAGAAATCTACAGGGAACTGAATTGTCCTCCCCGGGCCGCCGTAATTCTCTCCTCCCCAATACACTCTGCTAGACTGCGAGCAATCTGTGCCCGGCTGGAGGAGGAGGAGAAATGTGTGCGGGGACTCTGCATGGATCCAGAGGATGACACTCACTGATCCTTCCAGGGGAACACTGGCTGCATGCTGACTGATGTCTGCCATGGCTGCAATGTAACTACTGAGGTGTTCCTGTGGAGTTTATCTCCCAGTCGAGGTTGAAAAGATACAGCTATCTGTCTCTGGTGGGTTTGTGAAAGAGGATTCCTTGCCCAATTAGTGGACCGTCTGACGAACAGGAGCTGTGGAACTGACTTTTCAGTGATTTGCTCAATGTGTATATCCTATACACTGGCGGTAAGAGTCAGTTAAATTAGGTGTCGGTGACAGTTCTTCTATTTTTCTATCTCACTGGAGTTTTCCGGCTGGACTGCAATCTTTTGTGCTATTGAATGTACAGATGTGCTTCTTATACATCTGTTTTAAATTACCACCACCTTTTAGCGCTACACCTATACCCCCTATTTTTCTTGTTATTGTACCCAGCAATATTGTGTTAGCTGCTTCTGAGATACTCTGTTTTTGGTTTGAGCGCAGCAGATCTTCTCTTTTTTACTGTTTATAAGGAGAGGAATGAAAGGGGAGGGGGGAGGAAAGAAATGGAGGGGGGGGGGATTTTAGAAATGTCCTTTTTTCTTTGATAATATGATATATAACGTTTTTTGATATGTGTTATATGTAAAAATCCAGTAAAATTTGAATATAAAAAAAAAAAAACTATCTCTATTTGTTGGCTCTGAACGACCCAGTGGATCACAGGTTGGCCGTCTAGGTCTCATCCAAAGCTCCTTTTGGCAAACGGAGGACAATATCCATATTTATCCATGTTTTTAATCCTGGCTATTCTTTCTACTTTAATCTCCCTCGAACAGGTATTGATGGTGATAAAAAATAAAAATAAAAAATCTTGCTAATTGATATACAATATATTGTATTCTTAGCAACATTCTTAATTTTATGTTTCAATTATATAACATAACTCCCTGTTCTCTACATTCTATCCACCACTGAAGAATATTAGAAAAGGAAATTTCAAAACGCATTGGGTGTGCAATATCTGGACCTTTATGCTGGACATTCTCCAATGGAAATTTTGTGATGTATTACTGTTATCTATGTATATCTTTGAATAGCCTTTTTAGCTTTGTATAGCATGTTTTTATATTTTACATAATTTACATTGACATAATAAAGATTTTTTGTATATTTTTATATAAAGTACTCCAAATTACAATTCATTATGCAATAGTACTGTTGCCATTCAAAGTCCCATTTGTGCAGTGCAGAGCTTGATCATCACTGTAAAAAGACATGTGTGTGGGAAGTGCAGTGTTGTGCTGCAGCAGTAAACACTCAGAGTCCAGTTGCAGATAACAGAACTTGTATTAATGTTAAAGTTCAGCAATTCACAACAAGCCCATCAGGAAGACAGCATCTGTCTTGAGGGCAGAATGCCGCCTGGCTGGTCTGTACCTCAATGGGGAGGTCACCAGCAAGCATGTTGTGTCAATAACCTTTCCCTACTCATCTGGAACATCTCCCTACCGCTAATCACTTTCCCTGCTAGACAGTTAACCTGTGCCTACACTACCCACACGCGAATTGCGTGCCAAGCCCAGGAGCCAGGGCTTTAAATAGGCTCTGATTGATCCAAGGTGGCTGCCAGTATCACATGGGGTGGCAGCATCCAATCGGATAGCTTCCCCAGTGTCCCAGGAAACCATAGAGGAACCATGTTCTTCTTGACTTCCCCTCCAACTGCAATGTCGCTGCCATCAAGTGCCACCTACAGTGTAGAAAATAGACTGCACCTGCCTACATATATATCTGTTTGCCTCAATGACTCATCTGTCCAGAAAAAGAATGAGCAAAAGATGGTGTGTCAATATCCTTTCCCTACTCATCTAGAACATCTCCCTATTGCTAATCACTTTCCCTGCTAGACAGGTTGCCTGTGCATACACTACCCACATGTGAATCACGTGCCAAGCCTAGGAGCCAGGGCTTTAAATAGGCTCTAATTGACCCAAGGTGGCTGCCAGTGTCACATGGGGCGGCAACATCCAATCGGATAACTTCCCCAGTGACCCAGGAAACCATAGAGGAACCATGTTCTTCTTGACTTCCCCTCCAAATGCAATGTCGCTGCAATCAAGTGCCACCTACAGTAGAGAAAATAGACTACACCTGCCTACATGCGTATCTGTTTGCCTCAATGACTCATCTGTCCAGCAAAAGAATGTGTTTCTGTTGATAAAAAGGACCTTGAGTGACTTCCTATGCATCTGCTGAGGTTTTGGAAATGTTTTCAATACAGCAGCAGCACTGCAGAGGTCTATGGACCAGCCCAAAAATGTTCTGTTGACTTCTCAGCCAGTTTGTGGGGCTATGGTTGGGCTTTGGTGGGATAAGCTCAAGAGGAGGAAAAAGATGCATAAGCATAACTAGAAAGGCAAGGCTGCACCTCTGAGGAAGAGGAGGGGGTAAAACAGAAAAAAAGGTATGTTTTGACCAAAGCAGAGGTATAATAGTATTGGAGGAGTAGAAGAGGAGGAAAAGGGTACATTAGCAGCAGTTAAAAATTTGCTGCGTTGCATACATAAAGGAGGAAAATGGCACATTAGCAGGACCAAAAAATGGCTGTTATTTGCCCTTGAGGAGGAGGAAAGGGTAGTGGGGAATTGGCAGGCCCAGAAAAATGGCTGCTATGTGCCTTTGAGGAGTAGGAAGAAGAGGAAAAGATTCAGGACATTCCATCAAACTGTATGGGAGGGTTTGCAGTGCAAACAATTTAGCCACATAAAAAAAGTGTTGTGCCCTTGAGGAGCAGAAGGGTGAGAAAAAGGGAGCATTAGTGGCACTCTAAAATAAAGGCCTGCTCTGCTACCTTGAGGAGGAGGAAAAGAGCACATTAGCTGAATTCTGAAAGAAAGTGGCTTCCCCTGGTGCAGGAACTGATAGGGGGTGCACAGATTTCTGGCAAGATCAATGGGTATTTGTTTGCCATTGCAGAAAATGGAGTTAGCCTGAAAATATAAAATGAATGCAGCCACCACATCTAATAACCAATAAACTACACTATATTAGTGTTTTGTTTTTGAGTTTAAATATACTTCAAGTCAAACAATTAAAGACCAATAAAACTGTTATTTTCTTCCATATGGGTGATTTTTAGATGTTAACATCAGTCATACAATTTGGAGCAAAAAACAAAACAAAAAACAGGTTTCCGATGCTACAGGCAAGAGATGTTAATATCTAGGAATGGGTGGTCTATTCGAACAGGTACACAGAGAATTGTCTTTAGCAACGTGGTTCTTTTATGATGTACAAATGACCCATAAAATCTATTTCCCACTGTGCAGAATAAACGCAACTGGATAAAGCAGTGCTTCCTAATAATACAGTTGATCATGCGTACTCAGCAGGATAATCTTCCTATAACTTCATGTGTCACAGCAAGTCAAGAATTTCTCATTCTTCACAATGGCATGTAGGTCAAGCAGGAGTTTCACATTTTCAGTTGACATCTTACGCTTGCTGCATTTGTTCACCAGACAGAAACCACTGAACTCAAGTTAACCTGAAAAATATGTGAGTTGTGTTGTACGGCTTCTCACAGGCATTTCCACAGATGCTCTGTATATTTGTCCCTGATGTTCTTTGCTCCCATGGATAAAAGCACGTTTTCTTTTTCTCTAGAACTGGAGCCAAGTAGAATGTGTGTGAACTTCATTTTTCAGATGATTTCCTCTCTTTGTGGTTGTTCTTATGAAGAAATACTACAAGCAAAATGTAACTTTTGAAGCTGTACTCCAGGCACAAATCATTTAATTTAAATAGAATTCAAAAAATACAGAAAGCATATAAATCCACTGTGTGTGCATCAAATGCCCTTACAAACCTAGATATTACCTTGTAAAAGTTACAGTGACATCATCACTGGGAAATCCAGCAGATCCACCCACTACAGGGTGCTTGCAGCAAACTACAGGAGGGGAATAGGGGGGAGAAGGATACAAGACCAGTCACCCGGCACAGGTAGAGAGAGTGGTAGTGACAGATCATTATTATGTGAAAGCTTCTACCCAGAGGAAAAATTTCTATCCAGATCACTGCAGAGATCTGGAAGGACTTTACAAATCACATCAATATTCAAGTAAGAATGCACATGTCTATTTAATTTGCTGATTTCTGTAAGCTTTGGCATGATGTCACCAGCCAATTTGGGCCCCTATTACTTGTGTTTAAAAATAATTGTTTGGCTGCCACTATGGTTAGAGCTTTTCCTAAACAACTAGTTTTGGAATTCTTTGCAGGCTTCCAGGACCCTATAGCATATGCCAAGGCTTGTGGAATGCTTTTGCGGGAGGCTTGTTTGGGTCCTATTAGACCTAGGTTCTAATCATCAGTTATATTTGAGATACAGTATGTGGCAGGCAGAAATGTCTGCTTGCTGACCATTAGACACAGCTCCTACCTGATTTTGGACAGTGGGTCCTAATGCCCTGTACACACGGTCGGATTTTCCGATGGAAAATGTGCGATCGGAGCGTGTTGTCGGACATTCCGACCGTGTGTGGGCTCCATCGGACATTTTCCATCGGATTTTCCGACACACAAAGTTTGAGAGCAGGCTATAAAATTTTCCGACAACAAAATCCAATCGCGTCAATTCCGACCGTGTGTGGCCAATTTCGACGCACAAAGTGCCACGCATGCTCAGAAGAAATTCCGAGCCAGAACAGCTCGGTCTGGTAAAATTAGCGTTCGGAATGGATACAGCACTTTCGTCACGCTGCAATGTAAAAAATAGTTTAATACAGCGCACTCTCTTCTTCTTTATAATGTGAGAAGAATGAAGTAGTTTTGCTGCTCATATTCACACAGACTTCTCACAAACTTCTTTCTTTATTATTTATCGGGATTCCCTCAATATATTTTGATTTGTCACATCTGACCAAATTTCTTTTTTGTTGTTTTATTTTTGTTTTGTATTTTTTTCAAGGCTGTTTTTATTTTTTTGGGGTTTGTATTCTTTTCAAGGCTGTTTTTATTTTGTGTTTTTTTGGGTTTTACTCCAGAATATTTTTGTGTGTGTTTTGTGTGTCAAGTTACCACAACACCATTATTATCTTGTATTATTTAATCTGTAGGAGATTGTTTGGTGTTGGTGACCCTTGTTAATTTCATTGTATTTTTGAAATGTACCTGCCTCCTCACCAACAAACTGTCCTTTTTGAAGGAAAACACACATAAGCAAGTATAATTGAAACAAAAAATTCCTTTATTAAAGGCTCACAACCAAACAAAGAAGGAGGCAACGCTGGAGAAACAGCAGAAGTTGGTGAAGCCTTTGGCCCCCAGGGCAGACATCAATTATTTAACATCAAAATTGATGGCCTGAGGAGTCCATATCTAAGGGAGTGCAGTCTGGTCCAGAAGTCCCAGAGATCCTGAAAGCAGCAGATGACATCTGTGTCCCCAGGCTGTGGTCATACAAGAGACTGCATCTTTGGCCAGACCAGACTGAACCCAGGGTCATCACTCTCTGGTCTTCCTTCCACGCTTCCTTCCATGCTGTGGCTGTGGTGGTGGAGTTGTGGCAGGAGGAGGAGGAGGGGGATGGGCCAACTCACTCAGGTGGGTATTCGGTGTGATTTTGCCACTCACCCCCTTACTTAGGACTTTATACAGAAGGTCCTCACACAGCTTGCGTTGACCCTCCTGCATGCCCTGCAGTTTGGTGGTAGCCATGCAGGCAAAGGCCTCTTCAGGAGTGGGGGTGGCTCTGAGGGATGCAGAAGCCTCCTGAATGAGCCTGAGCGCAGAATCCTGAACGTGACTCCCCTTCCTGGGTCTTTTGTATGGAAGGCGGAGGGGAGGAACCTGCGATTTGGTCAGGCTCCTACTGGGCCCAGGCTCTTCCTGGCTGCCACTTTCCACAGCCTCCTCCTGGCTGCCACATTCCACAGCCTCCTCCTGGCTGATGTCTTCCTGTGTATGAAAAAGGGACATAGTTTTAGTTTTTTATTCATCAATCACACACAATTTTCACCTCATGACTGTTGCAAATTGAATGTTAACAAATATAACAGACTATCATTCTGAGCCCAGCATTTTTCATTCTTGTCCCAATTATTTGTGCCCACTACTGTCTATTAATATGTAAAACACTTTATTAAATCAGCAATTAGTGATCAATAATAACATCTAGGAAACATCATTTATTTATTGACCAGAAATCTGTAGAAGAATGCTATACCTGGCTCCAGCTGGGCTCCTCCACTTCTTCCTGGCTGGAAGTCCCAGGTTGGACATCGGAAGCCTCAGCTGGGGTGCAAGGAAGAGTGGAAGGAAGAGTGGAGAGGGATTCCTTGACTCCAGTCTGGTGTGACAGAAATCGCAGTCTCTCATAGTACCACAGCCTGGGGACATAAACGTCATCTGCTGCAGCTCCGGATCTCTGGGAATCTGTGACCTTCTTGCGCTCCCTAAGATAAGTGCTCCTCAGGCCACCAATTTTTGGTTTAAAATAGGGGATGTTTGCTGTGGGGACCACCGGCTTCACCAACTCCAGTAGTTTCTCCAGTGCTGCCTGCCTGTTTTGTTTATTATTATAATGTGGATGTTTCACCTACCACAGACAGGGCAGCTCCCTGTACTTGTCTATGAACAGGGGGAGGAAGTTGTGGTCATTGAAGCCATCCATTTTATCTGCAAGACACAACACGAGACAAACCCTAATGTCAGGCAAAACTCTCCTAATCTTGTTACAATATAGGCCTCAATATAGAAGCAGTATAGGCCCAAGTTTAGATCTTACCTTCGTTATCATGATCGGCGCCTCCGATACTCCTTCCTCCGCTCACAGATCGTACGTACTACGCACGCATGTTACGCTTTATACACACTGCGCATGCGTGTAACTCCGCCCGCCCCTGACGCTCTTTCTATTCCATTCCCCGCCCCTTTTCGTTCGGCGCAGTGGGGGAAGAGCACATGGCGGAGACACAACAGGTGCGTGCTAATTACAGCAACGAGGAGGAGGAGGAGGAAAGCCCGGAGCCGCAAACGTCTGGATCCAGAAGGAGAAGATTTAAGCATCGAATATGTCCTTTGGGGAGATGTTGGAGATGGTCGACATCCTGAAGAAGGCCGACTATGATGGGAAGTATGGACCTTACCCCAACCCCAATGTCCGAGAGGCCAAGATCATGGCGAAAGTTGTCAAGAGTCTGCACCGGAATTTCGGGGTACGACGATCAAAAGATCAGCTCAGGAAGCGGTGGTCGGACCTCAAATTAAGAGAGCTTGAGCAGTACTGAAAGATCCGGAGAGTGCTGCAAAAAAGTAAGTAGTTGTCCTGTGTTCCTATTCTTTATGTTTATTACGGTCGTGCTGCACCATGTGCTTTTATTAACTGTTATCCAGTTTCAAAAGGCAACATTCATGTTCATGGGACATTATTCTTTCGTTCGGCCTAGAAAACACCATTGTTTTGGCCATATGCATTTGCCCACATTTTTTTTTTTTTTCAAATATAAGTTTTATTGTTTTTTTCAAAGAACAAAACAAAACAAAAAAAAATACAAAGACAAAGAATAAGAGCCAAGAAGACAAAGCAAAACACAAATAAATAAAAGGATGGAAGCGACAGATACTGCCGTACAGTGCCAGCCTTAACAACTGGTGTTCACAGTTAGTGAGATGCGACAATGGTAACCCTAATATCTGTACCAGCTATAATCAAAATAGGATAGACGTCTTCCATACTTTCCATCTACAAAATAAAACGGTGTACTGGACAGTAGGTCTCACCACGTCTTTGTGGTTGTATATCTGTTTCTACTGCCCATTCCCTGAGTGACAAAAGAACATACAACCATAGATAAGAGATATATTGAGGGAGAGGCAAGGCGAGCTAAAGCATGGTGATTAGAAAAGAAAAAGAAACTAAAAAGAGCGTAGAAATTCGAGTGAGGTAGGAGAGAAAAAGGAAAGGGGGAAAAAGGGAGTCAGAGAAGAAAATGAGGGGAAGGGTTAGGGAGGGAGGGAGGGGGAGGGAGTTTTGGGCCCGGGCGACAGGACACGCCATCTTCAGATCTGTCGGGTTTTATTATTCATGTGGCAAGTAGCGCCATCCCTTCATCAGAGAATATAAACATCATCCAGAGCCTCCATGTCTTGGAATGTTGTTCTTGTTTGTTATGTGCCATCAGGACTAAGTCCTCCAACCTCCTGATCTCCTCCACTCTGCGTAGCCATAACCCAACAGTCGGCGGTGTGCATTTCTTCCACATAAGTGGGATGCAATATTTAGCCGCATCCAGTAGGTGTCTAATTATGGACTTTTTGTATATCCGTGCGGGTATTGAGGTGGCATGGAGCAGGATGAAAGCTGGGTCATCGCTTATCACGTGATCTGTAAATTTTTGGACGATCGTCCGGACTGTTGTCCAGAAATGCTGAAGCAGAGGGCAAGACCAGAAAATGTGGAGGAGCGTCCCAATGTCTGTCTGACATCTCCAACATCTGTCTGTAGTATTAGGGACGTACGTATGTAGCCTTTGAGGCGTGTAATACCATCTGGTCAGGATCTTATCATTGAGTTCTTGTATTTTTGTACAGATAGATGTTTTTAGGGAGAATCTGATAATCGTTTGAATTTGCATGTTAGTAAACTTGCATTGTAAATCTGTTTCCCATTGCTGTATAAATGCCAGGTCAGGTTGTTCAATAGGGGAATTGAGTAATTCATATGTTTTAGATAGTACCCGTGGCAATGTTCCCTCGTCTGCACAGTACTCTTCAAAGGTCGTCAAGTCTCAAGTAAATTGTGCTGGGTTAGTGATCGAGTGTAAGAAATGGTGTATTCTAATTGCTTTCCAGAACGGCAGTTGGAATTGTCCTTCCACATCAGTTAGGTTTGAGATGGAGGGCCATTGGTTTTCACCAAAAAATGTGATGCTCGGTCCCTGCCGGACGCTTTAAGTGTCTTGTACTCTGATTGTTCTAAACCAGGGGGGAAAGAAGGGTTTCCCAATATCGGGTAAAGAGGAGAGTCTCTAGAGGAGATGGAGGTAGTAGAGAGAATAGATGCGCCTATTTTAAGGGTTGTGCCTATTACCGGGTGTGACTTCAATTCTGGTGGGAGCTGGTCAAAGCACCATACCGCTCCCTTCAAGGGGACTGCGGACTGAGCCTGTTCCAATTGTGTCCAGAGCTTGTTTTGACCATGTCTGTTCCAGTCTATTGTTCTACCTAGGTGAACTGCCCGGTAGTAGTTCCGCAAGTCTGGAAGAGCTAGTCCACCAAATTGTTTGGGTAATGTCAGGTAACTGGGTAATGTCAGGTTTTGAATTCGCCCAGACAAATTTAATAAAAAGGGAGTGTATTTGTTTAAAGTATTGGGGTGGGATCCTGACCGGCAGTGCCTGAAATAAATATAAAAATTTCGGTAGTATAGACATTTTTAGCAGATTGCACCTGCCGAACCAGGAGTGTAGGCCCTTGTTCCACTCTTCCAGAAGTACGCGAGTCTTAGTTAGTAATGGTGGGAAGTTGAGTCCGAAGGTGTGCTTTAGGTCATTAGGGATCTGGGTTCCTAGATATCTGAGGGAAGCATCGGACCATTTAAATCTAAACTGTGATTTTAGAGAGCCTAATCTAGGCGGTGTGATATTAATCCCCATTGCCTCTGATTTATCAAAATTGATTTTTAGGTTGGATAAACTTCCATATCTATCAAATTCCCTGAGTAGATTTGGTAGGGACACTACCGGGTTGGTTAGGGAAAACATCAGATCATCAGCGTATGCTGAGATCTTGTATTGGGAGTCCCCCACTGTCACGCCTGAAATATCTGGATTAGCTCGTATAGTGCATAGAAAGGGTTCTAGGGCCAGGGCAAATAGGAGGGGAGAGAGCGGGCAGCCCTGTCTGGTACCATTCGATATAGGGAATGAGTCTGATAGTATTCCGTTGGCTTTGACCTGGGCGGTGGGGTTAGAATATAAGCTGAGGATCCATTGTAGCATCTTACGCCCCAGGCTGATCTTTTTGAGAACTGAAGACATAAAAGTCCAACTAACCCGATCAAACGCCTTCTCCGCGTCTGTACTAAGGAAGACGCATGGGGTTTTAGTAGTCGAGACTATATGAATGAGATTGAGTACCTTAGTAGTGTTGTCCCTCGCCTCTCGGCCATGCCCACATTTTTTAGGGCCTACTTGTCTGAAACTAATTTGGTTGTGTAGATGTGTTTGTTACTAGAATGAAATGCAAACTAGATTCTGTGTAAGGAGAGGACACTCAGCAGCTGGTTACACATCTGAACGCTGGAGCACTAGTGTGGGACACAAGAACACCCTTTTTATTAGGGGGCCCACACAGGTGCTCCAGTGTATACTATAGGGGTGTCTCCATCTGTGAAGCTTGTACAAAACAGGTAAAGTATTGAAGCTTGACAGAGGACACTAAAAATTCTACATCTTGGAACTCTGCCAAAATAGACAATTGTACCCCACTTCCAAGCAATGTTTCATATTTATAGTTCTGCCATCAAATATCTGTGTGCTAAGTATACCAATTTTTTTTTACATAGGGGATAAAAGACTCGGAGGACACCCCTCATCCGAGGAGACCATAGACCCCCCACCTCTGGAAGAAGGGGAAATCCACCCAAGCAACTCAGAGCAGGAGGAGGAATACGTGGTGGAAATTGGCACCACAACAGGTGAGTGTCTGCGACCACAGGCTCAGGTAAGAGATGGATGCCGGCATATTTATAATACATGGTGTTTTTTGGTTTCTATCTTTTTAGGTGATCGTGATGTTGTGGATCCAGATCCTTTCACCTCGGAAAGTGCACAGATCCTGATTGGGGAGATCATGGGGTGTAATAGGGACTTGGAAAACATCAAGAAAAACATCAATGATGTTCTTCAAAAAATGAAGAACATCATTGATGTTTTAGGGAGAGTTTAAAACCCCTCCAAATCCCTTTGTTTTTTTGTGTGCTACAAATTTTTGAAATTTTTTGACAAGTTGGAGAAAAGCCAAATTTGGAAGAGGCACACAGTGTATCAAAATGTGCTATCTGCCATCACAGGAGATCAATGGACGCATTTTGAGGAAGGCGTTGCATCCCCAAAACACGTCCCTTGATCCCCCATGATGGCAGGTAGCACATGTTGACATTCGTATATTTGTGTGCATCTTCTAAATTTGGCTTTTCCTGGGGTGACTTCACCCCATCTGAACGCAATATCAAACACAGTTTCTAAATACTCATGTCTGATATTGCCTTCAAGCTCTACCAAATGTGAACTTTATAAGTTCAAGATTCGTGTCTTTCTTGTTGGTTTTAAACATGCCTGTTTTATCTTAAATGGACATTTCTACTTTTTCTAATTGAAAAGTGACCCCAAAAGTTGTTATACAACAAACATGTTGGTTTGTTTTAAAAATATTTTTCTAAATGCACATGTGATTGTGCTGGTATTAAAAAGATTGTTAATCAAGAATGTGTGGATTATTGTCTCAACACTACACCATTTTTGTGGTGCTCTAATTGCTGTTTTCTGCGACAATGGGTGTTATTTCCTAAGGGCAAATCCACTTTGCACTACAAGTGCAGTTTCAGTGCAGTTTCAAGTGCACTTGTAGTGCAAAGTGTCTTTGACTTTAGTAAAGAACACCCAACAGCGCTTTGTAAGGTTACACAATCAAGCCATTTTCAGGACTCACCACATTTCTGTCAGGGTCAGCTAAAACAAACACAAGCAGTATATGTCACCAAAGATTTGATTTTTTTTTTTATTTGAAAAAGGTTTTAGACATTGTCTGGCATATTGATAGCCCCCCCTACCCGCAAAGAATTCAAGGTATCTTAGCCGGACATCACTGGCACTCAGGGGGGGCAAGCCAGGATGGCCACTTTCAAGCACCGTCAGGGTTGGTTCATTTGGAATTCCAGCCTCAGGCCCAACTGAGCCAGCATAGTTGGCAGAATGTTGCCGTAAAAAGTTGTGTAGAACACAGCACTCCAGGATGATGTGATTCAGTTTGTACTCCGCCATATGTATGGGTGTAAGAAATAGGCGGAACTGGCTGGCTATGATTCCAAACGTGTTCTCCACCACTCTTCTGGCTCTGGCCAGCCAGTAATTAAAAACCATCTGGTCCGGGGTGAGGGCCCTCATCGGGAATGGCCGCATAAGATGGTCCCCCAGTGCAAATGCTTCATCCGCAACGAAGACGAATGGGAGTCCTTCCACATTGTCTTCTGGAGGTGGCAAGTCCAAGCTGCCATTCTGGAGATGCCTGTAGAACTCCGTCTGGGCGATGACTCCACCATCGGACTTTCGGCCATTCTTCCCCACCTCCACATACAGGAACTCATAAGTAGCCAACACCACCACCAACATCACAATACTATTGAACCCCTTGTAGTTGTAATAGTACGACCCCGAGTTGGGTGGTGGGACGATGTGGACGTGTTTCCCATCAATTGCCCCTCCGCAGTTAGGAAAGTCCCACCGTTGGGCAAAGTCTGCTATTCCTGTGGCGTGGAAGGAAACTGTGGAGTCAAACCAAAAAATAAAAATTATTCATTTTGCACATAAACAGGGAAAGCAGATTACACACAGACATTCTTGGCCAACATCAAGATAACATTTTTTTGAGAAAGTTTTTAAAGACCAAAGTATAAGGTACACCTATCAGATTCCCCCCCCCCCCTCATGGGCCATTTCTAACATTATAGGGGGGGAGCTCTTGGACAGGTAACACTCTCCACTTCAATGGGAGATGAATGCCTAAATAATGTGTATTACTTTGAACAGCCCCTCCTTAGTTACACTATTGGCAGCCCACTGGACAGGTAAGAAGTGTCATAATACAAAGATATAAATACACATTGTACACATTTGAGCACATTTGGACATTCTGCTATTACCTATCAAAATAATAATAGGATACAAAAACTTTAAACAGTACCATTTGAAAGTATTCAGGCAGGCCCTTGCACTACATGCTTTGGGGAATTCATCCATACATCTGACCACAAAAGAGATGGGTATAGTGTGTATGGGTTTGGCAAAGTCAGCAGATAGATGATTGAGGATAGATAGGGAATTGTTATCAGCTGACTTAGCAGTTGGGGGGAGGGAGGGTTAAAAATGATTTGGGGACCCCCCAAAAAAAGCCTCTGGCACTCTGCCTGAATTTAAAGCACAAATCACATTTAAAAACATTTTAGGGGGTATTTAGAGTAAAGAACTACTATGGAGCTGATAAAATACATTGTTAAGTGACTACATGAGGTGAATATAGGGCCAGGAGACCATGCTGGGGAGGTAAGTGAAGGCAAATATGTATGAAGGACAAAAAAAATAATTACATACAAATCCAGCATGCATGAGAACAAAGGAGACATTCACAGCATATTCCAATCATGGTAATTAGGGAATGAGGAAAGAAATACAATATACTATCAAACATTAAATACAATAAAATGTGATATTAAAGGATAAAAATCTTACCTTAATATACTCCTTCTGCAGGACCTGAATGATGGCAGAACAGGTCTCTGGGATAATGATCCCCAGAGCCTGGGGGGAGATGCCCGTCGAGAACTTCAAGTCCTGCAGGCTTCTCCCCGTAGCCAAGTACCGCAGGGTGGCGACGAGCCTCTGTTCCGGAGTGATGTCTTGCCTCATGCAGGTATCCTGCCTGCTAATATAAGGGGTCAGCAAAGCCAACAAACGGTGAAATACGGGGTCCGTCATCCGGAGAAAGTTCCTTAAATCATCAGGATTATTCTCACGGATCTCACGGAGCAAAGGCATATGAGAGAACTGGTCACGCTGAAGCAACCAATCTTGGTCCATGAACTCCTCCCCACCCTGTTCATGGACTGGGCTTGTGTCAAGGTAAGGACCCCAACACCAAGCCCCTGCACAGCACAAACTCTACGAGGAGTACATATACGCAACATGGCTAGAAAACGGTCAGCTGCTCAGAACGAAGTAACAGAACGCACTGAAGAACAGCAAGGCCTGTGAAGAGCGACCTGAAAAACAGTAACGAACGAACAAGAACACAATGACTGAGTCACGCGTAGCTTGCTGCACGCACTGAAGAGCAGATACAAACCCACAAGCACAAACTGAACAGCAGAAAACGATCTGAAAACCACGAGTCTGAAAAGCGCGAATCGTCTCTCACCAAACTTTTACTAACACGAGATTAGCAAAAGGAGCCCAAAGGGTGCCACGCTTGGTTCTGAACTGGCCTTTTCTAGTCTCGTCGTACGTGGTGTACGTCACCGCGTTCTTGGCGATTGGAAATCCTGACAACTTTGTGCAACCGTGTGTACGCAAAACAAGTTTGAGCCAACATCCGTCAGAAAAAATCCATAGATTTTGTTGTCGGAATGTCCGATCAATGTCCGATCGTGTGTACGGGGCATTAGTGTTTAGGCACTCAGACTGCAGTATCATATACTCATTTCTGATCTGTTGTATCATATGCCCTGTACACACGACATTGATCGGACATTCCGACAACAAAATCCTAGGATTTTTTCTGACGGATGTTGGCTCAAACTTGTCTTGCATACACACGGTCACACAAAGTTGTCAGAAAATCCGATCGTTCTGAACGCGGTGACGTAAAACACGTATGCCGGGACTATAAACGGGGCAGTAGCCAATAGCTTTCGTCTCTTAATTTATTCTGAGCATGCGTGGCACTTTGTGCGTCGGATTTGTGTACACACTATCGGAATTTCCGACAACGGATTTTGTTGTGGGAAAATTTTATAGCAAGCTCTCAAACTTTGTGTGTCGGAAATTCCGATGGAAAACGTGTGATGGAACCCACACACGGTCGGAATTTCCGACAACAAGGTCCTATCACACATTTTCCGTCGGAAAATCCGACCGTGTGTACAGGGCATAAGAGTACTTCTAAATATAAAATATTCCTTTATTTGAGATGCATGCAATATACTTGGTTTAGGTTTTCATAGTTTCTCAACCAATTATATTATATGGGCTTTTCCAAATATTTTTACATTTATTACTGCAAACAGTCTGTGATTGGGTCTCTCATTTTATTTGTCTTCAGCAATTTCATAACTTGCTAATTGTCTATGTAATGCATACCTTATGTGTATGCTATGTTGCAGAGACCTTGTTTTTTTATTTGGCTGAGTATGTACAGTAGAACATAGGTGTCTGCCTACAGTGCCTTGAAAAAGTATTCACACCCCTTGAAATTTTCCACATTTTGTTATGTTACAACCAAAAATGTAAATGGATTTTATATGATAGACCCACACAAAGTGGCACATAGTTGTGAAGTGGAAGGAAAATGATAAATGTTTTTTCCAGATTTTTTACAAATAAATATCTGAAAAGTGTGACGTGCATTTGTATCCAGCCTCCTTTACGCTGATACCCCAAACTAAAATCTATTGGAACTAATTGCCTCCAGAAGTCACCTAATTAGTAAAAAGAGTCCACTTGTGTGTAATTTAATCGCAGTATAAATACAGCTGTTCTGTGAAGCCCTTAGAGGTTTTTTAGAGAACCTTAGTGAACAAACAGCATCATGAAGACAAAGGAACACACCAGACAGGTCAGGGATAAATTTGTGGAGAAATTTAAAGCAGGGTTAGGTTCTAAAAAAAATATCCCAAGCTTTGAACATCTCACGCAGCACTGTTTAATCCATCATCTGAAAATGGAAAGAGTATGGCACAACTGCAAACCTACCAAGACATGGCCATCCACCTAAACTGACAGGTCGGGCAATGAGAGTATTAATCAGAGAAGCAGCCAAAAGGTCCTTGGTAACTCTAGTGGAGCTGCAGAGATCCACAGCTTAAGTGAGAGAATCTGTCCACAGAACAACTATTAGTCGTGTACTCCACAAATCTGGCCTTTATGGAAGCGTGGCAAGAGGAAAGCCACTGTTGAAAGAAAACCATAAGAAATCCTGTTTGCAGTTTGCAAGAAGCCATGTGGGGAACACAGCAAACATGTGGAAGAAGGTGCTCTGTCCAGATGAGACCAAAATTTTATTTTTTGGCCTAAAAGCAAAGCGCTATGTGTGGCGGAAAACTATCACTGCACATCACCCTGGACACACCATCCCCACTTTGAAACACGGTGGTGGCAGCATCATGTTGTGGGGATGTTTTTTTTTAGCAGGAACAGGGAAGCTGGTCAGAGTTGATGGGAAGATGGATAGAGCCAAATACAGGGCAATATAAAGTGGTTGTATACCCGCACAGAATTTTTATTTTTTTTTAAAAACCCCAAAAAACCTGTAAGGCAAAGGCATAATGAGCTAGTATGCAGAGGATACTAGCTCATTATGAAATACTCACCTTAGAATGAAGCGCCGGCATCTGATTCGGTTCCATGCCGAGGGAGCTGACATTTTGCCCTCGCTGTCTTCTTCCCGCGTTTGCCGGACCTTCAGCCGGGCCTTCACAGCGCATGCGCCGCTGACGTCAGCGACTGCATGCAAAGTGAATATCTCCTAAACCGTACAGGTTTAGGAGATATTACATTTACCTACAGGTAAGCCTTATTATAGGCTTACTTGTAGGTAAAAATAAAAAAAAGGGTATGCAACCACTTTAAGAAGAAAACCTATTATGCCCTGTACACACGATCGACATTCCGACAACGAAATCCTGGATTCATTTCTGACGGATGTTGGCTGAAACTTGTCTTGCATACACACAGTTGCACAAATGTTGTCAGAAATTACGATCGTCAAGAATGCGTTGACATACAACACGCACGACAGCACTATAAAAGGGAAGTTCAATAGCCAGTGCGCCACCCTTGGGCTCCTTCTGCTAATCTTGTGTTAGTAGAAGTTTGGTGAGAGACGTTTCGCGCTTTTCAGCCTCGTGCTTTTCAGATTGTTACTGCTCTTCAGTTTATGCTTGTGGGTTTGTATCTGGTTTTCAGTGCGTGTAGTCAGTTCGAATCTGTTTTCCAGTGCGTATTTTTATAGTACACATTTGAATCCCAGTGCGTTCTTGTCCGCTCGTTTCTGATTTTCAGCTCACTCTTCTCAGGCCTTTCTGATTTTCAGTGCATTCTGTTAGTTCGTTCTGACCAGCCGACCGTTTTGAAGCCATGTTGCGTGTACGTACTCATCGTAGATTTTGTGCTGTGCAGGGGCTTGGTGTTGGGGTTTTTACTTTGACCCAAGCCCAGTCCGTGAACAGGGTGGGAAGGAGTTCATGGACGAAGAGTTGGTTACATATGCCTTTGTTGCGGGAGATCCGTGAGAATAATCTCACTTTCAAATGGTATTGTTTAAAGTTTTGTTCTCCTATTATCTTGATAGGTAATTGCAGAATGTAAAAAAGTGCTTCAATTTGTGATGTGTGTATTTATATTTTTGTAATATGACACTTCTTACCCGTCCATTGGGCTGCCAATAGTTTAAGTAAGGAGGGGCTGGCCAAAGTAAAACACATTATTTATGCATTCAGCTCTCAATGAAGTGGAGAGGGTTATCTGTCCAAAACATATCCCCCCACCCAAAATTTTTAAAATGGGCCATCAGAGGGGGTGAGGAATCTGATAAGTGGACCTTATACTTTTGTCTTTAAATACTCTTAAAATAAATGTTATACTGATCTTGGCCAAAAATGTTTGTGTCTAATCTGCTTGCAATGTTATGTGCAAAGGTACTAATTTTTTATTTCTTGTTTGACTCCACAGTTTCCTTCAACGCCACAGGATTGGCAGACTGTGGCTTCCCAATTTGCCCAGCGGTGGGACTTTCCCAACTGCGGAGGGGCAATTGATGAACATCCACATAGTCCCAACCCCCAACTCGGGGTCATACTATTACAACTATAAGGGGTTTAATAGTATAGTGATGTTGGCGGTGGTGTTGGCGACATACCAGTTTCTCTTTGTGAATGTGGGGAAAAATGGCCGGATGTCGGATGGTGTAGTCATCACCCAGACTGAGTTCTACAGATGGCTCCAGAGTGGTGGCTTGGGATTGCCACCTCTGGAAGACAACGTGGCTGATCTGCCGTTCTTCTTTGTCGCTGATGAAGCGTTTGGGCTGGGTGATCACCTGATGCGGCCATCCCCGATGAGGACTCTCAGCCCAGAGCAGAGGGTTTTTAACTACCGGCTGGCCAGAGCCAGAAGAGTGGTGGAGAATGCTTTTGGGATAATGGCCAGCCGGTTCCGCCTATTCCTTACGCCAATCAACATGGCGGAATATAAACTTAACCATATAATACTTGCATGTTGCATTCTACACAACTTTTTAAGGAGAAATTCTATGAACTATGTGGTTCAGGTCAGTTGGGCTGGATTTCAAGAACAAACCCTGACGGCGCTTGAAGCTGGCTGTTCTGGCTTGCCCCCCCCAAAGCACCCGCGAGGTGCGTTTAAAATAGATGGAGTACTTTGCGGGTAGGGGGGCCATTGATATGCCAGAAAATATTTAAGAAACATTATTTTAAAATACATTTTTAATTTAAACTGAAATAATATTTCCTTTGGTTTACTGCTTGTGTTTCTATTGGCTGTCTCCTAGGTTATCCAATGGGCTTTTCTTTTTGGCCATTTTCTTCAATAGTGCAAACATAATTTCTTAGATACATGAGGTGACAATCTCTTCTTTTTGTTATTAATGTATGTAATGCATTACTGATAAAAAATATTCATAATTTTCAGCACCATGAATTATTTTTTTTGAGTCACGAAAATGGCCTGATTGTGGCAAATTTGAAAGCAAATTTTAAAGCACCGTAGGTGTTATTTACTAAAGGAAAATCCACTTTGCACTACAAGTGCACTGCAAAAGTGCACTTGAAACTGCACTGAAACTGCACTTGTAGTGCAAAGTGGATTTGCCTTTAGTAAATAACCCCCATTGTCACTGTAAACACCAACTTACTCCAAAAACTGGTATTGAGCATTAAAAGAATTCACATGTGCTTTAGAAAAGGGTTTTTGAACAAACCAACATATTTTTGGAATAACATTTTATTGTTTGTCAGTAGAAATATCCTTTTTTGGGGTAAACAGGCATGTTTAAAACCATAAAACAATACACAACTCAGGAACTTACAAAGTTCAACTTTGATAAATTAAATACAATATCAGACATTAGTATGTCCAAACTGTGTTGATCTTGCCTTCATCAGATGGGGTGATGTCACCCCTGTGAAAGCCAAATTTTGAAGATGCACACAAATTGAGAGTCAAAATGGGGATTTCCCTCCTGATCCCATGCATAATGTCAACATGTGCTAGCTCCCATCATGGGGGATGAAGGGACGTGTTTCGGGGGTGCAACCCCTTCCTCTCAGCTACTTGAGTTGCGAGGAAGGGGTTGCACCCACAAAACGCGTACATTGATATCCCGTGATGGCAGATAGCACATTTTGACACACTGTGTGCATCTTCAAAATTTGCCTTTCAATATACTTTAAAAAAGTTAGAAAAATAATAAAAATATAAACAAATTGACTAATTTTGGTGTGTTTTAGATTCTGCCTAAAACATCAATGATGTTTTTGAGTCTTTTTTTCAACATCATTGATGTCTTCCTTGATCTTCTGTAAATCCCGATTGCACACCATGATCTCCCCGATGAGGATGTGTGCACTTGCACTTGTGAAATGAGATTCTTCTTCCACAACATCCACATCACCTAAAATTAATAAACACACCATGTATTATAAATATGCAGGCATACATCTATTACCTGAAGCTGTGTTTCCAGACACTCACCTGTTGTGGTCACTATTTCGCCCACTTCATAAACCTCTCCTTCCTCCACATCCTCTGGTTGTGGTGTGGGGATTTCCCCTTCTTTAGGAGGTTGTGGGTCCCTGGTGTCCTCTGATGTCCTGAGTCTTTTCTTCCCTATGTGAATAAAAAAAAGGTATACTTAGCACACAGATATTTGAGGCCAGAAATAGTAATATAAAAACATTGCTTGGAAGTGTTGTACAATTGTCTTTTTGAGTTCCAAGCTGAAGACATTTTTTATTTCTAAAGTTGCAATACTTACCTGTTGTGGTCAAGTTTCACACATGGAGACACCCCTAGTATCCACTGGAGCACCTGTGTGGGACACCCTAAAAAGTTTGTTCTGGTGTCCCACACTAGTGCTCCTGCATCCAGATGTGTAAACAGCTGCTGAGTGTCCTCTCCTCACAGTGAATCAAGTTTGCATTTCATTCTAGTTATAAACCCATCTAGACAACAATGTACTAAACTTATTTTACTATAAATAGGCATGACCAAATGTAGTTAACCTGCATCTGCCAAAAACATTGTATTAGTGGGCGAATGAACAATGTTTACTACGAACGATTACTGTGCCCACGAACCTGAAACTTGCACATGCAGCAGCACTAATGTAATAATAATAATAATAATAATAACACACGACAAATACTTACTTTTTTTCAGAACTCTCTTGATCCTGCTCATCGTGATCGTGCTCCCTCAATTTGAGGTCTGACCATCGTTTCCTCAGTTGATCCAAAATTCCTGTGCAGACTTCTCACAACTTTAGTCATGATCTTGGCCTCTCATATTTGGGTTTGGGTAAGGTCCATTCTTCCCATCATAGTTGACCCTTTTCAAGATGTCCACCATCTCTACAAAGGCTATATTTGAGGCTACTAGAAAGAAGGTCAGGGGCGGGCGGAGTTTCACGTATGTTCAGTGTATATAAAGCGTAACACACGTGCGTCGTATGTACGATCTGTGAGTGGAGAGCGGAGTAGCGGAAGCGCCGATCGTGATAACGAAGGTACAATTTTAACTTGGTGCATCAGTGGTCTATACTGCTTATAGATTGAGGCCTATATTGGGACAAGATTAGGAGAGTTTAGCCTGACATTAGGGTTTGTCTTGTGTTGTGTCTTGCAGAGAAAATGGATCGCTTCAACGATCATGACTTTATCCCCCTATTCATTGATAAGTACAGGGAGTTGCCCTGTCTGTGGCAGGTAAAACACCCCTTTTATAATAATAAAAGAAAGAGGAAGGCAGCGCTGGATCAATTGCTGGAATTTGTGAAGCCGCAGATCCCCACGGCAACCATCCTCTATTTGAAGGCCAAAATTGGTGGCATGAGGAGCACTTATATTAGGGAGTGCAAGAAGGTCCAGGATTTCCAGAGGTCAGGAGCTGCAGCAGATGACATTTATGTACCCAGGCTGTGATACTATGACAGACTGCGTTTTCTGTCAGACCAGAGTGAAATCAGGCCATCACTCTCCACACTTCCTTCAAAACTTCCTTCCACCCCAGCTGAGGCTTCTGATGTTCAACCTGGGCCTTCCAGCCAGGAAGAAGTGGAGGAGCCCAGCTTGAGTCAGGTATAGCATTGTTCAACATATTTCTTGTCCAAAAATGAATGATGTTAACTAGATGTTATTAATAATCACTAATTTCTGATTTAACAAAGTGTTTTACAGATCAATAGACAGTAGTGGCCAAAAATGATTGGGACAAGAATGAAAAATGCTGGGGTCAGAATGATAGTCTTTTCTATTTATTAACATTCAATTTGCAACAGTCATGAGCTGAAAATTGTGTGTGATTGATGAACAAAAAACTAAAACGATGTCCCTTTTTCATACACAGGAAAGCCTCAGCCAGGAGGAGACTGTGGAAAGTGGCAGCCAGGAGGTGGCCGGGCCCAGTAGCCTGACTGAATCCCAGGTCCCTCCCATCCGCCTTCAAAAAAAAGACCCAGGAAGGGGAGGAACCTGGAGGAGGCAGCACTGGGGTTAATTCAGCAGGCTACTGTGGCCCTCAGAACCCCCCCAATCTTCAATAGGACTATGCCTGCAAAATGCAGGGAATGGAGGAGGGCCAACGCCTCTTCTGTGAGGAAGTGATCTTACAAGCCCTAAATAAGGTTTTGAGGGACGAACTCACAAGCAAAAGCCATGTTTGGGAGTTTGACCATCGTCCTCCTCCTCATCCCCCACCTCCTGCCACAACTCCAACACCAGAGCCACAGCCTGGAAGCAAGCGTGGAAGGAAGAATGGAAAGAAGACAAGAAAGTGATGGCCTGGGTTCAGTCTGGTCTCACAAAAGACGCAGGCTGTTGTAAGACCACAGGGGACATATATGTCATCTTCTGGTGTTCCTGATAAGTTGGAGTCCTGGACCGGATTGTGCTCACTATTATATGGACTCCTCAGGCTACCAATTTTGCCTGTAAAAAAGTTCATGTGTGCCCTGGGGTACAAAGGCTTCGCCAATTTCACCAGTTTATCCAGTGTTGCCGTCCTCTTTATTTTGTTATGACCCATAATAAATGTCTATTTTTTCCACAAATACTTGCCTATGTATTTTACTTCAAAAAGGACAGTTTGTTTGTGAGTAGGCAGGTACATTTCAAAAATACTATGTCAAATTAACAAGGGACACCAACACCAAACAACCTCCTTGAGGTTAAAAAATACAAGATAATAAAGGTGTTGTGTTAACTTGACACACAAAATAACAAAAAATATTATGGAGGAGATCACTAGAAAAAAAAAACAGGAGATCTTGATAAAAAAAATAAAAAAAAACACTATAAAAATAAATTCCAACCATTATTATGGAGATCTGATGAAAAAAATAAAAAAATTTTAGTCGTGAGATCACGAGAAATAATAAAGAAATCAGTTTGTCAGAACTCTGTGTGAATATCAGCAGCAAAACAACTTCATTATTCTAGCATTATAAAGAAGAAGAGAATGCGCTGCATTAAAAGATTAATATTTGCAGCGTGACGAATGTGCTATCTCCATTATAAACGCTATTTTTACCAGACTGAGCACTTCCGTCTCCTACTTGATTCAGAGCATGCGTGGAATTTTGTGCATTGGAATTGTGTACACACGCTCAAAAATTACGAGAACGGATTTTGTTGTCGGAAAATTTGAGAACCAGCTCTCAAATTTTTGTTTTTGGAAAATCTGACAAAAAATGTTCGATGGAGCCTACACATGGTCAGATTTTCCGACAACGAGCTCCCATCGAACATTTGTTGTTGGAAATTCCGAGTGTGTGTACGCGGCATTAGAGTCGGCAAAAGACTTGAGACTGGGGTGGAGTTTCACCTTTCAGCAGGACAATGACCCTAAACATACAGCAAGAGCTACAATGCAACGGTTTAGATCAAAGCATATTCATGTTTTAGAATGACCCAGTCAAAGTCCAGACCTAAATCCAATTGAGAATCCGTGGCAGGACTTGAAAATTGCTGTTTACAGATGCTCCCCATCCAATCTGACAGAGCCTAAAGTGATTGTTAACCCACTTCTATAAAAAGCTCACATCCTCTCTATAATATAACAATAAGTGCCCCTGTGTCTGTATTATATAAAAAATATGCTTATCTGTGCCTATAACACAGCTGCTCCCAGCCATCAGGTGACTCCTCAGCTCTCTCCTCTGCCCGGCTGACAGGTCCAGCAGGCAGGGCCGAGCACTGCCGTTGAGGTCAGCTGGGGAGGAGAGCAGATAGAGAGCAGAAGAGTCACATGATCACTGGGAGCCGCTGTGTTATGGGTACAGATAAGCATATTTTTTATATAACACAGACACAGGGGCACTCATTGTTATATTTGAGAGGGGATGGAAGCTTTTTATAGAAGTGGGTTAACAACCACTTTAAGCTTTGTCAGATTGGATGGAGAGCATCTGTAAACCAATTTTCAAGTCTACATACAGTATCTCACAAAAGTGAGTACACCCCTCATTTTTGTAAATATTTTATTATATCTTTCCTTGTGACAACATTGAAGAAATTACACTTTGCTACAATGTAAAGTAGTAAGTGTACAGATATAGAAAAAAGAACATTAAGGCTATGGGGGTACCTCATCCTTATTCAACTTTGCATAGATAGAGAACCAACATGATGGATTTTTGCGGTACAAGAGAGGGATTTTAAACACAAGTTAATAAAGAATACATTTATTGTAACAAAATTTACACATAGAAAACACACATGATAAAACATCCAAGTAATTGTAAGGTTCAATACAATAGTTACAAAAGATATTACAGAGATGGTTGACGCGTTTCACTTAATAACTTCTTCAGAACCGATTACTCAGTGATTTGCAACAACAGAACCTCATATTAAGAACCTGGAGGAGAAACACACAACACTGAGGATAGTTTCATGTCAAACAGGTATGGAGTGCACATATCCCATGCAGGAAAATATCATAATAATCAAAATGTCCACAGAAAAAAAGAGAAAAAAAAAAAAAGAACTATACTTAATTTAGCATACAGACCCACACAAGATAGCTTCACCTACTCCACTTAAAAAAGGAGAATCGATATGCCCATGTCAAAAAAGGAGGAAAGATGGATGAGTAGATGCGGGGATGCCAATACACCGCAGCTCCTAGGTGAGAACAATAACCAATATAGTATTCCAAAATACTTTCATTCATCCAACAATATATTAATATCAAAAAACATGAGAGTCCCTTATACTAACCTCTCCTATATAATATATAATGGCTCAATATCATTTGCTGGCAGGGTTCCAACCCCAAGAGGATAATATATATAGGACCCCTAAAAAAAATCCACATAATAACTCATATTAGAAAACTAAAAATATCCCCAAACACAAAAAAACAAAAAACAAACAAGGAACAAAAATAGAAATATTTCTTAATGTACCTGGTTAGCTTATCCAAAGGAGAACAACTCCTATCATCCATAAAGCTGTCCCATACATAAACAACACAAGTCTAGTTCAAAGGAGATCTTGCACCTAATGCTTATGGGGCTAGCGAGAACATTAACAGATCACTCCTGCTAGATCAGTTCTGCTAACAATGTCCAGCTATAAAAGAGCATAAACATAGAATTACAAAAGGTCAGATGGAAAAGGACTTAACCATAGATTGCTCCAATTAACAGCCACCGTCAATACAGTAGGCAAACTCACCATTCATATCTTTACACAGCAGAAAAGGTGCAGCTCACAAGACCAACACTATATAGTCAGCTTGACTCCAAAAAGCAGCATTCAGCTGATTGCTCAGATCCACATCAGCTGAGGCTGTGCAAATACCGGATGCAGAGTTACTGCTATCCATAAGGCACCATCATACACAGAACGTCCCGTGCAGCAAAAATGAAACCGAAACCAATACAAATACCAATACAAATACAGGCGCCAGTGGCATGGCTATATATAGAAGAGATCATGGCTATTTAGCACACTATATAATAGGTTCGCAGGTAGCAACCTACCTATATATATACCGGCCCATCATCAAATATACTGAATCCCTGTTATACTAATATATGTCCTCACTAACCTGACCATAATAAACGGCGAATGGTGGATCCCTATTACTTAAAGCATGTTCTCATCATGTGGACGGTAATAACCGATGGGAAACCCCCCGACGCCTCCACCTCAACTCCACCACCATGGTGTGGCTAAGGAGGCAATTAGTCTCCTTGCCCACAGATAGATGCCATGCCAGGTGGGACCCGCCATGTCATAACTACGGTGAAGGCAGCCCCGCATCAATTCACATCCATACCATTCCAAAAAAAAAATTGCCAGAAGACTGGGAAAGAATTCCCTAAGAGAGAAAAAAAATGCCAGAAGGCTGGGAAAGAATTCCCTAAGAGAGAAAAAAAAAGATAGGGAAAGGGGATTGATCATAGGGATCGATTCCATTGACATTCCACATCACTCAATATCATTAAACTCCTCCCATTTCTATTTGCAAAACAAAATGATATTTACAATATATACATTCCAATTTTGATCTATATACAATATCTCGGATTTATTACACCAACAAGCGAAGATAAAGGGTATCAATACTGGAGAGTAGCACAAGAGTAAGGGGAGATAAGGGGTTAAGGTGTTTGACATGAAACTTGCCTCAGTGTCATGTGTTTCTCCTCCAGGTTCTTAATATGAGGTTCTGTTGTTGCAAATCACTGAGTAATCGGTTCTCTGTGATATCTTTTGTAACTATTGTATTGAACCTTACAATTAATTAGATGTTTTTATCATGTGTGTTTTCTATGTGTAAATTTTGTTACAATACATTTATTCTTTATTAACTTGTGTGTAAAATCCCTCTCTGGTACCGCAATAATCTATCATGTTGGTTCTCTGTCTATGCAATAGTAAGTGTACAGCTTATATAACAGTGTAAATTTGCCATCCCCTCAAAATAACTCAACACACAGCCATTAATGTCTAAACCGCTGGCAACAAAAGTGAGTACACCCCTAAGTGAAAATTTCCAAATTGGGACCAATTAGCCATTTTCCCTCTCCGGTGTCACGTGACTCGTTAGTATTACAAGGTCTCAGGTGTGAATGGGGAGCAGGTGTGTTACTGCTCTCACTCTCTCATACTGGTCACTGGAAGTTCAACATGGCACCTCATGGCAAAGAACTCTGTGAGGATCTGAAAAAAAAAAAGAATTGTTGCTCTACACGAAAATGGCCTAGGATATAAGAAGATTGCCAAGACCCTGAAACTGAGCTGCAGCACGGTGGCCAAGACCATACAGCGGTTTAACAGGATAGGTTCCACTCAGAACAGGCCTCGCCAAAGAAGATGGGTGCATGTGCTCAGTATCATATCCAGAGGTTGTCTTTGGGAAATAGACGTATTATTGCTGCCAGCATTGCTGCAGAGGTTAAGGGGTGGGCGGTCAGCCTGTCAGTGCTCAGACTATATGCCGCACGCTGCATCAAATTGCTCTGCATGGCTGTTGTCCCAGAAGGAAGCCTCTTCTAAAGATGATGCACAGGAAAGCCCGCAAACAGTTTGCTGAAGACAAGCAGACTAAGGACATGGATTACTGGAACCCTGTCCTGTGGTCTGATGAGACCAAGATAAACTAATTTGGTTTAGATGGTGTCAAGCATGTGTGGCAGCAACCAGGTGAGGAGTACAAATAAAAGTGTGTCTTGCCTACAGTCAAGCATGGTGGTGGAAGTGTCATGGTCTGGGACTGCATGAGTGCTGCTGACACTGGGGAGCTACAGTTCATTGAGGGAACCATGAATGCCAACATGTACTGTGACAGAACATGATCCCCTCCCTTCGGGGACTGGGCCACAGGGCAGTATTCCAACATGATAACAACCCCAAACACACCTCCAAGATGACCACTGCCTTGCTAAAGAAGCTGAGGGTAAAGGTGATTGACTGGCCAAGCATGTCTCCAGACCTAAACCCTATTGGGCATCTGTGGGGCATCCTCAAATGGAAGGTGGAGGAGCTCAAGGTGTCTAACATCCACCAGCTTCGTGATGTCATCATGGAGGAGTGAAAGAGGACTCCAGTGACAACCTGTGAAGCTCTGGTGAACTCCATGCCCAAGAGGGTTAAGGCAGTGCTGGAAAATAATGGTGGCCACACAAAATATTGTCACTTTGAGTCCGTTTTGGACTTTTTCATTTAGGGGTGTACTCACTTTTGTTGCCAGCGGTTTAGACATTAATGGCTGTGTGTTGAGTTTGCAAATGTACACTGTTATACAAGCTGTACACTCACTACTTTACATTGTAGCGAAGTGTAATTTCTTCAGTGTTGTCACAAGAAAAGATATAATAAAATATTTACAAAAATGTGAGGGGTGTATTCACTTTTTTGAGATACTGTATATCTACATTGTCATTTTAAGGATTTTTAAAGATCATGTTATTTGTAATACAGGTTTGCATGTATAATATGTGGTGTCCCCTATACAATAATATATGAGACTTCCTGATTAGTGAAACAATTATACCAAGGCGGATATTAAATCCAGGTTTGATTATATATTCACCTCTAGTAGCAGGAGCATGAAGGCCCACCGAAGGAGATTAATCTTGGGTTTTAAAAGTAAGGAGAATGGCACATTCGGCTAATTAAATATTGACTTAAATAGATCAATACATGAACCCCAGACCAACCAAAAATGGCCTCTAATCATGCGGTCAGGGTTAACGGGTCACCACATGAAATATATAGTTGGGAAGTATAGCAAGATGACGCCGCTCCATATGACGTTTTAATGATGAAAGGTAGGTAGGTAAAAGCTTGTAGCATCTTTGTGTCACTTCTGGTTTGAAACCGTGGAACGCAAATTGTCCTGGACTTCCTAATTTTGAATGCTTTTGTACGACAGAGAAAATGTGAGTATGTTCACAACTGTGTATATTCAATAAATACTTTTGAAAACAGTATTATGTTATGGGAGCAAACTTTTTCTCTGCATGTGAATGAGACAGAGGGGCTGCACCTTTAAAGGAACAAATAGAGGAGAGGTACACACAGGGTGGATCTGGGATCTGCTGCACAGTGGCATACACTGTGAATGTGGAATACCCCCTTGAAGGGTGAATATCTCTGGTGAGTGCAACACCTTAAGGGGAGCACTATAAGAAGCACTAGCACGAGTTTATAGTTAAAGAAAAATAGGACTGAAGAGCACTTTGCCACTTTACAAAAGACTTTACTGTGGATTTAAAAGAACTGTGCATATGATTCTTTATTTCAACATTTTTTCATTAATTCATTGAAGCACTAGTCACTTTACATAAGATTGCACACTAACTGTCACCATATGTTTATATTTTTTTCCGTATGCTTAGCTTACTTGCACCGTGAAAATCCCTCTCCTTTGTATGTCCATTTAAATTTTTGCTTAGGGATGTGGTGCCTATCTATGAGGGTGTTTTTCCCATATTCGGAACCAAAACCTCAAACAGTCATATGTTTATATGATTTACCTTTTAGATATGTGTATATATTATTAATTGCTAGCCAAGATATACTAGCCGTATTTAAAGCTCCACTTTATTTTAGTTTGATTAAGGAAGGTCCATATTCACTTTTTACTAAGCATACCATAAATGGGTTCTGAGTCACTGACAAGATTGTGAATATTAGATCACTTAGACTTCTGCCTTAAGGATTTATTTACTCCTAAGAACAGTGCCACACCTACCACGTGAACTCATTAAACTGACCACAGTGTCAGGGCTCAGCAGCAATCATATACCATGGTCAGCTTACGGGGGGAGGGCATAGCCAGGCAGGATCAGCCAGGTGTTTTAGGTTTTACATGGGGCCAAATTACACAGCACAAGCGTTGTGCTGTATAAAAGGGAACAGGATCTGTTTTATTTTTTATTTTTTGAGGGGGGGGGGTTACAAATGCTTTAAGCTATTTTGCAAAGAAGATTGGGCAAAAAATTCACTCTCTAGATGTGCAAAGCTAATAGAGACATACCCCAAAAGACTTGCAGCTGTAATTGCAGTGAAAGATGGTTCTACAGAGTATTGACTCAGGGGGGCTAAATACAAATGCACGCCACGCTTTTCAGATATTTATTTGTAAAAGAGGTTTGATAACAATGTATCATTTTCCTTCCACTTCACAATTATGTACCACTTTGTGTTGGTCTATCACATAAATTCCCAATAAAATACATTCATGTTTTTGGTTGTAACATGACAAAATGTGGAAAATTTCAAAGGGTATGAATACTTATTCAAGGCACTGTATATAAGCATTGATTTTGTTACTTTATGGCCATTTCAATACTAATAAAACATTTTTTGGATTGAAAAAATAACACAATAGTCTTTCATTGTATGTAAGACAGTACTTACTTATCCTGGTGTTCAGCTTTAAAATTTTGATCATCAAAGCTGTAGTCATTCCAGGCTGCAATAAAAAAGAAATGCTGGTTAGAATGGTTTTGCCTGATTTCTTTGTGAATGTATGATTTCCCATGCTTTTTTTTATGCAGCAGAATTTGTGTATATATATTTTTTTTCATTTATCAGAAATTTAGCAAATTTTACTTTAGTTTATAAGTCAGGCAGGTGTCCTTAACTGACTTCACACAAACACAGGCAATGATCTTTGTATTTTTACAGTTTCAGATATAAACTACATATCCCATCTGTTGTTAAGTTTCAATTTCCAGAGGCAAAATGCCTATTTTGCTAATCACTTCTGACTGTCAGTCCATATGTATTCTGAAAAGGCTTAGTCCGCTGTTACTGAGGAACACAAAGTACAGTCATGTTATTTAATAACAAGCCGAAAAGAGCAAAGCGGTACTCATTAATTATAACCAATCATGAATCCTTTCTCTGCAGTTTAGACAGGCTGGTAAAAAGGTTTATTGCACTTTGGTCATTTGTGCTTGCTTTATAAGATAAGTACATCTAATAATGGTATGCTACCCTTTACTGTTAGGTTCTCTATAGCCCTATATAAATTGAAATCATTACAGGTCAGATAAACATATTTCTTAATACCAAGTTGCAATGTGTGGTGGAATCTTGGACTGAAATAAGAAGCATTCCCATCTGGCAAATCAGAGTTTAATGAAACAAGTAGGCATAATAACTGTTTGAAGGCAACCAAATATGAGTAACAAAGCTACATTTCTATTTCTTAAAAGGAGGCAATTTTATGTATATGACCATTCCTCAAGTATGTGCATCACTCAGACAACTCTTTCACCGCATCCTCTCATTCCACCATGCTTCCAACTCATCATTGCACTCACAGGTGTTGCTGTGCTAGTAAAAATGGGGAACAACAGCAGATCTGGTGAAAAATGTAAAATATTTCGAAGGCATAATTTTAAATCAAAGCTTTCATTAGGCAAGTTAATGGCGTGTGAACCTATTAAGATTATTCCTTGCATAATATATATAATTGTATAATATAATATAATATAATATAATATAATATAATATAATATAATATAATATAATATAATATAATATAATTGTAGGTTGTATAATATAAATCATGGCAATTAAAAGGTTAAAATAACCTCATGGCTGCAACACAAGCTGTGTAAAGCTTGTGTTAAATTTTACTAGAAGATGTATCTTTGTTTTGGAGCCACTCTCTGGACTTAGGATGGACATTATGGTCCATTCTGAACTTTCATAGCAGCCACATTAGCCAAAGATGGGGATTCAGGATGGAGAGTGTTGAGAGACTGCTGAACTCCCATTCATTAAACTTCTCTGCGTTGGTTAAAACCAGAACTGCTCAGCTCTAAGCACTTCTGTAGCTTCAGTCTCCTGGCCGCAGTGGCTTGGTAAGATGCAAATTGTAAAATGTAAATAGATGGCAAAATAAAAAAATAAAAACAACGCTACAGTTTTTCATTTTATGCCGCGTACACACGATCGGACTTTCCGACAACAAAACCATGGATTTTTGTTCGAAGGGTGTTGGCTCCAACTTGTCTTGCATACACACGGCCACACGAATGTTGGCCAACAATTACGAATGTAGTGGCGTACAACACGTATGACAGCTGATAAAAAGGAAGTTCAATAGCCAGTGCGCTACCCTTTAGGCTCCCTTTGCTAATCTCGTGTTTATCTTGTGTTAGTAGAAGTTTGGTGAGACGATTCACGCTTTTCAGTCTTGTGCTTTTCAGTTCATTTTTGCTTTTCAGTCTGTGCTTGTCGGTTCATATCTGTTCTTTGGTGGGTGCTTGTCAGTTCATTCCTGTCTTTCAGTGCGTTCTATAGTATCTCAAAAAAGTGAGTAAACCCCTCACATTTTTGTAAATATTTTATTATATCTTTTCTTGTGACAACACTGAAGAAATTACACTTTGCTACAATGTAAAGTAGTGAGTGTACAGCTTTTATAACAGTGTACATTTGCTGTCCCCTCAAAATAACTCAACACACAGCCATTAATGTCTAAACCGCTGGCAAAAAATTGAGTACACCACTAAATTAAAATGTTCAAATTGGACTCAAAGTGTCAATATTTTGTGTGGTCACCATTATTTTCCAGCACTGTCTTAACCCTCTTGGGCATGGAGTTCACCAGAGCTTCACAGGTTGTCACTGGAGTCCTCTTCCACTCCTCCATGACAACATCACGGAGCTGGTGGATGTTAGAGACCTTGAGCTCCTCCACCTTCCATTTGAGGATGCCCCACAGATACTCAATAGGGTTTAGGTCTGGAGACATGCTTGGCCAGTCAATCACCTTTACCCAAGGCAGTGGTCATCTTGGAGGTGTGTTTGGGGTTGTTATCATGTTGGAATACTGCCCTGTGGCCCAGTCTCCGAAGGGAGGGGATCATGTTCTGCTTCAGAATGTCACAGTACATGTTGGGATTCATGGTTCCCTCAATGAACTGTAGCTCCCCAGTGTCGGCAGCACTCATGCAGTCCCAGACCATGACACTTCCAGCACCATGCTTGACTGTAGGCAAGACACACTTGTCTTTGTACTCCTCACCTGGTTGCCGCCACACATGCTTGACACCATCTAAACCAAATGAGTTTATCTTGTTCTCATCAGACCACAGGACATGGTTCCAGTAATCCATGTCCTTAGTCTGCTTGTCTTCAGCAAACTGTTTGCGGGCTTTCTTGTGCATCATCTTTAGAAGAGGCTTCCTTCTGGGATGACAGCCATGCAGAGCAATTTGATGCAGTGTGCGGCGTATGGTCTGAGCACTGACAGGCTGACTGCCCACCCCTTAACCTCTGCAGCAATGCTGGCAGCAATCACATGTCTATTTCCCAAAGACAACCTCTGGATATGATGCTGAGCACGTGCACCCATCTTCTTTGGCGAGGCCTGTTCTGAGTGGAACCTGTCCTGTTAAACAGCTGTATGGTCTTGGCCACAGTGCTGCAGCTCAGTTTTAGGGTCTTGGCAATCTTCTTATAGCCTAGACCATTTTCATGTAGAGCAACAATTCTTTTTTTTTCAGATCCTCAGAGAGTTCTTTGCCATGAGGTGCCATGTTGAACTTCCAGTGACCAGTATGAGAGAGTGAGAGCGATAAAACCAAATGTAACATACCTGCCCCCGATTCACACCTGAGACCTTGTAGTACGAATGAGTCACATGACAGTGGAGAGGGAAAATGGCTAATTGGGCCCAATTTGGACATTTTCACTTAGGAGTGTACTCACTTTTGTTGCCAGCGGTTTAGACATTAATGGCTGTGTGTTGAGTTATTTTGAGGGGATGGCAAATTTACACTGTTATATAAGCTGTACACTTACTACTTTACATTGTAGCAAAGTGTAATTTCTTCAATGTTGTCACAAGAAAAGATGTAATAAAATATTTGTAACAGTGAAAATTGGTAACAAATACCTACTCGCGCATATGGAAAATTAAATGAGTTAATTAAGTAAATTGGTTGGGGAGCAGCACGTTATAATGATGAAAACAAGGAAAAAATAATTAGCTATCTAATTACAAACCGGGCTCCTATTGAAATACAAGTGCAAAATCACTCTATATAAAACGACATGTTGTAAATAAAAAATCGTGAAAATTGTGAGATAATATCTGCCAACTGGATGCTAAATCATCATAGTGAAAAATATCAAGCAAATTTTATCAAAATAATCGGGTGCGGAAAATTAAAACAGAAAGTCCACCATTAATATCCAATGTGTACGACAAATATGTGTCAAAATAATGTTCAAAAAATAAAAAACAGAGCTTCTGGGTGGATAGAGCTTCTAGGCAAATCTTTCTTGGGTACAGCGAAGCATCAAATAGCAGTAATCAAGCGCCATCACCAGCCACACAGCCTACTCACCAGATGGAAGTGACTCCCATGACAGGAGTCAAACACGCTTTGGGGACAACCAACGAGGCTTCTCCCGGTCACGGCTAGGTGCAGATGCTGGAACTCAGGTGCTGGAACTCAGGTGTCTTGATCAACGTTAAGGCTACTTGGATGCATCCGACCGGACTTCCCAAGGTAGGTCACAGAGACCGTAGATGTTTGAGAATGTGGAGAAATGAATAAAAAGCTCCCATGGTAAAGTAAGCCAAAATATTTAAAAGGCTAAAAACGGCTTAAAACCACATTCCCCACACACGGGTACATGCGGGCAAAAAAACTAACAAAAAGCAGGGAAATCAAGTACGAGCGGAAATGGCGTGTCACGTTCGTTTTACGTCCTGACTTCATTGTAGTGCTTACCCTAAACACCCCCTAAAATGTGTCTAAATGTTATTGTTGTCCTTAAATTCAGGCAGAGTGCAAAAACTCATTTGGAACCCTCCCCCCCCCCCCCCCAACCGCTAAGTCAACCGATACCAATACTCTGCTGACTTTGCCAAGCCCATACACACTATACCTACCTCTTTTGTGGTCATATTTATGGATGAATTCACCAAAGCATGTCGTGAAAGGGCCTGCCTGAATACTTTCAAATGGTACTGTTTAACATTTTGTTCTCCTATTTTCTTGACAGGTAATTGCAGAATGTACAAATGTGCTTCAATTTGCACAGTGTGTATTTATATTTTTGGATTATGACACTTCTTACCTGTCCAGTGGGCTTCTCATAGTGTAAGTAAGAGGGGCTGGCCAAAGTAACACACATTATTTATGCATTCAGCTCTCAATGAAGTGGAGAGGGTTATCTGTCCAAAACATCTCCCCCACCTCAAATTTTACAATGGGTTATCAGAAGGGGGTGGGGAATCTGATAAGTAGACCTTATAATTTTGTCTTTAAATACTCATTTCAATAAATGTTATACTTATGTTGGCTAATAATGTTTGTGTCTAATCTGCTTGCATTGTTATCTTCAAAAGTACAATTTTTTTTCTTGTTTGACCCCACAGTTTCCTTCCAACCCATAGGAATGGAAGACTGTGGCCTCCCAATTTCACCAGCAGTGGGACTTTCCCAATTGCAGGGGTGCGATCAATGGGAAGCACATCCGGATCGTCCCACCACCCAACTCGTTGTCATACTACTTCAATTATAAGGGGTTCAGTAATATTGTGATGTTGTCGGTGGTGATAGCGAATTATGAGTTCCTATATCTGGACGCAGGGAAGAATGGCCGTATGTCTGATGGAAGAGTGATCGCCTAGACAGAATTTTACCGGCTTCTTCAAAATGGCACCTTGGGGTTGCCACCTCCAGAGGATAATGTTGCGGGCCTCAAGTTAGTTTTTGTGGCAGATGAGACCTTTGTGCTGGGGGAGCATTTGATGAGGCTGTTCCTCATGAGGACCCTGAGCAGAGGGTTTTAATTACTGGCTGGCCTGTGCCAGAAGAGTGGTCGAGAATGCCTCTGGCATAATGGGCAGCCGGTTCTGGCTTTTCCTTACAGCAATCAACATGGCCGAATTCAAACTAAATCACATCATCTTGAGCTGCTGCATTCTTCACAATTTCCTACGGAAGAATGCAGCCAACTATCTGGCCTCAGTTGCGACTGAGGCCAACTTTTCACCTGACCAAACAATGACGACGCTTGAAAAGTGGCCTTCTAGCTTGCCCCCCCAAAGTACGGCAAAACTATGTCAAGTACTTCATGGGTAGGGGGGCAATTGATTTACCAGAAAATATGGATTCAGTTTAATAATTTTTTTTTAAAACTAAACTCATATTTTATTTGAATTTCTGTTTATGTTTCTTATCTGTCTCCTAGGTTCTCAAATGGCCTTTTATTTTTGGCCCTTTTCTTCAATAGTGCAAACGTAACTTATTTGATACATGAGGTGACAATCTCTTCTTCAGCTAACTATTATGTTGTGCTGTGTGTCTGCTCCACACACACAATGTTATTGTCGGCAATGTATGTAATGCATTAATGATAAAAATAATCATCCTTTTCAACTCCATGAACTAATTGCTTGGAGTCCCTAAAATGGCCTAATTTTGGCAAATTTTACAGCACAGTGGGTGTTATTTACTAAAGACAAATACACTTTGCACTACAAGTGTACTGCAAGTACACTTGGAAGTGTACTGAAAGTGCACTTGTAGTGCAAAGTGGATTTGCCTTTAGTAAATAACCCCCATTGTCACTGTAACTACACCAACTTAAAAAATAAACTGGTATTGAGCATTGAAAGAAGAAGTCACACATTGTGGAGTATAAAACATTTTACTCCAAGCACATTTACATGTGCGTTATAAACGGTTTTGGAACAAACCAACATCTTGGTGTATAACATGTATGTTTGACATAAATTTGCCTTTTTGGGGATAAACAGGCATTTTTAAAAACATAACATACACATCCCCAACTCCTGAACTTACAAAGTTCAACTTTGCTAAAGTGAAGGTCATATGAGACCTTAGTATGTCAAAACTGTGTTGATTTTGCCTTCATCAGATGGGGTGATCTCACCCCTGTAAAAGCCAAATTTTGAAGATGCACACAAATTGGGATTTCCCTAATGATCCCATGCCTAAAATGTGTGTATTTTCCCTACATCTATTTTGCTAAAGCCACAAAACACACAGTGTGTCAACATGTGCTATCTGCCATCATGGGATATCAATGTACGCGTTTTGTGTGTTCAACCCCTTCCTCCAAACTAAAGCAGGTGAAAGGAAAGGACAATCCACTTTGCCCTACAAGTGCACTTTCAAGTGCACTTGTAGGGCAAAGAGGTTTTGCTTCTTTAAATAAGCCACAGTGTGTCAACATGTGCTAGATCCCATGTGCTAGATCCCATCAGGGGTGCAACCCCTTCCTCTCACCTACTTTAGTTTGGAGGAAGGGGTTGCACCCACAAAACGTGTACATTGATATCCCATGATGGCAGATAGCACATGTTGGCACACTGTGTGCAACTTCAAAATTTGGCTTTGCAATTCATTTAAAACTTTTAAAACACGTACAACAATAACAACAAAATTTACCTTTTTTTGGTTTAGATTTTGCCTAAAACATCAATGATGTTGCTTAGTCTTTTTTGAACATCATGGATATTTTGCTTCATCTTTTCTAAATCATGATTGCACACCATGATTTCACTGATGAGTACTTGTGCACTTGCACTGCTGAAGTGAGTTTCTTCTTCCACAACATTCACATCACCTAAAAATAAAAAAGTTACACAATGTATTATAAATATGCAGACATACATCTATTACCTAAAGCTGTGGTCTCAGACACTGACCTGTTGTCGACACCATTTCGACCACTTCACCCACCATTTCCTGAACCTCTGCATCCACATCCTCAGGTTTTGTGCTTTGTGAGTTCCCTTTCTTCAGTAGGTGTGGGGGTTACTGGTGTCCTCAGATGTCCTGATTCTTTTCTTCCCTATGTGAATACAAAAAAGGTATACTTAGCAGACAGATATTTTAGGCTAGAAATAGTAATATGAAATATTACTTGGAAGTGTCGTCCAATTGTCTGTTTTGGCAGAGTTCCAGGCTGAAGACATGATTTTTTCCCTTTCAAAAGCTGGAATACTTACCTGTTTAGTCCAAGTTTCACACATGGAGAGACCCCTAGTATCCACTGGAGCACCTGCGTCGGACACCATAAAAAGGTTGTTATGGTGTCCCACACTAGTGCTCCTGCATCCAGATGTGTAAACAGCTGCTGAGTGTCCTCTCCTTACACCAAATCAAGTTGTGATTTCATTATAGTTTCAAACACAGCTAGACAACAATGTAATAAACTTATTTTAATCAAAATAGGCATGAATAAATGTGTAACCTGCATCTGCCAAAAACGTCGTATTAGTGGTCGAACAAACAATGTTTAATACAAACAATTCCTGTGCCTACGAACAATAAACTTCGCATTTTAAACTGTACAACAGTAAAGAAAAGCACATGGACCAGCGCAAAAGTAATATTATTATTATTAATAATAATAATAATAAGAAGAAGAAGAACACATGACAAATACTTACTTTTTAGCAGCAGTTTCCTGATCTTTCTATACTGATCTTGCTCCCTCAATTTCATGTCTGACCAGCGTTTCCTCAATTGCTCCTTGGATTGTCGTACCCCAAAAATCCTGTGCAGACTAAACACAACTTTAGTCATGATCTTGGCCTCACATTAGGGTTTCTGTACGGTCCATGCTTCCCATCATAGTCTGTCCTCTTCAAGATGTCTACCATCTCCACCATCTCTTCAAAGGACATATTTGAGGCCTTATATCTCCTCCTGGATGTGGAACTGCCTTGCTCTGGGCTTTCCTTGTCTTCGTTGTTGCTGATAACAGCACCTGCTGTGTCTCTGCCATGTGCTCTCCCACTGCCCCGAAAGAGAAGAGGCAGGGAATACCCTAGAAAGAAGGACAGGGACGGAGTTTCACGCAAGCGCAGTGTATATAAAGCATAACATGCGGGCGACGTACGTATGATCTGTGAGTGGGGGATGGAAGATCGTTAGCGCCGATCGTTCAAACGAAGGTACAATTGTAACTTGGGGCGTCAGTGGTTAGTGGCCTATACTGCTTATAGATTGAGGCCTATATTGGGACAAGATTAGGAGCGTTTAACCTGACATTAGGGTTTGTCTTGTGTTGTGTCTTGCAGATAAAATGGTTGACAAATTCACAGCCCCTGACTTCCTGCCCAACTTCATAGACAAGTACAGGGAGCTGCTATGTCTCTTGCAAGTCCAATGCAGGGACTAGTCGAACAAGCAAAAGAGAAAGGCAGCGTTGGATAAACTGTTGGAATTGATGAAGCCTGTGTATCCCACGGCAGACATCAACTATTTGAAGGCCAAAATTGGTAGCCTGAGGAGCACATATAATAGGGAGCGCAAGAAGGTCCAGGATTCCCTGAGATCCGGTGCAGCAGCAGATGACAACCAGTTAAAATGGTCAAAAATGGACTCAACCTTTCTGTTGAGTGTCTTTGTGTGCCACATGGAGCATGGATAAGAGAAAGAACAGCAAAGAATTGTCTGAGGATTTGAGAACAAAAATTGTGGAAAAGCATGGACAATCTCAAGGTTACAAGTTTATCTCCAGAGATCCTAATGTTCCCTGTGTCCACTGTGCGCAACATTGTCAAGAAGTTTACAGCCCATGGCACTGTAGCTAATCTCCCTGGACGTGGACGAAAGAGAAAAATTGACCAAAGATTGCAATGAAGAATTTTTCGAATAGTGGATAAGGAGCCTCAATCAACTTCCAGACGAAAGAGAAAAATTGACCAAAGATTGCAATGAAGAATTGTTCGAATGGTGGATAAAGAACCTCAATCAACTTCCAGACAAATTCAAGCTGACCTTTAGGCACAGGATACAACTGTGTCAGCTTGCACTATACCTCGCCATCTGAATGAAATAGGGATGCTATGGTAAGAGACTGACTACAGTCAAAAATGGTGGTGGTTCACTGATGTTTTGGGGTTGTTTTGCTGCTTCAGGCACTGGATGTCTTGACCGTATGCATGGCATAATGAAATTTGAAGGCTACCAAAGAATTCTGGGGAGCAATGTAGGGCCCAGTGTCACAAAGTTGGGTCTCCGTCAGAGGTCATGGATCTTACAGCAGGACAATGACCAAAAGCACACACCAAAAAGCACTCAGAAATGGTTTAGGACAAAGCACTGGAGAATTCTAAACTGGCCAGCAATAAGTCCAGATCTAAATTCCATAGAGCACCTGTGGAGAGATCAACAGCAACATAAAAAGGAACCTTTCCAATTTGAGAGACCTGAACAGTTGACGAAAGAAGAGTGGTCCCAAATTCCAGTAGAGAAGTGAAGGAAACTCATTGATAGTTACAGCAAGCGATTGATTTCAGTTATTTTTTCCAAGGGGTGTTTTACCAAATATTAGGTTGAAAGTGCCAATAATTTTGTTCAGCCAATTTTTTTAGTCCTGCATGGAATGATTCAGATTTGGCTTTTAGTTTCTCCACTTTTTTGTGTCATACCAATACAAACAAAATAAATAAACGCGAGAATGCCTAAACATTTGTAATTGTAACAATTTTCTTTAACTAAAAGAAATGCACAGGTGCCAATTTTTGGCCATGACTATATATATATATATATATATATATATATATATATATATATATATATATATATATATATATATATATATATTGTACAGGACACCGTGGCTGGGTCCTGGAAGGACGCTATGTTTCCCCTCTGTTTGGACTGTGGTCCCTTTTAAGGGAACAAAAAAGGGTTAACTCACCTGTAAGAGGAAGTGGGTTTAAAAACAAGACAGGAAGTTAGAGAGGGGGTGGAGGAGTGTAGAGGAGAATGTGGATGGTGGATGGTGTGTTGGTGTGCAGCAACAGTGAATAGCAGTGTCCTGCCTGGAAGCCTCTTGCTAGAGGAATCTACCTGCAACAAGAAACTAAGGACTGTTTAACTGCAATAGCAGTTCTGGACTTTGCAAGTTGGTGAGACTGAAACCTTTTTCTTTTGTTTTTGCTGCTGTAAAGCTATTTAAGTTCAATAAATCTCCTTTTGAGTGAAAAGCCTGTGTCCTGCGATCTAGCTGGTTCCCCTAACATTACAATATATATATATATATATATATACACATATACACACACACACTATCTCACAAAAGTGAGTACACCCCTCACATTTTTGTAAATATTTTATTATACAATAAAATATTTACAACACTGAAGAAATGACACTTTGCTACAATGTAAAGTAGTGAGTGTACAGCTTGTATAACAGTGTAAATTTGCTGTCCCCTCAAAATAACTCAACACACAGCCATTAATGTCTAAACAGCTGGCAACAAAAGTGAGTACACCCCTAAGTGAAAATGTCCAAATTGGGCCCAATTAGCCTTTTTCCCTCACCGGTGTCATGCGCCTCGTTAGTGTTACAAGGTCTCAGGTGTGAATAGGGAGCAGGTGTGTTAAATTAGGTCTTATGACTCTCACTTTCTCATACTGGTCACTGGAAGTTTAACATTGGCAAAGAACTTTCCGAGGATCTGAAAAAAAAGAATTTTTGCTCTACATAAAGTTGGTCTAGGCTATAAGAAGATTGCCAAGACCTTGAAACTGAGCGGTCGCACGGTGGCCAAGACCATACAGCGGTTTAACAGGACAGGTTCCACTCAGAACAGGCCTCGCCATGGTCGACCAAAGAAGTTGCACATGCTCAGCATCATATCCAGAGGTTGTCTTTGGGAAATAGACATAGGAGTGCTGCCAGCATTGCTGTAGAGGTTGAAGGGGTGGGGGATCAGCCTGTCAGTGCTCAGACCATACGCCGCACACTGCATCAAATTGGTCTTCATGGTTGTCATCTATGAAGGAAGCCTCTTCTAAAGATGATGCACAAGAAAGTTCGCAAACAGTTTGCTGAAGACAAGCAGACTAAGGACATGGATTACTGGAACCATGTCCTGTGGTCTGATGAGACCAAGATAAACTTATTTGGTTCAGATGGTGTCAAGCGTGTGTGACGGCAACAAGGTGAGGAGTACAAAGACAAGTGTGCCTACAGTCAAGCATGATGGTGGGGGTGTCATGGTCTGGGGCTGCATGAGTGCTTCCGGCACTGTGGAGCTACAGTTCATTGAGGGAACCATAAATGCCAACATGTACTGTGACATACTGAAGCAGAGCATGATCCTCTCCCTTTGGAGACTGGGCCACAGGGCAGTATTCCAACATGATATTTACCCCAAACTCACCTCCAAGACGACCACTGCTTTGCTAAAGAAGCTGAGGGTAAAGGTAATTGACTGGCCATGCATGTCTCCAGACCAGTCGGAGACACGTTGGACACTTTCGCTGCCACTGTGCTCTTGCTGGGTGTCCAGTGTGCTCCTGTTCCTCTAAGGGGGATTGGTCTGCCTCCAGGCTCACCTGTCCCACACCCATCCATTTCATGCATGTGTTTCCACTGTGGAGAAACTTATACATTTTGTAGTGTTAGGACTGCAAGGAACACAGGGCGCCATGCTGAGGCCTTGCAGCTTTCACATGCATTTGCAAATGTGTGCTAACTAAACCCCTGCTTCTAACAAATGGTTAAACAGGCTAATTTGGTTGGTCAGCAGACTGGTTGGGAGTTGAGCTATGGAATTGTTTTTGTCTTACATGTATATGCCCTCCATGTGCTCCTTACTGTGAAGGCCAGTTATGGGTGTGGGCGGTGGCCAGTTTTTTGTTACTGATGGTACAGGAGATGGTCAGAGACTGGGGACATGGTACAGGAGATGGTCAGAGACTGGGGACATGGTACAGGAGATGGTCAAAGACTGCAGACATGATACAGGAGATTGTCAGAGACTGCAGACACATTACAGGAGATGGTCAGAGACTGGGGACATGGTACAGGAGATGGTCAGAGACTGGAGACATGGTACAGGAGATGGTCAGAGACTGGAGACATGGTACAGGAGATGGTCAGAGACTGGGGACATGGTACAGGAGATGGTCAGAGACTGCAGACACGATACAGGAGATTGTCAGAGACTGCAGACACATTACAGGAGATGGTCAGAGACTGGGGACATGGTACAGGAGATGGTCAGAGACTGGGGACATGGTACAGGAGATTGTCAGAGACTGCAAACACATTACAGGAGATGGTCAGAGACTGGGGACATGGTACAGGAGATGGTCAGAGACTGGGGACATGGTACAGGAGATGGTCAGAGACTGCAGACGTGGTACAGGAGATCAATGCAGCCTCACCTGTGTCCATCAAATGCGGTTTCACCAGTGCCTGTCAGATGCAGCCTACCAGTCAGTTGTCAGTTGTAGCAGCCTGCCTGTGCCCCTCATGCAGCCTCACCAGTGTCTGTGCCCATCAGATGCAGCCTCACCAATGCCAATGGCCATGGCATGCAGCCCGCCAGTGCCCATGTTATGCAGCCTACCAGTGCCCATCATGTGCAGCCTGTCAGTGCCCATCATGATCTGAATCGCTGTGCAGCCAGTTTCAACAACGCCCCTCAGAGTCTCCCCTCCCTCCTCCTCCTCTTTTCACTCCTGTCCTACACAGCCTCCCCAGTGCCTGGTAATGCATGTCACGCTGTGTGTCAGAGCTGGATCTGAATCGCCGTGCAGCCAATGTAACGATGTTCCGCCTCCTATGACACACTGCACAATGATTCCTAGCATTGGATCAAAGTGCCGTTTATCACAAGAGGCGGTCTAGGAGGCGGGACATTGTTACATTGGCTGCACGGCGATTCAGATCCAGGCACTGGGGAGGGGCTGTGTAGGACAGGAGTGAGAAGAGGAGGAGGAAGGAGGGGAGACTCTGAGGGGCGTACCTTGTTGAAACTGGCTGCATGGCGATTCAGATCCAGCTCTGACACACAGCGTGACATGCATTACCAGGCATGGGGAGGCTGTGTATGACAGGAGTGAGAAGAGAAGGAGGAGGAGGGAGGGGAGGCTCTGAGGGGTGCGTCGGGATGAAACATGTGCGGCACCCGGCGGGATGGCCCTGCCCCTTTTTTTGGCGCCATTATTCGGCAACATTTCTCTTTCGGCAAATTGCCAAAAAGGCCATTTTCGGCCGATATGTTTCGACGGCCGAAATGTCGGTGCATCCCTACTTACTACCTTACATTGTAGCAAAGTGTAATTTCTTCAGTATTGTCACATGAAAAGATATAATAAAATATTTACAAAAATGTGAGGGGTGTACTCACTTTTGTGAGATACTGTATATATTAGACGTGCAATTCGCTTGGTAACGAATCGAAATTCGGCCCTAATTTTGCATCTTTCAGACATTCGGATGCATCCGAATAAAATAATAATGAATTTCAACTAATACGAAAGAAATTATAGCAAATATAACAAATTAATTCGACATGATTCAATAATTCGTTAAAGATCTAATGAAACAAAAGGTCAACTCAAAATAAATCTTACAGTCCAATTAGCTGATTAATTTTGTGCTGGAGGTTGGATTACTGGCCAATCACACACCTTTCTGATAGTTTGGCATGATGGATAAGTATCTGCCTGTATTTCTCAGCATTGAGGACACCACTGATCCTGACCAGAAGTGCTGTTCCAAACTTGCAAGGAGCATCCACCATGTTTCACTGTTGCCTATAGATACTCATTATTGTACCTCTTTCCAGCCCTCAATCCTGATACAGCTAAATATTTCAAATTTTGACTCCTCAGTCCAGAGCACCTGCTGCCATTTTACTGCACCCCAGTTCCTATGTTTTCCTTCATAGTTGGGCCCTTTAGCTTTGTTTCCACGTTGAAGGTATGGCTTTTTGGCTGCAATTTCTCCATGAAGACCACTTCTGGCCAGACAGTTGATGGGTGTACCTGGATCCCACTGGTTTCTGTCAATTCTGTGCTGATGGCACTGCTGGGTATCTTCTGATGACGGAGGGAAGTAAGCATGATGTGTCTTTCATTTACTGTATTAAGCTTCCTTGGCCAACCACTGCATCTACAATCCTCAACTTGAACAGCACATCTTGAAACCCCAATCTACTTTGAAATCTTTACCTGGGGGAGACTTTGCAGATGACTTGTGTCTTGTTGCTGTGCTCAGTCTTGCCATGGTGTCTGACCTGTGACACAAAACTGTCTTCTATTACTTTACCTTCAGGATATGGCTGTTCCTCACCCAGCGTTAAGCCTCATACACAGCTGTTTCAATTAATGATTGTGTTTCAACCTACACATGAAATTGATGATTAGCAACTGCTTGGTATAATTGGTTAATCATACACCTGACTTTAATCCTACAAAACCCCTGACTTTGTGCAAGTGTACAAAGTGTACAAGTGTAAGAATGGATGCTGGTTTGAAGCTAAAGGGTAGTAACACAGTAAATATTGATTTGATTTAGATTTTTCTTCTGTTCACTCACTTTTCATTTTGTAATTTGATAAAAACAAACAATTAAAATATATATTTTTAAAATGTCCGGATGTTTGAATGATTAATTGAGTCAGCAATATTGATTGTTTAATCGATCCATGTGTAACAGTGCCTCTAATACAAAAATATTTTACTAAAAAGAATTAAACTGACTATTTTTTTTTTTTGTTTCATATAGTTTTATTGATATATTTAAAATAGTAACATTAAATCATGACAGAAATGAAAACCAATGCAATCGGAACACAAAGTCATACAGTTTCAAAGTAATCATATTATTACATAACATTAGCCAGTTAGTACACGTGGTAATCTTTGAATGGATGAAACATGCTAAATGGTTATGAAATGTTGTGTGAAAGAATCTAAACAGTTTTGAAAATCCGTAGGATCACTTTTGGAGGGTCTATTCGTTTTGAGCAAGTAGATTAAGATGAGCCTGCCTTCATCCCAGGCACCCCTAACGGGATCATACTGTGCGAGGGAGGAGGCCAAGTGATCATTTCAAGTTGTGTCAACAGTGTTGATCTACTCTGGGATAGATACGTGCCCTCTATGCCTAGTATATTGTTTTGTATATCTTATATCCATGAAGGCATTGGAATCTACACGTGGAATTAAGAGGAGGATGTGTTTGTACAGAGTCTAGAATTTGGCCCCACAGGTGAGGACCAAGCATTTGTCGGATAGCAAACATGTGTTAGTAGCTAGTGGGTAATCAGGTAGCTCTTATTCAGAATATTGAAAGGGGGGAGTTGAAGATGGGATGATGAAGAAAGTGTGTGATTAGGTATGGCGGGTAGAGTACCTACAGCATAAAAAGGTTAACATAAGAGATACGTTACTGCACAGTTATCGTGTGGCGTGGTTATGAGTTGTGGAGAAGTTCTTGATATTTCAAGGAGTTTTTGAAATGTAACCAACAGGCCCATGTCTTTCGGTATTTCATCGGGTTTTCCTTAGTTTCATGGATTACGTCTTCCACCTTTGATATCTTCTCTATACATTTGAACAATTCTGCTAGGGTGGGTGGATTGGTATTTCACCAGTATATTGGTATGCATTGTTTAGCTGCATTTAATAGATGAAGCATGAGAGATTTTTTATAAGTGTGTTGAGGAATCGATGTGTGATGTAACAAGTATTGAACTGGTGTGAAGTCTAAAGTATATGTCGTGATGTGTGAGATTGTATTATGAACTTTATCCCAGAATGATTTTATATGAGGGCAATCCCACCAGATAGGGAGTATGGAACCCACTTCAGAGTTACATCTCCAGCATAATGGTGAAGCCTTTGGATGATATAAGTGAATCCTTTCAGGTGTATGGTACCATCTTGAGTATATTTTGTAATTATTTTTTTGTGCCGAGATGTTGATGGAGCCTTTATGAATATGTTCGGGTAGGTCTAACTGGAGTTTGCTCTCCCATTTCTGGCTGATTGAGTTGGATGAGTTTTAGGGTCGTGGTCACTAAAGAGAAGTGAGTAAACCGAGGAAATAAGATGTCTTTGAGGTTCTGTACCAGAGCATAGAGCCTCAAAGGGAGCTTGGTCCCTATACCATTGTGTGGTGGGTCTGGCACTATTCAGAAAGTGTCTGATTTGTAGAAATTTGTAGAAGTATGTTATATTCTGAAACAACAGAGCATTAAATGGTAGGATGGTATCATTTTGAAAGAATTAATAGGCTCTGGGTGTTGGTAGTGCGCTGTCTTGAGTCGGGTTAGGGAGCAATAAGCCATGTGGAAAGGCAGGGTTACCGTTGATAGGGGTCATCGGGCCTGGCGAGGGATTCTATTTGAGTGTGTGGGATGTTGTACCAAATGTGTAAAGAGCGGGTTCCGTTAATGGGTGTGTCAAGCGTTCTTTAGGTATTGTCTTAGCGTCAATCCATGGTAGATGGGAGAGAGGTACCTGCGCAAAAGACTCTTCAATAGTGATCCAATCTTTAGTGAGTTTGTGGACGTGTCAGTCAATAATTCTAGTGAGATGGCATGCAGCATGATATTTATGTATATCGGGGAGGCCTAAGACGCCTTTCAGTTTGGGGAGAGTCATTCTGTCCCAGCTTAATCTGGGGGATTTAGAAGCCCAGATAAAATTCCTGCACATTCTTTTATAAGTCACAAAAATTAGCGCAGGAAGTTTAATCGGTATGGTTTGCAATATGTATAATATACGGGGTAAAATGTTCATCTTTAGAATGGCAATTCTTCCAAACCAGGAGAATTGGCCCGATGTCCATTTGTGGAGATCCTTTGGACATTTCATAATATTGGCAGATAGTTTCTATCATATAGCTTTTATAGGTTAGAGGGGAGATGAATACCCAATAAGTGAGGGCCTGGGATTCCCAGCTGAAAGGAAAATTAGATTTGCATTGAGTCACTAACGTCGATGGGAGGGAAATATTAAGTGCTTTAGATTTCGTGAAATTAATTTGTAAGTTAGAAAGTTTACGAAAAAGGATAAAGTCTTGGAGTAGATTGGGTATGGAGATTAAAGGGTCCGAGAGGAAGAGGAGGATATCATCCGCATAAGCCGCGACTTTGTAATTTTTGTTACAGATATCAATGCCTTTGATGTTGGAATTAGCCCTGAGTTTGCATAGTATGGGTTCTAGGGTGAGTACAAAGATGAGAGGTGATAGAGGGCATCCTTGACGTGTGCCATTCAAAAACGGAGAAGGCGTCCGACAGGTGGCCATTGACACTTACCCTAGCCGAGGGGTTGGAATAAAGTGCTAAGATCAATTGGATAAAGTGTGCAGGAAACCCCATGGTTTGCAATGTTGCTAGCATGTAGTCCCATGTCACTCTGTCGAACGCCTTCTCCGCATCGAGAGACAGAAAGAACCCTGGTTTGGAGGATGTTGACAGCCAATGATGGATGTTGATTGCTTTTAAGGTGTTATCCCTGGCTTCTCTACCAGGAATAAATCCTACCTGATCGAGGGAAATTAGTTTGGGGAGGAGAGGAAGTATGCGGTTAGCAAGTATTTTGGCGTAGTTTCACATCCACATTGAGGAGGGAGATGGGTCTGTAGTTAGATCTCATCTTTGTCAGGTTTCGGTATTATTGTGATATGGGCTTCTAATAGATCTTTGTTGATTGGGTATCATGATGGGAATAGAAAATTGATCTGCAAAAACTATTGCAACTGGAATAATAATGTAAATAAACAAACATCATCAAGGGAATAATACACTATAATTACTCTCAGAGACAAACAGAGTGAATCGCTGTGGATGGATTGCTTTAAGATGGCTGTCGACCAAATGCTCGAAATGGCATTTAGTGGGTGGAAATGGGCCTAACTTAATGTGGAATCTGTCAAAATGGCGTCTTCAAGATGGAGTAGGTGTGTTCTGTAATGTGTGAAGATTTATGATGTCTTCAGTATGGAAGCTGTCTTTGTCTAATGATCTCCCTGAGTGCCATTTGAGCTTGCCCGGCTCAGATTGGAGGGTGACTTACTGATTAGCTATTTGTTTGTATAAGCACTAACTCAACTTGGCCACCAGATGGCACTCTGAGGCTAGAATTCTTTATATTCAGGTTTACAGGAAGAGACAACTTACAGTATCCAATTTTTTTTTTTTAATCAAAAAATTTGTTTATTCAGCCACCAGAGACAAAATATTTATCATGCAACAAAGCATTAAAAATGACACAGTATAAATTATAACATCAGAATCAAAAATGTCATCTTGTCCAATTGTGCATCGTGCAAATAGAAATTATTACAACAGTGGCATCAAATAGATTTTTGCATTAATAAAGAGAAAAACCGTGTTGTGCGAGAGAATCAAAATTCTCCTACCCAACACTTCAACCAGACGACCAACTGGCCATCTAACCAAAAACCCTGCTCCTGGTCTGCTCGAATAGGAACATTTTCATTGAGGCCAAATATGAATACACCCACTATCACACCTGTTAATCGGTGCTCTCTAAACCTGTAGTAATCTATGCATAATTAATTGTGGGGGTGCCAGTCCAGGGGAGTCCAGCCAGGGCTGCCATATGGAACCAAATTTTCGAGATGCATTTCTATGCTGATATGTTAAATGTTCCCTGACAAGGATATAATTTACCTGCTCTATCCATTGTTTTTTGGTTGGAACATTTAAGGATAGCCAAAATCTGGCCACCATCTTACGAGCCAGATATAGCATTCTTGTCACTGCTATATTAATAGGGGGGTATATTTCTTCATCTACTGCTCCCAAGATGCATATCAGGGGGTCCAAAGGGACCCTAATTTGGAATATGGAGGAAATTACCTCAGTCACATCACCCCAGTAACGATGCAGCTTGGGGCAACGCCACATCAGGTGGATTAATGACCCCCCCTCTCCACAACGTTTAGGACATAGGGAAGAGTCTCTTCTACCCCAACAATGTAATTGTATTGGTGTGCGGTAAGCCCTATGTAGCAGGAATAAATGTGAAAGTCTATGTGATTGTGAAACTGAAGTAACCGGCCCTGCCTGAAGGCATATGTCCCATGTGTCATCCCTCACTTCCCCCAGGTCCGCCACCCAGCCCCGACTACTTGGCAGAGTAGTAGTATCTTGTAAGGCTCACAGCAAGTTCGAGTATATATGAGATATTAGGCTCTTTTTTCCTGCCCAAAGAAAATATCATTTATTAGGGGGTGGGTGGCAAGTGAGAGATCAAGTGTCTGGCCCTGAGCCTGAAGAGCATGTCGTATCTGAAGATACCGGTAAAATTGATGTCTAGGAAGATTGAATTCTGACTGCAGCTCCATAAAAGATTTTAATATATTCTGGTTAAATAATTGAGATATATTAAGGATTCCGGCGTTCTTCCAGAGTTGGAATTTAACTTTTATACTTCTGTTAAATTCGGATTATCCCATAGAGGAGTTTCTGCTAAAAAACCCAGAATTTTCAGACTAGATTTGACCGTGGACCATAGTTTTTTCAGAAGAATGACAGTGGGCGCTGTTTGTGGCAAATGTGGTAATCCCGCCTCCAAATTCGCCAGTACTAATGAATTTAGTGTTCCAGTTTGCAGCATGTTTTCGACTGAGTCAGAATCACCCAACAACCCCAAACCGCTTAATTGTTGTAGTTGGGAAGCATGGAAATATAGTTTAGGGTTAGGGACTGCAGCTCCTCCCCGATCTTTACCATACTGCAAAGTGGAAAGACCTATTCTAGCAGTTTTTTCCCTCCATATTAGGGATCTAAACAATGTTTCAATACGGTTGAACCATCTACGGGGTATCCATTGTGGAGAGTTGTGCATGATGTATAATAGTTGGGGTCCCCAAACCATTTTAATTAGATTTATTCTACCAATTACTGATAATGGGAGTTTACACCAAGTATTACATGTCCTTTGAAGTCTTTTAAAAAGGGGTAATAGGTTATTATTTAGTTAGTATTTTTTTGGATCAACCGACACTTGCCCTCCTAAATATTTAAATGAGGAGACTACTTTAATGCCCCGTACACACGGTTGGATTTTCCGACGGAAAATGTGTGATAGGACCTTGTTGTCGGAAATTCCGACCGTGCGTAGGCTCCATCACACATTTTTCATCGGATTTTCCGACACACAAAGTTTGAGAGCAGGATATAAAATTTTCCGACAACAAAATCCGTTGTCGGAAATTCCGATCGTGTGTACACAAATCTGACGGACAAAGTGCCATGCATGCTCAGAATTAATAAAGAGATGAAAGCTATTGGCCACTGCCCCGTTTATAGTCCCGACATACATGTTTTACGTCACCGCGTTCAGAATGATCGGATTTTCCGACAACTTTGTGTGACCGTGTGTATGCAAGACAAGTTTGAGCCAGCATCCGTCGGAAAAAATCCTAGGATTTTGTTGTCGGAATGTCTGAACAAAGTCAGACCGTGTGTACGGGGCATAAGAGGTTAGGCACTAGCCGGTAAAAGAAATTGTTGGCTCATCCACCAGAAGAATAACCGATTTACTCCAATTAATGGAAAATCCTGATAAAGAACCAAACTGCCGTATTATATGCATCACATTCGTGAGAGAAGCATCCACATCCCCCAGGTAGAGCAAGGTGTCGTCCGCGTAAAGGGAGATCTTATCGGACACTGGTCCTCTGACAAAACCCACAATAGACTGTGAGGATCTTACCATGGACGCCAGTGGTTCAAGGGCTAACGCAAATAACAGGGGCGAAAGTGGACACCCCTGTCTCGTACCCCTGAAAAGAGGGAATGAATCTGAAAGATCACCATTCACGCGGATCCTAGCCGTGGGAGCTGAATACAACAGTTTGACCCATTTAATGAAATTATCTCCTAGGCCAAAATGCTTCAGAATTTCCCATAAATAAGGCCATTCAACACTATCGAAAGCCTTGGCGGCATCTAACGATAGAATTGCTCTCCTACCTGTGTTATCGACAGGATTCTGAAGTTTAAGAAAAAGTCGTCTAATGTTGAGGGCAGTAGATCTCGATGGGATAAACCCTGATTGGTCTCTATGGACCACCTTATGAATAACTTTAGCTAATCTAGTGGCCATCACCCTTGCTAGGAGTTTTACATCAGTTGTTAATAGCGATATGGGTCTATAAGAGTCCGGGGAATGGGCCTCTTTAATAGGTTTAAGAAGGAGGACAGTAATTGCTTCGTTCGTGGATTGGGACAGCCTTCCTAATTTTTTAGCATCTTCAAATACCTCCATCAAATGTAATAGTAGCGTTTCTGAGTAGCGCTTGTACACCTCTGCCGGCAAGGCATCCGAGCCCTGAGACTTGCCAGGAGAGGAAAGCGCCAGAGCCTCCAACAATTCCTCAGCCACAAGGGGAGCATTCAACTGCTCTACATCTTGAGTCGGAAGTTGCGGTAATTGGCATTGATCTAGAAAAGAATTAATTTCTGACAGAGTGGGTGTGACCTTGGAGGAATAAACACCAGCATAGAAATCCCTAAACGTGGATAATATATCTGCATGAGAGGTAACCAAAGTCCCTGAGGAATTAGTGATGGCCTCTATATGGGATGAGCCTCTTTGTGATCTTATCGTCATAGCAAGCATATGGCCTGTGGATTCTCCCTCCTCAAAGTATTTCTGTTGAAGGAAAAACCTTTTTTTTTCAGCTTTAGTTAACCACTTCAGCCCCGGAAGGATTTACCCCCTTCCTGACCAGAGCACTTTTTACAATTTGGCACTGCGTCGCTTTAACTGCTAATTGTCATGCAATGCTGTACCCAAACGAAATTTGCATCCTTTTCTTCCCACAAATAGAGCTTTCTTTTGATGGTATTTGATTACCTCTGCCGTTTTTATTATTTGCGCTATACACGGAAAAATTTTGAAAAAAAATGATATTTTCTACTTTTTGTTATAAAAAAAATCCAATAAACTCAATTTTAGTCATACATTTAGGCCAAAATGTATTCGGCCACATGTCTTTGGTAAAAAAAATGTCAATAAGTGTATATTTATTGGTTTGCGCAAAAGTTATAGCGCCTACAAACTAGGGTACATTTTCTGGAATTTACACAGCCTTTAATTTATGACTGCCTATGTCATTTCTTGAGGTGCTAAAATGGCAGGGCAGTACAAAACCCCCCCAAATGACCCCATTTTGAAAAGTAGACACCCCAAGCTATTTGCTTTGAGGCATGTTGAGTCCATGGAATATTTTATATTTTGACACAAGTTGCGGTAAAGTGACAATTTTTTTTTTTTGCACAAAGTTGTCACTAAATGATATATTGCTCACACAGGCCATGGGCATATGTGGAATTGCACCTCAAAATACATTTAGCTACTTCTCCTGAGTATGGGGATACCACATGTGTGGGACTTTTTAGGAGCCTAGCCGCGTACGGGGCCCCGAAAACCAATCACCGCCTTCAGGATTTCTAAGGGTGTAAATTTTTGATTTCACTCTTCACTGCCTATCACAGTTTCGGAGGCCATGGAATGCCCAGGTGGCACAAACCCCCCCAAATGACCCCATTTTGGAAAGTAGACACCCCAAGCTATTTGCTGAGAGGCATGGTGAGTATTTCGCAGCTCTCATTTGTTTTTGAAAATGAAGAAAGACAAGAAAATATTTTTTTTTTTTTTTTTTTCAATTTTCAAAACTTTGTGACAAAAAGCGAGGTCTGCAAAATACTCACTATACCTCTCAGCAAATAGCTTGGGGTGTCTACTTTCCAAAATGGGGTAATTTGGGGGGGGGTTTGCCACCTGGGCATTCCATGGCCTCCGAAACTGTGATAGGCAGTGAAGAGTGAAATCAAAAATTTACGCCCTTAGAAAGCCTGAAGGCGGTGCTTGGTTTTCGGGGTCCGTGCGTGGCTAGGCTCCCAAAAAGTCCCACACATGTGGTATTGCCATACTCAGGAGAAGCAACAGAATGTATTTTGGGGTGTTTTTTCACATATTCCCATGGCATGTTTGAGCAATATATCATTTAGTGACAAGTTTGTGCAAAAAAAAATAAAATAAATTTGTCTCTTTCCTGCAACTTGTGTCACAATATAAAATATTCCATGGACTCGACATGCCTCTCAGCAAATAGCTTGGGGTGTCTACTTTCCAAAATGGGGTCATTTGGGGTGGGGTTTGAACTGTCCTGGCATTTTATGCACAACATTTAGAAGCTTATGTCACACATCACCCACTCTTCTAACCACTTGAAGACAAAGCCCTTTCTAACACTTTTTGATTACATGAAAAAATTATTTTTTTTGCAAGAAAATTACTTTGAACCCCCAAACATTATATATTTTTTAAAGCAAATGCCCTACAGATTAAAATGGTGGGTGTTTCATTTGATTTTTCACACAGTATTTGCGCATCGATTTTTCAAACGCATTTTTTGGGGAAAAAACACACTTTTTTAAATTTTAATGCACTAAAACACACTATATTGCCCAAATGTTTGATGAAATAAAAAAGATGATCTTAGGCCGAGTACATGGATACCAAACATGACATGCTTTAAAATTGCGCACAAACGTGCAGTGGCAACACATTTAATACATTTTTAAAAGCCTTAAAAAGCCTTTACAGGTTACCACTTTAGATTTACAGAGGAGGTATACTGCTAAAATTACTGCCCTCGATCTGACCTTCATGGTGATACCTTACATGCATGGTGCAATTGCTGTTTACATTTGACGCCAGACCGACGCTTGTTGTTCGCCTTAGCGTGAGAGCAGGGGGGACAGGGGTGCTTTTTTTTTTCTTTATTATTCTTTTGCTTTTTTATCTTATTTTTAAACTGTTCCTTTCATTTTTTTTTTTTGTTATCTCAGGGAATGTAAATATCCCCTATGATAGCAATAGGTAGTGACAGGTACTCTTTTTTGAAAAAATTGGGGTCTATTAGACCCTAGATTTCTCCTCTGCCCTCAAAGCATCTGACCACACCAAGATCGGTGTGATAAAATGCTTCCCCAATTTCCCAATGGCTCTGTTTACATCCAGGAAAATCTAAGTCATAAAATGCTCATAGCTTCCGGTTTCTTAGGCTATAGAGATGTTTGGAGCCACTCTGGTCTCTGATCAGCTCTATGGTCAGCTGGCTGAATCACCGGCTGCATTCTCAGGTTCCCTGTTGAGACAGGAGAGCCAGAGAAAACCACGGAAGACGGTGGGGGGGGCATTCCCTCCCACTGCTTGTAAAAGCAGTCTAGAGGCTAATTAGCTGCTAGGATTGCTTTTACATGAAAGTCGACTGCTGGCTGAAAAGAATGATACCAAGATGATACTTAAACCTGCAGGCATCATTCTGGTATAACCACTCAAATTCGTGAATGGCGTACCTGAAGACAAAAAAATGGTTAACAATAAAGCACAGTAAACAGTAAAGTATAAAAAAATTGCATACCTGAAAAGCAAACATGATAAAACATAATAACAATAAAACATTGCAGAATAGAATACAGTAAAAAAGAGCAGAACAATAGAGAGAGAATAGAGAGAGAACAATAAAATGACAACTATTTTTTTTTATTTTATATTTTTGTTTGTGTTTTTTTTTACACTCTTTTTTGTAACTGTAACTTTTATAACTGTAACCGGTTCCAGGTTCGGGTCTCTCAAAATGCGATGGCATCTTGGGAGACCCTGTGAAAGTCTGTGCAATGCTGTACCCTATGCTAATACTCAACTAGTGTATGGTAGCATTCAAAACATTCACCAATGCAAAGACCAGGATTGTCAGGACAGGAGGGACAATAATAGCGGGTGTTACGCCTATATCCGCGCTTGCTGCAGACACAACATCTTTTTTGGGGGGGGTTCGTTGGGTAGGGGTACTCGGGAGGGCATAAAGAAAATGCCTCTCATGCAGCCGACTGCATTTGGTTGGGGATGTGAATGGGGGAAGTACGGGCGCTGCTGAAGCGGTGGGTTCCCAATTAGGATTGGCGAATGCAGCAGGAAGGGCATTATGGGCACGACGGGCCTGTGTTTGTCTTTTTGGTGGCAGCGGGACACTACTTGTGCTTGCCACCTCACCAGCTTAAACTGCACTTATGGTACTCGCCACGTCACCAAGTGTTACTGCAGTGCTGGTTTGACTACGACCGGGGTGTACTAGGCCGCTGGCGCTTGCCAGTTGACCAAAGCGCTACCAAAAAAACTGTTTTAGCGATCACAGGGATCAGGCCTGACTCTGTGAATGCTGCAGTTATGCGTTTAGTGTTTTGTAAGTGACAGTGATCGATCGATACTGCACTTGGGTGGAGTGGGCTGGGCTGGGCCGGGCGGAGGGGCAAAACGCAGGTGCTAGCAGGTATCTGGGCTGATCCTGCTAACACTGCGTTTTTGGGAACCCTTAACTGCTGGTGACGCCAGTATAGATCTGATAGGATCAAATATTGATCCGTTCAGATACTATACCACTAAGGGAGGTGTACGGTGCGTGCGTGGGTGTTACCGCTACTGGCACTAACCTGACGCTGCCTGGGGCTGGTGCTTGCCAGTTCACCAAAACGCTAAGAAAAAAACTGTTAGCGATCGCAGGGATCAGGCCTGACTCTGCGAACGCTGCAGTTATGCGTTTAGTGTTTTGTAAGTGACAGTGATCGATTGATACTGCACTTGGGTGGGCTGGGCTGGGCCGGGCGGAGGGGCAAAACGCAGGTGCTAGCAGGTATCTGGGCTGATCCTGCTAACACTGCGTTTTTGGGAACCCTAAACTGCTGGGGATGCTAGTATAGATCTGATCGGATCAGATATTGATCCGTTCAGATACTATACCACTAAGGGAGGTGTATGATGTGTGCGTGGGTGTTAGCGGTACTGACGCTAATCTGACGCTGCCTGGGGCGACGCATATCACCAGCGGGCGATCAGCGGGCTAAACCTTTATTCGGTAATAAACGGCGGGTGCCCTGACACTATAAAAAATAAACGAACTAACCAGCGTCACCCGTAACGGTTATACGGTGATCAGTGGTGAAAGGGTTAACTAGGGGGCAATCAAGGGGTTAAAACATTTATTAGGTAGTATATGGGGGTCCCTGTCGCTATAAAACGCTGACGGCGAACCTAAATATTTACCTCCCTAACTAGCGTCACCAGTGACACTAATGCAGCGATCAGAAAAATGATCGCTTAGCGACACTGGTGACGGGGGGTGATCAAGGGGTTAAAACTTTATTAGGGGGGTTAGGGGGGGTATCCTAGACCTAAAGGGGGCTAACACTCACTGCCCTAACACACTAACTGTCACAAACTGACACCATGCAGTAATCAGAAAAAAAAAACTGCTTGGTGTCAGTGTGACGGGGGGGGGAGGGGTGATTGGGGGGTGATCGGGGGGCAATCAGGGGTGTAAAGTATGCCTGGCATGTTCTACTATGAGGTGTAGTGTTGTGCAACTCACTCAGATGTCTTCTCTCCTCTGCGCCGGAACGGAAACTGCCGAGCCGAGGAGAAATGACATCACATTCCCTGCCTCTGTGTACTACACAGAGGCAGGGGACGATTCTCATTGGCTGGGAGCGATCGTGAGGGGGGGCCATGAATGGATGGCCTCCCCCTCATCTCTGATCGCTGCCAGACCAAAGCCGACCGCCTCGGGCACGGGGGGGGGGTCCGATCGGACCCCCCGCCCGCGGGAAGGCAATCACGTACCAGGTATGGATTTTGCCTGCCCGTACCATTCTGCCGCAGTATATCTGCGTTAGGCAGTTGGCAAGTGGTTAATACCATATGCTTGGCCATGTGTTGAGCCTCAAGAAAAGTTTTCTCTGTGATTTCCGAAGGAGAGTCGACAAAGGCCGACTCAGCCCTCTTCACCTCGTTCATGACAGACTGCTCCCAAATCTTGGTCTCGGTCTTAATGGCACTGATAGATTTAATAAATTGCCCTCTTAAGAATGCTTTTAATGTGTCCCAAAAGACACCAGGGCTAGATGTAGGTTTGTTAAACCGAATAAATGTTGCTAAGTTGTCTTGAATAGGGTCAGGAGTAGGGAATAGTGACAACCAGAATGGGTTAAGTTTCCAGCAACCCCTCTTGGAAATGCCAGAGGTAAGGATCTCAATGCATAAGGGAGAGTGATCAGATATAGTGCTGCATAACTCATGGAGGTTACTAAGGGTAGCATCATATCATTGCCAAGACCGAGATCAATTCTGAAAAAACCTCTATGTGTGGCAGAAAAACATGAGTAACATTTTACATTTGTGTGACTCATCCTCCAAACATCCCTCAGTCCCAGTTCACCAACCAGACGAGCGAAGGACGTCAGCCCTCTATTCATCTTACTCAAAGGGGTTTTTGTGGACATCTTATCCAGATCTGCATCCAAGTAATTATTAAAATCACCTGCAATAAGTGCTGGGATCCCCGGATGTTGTGACAGAAAGGTAGCTAATATTTTGAGGACCTCCACCGAAAAGGGGGGCGGTATATATATATTTCCAATAATACACTGTAAACCGTCCAATGAACATACTAGAAATACATATCGACCGTATGGGTCAACAAGTGAAATTGTATGTGTAAAGCTGATATTCTTCCCTATCAACACACTGACACCCCTAGCATAGGAAGAGAAGACAGAGTGGAACTGGGCACTAAATAATTTGTTGGAGAATGGGGATTCTTGACCAGGTGGTATATGCGTCTCTTGAAGACACACCACAGAGGAGCCGAGATGTTTAATCGCATGGAGTACCGCTAGACGTTTCACTCTGTCCCCCAAACTTCTAACATTCCAGCTAGTAAGTACTATCTGCTTGGCCATAAAACATTAAGGCATATGTAAATAAGGAAAAAGTATGAGAGGCATAGTAAATATACTCTAGATAACCACAAATATGTTGTCAAACAAAACCGTAAGTGTAATGGCCCCGTACACGATGGAAAATGTGTGATAGGACCTTGTTGTCGGAAATTCCGACCATGTGTAGGCTCCATCACACATTTTCCATCGGATTTTCCGACACACAAAGTTTGAGAGCAGGATATAAAATGTTCCGACAACAAAACCCGTTGTCGGAAATTCCGATCGTGTGTACACAAATCCGACGGACAAAGTGCCACGCATGCTCAGAATAAATAAAGAGATGAAAGCTATTGGCCACTGCCCCGTTTATAGTCCCGACGTACGTGTTTTACGTCACCGCGTTTAGAATGATCGGATTTTCCGACAACTTTGTGTGACCGTGTGTATGCAAGACAAGTTTGAGCCAACATCCGTCGGAAAAAATCCTAGGACTTTGTCGGAATGTCCGAACAAAGTCCGACCGTGTGTAAAGGGCATTAGGCAGTGTTTGGTGTAAAAAATGAAAGCCATAGAGGAGCAGGTTGAGCAGTACCAGGACCAATGAATCAGCTGAGTCCCAAATAACAAAGAGCAACAAAAAACAAAAAAGAAAAAAAAAGGAAACTGTAATGTCCACGAAGGACTCTCAACAGGGGGGCTAAGTTCCATAGCCGGCTTTGAAGAGCCAATAGGCAACAGGCCTCTTAATGCGTGTATTAACGTGAATACAACCGACACGCTCTGTGAACAATGTCCTCTGCCTTGAAAGGAGATTTGCAATCTTGCGACCAAGCCAATTGTATGCAGATAATCGTTGCACCATCATTGCATGAGTAAAAAAAAAGGGAGAAAAAAGAACCCCTCGCTGCCATTCAGGTGTTTCTTCGTCGTCTGCCCAGATCTTCCCGCAGGGATCTTTCCTCTCTATCCAACCATTGCATTACCATTGCGGGTTTTTCGAAGAAGTGAATCTCATCTCTGGCTATGACACGTAGACGGGCCGGATAGAGCATGGAGTATTTTAATTCCAAAGAGCGGAGTCTCTTTTTGATGTCATTAAACTGGGCCCGCTGCTTTTGTACTTCAGCTGAGAAATCTGGAAACAATGATATTTTAGAGTTATCAATTACCAGGGCGTCTCCCAGGGTACGTGCCTTTGACAAAATTATGTCTCTGTCTCTGTAGTGGAGCATTTTGAAAAGAATAGCTCTAGGGGGATTGCCCAGGCAAGGGCCTGGAAGGGATACAGTGCGCCCGTTCCACTGCGAACATAGGCGAAAACGAGTCTTTCCCAAACTTTTCCAGTAACCACTTTTCAATAAAATCGATCAGATTTCTCCCCTCCATTTTTTCAGGGATGCCAATAGCTCTAACGTTATTTCTGCGAAGCCTTTTTTCTAAATCATCGAGTTTTGCAGCGTGTTTAGCCACCATTATCTTCTGTGCGTGAGTTTCTCTCTGCATGGGGGCCCATTCGTCTTCTATGGTGCTAATACGCCCTTCAATGGCAGAAGTCCGATCCAGCAATTTCTGCATATCCTGACGCATGAAAGACATCTCAGCTTTCATCCCTTTAACTTCCGATGCAAGTGCAGTGATAGACAGATTGCAGGATGTAACCGTGGAAAAGATATCTCTCAATGTGGGTTCCTGCTCAGCCGAGCCTGAGGATTGGGCCTTGTGTGAGCCTTGGGGCATGGGTAAAGTACTCACTGTGTCCCAGGGCAGCGATGAAGCGTGCGGGTCCTCCAGGGGAACAGTATCATCTGCCTCTGACTGTGAGCCACTGCGACTCTCCACTCCGTTTCCAGTCGGTTCTGGTAAGTCCCACATATCGTTCTGGGGGAGAAGCCTCTGCACAGCTTCCCTGTGTTTCGCTGCAGCGGTCTTTGAAGCAGCGCCGCCATCTTGGGCCTCGTGGTCTGGAGCAGAGTGGACTGAGGATCTGCGTTTAGGCAGCTTTGAGGTCATAATGAAGTGCTGCTGTAGCCAGGCGAGCGTGACAGGTGCTCTGGGGGATAATCCGGTACCGAATTCGGGCAGTCAGCGGTGATTTGCAGGATTTTAAAACGGATTTTCGGCGGAGCTCACAAGACGTGCGACTGACTACATCCGCTGCCAAGCCATGCCCCCAGGATTCAATTTTTATGTGATAAAGATTTGAATATTTTATTTTGTTTGGAGAGTAAATCAATGTCTTGGAGGGTTTGGCAGCCTCTCTCGTGATTTTTTAGGTATATTACCATCTAAACATGAACCTTTGATACAAGAATGTCATTATATACATAGCGATCCACGTTAAATAATTACATTTTTCATATACTTTAAACTACTCCCTTTTCACTGCTAAGTTTATCTAAATTATAAAACACACATATTTCCAATGATAATAAATACAAATAAACAAAACATGGTAATAAATGACTGAATCCTTTTTTTAGATAATATATCTTGTAAATATATAAAATAGAATAGATAATATATCCTGTAAATATATAAATTAACATTGTCATTATACTTAACCTTTTCCAGCCCTATTTTACAAAATACTGAAATATATAATTCCTTCCCCTGGCTTTTAAGATACATGTAGAAAGCTTCTAGAATGTCGGCTTTTTTGTAAAGGTTTCCCCAAGGTGTCCATCATATATTTAGTTCTCAGTAAGTTGAACGATAGTGCACACTATCACTGAATTAAAGTGGCGTTCCAATGACATATTGACATTTTTTTTTTAAAATGCATATCTTAGCTTTATAATATTCACGAATGGCACTCATGACTTTAATAAATTGCGCTGCTACATTTAATATTTGAGATAAAAAAATACCGTATATTTTTCTATCTTGGCAGTTCCCATGTTGCTTGTGGGCATGTGAAACCCACAAGCATAATCTTTCGGGATACGGTGCATCTGAATGACCAGCATGCACCGCCCATTCTCGCGCATGCGCAGTATGCAAAGTTTGCATCGATCATGAGTGGCGGCGATCCACACTGACTCCTGGGAATTATGACACAAAGCTCCTAGGAGACAGTGTGCTGCCAGATATGAGGGAGATATCCGTGAGTGGCAGAAGGTGGAAGCGACATGGAAAAGCTTACAAACTAGGTAAGCTGACAGAAAAAAAATTACAATTTCTGAAAATATGGGCTGTAATATTTAGATTGAGAAAAAGTTTATAAAGTGGGTGGAACTTTGCTTTAAGTATACAGGAGTGTTGACTCTTGGTCAGCTGTGAACAGATATGTTTGAGGTTTGTATTTCACAAGCTTGGATAAATAGAAAGTCATAAACTCTATCTTTCCCAACAGCAACATGTGAGTTGTGAAGGTCTGGTAAACATTGAACAGTTTAATAAGATGTTTTTTCTCTCTAGATCCAGGTGTTGTATAAATAAGAGCACCCCATTGTTCAGAGATGGCCTTACCACAATTTGCTCTCTACGCACAGTTGTTTGGATTACACACTTCAGTTTCTGTCTCTTTGGGATAGTTACACGTTAAAGTGACACTGGAATTTGGCCTGACAATTAGACCAGTCTCTTATTACAAACCTTGGGCAGATCATACCTGCCTAACACGTTTGTGCAGTACTGTCTCTCCAGTGTAAGGAAGAACATGGAGTCCTGGAAGTGATGGTTTGGTCCTCACAGAGTCCTGATCTCAACATTATCAAGTCTGAGATTACATGAAGAGACAGAAGGATTTCAGGCAGCCTACATTCACAGAATATCTGTGGTAAGTTCCCCAACATATTTAGAACAACCTACCTGCCAAGTTCCTTCAAAAATTGTGTACAAGTATACCTAGAAGAATGTATGCTGTTTTGAATGCAAAGGGTGGCCACACCAAATTTTGATTTGTTTCTGCAAGCATTCCTAATTTACAGCATTTTTACACCTGCCTAAAACTTTTGCACAGATATATACACTATTATTATCAAAAATATTGGGACACCTGCCTTTACATGCACATGAACTTTAATGGCAAGAACTGATGCTGTTTTGAAGGCAAAGGGTGGCCACATCAAATATTGATTTGTTTCTGTTCATTTACTTTCCACTTAATTAATTAATTAATTAAAAATAAACTATTAACACTTCTATTTCTGCAAGAATTCCTCTAAATTACAGCATTTTTCGCACCTGCCTAAAACGTTTGCACTGTGTGGGAGATTAGCTCGTGGGGATCACCTTTTCTCGAAATGAAGGCCAGCGTGCAGGCAGTTTCTTTAAAATCTGGTTGCCAGCTTTATTTACAAGTGGTTTGCAAAGTCATAAAAATAAGCAAAAATAGTAAAGTAAATCCTTGCTGTCCGGCGCTAAACTAAACAGTAGACTGCTCTCTATACGGTGTGGGACTGGTCCCCGTCGTCCACAAAACATAAGGTAAAGCAAACATTCTTTTTCAGTCCTCTTCCTGGTCATTTTTAAGTCCACCTGAGCATGGACTCAAGTGGTCCTCAACCCCCGGACTGGAACCAAGCCTGCCACAGAGGCTGGAATAACCGGGGCCAGATTCCGGTTCAGTCTCTTACAATAGAACAAATGCGAGGTGAAATATACCGATTATCGATTACCTCACCTTGCATGCCGCCACAACAGATATATACACTATATTACCAAAAATATTGGGACACCTGCCTTTACATGCACGTGAACTTTAACCACTTCATCCCTGGAAGAATTTACCCCCTTCCTGACCAGAGCACTTTTTGCAATTCGGCACTGCGTCGCTTTAACTGACAATTGCGCGGTCGTGCGACGTTGTACCCAAACAAAATCAACGTTCTTTTTTTCCCACAAATATAGCTTTCTTATGGTGGTACTTGATTGCCTCTGCTTTTTTTATTTTTTGCGCTATAAACAAAAAAAGAGTGACAATTTTGAAAAAAAACGCATTATTTTGTACTTTTTGCTATAATAAATATCCCCATTTTTTTTTAAAAAAGGCACATTTTCTCTCAGTTCAGGCCAATATGTATTCTTCTAAATATTTTTGATAAAAAAAAAACGCAATAAGCGTATATTGATTGGTTTGTGCAAAAGTTATAGCGTCTACAAAATAGAGGATAGATTTATAGCATTTTTATTATTATTATTTTTTTTTACTAGTAATGGCAGCGATCTGCGATTTTTATGGAGAGAACCAGAACCTTTGCTAAGTGGAAGAGTTGATTTTGATAAAGTTGTCAGTGCCTTCACCCAGGACAGGGCCTCTGTAAACAGAGGGAACTTCCTTCCTGGGAAATCAACCATAAGGATATAATGTAGATGCACACTAGTATGGAAATAATATAAGCTGTATATAAGAAAAGATTATTATTAGTAAATATATGTACAAAAAGATATTTTCAGGAAAGGGCCCAGCAAGAGTCCTGGTGGAATTGTGCACATATACCCATTTGTATAGTTATGAAAAGAGATACCACCAGATGAATGTTCCAGGAAAGTTCAGTTGCAGGGCCCTTGAGAAAGATCACAATGCAATGTCCTTTTTTGTGAGATCTGAAGACATAATCAGCAGTAATGGGGATATCCTCCAAACTTTGTCCAACAAGCCTGGAACACAGATGCTCATAAACCAAAACTGTGGGCTGGCACTGAAACTCAGTCAGCCCACCTATTCCGACCTAATCCAACATGCAACCAGACTTCTAACTACCAGAAGAGGCAGTCAAATGCCTTACCTGGCTCTAGCCTTCGCTAATTATTGAGTCCTAAGCTGAAACTATCTATAGAATCCCAGACAATAATGGACAAGGTTAACTAAAAAAACAGGAGCTGCATATACACTCTGTTGCAATAAACAGGTTCACATACTAATATACTGGAAGGTGAACACTACATACATATAGTAGCACAGACCTAGCTCTCTGGCACTGTGCATGTGAGATAATAACAATAGGACAGATATTTTCTGTCTGTCACAAGAATTCAGAAACACACTCAAGAAGATATGGGCAGCTACAGTTAAACTATTAGAACACAGGAATACTTGTATCTTATAATCAAAAAACTTGATATCACTCTTAAATACAGCGCTGTAGTGCCAAATCATACAAAATTACACATAAATATAAATATATATATATATATATATATATATATATATATATATATATATATACATATGTTTATGTTAGAGTCACTCCTTAATAAATTTTACTAACCCCAGTGAAAAAATCCCAATCCATCCAACAGCAACTAATATCCAAAGTGCTTCTTCATGTGACATCTCAATATCTTCATGTAAATCTCAAAATCCTGTGTCCCTCCAACACTCTGATAGACAGACACTCACCAGCTTGAAATGCTTATCTTTTTATCCATTCAGGGTATACAAATCCTCCTCCTCTTTTTTCCACAGCATTTTTTATCATAAGATCATGTAAAAGAACAAAGTGGCATACATCATTTGATATTGCTAAAATTCAGTGTTTATTTAAAACAAATGGTTATACTCACAAACAAGCACTTGAAACAGATTGCATAACATGCAAGCCAGTACACGGGCTGATTTGGAAAACCCTCCTCCTGCTCTTCACAGAGCTCAAGCTGGATGCCCTGTTTCTCAGCTTTTCTCCCTGGCTCCCTGCCTCACAGACTCACACCTAATTGCCACTAGGCCATGCTCTGATGTGTTTCATCATCAAAATTACTTTATCAAGACGATACTTGCATAATAGTCTCAGCTTCTGGCCTGGGTGAAATATATGCAGCTCCTGTTTTTAGACATGTGATCTCCAAAAACCTCTCTATCTACTTTCTTCCTCTGGCTTTTTTTAAACCCAGCCTTCTAAAGACAGGAAGTGCATACATAATTAACTGTATATATTAAAAGCACAAGTATTTACAATTACAAACAGTAGAGGGCAGCAGATCCCTAAACAATGTAATGGATATTTGGATTTTTTTTTCAACAACTGGTCACTCTACCACCAGAGCATCAATTGGATCTGTGCAGCCTTTGCCATATTATAGGAACAAACGGCTGTGAGCTGTGCAGGACATGTCACAATCTGAGGATGAGCTCAACTGGACCCAGGAAAAGATCATATGACCATGTAAAAATAAGGTGTAAGGAAGCTATTCACAATCATTTAAATGTTATGTGTTATGTGGGTCATAATGTTTATGATAATACACACAATACATATGTCAAGGCATGTACAAATGGGTTTAGACACACTTTATTAGAAGGAATTTGGAATGTTGGCCTACACCTATGCAACTGTATGACAGCCAAATTGGTGGATTTTTCTGTAACAAAATATGGTGCAAGCTTGGAATTTTTAGACTTTAATAGGTGCAATACAATGTAACACTATAACATAGAAAAACTGTTTCAGATTTTGTTCAGATTGCTTCTACAGATTGCCAAGTACAATGAATAGGGTGCCACAGTGCTACTGTAAATCCATTTATTGACCAAGCAGAGGTTTTGTTAATGCAATTCAAACATTGCCATTTATTGTAAGCAGTAAAAAGTCCCACTGATACATCATAAAGTCTACATTAAAATAACAAACTTTAAAGGTTGAACTATTGTCAGGAGAAAAAAAACAACATTAAACATATAGAATTCAGCTCTCTATATTTTTATTTCCTGATTGTCAGCTACAATATTGAATGCAATAAATGTGGCAAATCCCAGCACATCAGCTAACAAGATGTTTCCCTAATAAATGGAAGAGAATAAGAGAGGATTCAGTATTACAAAGAAGTAGACCACATTTAGCCCCGGTTCACATATGTGCGAATTGTATACCTTTTGAACCGTGTCCGCATGACATGTGAACCAAACCAGCCTTCTATGCAGCCGCTTCACATTCAGTGGGGCAAAAAAGCATTTAGTCACCAATTGTGGACTTAAAAAGATGAGAGAGGGCTGTAATTGTCATCATAGGTATACCTCAACTATGAGAGACAAAAGGTGGAAACAAATCCAGACAATCACATTGTCTGATTTTTGAAAGAATTTATTTGCAAATTATAGTGGAAAATAAGTATTTGGTCACCTATAAACAAGCATGATTTCTGGCTCTCACAGACCTGTATCTTCTTCTTTAAGAGGCTCCTCTGTCCTCCAATCATTACTTGTATTGCAAATTAATATACAGAAACAAGGGAGAGTGGGAACAAGGGGACAGTGGCTGATGTTGGCATCAATGCCCGTAGCATTCACACCCTAAGAGTGGCTGGACTATATCGGTACAGTCCAGATAAACAACAATAACCAGATTATTTAAAAGGGTTTATTACAAAAAAGAAAATACATAGTATACTTCTTAAAATTGCAAAACAGAGGCTCAGGATTCCCCAAGGGATATCTGTTGTTACAAGGTATAGAATGGTCTGGTTCTCGACTAGTTTCGCGGTTTTACCGCTTCCTCAGGAGGACAAATCTATGAGACAAATAACACAATACAATACAGGCATAATAAATACAATGATCATAATACAGCATGTAAAAAAGAAAAAAATAACCAGAAAAGTAATTAAGGGATTAGCTTACCCTAGGTGATCATGTGCGGCACCAAGCCATCAAAATTAAATTTCCCCCGCGGTGAAAAAGGGGGATTATGCGGAGCTGTAGGTTCGCAAGTGTGGGGCTTGGACGGAAGGGACGCCTTCATTGTCTCACTGAGGACATCTATGGGTACGTTTCTTTATTTCTGCCCTCGGATACTATCCTTTACCTCATGTTATCTACAATTGATATCGTTCTATGGATACTATCTGGTATCCTATGTTATATCCTATACCATTTTTTTTACAGACTCCTATTTAACTCTGTGGGTATTCACCCACATTGTTGGGCTCCCGCACCTTTGTACCCCCCATGATGCCCCAATTGGTGGACACAGCTGGTGTTCTTGCTCCCTACCGGCTATCCGACCTTCGCACTATCAGGAGCCTCCATGTGGCTTGGTATCTCTATCACCTTTTGAATCAATAATTACGGTGAGCTACACTATATGCCCTATTATTCACTAGTTAGGGTGCTGGTTACCTCCTCCTCTCTCTTTTTCCCTGTTCCCTTGTCTTTCCCAGCTCCTTCTCCCCCCTCCTCTCCTCCCCCCCTTATTCTTCTCTCCTCATCGTCCCCATTTGTTTTTCCCCCCCCCCCTCCTGCTCCCCACTTTCTGGTCCCCTTTTCCCCCCTTCTTCTTTGGTCTCCCTTCCTTTTCCCCCTCCCTTTCCTCTTGTCCTTTTACCTCTCCCCCCTTCCCCCCCCCCCCTTTCTTCTCCCTCTTTTCCTTCCCCTCTCTCCCCCCAACTTTTCCTCCCCTTCTCTTTCCCTGCTCCCTCTCCCCATTTATTCTCACTTTTTCCTTCCTCCTTCTCCTTTCTCTCTATCTTTGTTCCATCCCTTTCCTACCCCCCTACTATGTGAATGGCTACTCTATTTTTCCTTTCAACCAGCCTACTTACTAGGCCCCTCACCTGTTTTTATGCTCTTTATTTAGAGAACTCCGCATAATCCCCCTTGTCCACCGCGGGGGAAATTTAATTGGGCGGCTTGGTGCCGCACATGATCACCTAGTTATAGGGTAAGCTAATCCCTTAATTACTTTTCTGGTTATTTTTTTCTTTCTTACATGCTGTATTATGATCATTGTATTTATTATGCCTGTATTGTATTGTATTATTTGTCTCATAGATTGGTCCTCCTGAGGAACCAGACCATTCTATACCTTGTAACAACAGATATCCCTTGGGGAATCCTGAGCCTCTGTTTTGCAATTTTAAGAAGTATACTATGTATTTTCTTTTTTGTAATAAACCCTTTTATATAATCTGGGTATTGTTGTTTATCTGTACCGATATAGTCCAGCCACTCTTAGGGTGGGAATGCTACGGGGCCAACATCAGCCACTATCCCCTTGTTCCCACTCTCCCTTGTTTCTGTATATTAATTTAGATGATGGTACGTTTTTAAGACTTATTATCTTTGACTACATGAGGCTATACTCAAAATCTTTGCATATTCATTGGGTGGATAACACACCCTTTCTCTCCTCTCCCTGAGTGCCTCTAACTCTTAACTTATATTACCATTCATTTGTATCAATTATCGATTACGTTGGAAGTTGCCCCCCTCTACACGGCTCAGACATGTGGACACTCTTACTACTGATCAGGCAGGCTTTATGATTTCCATACAGCTAGCTGTTTTTTTCCAGCCATCTCAATATATTAATGTTTAATTACAGTTTTTAATCATCAATGCAACTTACTATGCCTCATTAGTTGGGTCAATTCAGCCTAAATTCACAACCTTCTACCCAAGTGTATGTGTTTTAATGGACCCTAAACTGTCTGACCCAAGTGTGATTATTTATGTTACCCACATTCATAATCCTTAGCTTATACTCACCCACTATGGTCATCCTTTTCCCACTTGGAAACCCATTACATTTGTCATATTATCCCCAAACTGCGATTATCTTCTGTATATCTATAGAGTATGACACTGTAGGGAGACACCTGCCCTCTATTCCATCAGAACCCAATTCCAACTACTCTAGGGACACCTCTAACCTCAACCTTATTTTATCCGACACGGCCTCCCTTTTGTGGGTTGTCACAATCACTACTTCACTTTTATTATTTACACCAACTGTATAATTTTCACCAACAGTGCACTTGTCTCAAGTTCACTGTCCCACACTGCTTACAATTTCACCTTATCTTATTTTCTTTTATCACTTTTTACTCCACTACCCAGGATGTGTCCTCAGTATAGTGATCACCCCTTGGATGTGTTGTCCCAATTTGGCACTATCCCTCCCTTCCCCCCCCTCCTCGCTCCTGTTTTTACCCTCCACTTCCACCACCCACCAATAATAAGCCCAACCTTATCACCCTATCCTACCCTGAAATATGGGCTCTCTTCAGCTAGTATTGTCCCCCTTAGCTCTTGAGCCGTCTATGGGTGTCAACTCCCGTTTGTGTTTATCAACACAGTAACTGTTATTGTGGCATTTACACTGCCACTCATACCATTTTTTACATAATTTTTATACATATTCTCTGTTTTTCATTACTACATGATGCTTACTGCTTTGTTTCTATTGTTTTGGCTATCCCTGGGTGCCTTGTGCGGTTCGTGGCTACCTGTGCCTTTCCCACAGCGGCGGACTTGTGTCTCTCCTGGCAGGGATGACTCTCAATTGTTCATCTCCTGCTTGTTCTCTTCGAGCCCAGGGCTCCCCGCCCACAGGCTCGTCGTGAACGCGCTTGCGCAGTAGCGCGGGCCGCGCACCTGTGCAGTGCGGAGAAACTGACCCGGTGACGTCAGACGCTGCCAGGCGGCGGCGTCATGGGCGTCTCCGGGTTGGAGAGTTCACTTAATGGGCCCTCGGGCCTACGAGTGAGCATTGCAGTTCTCTCCGCTGTAGGTTCGCAAGCGTGGGGCTTGGACGGAAGGGACGCCTTCATTGTCTCACTGAGGACATCTATGGGTACGTTTCTTTATTTCTGCCCTTGGATACTATCCTTTACCTTATGTTATCTACAATTGATATTGTTCTATGGATACTATCTGGTATCCTATGTTATATTTGATACCATTTTTTTACAGACTCCTATTTAACCCCGTGGGTATTCACCCACATTGTTGGGCTCCCACACCTTTGTACCCCCCATGATGCCCCAATTGGTGGACACAGCTGGCATTTTTGCTCCCTACCGGCCATCCGACCTCTGCACTGTCAACTCCCGTTTGTGTTTATCAACACATTAACTGTTATTGTGGCATTTACACTGCCACTCATACCATTTTTTACATAATTTTTATACATATTCTCTGTTTTTCATTACTACATGATGCTTACTGCTTTGTTTCTATTGTTTTGGCTATCCCTGGGTGCCTTGTGTGGTTCGTGGAGCCTCCATGTGGCTTGGTATCTCTATCACCTTTTGAATCAATAATTACGGTGAGCTACACTATATGCCCTATTATTCACTAGTTAGGGTGCTGGTTAACTCCTCCTCCCTCTTTTTCCCTGTTTCCTTGTCTTTCCCAGCTCCTTCTCCCCCCTCCTCTCCCCCCCCCCCCCTTATTCTTCTCCCCTCATCGTCCCCATTTGTTTTTTCTTTCCCCCCCTCTCCTGCTCCTCACTTTCTGGTCCCCTTTTCTACCCTTCTTCTTTGGACTCCCTTCCTTTTCCCCCTCCCTTTCCTCTTGTCCTTTTACCTCTCCCCCCTTTTTTCCCTCCTTTCCCACCCTTACTTCTCCCTCTTTCCCTTCCCCTCTCTCCCCCCAACTTTTCCTCCCCTTCTCTTTCCCTGCTCCCTCTCCCCATTTCTTCTCACTTTTCCTTCCTCCTTCTCCTTTCTCTCTATTTTTTTTCCTTCCCTTTCCTACCCCCCTACTTTAATTGGGTGGCTTGGTCACATGATCACCTAGTTATAGGGTAAGCTAATCCCTTAATTACTTTTCTGGTTATTTTTTTCTTTCTTACATGCTGTATTATGATCATTGTATTTATTATGCCTGTATTGTGTTGTATTATTTGTCTCATAGATTGGTCCTCCTGAGGAAGTGGTAAAACCGCGAAACTAGTCGAGAACCAGACCATTCTATACCTTGTAACAACAGATATCCCTTGGGGAATCCTGAGCCTCTGTTTTGCAATTTTAAGAAGTATACTATGTATTTTCTTTTTTGTAATTAACCCTTTTATATAATCTGGTTATTGTTGTTTATCTGTACCGATATAGTCCAGCCACTCTTAGGGTGGGAATGCTATGGGGCCAACATCAGCCACTGTCCCCTTGTTCCCACTCTCCCTCATTACCTGTATTAATGGTACCTGTTTGAACTTGTTATCAGTATAAAAGACACCTGTCCAAAACCTCAAACAGTCATACTCCAAACTCCACTACGGTGAAGACTAAAGAGCTGTCGAAGACACCATAAACAAAATTGTAGACCTGCACCAGGCTGGGAAGACTGAATCTGCAATAGGCAAGCAGCTTGGTGTGAAGAAATCAACTGTGGGAGCAATAATTAGAAAATGGAAGACATACAAGACCACTGATAATCTCCCTCGATCTGGTGCTCCACGCAAGATCTCACCTCGTGGGGTCAAAATGATCACAAGAACGGTGAGCAAAAATACCAGAACCACACGGGGGGACCTGGTGAATGACCTGCAGAGAGTTGGGACCAATGTAACAAAGGCTACCATCAGTAACACACTACGCCACCAGGGACTCAGATCCTGCGGTGCCAGAAGTATCCCTCTGCTTAAGCCAGTATATGTCCGGGCCCGTCTGAGGTTTGCTAGAGAGCATTTGGATGATCCAGAAGAGGATTGGGAGAATGTCATATGGTCAGATGAAACCAAAGTAGAGCTGTTTGGTAGAAACACAACTCGTCGTGTTTGCAGGAGAGAGAATGCTGAGTTGCAACCAAAGAACACCATACCTACTGTGAAGCATGGGGGTGGCAACATCATTCTTTGGAGCTTTTTCTCTGCAAAGGGAACAGGACGACTGATCCATGTACATGAAAGAATGAATGGGGCCATGTATTGTGAGATTTTGAGTGCAAACCTCCTCCCATCAGCAAGGGCATTTAAGATGAAACGTGGCTGGGTCTTTCAGCATAACAATGATCCCAAACACATCGCCCGGGCAACAAAGGAGTGGCTTCGTAAGAAGCATTTCAAGGTCCTTGAGTGGCCTAGCCAGTCTCCAGATCTAAACCCCATAGAAAACCTTTGTAGGGAGTTGAAAGTCTGTGTTAGCCAGCGACAGCCCCAAAACATCATTGCTCTAGAGGAGATCTGCATGGAGGAATGGGCCAACATACCAGCAACAGTGTGTGACAACCTTGTAAAGACTTACAGAAAACGTTTGACCTCTGTCATTGCCAACAAAGGATATATAGCAAAGTACTGAGATGAACTTTTGATATTGAAAAAATACTTGTTTTCCACCATAATTTGCAAATAAATTCTTTCAAAAATCAGACAATGTGATTGTCTGGATTTGTTTCCACATTTTGTCTCTCATAGTTGAGGTATACCTATGATGACAATTACAGGCCTCTCTCAACTTTTTAAGTGGGAGAACTTGAACAATTGGTGGCTGACTAAAGACTTTTTTGCCCCACTGTATGTGCAGGCTGGCCGTAATGCGATTTTAAAAAGAGTCAGGTACGATTTGCAGCCTGGTTCAGGTGCAATTTCCAGTGTCATACACTTTAAAAAATCACACCTGAACCACCCATGAACCACTGAATGAAACTTCACCAGACTCTTTTCACAAATCGCAGTGAAACCGGCCCCACCTGAACACAGGCAGAAAAAACCCCAAAACAACACCCCAGTGCAGTGCTCCAAATAATGCAACAATATATAACATTCAGTTGTACAGAAAAAATGAAAAAGTGGCCATGTGCAAAATAGAACTCAATCTTAATAATGCAACACCAAAAAAATCATATACAGTCCATAATTTTAAAACGATCCAATGAAGGAATGATCCATGCAGAGTGAAGACTCAGGCTTCTTACCAGATATCCAGGACCATATATTACAATGGTCAAAAAAGCAGCAGCAAGTTTATCCAGGAGGGTAACCATCAAATGGATCACCGATTGTATAGGGGAGACTCACAATGAAAAAAAAGGAAAACTCCCATAGTGAAGCCCATCAAAATGTAAAAGAGTTTATTTTAAAAGATGGCTACAATTACCTTCATACAAAACATAAACAGCATTTGTTTTGCAAACACTACCACTGGTTAGCGGTCGGGCGTGCGTGATGTTGTCTCTACTAGACTACCACTGACGCGTTTCATCATCAACAAGACATCTTCGGAGCATTGCATTGTTTGGAGCTCTTCTTATTAACCATTTTTTAATTTATTAACTGGTATCATGGTTTTTTAAGTGGCTGACATTTTTCCTTATTTACACTAAGCGTGAATTTTACATTCTTTTTTTTTTTTTTACAGATCTGAATATAGGTGCATTGCTGTCTATAGGACAACGCACACAACTGTGCAAAGATCCGTAAGGCATAGATGCATTCAGAGTCATTAAAAAAAATAGAACATTTCACATTTGAGTGTAGAAATGTATGCGTATATTATTATTATATAGAATTTATATAGCACCAACAGTTTACCAGCACTTTACAATATAAAAGGGAGACAATACAGTTACAATACAGTAAAATACAAGAGGATTAGGAGGGCCCTGCTCAGAAGAGCTTACAAACTAATAGCGTGGGATATGCAAGTATATGTAGGCATGTAAGGGTGTATATGCACAAATGGAAAACACTGACAGCTTCATGCATTTGGCTGTACAGGTGTATTATCTGCATTTGGAGCATACATCCATGATCTTGTGGGTGCTTTATACAAACTCCGATACATCACTGTGTACAGCTGAATCTTCTAATTCATCTTAATGTGTGGCTCTATGCAACAGCTGTGATTCTCCAGGACAGTGATTATGCATGCTCTGCATGCTGTACTGCCCCTGTATGGCCATGTGCTGAATGGATGAAGAAGAATTTTACATGTGTACATGCATGCACACGTTTATGCACCTGTGTGTGTATATACACATGGTCTTTAAGGAACATAACTTGCATTTTTTACTCAGGATCTGTCTACAGCCTCTGTTAGTAAGATACTGTATATAAACATCAGCAAATTATTAGGTCCACGTGCACAAAGCCTTAGTGGCTATTATGTTGTCTAGGACCCATAATGCAGTACTAAAAGTGTCTCAGGTCAGTTACATCTTAATTATTATTAATAAATATTATACAGGATTTATTTAGCCCCAACAGTTTGCACAGCACTTTACAAAATGCAGACAGACAGTACAGTTACAATACAAATCATTACAAGAGGAACTATAACACTTTTAATTGATTTTATATCTAAATATGCAAACACAAATCCAAAAGCAGATATTTGTAAATATCTATTAGCTTTACATATCCCTTCTGGAAATGTGTGCTTTTCTGAAGTTCTCCTTTAAAATAGTTGAAATGAAAAAAATAATTGTAGCTAGTTTAGCAATGTAGACACTAGAGGGAGCTGTGCAAGTTTCATGTGTAAATATTTGATTTAAAGGAAAGCTAATGTTATATTTGCAATGCTGACTATTGCTCAATTTAGAGGTCGTTCTACATTGTCATAAATTTTGATTTATTCACACCTAAAACACAGGAGCAAAACAATCAGCATAATTTGATTCACTGTTCTCCTGCTCATTCGGTTTTTAATGGAAAGTGTTGTGGAGAGGGATTATGAATTTCCTTTTCAGTTTAAGTGTAAATTATGTTGACTTATTTATTATGTTCTTCCCCAACAGGCAGCAAACTGCATCACATATCAGGCTGGGATGTTTAACAAAATGCAATGCTGACCATATCTGCAGTAATAGGTTTTATTAGGCACATAAGAAAATTCAGAGACGTGAAAGCAGCGTAAGAAACATAAATAGCAAGTATACATGAAATACATATGCACAAGCATTTAAAGCTTTATTTATGTAAAACACATTATTAAATGCATTGCTCTGTACTGTGTTTGGTATCTGCTTTGCTGACCTTTATAGGGAAAGTGACAGTTAGTTTAAAGGTGCTCAGCAAGGCCACAGTGTAAAGCTGGAGGTGCAAGTCCATATACTCTGCCCTGCAATTTTATACAGGGTTTACAGTAGTAATGTAGTAATAAATAAAATTCAGCTCAAATTGGATATAGGGCAAAATTAGATTTTTAAAATTCGTAAACTTTCGAAGAATATTTAAAAAGCAGCGTTTGTGATATTCACAACACTTTCATTGCTCATACGCTGTGAACATATTCACTGGGACCTGCACAGGTCAAGCAACATTCAGAAACTGTATTCTTCATTTGTTTTTCAGTTTCATTAAAATGATACTTGTGGTTCAAATATGCCTAGTATTTGTTATAGTAATTATTAGACAATACCATGCCTCCCAACTTTTTGAGATGGGAACGAGGGACATCTATTAGCAAAAATATGTAGGCTTAAGACATGCATCCCCTATCACACCCCCTTAAAGAAGAATTAAACAAAAAAAATGATTAGTTAAACCCACTAGTGCTTTTTTTTTACCACCTAATATTACTTTATATTGGCTTTTGAAATTTATATATTTTTAAAGGCTTTCTCTTCCATATTTTTATTGTTTTAAATGCAGACATTTCTAGATCAGTCTGTGAAGGCAGGGTAAAATAGAAAAAATAATTATCAGCCATTGATCTCATTTATACGGGAAGTGCAATGTTTTCAATGGAGTTGATTTGCTAAAAACAAATAGACTGTTAACTTTGCAAGGGAAGTTACACTTTGCATGGGAACTTCCCCCTGTGATTAGTGAATGAAGTAAAGCTCTGCTGGCTTCCATCATCCAGTAATGTGGAAGCAAAAATTATTTTTTTTTTATTTTACTTACACAGGATTGGGCTTTCTTTGCATAGTAAAAATTTCACCACATTCACTATTTTCTGGGGAAACTTCCTAAGCAAAGTATTTGCCTTTAATAAATCAACTCCAGTGAGACAGGCAGCTTAAAGACTTGCATTATGAAAATAAGTAAATAATTTGACTATTGTTTAGCACTACAAAATATTAAGCAAAGACTGCATGAATAAGGAACATAAATAACTGCCCTTTGTACACATAAAATAACATGCTACACATAGAAAAAAAATGTTCCAAAAAGTGCTGAAAAAAACCAAACATTTAATGACAGAAGCAAGCACCTGTTTGTCTCTTCTGCTTTACATGCTTCTCCCTGTCTGACCAGCAGTTGATCTTCTAATAGCACACTGAGAAATGCACGAACTTCTAAGTTTACAATCTCTGCATGATTTTATGTCGGTGCACAGGACCTTTCATGCGCACGCATGCTAGGTAAATCATTCAGGCCCAAACATTTAAGACAGCTGAAGACCCTGAAACTGAAGGAAGACTATGAGAAGATGAAAGCCCCATAATGTGTGAATATGATAAGCATAGTTGCAGATTAGAGATGGGCCGAACACCCCTCAGTTTGGTTTGTGACAGAACTCTTGAACATCGCAAAAGTTCAGACTGGAACCACAAACCCTATTAAAGTCTATGAGAACTGAACTTGAAAAATCATAAGTGCCAATTTTGAAAGCTTATATGCAATTCATTGGCCATATAAAGGATATGGGGGTCCAGGTACTGCCCTGGGGGACATGTATCAATGCAAAAAAACTTTTAAAAAAGATTGTTTTTAAGTGATTTTAATGATGCATAAAGTGAAACAATAAAAATGAAAAATACCTTTAAATATAGTGCCCTAGGGGGTCCCCTTAGTCTACCTGTAAAGTGGGCGGCACAGTGGTGTGGTGGTTAGCACTTTTGCCTAAGCAGTAAGAGACTCCAAAGACATGCTGGTAGGTTAATTGGATCCTGTCTAAATTGTCCCTAGTATGTATGAATGTGAGTTAGGGACCTTAGATTGTAAGCTGCTTGAGGGTAGGGACTGATGTGAATGTACAATGTATACAGTCAGGTCCATAAATATTGGGACATCGTCACAATTCTAATATTTTTTGGCTCTATACACCACCACAATGGATTTGAAATGAAACAAACAAGATGTGCTTTAACTGCAAACTTTCAACTTTAATTTGAGGGTATTTACATCCAAATCAGGTGAACGGTGTAGGAATTACAACAGTTTGTATATGTGCCTCCCACTTTTAAGGGACCAAAAGTAATGGGACAGATTAACAATCATCCATCAAACTTTCACTTTTTAATACTTGGCTGCAAATCCTTTGCAGTCAATTAAAGCCTGAAGTCTGGAACGCATAGACATGACCAGACGCTGGGTTTCATCGCTTGTGATGCTCTGCCAGGCCTCTACTGCAACTGTCTTCAGTTCCTGCTTGTTCTTGGGGCATTTTCCCTTCAGTTTTGTCTTCAGCAAGTAAAATGCATGCTCAAATCAGATTCAGGTCAGGTGATTGACTTGGCCATTGCATAACATTCCACTTCTTTCCCTTAAAAAACTCTTTGGTTGCTTTCGCAGTATGCTTCTGGTCATTGTCCATCTGCACTGTGAAGCGCCGTCCAATGAGTTCTGAAGCATTTTGCTGAATATGAACAGATAATATTGCCCGAAACACTTCAGAATTCATTATGCTGCTTTTGTCAGCAGTCACATCATCAATAATTGCAAGAGAACCAGTTCCATTGCCAGCCATACATGCCCACGCCATGACACTACCACCACCATGCTTCACTGATGAGGTGGTATGCTTTGGATCATGAGCAGTTCCTTTCCTTCTCTATACTCTTCTCTTCCCATCACTCTGGTACAAGTTGATCTTGGTCTCATCTGTCCATAGAATGTTGTTCCAGAACTGTGAAGGCTTTTTTAGATGTTGTTTGGCAAACTCTAATCTGGCCTTCCTGTTTTTGAGGCTCACCAATGGTTTTACATCTTGTGGTGAACCCTCTGTATTCACTCTGGTGAAGTCTTCTCTTGATTGTTGACTTTGACACACATACACCTACCTCCTGGAGAGTGTTCTTGATCTGGCCAACTGTTGTGAAGGGTGTTTTCTTCACCAGGGAAAGAATTCTTGGTCATCTACTACAGTTGTTTTCCGTGGTCTTCGGGGTCTTTTGGTGTTGCTGAGCTCACCGGCGCGTTCTTTCTTTTTAAGGATGTTCCAAAATGTTGATTTGGCCACACCTAATGTTTTTGCTATCTCTCTGATGGGTTTGTTTTGTTTTTTCAGCCTAATGATGGCTTGCGTCACTGATAGTGACAGCTCCTTTGGATCTCATATTGAGAGTTGACAGCAACAGATTCCAAATGCAAACAGTACACTTGAAATGAACTCTGGACCTTTTATCTGCTCCCTGTAAATGGGATAATGAGGGAATAACACACACCTGGCCATGGGACAGTTGAGCAGCCAATTGTCCCATTACTTTTGGTCTCTTAAAAAGTGGGAGGCACATATACAAACTGTTGTAATTCCCACAGTGTTCACCTGATTTGGATGTAAATACCCTAAGATTAAAGCTGAAAGTCTGCAGTTAAAGCACATCTTGTTTGTTTCATTTCAAATCCATTGTGGTGGTGTATAGAGCCAAAAAGATTAGAATTGTGTCGATGTCCCAATATTTATGGACCTGACTGTATGTAAAGCGCTGCGTAAATTGACAGCGCTATATAAGTAACTGAAATAAATAACTAGAAAAGCTACAATTTCTGGGGAAATTGTGTGAAGTGTTCTTGCCTCCACCAGTATTCTACAAGCATGATCAAGCCTAGCAGATGAAGGTATGACCACATGAATTCAGGGGGGTCTCAGCATCTTGTGTTTACAACCACTGTTTCCTAGCAACGCTCATGCCCTGTTTATGCTTCACAACCACTGCTCAATTTTAAAAACTATAAATCCTACAGTGAAGAGCTTTATATTGTGAGAATCACAAGACCCAGACCTAGATTTTGATGTATAGTATGTCTCGGTCGCAGTTTAGATATTGCCCTTCAAATTTGAAGGGGCTAGGGTGTAGTTTCAATGAATGTCAATGGACGGCGTGAGTTGCAAACAAATGGTCATATTGTGAAAACTATCAGGACTATGGCTTAGCCGTGGACATGTTTAGTGGCAGCAGGGATAGCTGAACGTTTTGATATAGGATTTGTGTAGGTGGGCTTGAAAATGAGGGAGTGGTGGCAGTTTAGAAATCATGTCCTGATTTTTCAGCTTTTGTCACCTCCCACTCTAGTTTTGAACATTTCGCCCATTCATTCCTATGGGACCAATTTCGCTGCAAAAACGACAATATTTTGTGAACCATTTGGCGAAACGTTCCACAAAGTAAAAGCACACCAATCGGAAACAATCCACACGTTTCGGTATATTACTTGTCTATGTAGTGTAAAAACTGTGGGAGGAGTTAGGGTGGTAAATTTGGCTATAATAAGAATAATAATATATATGTGAGATAACAGTAAGTGGTCTTAATAACACTTAATAAATAAATAAGTGGTGGATCTGTACAGTGTATATAACCTTCTGCAGCAATACTGATATATATATAAAGAAAAAAAATGACATTTAAATTGATTTTCCCTGCAAGCTTTTTTTTGTAAACAACGGCTTGGGGAGTCAGTCTGTATGATGGGGCCACAATTTAGTGCACTCGAAACAAGATTATTGACTTTTTGGATAAATTCTGGTGTCTCCTTGGCAGACTTTGGATGGAAATAACAATTTTTTTCACCACGGTGAGCAAGCCTTATGCGAAGAAGCAAAATTATAGTACACTCAGGCCAAGATTAACTATTTTTTTTAGGTAAAGTCTGGTGTCTCTTTTGCAGACTTTGGATAGAAGTAACAGGTGTGGAAAAATTGGGCTTTGGGTGTTGGTGGTGCCTTCACATGGTAACCCTATAGCGGTACTCTTGAAAAAAAATCAGTTTGTTTCTGTATGTTTTGTTAAGAAAAATAATGTCCAACGTTAACCTCAAAAGAGAAGTTTCAAAATACATTTATTAAACTAATTTGGAAATTGCTTTATTCTCTCATCTTGCCATCTTCTTCCTCCTCTTCTACTGCTCATATAAACAATACATTATTACACCTTATTAAAACTTTTCCAAGATGTCTAGACAATACCCCTTCAATATACTCTTCTGTATTGGCAAGCTGCATGTTCATGTAGCCATCCACAGAGAACAGGTATCCCTTGTATTCCATACCCAACTTCAGATTCACCATTACTGGCTTACCAGTAGGGATGAGCCGAACACCCCTTCCCCCCTTCGGTTCACAGCAGAACATGCAAACAGGCAAAAAATTTGTTTGAACACGCAAACACCGTTAAAGTCTATGGGACATGAATGTGAAAAATCAAAAGTGCTAATTTTTTAGGTTTATATGCAAGTTATTGCCATAAAAAGTATTTGGGGACCCGGGTCCTGCCCCAGGGAACATGTATCAATGCAAAAAAAGTTTTAAAAACTGACGTTTTTCGGGAGCAGTGATTTTAATAATGCTTAAAGTGAAACAATAAAAATGAAATATTCCTTTAAATATCATGCCAGGGGGGTGTCCTTAGTATGCCTGTAAAGTAGCGCATCTTTCCCATGTTTATGACAGTGCCACAGCAAAATAACAGTTCTAAAGGAAAAATGTCATTTAAAGCTGCTCCGGGCTGAAATGTATTGTTGGATCCAGGCAAAATAGATAAAAATACCAAAAAAATGGTGTGGATGTCACCCCCAAAATCCATACCAGGCCAGGGGTGGACTGACCATTGAGCCACTCGGGCACTGCCCGAGGGCCCTGGGCCACTAGGGGGCCCCATCAGGGTTGCCAGCCTCAGTAAAACCAGGGACAGTATTTATAAATCTGTGTTTTTTTTTACATCTGTCTGTGTATACTGTGTGATTGTATACTGTGTGTGTGTATACTGTGTGGCCCCATAATCTCTGATTGCCTGGGGGCCCCATAATTTCCTATTGTCCGGGGGCCCCATGAGTTATCAGTCTGCCCCTGTACCAGGCCCTTCAGGTCTGGTATGGATATTAAGGGGAACCCAAATTTTATAAAAAATGGCATGGGGGTCCCCCAGGCGCCCAGGCACTATATACTCTGAATAGCAGTATATATACTATATGGCCTGCTCTATATACTCTGCAGAAAATTGGGCCTTAGGTGTTGGTGGTACCAGAACACTGTAAGCCCTCACAGTTACTCTTGTTGAGTGCAGGAATGGGCCCTGCTGTGAAATATTATATCAAGAATTGTAATTACATGCCCCTGTTAAACAGGGGCAGAAAAATTGAGCCTTGGGTAGTGGTGCCACAACACTGTAACCCCTCACAGATACTGTTGTTTGGTGCAGAAACAAGCCCTGCTGTGAAATATTATATCAAAAATTGTAATTACATGCCCCTGTTAAACAGGGGCAGAAAAATTGGGCCTTTGGTGGTGGTGGACGGCCACCTGCAGAGGATGCACCATGACCAGCACTGTTGACTGTAGACACAGAGGCTGCTTGCCCTCTTTTAGTGGCCTGTGAGCGTCTGCCTCTCCTTGGTGGCCTTCCGAACATGATGTATTTTTTGTTTTGCAACACCACACTACACTGTATTACATACTGTGTACACCACCAGAAAAGTAGTAGAAACTGTACTACGGCTGCACTGTATTGTGTACTGTATACTCCACCAGAAATGTAGTAGAAACTGTATACACTGTATTAGATACTGTTTACACCGCCTGCACAGTATTAGAAACTGTACTATGGCTGTACTGTATTGTGTACTGTGTACACCACCAGAAGTGTAGTAGAAACTGTACACACTGTATTAGATACTGTGTACACCACCAGAAAAAGTAGTAGAAACTGTACTACAGCTGCACTGTATTGTGTACTGTATACTCCACCAGAAATGTAGTAGAAACTGTATACACTGTATTAGATACTGTGTACACCGCCTGCACAGTATTAGAAACTGTACTATGGCTGTACTGTATTGTGTACTGTGTACACCACCAGAAGTGTAGTAGAAACTGTACACACTGTATTAGATACTGTGTACACCACCTGTACTGTATTAGAAACTGTACAACGGCTGCACTGTATTTTATACTGTTTACACCACCAGAAGTGTAGTAGAAACTGTACACATTGTATTAGATACTGTGTACACCGCCTGAAGTGTATTAGAAACAGTACACCACCAAATCCGCTGTAGATATAGGCTACACTGGATGCACAGCATATATATATATATATATATATATATATATATATATATGAGACTGTATATATATATATATACATATATATATATATATGTATATATATATATATACTGTGCATCCAGTGTAGCCTATATCTACAGCGGATTTGGTGGTGTACTGTTTCTAATACACTTCAGGCGGTGTACACAGTATCTAATATAATGTGTATATATATATATATATATATATATAGTATCTCACAAAAGTGAGTACACCCCTCACATTTTTGTAAATATTTTATTATATCTTTTCATGTGACAACACTGAAGAAATGAGACTTTGCTACAATGTAAAGTAGTGAGTATACAGCTTGTATAACAGTGTAAATTTGCTGTCCCCTAAAAATAACTCAACACGCAGCCATTAATGTCTAAACCACTGGCAACAAAAGTGAGTACGCCCCTAAGTGAAAATGCCCAATTAGCGGTTTAAAAGGACAGGTTTCACTCAGAACATGCTTCGCCATGGTCGACCAAAGAAGTTGAGTGCACGTGCTCAGCATCATATCCGGAGGTTGTCTTTGGAAAATAGACATATGAGTGCTGCCAGCATTACTGCAGACATTGAATGGGTGGGGGAATAAGCCTGTCAGTGCTCAGACCATACACCGCACACTGCATCAAATTGGTCTGCATGACTGTGGTCCCAAAAGGAAGCCTCTTCTAAAGATGATGCACAAGAAAGCTCGCAAACAGTTTGCTGAAGACAAGCAGACTAAGGACATGGATTACTGGAAGCATGTCCTGTAGTCTGAGTGCTGCCAGCACTGGGGAGCTACAGTTCATTAAGGGAACCATGAATGCCAACATGTACTCTGACATACTGAAGCAGAGCATGATCCCCTCCATTCGGAGACTGGGCCGAAGGGCAGTATTCCAACATAACGACCCCAAACAAACCTCCAAGATGGCCACTGCCTTGCTAAAGAAGCTGAGGGTAAAGGTGATGGACTGGTCAAGCATGTCTCCAGACCTAAACCCTATTGAGCATCTGTGGGGTATCCTCAAATGAAAGGTGGAGGAGCGCAAGGTCTCTAACATCCACCAGCTTTGTGATGTCATCATGGAGGAGTGGAAAAGGATTCCAGTGGCAACCTGTGAAGCTCTGGTGAACTCCATGCCCAAGAGGGTTAAGGCCGTGCTGGAAAAAGATGGTGGCCACACGAAATATTGACACTTTGGGCCCAATTTGGACATTTTCATTTAGAGGTGTACTCACTTTTGTTGCCAGCTGTTTAGACATTAATGGCTGTGTGTTGAGTTATTTTGAGGGGACAGCAAATTTACACTGTTATACAAGCTGTACACTCACTACTTTACATTGTAGCAAAGTGTCATTTCTTCAGTGTTGTCACATGGAAAGATATAATAAAATATTTACAAGAATGTGAGGGGTGTACTCACTTTTGTGAGATATTGTATATATATATATATATATATCAAATACACTGCCACTAATTGAATAACCTGCCTACTTAATCTAAATCAAGCTATCTCTCTGTCCACGCCAACAACACTGCACACGGCCACCATGTAAGCAGCCTTATATAGTGTAAGGCATGGACTTAGCCCCCTGAGCCATTATGGGCCAAAGGCACCCTGTCTTTGGCCAATTATGGCTCTCTTAGCAGAGTGCACTGTGATTGGCCAAAGCATGCAGGTCAGGTGCATGCTTTGGCCAATCATTATACATCAATGCACAAGGATCTTGCACTGCATTATGGGGCATCCTACGATGCTCAAATTTTCCAATAACGCCCCATAATGTTCTCTCTTTGGCGAACGGGTGAACACCCAATGTTCGAACATTGAGCTCATTCCTAATTACCATTAAGGCCGTTAAGGAATGATTTTGGGTTTAGTGCCAGACTCATTCTGCCGCTGAAGCCGCCGCTGATCTATAGACCAGTAAGAGGAAGAAAAAACTTCCTTGCAGAATGCTCCAAGAACACACCGCCAGAGAGAGCAGGAAATGGCTAGAGGTACTATTGATGAAACTAAGAATTGGCCTTTCCGTAAAAAATTGTAAGTAAATGCACCTGTCAAACAGGTGTGGAAAAATTGGACTTTGGGTATTGGTGGTGTCTGCTCACCATAACCCTATAGAGGTACTTTTGATGAAAGCAAGAATTGGCCTTGCTGTAAAAAATTTAAATTATATGCACCTGTCAAACAGGTGTGGAAAAATTGGTTCTTGGGTGTTAATTGTGCCCATTAAACCTATACTAAAAAATGACTTCAAGATAAAATCAACACCCACAAAGCTAGGCAGCCTAGACAGTCTTGCAGAGATTCCAGATCCCAAAAACATTTAATCAGTGACATCGATATCAGGGGCTTGATAGCTGCTTCTAATCCAGGCCTGAATCATTTTGACAAATGTCAGCCGGTCAACGAAGTTTGTGGACAGGCACGCTCTTTTGTTTGTCACAAAACCTCTTGCAGCACTGAATGCCCATTCGGAAAGCACGCTGGATGCAGGGCAGCCTAGCAGCTCAATTGCATACTGGGCAATTTCTGACCAGTGGTCAATTCTCATGACCCAATAACCCAGTGGATCCTCTACTGAAAAGCTCTTCATGTCTAGTTTCATCCCTTGATAATCTTCCACCATATGATGCAGACGCTGCCAATGGAATGTGAAAGCTGACAGCCCTGGGCGCCGAGGACAATTTTTTTACACGTATTACTTAGAAGGCACCCTTGTCCACCGCTCCTTCTTTGACCAACAGAAGTCTCAAAACTACCTTTTCCATGAGACTATAACCTACCAGAGTCTGGAAAGGTGGTACATAAACTCCTCTTTAAGGATTCCTCAAGCTATTTCATCCTGTGCTCCCCCTGCGAGGGCAGGATGAGTTCCAAGACTTCCCCCTTGTAATCGTGGAGGGTTGCCAACCAATAATGATCCTTCTCCTTGATTCTACAAATTCTCGGGTACTTTCGCAGGATTTGAAGAATAAGGGAGTCCATGCACTGCAAGTTTGTGGAGGCATGAGAAGCAGAGTCCTCTGGGTGACTGAGGATTACAGTATCTGGAACGGTCTCCTCCTAGGCACATACTACTCCCAAGGTTTCTGGGAATTGAAAACCATCTCCTAAATTTTGACATATGTCTTCCTCTGCTTCAATGCCTCCCAAACTGCCAGAATCCTCCTCTCTCTCCTCTTGTGTGTTCTGTGGTGTCACAAGAATGGTGTCTGCATAAAGCGGGCTTTGAGAAGAAAGGAAGTCCTCTTCCTCCCGCTGCTCTGCCTCGATTGCCCTGTCCATAATGCCACTCAGAGTATTCTCCAGCAGGAACACAAGAGGGATAGTGTCACTGATGCATGCATTATCAGGGCTCACCATTCTTGTTGCCTCCTCAAATGGTGACAGTACAGTGCATGCATCCTTTATCAGCAGCCATTGGCATGGGGAAAAAAAGCCAAGTTCCGCTGAGCCTGTCCTTGTGCCTTACTCACACAAGTACTCGTTGATGGCCCTCTGCTGCATGTGCAGCCACTGCAGCATAGCCAAAGTTGAGTTCCACCTGGTGGGCATGTCACAAATCAAGCGGTTTACAGGCAGATGGAATTTCCACTGAATTTCAGCCAACTGAACACTGGCTGTGTATAACCACCTGAAATGGCTACAGACTCTTCTGGCCTGCCTGAGAAGATCCTGCAACCCTGGGTACCTGTTTAAGAAATGCTGCACCACCAAAATGAGGACATGTGCCATGCATGGCACGTGTCAACTTTCCCTGTCAAAAGACGGACAGAAGGTTAGTACCATTATCAAACACGCATATTCTTGTCTCAAGCTTCCATGGCATGAACCACCTCTGGGCCTGCCCCTTCAGAACTGAAAGAATCTCTGTTCTGGTGTGACACCTGTCCCCTACAGACCAGCTGAAGCACTGCATGGCATTTTTTAGCCTGACTTGTTGAATAGCCCCTTGAACACTTAGGGCAGTGATCTCCAAACTAGGGCCCTCCAGCTGTTGTGGAACTACAAGTCCTATGAGGCATTGTAAAACTCTGACATTCATAGACATGACTAGGCATGATAGGGCCATAGTTTGGAGACACGTGGCTTAGGGGGCACTGATGGTTCATAGGACAATTCAGCAGAGGAGAGCATGGAGGAGGAGGGGGTGAAGCTGACAAATCTTGCATCATCACCCCCAGCTGTATAGAGATGTGCCGGCAAAACAAGCTCCAGCACTGAGCCCTGTCCTGCATCCTTTGTAGTTGCAAGCAGAGTTACCCAGTGTGCTGTGAACTAAATATATTGTCCCTGACCATGCTCGCTGGACCACATGTCAGCAGTAAGGTGGACCTTGCTGCTGACTGTCTTGCCCAATGATGCCAAAACATTGCCTTCCACGTAATGGTATAAAGCTGGAATGGCCTTCTGTGCAAAGAAATACTTGAAATTGTACCTGAAATTGTGGTACAGCACATTCTGCAAATTCACGGAAGGGGGCAAAATCCACCAGACAGAAAGGCAGGAGTTGTAAAGCCAACAATTTGGACAAGCTGGAATATAGACACTGGACATGTGGGTGGCAGGGAGTGTATTTTTTTTTCTGCTGCAGCAGCTGGGACAGAGAAATTGACCTGCTATACTCTACAGCTGGTGTTGTGTTGCTGGTAGACGTGTTGCAAGGACCTGTGACACCCTTTGCTATACCATCATCATTGTCAGTGGAGGCTGCTGAGAGGTCATAAGTTATAGCTCAGGTAGACATGAAAGGGGAGGAGTGAGGAGGAGAAGAATTGTGTCCCTTTTGTGTGGCTTTCAGGTGCTCTTGACAACAGGCTGAGTGGTGGGAGGTTAATTGCCTTTGAAAGCATGTGGTACCCAAATGGCTGGTGTTTTTTCCATGCTTGATCTGCTTGCGGCAGATATTGCAAATTGCAACAGTGCAATCAGCTGCACATGTGCTAAAAAAGGCCCACACAGTTGAGCTGTGGGAAGTTGGCCAGGAGATAACAGCTCCACAATCTGATGGAATAGGGTGGCTGCTCTCTATTGATCCATGATTGCTGCCTCTAGAGGACATTCTGCCTCATTGAGGCTGTGCCTCCCCCTCACTTTCCTGCTCTGCTCTATCTGGCACCCAAGTCGCATCAGTGAGCTCATCATCCACTCCATCCTCATTATCACTGGAGCCAACTTGACAATACGCTGCGGCTGGGGGAACATGATTGACAATTTGTTGTTTATCAGTGTTCTCCCCTCTCTGTAGGCTCATGTTACTCCTTTCCTCAACCTCAGAACCAGCATCAGAATCAAGTAATGCCTGTGCATCGTCAAGAAGCAAGTGGCTGATGCTGTGTTCAAATAAGTCAGCTAACTCCTTCATGCATGATGCTGGGGCTATGGCAGGAGTAGCTGTGGACAAGGAGGCAGAATAAGCCCCTTTGGCAGCTGTGGTGGACTGCACACTATCAGCTTGGATAATAGAGGATGAGGATGGTTTAGTAAGTCAGTCCACCATCTCTTCTGTATGCTGTGGCTGGATAGCACGGGCAACATCACTAAACAGAAAAAAACGTGCCCTGCCTGAGGACAAACCAGGTCTACCTTTGCCTGTGGACACAGATGCTGCTGGCCCCCTCACAGTGGCATGGGAACCTCTGCCTCTTCTTGTTGGCCTCCCAGACATGATGGGAGATGGGGCCTATTAAACCAATTTAATAGATACTGGGAAATGTGTAATTGGATGCACTTTATTCAAAGAAAAGTGGTATTTGGTGCACTTTAAATTAAGCATTGTCACTGACAGAAATGTAAAAACTATAAAAAAATTTAAAAAGGGGGAACAACAGTGTCACAGTCAGAAAAACTGCAGCGGTCAGGTGCATTGCTTTATCCAATTAGGGCCCTAGAAAACACGGTGCAGTGTGCAGTGCATTGTGGGGTGCTTGGTGGGCGAACATCCCAACGAGCGCCCTGCAAATTTGGGTGTTCGCCGAATGGGTGAACAAGAGATGTTTGGGCCATACTTTTGCTCAGCTTGAACTGCTCACCCAACTCTATTGCAGATTAAGGCAGGAGCTCCTAGAGGACCAAAAATAATCTTGCAGTTTCTATTCCCTTTAATGCATTTTGATTAAATTGTCTACATCAATCTGTCCTTTTGTATATGTATGTCTAAAAGAATAATTGAAGATGCATTCTTTAAAAATAGCAGCGGGAAACTAATGTAACCAACACTGGGGTTAGAGCAGCCACCTTAACTGGACAAAGATTGCCTGTCCTTTGAGAGCATAATAGCCTAGACAAAGATTCACTCAGGCTGATGGGGCTATTCTCATCTAACAATAGACTTGAGTGTTGGCTGCAAAACCAACCAATATGCTTAACATACACTGCCTTCCTGTCCTGCCCGCAAAACCATCCTAATTATCCTCTTGCTTCCAATTCAGAAATGCATTTCTGATGTTAAAATTTGTTTTATTTATTGCTTTGCCAACTACTGCATTGCTATGAGAATAAAGCCATATTTATTAAAGTTGGTAGCAAAATAAATTTAAAATCAAGGAAATAAAAACAATATATAAATAGAGATGTTGCTCTGTGTACAAAACTTCCCATACTCCCACTTGTGTATTTGGTTTAGTACTTTTCCTGTGCAGAGCTTGAAGTGAAAATATGGACATCCATTGAAACAGAAGGTTCATCTTTGATTAGATACTCTCAAATGTTCTTGCATGGGTATGGGAATACTGGATCTACAGTTTATATTATAACACTGAGCCTGATCAAGTGGTTATAGCAAAGGATGTCCTTCCTACATAGCTATCACTTTTATCAGAGGCCAGCAAGGCCTGCAAAATTATTACCGTACTTTAATGGAGTACATAAGAATATACATTACATTTTACTAAATGCCTTGCAATTTATTGTGAGGGGTTTGTTTATTTAATCAACAAAATGTTAGTGTCATTTAAAATATAGACCTGCTTTAAACACATGAGCTGACTCAGTTTAATGAACATATCAATTGGTTAATGAGTAAATATTTTAGGGTGTAAAATGGCCAAACCACTGCATTTGGCTAAGGAGGTCCATTTTTGGCATGTCTAACATGTTTTACTGCAATCCTAAAATGCTTGAAAGTACCTTAACTGCTGATTACGTATTACTTACAGGTGAGTTAGTGTTGTCATCTTACTGAGGTTACTATTTAATATAGCTCTGTCCCCACCTGCTAGTGATAAAAACATGTTCTGTCAGTAACCCTGACTGGAGTTGAACACTACTAAATCAAAGATTCTCCCTTTTTTTTCCCTCGCTAGTGTTGAAAACAGAATATCCAGAGACTGTGTGTATGGCTGGTACCTGGGACATTATATAAGCACTTGGAAGCGCAGCGGCATAGATACACAACACTGGTGGACAGTGCACTGAGGAAGAGATTTTTTTTTCTCCCCTCTCTTTTCACTCCTAAAAAGTGTTCAGTAGTCCATTTTTTGGACGGTGTAGCATATGCTTAGCTGGGACAACTAGCTACAATGTTTGTGCCCTGATACCCCAAGTGAAGTAAACTAACGCTTGAACTTAGTAGCATTGCATGGATGTTCAGATGCACATGGTGATTAGAGTTTTACCATTCACAGGCTCTTGAGGTTTTTTGTCTCCCCCGCTCCACTCCCTTTTCTTTTTTCTATAAAGGCAAACAGTATGACTAGAAAGAAGGGAGAGGAGCAGTCACAGCAGAAGAATACTGATTCTTCGGCAACACGCTCAGCAAAGGAGAAGGAAAGGGGAAGCCAGGCTGCAGCTGCAGCTAAATTAGAGAGGTTTGCTCATACTCCTGGAAAGTCACCCAACAAGGGGCCCCCGCAGTGAAGTGTAAAGGCCCCACCAGGACCCACTCAGGACAGAAAGAGCCAAGGTCAGGGTCAGAAAGCCACGGTTTTAACGGGTGCAAAAATGGCAGGTAACAAGGGGGCAGAAAGTGTGATTCTGGCGCCCCCTGATGAACCTATCCCTGATCCTCTCCCTCACACAGCTTCAGTATTACAGGAGGAACCGACATTGAAGAATATACTTAAATGTATGTAAATGCTCACTGAATAGCCTATGTGAACAAATTGGGGGAATTAAGGAGGAAATGCTTGCGATGGGCCAGGATTTGAAAAAAGTTGGGGAAAGGACAATAGCTCTAGAGAAGAGACTGAGTTTAATTGAAGATGAAATTGAGAACAGGGCACGCAGGAGCGATGTGGGTGGTGGGGCTGCCAGAGATGGTTGAAGGTCCCCAGCCTGTTGAGTTCTTAGAGAAATGGCTTAAGGAGATATTAGGGGAAAACACCTTTTCATCGCAGTTCTCAATAGAGAGAGAGCCCACAGAGTCCCCAACCAGAGCACCGCCATCGGGTGGGCGTCCCCAGTCAATCCTCCTAAAATTTCTTAATTATAAGGATAAAGAGTCCCTCCTAAGAAGAGCCAGGGAGATGGGGAACATCTTCTTCAAAGGCGTTAGGATATCATTCTACCCAGATTACTCCCCAACAAAAGCGAAGAGCAGAGTTTATAGAGATTAAACGCTCTCTGCAGAAACATAAAATCATGTATGGCCTATTGTACCCTGCATGTTTATGAATCACGGTAGCTGGGGAGACTCAATTTTTTGATACACCGACTGAGGCGGCAAGATGGTTTGAAGAAGATAAAAAGAATATATAGACCGCTGGGTCATAAGTATGAAACTGATGGACGGTGGGGTTAATAGGGGGGGAGGGGGGAGGTATATGTATGATAGCATCACAATGTATGTATCAGGTAGTGTACCTGTTGGAATGTTTTTGATTGCTTTGATTTTGGTGGGAGGGGGGTGGAGATCGAGGGACAATAACAATAAAACACGACAACACAGGGGTGGTATGAATGGGAGGAATGGGGAGTAGTTTGGGGAATGGTCATGTATAAAACCCCAGGGGATAGCCAAGGTAGGCAAGCACAAGTGGGGGGGAGGGGGGATTGAGAGTGGGGGTGGTGGTCGGGAGGGTTGGGAAGGACGGAGCTGGGTATGGGGATTGGAGGTGGGTGGGGGGAAGGAACATTGCTATTTACAAAAAAAGGTGTACACAGGATGGGGGGAAAGATATAAAGAAAAAACACAAAGACACAAAGAAAGTATACTATATATCAACACAAAATGGTAAGGTGCAGTATTGGTAAATGACACTTATGTATGTATAGAAAATGTTAATATTTTGGTGTGCTCTCTCCTTGAGGAAGGGGTATAATTCATCTGCCCCATGTCCACGTCCTTTACTATCCCAGGAACATTATAGAAACCCCCTGGATGCAACCTAGTATCTTTAATATAGCCTCCTGGAATGTTAGGGGGCTTGGGAAGAATGGCGTTTTTTTCCACACTTGAGAAAAGTCGGATGGATTTGGTCTGCCTGCAGGAGATGCACTTAATGAGAGACACGACTGCATGCCTGTATGGTAAGAAATTTCGGTTCCACTACCACTCAGTGCACTCCTCTTACTCTAGAGGTGTAAGCACCATGGAAAGAACTGGTGTGCATTTCTCCTGCAGGGAAACCAAGATAGATACAGAAGGGCGTTATTTGTTTCTATATTGTCAGATAGAAAACAAACCATACATCATGGCCAATCTTTATATTCCACCTCCTTTTAAGATGGAGGTTTTATATAAATTGGCATAATTTTTGGAAGATAAAGAGGACATACCGGTTATAGTGGTGGGGGACTTCAATGAAGTTCTCGATAAGAGAAAAGATCGCTTCCCCCCGGTGGAACAATCTGACAAGGTTTCTGAGGGACGGTTAGCCTATGGAAGAGTTGGGACTGTGCGATGTTTGGAGAACCCGGTAGCCAATGTGGCAGCAATATTAATGTTTCTCTAGTTCACATGCAACATTGTCACGAATAGACATGGCTTTTGAATATTGGAAATGGTACAGTTGGTAAAAAGCATTGAATACGTTACAAGAGGAGTGTCTGATCATTCACCATTAATATTGACAATCCTGCTGGAAGGTCTAAATCCCCCGAGAGCATGGAGTATAAGCCCATTTTGGTTGGAGTTAATGGGGGAACAAACAGAGGTAATATTAAAATTAAAGGAATTTGTAACATTGAATAAGGGCTCCGCGAGTGCTGGGATAGTGTGGGATACCCTGAAGACCTTTCTCAGAGGGTTACTAATACAGCAGGTTGCAAAGATTAAAAGGTGTTCTAGGGAATGGGAGGAGGCCACTGGGAGGGGGTCTGTGGAGTCTGAAACACAATATGTGGTAGACCCAACTCCAGAAAAACAAGCGATGTGGCTTAAAAGCCAACAAAGATATCAAAACATTATTACTAGAAAGGCAGAGAATAAGCGTCTTTTTCAGAGTCAACGTGCCTTTTCTGAGGGGGGGGTGTGCAGGCCGTATGTTGGCCCGGTTGGTGAAGACCAATAACTCCCCATTAGTAATCGCAGCGATTAGGATGCCAGGGGGAGAAATTACCTCTCAGACTCCTGAAATATTGGACTCATTTAGACAATACTATGCAAATTTATATAAATCCAGGCTGGGAGAAGAGGTGAAAGAAATGGACCACTTTTTTGGGGGGATTTAGGTACCAGCTCTCTTAGAACAGGGAAAAAAACAAACTGGAGGCCCCATAACTCTGGAGGAATTGCAACACGCAGTGGCTGAGATGCCTAATCAGAAGTCTCCCGGTCCAGATGGTCTTCCTATAGAAATTTATAGGCGGTACGGGGAGGTGAGGCTTCCAGAGTTATTGAGGATGTTAGGGGAGGTGGCTGCGAGGGGGAGGATGCCCTCCTCAATGACAGAAGTCACAATAGTGGTTCTCCCAATAGAAGGGAAAGATCAAATGGATACTTCATTCTATAGACCAATATCACTATTATGTTCAGATGCCAAAATACTGGCAAATGTGATGGCGGCCAGGGTGAATAAATATATACAAAAGCTTATACACCCAGATCAATCTGGGTTCATCCCCGATAGATCTACTAACATTAATGTAAGGCGGTTGTGTACCTGAACCTACAGATCCCGACGGTAAATATGGGCTCACAAGCTGTTGTTTCCTTGGATGCCGCTAAAGCATTCGATAGCTTGGAGTGGGACTATTTGTGGCGGGCTCTAGAGGTATTTGGGTTCGGACCTATTTTTATAGGCTGGGTAAAAGCACTTTATAAGACACTAAATGCTAGGATAAGGATCAATAACACACACTCTGAGCCGATCCAACCGGAGAGGGAAACACGACAGGGATGTCCCCTGTCACCCCTGTTATTCGCCTTAGCAATAGAGCCACTAGCAATTGCGATTAGATCGGCAAGGGGGATACAGGGATTTAAAAGAGAGTCAAGGGAAGAAAGGATCACGCTATATGCAGATGATATCCTGTTCTTCCTCAGAGATACAGACTCATCCTTGGTGGCAGCTATGAACACTGTGGAGGATTTTGGGAAGTTTTTTGGCCTGGTAATTAACTAGGAGAAATCGGCCCTGATGCCTGTAGACCCAATAAACTTTTTTCCATCTTCGGCCGGCAATTGAGGGTGGTGGATAGGACAAAGTATTTAGGAGTATGGTTAACAAGGGACCCAAATCAATACATTGTGGATAACCTTTTTCCCCTCTTGCTTAGATTTAGATGTAAGTGCGATATCTGGAGTCGTCTTCCCCTGTCAGCAGCTGGAAGAATTAATTTGATTAAAATGATCTGGTCGCCTCAACTTTTGTACCAGTTACATAATTCCCCAGTTTGGATCGGAATGGGATGGTTTAAGAAAATTGAAACATTGTTTAGGGAATTAATTTGGAAGAAGGGGCAGGCTCGCATTGGCTCACAGATATTGCAGTTACCAACAAAAGAGGGAGGAGTGGCAGTTCCACACCCCCGCAGTTACTTTCTGGCTGCCCACTGCAGCATCTGAAGGGATGTAATATACCAGGGGATAGTAATAAAAACGCACAAATGATGCTGCAGGGAGCCTTGCACAGTAGCTTGGTTGAAGCCCTGGAAGCAGACTCCCTTCTTTCTGGGTGTCCCACACTAAAATTAATTACAAAAGTAAGGCAGGCAGCCAAAACAGTGATGGGTTACAGGGGGTTAACAAAATATACCCCAATTTGGGATAACAAATATCTTACAGATCCCTATGGGTAAAATAAATGAGTGGGAGGTTTGTGATATCGGAAAACTCGCTCAACTATATGAAGGGAATACTCTGAAGTCATTTGCGGAGTTTAGGAGTGAGTACAGTATCCCAAACCACTCATTCTACTGGTATCTTCAAATTAGACACACATTGAAGGCCCATTTTAAAACACAAAGGGTGGAATGGTGCAAAGTACCCCTTATACAAAAAATAATTAAAGCAGTATCCTCCAAGGGCTTGATATCGGAGATATATGAACAGATATGTAGTAAAACCATCACCGGGGAAAGACTGACCAAAAATAAAAATAGATGGTAAGAGGACTTGGGGGAAAAAATAACAGTGGGACAGTGGGGAAGGATATTGGAACTGAGCGCCCAGGTATCAGTCTCCCCATCACAGAAAATGTTGCAACTATCTATTATACTCCATAGAAGCTTTTCCGGTATGGATACAGAGCTGATGATAAATGCCCAAGGTGTCAAGGAACAGGCGATTTGATTCACATGATGTGGAGGTGAACAAAGCTATTCAGGTACTGGACAAAGATACTGGAGGATATTAACCGTCCCTTTGGGCTTAAGTTGTACTTGGACGGTGCTCTATATTTGTTGGGGAAAATAGAGGAAAATAGTGTGTCTGTAAATAATAAAATAGCAGTAATAAGATGTTTATTTCAAGCACGAAAGATAATAGCCCGGAATTGGCATCAGTGAGGCCCCCGACACCAGAAGAATGGAGTAAAGTGATGGACGCCACAGTATGGAGGGCAAAAGTGGTATTTATTAGACGGAGGAACCTGGATACATTTTTAAAGATGTGGAAGCCTTGGTTGGATAAAATGGAATGTCCTCTATAAAGGGAGTAACCAGGGAGGAGAGACCGTACTTAAAGACTAGGTGGATATGACAGAGGAAACGAGGGGGGAGCAGAAAGGACGGAGGGAAGTGGAAAATAAGAGAGAGAGTAGAGAGAAATAAGAACATATAATATATTTGTGTATTATTTAAGGGGACACACTGCACGGATGGGATTGCTTACACTTGAGTACAAGGAAGATTACGGGGGAATTACAGAAGGGTTGGTTTTGAGGCACTGGTAGCATTTTTTGTGTTTCTTTCTTTTATTTTCTTAAAGGAAGCAAATATGAGGGGTTTTAAAAAACTCTAGTGGGGAATGTGGCGCTGTTCAAAAGTGTATATTAATAAGGAATGTGTGGTGGCAATATGTGGGAAATACTGTGAACAGATGTTAAACGAAGCATGCCATGGGTATACCACAAATATAAAACATCACATAGTATAAAGAACAAAAGTGCAAATGCGTGGTAAATAATCATAAAAAATACATGCACTCAAAGAAGTAAAATATAACCAAAATGTGCGTAATATTGGCGTGAATTAACAAAATCGCAAGAGAAACGCACAAAAATGTCTAAAAAAATGCACAAGTATCATCAATAGTGTATTAAATAATTAATGTGATAGTGCACCAAAATTTTCAAAAATCAAGTCCAAATGGTGTAAGTGTCCAAGCAAAATTAAAGTTCTACATAAAAAATAAAAGAAAAACTGTGAAAAGTGTCTTGGCAATCCAAAAAAAAATCCATGAAAATGAATGTGATTGTCACTCACATCACTGAAGCTGCTAGCAGGACCAGTGAAAACCCAACCAGGAAGGAAATCACGGAATCGTAGAGGGGGACACTGATCGATTCCTATCAGTGGAGTTATTTTCACTTGCCCATTACCCCTGCAGGGGTTGGGTCTTCCGGTGAGTGGGGACAAAAGTGGGGGTTCCAGAAGAAAAGTTTACACAACAATCACATTAATTTTCATGGAATTTTTTTGGATTGCCAAGACACTTTTCACAGTTTTTCTTTTCTTTTTTATGTAGAACTTTAATTTTGCTTGGACACTTACACCATTTGGACTTGATTTTTGAAAATTTTGGTGCACTATCACATTAATTATTTATTACACTATTGATGATACTTGTGCATTTTTTTAGACATCTTTGTGCGTTTCTCTTGCGATTTTGTTAATTCACGCCAATATTACGCACATTTTGGTTATATTTTACTTCTTTGAGTGCATGTATTTTTTATGATTATTTACCACGCATTTGCACTTTTGTTCTTTATACTATGTGATGTTTTATATTTGTGGTATACCCATGACATGCTTCGTTTAACATCTGTTCACAGTATTTCCCACATATTGCCACCACACATTCCTTATTAATATACACTTTTGAACAGCGCCACATTCCCCACTACAGTTTTTTAAAATTTTTGGGATTTCACCTTGGTGTTTTTCCATTTTCTGGGGGGGCTGCAGTTCTCTTTTAAATATTGTCCTAAGCGCGGAATATTTTAGTTTGTAAATATGAGGGGTGTATATTAATCTATCATGTGTTATCTAAGTTTGAAATTACGTACGACATTGAAAAGATGTTATAGCAAGATGTATACGGTTTTAGGTGCCTCTTGATGGGTGGTACATGTTTTTGTAAAAATTTATAAAAATAAAAGAGTTGAAAAAATAAAAGATTTTGAAGTATTTATAACTCCCTTAGGTCCACTAATATTAAATTTGTCTTGCTAAAAGCATATCAGTACTTGAAAAGCTTAAAGGGGTTGTAAAGGTAAAAATTTTTTCACCTTAATGCATTCTATGCATTAAGGTAAAAAAACTTCTGACAATACCGCCGCCCCCAGCCCCCCCGTTTTACTTACCTGACGCCTCAAAAGTCAGCTTCGCGTTCCCGACATCTATTCCTCCGCTCACCCTTGCCACTGATTGGCTACAGTGGATGGATTGGAAGCAGCGCAGCCATTGGCTCGCGCTGCTATCAATCACATCCAATGACGCGGCGCGCTGGGGGGCGGTGCCGAGTGATACAGTGAGCGGCTATAGCTGCCGGCTGTATCACGGGAGCGCGCCCGCAAAGCACAAACCACCATGCGAGGGAGCTCGCATTAAGGTGGTTAATGCTTGTGGGGAGGAGCTGAAACAGCCGCCGAGGGACCCCAGAAGACCAGGTTCGGGGCCACTCTGTGCAGAATGAGCTTCACAGTGAAGGTAAGTATAACATGTTTGTTATTTAAAAAAAAAAAAAATTACCTTTACAACCCCTTTAACGCATATCTCTACCCTAAAGGGTTTTCTGTTGTTTTGGACAGAGTGGGGAAGGACTGAAAACCCTGTTCTGTGTCAGGTTTTTCTGATTGTCTTTGTCTTCTTTAGAGAGATTCATCCTCTCTAATCGTCCTGCAGCTCATTGCGAGAAAGTACGTGATGGGAAATACTGAATTTTATACTTGTCGTTGGAACAGGTAGACCTTCAAAATGGGATGCTTGTTCTCTTTACTTTTGGAGATGCTTCCTCTCACTTCTTGGTGTCTACCTAGCAAAGAATGCTAGAGGAAAAAACAGCAGGGGTTCTAAACATTTACTACTCTATCCAAAATAAAAAGAACATGTTTTTATTGGAAATGGTCTTTAATACCGTCAGACCCTCACTGCCTTCCCTGTGCAATGTATACGTCTTTATACACACCTCAGATCAGCAAGCAGCCAGTAACAGCCTATGCTAAAATGGTTTATTATTCCTGCTGGTGGGGGCTGTTCGCTACCCATACTCAGCCTTTTCTCCATAGGCCTCAATGGAGGAAATGTCACTGTTCAGCACTGAGACTTTTACTGAACAAGTTAACTACTTATTTATACACCCAACTATTGATGTATGGGATGGGATGTTAAACACACTTTTACATGAAACACAGTTAATTTATCTAACTTGTTTTCTTTGTCATTTACAGGTTGGCATGCTTTTCCTACAATAAAATTCCACTCCACCCTATGCACTGTAATAAAACAAAGCATGCATGACTGCCATGTTCTATTTTACTTTTTTATTTTACAGTCACCTCTGTGCAGACCAGGATAAAGGGACACAACATACTGGAATGAGGTATGTATGACATGTTACTTGAAATTTGCTCCACCCACATATTTCCTATAGATTACTAAAGAACTTGATAAAGATCATGTGACTGACCACATCTGTGTGTGTGTGCAGGGGTTTGGGGCTAAATGAGAGTGTGAGGTGTTTATTCTATTTTGGCATGTGATTGGTTGTAAGTGGGAATTGTGTTTTTAAAGGGTAACTCCGGGGGGTGTGGCTAGCCAACAGTGCGGATGGCAGCACACTGAAAGAGCTCCACTACATCTAGGGCCAGAAAGGGGATAAAACAGCGACTAGGAGCCTCGTTTTTGCCCATACTTTAGTGCACTGGGAGCGGGCATAACTCCGGATGACATCCCGCAGGAGAAAGCAGTGCCCTGTTCCAGGGAAAATGACCGACTTCTTCACATACCCGAGCCGCTTTCACAGCCAAGATGGCGCCGGAGAGAGGACACACGCAGTCACAATAGGCAGCACAGAACTGACCCTGGGAATGATAGAGGCCACAATAACAACACCAGCCAGGCTTACAAGAACTACTCCCCACCTCTGTCAGCATCCTCCAGCCCAGCAAAAAGCAGACAAAGGATGTCTGCAGAACTTCCAGATACTGAGGAGGTAAGCAGATTTAATTCTTCATTAGATGACACCAGGGAGTTACAGGATTCCATATCTGATTTCCCCACATCAAACCAGCCTGTTATGGATACCACCCTTAAGGATATGCTAGTCTCCCTACATTCCACCTTGCACTCTGATATTCTGGCTATCACACAGCAGTTTAAGTCGGAAGTTAAGGCAGTATCAAACAGAGTGACACACATTGAATCTAAAACGGGGGAATTTGCAAACACCTTCAATGACATGGTGGATGCCCAGAATGACAGAGACGACGAGATTACAAAAATTAAAACTAAACTAGCGGATTTGGAAGACAGATCAAGACGCAATAACATCAAAATTAGAGGAATCCCCGAAACGGTCAAACCCCCAGACTTGAAAAACTACTTTGTCGATCTCATGAAATTGGCTCTCCCGGAATCCCTGTTGGAAGACCTGGTCATTGGCAGAATTCATAGACTGCCAAAGCCAAAAAATATCCCAGCGCATCTACCAAGGGACACAATAGTCCGTATACACTTTTATCACATTAAAGACCAATTCATGGCCGCTGCTAGACGTCGTGACACTATGCCGCAGGAGATGCAGGACTTATCTTTCTTCGTAGATTTCTCTGCATTCACGATGCAGCAACACAGACAACTGGCCACTACCACCAAACCGCTAAACAACCATCATATCCCCTACAGATGGTTATACCCGGCTAAACTAATGGTGACAAAAGATGGAGAGTCATTCGTGATAACTACGATTAAGGAAGGCCTGCGACTCCTGAAGGAATGGAAGATTCTGGAACCCCAGAACTTGAACGTGAACACGTTTGGTTCACCACCGTCTACAAGGCCTAACTCTGATGCAGAATCAGGCTGAATTTTTGCTCATACTTACCACATCGTTTTTTTCCCCTGATGGCCCAGCAGAAAGATACACAGTTTGGTTTACTTTTTTCCCCCTAGTTTTAGCGGTTGTTTTCCACACAGGTTCCAAAGGAATCGCCAACTTTTTACACTTTAGACTATTTTTTTTCTTTTTTGTTCTCTTGTTTTCTCTTTTCTACCATCTTCTTTCCACAGGATATACACGGACAGAAAGTAAGAGAAGACCACAGAGGTCTGCAGAGTGTCTTCACTTGGTTTAAAGCTGTATGTCAAAGCTGTAATTAGTCTGAGATACCCGTCTCCAGGTGAAAGACAGTTACTCAGTCCACACTCACTAATTTAACCTGGTACGTACCCTTCATTTTTCTTCTCCGTTTTCAAGGTGAATTTCAACATCACCTCTTTCAAATTGAAAGGTCTAAACAGCCCTCATAAAAGACAAATAGCCTGGAAGGAAGCTCTCAGTCTCAAGAGTGAGATTATTTGCTTTCAAGACACACACTTTGCTGCTAACAAACAACCAGCATTTCACCACCCAAAGTACCCTCACGTGATACTAGCAAATGGCCCCAAAAAGAAAGGTGGTGTTGCTATAGCCATAAGAGATTCTATCTCTTTCACTAAGCTGGAAACACATCTTGATCCATCTGGAAGGTATATTATTTTAATTTGTGAACTTTTCAAGACCAAATACACGTTGGTTAACGTATATCTGCCAAATTTACACCAAATTCGTTTTCTAAGAAAGATTTGGAAAAAAGTGGAATCCTTAAAACAAGGGCATATCATTTTAACTGGCGACTTTAATGCAATCCCTAACAAAGACTTGGACTGCGCTCCCAACAAAGGAGAGCAACCTTATCCCAATTCCTTGCTTCTTCCAACCTTTTTGATGTATGGAGATGTCAACACTCCTCAGAAAGAGACTTTACTTTTTTTTCTAATGTGCATCACACATACTCGCGCATTGATTTGTATTTGGTGGATAAATTCATGTTGCAAAAAATTGTGAAATCGAATATCCATGTTATAACATGGTCTGACCATGCGCCCATTTCCATTAATGTGGGGGATCAAGGAATAGAAACTAGAGCAAATAGGTGGAGGAACGATATCTTTACTCTATCCCAACCGGAAAATTTGAAATATATTAGGCATGCTCTTAAGGAGTACTTTGAATTTAATACCCACTCAGTGGATGATCCCTTCACACTATGGAATGCGCACAAGGTATATATCAGAGGGTTATTAATACAAATGAGTAGTAAACTAAAGAGGCAGCAGAAGAAGCGGCTCAACTATTTGTTATCAACTATTCAAAAACTAGAAGCTAGCAACAAGCAAAACATAACACAAAAAATTAGAGATTCATTATTTCTTGCAAGACAGGAACTACGTACTCTCCTGATTTCCCGGCAGCAGAACCGTCTTTGTGCTTTGAAAGCTAACTCCTATCGTTGTAGTAACAAAGCGGGGAAACTGTTGGCAAATCAGTTGAAAGACAAAATTACTCAACAAAAAATCCATCTTATGCACAACCCTAAAACAGGGAAAACGGTTTCCAATCCTAAAGAAATTGCTGACTCGTTCAGCGACTATTACGAATCCTTGTATAATCTTAAAGATTACCCTAATACACATCAACCCTCGGAGGATGTCATATCTGATTTCCTTGCTTCTATTCACCTTCCAAAACTCTCCCAAACAGACCTATCCTGGCTCAACTTGCCATTCACAGTCCCTGAAATCGAAATATTGATTAGGAGTATGCCGCACAATAAATCACCTGGTGCAGATGGGTATTCTTCTGAATACTACCAACTGTTCCAAAGTGAACTGTCTCCGTACCTAAAACAAATCTTTGATGCCGCAATATCCAAAGCCTCTTTCCCACCGGAAATGTTAACGGCAACAATTATTACCTTGCCTAAGCCAGGCAAGGAACCTACCACACCACAAAATTTTAGACCCATCTCACTGTTGAACGTGGACGTTAAACTATATGCCAAATTGATCGCAAATAGATTGTCCACTCTTCTGCCGAAACTTATTAATCAAGACCAGGTGGGCTTTGTGAGTGGCCATCAAGCGAGTGACGCCACCAGAAGAATGTTCAACATTATTCATTCTGCTGAGAAGTCGAAAAGGCCTTCTCTGCTTCTGACACTGGACGCAGAGAAGGCCTTTGATAGAGTGCATTGGGGATACCTGGATAGGGTCTTACAGGAGTTCAACATAATGGGTCCCATCCAAAAAGCTATTAGGGCATTGTACTCCTCTCCCTCAGCTTACGTATACACAGAAGGTATGTTCTCCAAAAATTTTAAGATATCGAATGGGACTAGGCAGGGGTGTCCTCTGTCCCCTTTGATTTTCGCCTTAATTATGGAGCCCCTAGTGGAAAAAATTAGAACCCACCCAGTAATACAAGGAATCCCTTCCAGAAACCAACAACATATAATCTCACTTTTCGCTGACGATGTAATTTTGACATTGTCTAAACCATATCAATCTCTCAGAGCTGCTCAAGATACTCTAGTTCACTTTAGTAAGATATCATACTACAAGGTTAACGCCTCAAAATCTAGCATTTTGGGTATAGCAATAGATAACCCCACCAAAGCGGCTATCCAACGTGATCTTCCATACCCTTGGTCTTCTGATGCTATCCCATACTTGGGAGTCCGACTAACTTCTTCTATTGCAGAATTGTACGAAGCCAACTATCACCCTCTAATCTCAAAATTGCAACAGGAACTATCAAAAATTCAGAAACACTATCTTTCATGGGGTGGTCATCTAGCGGCATACAAAATGTTAATCTTGCCAAAACTGACTTACTTCTTTAGAGCTCTTCCGATCCCTATCCCAGCCTCTTTCTTCACAGCCATGCAGAAACAACTCTCGACCGGTAAGAGAGCCGGTAAGAGAGCAAGATTCCCTGTTTCGATGCAAAGGAAGCACAAATCAGTGGGAGGACTAGGTATCCCAATCTTGAAAGACTACTACATGGCAGCGATATTGGACCAGCTTAAAAGCTGGTTTGAACAGCCTGGGACTAAACCAAGGTGCAAACTGGAACGGTCCTGGTTGTTCCCTCACTCACTGAAGGCCATTCTAATAGCACAAAACATATTGCAGTCCAAATTATTGATAGATCATCCTACAATACAGGCTTCCCTGTTTGCCTGGTCGTACTTAAAAGAGGTAACACATCCCACATTGCAATTTACCAAGGTTCCTATTCCATTAGAATCCCTGCATTGGTTAATTCCAAACATGTCCCTAGGTCACTGGTTGAAGGGGAAAACTCTCTATTTACAAGACTTCACAAAAGATGATAATTTAATGCCATTCTCAGAAATACAGAATAAATTTAATATACCGGCTTCTGAGTTCCTAACGTACTCTCAAATTGCATCCATCTTTAGACAACTAAACACAAACAACCTCCCTATCCCCACAACACTTTGGAAGTACTTAACTTCCACTAATCCCAAAGCAAAAGGTATTTCCCTAGTTTATGACATACTTAACTCTAAATCGTTTTTTGTTAAATTCAACCCACAACATACATGGGAAAAAGAATTGGGTAAAGTCTTTACAGATAAACAATGGCTGAGCGCGATCAAATGTAATCACCAATTTTGATGATGTTCGAACTACGATGAACTAGCACAAAAACTGCTCGCTAGATAGCATTACACCCCATACATAGTTGCAAAATTTTCTGATAACAACACAAATATGGTCCTCAATGGTCTCTCCATGATAGTACCCATATAATATTATTAAAGTGTATCCTTGCTTCCATTCTCTCCTTTTTCCCCTTTTCTTTTTTTTTTCTTTTCAATTATTTTATTGGTAATTTACATGCAACTGTTACATAAAGTTCAATACATAGTACAGTATGGATAGTAGACAGTGCATATGACAATAGGGTAAAATAACATGAACATAAAGAGAACTGAATGTTTTTTTTTTTTTTTTTCCATAAGAAAAATTTTTTATTTCAAAAGGGTAAGACAAGACATACAGAACAAGAGTATTGTCACAACACATCATTTAACAGAATCATATGAAGTATGTATGTCACGATACAACATAAAGATCCTAACTGAGAATAAGTGAACATTATTGAGACATAAAATTGGAATTAAGCGTATGTGGGCAGAGGATCTTAATCTCTATTTTCCCCTCCCCCCTCCCCCCCCCGGTTAGACTGCGGGAAGGGTAGGGATCAGTCACTCGAGTATGTTCACCGTCTAGATTACAGTGTATCCTGACAGGATGAGGACTAATTGACATTCTGGGGGAAAAGAGAATAAAGAGAGGGAAGAAGAGAAAGAGAAAAAGAAAAGAGAAAGAGAAGAGAGAAAGGAAGAAGGACAACAAAAAAAAAAAAAAGGGGGGGGGGGAGAAAAGGGGGGAGGGGGGTGAAGAGGTAATGAACCTTAGGTGGGGAGTAGGGATGGAGGGAGTGAGAGGGGAAGGGTGAGTGGATCCGCACCTGCTCCCCCCCCACAAAACGTTAATTAAGACACTGTTACCCTCTACAGGTATCCCTACGATACGTACTGAAGGTATCGTTCAGTAGTAACAAAATGAGACCAGCAAGCCCATGTGGTTGAAAAATGCAAATTTATGCATCTTGTGAGGTGAAGATTAGTTCCTCCATTTCTTTTATGGAGGAAATCCGTGCAAACCATTCCCTGACTGTTGGAATGTTGGTGCAGCGCCAATGTCTGGGTATACAAAGTCTAGCGGCATTAACCATATGCATCACCAATGATTTGTAGTAATATTTTTTGGGTAGCGATGTGAGGTGTAGGAGAAATTGGGACGGGGTGTAGTCCAAAGTATAGGTAGTGATATGTGAGATGAGACCGTGAACCTCCCTCCAAAAGGGTTGAATGTTCACGCAATCCCACCACACATGAAGCATAGTTCCCACCCCCAACCCGCATCTCCAGCAGGTATCAGGAATATTAGGGGAGAATTTGTGGATACGCGACGGAGTCCTATACCATTTTGTGATCACCTTGTAGCCATTTTCTTGGATGGCAACGTTCAAAGAGCCCTTGTGTGCGTACTAATAGATAATGTTCCAGTCCTCCATGGAAAGAGACCTTTGAAGATCTCCACTCCAGGAGACCTGTGAGGGGGCGGGGGTCTGCGTTGGGGCTTCTGAAAAAAAGGTATACAGAAGGGAGATTAAGTGTCTTTGCGGCTGTTTACGATGGCATAAGAATTCAAAGGGCGTGAGTTGTCGTGTCCAGTCCGACTGACTGGCATGGGTTGTGAGGAAGTGACGGATTTGTCTATAAGTCCAAAATGAAAGAGAGAGCGTCTTGGTGTTAGACTTTAAAGTTTCAAAGGATAAGGGCTTCTCATTGGAATAGAATTGGAGAGCTAGGAAGTCTTCGAATGGCCACTCCTGACTTAAAAACTCTGCAGAGGTCCCCTGTGGAAAATCAGGGTTCCCCCACAGGCTAGTCAGGGGGCCTGGGGGAGGGGTGGATGAATCCCTTATCATGGTCTTTCTGAAAGTCAGGAGTGTAGAGTGTATAAGGGGGTGGGTTAAGAGGGTGTAGGGCCAGTTCCGAGGGGGTAACCATGGGAGAAGGTGTAAGGGTCCTGACAAGAATGACTTCTCTAGGAAGACCCATGCCTTTTTAGAGGCATGGATGTTCCAGTCAGCGATCCTTGTGAGATGACAAGCGGCGTGATATTTTTGGAGGTCAAGTAGACCTATTCCTCCTTTAGATTTAGCTAGTGTGAGTCTGGAGTATTTAATGCGAGGTGAAGAATCCCTCCACAGGAAAGCAGAGCATGCTTTCCGATAGGATTTTAAAAAACTTGCTGGTAAGGAGATAGGGATCAATTGCATAAGATAAAGTGAGCGAGGCAGGATTATCATTTTAATTAAGGCAGAGCGTCCGAACCAGGAGACATTTAGGCCCATCCAATCTTTAAGGTTTTTTTGTGTCTGAAGGAGGAGCGGGTGAAAATTTTTTGAGTATAGATCTGACAGGTGGGTGGGGATTCGGATGCCTAGGTATGTAAGTGTGTCATGTTCCCATCGAAACGGGAATGAATCTTGGCAATGTGTCACTGTCTGAGAAGGGAGGGAGACGTTTAGGGCCTGTGATTTGGTATAATTAATTTTGAGGTTTGATATGGTGCCAAAGTATTCAATATCTTTGAGGAGATTGGACAAAGAGATATGGGGCGATTGCAGGGAGAGCAAAATGTCGTCGGCGAAAGCAGCAACCTTAAATTCTTTATTTTTCACAGTGATCCCCTGGATATTTGGGTTGCTTCTCAGCCTGTTGAGGAAGGGTTCCAGGGTTAGGATGTATATCAGTGGTGAAAGTGGGCATCCCTGGCGTGTGCCGTTACTAATGGGAAAGGCGTCCGACAGGTGGCCATTGACTTTTACTACTGCAGAGGGGCCCTTGTAAAGGGCCATAATAAATGACAACATGCGGGTCCCCAGACCTATGGCAGCGAGTACCTCCTGCATGTAGTCCCAGGCCACTCTGTCGAACGCCTTTTCAGCATCAAGTGAGAGAAAGAATCCTTGTGTATTGGAGGTCGTGAGCCAGTGATGTAGATTCAGTGTGCGGATTACGTTGTCCCTAGCCTCACGCCCAGAGACAAAGCCAAGTTGATCTAAGGATATAAGGTCGGGCACCAATGGAAGTAGTCTGTTTGCTAAGATTTTCGCGTAAATTTTAATATCCACATTTAATAGAGATATCGACTAAGGAAGCGTCTTTGCCCTCCTTGGGAATCACCGCTATTTGCGCAGCTAGCATTCTATCAGGTTTAGTCTGGGGGTCTGAAAGGGCGTTGAACGTGTCCAGAAGTTTAGGAGCTAGGGAGTCAATGAAGGCTTTGTAATATTGGAGGGAAAACCGTCTGGGCCAGGGGCTTTGCCGTTTTCATTTGTTTCATAGCTGTATCTAGTTCCAACGCTGATATAGGACCGTCCAGGTCCCGGGACTGTTGGGTAGATATTGGTTTAGGACTGTAGTTGGAGAGAAATTCTTTGATAAGTGCGGTGCGGGAGTCAGTATTGTTCCGTGGGGCACTGGTGGGTTGTAAATTATATAGTTTAAGATAGAACCTTTCAAATTCTTTGGCAATGTCAGCATTCTTGGCCAGAAGAGCCCCCCCAGGGTCACGTAAATGATGGATTGTAGAGGACAATTTTGAATTTTGGACTGTGCGCGCCAATAGACGGCTGCACTTGTTGCCCTGTTCATAGAAAATCCTCTGGCCAAGGATGTAGCGCCTCCTAGAATGTTTGCCCAGCTCCTCTAAGAGCAAGGCTCGGGTGTGTGTTAATTCCTGTAAGGTGGCTTGTGCGTGTGTCAATTTATGGGAGGTTTCGAGGGAGCCAATCATCCTGATAAGAGAGTTTATGTCTTCTTGGCGCTGTTTCTTAGCTTTTGTAGCCAGGGCGATTAGCTCACCTCGAATCACGCATTTATACGCTTCCCAAAGGGAGATTGGGGAAATCTCCGGATTCAAGTTTTCATTGAAATATTGTTGAATTCTCGTGCGGACATGATCCATCACCAGGGGGTCTTTGAGAAGGGAGGGGTTTAGACGCCAGATCTTCGTTCTAAAATTGGGTTCGGGGAAAGATAAGGTCACCGTGATTGGGTGGTGGTCAGACAAAAACATCGGTTCTATAGTGGACTGTTGGAGTAAGGGAAGGTCAGTCTGGGAGAGAAAAAAATAGTTGATCCTGGAGTATTTTTGATGTGGGGCCGAAAAAAAGGTGTAATCCTTATCAGATGGGAATAAAGTGCGCCATGCGTCATGTAAGGTCAATGATTGCAGTTGTAGATTGATCTGACATAATGCTTTATAAGTTAAAGTAGATGTTCCTGTGGAGGAATCCAGTAAGTGGTTTAGGGGCACGTTAAAATCCCCTCCCAGGAGTACTATTCCCGATTTAAAAGAGGTCAGGAGGTCACATGTTTTCCTAAAGAAGGCGACTTGGTGGTCATTTGGGCAGTAAATATTGGCTAATGTGATTGGTGAGGAAGCATAAGAACCTTTAAGGAAAACATACCTGCCGTCAGGGTCGATAAGGGAATCAGATACTTGGAAGTTAGCATTTTTTGATACGAGAATGGAAACGCCTTTAGTCTTAGAGTCAGGATTGGTGGAGTGGAACGCAGCCCAATAAATGTGGTTAGACAGTTTAGGTATGGCGTCTGAACGAAAGTGGGTCTCCTGCAGAAATATGAAGTGGGCTCTGTGTTTGGTGAGAGAGGATAATACTTGTGACCTTTTCTCTGGTAAGTTCAGGCCCTTCACGTTTAGAGATAGGCATTTCAACGTCAGGGAAGACATGGCTTGGGTCCGGCAATAAAGAAAGAGAGAGAGAAAGAGAAAACGGAAAAGAAGAAGAAAAAAAAAAAAGGGGGGGGGGGGGAGGGAAGGAAGAAGCCAAGGAAGGAGGTAGGGGAGGGGTCAGAAAGAGGTAGGATGGGAGAGAGAGGAAATAAGAAGAATAGAGAAGGAACAGGGGAAAGATCAACCAGAGGTGGAATTTGGTTAGCCAAGCCACCTTAGAAAAAGGAGAGTCTGGAGGGCCAGAAAAGAATCCCAATGGGACCGCTGTGTGGGGATGCGAGAAGGGACGACGACCTCGGAGAGGTTGCAATCCGGGGAGTGAATAGATATCTTTGTTTGGAGTTGGGTGAGTATAGTGGGGAACCTACCACTAGTGCAGAAACAATAACTCAACCAAAATGCAATCTAAAGCCAGATTATTATGAACACTTTATACATCAACTGAGATGAGTGAAATATATCAAACATATGTGCCCAGTGCCGCTGCTGATTACCTTAACTTTTCTACAATAAGAAACTGTAATCAGGAGGGGCAAAAGAGAGAGATCAGCCGTAATGTGTGACTGTTTGAGAGCCTGAAGTGTCAAGTGGAAATTTTTGTGGACCATTCAAGGAGAGTGGACCTCTCCGGAGGAGGTGGGAGGATTGCGTAAGAGGACAACCCCGGCAATCTCGCTGTGATTTGGGAGACATTCTCCTGCAATATTAGAATGGCCCAGAGTGACTCCCCTTTTCTTATCCCTGTTCTTTTCCTTATGGTTTCTCATTGCTGCACCGTACGCAGGTTACCACTGTCTTCGGTTCACTGGAGTTGTTGTTTCTAAATCCTACTTAAAATTACCGGTTTATACAAAAGTTACACTGTTCTAACTAAACACTATTTTGTAGTTCTGATATTTCTGAATATATGCAGCATAGAGGTGGTAAAGTGACTTTAAAGTTATGGCATAATTACTATGTCAAGTTAGTGCAGTGTTGTACAGGTGGAGCCCCAAGGTCTTGACACAGCTTGTTCCCAGAGGGGGTGTCGGGGCAGGAGGGCCTGCCAGGTTCTAACACTGTACTATTCCCACCCTATGCATGGTAACACCTTAGAAACCCACCAGGTTTTAATATTACGCTACTTTATATGGCAGATGGTATCTTTGCTTTGCTTAAGTATGCCTTAAGTATTGTGTTTTATTGTTACCTTTGTATCTTAATTGTCCTGTTTGAATCCTTGTCCTTATAAAAAATTAATAAAAAACTATTGAAATTAAAGGGTAACTCTACTTAAAAATAGCAAATAAATAAAAATAATATAGCATTTACAATTGTAATCATGCAATTGAATGTTATTAAAAATGACCTTTCCTTTTCAATTTGCAGCCGCTGTCATTTTCTGTAAAATGCAATGCAATATGGCTACCTGGAGGTGTTCTGTACACAGAATATGTACAGAACACCCCCCAGAAACATAATTTCTTGCTTGTGTGAGTGGCTCACTGATTTTCCCAGAAGTTTGCACTAAGACACAAGTCAGATTTTTGGCATCCCCTGCCACAAAATCAAAATTTTTGGTAAAATACTTCCAATAGGAAATCACGTCTAAAGGGATGCAGACCCTGCAATTTTCCTCATTAGAGCCCTACAGCTGCAACAGCTGGTTGATAATTATGAAACCACTCCCATTAGACTCATTCACACGCACAGGGACACAGAGGAACGAACAGTGATTTCTTCAGAATAACAAAAGGTAGGAATCTGCAACAAAGTTTGCTAAAAGCCCTGCAATGTGCATACCTGTAGATTACAAAAAAGGCAATGTGTCTTTCTCAACAAAAGTGGAGTTACGCTTTAAGTGAAATATGTGATGCTTTTTATGTGATGGGGCTATATCTGTATTTCATTTTATGATTGTTATTGTAAAATGATAATACTTTCTTCTTGAATCCTCTTGAATGTTTAATCAAAAGGTCTAAAACAAGGTATTTACAAGCATTCTCATTTGGTAGTACAACATACACTATATTACTAACGGTATTGGGACTCCTGCCTTTACACGCTATAGGGTTCAATATTGGTCTGTAGGGTTCAATATTAGTCTGTAGGGTTCAATATTGAGTTGCCCCACCCTTTGCAGCTTCATCTCTTCTGGGAAGGCTGTCCACAGGTTTTAGGAGTGTGTCTATGGGAATGTTTGAGCATTCTTCCAGAAGCTCATTTGTGAGGTCAGGCACTGGTGTTAAACAAGAAGGCCTGGTTCACAATCTCTGCTCTAAAAAATCCCAAAGGTAGTCTGTCTGGTTAAGGTCAGGGCTCTGTGCAGGCCAGTCAAGTTCCTCCACCCCAAACTCACTCATCCATGTCTTTATGGACCTTGCTTTGTGCACTGGTGCGCAGTCATGTTGGAACAGGAAGGGGCCATCCCAAAATTGTTCCTACAAAGTTCGGACCATGAAATTGTCCAAAATGTCTTGGTATGCTGATTCCTTAAGATTTCTCTTCACTGCAACTAAGGGGCCAAGCCCAACCCTTGAAAAGCAACCCCACACCATAATCCCCGCTCCACCAAATTATTTGGACCAGTGCACAAAGCAAGGTCCATTAGGACATGGATGAGCAAGTTTGGGGTGGAGGAACTTCACTGACCTGCACAGAGCCCTGCTCTCTCCCGACAGAACACTTTTGGGATGAATTAGAGCAGAGACTGCAAGCCAGGCCTTCTTGTCCACATCAGTGACTGACCTTACAAATGCGCTTCTGGAAGAATGGTTAAACATTCCCATAGACACACTCCTAAACCTTTTGGACAGCTTTCCCAAAAGAGTTAAAGCTGTTATAGCTGCAAACGGTGGGCCAAATCAATATTGAACCCTGCGGACTAAGACTGGAATGCCATTAAAGTTCCTGTGCTTGTAAGATCCCCTTCACACTGGGGCTACCCGTGCATTTGTGGTAAAGCGCTGCTTGTTTTAGCAGCGCTTTACCGCTGTTTAAGCAGTGCCTTTGCACTGCTTTTTTGGCTGCTAGCGGGGCGCTTTTAACCCCAAAAAAGGGGCTAAAAACTCCCATGTTGGGGCACTTCCAAATTGTTTTTCAGGCGCTTCGGAAGTGCTGCCCATTCATTGCAATGGGCAGGGGCGTTTTGGGAGCGCTGTACACAGCGCTCCCAAACCGCCCCAAAGATGCTGCTTGAAGGACTTTTTCTAACGCTGCAAGCGCACCGCCCGGGTGTGAAAGCACCCATAACAATGAATGGGAGGCAGTTTTCAGCGCTAAAATACCTGAAAACTGCCTCAGTGTGAAAGGGGTCTAAAGGCAAGCGTCCCAATACTTTTGGTAATATAGTGTATATGTACAGTGATTTAAATGATACTATACAGTTCTCATACATTAAAGCATGTACATGTGGAATAGTTTACACTTTCTAAAGTCAAGTTTTCAAATGCTAAGCAAATTGAAAGATTGTATAATTAGCATTTTTTTAAAATAATGCTGCCTTTTTAAAGAAAAGGGAGTGGAAAACAGGCATTTTGGTGCCCCATATTCAAATGTATTGCTCTGTAGCAAAAGTTGAGGGGATTTGGGAGTTCTTAGCACGGTTGTCAGGAAGGTAACGCCACTGTTCAGGATGGTGCATCTGTGTGAGCATCCATATACATGTGCAGGCTGACTCGTAGCATCACATCAGTGGTTTCTACTAGCTAAGCATACAAGCTCACCTGTTGCTAATGTTGGTGGCAAACAGGCTATTTAAACTGGTTGGCTGCACATAGTCAGTGCTCTCTTTTCCACTACTTTACCCATGAATCTGTGACCTCATGCCTGACTACCCACTACTAGGCAAAAAGTATGACGACAGCACACTGAAGATCTCCAGAATGGATCCAAAGCTTTATTCAGTGGTCATATTGTGGTTACAATCAGGCAACAACCCACTACTGACCTGGCTTGCTCTGACTTGCTCATTCTACGGCATTTGCTTTTTTTTTTTTTTTTTTTCTTTTTTTGCCACATCAGTGTCCATTTTCGGGGGTGAAAGTTTCAGCTCTGCTGTTCAATACTTTCCCGACTCGTTACTCACATCATGGTGGCTTCTGTTGCACGTTTTTATTTATTTATTTATTTATTTTTTTATTACAAGTGTCTTTTTTTTAATCTACATGCTACAACATCGAACCTTCCCTCCGCGAATTTATCAGTAGAGTCAAAACTTAAACCCCCCTTCCTCACCCCCCCCAAACCACCCCACCTCCTCGAAGTCCTATTCTTCCTACATCCGTGTTCCTCCAATCTGACTATATCAATCCCTCCTGGTGGACACCACTCCTGTTGCTCAATACTCATCTCTGACTACTCCCCGAAAACTTCATTAGCTGGGTCTATTGATTTCCCAAGACCTCTACAGCCCTTATTGAACTTTTAAATCTTTGCCACCCCTTCCATTTTTCCTCATACTCCTCCACTTCCGCTTCATCAGTGTATCTCAGGTATTCTAAATTCTGGGTTTCATTTGTTTTATCATACCATTCTTGTATAGTTGGACCATTTTTCTCCTGCCAGTGTCTTACAAAAAGACTTTTTGCTGCATTCAACATTTGTGGTACTAGTGTTCCCAAATATGATTCGGTTGGCATTCTAAATCCGTGAAATAAGCATGCCCATGGGTCATCCTGGATAGATATTTGTGTTATCTCGCCTATAATTTCCCTTATCTCGTCCCAGAATTCCCTTATTTTTCTACACTGCCACCAAATGTGGGCCATTGTACCCAGCTCTTTGCACCCCCTCCAGCAGAATTGTGGGGTTTCATTCTGGTACTTGGAAGCTCTGTCTGGGGTGATGTACCATCTTGACAAACATTTATAGTTTAACTCAGACTCTTTATAGTTTACAGAGGTATTGTAAACTCGCTTTAATAGAATTATAGCTTCGTCATTTCTGAGTTTTGAGTTTAATTCTGACTCCCATTTTTTAATATACACTGGAATATCTGTTCCCTTCAGATCCATCAATATCCTATACGTTTTCGAAATCCCCTTCTTCCCTATCTGACCTACGCAGAGTTTCTCTAGCGGTTGGAGGTTGTCCATCGTTCTGATAGGTTGGGGGAGCGTTTCAACAAAATTTTTTAACTGAAAATATCTCCACCTTTTGAGGATCAAAAGATCGCTTTTATTTTTTAACTCCTGAAATGAGCATAGTTTGCCTTTAATGATAACATCCTTTAGCTGAGCTCCATCTTGCAAGATCCACCTCCCACTAAGAATCTCCATTCCTGGTGCAAATAATTCAGTATCCCTCAAAGGGATCAAAGGGGAGTTATACTCCCATTTCTCCCTTTTATACAACTTGTCCTATGTTTTGAAAGTGTGTCTAGTGATTATATGTGCCTCAGAACTAAATTTCCTAAAACGTGGAGGTATCCAAATTACTTTACTCAACTCTACCTTACTAATCGTGTTTTCCATTTTCACCCACCGCTTTTCTTTGTTTCCTTTTGCCCAATCTATAATTCTTGATAGAGTGATTGCTTCGTGATAACATCTTATGTCAGGTGCACCCCAACCCCCATTCTCTTTGTCTCTAACAAGTGTAGCATAACTTATACGTGATTTTTTCCCCCTCCAAATAAATTTTATAAAAAGTGAGTGCAGTTTTTTGAGATATTCTTGTGGTAATGGAATGGGGAGCATTTGCATTTTAAATAAGATCTTTGGCAGTATTGCCATCTTAATGATATTAATTCTACCCCCCCATGACAGCTGTCCTCTTGTAATTCTACTCAACTCTCCCTTAACCTCATTAAGGAGAGGGATGAAATTAACCTGAAACAATGACTCTCTATTCCCTGTTATCTTTATCCCAAGATAGTTTATCTCCTTTTTTCCCCACGCAAATGGGAACTCTTTGTGGACTGTGGGATCTTTTTTATCCATCTTGTTAATTTCTAGTATTTCTGATTTGGCTGGATTGATCTTAAAATTTGATATTTCCCCATATTCTTTCAAGGTTTTAAGCAGATTAGGGAGAGTTATTCTCGGTCTGGTGATGTAAAGAAGAATATCGTCTGCAAAGGCAGCCAGTTTGTGTTCTTCTTCTCCATCTGATACCCCTGAGATGTCCGGGTTCTGCCTTATCCTTTCCAGCAAGGGCTCAAGCGTTAACACAAACAAAAGGGGGGACAGTGGGCATCCTTGTCTCGTTCCGTTAGTCATTACAAACGGCTCAGATAGAGTTCCGTTAACCTTAACCCTTGCTGAAGGGCATATGTACAGCGCCCTTATCCATCTGGTCATAATAGGCCCAATTCCTATTTCCTTCAGCATACAAAACATAAAGCCCCAGTCTACCCTGTCAAAAGCTTTCTCAGCGTCTATTGACAGGAGTAGACCTGGGGCTTCACTATCCCTCATTTTTTGGGTTACCATGAGGGTTCTGATCCCATTATCCCGTCCCTCCCTGCCCGCAGTGAATCCCACCTGATCTGGATGTACCATATTATTCAGGATGTTCTTCACTCTCCCAGCAAGAATTTTCGCGAACAGTTTCGTATCTACATTGAGGAGCGCTATTGGTCTGTAACTAGAACAGAGTGAGCTTTCCTTGCCCTCCTTCAATATGATGGCTATAATCGCTTCTAACCCTTCTCTGCCCATCTCCCACTTTGTGCCGATCCCATTCATGTATGTACATAATTTGGGGATTAAGAGGTCTTGGAATTTTTTATAATATAGTACGGAGAAACCGTCCGGCCCCGGGCTTTTCCCCGCTGCCGTCTCCCTCAGTGTTTTTTTAATTTCCTATTCTGTAATGGGGCCCTCTAATAAATTATATTTATCTTCTTCTATTTTCTTCAATCCTAGCTCCTGAAAAAAAACTTTAGTTCTCTTTCTTTTTCTGTCAGCCTCGCTTTTTGGGATCGTGTTATTAATGGAGTATAGTCCTTCATAGTAGTTTTGAAAGGTTTTGGCAATTTCACTTGTTCTGTACTTTACCTCCCCATCTAACGTCTTAATTTTCTCAATGTAGTTATTGGTCTTCTTTTTTTTTAGGGTCTTTGCAAGATACTTCCCCGGTTTATTTCCTCCCACATATCTCTCTCCCTTTAAGAGGTTGTACGTTACTCGTGTTTCTTATTCGATTAAAGTTCTCATGGCCTCTCTTTTATTGTGAAGTCTTAGAAGCACTTCCTTCCCCCCATCTGTTTTGTGCATCTACTCAAGTTCCCATATCTCGTTCATTATTTCGAGTTTTTCTTCCCTTCTCTTTCTCTTCTTTTCCGCGCCTGCCTTAATCAGGATCCCCCTAATATAGGCTTTATGTGCCTTCCATACTGTTGACTCCGAGACATCAGCTGTTTCATTAGTTTTAAAATAAAACTCTAGTTCCCTTGACACTAGGTCCCTTATCTCTTTATCGTTTATTAGTTCTTCATTTAACTTCCGACTACGGCATTTGCTTGAACCAAACCTGTTCCTTCTGTTCCTGACCTGCTCATCCATTACTGACTCCAGTCTGGACCTCAACCTTGCATTTTCTAACACTATTGTGCGTGATTTGATTGCTAATTGCTGAGTCTGCTTGCCTGACTTTGGATCAGTCCTGCACCACAAGGAACCACCCGCCAGCAGTCTCTCAAACAATGCTCAAGCCTACTCAATTGCCTGAGCCCCACAGCTGATGCATCCACTGATACTGTGCTTGTCACCCACTTCTACAGTGTTCCTGCATGCTATTCCTGTTACCAGTCTCCTGTCTGTCATGTTCTGAGCAAAGCCTACGCATTGCTGACTCTTCCAGAGATGTCTGTCCTACTGCGTCAGGATATAGCGAGAACTAAAAGGTACTCTGCACTCTGTGCTCTTGCACCACCTGTTTGCTCTACCAGGGGCCTTGAGCTAAGGGTATAAGTGAGGCCATCCTCATTTCTTTAGGATCCTCTGCTAGGTATGTGACAACTGCTTGGTCATTATTATTATTATTATACAGGATTTATAGTTTGCGCAGCTCTTTACAACATTAGGGCAGACAGTAGAGTTGCAATACTATTCAATACAGTAAGAATCAGAGGGCCCTGCTCGTTAGAGCTTACTATCTAGAAGATGGTCATGTAATATAGTTATTCAAAATAGCTGCTTCCAAACTGAATGCACAGGAGAAATGCAGGCAAAACTTGTTCTGAATAGGTCAACATGTTAAAACCATTAAAATCTCCCACCTAGAGCTCATTGGGACAGCAATACAGCTGCCAACAGGCTTGTTGTATTTATTTCACATCACCTGCACAGGAAGTCAGAATGATGAACTGGCCCAACATCCATTGTTCTGAAAATTGAGGGAGCTGGGTGGAAAATTGTCAGCATCCAATCAGATGCAACCACTGTTTGGGTATTCTGACTGCCGCAAATGCTAGCCAAATAGAATAAAATAGATGGCAGTGTAGATTCCTTTATACATGCTGTTTAATGTGGAGGATAGAATCGATAGATATATGCTGTTCAGTTCTCGGGAATGAATCAGAGAACTCTAATGCCCCGTACACACGGTCGGACATTGATCGGACATTCCGACAACAAAATCCTAGGATTTTTTCTGATGGATGTTGGCTCAAACTTGTCTTGCATACACACGGTCACACAAAGTTGTCAGAAAATCCGATCATTCTGAACGCGGTGACGTAAAACACGTACATCGGGACTATAAATGGGGCAGTAGCCAATAGCTTTCATCTCTTTATTTATTCTGAGCATGGGTGGCACTTTGTGCGTCGGATTTGTGTACACACGATCGGAAATTCCGACAACGGATTTTGTTGTCGGAAAATTTTATAGCCTGCTCTCAAACTTTGTGTGTCGGAAAATGTGTGATGGAGCCTACACACGGTCAGAATTTCCGACAACAAGGTCCTATCACACATTTTCCGTCGGAAAATCCGACCATGTGTACGGGGCATTACAGTATATGGCCAGCTTAAGAACCATTGTTTGACCTTTATTGTTATCTGTATTTCCAGTATGAAGCAGATTAGTACCTTTGTAGAACAACAGGTATCTGCATGTCCTAAAGGGCTCACTGTTGGGCTTAAAGTTTATTTCCACCTTTGCAGCCAAATCGGGATAACACCTACAGTACTTTTTATTTGTTACATGTTGCCATTCAGGTAACATAATAAAAGAAAAAAATTGTTGCTTAGCTTTTTATTAGCTGAGAAATCCTATAAATTCTTACTTAGCTTTCCTCTTTTTTATGTAATGTTAATGAGAGGCTAGGGAGGTATGTTTACCAAAATTAACGTTGTCTGTACTGTGCTGGCAGATCTTAATTATTATTTGTAATTAAGGGTGCACACTGCTGCCTTTAAAAAGATAAAGATATTGAGACCTGGGTGGTACATTGCATGTTAATGCATTTTAAGGCTGGGTTCACAAAGTGTGCGGATGCGGCTCACAACAGGGGTCTGGTGCGTCCCTGTTCTCCATTTCAAGGATGAATCAGGCTCGAATATTTGCCTGAATTCGGACCTAAAACGGAGCCAAAGAGGCACAGGACCCTTGTGCAATCAGCTCCGCAGCCTCCCCAGGGATGTGTGAACCGGCTCCATATAGAACCGGTCACACTCTCCTCTCATGAGAATTGGATGTGCGGGAGCCCACATCCAATTCACATCAGTGTGAACCTAGCCTTAGGCATGTCAGGAGATTGTGACCGGCTCTCTATTGAGTGGCTCTGTTGCGAATTGCACAGGAGTCCTGTGCGTCTTCTGGTCCATTTCAGGTCCGAATTCAGCCAAAAATTCAGGATGAAATCGGACCTGAAACAGTGAACAGCAATGCACCGGACCCCTGCTGTGAGCCGCTCCGTGTGAACGCAGCCTTAAAAATAATTGTCCCTAAGGCAAGTGATTCTTAAAGCGGTATTAAACCCAAAACCGAAAATGTAATATATTGCAGCTTACCAATCATTTTAGATGTGGTGGCTCCATTCATTTTCTTTTTTCAGGCTTTGCTTCAACCTGGTGATCTGGTCAGTAACACCCCTCTGAATGAATGAATGAATGATTTATAAAGCGCTACAAATGCGAACTGAATCGCCTCAAGGCGCTGGATGCATTCTCTGATGTCAGCTTCTCAGAAAAGGAAGGTCTTTAGTTTTTTTCTGAAGGCCTGGTGGTTTTCTTCCATGCGGATGTTGGTAGGAAGAGCGTTCCATAGTCGAGGTCCTTGGACTGCGAATCTTCGTTCTCCCTTTGCTTTGTAGCGGTATTTGGGAATGGTAAGGAGGTTTTGGTTAGCTGATCGAAGACTGCGATTCGGTGTATAGTGTTTTATTTTCTCGCGGAGATATGGTGGGGCGTTTCCTTGTACGCATTTGTGGGTGAGGCAGAGGGTCTTGAATGTGATCCGTTTCTTCACGGTTAGCCAGTGTAGGCTCTTTAGGGAGGGGGAGATGGATTCCCAGGGTTTTTTTCCTGTTAACAGTCTTGCCGCCGTGTTTTGGATGAGTTGTAAGCGCGCAAGCTGATATTGGGGTAGTCCTACGTAGAGCGAATTTGCGTAGTCGAGTCGGGAATTGATGATTGTTCCCACAACTGCCGCTTTGTCCTCTTCTGGGATGAAGGGGATGAGTCTACGTAGTTGGCGGAGGAGATGGTGGGATCCGCTCACCACTGATCCTATTTGTGCATCCATTGTCATTCCTGAGTCAAAAATGACTCCGAGACTCTTGGCTTTGGTGCTTGGGGAGATGGTCTGTCCAAGGATGGTGGGAGGTGTCCATGTAGTCTTTATTTTGGAATTTTTGTTAGCTTGTAGGAGAAGAAGTTCTGTTTTTGATCCGTTGAGTTTGAGGGAGCTAGTGGTCATCCAGTCGTCTATTAAGGAGAGGCATTTCTGTAATTGCTGATGAAGGTCTTTTTGTCCGTTGATACGAAGGTAGAGTTGGGTGTCGTCAGCGTATGAATGGAAACAAAGATCAGTTTTCCTGATGATATTGAGAAGTGGGCGGATGTATATGTTGAATAGTACTGGTGACAAGGGTGATCCTTGAGGGACTCCGCAGGAGACTGCCCGGGTTTCCGAGGTGAATGTACCTAGTTTCACTGTCTGGGAGCGATTCTCTAGGAAGGATGTAAACCATTTTAGAGCAGAACCTGTTGCTCCTGCTACTTCAGCAAGGCGGACAAGTAAAGTGTTGTGGTTCACTGTGTCGAATGCTGCGCTGAGGTCTAACAGTACCAGGAGACTCTGTTCTCCGTCGTCTGCTGCTTCAAGGGCATCATCCCATATTTTGAGAAGTGCTGTTTCTGTGCCATGGCCTGGGCGGAAGCCTGATTGCAGAGGGTCCAGGAGTTGGTGTGTGTCCAGGTGGCGTTGTAGCTGTTGTACTACCGCTTTCTCCATAATCTTGGAGATGGCGTTGAGGCTAGTTATTGGTCTGCGGCAGTTAGGGTCCTTAGGGTCGAGATTGGCTTTCTTTAGCAGAGGTTTGACGATGCCTTGCTTGAGGGAGGTTGGCACAGTCCCTTCTTTAAATGATTGATTTATGAGCTGTGTTAGGATGGGAGCCAAGATGTCGGAACATTCTTTAAGCAGTTTAGTGGGGATGATGTCGTTCGGTGATGTGCTGTCTCGAAGGCTTCTGATGATGTTTTTGGTTGTGTCTATGGTGATTGGGGACAAAATGAAATTCGGTGGTTGAGTGATGTTTGTGTCGATATCTTCTTTTTGCTTTGGTTCAGTGAGGGTGATCGTTGTTTTCTGATGGATTGATTTCCGAATGTTGTCGATTTTGTCGATGAAGAAATCTGATAACTCATTGCAGAATTCTTGAGTATCATTTCCTGGGGGCTCTAAGCAGGTCGGGTTCATAGACTGAGCCACTATTTTGAACAGTTCCCGCGGACGGTTTAAGGCGGAAGAGATGGTGTCTGAGAAATGTTCTTTTTTGGCTTTAAAGATTGCCTTGTGGTATTTCCCCGTGAGTGCTTTGTAGTTAGCATGGTTTTCCTTGGTAGGATTTCTTCTCCATGCTCTTTCAGCTCTTCTACGTTCTTGCTTGAGTAGGGTGAGAGTACCGTTGAACCAGCTGGAGTTTTTTTTGCGGATGAGTGTTCTACGTTTTGGCGCCACGAAGTCTGCTGTTTGTAGTAATACATTGTTTAGGGAGTTGAGCGTTTGTTCTGTTGAGAGGTTTGAATTTAGCAAGAGAATTTTGCTCGATAATGTAGTTTTGAAGAGATCAGTGAAGTTTCTTCTGTGATCTATTCCAGTGTGTTGCTGTTACGTGTTTCTGTTTTTGCAGGATGGTGTTTGTGGTGATTTTAAATTTGATAGCATGGTGGTCCGTCCATGGTAGCGGTGTGTTGTCAAATATGTTGATGTCCATATTCTGTTTGAAGATGAGATCTAGGGTGTGTCCTGAACCATGCGTGGGAGAGTTTATCAGTTGTTGAAGGCCAAGTTCTTCCATTTGGTTGACGCAGGCAGTTGCGGTGGGGTCTTGGGCCGAGTTTGCCCACAGGTTAAAATCCCCAAGTACCAGCAGGTTATTGGTTTTCAAGGTGTGCATCGAGAAGAATTCAGTGAGCGGTGTGAGCAGATTGGTCTTTGGTCCTGGTGGTCTGTAGCATAGTAGTATGTGAACGGTGTCTTGAGGTGTTGTTCGGAGGTGCAGTGAGAGTGTTTCCATGAAAGGCACTGAGTTCTGTGCGTTTGGTTTGGTGAACCCAAGATGAGATTTGAAGATCACTGCTAGGCCTCCTCCTTTTTTTCCGATTCTATGCTCGGTTAGGATACTGTAGTTCTCAGGCACCAGTTCAGTTAGGATGGTGTTGCAGTCAGGTGTTAGCCAGCTTTCTGTAATGAAGAGGCAATCTAAGTTGTTTTCGATGACGAAATCGTGGATTTCCAGCCTGTGCTTGACTGCAGATCTGGTGTTGATCAGGGCGCATGCTAGTTGTTGCGGTTGGATCGGTGTCTCCTTGCATTTCCTGGTTGATTGTGGGTTGGTTCTTAGTAAATGTTCTTTTTTTAGTCTTTTTTGAGTGGCGCTCGGTAAAGTTGCGGCCGTGTTTCTTAGCCTGTGGATGGTGTCTGCTGTGTATTTAAAGTTGCACATGATGAGGAGGATGATGTTGCTAGTAGGAAAGGCGTTCTGATGATGGTACTGATGTGATGATCCACTTGCAGGGAGATGGCGGGGTCTGATGGCTACCCGCTGCTTCTGGAGTGGTGTGGCGATGGGCTGGAGTGGGTGCGGAGGTACTTGGGAGGTACGGCTGCCTACCCCCTTGTCGTTGATCCAGAGGAAGGCGAAAAACCCCTAGCTGCGAGGGCCGATAATGCAGCAGAGGAAAAAAATTCCTTCCTGACCCCCCGAGGGGCGATCGGACAGGCCCCTGGATCAACTGATGCAGTACCCCTGGTGGCTTACCTGTAGGGTAGTCCGGCGGAATGACGGGGGGGGGGATCAGACACTACTTACTGGTAGGTGGTGCAGTGGCTGCGTCAAGGATGCTTGAGTTGGAGTAGCCTCTGGTGAGATACCGGAGCCTTTGTGATGATGTTCAGTGTAGGCGGGAGGGGTGCGGGCTCTGTTGGACAAAAAGGAAGGGGGGGATAAGTGGCTGGCTGCAAGAACTAAGCCGCAGCCGTGGTCTATCCCACAGAATCTAGCAGCTAGCCTATGGTGATTAGACTGCGGCTGCGATGGTGACCCAGGGGGGGTGCCGGAAGGAGGGATCAAGGATAGTGGGTCCAACGGGGGGGGTTACCCTGCTGGGGGCCTCAGATGTTGCAACGGGGGTCTAGTTGGTGCACTGACGGCCTGGGTGTGCCAATATGGCCGCCGGTAGGCCTGAGCTGCGGCTGGGCGGCGGTGGGTGTACCAAAATGGCCGCCGGCCAGGCCTGAGCCGCGGACTTTCCTGCGGTGGTCCCGGCCGTCCAGCGGAGGTTTGCGTGATCCGGAGGTGAGGTAAGCAGGAGGTGGGGAAGCGCCCGCCGGGCGGGCAGACCGGCCGATGAAGGGCAGTGAATTGCTGCCTGTTAGCAGCCGAGCTGGGCCGGAGCCGCGGAGTATCCTGTGCGGCCGGCCGGCTGGCTGACTGAGAGCGGCGTCAGGGAGGGAGGAGCAGAGGGGGGCCCGATGGTAGTGCGGGGGGGGGGAGTTAAGCCGGACCACGGAGCTGCCTGGCGGGGGCGATGGACCGAACAGAGCAGGAAGGGGGGGTCCCGGATACAGCTACAAGGGGAGCCGCTCGGACCCGCAAAGAGCCCCGAGCGGCCGGCCTGCCGCTAAGTGGTGAGGGATGGGAAGAAGACAGATGGAGAGGGGGAGCGGTGAGCTACCGCAAGGGGGGGTCGGAATGACTCAGGACCCAAGGATGGGATGGCCGGGTGGCCGGGCTGCTTACGAGCCGCTGCAGCAGGCTACAGCAGAGGTCTGCTCTCTACAGTGTCAGCACTCAGACTGACTAGGAAGAATGGTATGAGTGTCTGGCGGGTCAGCTGTTAGAATGGCTCTGGGGTTCCTGATGCTGCAAGGATGCACCCCTCTGCATTAGAGTGATATCACTCTTGAATGAAGGAGCACAGGGGTGCCTTTGGATCGCAGCATTGTTAATCTGGGTGGAGGGGAGTGTTAGATGTACTAGCAGATTTAGATACTCTAACAAATTGAAGCCAAACTCCAGCTCACACTGCAGTTACACAAGCTATTAAAGCAATATCTTTTTTTTGGGATAAAGGTTTTACATACATAAATAAAAGTTGATTATTGTAAGCAATCCTGTCAGTGGTAAATGATTTGTCTCAACATTCTTACTGCTACATTTGCAGAAGATTGGGGGAAGAAAGTCACGCTGATACAGTGTGGTGAAAACAGCAAAGTGAATGCCACAAATAAATATTAATTAAAACCAAAACAAACAAAGTGATATTGAATACACCAATGGACCGAACATGCGGACACATAGAATGATGTTTGGGAAAATGTCCATACGATCAATGCACAGCAAAGTTAAATGAAATTCAAAAGTAATATTACATAAAAAAGTCCATAAATTAAAAAACAACATAAATTGAAATAAACAAATCCCAAGGTGACAAGTGATGAAACTCTTTATTGAGGTGAATAAGGTGCAGAGATGGGACCTCCCCCTTCAAGAAAATACTGCCGCTTACCAGAGGGCATTGGTCCCTTATTACAGGGGACCACACTGTGCAGACGGCTGTACCCCAGCCCGGGATCTCACAGGCAGGCAATAGATGACATTGCGTCCAAAAGAATCCTCTCCATGGATTGCAGCAGAATGTTGTATTTACCGTAAAAAACACAAGATGCTCCACATAGCATAAAACCTGCAATGACACATAGGGCAGGGTGCAACTGAGAGGACGTTCCCACCAGAAACAGGTTACTGCAGTTACTGCACTTTGTTTATTTTGGTTTTAATTAATATTTATTTGTGGCATTCACTTTGCTGTTTTCACCACACTGTATTAGCGCGACTTTCTTCCCCCAATACTCTGATTTGTGTCGTATAACACTTTAGTCGCAGCTTTATTTTTCACTTAGATTGTTAGCGCAGTATTTATTTACACATATTTGCAGAAGTTATCCTGTTGAAAAACAACAGATTTACTGGCTGGATCACCAGATGAAAAAAAAGGGGAAAAAAAAGAAATTCAATGCAGCCATCACATCTAATAATTGGTAAGCTTAAATACAAGAAATGTTTGCTTTTTTATTTAATACTGCTTTAAAAATACAAGATGCCTATGGAGTTCTGTGTATAATCCTGCACCAAAGAAACACATAAAAGGTAATATAAGGTTCATATTTTTTGGTATGCTGTGTGAATAACAAACGCATGACAAACATGTGGGGATTTCTCAAATTTGTTTTTAAGGGTGGAAATATATTTAAGAATGGTTTGCCTGACTCCAGTCACTATTCTAAAAAGAGAAATAGATGCATTATTTTTAGAGATTTGTGATGGAGGTGAGAGATGAAGCTGCCTTCTGAGTTTTGAGACATCTGAGTTCCAGCTAGCCAGTCAAAGACACAGCCCTAAGTAATGATTAATAGGCACACTTTCCAACTCAACTTTGGGATACACAGCCTGTATAAATCTCAGGGCTTCATTTTCAGTTACGATGGAAGTGTGTCTTTAATGGTAAGCTTATCCTTGGATGCTCATTACACAGGTAAGGCTCCTGAATATTTTTCAGCCCCATTAAAGCCTTGATTTTTTTTTTATTGTGCAATCTAATTTTAGGTAAGACTTTTCAGGCCTACTTTCATAGAACATGGGAACATTAGCCAATTGGCAGTATAAAAAGTAGATTAACGCACAATGGCTGACCAGAAATGTACTTTGTAGTGCAATGTAGTAATGTCTGATTGATTGTTGTGGGGAACTCCACTTTTCACTTTGATCTCCAAAATCTATAGTCCCCAAAGTGAAACAAGTATAGAATTTATGACCAAAATAATAAATGCAAGTCTTAAATATACATACTGTTTGGTGTCTATAGTGGTCTGGACCCATTTTCTTTTTTTTTTTTTACTTTAATATTTTTTTTTATTGAGAATTACACTTATACAAAGAAATAAATAACAATACACAAAGAAAAAAATGGGAAAAATAATGCAATATTCATCATGACATGTATACATCAAAGTTTTTCCTACGAAATGATTACTTAAATTCATTAGTATGCCAACGATTCTATCTATACACTTCACTCCACCCTAATTCCATGTGCAAGTTTCAACTTTAGCCTTTTTGTTCCTCAATTATAAAACCATCTCTTTTCTTTTTCCTTTACCCCCAGCACCCCCCCCCCCCCTTGCGCCATCCCTGTGCCAACATAATACCATTAACATACACACGCACAGCATTTCTAATTATATTATATTTTGAAAAAGTGCCTTTTTCAAAGAAATTTTATTTTTTTGGAATGAGGATTATTTTCTTTCAAGTTACTATATACATAAGGTACTATTTAATGCAGTGCAAAGAGCAATAGTCACTTGTACAGTGCAGTATTCCAGAGCAACCAATCTGCTTTAATATTACTATAGTCTGTTCTGTTTAAAAATGAGTTCTGGTTGTTTTTAGTAGCTACTGCTCCGCTCTGCCACTATTCTTTATGCTGCTTTACTATGCCTCTCGTAACTGTATTTCGAAATAGCCTATTGTCACTCTAATATTTATTCCACAACACTGTTGAATAAATACTCTATACAAAGCATGCTTCCCTTTTAAAGTGACTTTATTGTATACAGTTTGCATATTACTTTTTCGATTTTAATTAATGTGGCTCAGTGGCGTCTTCATGATTTCATGTCTATTATCATATTTATTCACTTATCTTTGCAGTTTTTCTGTGTTGCACATATTTCCATACATGTTTATTCAACAATGCTTCTTCCCATGTATACTTTATAAATGTATATGTTTAAACATTTCCCTTGCTGCCTCTGCTGCGAACATTTGGCCAGCTGTGATGAAAAACTGAATATACATGCTACTGTGTGGGCATCTGACTGCTAATGGACCTTAATTTGGAGCTTGCTATGCGAACCAGTGGACAATGAAGTCACTTTAATGTTTCTAAGCAAGCGTAAGCAATCATCCGGATTGAAAGGTCCACTCAAAAAATGTCATATTCTTTGGAAGAATGATTTTTCTATTTGATATGTCACCGTAACTTTGAAAAAATGACACATCTCCTGCATAATATACTTTTATGATAAACTAGATTAACTTTGCCAGTACAAGTGAAAGGCCACCTGTTGCCAGAATGCCCATATTCTTCGTTGGCTGTCTTGTAGCTGTCATCACTTCGATGCAATCTGCACCCAACATGCTGGAATGTAATGAATATGTCAGTAGTTGGAGGTCAGCCATCAAAGTACATGAAAACTTGGCTTGCATACAGCATTAGGATGGAGGACTTGCCTATCATCTTGTGCAAGGGATTTCTGCTCCACTTGATTTGTTTGCACAGGTTTTGTAGCTGTTGGATCAAGCACATACACTCAGGGGCTTTTTGACAGCTCATTGAAATATTTTCAGTTCAGATAGTAATGTTACTATGAATCTTGTAGCTCATGAACAATAATAGGCACAATAAACAAGGTCTTGGTACACTTTATTTTTAAATATATTAAAAGAGGGGGTTGGAAAAGATTAGTGTAAATGGAAATTTTACAACATGAATTCACTTAAAATTTACTGATTTCAATATCACTTAATCATGATTTGATTGCAGTATTGTATGAGGAAAAGTATTGTTCATGGAATACTAATTATACAGATTATTTAAATTGTTCAATTGCTGTATTGTCCTAAAACATTGTAGAGGTAGCAATACATGCTAGAATCTGGTAATTTGATTAAATATATAGACCAAAAGACAAACTACCTTTTAAAGAGACCATGTTGATTGACCATTCATTTCAACAACAATCTTCCATTAGCATTATACCTGCATTTAACATAATTTAGACAATTACCTGTAAAAAACACTCTTAAATAGACATCCAAAAGCCCTGAGATTGCTGTTGGGTGGGTAGTAGCCCCAGCAGACTCAGAGCTCTCAATCAAGTGATACTCTATAGTACTCCATTTTACTCCTCAACTGGTAGCTATATAAAAATTAAGGTAGGAAGGTGAGGGTAGGGATGAAGGAGCTGGGTCATAAGAGAGTCATAAGACACTCCCAGAAGAGGAGAGGGTTGTGATAAGCAAAGAGGGAGAAAACTGTACTGGGAATTGACTCTTTTTCAAGAAGTTACATTTCCTAGTAGGTTCAGAAGTGCAACTAAATCTTATTTACTAAGAGGTATGGAAAGGTATGGAAAGGAAGTTAGCGTTTAAAGTTCCATGACTAAGCCCCGTGGGTGGGGCGAAACATGTCGGGGAGCACGACCTGGATGGGGTTAGGCCGAGGCTGCTTTTTCACACTTATTACATGCTGAGCTTGTATGGTGTGCGGTGGCTGAGATTTTTCCCTATTTGTGCTACAGTTCAGCCCCTGCAATATCCTCTCATCTTGTGACTTTCTACAAATTTACAATGTTTACGGCTTTTGTTGGGTGATAAATACTGACTACCTTGTTTATGATTTTACTTCCTGAAGTTCAAACACAGACTTAAAGCACAGTTTTTTTCACACATATTTTAACTTACAAGGTAAAGATCAAGAAGTCTGGGGTTTAAGTAGTGAAAGTAGTGTCACTAGTAGGAATGAGCAGAACACCCCCTGGTTCGGTTTGCAGCAGAACATGCAAACAGGCAAAAAATTTGTGCGAACACCGTTAAAGTCTATGGGACACAAACATGAAAAATCAAAAGTGCTCATTTTAAAGGCTTATATGCAAGTTATTGCCATAAAAAGTGTTTGGGGACCTGGGTCCTGCCCCAGGGGGCATGTATCAATGCAAAAAATAAGTTTTAAAAATGGCTGTTTTTTCAGGAGCAGTGATTTTAATAATCTTCCCCATGTTTATAACAGTACCACAGCAAAATTACATTTCTAAAGGAAAAAAATTTCATTTAAAACTGCTCCCGGCTGTATTGCATTGTCGGATTCCGGCAATATTGGTAAAAATCATTGAAAAAAACGGCGCCAAAATGAAAAAAAAAGTGGATGGGAACAAGGGCTTCTTCCCCACAACCCTTACCTGGTGATTGTGGGGATCTGCGGGCAGAGGGCTTATTGGAATCTGGAAGCCCCCAGATCCCAGGCCCCATCCATTATGTGAATGGGTATTGGGTACATTGTACCCCTACACATTCACCAAAAAGTGTCAAAAAAGTTAAAATCACAGCAGACAGTTTTTTTTTTTTTTTTTTTTGAATTTTTTTTTTTTTTTTTTTTTTTTTTTTTATAATTTTTATTGAGAAGATAATAGAATACATCAATCATCAAAATGAAGAAGGAGCACATCGCTCATCGAGTACAAAATGTAACAATAATACTTCATTTGTAAAAGATGACAACCAAAAATTTTAGGCAGATATAGGTTTGTAACATAACTGGAAATCTAGTTATGGGCATCGAGAGTCCCGGCGTCGGAGCCCCTTCTGGGAACTAACTGCTCCGACAAACCGGTTCTCCCCCAGCCCATCTCTCCACAAACTAGTGAATAATTGCCTAGAGTACAGATATACGCCTACAGAAACTGGAAAATGATAAAAGGGAGACAACCAAAAGGGGTTTGTTTCACTGTAACCATGGAAGATCATATCAAAAACGCTTTTATACATACGTTACTGGGAAAGAAATAAAATAAAAAAATAAAAATAAGAAAGGAAGAGAACCAATTGGTCTGTCTATCTCTCATGAAGGTTCAAATTTTGGTTTGAAGATCTGGTCCATAACGTGTTATGTTCAAAGGTTAGAAGGGTGTTACCTTTGATAATCTGCCCTGAGGCAAATAGCCCAGATAATTAAAAGTACTGAGAGCTTGAGGGACCAATATAGATGTATATAGAGGACAGGGGAATGAAAGGGGGAAAGGAGGGAAACAGGAGGGGTAGAGGGGATAGAGAGGATGAAAGGGTTAGTTGATCTTCAGGAGTTATGGGAAGGAAGTGCACAGGAGACCTCAAAGAGGGGGGGACCGAAAGCCCCTCAGCTAAGGTCCACTCCAGTGTACCATCTATCACACATACAAAGGATGCCCTACTAGATTTGCCCAGGGTTCCCAAATAGCTTTAAATTTATCAGTAGTATCTAGAATAATGTTGGAGATTTTTTCTTGCAGCATGATCCACGTGATTTTTTGCTTGGCTAACCTAATGGATACTTTAGGTGATTTCCAGGCCTTGGTGATGGTCATTTTGGCCCCCACTAGAATAAACTGGATCAGCTTCTGTGTATGTTTAGAAATTTTTGGTATGGTACCATTTAGCAATGCAACAGTTGGGTCTTGTTGCAGAGTACAGCCGCAAGTTCTGCGGATAAGGGAGAAGATCTTGTTCCAATACATTCTGATTTTAGGGCATTCCCATAGTATGTGTAAAAGAGACCCCATATGACCGCATCCTCTAAAGCAAAGAGGTGACGTTAGCGGATAGATTTTGGCAAGACGTGACGGTACCAAATACCAGCGTGTGAGAACTTTCAGCCCTGCCTCACTAATTGAAGTATTGACCATACCTTTAAAGGAGCGGGCGAAATTGATATGCCACTTATCCAGGTCCCAGCTGAAGTCAAGATCTCGTTCCCAGCTTGTCATGTATGTTGCTTTTTCCGTGGGTTCCGCCAGGGATGAGTAGATGAGGGAGATACCCCCTTTGGTGTCCGAGGCTGAAGCACACCACTGTTCATAAGGCGTTACAAAGAGATGGTTTTCATTGTCCTTCCATACCCGATTTAAAAAGGGAGGAGTTGAAGGAATCTAAATTTTTCGGTTGGGGGCATTTCGAGTTTGGAAGTACAGTATGCTAGAGTGAGGGGACCATTGGAGTTGAAGAATTGCCCGATTCTATAAAGGCCCTTGTCAAGCCACCATTTAAAGGCCCGAATCTCCAGGCCAGGGGGAAAATTATGATTTCTGAAGATATGTGCCAGTGGGTGCCATGTGGAGATGAGGGGTTTGAACTTATAAAGGGCGTCACAGAGTTTCATTGAGTGAGATAATGTTGGTGCTAAAATAGGGGGACGTTTTTTGGGGATATTCCAAAGCAGGTAGTCTAAGGTGAAACCAGGAACCGCCTCACGCTCCATGCTCACCCAGTCTGGTTTGGGTCCTTTCATGTATATAGTTGAGAATTGGCTCAATTGTGCTGCCTGATAATACCACCACAGATTGGGGACCCCCAGTCCTCCCTTTTTTCTGGGCCTAAAAAGCACCTCTTTAGAAAATCTGTGGCCTTTTTTATCCCAAATGAAACGGATTATGGCAGATTGTAGGCGTTGAATGTGTGATTTGGGGACTGGAATGGGTAAGGAACGAAAGAGATAAAGTAGCCTAGGTAGGAGAGTCATTTTTACTGCGTTCACTTTACCCAACCACGAGAGCTTATATAGTGACCATTGGGTCAGGTCGTCCGTGAGCTTTTTGATCATGGGGGGGAAATTATATTTATAGAGAGTATCTATGCCAGATGTAAGGTTAATACCAAGATAAGGGATTGATGTGGAATTCCATGAGAATGGAAATTTACTCTTTAGGTTATTTACTATGTCTGGAGGGGTGGAAACATTGAGAGCGACTGATTTGGATACATTAACCTTAAGTCCGGAAGCTAATTCAAAGTTTTGTAGAAGTTGCAATATGTTGGGGATGGAGGTCATGGGAGACGTGACGAACAGGAGGACATCATCCGCGAATAGAGCGCATTTGTGGAAATTTTGTCCACAGCGAACTCCGTGGATGTCTGGGTGTTGTCTAATCGCGATGGCCAAGGATTCTATAGCCATCGCGAAGAGAAGGGGAGAGAGAGGGCATCCCTGCCTTGTTCCTTTCTGTATGGAGAATTTATCTGATAAGTGTCCTAGTAGTCTCACCTGTGCCTTAGGTTGATGGTAGAGGGCTCCTAATATATTGATAAAGTTAGGGCCGAAACCCCATTTACCTAAAATTGTGAAGAGATAGGGCCAAGCCACCGTATCAAACGCTTTTTGGAGATCTATGGAGAGGAGGAGGCCCCCCTGGGGAGATCCCCCATCCCACCCCGATCTCATTAGGGAGACTGCATTTATCGCTCTCCGTATCTGGTCCGGACCCTGTCTCCCTGGTATGAACCCTACCTGGTCCTTATGTATGTAGGTATCTATAAAAGAAGCGAGTCTATTGGATAATATTTTTGTCATAAGTTTTAGGTCGTTATTAATTAACGAAATAGGTCTATAGTTACTGACATCGCTAGGATCTTTACCTGGCTTAGGTATAACTGAGACAAAAGCTAAATTGGCATTTGGGTCTAACGGTGATGCTTTAGCTAAGGAGTTAAAAAAGCGGGCCAGGTACGGAGAGAGGGAATCTATAAAAGTTTTGTAATAGTGGTTTGAGAAACCGTCTGGGCCTGGGGCTGAGTCCTTTCTGAGCCCTTTTATGACTGCTCGGATCTCAGATTCTTGGAATGGTGATTCCAGTATGGAGCGGTGAGATTCAGAAATTTTTGGCAATGGGATTTTGTCTAGAAAAGCATCCAGCTTCTGTTGAGAGATTGGGCAATCGTCGGAATACAGATTGGCATAAAAGGATTGGAATGATTTAAGAATTTTACTTGGGTTTTGGGTTAGCGATCCGGATTGAGTTTTTATTTTAGGTAGGGCAAAAGACCTGTGTTTCGGGGTAAGTTTGGCCGCTAACTGGGGGCCAAATTTGTTCGCTCGTAGATAGAAACTGCCGCTGAGCCAATGGAGGTGCTTTTCTGCGTTAGAAGTCAAAGCTGAGTTAAGAGATAGCCTAATAGAATCTAGCTTAGATAGAGATGTAGGATTGGGGTTCAGTTTATGGGACTTGCTAAGATTTTTGTATTCTTTCTCTAGTTTCTTGATATCAATTTGCCGTTCTCTCTTTAATTTGGCTGCAAATTGTATCAATTTCCCTCTGATTACTGCTTTGTGAGCATTCCAGAGCGTGCTAGGGGAGATGTCTAGCAGACAGTTTTTGACAATTCCTTTATTAAAAAAAAAAAGTGTACCTTGATGTAAATCCATCTTCAGTCACAGCGCTGACGACGCAAGAAAAAAAAAGAAAAAAAAAAAAAAGGTAATTCTCTGCCTCGATGGGAGGCATCCCCGCTACTGCAGCCTTTTCAGGATGATAGCTGTTATATAGCTGAGTGCGGGACCACTCGGTGACGTAACTGGGTGACCCCGCCCCCCTCTGATGTCGAATTTTCCGCAAACTCTCCATAATGTTCTAAATTCGCCGAACCGCAAACACCCGAAGTTCGAGTCGAACTTACGTTCGGCTCGAACATCGGGCTCATCCCTAGTCACTAGTACTAAACATGGCAATGCAGTTCACATATTTATCACAAACTGTTCGCCAAGCTATTTCATTTCAGCCATTTGACACTGTCATCTGGGTGGCTTGTTCATCTTTGCAGTTACAGCAGGATTAAAAATCTGAGAGGGTGATGATGAGCCTGGGTACCACTCAAGCCAAAAGTGTGTGGTATCTCAACATGGATATCTGGCTTTCACTGGCTTTACACACCCATTTAAAGCAATAGTAAATGTACGGAAAAAAAAAGTTCTCCCTGCAAGGTAAAGCCATAATGTGCTAGAATGCATGACAGTAGCACATTAGAAGGACTTACCTTGAAATGAAGCATGCATGCAGGAGTCTCGGCTGCGGCACACAGCTCGTGCCTATGCCGTTCCTTCAGAGCGCATGCTCCGGTGACATCACTGGCTGCTTCTCAATGGAAAATCTCCTAAACGGTGCATGTTTAGGAGATATTAATTTTACCTACAGGTAAGCTTTATTATTAGGTAAAAATAGCATTCACGAGTTTACTACCACTTTAACTGGACAGAAGCCCATAGTGGGTCAATTTTGGAAATTGGGGCATATTTTAGGATATTTACTCATATATTTTGAATCAGAAAACACCATAACATTATTAAATTTTATTTTTACACTCACTGCCATGAAGACCAAGGAACTCTCCAAACAAGTAAGGGACAATAAATGTATATAAAACAATTCAATCACCTCTAAATGTAATGACTATGCACCCATTATAACGTGACAAGCAGTGAAAAAAATGAACACATCAAAGAATAAAAAAACATGGATAAATGAGTGTATTCAGTCCATTCCAAAGATATAAAGGAAAAAAGTTCACTGGCAGAACAATCCTACAAGGGTAGGTGAGACAAGCATACATGCGGTGTGAATCATACGACCATAACACCCAGAAGAGCGTGGTGACAGAAGGGTTCCTCCACCAATAAAAATGCTGCCCCTTACCAGCTCCTAAGATCTCTTCTTACAGGAGATCATGCAGACGTGTGGCTTTCTACCCCAGCCTTGGGTCTTTGATAAGGATGGATCCTAATGTTTCTCCCCACCATGAATCTTCTAGGCAGTGGATGGGCACTCATCCCCCATAAAAGGATACATAAAAAAGGCATAAAATCCTTTTCTTGTACTTTATTAAGGGACACAGCTCAGAATGATTCTGAAACAACTGTTATACCACCATCTACAGGAGAAATGGACACTGCCAAACCAAACTTATACTTATGGTTCTTTCCTGATAGTTGATTTATGTCACTGCTATGAAACTGCCCAACTAAATGTAGAATGGATGATCTTGCAGGCTAGATGTCTAGCTTTAAAGGGGCAACTGAATCACTCTTGGGAGACGAGCTTCCACCAGAGACCAAGTTCACTATACCGATAAGGTGTCCAGGACTCCTCCCCAGCTTGTCAGGCTAGCAACCATCATGAGAATCTGATTGAAAGAAGAATTGTGCCTCCTCCAGAGCCCAAATGATGAGCCACCAAACTCAGGGATAATCTGGTCTTGGGTATTGGTGGAGGAACCCTTCTGTCACCACGCTCTACTGGGTGTTATGGTCATATGATTCACACCGCATGGATGCTTGTCTCACCTACCCTTGAAGGATTGTTCTGCCAGTGAACTTTTTTCCTTTATATCTTTGGAATGGACTGAATACACTCATTTATCCATGTTTTTTTATACTTTGATGTATTCATTTTTTTCACTGCTTGTCACGTTATAATGGGTGCATAATCATTACATTTAGAGGTGATTGAATTGTTTTATATACATTTATCATCCTAGTTTTATAGTGCAGCTACTTTTGTTTTTTGTATTTATAGTGTGGGTGTCTCACAATTTTAGTTGCGGCTTAGTGTATTTGACCTTTTATATTCTGTATACTCTCATATATAGGTTCTCATGGGGATAGCGCAGTATTTTTTACTTGTTTAAGTAAGGGACAATGTTGTTGAGAAGTACAAGTCAGGGTTAGGTTATAAAAAAAAATCCAAATCTTTGATGATCCCTAGGAGCACCATCAAATCTATCATAACCAAATGGAAAGAAGATGGTACAACAGCAAACCTGCCAAGAGACGGCCACACACCAAAACTCACAGACCAGGCAATGAGGGCATTAATCAGAGAGGCAGCACAGAGACTTAAGGTAACCTTGAAGGTGCTGCAGAGTTCCACAGCAGAGACTGGAGTATCTGTACATAGGATGACAATAAACTGTACGATCCATAGAGTTGGGCTTTATGGCAGAGTGGCCAGAAGAAAGCCATTACTTTCAGTGAAAAACAAAATGGCACATTTTGAGTTTGCGAAAAGGCATGTGGGAGACTCCCAAAATGTATGGAGGAAGGGGCTCTGGTCTGATGAGACTAAAATGTAACTTTTTGGCCATCAAAGAAAACGTTATGTCTGTCGCAAACTCAACACATCACATCATCCAAAGAACACCATTACCACAGTGAAACATGGTGGTGGTAGCATCATACTGTGGGGATGTTTTTCAGCAGTCGGGACTGGGAAACTGGTCAGAGTTGAGGGAAAAGATGGATGATGCTAAATACAGGGATATTCTTGAGCAAAACTTGTACCACTCTGTGTGTGATTTGAGGCTAGGACGGAAGTTCCCCTTCCAGCAGGACAATGACCCCAAACACACTGCTAAAGCAACACTTGAGTGGTTTAAGAGGAAACATGTAAATGTGTTGGAATGGCCTAGTCAAAGCCCAGACCTCTCTCCAATAGAAAATCTATGGTCAGACTTAAAGATTGCTGTTCACAAGCACAAACCATCCAACTTGAAGGAGCTGGAGCAGTTTTGCAAGGAGGAATGGGCAAAAATCCCAGTGGTAAGATGTGGCAAGCTCATAGAGACTTATCCAAAGCGACTTGGAGCTGTGATAGCTGCAAAAGGTGGCTCTGCAAAGTATTGACTTTAGGGGGGTGAATAGTTATGCACATTGACTTTTTCTGTTATTTTGACCTATTTGTTGTTTGCTTCACAATAAAAAGTTGTGGGCATGTTCTGTAAATTAAATGATGCAAATCCTCAAATAATCCATGTTAATTCCAGGTTGTGAGGCAACAAAACACGAAAAATGCCAAGGGGGTGAATACGTTTGCAAGGCACTGTAGGTGACTTCTGAAGGCAATTGGTTCCACTAGATTTTAGTTAGGGATATTGGGGGAAAGGGGGCTGAATACAAATGCACGCCACACTTTTTTCAGATATTTATTTGTAAAAAAAATTGAAAACCATTTATCATTTTCCTTCCACTTCACAATTATGTGCCACTTTGTGTTGGTCTATCACATAAACTCCCCATTAAAATACATTTATGTTTTTGGTTGTAATATGACAAAATGTGGAAAATTTCAAGGGATATGAATACTTTTTCAAGGCACTGTATGTCTCAAATATTACAATTTAACTCCACTTTTTTGGTGGAAAACAGTTAAATACATTGTGTGGATTTTAGTAAACCTCACAGCAGGTGCCCACATACTCTTGACTGGCTAGAACTCACATGAGTTTTACAGTATTTGCTTCCTCCTTACTGCATGCTGGTGTGGATGTCAGCTATAGTTACGCAAACAGTCTCTGTGTTGCAATAACAAAAGAGCTACTATGAGGAATAAGCCAATCATATGAGCAGAAAATAAAATTTCTAGGGGCGTTCTGTGCAAATTTTGTGTATAAAATGCCCCTCTGTCATATATACAAGAAAGTAACATTTAAAAGTTTTGATAATATTACACAATTATAGCTGGTTGTGGATTGGAATAGAAGTATAGTTAATAATAAAATTAAATTACAAGATTGTAGGATTGTACTCATAAAAATCATATGGAGAAATTTTTCATGGAATGTTATCCTTAATGTATAGTATTCAACTACTGAAAAGGACTCCAAGGACACATGATCTACAGCAGGAATCTATGGTTGCAAGAATTGGCAATCTTTCAGAAATAACACTGTAACACACACTTCCACCTGTTTTATTACAGACGCAGTGATGGAAAAGTAGCTTTTCATATGGTAAACATTGAAAGCCTGCTTTCCCAAGAATAGCCAATACTCATGCTGACAATTTCTATTTATTATAGGTATTTATGTAGCATGCATACATACATACTGTATACTAGGGATAATTTAAAAATGAACAAATTGACCTACCAGCATGTCTTTAGCGTGTGGGAGGAAACTGGAGTACCTGGAAGAAACCCATGCAAGCATAAGGAGAACATGAAAATTACATGCAGATAGTGTCCCAGCCAGGATTCAAACTGAGGACCCCAGTGCAGCAAGGGCATATGTGCTAGCCACTAAGCCATTTATTATTATTATTATTATTTTTGGTGGTGGTTTTATTCATTTGTCTTTGGGTGAAGCCATAGCCAACCAGCCAACCAGCAAATCATCTATACAAGCTTGGGGGCTTCCAATGGACTGGCTTACTTATCTTGAGAAACAACCTTAAAGATGATTAAAAAATAATTAACACCTTGTATCATATTAATTTGCATCTATAAGAAACTGAGCTGTTTACATTCTTTTCTTTTCAAAAGTTTTTATTGGTAACAATCAGAATGTAGTTACAGACAGTTTCAGTCTAGCATCGAAAACTTACAAAAAACAGAGTACAATTTAGTGGATGAGTATAACGAAGGCATTCAGGTTGATAACATTGATTACTACATCGGGGGGGCGGCAAGCCCTTTGAAACGGGCAGATTCCTTTAAGGTGGTACTCCGTAAGGAGGTGGTCGTGATACCAGCTAAACAGCATGTATCACTAAGTTATGTTACCGGTGGTAAACATAGGGTAAGGAGGGGGGTTGGAAGAAGGGAAGGGTGACAAGAAAAGGTAAAAATAAAGAAGAAAGAGAGAAAAATAGACTAGAGGAGAGGTGGTCGGATGACCCACATGGGCTGTCTACGTATTTAGAGTAATTTTCGTCAGGGGGACAGGTGGGTTTACGGTTCTAGAAGGTGTTTGTCAAAATCAAGAGGTAAAAAGTGGTCTATCCATGGGCGCCAGATTTGAAGGTGTTAGGGAATTTTATCAAGAATAGTGGCTTCAATTTTGCTATGTATCATAGCCTGAGTGACCCTATTCTTTACTTCAGCTATATTTAAGGTTGGGCTTTTCCAGGCTCTGGCTATTGTTTGCTTGGCCGCAGTGGTGAGTTGAAGGAGAAGCCGTAGCTGTGCTCTAGTATAGTCTTGTGGGGAGTAGTTCAATAGGGCCAAGGATGGGTCAGGATCAAGAGGTTCTTGAAGCCGGGTAGAAGCCATTTGGAATATTGTCGCCCAGAAGTGCTGTACCGTTGGGCAAGTCCACCATACATATGCATGTGTGCCTTTTTCGCCACAGCCCCGGAAACAGTCTGGTGAGTATGTTGGTAAGAATTTGGTGATCCTAACCGGGACCAAATACCACTGCATCATAACTTTGTAGTTTGCTTCTAATGCAACAACATTTTGGAATGAAATTTTGGTGTTAGACCATATATTCGTCCAGTCTTCTGCGTCTAAGCCTATAGCTAAGTCTTTGGTCCACTGTAGAGTGTATGATAGGAGCGTAGCTGAGGAGGATGTGAGATGGGAATAAAGACGGGAAATGATACCTGGGGCATGTGGGTCTGTGTCGCATATACCCTCAAACATGGAAAGGTTGTCCAGCTCTGAGTTTGATCCTATAACTGTTTGGACAAAATGGGAGATCTGTAGAAAACGAAAACCTGATGTGGGAGTTGAGCTTGTGTATGTAGGGCTCCAAATTACTTTATAGCATTACCAGTGACCAGGTCATATATGCGACTCAGACCAGCCTGGGCCCAGGCTTGGAATGAGGCTGGTTCAGTATAGGCGGAAGAACAGAGCGGGTGACCAAGGAAAGAGGGTAAAGGAGAATGCGGTGATATTAGTTTGAATGGTTTTAGTAATGTATCCCAAATTTTTAGGGAGTGCTGTGTTATAGGGCTTGTAATAGGACCACAAGCTGGGGGAGGAAGCCATAGAAAATTGGACACTGAGTGGATGGAGGTCAATTGCTTCCAAGCTGACCCATAGAGGCATTTCAACTTTTGTGTGGTAAAGTGTGATTTGGGCTAGCTGGGCTGCGTGGTAGTAACGCAGAAAGTTGGGTACCCCTAGGCCTCCATTAAGTTTGTTATGAAGCAAGACGGGTCGTGGAACCCTGGGTTTCGTGGAGCCCCAAATATATTTCAACACTCGATTTTGTATTACTCGATGTAAATAGGGAGGAATTGCGATCGAGAGGACTCTGTAGAGATATAAGAGCTTGGGGAGCAATGACATTTTCGCGGCCGCAATCCGCCTGAGCCATGAGATACATAGGGGTTACCAGGTATTAAGCAGTGAGGACAAGTGGTTCAGCGTAGGGAGATAATTAGTATGGAATAGGTGAGCTGGGTTACTAGCCAATTTTATTCCTAAATAAGGAATATGTGAGGTGGACCATAGGAAAGGGAAACTCTCTTGTAGGAGTTTAAGCTCTGCTTGTGGTAGAGATGCATTGAGGGCCCTAGATTTTGCTTGATTGACCTCCAAGCCTGTGACCAGTGCAAATTTATCTAAGAGTTGGATGAGATTGGGAAGGGTAATATGTGGTGAGGTAACGAACAGTAATGCGTAGTCCGCAAAAAGACATAATTTGTGTGACATGGAGGCTACCTCCAGACCTTGGATATTTGGGTTTGTTCTGATCAGGGCTGCAAGGGGTTCAATCGCGAGGGCAAAAACCAATGGGAATAAGGGGCAGCCTTGTCTCGTCCCTCTTTGGATTGGGAAACTTTCTGAGCAAAACCCAGAGTATTTTACATATGCTTGGGATTGGGTATATAGGGCGTTGATCCATTGTAGGAAGTGTGGGCCAAAACCCCAGCGCTGCAAGATAAAGTGTTGATAAGACCAGGAGACTGTGTCGAACGCCTTTCTTATATCAAGAGACAGGAGATGCATAGGTATTTTATGGGATCTGGCTAAATGTTGCAGTAAGATAACACATCAAATGTTGTCACTGGCCTGCCACCGGGGTATAAAGCCCACTTGATCTTTGTGGATCAACCCCCCTATGATTGGATTGAGTCGCAATGCTAGGATCTTGGCTAGGATTTTTATATCCACATTAGGTAAGGATATGGGTCTATAGTTGGACCAAAGGGTATTACCCGTGTTTGGATTGGGAATCATAGAGATTATAGCAGTCAATGTGTCTCGACCAAAAGAGTGTTGTTTTAGGAGAGCATTAAAAGAACTTGCGAGGAGGGGGGCCAACGTGTCTGCGAATTTTCTGTAATATGTGCTGGGGAGGCCGTCAGGGCCGGGACGCTTGTGGGGTTTTTGTGGTGGTGAGGACTTCCTCGACCATGACTGATCCCTCCATTGACTCACGACTGGCATCTGACAGCTTTGGTATTGGCAAGTTTTGAAATAGTGTCTCTGCTTGGTTCAGGGAAAAGGAGGCCTTTGCTTCATAAAGGTTGGCTAGCCTTTTACGAAATTCAGAAAGCACCCTGATTGGGTTACTTGTATGGATGTTATTGGCCAGTTTGAGTCTTATGGGGATATGGGTTCACTCCGGTCGACAGAGGCGTAAAGCTAGAAACGTGTCAGGTTTGCTGGCTTTAGTGTATATTGTGTGACTGGGATTGCGTATAGCTTTATCCGCAGACTCTTCCAAAAGAAGGTCCAGCTCAATTTTGGTTTTCTCTAGGATCAACCTATGGGGTTCAGTAGGGGAGGCCTGAAATTGGAGGAAATGATGTTGGAAGTCTGTTTCCAGTTGCTGCATTCTAAGTTTCTTGTCCCTTTTGAGGTGTGTGGCCACTGAAATACATTTACCCCTAATCACTGGTTTGTGCGCCTCCCAGAGAAGATTCAGGGATATTCCTGGTGTGGAGTTATGTAGGAGATAATCTTTGAGGGCTAGTTGTATGTCAAAGCAATACGACTGGTTAGTTAGGTTTGCTTCATTCATACACCATGTTTTGTCTCTGGCCTGGGGTATCAATGAATAAATCGTGGTGATCACTACACAGTGGTCTGACCAGGTGATGGGGTGTATATTGGAGTGAAGTAAAATGGGTGAGGATGCTATTGGGATAAGAATATGATCGATCCTGGAGAAGGATTTGTGAGGGTAGGAATAGAATGTGTAATTTTTCTTTATAGAGTTTCATTCCCTCCAAGTATCGATAAGAAAAGCCTGTTGGAGTTGCTTGCGAAACTGGGTGGAGGGGGAGTAATGTTCCGGTGAGTAAGGAGATTTGTCTAGATGGGGTTGAAGTACTAAGTTAAAGTCACCACACATAAAAAGTGTACCCTTACGGTGTGTTTTTTCAATCTGCAAGAGATGTGAGAAAAAGGGGTTTGGGTTATTGTTGGGGGCATAGTAGGAGACAAATGTTTCTATGTCCTGTAGCAGGCCTACCAGAACAATGTAGTGACCTTTTGGGTCCTTGATTTCTAATGTTGGGGTAAATGGTAGGGTATGATGGAAGGCCAACAGGACCCCTCTTTGTTTTGTTGTAGCAGAGGCGGTAAATACCTGAGGATATTGGGAGCTATAAAATTTGGGGGTCTGCAAAGTGGACCGCAAAGTGGATCTCTTGAAGGGCAACAACGCTAGCCTTCAGGGATGCAAAGGTTTGAAAGGCCTTAACCCTTTTATTGGAGAAGTTAAGTCCTTTAACGAAGTAAGGGACAGTATGTTTAAGGGGGCCATTAGTGGGAGTGGGGAGGGCTTTTATTACAGAACGAGAGAACCACGTGAATCGACCGACCAGAAGAGGAAATAAGAAGAAAAGTAGAAGATAGGAGGGAAACGAAGGGAAGAGAGGAAGGGTGGGGTGTTTGTTGTGTAGGGCAAACCATTTAGCAGTAGGTGTTAAAAGGATAAGTCTGTATTGCCCGACTAAGTAGCGCACAAACTCCACGGCCAGCAAACTAACCGAGGGGTGGGTGCACCGCAGAGAGGGGGAGCAGTGACAGCTCCCCCTTGCAAACGGGAAAGGCACTTTGAAAATATAACGATAAACTCTGGTTTTGCTTTTAACCAACAATAACTTTCTTAACCAGTCATATTATCCTATTATCCGTTAAAACAAGAGCTTTAACAATAAGTATCCAACAGGAGCAGCATTGAGGGGGGGTGGGTGGGAGGGTGGAGAGGAGCGGGAAAAAGGGGGGGAGGTAGGTGCTCAGGGGAGGGGGAGAGGAAGGAAAAAGGGGAGGGAGGGGAAAAGGGGAGGGGGAGAGGAAAGGGGAGGAGAGGGGAGAAGGGAGGGGAAGGGAAGAGGGAAGGGAGGGGAAGGGAGGGGAAGGGGAAGGGAAGGGGAAGGAGAGGGGGAGGGGAGGGGTAGGGGGGAGGGTTGGGGAGGAGGGGGAGAGGGAGAAACGGGGGGAGAGGGTGTAATAGGGGAAGAGGGAAAGGATAGCTTTGGTTTTTATCTAGTAACAGTAAACACCATACATAGAGGGAACAAAAAGGGATTAGTTATTGTATAATTAAACATTGCTGCTTTGAACCACGGATTAGGTAAAACAAAGATGCTGAGAGCATCAGTCCTTGTAACTGGAAGAAATACCAAACTGAGTGAAGATATTTAACATTTAGAAAAAGCAAATATATTGTGAGGCGTCTGAACCTGTGGGGCCCCTTGGGGGGGTAGGCTTGCAGGGAGTGAAAAGTACATACTAGTGTGTAGCCCCTTAGGTCTCGGTGGAAGAAAAACTTTCTTGTGGTGTTAGGTGACTTCTTTACGGGCAACCAAGAACCTATTTTCAATAAGGAAAAAAGAGATAAAGAAAAAACAGCTTTTGCAAAATCAGCGGGGTGGGCGGGATTTTTGGCTGTAGATGCTATCACCTGGAACCCGCGATGGGGTTCCTTTACGGATCGAAGATGGTCCCGGCTGGTTGCAATTCGGTGTAGCTGTGTATGGATGAGTAGCAGAACGGGCTGGCGTGCGTGGTAGCATAGTCTCTGATTGCTGGGCCGGGGAAGACAGGTGGAGAGTTTCCAGGAGCCGCTTCAAAGATTCTGGTGTTGTGCCTGAGTGTTGCTGCCCCTGATCTGAAAACTGCAGGGCAAAAGGGAACCGCCAGGTGTATTTGAACTGACGTTGTAGCAAGATTTGAAGCTTCATGGCACGGCGTTTAGCTGCACGGCGTTTAGCTATGATGAGGGGTGCCAGGTCAGAGAAAAGCTTATATGCATGGCCCTGGAACAGAAGTGACACCCTGTTATGGGCAGCAGAGAGCAACTGTCCTTCGTGCGGAAAAAATGCAATTTAATGATTATGTCCCGTGGTGGTCTGTCAATTTGGCGGCGGGTGAGAGCCCTATGTACCCTGTCGAACTCTAACCGCTCTATGGGGATGGATGGTGAGAGTTCTTGAAACAGTGGGTGGTGAACGACTGAATATCGTCGATCACCTCTGGTATGCTACGGAGTCTCAGGTTAGATCGGTTCTCAGTGTCTTCTAAGCTGAAAAGCAATGTGGCATTTTCCTCACGCTGCTTGCTCTTGGGCGTGTGCTCATGGAGGGTGAGTTCCATGTAGTCCACCCTTGTTTCAAAGTCCACTGTGCGCTGGCCTATTTTGCGTATTTCCCATGACAGTCTGTTTGTGATTTGGTCAGATGTGGCTTTCAAGGCTCTCTGGAGCATGGTCTCCATGTATTTGAGAAAGTCATTTTGGGGCATACCTAAGGGAGGCAAGGTAGGGGAGCCACCAAGGTTGAAATCTGCATCATCCTCTTCTCCACTGCCTGCTAGCTCCGTTCCAGCCAGCGACGCTGCATGTTGTTTAGCCAGGGCCTTTGCCACCATTTTGGAGGAGGCGCGGGCCAGAGCTTCTTTTATGGGTTTTGGCTTGTTCTTGCCTCGATGGCCTGTTAATGCTGGGGTAGATCGTGAGGCAATCCCTGAAAGAGCAAGTCAGGAAGGTGGTTCAGTCGCCTGTTTAGGTCCCGATATTGCAGCAGGGAGTGCGAAGTTCTAACAGGAAGCGTCCTCCATGTTAGGCTTCACGCATGCAGCCCGAGCTGTTTACATTCTTAACTGTCAAGCAGGAAAAAATTATAAGAATAGATTCATGCATTTTATTAAAGATGTAATCATTTTTTCATCAGTAGATTAAATCAGCTATGAACTAAAGTCATGGGTTGGTTACAATAAAAGCTAAGCAGGTATAATGTCTCAAGCAATTAAGGCTATGGCTACCAGGGTGGTTAAACCCAACATGTATATTTAGTACAGTATGTTTGGCATCAAGTACCACTGTACACAGTTCTCTTCAGCAAATTTTGTTTGGTGAATTTTTTTCAAAGTTTTGTTTTGTTTTGTTTTTTTACCTGGAGATCCTGTTGCAGGCTGACAATGCTAAGCCACTGCCCCACAGTTAGCAGGAACATTGTCATCCAGGAACATTGTTAACCTGCAATAAAGCCACAAAATCTTTTTGCTTAGTAAAACCATATACAGTGAGGCATGATGTCAAACATATTGCATTTTAAATCTATTGGTAACGAGAAATGTAACCACTTGCATTCACCTAATCTGTAATACATTGAAATCAATGTGCTACTAATGAGATAATCAAGAACAAGTTGATACATTTCTTGATAGCAAAGATTTGTCAGGACCCTACCTGCTTATTGCTTCAAGTGATTATATAAACAAAGAGCTTAAGCCACACATTTATGAATCTATTCCCCTTGTTCGAGAGGAAAAGAGAAGTCCATATACCAGTGTTTCTCAACCATTTTTCTGTCAAGGCACCCTTTAAAATGATTCACAGTCTCGAGGCACCCAATTCTAGAATGTAAAAAACAAATCTAATAGTTTTACATTACACAGCAATATCCACGTATGTATGACACCCAACGTTACAGGGCCTTTAATCATCCACATACACCTTTGCACACTAGTACTGACTAGTATTACAATGATTCTCTCTTTCACTCAGCTAATGTGACCTCATTCCTCATGAAGAGGGGCAAGGGAAGTTCAAACAAGGATGATGTGCAGGCGCCCAACATCCTCCTTATCAACCAATTACATCATTGGTTGTTAGGATGCCGGTAGCTGGAAGGTTGTAATAGTGCACAATAAAAACCTGTGGCTTTGTATTACTAAAAGGCAGGTTTGATCCACTCACTGGCTTGTATACAATTTTTGCGAAATGTTTAGGAATTTTGCTAAGGCACCCCTGAGGAGACCTGATGGCACCCCAGGGTGCCTGGGCACCCTGGTTGAAAAAGGTGGCCATATACAATGGAGAGACTTTGATTTGTTCTGTTGAATACAAAATTACTTTGATGCAAAGGATGTGGATATTTGGGACTTGCCTCTTATCTAAAGCCATTTGAACACTATTCTTATTTATGCCTAGTTTATGGCCTTTGGGTCAAAAGAGCATTTGGATATATTGGCTTTAAGACTACCTGTTTGTTTGTATCACAAACTTTTGTGTTGCCATGTTATTTGTGTTCTCATGTTATTCGTGGCCCTGTTTAAGAGTCCTATTTTTTAATATTTGTTAAATAAAAGTTTATTTATATATCCCTTATATATTAAACCTCTTCATCAGATTTCCTTATTGTGTTTATTTTTATTTAAATTTGAAAATAGTTTTTTGGGATAGTCCTAGGATTGCCACCTTTTCTAGGAAAAAAATACCAGCATTATTGTATTTTTTCTATTAATAATAGGAAACTGCTCCCAACTTTCTGAAATGATAAAGTGGGACACCTTTCAGCGCACAGCATGTATGTGAAGGACATGGCCCTACCATGACCCCGGTTACACGGTCCACAAAGATCTAATATGCAGAAAATGATTGGCTAAACCACACAGGTGCTTTCTTGACCTCTATTTTTCCGTTTTATTGGCTTATCAAAATAACAAATGCAGTAATATAGAGGTTGGATAAAATGTTTAGTGCAGCATAACACTTTGGTAGTAAAATAGTACATTTTGTATAGAGATGTACACAACAGACTAAAAAGAGGGATGACTAAAGCTGCACGAGGAAAAGAGGATTTTGATCTCAAAATGAAGGACAGCTATGATATTAAAAATTAGTCCAATGTTTGGTGGTAAAATAACAACTGGGGGCCCTAGTTTGGAACAAAATCTTTCTCTATCTTGCTCATTGATGTCTGTGTCCCTGGGCGGTCTGGAGTTTCCACTGATTTCCTGTATCAGTAACAACGCATAAGGTAAAGAAACATTTTCAATGGGACACATAGAACAATAAAAAACAGACAGGTTTTTACCCCATTCCACTCTATCCAAATCAAAAATATCACATTCTAATTGGCATGTTCAATGAGATACAAAATCAACTGTAATATCCTACTTGGTTTTTGTTGACAAGCCCTCAGTTTTTTCTTTGCAAACATTTAATAAGAATGCCAAAGTGGCAGAGTGACTGTTTGGCCTGATGTAGTGTGTGTCTAATCCACCAGTATGGCTGTGTTGTCAGAAGCCAGCAAAGCATAACAACATGTGTAAACATACTTACAACATAGCACTCCATTGAAACAACACTCAGGGTCTATTCATGTTACTGTCTGGAAGGGGTTAGCATTGCAGCTGCTGTCAGTTTGCTGATAATCGCAGCTTTATTTGTGACCTCATCTTGCCCTTTCCCCCTTTTAACTCGGTAGATAATCATTCTATGAGCTGCCTTCTCCCTGTCTTCTCTTTCCATCTTTAAACACATTACCATGCACGCTGCATTAGAAGCGGAATGTTCTGCTAATCCCTCTACTCCTAGAATAGGAAAAGATATGTAACTCATTTGGTTTAAGCATGCTGTGAATCTCCTAACAGAAGCTATAGTCTTTAGCTGCAAATATATGGCTTCCCTTAGCACCAATCAGTTTATCTCCATATGTCACAATGTGTTACTCTGTTCCACTATATTTAAAAAAGAAAAGAAAAAATACTTGTGCATTTCTGGAAAGTTTCACCACACTAGAAGCATTTAAAATTTCCAGCTCCATTCAAAGTGAACCTGTCAAGTCCCAAACATTTTCTAAATTAACAATATCACTCCAAAAACAGGTATACAAAGGGGCCCCCAAATACGTCAACATAACAAAAAGAATTAAACATCTTTAACCACTTTCGGAAACCTATGTGACCAGGTCATTTTTTAGCGATACGGCACTGCGTTACTTTCACTGACAATTGCACGGTCATGTGATGCTGTACCCACAAATAGAGCTTTCTTTTGGTGTTATTTGATCACCTCTGCGGTTTTTATTTTTTGTGCTAAAAAACAAAAAAAAGCTGACAGTTTTGAAAAAAACAATATTTTTTTTACTTTTTGCTATAAAACATTCCCAAGAAAAACATTTAAAAATCTAATTTCTTCATCAATTTAGGCCAATATGTATTCTGCTACATATATTTGGTAAAAAAAATCCCAATACATATATATTGATTGGTTTTCACAAAAGTTACAGCGTCTACAAACTATGGTGTATATATATATATATATATATATATATATATATATATATATTTTTTTTTTTCTTACTATTAATGGCGGCGATCAGTGACTCATAGTGGGACTGTAAAATTGCGCCGAACAAATCGGACACCTAACTGACACTTTTGACACTTTTTGGGAACCAGTGACACGAATGCAGTGATCAGTGCTAAAAAAAAGGCACTTTTACTGTACTAATGACACTGACAGGAAAGGGGTTAAAATCAGGGGTAATCAAAGGGTTAAATATGTTCCCTAGATGTGCTTGCTAACTGTGGGGGATGTGCTTAGACTGGGGGAATGTAAAGATCCGTGTTCCTGCTCAGCAGGAACACAGGATCAGCACATTCCCCTCTCACAGAACGTGTCTTGTTTACATAGGCAGACCACCATTCTGCCTTTCTCCTGAATGATCGGACCTGCTGATTGGCTCCCGCTGTGTCCAATCACAGCGGGAGTGGGTCGCCCATGGTGTGCGTGCCCCAGACCCAGAAGTGTCAGTTTACAAACTAGGTACGTGTACGTAAGTGGCCACCCTGACACAGTAAATGTACGCGGGGCGGTCGCTAAGTGGTTAATATAGTAAAATTGCAAACAGTGTACATATTATGCTCCATTCATAGGAAACAAAACACTACTGTAACATCTGATGCACCCCAACAATCAATCCAAGTGCACAAAATCAGTAAAATATATCATACATGTATAAAGTCTAGAAAACCTGTAAACATAAGATATCATAAACTCTTATGATTTGCACAAATCCAAAATACTAATGCAGCAACAGTTATGTTATTGCTTGCCCTGCAAAGTTTGGAAGTGGCTTAAAGTATTTTAGGAATAGCAATGTAAGAACCTGTCCTGTGTTCCAAACAAAAGATAGAATAAAGCATTGACTGCCTGAAACTATATCATTATAGAGATTTTCAGAGTAATCTTCCACTGAGTGGGTAGATGGCTCTACCTACCAGTTAGATATTAGCAGATATAATTAGTTCTGTTTGAGTGCATGCGTGTGAGGAGCAGTAAACAGTGCTATATGGGGGCATGGCCTAGCGCATGGAGAAGTAAGACGTGCTCTCCTGGAGCTCCCGCACACACCGGACTATCCACAGCTCCCAACGCTCTTTGGAACCACAACAAAGGTCGGTAATGGGGAAGAAAGGTGGGGGAGAGGGCCACCAGATTGCCGACCCGTACAAACAAGGAAAAATTGGCTGTTTTCTCACTCGATTAGGGCCGAATGAGCATGGCCCCCCCTCATCCAAGATGGCGCTGTCCCGATCCTCAGGCACACATGCGGCCTCACAGGGAGCTGCTTCACGGCACTCCACACCATATATGAGAAGCAGACAGCGCGCCAGGTCCCCTGCAGACTCAGAAAATGGCTCCATCCGTTCTGCCTGTCAGTCCCCTGAATCACACCTTCAGTAGCTGGGACATGGAGGCTTACATTAAGGCCATGCCAACCAGACATGATTTTGAAGCCTGTGTGCAGAGACTTGAACACTCATATAAGCAAGAGATATCAGAGCTGCACAGAGATGTCACAAACAGGCTGGAGGAAGTGGAACACAGTGTAGAGAAGACTGTTTGCACACTACAATCGCATGAAGCCATTTTACATGAGCATACCCTGCAGATTCAACAAATAATGTACCACCAAGATGACCAGGAAAACAGGGCCAGACGCAACAATATACGCATCCGCGGCCTCACAGAGTCTGTTGAGACTAAAGACCTGGCCCCTGCTGTCATCGCCATGTTTAATGAACTGCTCCAAAAAGCCAAAGATGTCCCTCTGGAACTCGATCGTGTACACAGAGCCCTAGGCCCTAAAAACCCAAACCTGGAACACCCCAGAGACGTGATTTGCAGAGTGCACTTTTATGCGATTAAGGCTGACATAATGCAAGCAGCATGCACTCAAGAGGCCATATACTTTAATAGTGCCCAGGTTTCCCTACTTCCAGACCTCTTCAAAGTGACCCTGGATATGCGTCGTGCCCTGAAACCACTCACAGGAGCCCTGCAAGCAAAGCAAATCAAATACCGTTGGGGTTTCCCGTTTAACATTTTTGCCTCCCATGATGGAAAGTTGGCGACATTCCGCACATTGGGTGACCTCCCAAATTTCCATGGGACCTTTGAGCTTCTAGAAATCCCTATTCCTGATTGGCCACTTCATGCAGCTACTCCTGGACTCCCTGTCGCCGCAGGCTGGCAGAAAAAATCCAAAAAGAACAAACTTTCCAGATCGGAACCCTCCAAGTCGACAGCCGGATGAACTTCCACAGCCCGCACTTTGACTAACTAATTTTCTCTTCACAGGCATCAGACCCGTGAAGCCGTCCCTAATTTTAGTTCTGTTGGGACATTACCTTACTAACCTACCTTTTATTTCCCTCATACAGGTTCTGACTTTCTACTTAGAAATGTGTACTCCTCTTAAATGAGTCTTACCCCCTGTTATATATTGTTATCCCTCTCCTATTTCGAGCTCCCCCCCTCCACCTCGTTATAAGTTATTGTTATATCTAGAGCCAGTAAAAGGACCCTGTATGCTATCCTGTTTACATAGCATCTTTCTGGGACTTGTCCTCCCAGATACTTACCTACTGCTTTACAAAATGACCACAGCAATACAGGGCCCTGAGCTATTATGGTCACAAAAGAAGTTTAATGTTGTTGCCCGGTGTGTGTGGGTCCCTCTATGCACTGGTCGCAACCCCCCATTTAGGGTTTTCAGCGCCCATAGTGGTCTTAGCTGACATGATTACAACGCTAATAGTGCGGCCCTTGAGGCCTTGGTTTTCTATTTTTCTCTTTCTTTTCCTCTCTCTACTACCTCTCATATTTACCTTCTACCTGTACACCACTAGATGTCGCTCTATTCCCTCCCAACCCCCACCTTTCCCCTTTTTTGAGACAGCGAGCCTCACATAAACCAATATTCACCTACCCCCCAAGTTATTCCCCCCATGGCAACACAAACCTCCTTGAAAGTCTCCTCTCTACATTGTAGAGGCCTCAATACTCCAGAGAAGAGAAGGCAAATATTGTATAATTTCCATAAACTCCGCACCCAAATCCTCCTCCTTCAGGAAACTCACTTTAGATCCGACACGATTCCACATCTCCTCCATAAGCAGTACCCCACCTGGTTCCACAGCACCAACCCCTCAGCAAAATCCAAAGGGGTCTCCATCGCCTTCCATGCCTCATTCACACCAGATGTCCTTGACACCTATTTTGACCCACAAGGGAGATATGTTTTTCTTAAACTGTCATATATGACTATGGTCTACACTGTAATTAATGTATATTCTCCAAATTAGGATCAAATGCAGTTCCTCTCCTCGGTGACCTCGTGCCTGAAACGATTCGGCACAACCAACATGATCCTAGGAGGTGACCTCAATGCCGCCTTGATACCTCGCCTAGACACCTCGACTGGTAAGTCCTCGATCTCCCCGGCCTCTCTGACCAAAATCCAATCACTCCTCTCTGACTTATCACTAGTAGACGTGTGGAGAATGCTACATCCCACAACTAAAGACTACACGTATTTTTCTCCCGCACACTTCTCATACAGTAGGCTAGACTACATTTTTGTCTCTCAATCCTTATGGGATTACTCCCCCACCACCTCCACAGGCCTCACCCTCTGGTCTGACCATGCCCACAAACACATGAGTTTCAGAAGTATCCCCACACACAGGAAGAGATCCTCTTGGAGGTTCAATGACAACTTATTACATGACTCAGTCTGCACTCAAGACATCATACAGACATATAAGAGACTTTGTAAAAGATCATACACATGATGACACCAACCCGCTTATAAAATGGGAAGCACTGAAATGTGTTCTATGGGGCAAATTCATACAACATGGCTCCCGACCTAAACGTGCACACACAGCAGACATATCACGCCTTCTTAACACTATAGCCTCCCTGAAAGAGTCCCATAAATGAACCCCTGACCCCACTGTACAACTAGAACTAACCAACACCAGGAGAGACCTCTTGCGAATCTTTGCAGAACACTCTATGTTGCCAAGAGATAAAGGGCAATTTGCCCACTACTCTCAAGCCAATTTGCCCACTACTCTCAAGTGTGGCAGACACCTTGCAAATACACTTCAACCTCGACAAGCACGGAAACCTAGCCCCTTTATCAATTTCTCTACAAAAGGCAAAATACTGACCAACACAGCTATAGCTGAAGAATTACACCAATATTATTCCACCCTATACAACCTCACCCCCCAGGCACCACCAGCCTTACCCAATACGCGTAAACTGAGACAAGACTTACTTTCATATATCCAGGAACCTGCACTACCAACCATCCCGACTTCTGACGCGGAGGAATTAGATTCTCCCCTGTCCGAAGCTGAATTTTAACTTGCTATAAAAAGCCTTAAGAACGGTAAGAGCCCTGGTCCAGATGGGTTCTCCTCACATTTTTACAAAACAGCTATAACATATACTGGAACTTGTTCCGGTGGGCGAGATGATTTGTCTATATTTTTTTAACATCTTTTAAATTTTTTGCATTTGTTCCACCTACCTAGGTGGATTTTGCTATTTCTTTTATGGGCATGTTCGGGGTTATGCTTCTCAGCTGCCCGAACGTTCGGGTCTATTTACTTGCGGAGTAGTGCTGTTGTACCACGGTGCATGCGTATGTTCATGTGTCGGCTCGGAACGAGGCTTGACATGCTCCCTGTTTGTATTTTAAGAGGTGACAACGTAAGTTATTATGAAACGCGTAGGGAAGAACAGTATCCAGTATCCTGTATCCAGTAGGAACGGGCTGTCTGTTTGTGCTCTGGCCGGCGTAACAGACTTTCTGAGCTTTTACATCTGCTATTGTGTAAGTGAATTACTTTTTTAAATAAAATTAGTTATTGGTTTTACACTATTGGAGCATTATTCTCTTCTATGCACTGCGGTATTGCCTTGCTGAAACGAGTTGTTGTGAAGCAACCCCCCACCATCTGGAGTTTGCCTGCTGTTCCATGAAGCTGTGGTGGATTTCACTCAACATTTGGAAATAACAATTCATCCACAGTTTGTTCACTCATTGATGGACTTTAAATTATTATTCACTGGTGTATAGTACATCACATTATGCATTGACTATTGAGTATTTGTATGATGTCAAACATTAATTTATTTTGATGTCCGTATTACCTGCACTGTTTAATAATTTCACCATTTGTTTGTATATTGCTTTTGGCTCACATTTATATATCACTATATAGATTGTGATTTAGTTTTGGGTAGCGCGATTTTTAAAATTTTCTCATATAAGCCTTTAAAATTAGCACTTTTGATTTCTCCCATAGGCTTTTAACCACTTACCAAACGGCCCATAGCCGAATGATGGCTGCGGGGCGGTTGGATAACTCTGGGAGGACGTACTATGACGTCCTCCCAGAATTCCCCTCTCGTGCGCCCCCTGGGGCGCGCACCCAAACACATCCGTGACCGCCGGGTCCAGAGGACCCGGCGCATCACGGATCCCGGTAAATGGCTGCTGATCGCGGCCGTTTACCATGTGATCACGCCGTCAAATGACGGCGCGATCACGTGTAAACAGACCGGCGTCATCTGATGACGCCAGTTCCTCTCCTCCCCTCCTGTGTACCGATCGGTACACAGTGAGCGGGGAGGGGGATGGATGGATGTCTGCAGCGCTGTGGGCTGTATGTGTAGTGCCCACAGCGCTGCACAGAGACATCCAGCCATCCATCCATCCATGCTCAGCCATCCCTCACTACTATGCAATGCTGTGCAATACTCTGCAATACCCCCACAATACTCTGCAATGCTGTGCAATACTCTGCAATACCCCCACAATACTCTGCAATGCTGTGCAATACTCTGCAATACCCCCACAATACTCTGCAATGCTGTGCAATACTCTGCAATGCTGTGCAATACTCTGCAATGCCCCCACAATACTCTGCAATGCTGTGCAATACTCTGCAATGCCCCCACAATACTCTGCAATGCCCCCACAATACTCTGTAATGCTGTGCAATACTCTGCAATGCCCCTGCCATACTCTGCCATGCCCCCGCCATACTCTGCCATGCCCCCGCCATACTCTGCCATGCCCCCGCCATACTCTACCATGCCCCGCCATACTCTACCATGCCCCGCCATACTCCGCCATACCCCGCCATACTCCACCATACCCCGCCATACTCCACCATACCCCGCCATACTCCGCCATACCCCGCCATACTCCGCCATACCCCGCAATACCCCACCATACTCCGCAATACCCTGCCATACCCCGCCATACTCCACAATACCCCGCCATACCCTGCCATGCTGAGCCATGCTCAGCTGTACTCGCCCTCTGTATGTGGCCAGGCTGTGGAAGTCTCACACATGTGGTATCGCCGTACTCAGGAGAAGCAGGAGAATCTATTTTGGGGTGTCATTTTTGGTATGTACATGTTATGTGGTAGAAATATTGTATAAATGGACAACTTTGTATTAAAAAAAAAAAAAGCGTTTTAACCATTTCCCGCCCGCCGGCCGTCATACAACGTCCTTGACTTTGTGCGGAGATATCTGAATGATGGTTGCAGCTACAGACATCATTCAGATATCAACTTTTTCAGCCGGCGATTCCCTACACCATGAGAATGATCATAGCAGCTGTTCCACTGCTTGATCGTTCTTACGGGAGGCGAGAGGGGATGTCCCCCCCTCCCACGCTTCTACCGAATGACCGCTACGATCGAAGCCAGGATCGTTTTTTTTTTTTTTAATTTCAGGCTTCCCAGCCTAGAGGTGAGATGTGGGGTCTTATTGACCCCATATCTCACTGTAAAGAGGACCTGTCATGCCATATTCCTATTACAAGGATGTTTATATTCCTTGTAATAGGAGAAGTGGTCAAAAAAAAATTTTTAGGGAAAAAAGCATCAAACTAAAATAAATAAAGTAAAATGAACAATAAAAAAAAAAAAAAATTTTTTAAAGCGCCCCTGTCCCTGTGTGCTCGCATGCAGAAGCGAACGCATAAGTAAGTCCCGCCCACATATGAAAACGGTGTTCAAACCACACATGTGAGGTATCGCTGCGATCGGTAGAGCGAGAGCAATAATTTTGGCCCTAGACCTCCTCTGTAACTCAAAACATGTAACCAGTAAAAAATTTTAAAGCGTCGCCTATGGGGATTTTTGAGTAGCAAAGTTTGGCGCCATTCCACAAACTTTACTGTTTTGGTTTTTGTAAAGCACAAAACAGTTTTTTTCCAAAAAAAAGCGTTAAAAAAATTGCTGCGCAAATACCGTGCGAGATAAAAAGTTGCAACGACCGCCATTGTATTCTCTAGGGTCTTTGCTAAAAAAACATATATAATGTTTTGGGGTTCTATGTAATTTTCTAGCTAATAAATGATGATTTTTACATGTAGGAGAGAAATGTCAGAATTGGCCTGGGTGCTCCAGAACGCCTGAAGGTGCTCCCCTGCATGTTGGGCCTCTGTATGTGGCCACGCTGTGTAAAAGTCTCACACATGTGGTATCGCCGTACTCGGGAGTAATAGCAGAATGTGTTTTGGGGTGTAATTTGTGGTATGCATATGCGGTGTGTGAGAAATAACCTGCTAATATGACAATTTTGTGGGGAAAAAAAAAAAAGTAAAAAAAAAAACCTTGATATTGCAAAGAATTGTGGGAAAAAATTACAACTTCAAAAAACTCACCATGCATCTTTCTAAATACCTTGGAATGTCTTCTTTCCAAAAAGGGGTCATTTGGGGGGTATTTGTACTTTTCTGGAATGTTAGGGTCTCGAGAAATTAGATAGGCCGTCAGTACTTCAGGTGTGATCAATTTTCAGATATTCGCACCATAGCTTTTGGACTCTATAACTTTCACAAAGACCAAATAATATCCACCAATTTGGGTTAATTTTACCAAAGATATGTAGCGGTATAAATTTTGGCCAAAATATATGAAGAAAAATCTACTAATTTGCAAAATATTATAACAGAAATGAAGAAAAATGTATTTTTTTACAGATTTTTCGGTCTTTTTTCTTTTACGGCGCAAAAAATAAAGAACCCAGCGGTGATTAAATACCACCAAAAGAAAGCTCCATTTGTGTGAAAAAAAGGACAAAAATTTCATATAGATACAGTGTTGCATGACTGAGTAATTGTCATTCAAAATGTGAGAGCACCAAAAGCTGAAAATTGGTCTGGTTAGGAAGGGGGTTTAAGTGCCCAGTTGTCAAGTGGTTAAATGGTGTACCGCGGCTTTCAAATGTGCCGCGAACATCCCAAATTGTTCGCTATTCGGCGAACAGGCGAACACCCGATGTTCGAGTCAAACTTACGTTCGACTCAAACATCGGGCTCATCCCTAAACACCACCAAGACCATACACCTTATAGCTTATGCTCAACGCAACCACATACCGACCTGCATTCTCTCCTGTGATGCAGAGAAGGCCTTTGACAGGGTCAGCTGGCCCTTTCTCCAAACCACCCTCTCCCAGATAAGATTAGGCCCAAACATGCTCTAATGCAGTGGTTCTCAACTCCTGTCCTCGGGACCCACTAACAGGCCAGGTTTTCAAGATAACTGAAATACATCACAGGTGATATCATTTGCTGCTCAGTCATTGCAGTATTCTAGTCTGCATCTCCCAAGGTAATTATAAGCTGAACATCTCCAAAATGGAAACACAGAACCTCTCTTTAACACAATCTACCCCCTCCTCCCTAAAATCCAATTTCTCCTTTCAATGGAAATCCATATCATACCTAGGAACAGCTATCCCAACGCAGACGACCGATATATATGCACTGAACTTTAGCCCATTACTCACAAAACTTAGACGCCTCACGGAAGGCAGAATGGAGAGAACAGTGTCATGGTTTGGTCGCATGAACACACTAAAAATGGACATACTCCTCACTATTGTATTTATTTCAAGTCCTACCGATTACTCTCCCATCCGCTTTCTTTCGTACTCTTCGCTCCATGGCCATCAGATTTGTATGGAAGGGTAACCACCCAAGACTGAAACATAAGCTCTTATGCTCCCCCACTTCTAAAGGCGGGACAGGCCTTCCAGATTTTGTACTCTACCACACATCAGAAGTGGTCTCCCGAGTCCTGGAGTGGTTCCCCCATCCTCTGATCAAAGCCTCCACCCTGGTGGAACAAGATTCGTCATCAGTCAACCTTCAAGCACATCCCTGGGGTCACGATCGGACTTACAAATCTCTTCCAATGCTGTCCCCCTCACTAAGGATGCCTTAGTAATCTGGTACCGAAGAAAGGAGAGCTACTCGTTATCCACTGAACAGAGCCCACTCACCCCGCTATTTGATAACCCAGCCCTCCCAGAAGGCAGGTCAAACCAAACCATAGACAATTACAACAGATCCTCCTGGCCCACAGCACAACAATTTGTCCACGACACCCTGGGTACCTATGTGACGAACCACACCACTACAGCCTCCAATATAACATGGCTTACTCGTCTACATTTGTCCTCCTACTGTAAGAAACTTCAGGACTCCAAACAGATCCATAGACCCCTGACTAGCTTTGAACAATTATGCACACTTTCAGAAACCCCCAGGCACACCCTATCACTGATCTACAAAATTATACTAGATCATACTCCTGGCACTTTACCCAAATACACGAAAGCTTGGTCGGAGGAGCTTGGGAGAGACATATCAGAGGCAGAATGAAGTAAAGCTTTTCTCTTTACCCGCAAATCATCTATCTCGAGCTACACTCAGGAAAAAAAATTACAAGCTGGTATCTAGATGGTATGGTTTGCCAACCAACCTCAAGATCATGTTCCCATCAGTCACCAACGTCTGCTGGACATGTAATTCGGCAAAAGGTACGTACAACCACATCTGGTGGGAATGTGATGAGATTCGACCATTTTGAGCGCAGATCTTCCAAATTTATACTGAAATATATGACAAACCACTCATTCCCTCCCCTTCCATTGCCCTCCTTTCCATACTACCTGGTACTGTTAAATCTCAAAAGCACAACCTCCTAAAATTCTTCCTTAGTGCAGGTCAGCAACTTAATCCCAGACACTGGAAAACTACCTCCTCCCCATCCATTATAGAATGGGTGAGCAACATTAACGGCATCATGCTTATGGAGGAGATGCAAGCCAAATCCCTAGATAAACAGGCAAAATTTTCCTTTATCTGGAGTATCTGGAGGCATTACTCTACTTCAGATAAACTGAAGCACAGACTCTCAACGGCGAATACACCTTGAGACACTAACTTACTCCAAAATTGTGTTCCCACGCCCTGGATTGGCAACACCTCAGCGGAATGAGGCTTGCTGTCTGTCTATCCCCCCTCCTTCCCCCTTTTAACCCTACAACCCCCTTTCCTTCAACTAATCTTCCCCCTTTCTCTATCACTTCTATCTCTCCCCAACATGTCTATTTCTGGCTATGTATAGCCATACTACGAAATCACGTGTATTCTAGTTCCCAAATGTGAGCACTTAAATCAGTCATGGGACTTGAAAGTACATCTACACCTTTGTACATACAAACCCTCAGTGCTCTGCTCAGACACATTGATTTCCTCTGCCTCTGGGCACAGCAGGTTTTCATAGGGGCGCCCAGGCCGATAGAGATTGCACTTACACGAATGTTAGTACAATGTTTAAAACCTTACCTCTATGATTCATCCTCAGGTTACCTATATAAAATGACACAGAATTCACTATATTTTTTGTATAATTCGAATTTGCTATACCAGAATGCCTTTTGTCAGGCACCTAGTCCTGTTCTTGTTTCTTTCTGTTTAAACTTGTGTTGAAAACAATAAAAACTTATTGAACCTAAACAGTGCTATAGAAATACAAATAGTGTAGTGTAATGTTCAGAATGGCATTGATGGATCAAGAGTATTTCACCACTCCCAAAACCTAATCAAAGTCAGCAGTCTTTTACCTTAGATGGATACGATATGTCTCTTACTGCCTACCGGTCCCAATAAGAAAGAAAGAATTTCAATCACATTCTGGCAAGTCCTTGCTTATGAATTGTAGATTGTTGTTCCCCCAAATATGCTCCTCCTGCTGGTGCATTTCCCTTGAAAGCGGCTTAATAATAGACTCTGTGTCCATGCCCTTTATAAGGTAAAAAATCATCAAAAGGTACAATCATTCTATCTATAATACACATACACAGTCTGAAAACACTGAAAGGTATAAAAAAAATATATAGCTCTATTTTCAAATACTGTATACGACTACTGGACTTATTATCATATTCTATCTGCAGATCTTCCAATTTGATGCATTTGTCTTCCTATTTAACAGGCAAATAGGAAAAGAAATACAAGTGGATAGAAAAAATGTTTACTAAAACCTTTGAACAATTGGTGTCTAATTGCTAAAGCCGAACTCTAGGGTATTAAAAACCATATCCTTGTAGTTGAACAACAGCTTATTTAAAGCCCACGGGACCTTTTGAGTCATACCTCAAACACAGGTAAAATATACAAAAATGTATTTACATTCATTTAAAAACAGCAAGTCATACCCGTATAGCAAAAATAGAAGTACATTCTAAATACTCTACAGTTCAATTACTGAAATGCTTGCAAAGAACCTATATGGTCTGTATCCATATCCGCCTGGAAAATCTTTGCTGGTATTCTCAACACGTTTCGCAAGTTCAAAACCTCGCTTTCTCAGGAGAAGCACAAAGAATATCTGGAGACAAATAATGCACATAAGTACCAATAACATATATAATAAACAAAGAATTATGTCATTAGCACACACCCTGCATCATAAACCCTCAGCTGGTCAACTCCTTCCTATGTCATGACCTAAAGTCTGCCCAGGAAGTAAGGCAGAAGTAATGGATAAGTGTTTTTAAACAGCCATGAAGGCAGTGAGGTAAGCGTGTGCAGAATAAATGGAAATCTATTTTATTTTTGCAAAATAAGTACTTTAATGCTATAGTGATACATAGGGGAGCTGGAATTTAGAAAAAAAGGTGAACTTAGCCTTTAAACTTCTGTCTCAACACAGGTTCTGCATTGTATGTGGTTACATTGGCACAGTCAACTAACCATAAAAGAGTAATGGCTTTGTAGGGCAGGTTGTTAATACCAAAACCAACACAAAGGACCGTGGAGTAAGACAAGTACTGCTGCCTAGATCCCCCAAATGAGACAAAATTAGCTTTAATATTGGTGGGGACTGGGAAGGAGGGAATCCACTATTCATTTTTGGGCCAGGCCAGATTTGGGCTCTGCACGGCACTGTAGTACTGACAAAACACCATAAGCTACACTGTGAACATAAATAGATGTGAATGGTTCAATGTTCTCTGTAAAGTATTGTGGAAGTACTGTGGAAATCTCATATATAAAGGAGTAAAGTAAATAATAATACTGCTGATTACACATAGACGATTATATTTACATTTATGCAAGAAAACATAAATTTTCCCTTTTTTTGTTTATTTCTGTTTCTTTTAGCGTGCTTTTGAAGTATTATTTTACATATCAATGTATGGCTATAAAAATAGTGTGGTATTGTGTTTTTTCTTGTGGTTCTGCAGAAACTGTATCCAACTCCTATCTCGACATCAAAGTTCCACTATCCTCAGAATGTACAAATAGCTGTTGATGAGTTTTCCATGCTTACTGAACTGAATGAATATAAAAGGCTTTCTTGTGCATTCCTATTTTCAGTCTCAATACAGTGTGTTAACCTCAGAATATCAAATTGAATTAGGTTTTTGAGGAGAGCTGCCTGCAGAGCAATTGGAATGACACTGTTGATTACACTATCTAGATTCAGGTTTCAGACAGATAGAACTGTGCTTTCACAACCTCTCACCTAAAGTCAGATAATGCAGACACCCGAATAAGTGACTGAATCCCCTACAAGTGCTTTGAAACCTCTTGAAATTGTGAAGCCTGTGATGGTCCTGAAAATGGAGACCCAAATTGTTAGCAGGATGAATTTTTCCCTTGCCAAGCACAAATAAACAGCTCTCAATAGGGTGCTCACCACACAGTGTGTCAGCACATATTATACAGTCTGGTGCTGAGTAGATGTGTCAGCTGCCCATTAGACCACACTAAAATAGAATTGCTGGGAGCCTGAAGCATGAAGCATGATATTAGATAAAGTGATGAAATTTCACTCGATTAAAGAGCCAGGTCAAGGACAGTTACCTCAGGAAATTCCTTTTTTTTTTCTTGAAAATATTTTTGCAGGCTTGATGAATGTATCCCACAGTGTGTATGAATACTTATTACGACTGTTTAATTTCATAAAAGGCATATTAATAACATATGTTGCAGAAGCTTATGACTTTTTTCAATAATACTGTACCTCAGGTTATCTGAAGAATGTTGAGATATTATTGGTAAATAGGGGTGTGGGATGAAGGCTAAATAAATCATAATGCACAGCATACATGATCTCTGAACTGGGATTAGATGATATGGCATACTATTTATATTTATAATACACACACACTTGCTTGCTCACATCTCAACTCCCTAATAAGCCTGGAGCCTGAGAGACTGTTTTTGGATTTGCAGCACAGGACGCAGAGCTCCAATCAGGCAATCAAGTCGCTGATGGAGTGGGGGAGTCCAACTGACACCAATGCTGAGAAGGGGGAGTGTCCCGAGTGTGGGGATTCCCACTGATACTAATATGGAGGGGGAAGTGTGTCCCACTGATAACAATTTTGAAGCTGGAGTGTGTCCCACTGATACCAGTGCTAAGGGGGAAGTGTGTCCCACTGATAACAATGCTGAGGGAGTGGAGGTTCCCACTGATTCCAATACTGAGGGGCATGTGTGTTCCACTGATACCAATGCTGAGGCAGGTGTGTGTCCCGCTGATAACAGTGCTGAAGAGGGAGTGTGTTCCACTGATACCAGTACCGAGGCGGGAGGTGGACCCACTTATTCTAATACTGAGGGGGAAGTGTGTTCCACTGAAAACCAATGCTGAGGCAGGAATGTGTCCCACTGATACCAGTGCTGAGGAGGAAGTATGTTCCACTGATACCAATACTGAGATGGGAGTGTGTCCCACTGATACCAATGCTGAAGGCGGGGAGGTTACCGCTGATACCAATACTGAGGGGGAAGTGTGTCCCACTGATACCAATGCTGAGGCGGGAGTGTGTCCCACTGATATAAATGCTGAGGGTGGGGGGGTTCCCACTGATACCAATTTGGACGGGGAAGAGTTATCCACTGATACCAATGCTGAAGGCGGGGAGGTTACCGCTGATACCAATACTGAGGGGGAAGTGTGTTCCACTGATACCAATGCTGAGGTGGGAGTGTGTCCCACTGATATAAATACTGAGGGTGGGGGGGTTTCCACTGATACCAACTTGGAGGGGGAAGAGTTATTCACTGATACCAATGTAGAGGTGGGATTTTGTTCCACTGATATTGGTGTTGAAGGGGAAGTGTGTCCCACTGATACCAATACTGAATGGGAAGTGTGTCCCACTGATACAAATGCTGAGGGTAGGGAAGTTCCAGCTGATACTAATATTGAGGGGGAAGTGTGTCACACTGATACCAATGCTGAATTGGATGTGTTTCCCACTGATACCAATGCTGAGGGTAGGGAAGTTCCAGCTGATATTAATACTGAGGAAAAAGTGTGTCACACTGATTCCAAAGCTAAGGTGGGAGTGTGTAACTCTGATACCAGTGCTGAGGATGCAGAGGTTCCTGCTTATACCAATTCTGAGGGCGAAGTGTGTCCCAATGATACCAGTGCTGAGGGTGGAGAGCTTCCCGCTGATACTAATATTGAGGGGGAAGTGTGTCCCACTGATAGCAATGCTGAGGCAGGAGTGTGTCCCATTGATACTAATGCTGAGGGTGGGGAGGTTCCAGCTGATATCAATTCTGAGGGGAATGTGTGTCCCACTGATTCCAAAGCTGAGGCAGGAGTATGTCCCACTGATATTAGTGCTGAGGGTGGGGAGATTCCTTCTGATACCAATACTGAGGGGGAAGTCTGTCCCACTGATACCGATGCTGAAGGGGAAGTGTGTCCCACTAATACCAGTTCCGAGGGGGTTCCCGTTGATACCATTACTGAAGGGAAACTGTGTTCCACTCTTTCCATTGCTGAGGTGGGAGTGTGTCCCACTGACACCAAAACTAAAAAGTGGTGTGTTTCCCACTTACGCCAATGTGCACATTGTATGCTGTATATTACATACTCCTGACTCTTGCACACTAAACACTGTGTTGTATGTGAAACACTCTTTACTGATGCATGCTATATGGTGTCTTGTATGTTAAAGTTGCAGATATGCACAGTAAACTGCGAGTAGATCCAGATTTCTTTAACTACTTGCTGCCTGACCACAGTACATTTACTGCGAGCGGGCGCAGCTGCAGGCACCGCAATGTACTGGTACATTGCAGAACACATGCGCACTCCCTTGGGCTCACGGCGGCACAATCCCATGATCTCTATGTCCGCCGGACACAGACGATCATGGTGCTCGGTACCTGACCAATCATAGCAATCACATGATTACAATGTAAACAAAACAGTCATAAATGGTTTCCTATTTGTGACTGCTTTCTTACTATTGTGATGCTATGATAGGCCCACAACTATCACATGGTATCTGGCACCCTGTACCATGTGATTAGCTGTAGCCATTCAAGATCACAATAGTAAGCAAGCTGTCACGAATGAATGAAAGTCATTTAAGGTAACCACTTGCCGTTTGTAAAAAAAAAAAAAACAAATCTTAGAAAAATTTAAATTTTTTTAAAAAAAATTCAATAAAAACCCACATTTTATTTATTTTCTTACTTTTTCAAAAAATTGTGACAAAAAAATTACAACTTCAAAAAACTTTGCCTCTTACTAAATACCTTGGACTGTCTACTTTCTAAAAAGGGGTAATTTGGGGGTATTTGTACTGTCCTGGCATTTTAGGGCCTCAAGAAATTAGATAGGCCATCAGAACATCAGGATTGATTAATTTTCCAATATACAGTGGGGATGAAAAATATTCAGACCCCCTTAAATTTTTCACTCTTTGTTATATTGCAGCCATTTGCTAAAATCATTTAAGTTCATTTTTTTTTCTCATTAATGTACACACAGCACCCCATATTGACAGAAAAACACAGAATTGTTGACATTTTTGCAGATTTATTAAAAAAGAAAAACTGAAATATCACATGGTCCTAAGTATTTAGACCCTTTGCTCAGTATTTAGTAAAAGCACCCTTTTGATCTAATACAGTCATGATCTTTTTGGGAAAGATGCAACAAGTTTTTCACACCTGGATTTGGGGATCCTCTACCATTCCTTCTTGCAGATCCTCTCCAGTTCTGTCAGGTTGGATAGTAAACGTTGGTGGACAGCCATTTTTAGGTATCTCCAGAGATGCTCAATTGGGTTTAAGTCAGGGCTCTGGCTGGGCCATTCAAGAACAGTCATGGAGTTGTTGTGAAGCCACTCCTTTTAGCTGTGTGCTTAGGGTCATTGTCTTGTTGGAAGGTAAACCTTCTGCCCAGTCTGAGGCCCTGAGCACTCTGGAGAAGGTTTTTGTCCAGGATATCCCTGTACTTGGCGGCATTCATCTTTCCCTCAATTGCAACCAGTTGTCCTGTCCCTGCAGCTGAAAAACACCCCCAAAGCATGATGCTGCCACCACCATGCTTCACTGTTGGGACTGTATTGGACAGATGATGAGCAGTGCCTGGTTTTTTCCACACATACCACTTAGTATTAATGCCAAAAAATTCTATCTTGGTCTCATCAGAACAAAGAATCTTATTTTTCACCATCTTGGAGTCCTTCAGGTGTTTTTTAGCAAACTCCATGCAGGCTTTCATGTGTCTTGCACTGAGGAGAGGCTTCCGTCGGGCCACTCTGCCATAAAGCCCCGACTGGTGGAGGGCTGCAGTAATGGTTGACTTTCTACAACTTTCTCCCACCTCCCGACTGCATCTCTGGAGCTCAGCCACAGTGATCTTTGGGTTCTTCTTTACCTCTCTCACCAAGGCTCTTCTCCCCCGATAGCTCAGTTTGGCCGGATGGCCAGCTCTAGGAAGGGTTCTGGTCGTCCCAAACATCTTTCATTTAAGGATTATGGAGGCCACTGTGCTCTTAGGAACCTTAAGTGCAGCAGAAATGTTTTTGTAACCTTGGCCAGATCTGTGCCTTGCCACAATTCTGTCTCTGAGCTCTTCAGGCAGTTCCTTTTACCTCATGATCCTCATTTGCTCTGACATGCACTGTGAGTTGTAAGGTCTTATATAGACAGGTGTGTGGCTTTCCTAATCAAGTCCAATCAATGTAATCAAACACAGCTGGACTCAAATGAAGGCATAGAACCATCTCAAGGATGATCAGAAGAAATGGACAGCACCTGAGTTAAATATATGAGTGTCATAGCAAAGGGTCTGAATACTTAGGGCCATTTGATATTTCAGTTTTTCTTTTTTTAATAAATCTGCAAAAATGTCAACAATTCTGTGTTTTTCTGTCAATATGGGGTGCTGTGTGTACATTAATGAGGAAAAAAATGAACTTAAATGATTTTAGCAAATGAAATAGGGGGCGGGACTTTGAGTGAAGCACACGGATGCAACTGAGGAATTAAATAGAAATTGGTTTTTAATTGAGTCAATACATAGAACAAAGGTTGGGGGTATACAATTCATGACATATAATGTATATCAATATTTGAAAATCAATCGCCACACATAGATACATAATCCAACCAAGGGTTAAAACAGTATTTTACAAATACACCGGTCACATAATAACATGATTAATTGCATTGTAAGAAATACTCATAAAAATAGCTGACGCATTAAAGCGTCAATGGAAATACTAGTAAGGTAAGATAAGTAGAAAAGGTAGTATATAAAACATACATCTTGACTCTAATAAGGAATGTAAGACAGTATTATACATTTGCACAGGTCACATAAGTACATGATTAATTGCAGTGTAAATAATACTAAAACAGATAATTGATGCAATAAAGCATCACTTGAGAATAAAGGAGAAAATAAACTTGATAGAAAGGAACGGCCGTAGAGAATTCATGAATATGTTCTTATAACGGTAGTTTTTAGCTCTACGCGTTTCGGGACCTTAAAGTCACTCGTCAGGAGCGAGAACGTAATAATCATCTATGAATAGAGATAATGACATATTTGGTGATCTGAGAAACAGGTGGGCAAATGCAAAAATGTGAAAACCCCCACACATCCGTGTGCTTCACTCAAAGTCCCGCCCCCTATTTCCTTTTAAACTTATCAGGATGGAGGATGGGACTTGTATGGCCCCCTATCCTCATATAAAGTCCCAAAAAAAATCAATTTTTTCATTTTAGCAAATCGCTGCAATATAACAAAGAGTGAAAAATGTAAGGGGGTCTGAATACATTCCATCCCCACTGTATATATAGACATGTGCACACTGAAATATTTCGTTTCGGAATTTCGTTTTCGTTTGAAAAATAAATTTATTTAGTTACTCCCGAAATTCGTTTTTATGTATTTCGTTTCGTTAAAAAAAAAAAAATGCATTCATCCGAAAATCCGATATAATTAAGGTCGAATCTGTCATTTAAGGCTTATGGTGTCTATCGAATGTTCTAAGAAGATTCGACGGAGCATCGTACATTTCCGGTCGAATGTTCTGCCTACAAGCTATAGTAGAATTCTAATGTTGTATGACACTAGTATTAATTATATTTATTAATTATTATTACTAGTCAACCAACATTAGACTTCTTCTATAGCCTATGGGCAGAGCATTTGACCATAAATGTTAGCTTGCGGCGACTACTTCGTCGAATCTTTATGTTGAATCTTTTCTCTCTATGTCGAATAATCTTGGACTAATAGAGTTAGGTTAGGCACATTCGACCTTTTTTGCTATATTCTCTATAATGTTGAATCTTTTCTCTCTATGTTAAATCTTTTCTCTCTATGTCGAATAATCTTGGACTAATAGAGTTAGGTTAGGCACATTCGACCTTTTTTGCTATTGTCTCTATAATGTCGAATCTTTTCTCTCTATGACAAATCTTTTCTCTCTATGTAGAATAATCTTGGACTAATAGAGCTAAGGTTAGGCACATTCGACCACAGGTTTGATGGACACAGATCGCTATTGTCAGTGTCATGTCAAATCTCCTATCTATATCAAACTGTTGTCACAACGAAAACGAAAATAAAACATTTGTTTATGTCGGATCTTTCAGTTTTCGGATTCTGAACATTCGTTATCGTTTGACAAAACGATAACGAAAATACCCGAAATTCGGACGAAAACGAATGCACATGTCTATATCATAGTTTGTAGGCTCTATAATGTTCACACAGACTAAATGATATAGACTCATTTGGGTTATTTTTTACCAGAAATGTAGTAGATTACAGTTTGGCCTAAATTTATGAAGAAAGATTATTTGTTTGCAAAATTCATAATGAAAACAAAGAAAAATATGTGTTTTTTTCAAAATGTTGGTATTTTTTCATTTACCGGTATATAACAAAAAATAAAAAACTCAGAGGTGATTAAATGCCACCCAAAGAAAGCTCTATTTGTGTAAAAAAAATTATATAAATCTAATTTGGCTACAGTGTTGCATGCCTGAGCAGTTGCCAGTTAAAGTAGCACAGTGCTGAATAGCAAAAAATGCCCTGGTAGTGAAGGGGTAAAACCTTTCCGAGATCAAATGGTTAAGCGATTCCCAATATTTAGTGAAATACACTCACTTTCATAAGTTTCCCTCTTTAAAAGGGCCAATTCACAAAGGTAAAGACAGCTGCCGGAGCACTTTTTCCTCTCCGGCAGCTGTCCGTTCCCGACTGCAGTGGGGGGCAGTGCAGTGCGTGATTCATCACATCAATCACTGCTCCATTTTTTTTTTTTTACAAACTTTATTTGAAGTGTACATAAGTACACTTCACTCATGGTGCTGTACAGCAGCACTATGTGCTACCCTGCTGTACAATGCCATGTGTTTCTTTACAGTGCGCTGCGATAAAATGCAGCATTTCTGCATTTTGTTACAGCATTCTGCAGTGCACTCTGTGCTGCATTTCAGTATGAATGGAACACACAGAAAACAATTGTTTTTTTTTGTGTGGTCTTGCAGTGACACGTGGTGTGAATTCACCTTAAAGTTCTAAAGTTGGGTGATATATACTTTGTATATATATACAGTGCCTTGAAAAAGTATTCAAATCCCTTGAAATGTTCCATATTTTGTATTGTTACAACCAAAAACTTAAGTGTATTTTATTGAGATTTTATGTGATAGACCAACACAAAGTGGCACATAATTGTGAAGTGGAAGGAAAATGACAAATGTTTTTCAAAATGATTTACAAATAAATATGTGAAAAGTGTGGCGTGCATTTCTATTCAGCCCCCGAGTGAATACTTTGTAGAACCACCTTTTGCTGCAATTACAGCTGCAAGTCTTTTTGGGGATGTCTCTACCAGCTTTGCACATCGAGTAACATTTTTGCCCATTCTTCTTTACAAAATAGCTCTGCCACAGATTCTCAAGTGGATTTAGGTCTGGACTTTGACTGGGCCATTCTAACACATGCATATACTTTGATCTAAACCATTACATTGTAGCTCTGGCTGTATGTTTAGGTTCATTGTCCTGCTGGAAGGTGAGCCTCCTCCCCAGTCTCAAGTCTTTTGCAGACTCAAACAGGTTTTCTTCTAAGATTGCCCTGTATTTATCTCCATGCATTTTCCCATCAATTCTGACCAGCTTCCCTGTCCCTGAATAAAAGCATCCCCACATCATGATGCTGCCACCACTATGTTTCACAGTGGGGATGACATGTTCAGGGTGATGTGCAGTGTTAGTTTTGTCCAAAAAGTTAAATTTTGGTCTCATCTGACCAGAGGACCTTTTTTCACATGTTTGCTGTGTACCTCACATGGCTTCTCACAAATTACAAACAGGACTACTTATGGCTTTCTTTCAACAATGGCTTTCTTCTTGCCACTCTTCCATAAAGGCCAGATTTGTGGAGTGCACGACTAATAGTTGTCCTGTGGACAGATTCTCCCACCTGAGCTGTGGATCTCTGAAGCTTCTCCAGAGTTACCATGGGCCTCTTGGCTGCTTCTCTGATTAATGCTCTACTTGCATGGGCTGTCAGTTTAGGTGGACAGGCATGTCTTGGTAGGTTTGCAGTTGTGCCATACTCTTTCCATTTTCCGATGCTAGATTGAACAGTGCTCAATGAGATGTTCAAAACTTGGGATATTTTTTTATAACCTAACCCTGCGTTAAACTTCTTCACAACTTTATCCCTGACCTGCCTGGTGTGTTCCTTGGCCTTCATGATGCTGTTTGTTCTCTAACAAACCTCTGGGGGCTTCACAGAACATCTGCATTTATACTGACCCCCCTGGCGGTATGATTATGTCTGATTTTTGGGTACATTGTTTTGCATGGAAATTTGGCGTTTTATATTGTAGGCCTGTAATTCTTAGGAACATCTCACTTAAATCTGCCAAAACAAGAGTCTAGTAGACATCCCAGTATGATAGTTTGAAACACAAAATCATAAATTATAATATAATAAATAACTATAAATAATTATAACAAATAATACTATAATGATAATAATAATAACATTTATTCAATAACGTAATCAAATCAAAAACACAGAAGTTTGCTCAGTTGCAGAATTGTCGCTATCATTACTTTGATGACGAATTTCCCCACGAATCACTATCGCTCAATTATGCAAGTGATTCTAATTTACTATCGCTGTTTTCTAGCTGGTCTAAAACCGCTTTTGACGTAAAGGGACACTTTTTGGTTGCCATGGACAATCTCAAGTTTCTAGGCAGAAAGAACAGTATACATAATATAAAACTGCATGCAGGGCACTGGACATAGCTTAACCCCTTCCCGCCGACCGTACGCACATATGCGTACTCGGCTTTCCGGGGTTATACCGGGATGATGCCCGCAGCTGCAGGCATCATCCCGGTACCGTTGTTTACAGCGGGCGATCGGCTACCCGTGTATAACAACCGATGCGGCTAAAAGCCGCTCGGTTGTTATACCGGAGGAGCGGGAGGGGACATCCCCCCCTCCCGCCGCCTCCCGCCGCTGTTACCAGGCCTCCCGTGCGATCGGCAAGCCCGGTATCCAATCAGGTACCTTCGGCGGCTGGGGGCGGGCTGGAACGAAGCTGTGAGCGGCTTCGTTCCAGCCTTCTTGTTGTAAACGCGGAAGCGACGTCATGATGTCACTTCCCGTTTACTCGGCTGCCAATGGCGCCGAATTTAAAAAAGTACACAGTATTCAGAATCGCCGTTTTCGGCGATCTGAATACTTTGAAGTGTAAAGGAGGGATGGGGGGTCTTTTAGACCCCCGATCTCTCCATAAAGAGTACCTGTCACCACCTATTACTGTCACAAGGGATGTTTACATTCCTTGTGACAGCAATAAAAGTAAAAAAAAAAAAAAAAAAAAAATTTTAAAACACAATTTATAAAGTAAAAAAATAATAAAATAAATTAAAAAAAAAAATAAAAAAATTTTAAAGTGCCCCTGTCCCCGCGAGCTCGCGCAGCGAAGAAAACGCATACGGAAGTCGCGCCCGCATATGTAAACGGTGTTCAAATCACACATGTGAGGTATCGCCGTGATCGTCAGAGCGAGAGCAATAATTCTTCTAGCCCTAGACCTCCTCTGTAACTCTAACCTGGTAACCGTAAAAAAAATTTTAAGCGTCGCCTATGGAAATTCATAGGTACCGTAGTTTGTCGCCATTCCACGAGTGCGTGCAATTATAAAGGGTGACATGTTTGGTATCTATTTACTCGGCGTAACATCATCTTTCACATTATACAAAAAAATTGGGGTAACTTACTGTTTGGATTTTTTAAAATTCATGAAAGTGTCCCTTTTCCAAAAATTTGCGTTTAAAACACCGCTGCACAAATACCGTGTGATAAAAAATATTGCAACAGTCGCCATTTTATTCTCTAGATTCTCTGCTAAAAAAATATATATAATGTTTGGGGGCTCTAAGTAATCTTCTAGCAAAAAATATGGATTTTAACTTGTAAACACCAAATTTCAAAAATAGGCTTAGTCATGAAAGGGATAATGGACAAAAGGGATGTGAAATGATTTGATACAGTAATGTAATCTGTAAGATTACAGTGTACTGTATGTATTATGCTTTTCGCACTTTTTGAATTTGGCGCCGGGCTCCATCCCCGTGCGTCGCGACGATAGATCAATAGTGATAGATCGAGCGGAGGACACAGCCCGCACACACAGCAGGGAGACATCGCAGGATCCTGGGGTCAAGGTAAGTAACATTCCCAGGATCCTGCAATGCAGCCCCGAGTGTGACTCGGGGTTACCTCTTTTGGTAATGAAAATTCTCACCGAGCCCCACTCCGGATTACCGCTAGGGAGGTTAAATTACACACAGATGGACTCTATTTACTAATTAGGTGACTTCTGAAGGCAATTGGTTCCACTGGATTTTAGTTAGGAGTATCAGAGTAAAGGGGGCTGAATACAAATACACGCCACACTTTTCACGTTTTATAAAAATTATAAAAAAAATGAATTATTAAAAAACATTATTTATAAAAAATGTTAAAAACCATTTATCATTTTCCTTCCACTTCACAATTATGTGCCATTTTGTGTTGGTCTATCACATAAAATCCCAATAAAATACATTTACGTTTTTAGTTGTAACATGGCAAAATGTGGAAAATTTCAAGGGGTATGAATACTTTTCTAAAGCACTGTATTTGTTTGCTGTGCATGTTACTGCCTTGTTGTTCTACCAGATGGTGAAGTGCAGAAAGCAAACTGGATATAGATTTTTATTTTAAAGTCAGGATTTCAACAATAACGTGGAGCCTGCTTAGTGCACCCATGTTTAAGGAACTAGAAATAGCACATGCAGCTCATCATTTCACTGTTATTACACACACACACATATATACATAGATCTATAGATCTATATATATATATATAGATCTATATATATATCTATATATAGATCTATATATAGATCTATATATACATACATATACAGTATATATATATATATATATATATATATATATATATATATATATATATATATATATATATATATATATATATATATATATATATATACATACACACTCTGACCACTTTATTGTAGGTACACTTGTTCAATTGCTTACTAACACAAATCGCTAATCACATGGCAGCAACTCAATGTATTTAGACATCTAGACGTTGTGAAGATGACTTGCTGAAGTTCAAACCGAGCATCAGAATGGGGAAAAAAGGGGATTTAAGTGACTTTGAACTTGACATGGTTGTTGGTGCCAGATGGGCTGGTATGAGTATTTTTTTTGCTGATCTACTGGGATTTTCATGCACAACCACCTCTAGGGTTTATAGTGAATGGTCTGAAAAAGAGAGCGGCAGTTGTGTGGAAGAAAATGCCTTGTTGATGTTAAAGGTCAGAGGAGAAAGGGCAGTCTGGTTTGAGTCGAAAGAAAGGCAACAGTAACTCAAATAACCACTCGTTACAACCAAGGTATGCAGAATACCATTTTTGAAAGCACAACACATCGAACCTTGAAGCGGATGGGCTACAGCAGCGGAAAACAGCACCAGGTGCCACTCCTGTCTGCTAAGAACAGGAAACTGAAGCTATAATTTGCACAGGCTCACCAAAATTGGACAATAGAAGTTTGGAAAAAGTTGCCTGGTCTAACAAGTCTCAATTTCAGCTGTGACATTCAAATGATAGGGTTAAAATTTGGTATAAACAACATGAAAGCATGGATCCATCCTGCCTTGTTTCAATGTTTCAGGCTGGTAGTGACATAATGATGTGGGAGATATTTTCTTGACACATATTGGGCCCCTTAGTACCACTTAAGCATCTTTTAACCACTTCAGCCCCGGAAGGATTTACCCCCTTCCTGACCAGAGCACTTTTTACAATTTGGCACTGCGTCGCTTTAACTGCTAATTGCACGGTTATGCAATGCTGTACCCAAACAAAATTTGCATCCTTTTCTTCCCACAAATAGAGTTTTTTTTTTAATGGTATTTGATCACCTCTGCGGTTTTTATTTTTTGCGCTATAAACGGAAAAAGACCGAAAATTTTGAAAAAAAATGATATTTTCTACTTTTTGTTATAAAAAAAATCCAATAAACTCAATTTTAGTCATACATTTAGGCCAAAATGTATTCGGCCACATGTCTTTGGTAAAAAAAAGTCAATAAGTGTATATTTATTGGTTTGCGCAAAAGTTATAGCGTCTACAAACTAGGGTACATTTTCTGGAATTTACACAGCCTTTAATTTATGACTGCCTATGTCGTTTCTTGAGGTGCTAAAATGGCAGGGCAGTACAAAACCCCCCAAATGACCCCATTTTGGAAAGAAGACACCCAAAGGAAATTGCTGAGAGGCATGTTGAGCCCATTGAATATTTATTTTTTTGTCCCAAGTGATTGAATGATGACAAAAAAAAAAAAAAAAATTACAAAAAGTTGTCACTAAATGACATATTGCTCACACAGGCCATGGGCATATGTGGAATTGCACCCCAAAATACATTTAGCTACTTCTCCTGAGTATGGGGATACCACATGTGTGGGAATTTTTGGGAGCCTAGCCGCGTACGGGGCCCCGAAATCCAATCACCGCCTTCAGGATTTCTAAGGGCGTAAATTTTTGATTTCACTCCTCACTGCCTATCACAGTTTTGGAGGCCATGGAATTCCCAGATGGCATAAACCCCCCCAAATGACCCCATTTTGGAAAGTAGACCCCAAGCTATTTGCTGGGAGGCATGGTGAGTATTTTGCAGCTCTCATTTGTTTTTGAAAATGAAGAAAGACAAGAAAAAAACATCTTTTTGTTCTTTTTTCAATTTTCAAAACTTTGTGCCAAAAAGTGAGGTCTGCAAAATACTCACTATACCTCTCAGCAAATAGCTTGGGGTGTCTACTTTCCAAAATTGGGTCATTTGGGGGGGGGGGTTTGAACTGTCCTGGCATTTTATGCACAACATTTAGAAGTTTATGTCACACATAACCCACTCTTCTAACCACTTGAAGACAAAGCCCTTTCTGACACTATTTGTTTACATGAAAAATTATTATTTTTTTGCAAGAAAATGACTTTGAACCCCCAAACATTATATATTTTTTTAAAGCAAAGGCCCTACAGATTAAAATGGTGGGTGTTTCATTTTTTTTTTTCACACAGTATCTGCGCAGCGATTTTTCAAACACATTTTTTGGGGAAAAAAACACACTTTTTTAATTTTAATGCACTAAAACACACTATATTGCCCAAATGTTTGATGAAATAAAAAAGATAATCTTAGGCCGAGTACATGGATACCAAACATGACATGCTTTAAAATTGCGCACAAATGTGCAGTGGCGACAAACTACATACATTTTTAAAAGCCTTTAGAGGTTACCACTTTAGATTTACAGAGGAGGTCTACTGCTAAAATTACTGTCCTCGATCTGACCTTCACGGAGATACCTCACATGCATAGTGCAATTGCTGTTTACATTTGACGCCAAACCAACGCTTGCGTTCGCTTTTGCGCGAGAGCAGGGGGGGATAGGGGTGATTTTTCTTTTGTTTTTTTTTCCTTTATTATTTTTTTTGCTTTTTTATCTTATTTTTAAACAGTTCCTTTCATTTTTTTTAAATCATTTTTATTGTTATGCCAGGGAATGTAAATATCCCCTATGATAGCAATAGGTAGTGACAGGTACTCTTTTTTTTAAAAAATGGAGTCTATTAGACCCTACATCACTCCTCTGCCCTCAAAGCATCTGACCATACCAAGATCGGTGTGATAAAATGCTTTCCCAATTTCCCAATGGCGCTGTTTACATCCGGCGAAATCTAAGCTCGTAGCTTCTGGTTTCTTAGGCCATAGAGATGATTGAAGCCATTCTGGTCTCTGATCAGCTCTATGGTCAGCTGGCTGAATCACCGGCTGCATTCTCAGGTTCCCTGTTGGGACAGGAGAGCCAGAGAAAAACATGGAAGACTGTGGGAGGGGGGGACATTCCCTCCCACTGCTTGTAAAAGCAGTCTAGAGGCTAAATAGCCACTAGGATTGCTTTTACATGAAAGCTGACCGCTGGCTGAAAAAAATGATACCAAGATGATACCTAAACCTGCAGGCATCATTCTGGTATAACCACTCAAAGTCGTGAATGGCATACCTGAAAACAAAAAAATGGTTAACAATAAAACACAGTAAACAGTAAAGTATAAAAAATTACATACCTGAAAAGTAAACATGATAAAACATAACAACAATAAAACATTGCAGAATAGAATACAGTAAAAAAGAGCAGAACAATAGAGAGAGAATAGAGCGAGAGAGAAAAATAAAACGACAACTATTTTTTATTTTTTATTTATATATATATATATATATATATATATATTTTTTTTACACTTTTTTTTGTAACTTTTATAACTGTAACCAGTTCCAGGTTCGGGTCTCTCAAAATGCGATGGCATCTTGGGAGACCCTGTGAAAGTGTGCCTAGTCTGTGCAGTGCTGTACCCTACGCTAATAACTAGTGCATGGTAGCGTTCAAAACATTCACCAATGCAAAGACCAGGATTGTCAGAACAGGAGGGAAAATAATAGCGGGTGTCAATCCTATATCCGCGCTTGCTGCAGACACGACATCTTTTTTGGGGGGGTTCGTCAGGTAGGGGTACTCGGGAGGACATAAAGAAAATGCCTCTCATGCAGCCAATTGCATTTGGTTGGGGATGTGAATAGGGTAAGTACGGGTGCTGCAGAAGCGGTGGGTTCCCAATTAGGATTGGTGAATGCAGCAGGAAGGGCACTATGGGCACGACGGGCCTGTGTTTGTCTTCTTCTTGGTGGCAGCGGGACACTACTTGTGCTTGCCACCTCACCAGCTTGAACTGCACTTTTGGGACTCACCACGTCACCAAGTGTTACTGCAGTGCTGGTTTGACTACGACCGGGGTGTACTAGGCCGCTGGCGCTTGCCAGTTCAACAAAACGCTACCAAAAAAACTGTTAGCGATCGCAGGGATCAGGCCTGACTCTGCGAACGCTGCAGTTATGCGTTTAGTGTTTTGTAAGTGTCAGTGATCGATCGATACTGCACTTGGGTGGGCTGGGCCGGGCAGAGGGGCAAAACGCAGGTGCTAGCAGGTATCTGGGCTGATCCCGCTAACACTGCATTTTTGGGAACCCTAAACTGCTGGGGACGCTAGTATAGATCTGATCGGATCAGATATTGATCCATTTAGATACTATACCACTAAGGGAGGTGTACGGTGCGTGCGTGGGTGTTAGCGCTACTGGCACTAACCTGACGCTGCCTGGGGCTGGTGCTTGCCAGTTCACCAAAACGCTATCAAAAAAACTGTTAGCGATCCCAGGGATCAGGCCTGACTCTGCGAATGCTGCAGTTATGCGTTTAGTGTTTTGTAAGTGGCAGTGATCGATCGATACTGCACTCGGGTGGGCTGGGCTGGGCCGGACAGAGGGGCAAAACGCAGGTGCTAGCAGGTATCTGGGCTGATCCCGCTAACACTGCGTTTTTGGGAACCCTAAACTGCTGGGGACGCTAGTATAGATCTGATCGGATCAGATATTGTTCCGTTCAGATACTATACTACTAAGGGAGGTGTATGGTGCGTGCGTGTTAGCGCTACTGGCGCTAACCTGATGCTCCCTGGGGCGACGCAGACCCTATCTGACCCTAAAACCTAACTTATATCACCGCCGAGCGATCAGGGGGCTAAACCTTTATTAGGTAATAAACAGCGGGTGCCCTGACACTATAAAAAATAAATTAACTAACCAGCGTCACCCGTAACAGTTATATGGTGATCACTGGTGAAAGGGTTAACTAGGGGGCAATCAAGGGGTTAAAACCTTTATTAGGTAGTATATGGGGGTCCCTGTCGCTATAAAACGCTGACGGCAAACCTAAATATTTACCTCCCTAACTAGCGTCACCAGTGACACTAATACAGCGATCAGAAAAATGATCGCTTAATGACACTGGTGACGGGGGGTGATCAAGGGGTTAAAACTTTATTAGGGGGGGTTAGGGGGGTATCCTAGACCTAAAGGGAGGTAACACTAACTGCCCTACCACACTAACTGTCTCAAACTGACACAAATGCAGTAATCAGAAAAAAAACAAAAACTGCTTGGTGTCAGTGTGACAGGGGGGGGGGGTGATTAGGGGGTAATGTTCACTGTACTATACAGAGGCAGGGGAAGATTCTCATCGGCTGAGAGCGATCGCAAGGGGGGGCCACGAATGGATGGCCTCCCCCTCATCTCTGAATGCTCCCAGTCAGAAGCCGACCGCCTTGGGCACCGGGGGGGTGTCCAATCGGACCCCCCGCCCGCGGCAAGCAATCACGTACCAGGTACGTGATTTTGCCTGCCTGTGCCATTCTGCCGCAGTATATCTGCGTTAGGCAGTCGGCAACTGGTTAAACACCACGGCCTACCTGAGTATTGTTGCTGACCATGTCCATTCCTTTATGACTACAGAGTACCCATCTTCTGATGACTACTTCTCACAAATGGTTTCTTGAACATGACAATGAGTTCACTGTACTCCAGTGGCCTCTACAGTCACCAGATCTCAATCCAATAGAGCACCTTTAGGATGTGGTGGATAGGGATGTGCTGACTGTTCGAGTCGAGCATGAGTTCAACTCGAACATCGGCTGTTCGATCATTCACCGAAGATCGAACAATATGGGCTGTTCGCGCCAAATTCGAGCGGCGCGTCACAGCCCATAATGCACTGCATCATCGCAGTGGTTTGCTGGTTGATGATTGGCCCAGCATGCTTTGGCCAATCACAGCACCGTAAGCAAACAAAGCCATAAGGCAGCGTGCCTTTGGCCAATTATGGCTCAGGGGGTTAAGTACATGCCCCACACTATACAAGGTCGCCTGCACGTCGGCCCTGTGTACTGTGTTGCTGGCATTATAAAGAGATAGAGAGTGTCATTTAATTTACTTTGAGCAGGCAGTTTATTCAGTTAACTAGATCTCACTGTAGACCGTTCCTGCTATACTATTTCTAATCTACTTCAGGCAGGCAGTTGATCAGTTGATTCAGTTAGCTGCAGTGTATTCCATGTATATATATATATATATATATATATATATACAGTCAGACTGCTATATATATATATATATATCCATTGTATTCAGTTTAGCTAGATCTCACTGCAGACCATTCCTGCTGTACTGTTTTTATTTCTAATTCATTTCATAAAATTCATAAAATATATATCCACTGCATTGTAGTCCAGCCAAGTCTATACCTGACACTTTCAGGCATGTGACTCATTGAGCTGCAATTCATTTAATATATATATATATATATATATATATACAGAGGCGGCTCTAGGCTTTGAGAGGCCTTAGGCAAAACTTGGAGATGAGGCCCCACTCACGCCCATAATGGGAAAAATACTAAAAATTAACTGGGGCATGGTTAAGGCAATCATTGGGAGTTCAGGAGCTAACAATTTAGGTGTGCTGTAACCTGTAGTGTTCAGATCTACAGCTCACGGAACATTGGCATGATCAGCGATATAAAAACATTAAAAAAATAGCATTAAAGGGGTTGTAAAATCCTGTTTTTTAAAAAAAAAATAACAAACATATACTTACCTCCACTGTGCAGTTCGTTTTTGAACAAACATCCTCTTCTGGGGTCCCCTAACGCTGTTCACGGCTCCTCCCCACATTGGGAAACCACCTAGAAGTGAGGGTTACCTTGCGGGCGCGCTCCCTTTTCCAGCGTTTGCGTCCAAAGACACAGAATTCCGGACTCAGCCCCGCCCCCCACGTCATTGGATTTGATTGACAGCAGAGGGAGCCAATGGCTGGGCTGTAAAATGGGGGGCTGGGGGGCTGCTGAGTGACAGAAGTTTTTTCACACTAATGCATAGGATGTATTAAGGTGAAAAACATGAGGGTTTACAACCCCTTTAAAAAATAGAAACAAATCTTAGAGCTTACCTATTTTATGTGAAACTTGTGATTTTTTTTTCCACAGACGCTCAGTTCTGGGTTTAACTTGAGATAAGCAGTGTACAGGGGACAGCAGGGTAGAGCACAGGCGGTCAGGAGACAATACGGGGGGGGGGGCAGCAGGGGACATTATGGGGCACACAGCAGAACATGGGGCACACAGCAGAACATGGGGCACACAGTAGAACATTGGGCACATCATGGGGCAGACAGCAGAATATGGGGCACACTGCAGAACATTGGGCACATCATGGGGCACACAGCAGAACATGGGGCACACAGGAGAACATTGGGCACATCATGGGGCACACAGAACATGGGGCACACGACAGTACATTGGGCACATCATGGGGCACACAGCAAAACATGGGGCACATCATGGAGCACACAGCAGAACATGGGGCACATCATAGGGCACACAGCAGAACATGGGGCACATCATGGGGCACACAGCAGAACATGGGGCACATAATGGGGCACACAGCAGAACACTGGGCACATCATGGGGCACACAGCAGAACCTTGGACACATCATGGGGCACACAGCAGAACATCGGGCACATCATGGGGTACACAGCAGAACCTTGAGAACATCATGGGGCACACAGCAGAACATCGGGCACATCATGGGGCACACAGCAGGACCTTGAGAACATCATGGGGCACACAGCAGAACATTGGGCACATTATGGGTCTCACAGCAGGGCCTAGGACAAACAGCAGGGCATGGGACACATCACAGGGCACACAGCAAAACATCAGGTACATCATGGGGCTCACAGCAGAACATGGGGCATTTTAAGGGGCTCACGGCTGGGCATGGGGCACACCATGGGGCAAGCAGCATAACATGGGGTACACAGCAAGGCTTATCAGAAGGCACACAACAGGCCATGGGGCGCACAGCAGGGTACAGGGCACACAGCGTGGTACAGGGCACACAGCAGGGTACAGGGCACAGCAGGATACATGGTACAGCAGGGTACAGGGCACATAAGGGTACATGGTACAGGGCACAGTAGGCTGCATGGTACAGGGCACAGCAGGGTACTGGGCACATCAGGATACAGGGCACAGGGTATGGGGCACAGCAGGGCATGGGCACAGGGCACAGGGTATGGGGCACAGCAGGGCACAGCAGGGTATGGGCACAGCAGGGCGCAGGGTATGGGGCACATCAGGGAATGGGGCACAGCAGGGCACATCAGGGTTTGGGCACAGGGTATGGGGCACAGCAGGGTGCAGGATATTGGTCACATCAGGGTATGGGTCACAGCAGGACACATCAGGGTACTGGGACAGGGTATGTGGCACTGGGCACAGCAGAGCACATCAGGGTACTGGGCACAGGGTATTGGGCACATTAGGGTACTGGACATGGCAGGGCACAGGGTACAGGGCACATCGGGTACTGGGCACAGGGTTTGGGGCACATCAGGGTACTGGACATGGAAGGGCACAGGGCACATCAGGGTACTGCACACATCAGGGTACTGGGCACATCAGAGTACTGGACACATCAGGGTACAGGGCACATCAGGGTACTGGACACATCAGGGTACTGGGCACATTAGGGTACTGGGCACAGGGTATGGGGCACATAAGGGTACTGGACATGGCAGGGCACAGGATACAGGGCACATCAGGGTACTGGAAACATCAGGGTACTGGGCACATCAGGGTACTGGACACATCAGGGTACTGGACACATCAGGGTACTGGGCACATCAGGGTACTGGGCACAGGGTATGGGGCACATAAGGGTACTGGACATGGCAGGGCACAGGGTACAGGGCACACCAGGGTACTGGACACATCAGGGTAGTTGGCACATCAGGGTACTGGACACATCAGGGTACAGGGCATATCAGGGTACTGAACACATCAGGGTACTGGGCACATCAGGGTACTGGGCACAGGGTATGGGGCACATCAGGGTACTGGTCATGGCAAGGTACAGGGCACATCAGGATACTGGGCACAGGGTATGGGGCACATCAGGGTACTGGACATGGCATGGCATAGGGTACAGGGCACATCAGGGTACTGGGCACAGGGTATGGGGCACATCAGGGTACTGGACATGGCAGGGCACAGGCTAAAGGGCACATCAGGGTACTGGGCACATCAGGGTACTGGACATGGCAGGGCACAGGGTACAGGGCACATCAGGGTACTTGGCACAGGGTATGGGGCACATCAGGGTACTGGACATGGCAGGGCACAGGGCACATCAGGGTACTGGACATGGCAGGGCACAGGGTACAGGGCACATCAGGGTACTGGACATGGCAGGCCACAGGGTACAGGGCACATCAGGGTACTGGGCATAGGGTATGGTGTACGACAGAATACTGGGCACATCAGGGTACACTTTCCTTTCAGTTTCCTTTAAATGCAGAGTAGCGCGGGAAGCGGCTGTATTATAATAAGTCCTTTCTGTCCTCTCTCATGTCGCGCTGCTCCCCGGCGGCCCCTCCCCTCCTCTCCTCTCGTTGTATGCTTGTGACCTGTGACCTGGAATGGACGAGAGGAGAGGAGGGGAGGGGCTGCCGGGGAGCAGCGTGATATGAGAGAGTAAGGACTACAGCCGCTTCCCGCGCTACTCTGCATGTCGGCCGATACTTGATCTACCCGTCAGCTGCCTGTTATTGACGGGTAGATCGCCGCAGAGCTGGTGACTTTGCGGCATCCCGCGCTACTCTGCATGTCGGCCGATACTCGATCTACCCATCAGCTGCCTGTGATTGACGGGTAGATCGCTGCAGAGCTGGTGACTTTGCGGCATAACAGACCACCACTGTTAAACACTGCAACAGGCAAATTAGGCGGCCACGAGGCCCCTGTTAGGGCGAGGCCTTAGGCGACCGCCTAACTTGCCTAATTATAAAGCCGCCTCTGTATATATATATATATATATATATATATATATATATATATATATATATATATATATATGTATATATATACAGGCTTGTATATATAGTCTAACAAAGCCTATACCTGACAGTAGGCCATTCCTGGAGTGCGTGTTCAAAGACACTTTCAGGCAGGTGACTCAGTGAGGTGCAGTTCGTAAAATATATATCCACTGCATTGTAGTCCAGCCAAGCCTATACCTGACAGTAGGCCATTCCTGGAGTACGTGTTCAAAGACACTTTCAGACAGATGACTCATTGAGCTGCAGTTCATTTTATATATATATATATATATATATATATATATATATATATATATATATATATATATATATATATATATATAAATTAATATACAGGCTTGTATATAGTCTAGCCAAGCCTATACCGGACTGTAGGCCATTCCTGGTGTATTATTTTTAGTAAACTTCAGACGTTGTTTTGCTAATCTAATTGTACAGTATGTCTGGAAGGCCACCAAGGAGAGGCAGACGATCACAGGTCTCTAAAAGAGGGCAAACAGGCTCCATGTGTACAGCCAACAGTGCTGGTCGTGGACACGGTGCATCCCCAGCATGTAGCCATGGGGCACAATTGTCCTTTTTTTTCGGCAGCTGGCCGTGCTGAGCCACAACATGCAGAAGAGTTGGTAGAGTGGATGACCAAGCCGTCCCCATCCTCCTCATCCTCTGTCACTCAGGCTCAGGGTACTTTGTCTGCCAATGCAGCTGCCAAAGCGTCCTCTTCCATCGGCTCAATGTCATCAGTCACTCCTTCCCTAGCCCCACCATCATGCCCTGAGGAGTCCCCCGAACTGTTCGACCACAGTGTAGGGTATATGCTGCTGGAGGATGCGCAGCGTTTTGAAGGCTCTGATGATGGTACCCAGGTTGAGGATGAAGGCAGTAACGTGAGCCCAGAGAGAGGGGGTGCCAAAAAGGACAAGAAACTGGCAGTCATGTTCCCCCCAGCTGCAGCATACTGCTAGGTTTGCTCCAGTGGCGAGGAGTGAGGGGATGATAAGGTCACTGACTCTATGTGGGTGCCAGATAGAAGAGAGGAGGAGGCACATCTCCAGCGAGGCAGGATGCCCTCCAGGGGCCAGCTTAAGGGCAGGCAACTGACTGCATCACACCGTAGAGCTCTGCATGCGCAGGGCGCTGCTGACTCCGCATGTTTTTTTGAGACGTGCGCAGCAGATCGCATTGTTGCTGTTTGCAACATATGTCTGAAGCGTATCAAGCGTGACCAAAACAGTAGCCACTTGGGCACCACATGCTTGACCAGACATATGTCGAGCTCCCATGCAGTCCGTTGGCAACAGTACTTAATAGACCCACACCAAAGAACAAGGCGGACCTCTACTTGCTCTTCATCAGCTGGGATCTCAAACCCCACTATAACTTCAGTCCTCTCAGAGACCTGCACTGAGAGGAATGAAGGTGTAGAATTAGGTGTCCCAAGCACTTGCGGACAATCTGCTAGCGGTACACCAACATCCGATTGTAGCAGGCAAATTTCCCTACCCCAGTTGCTAAACTGGTGAAAGAAATTCGGCCCAGCCATCCACATGCTCAGCGGCTGAATGCTAGTTTGGCTAAATTGCTAGCACTCCAACTGCTGCCTTTTCAGCTGGTAGACTCTGCCCCTTTTCGAGAATGTGTGGAATGTGCGGTACCGACATGTGGAAAGCAATGTCTTGGCCTTGTTGGACAGCAGGCATGGACAGGGACGCTACCTTTCTTTCACAGTGCACTGGGTAACCCTGCTGGCAGCTGGGAAGGATGCAGTACAGGGTGCAGTATTGTTGGAGCTTGTTCCGCCACCACGCCTCCAAAATGCTGGTAGTGGTGATTCTGCCACACCTCTCTCCTCCACCCCCTCCTTTTCTTCTTCCCCTATGGCCTCTTCCTGTGCAGATTTGTCCTCGGAACCAACGGTGCTCCGTAGGCATTCTAGGGGCTTCGCAAGCACTCAGACCATGTGGTGCTTGAGTTGGTCTGCTTAGGGGACAGGAGCCACACTGGGGCAGATATTCTGGCAGCTCTGCAGGGGCAGGCTCAGAGGTGGTTGACGCCACGCCAGCTTCAGCCAGGAATGGTGGTTTGTGACAATGGCACCAACCTCCTCTCCGCCCTCCAACAAGGACACTTCACCTATGTTCCCTGTTTGGCTCACATCCTTAATTTGATAGTGCAGCGGTTCTTGTGCAGGTACGCGGGCTTACAGGATCTCCTGAGGTAGGCCAGGAAAGTCTGTGGGCATTTCCGACGGTCATATAATGCCAGTGCTCGGCTGCCTGACCTCCAAAAGGAATGCAAACTGCCCAAGAACCGCCTCATCTGTGACATGCCCACCAGGTGGAACTCAACGTTGGCAATACTGCAGCAGCTGCACATGCAGCAGAGGGCCATCAATGACTAGCTATACGAGTATGGCACCAGGACAGGGTCAGGGGAGCTCGGCTTTTTTTCACCACGCCAATGGCGCCAGAGGATGCATGCACTGTCCTGTCACCATTTGAGGAGGCCACGAGGATGGTGAGCAGTGACAGTGCATGCATCAGTGATACTGTCCCTCTTGTCTACCTTTTGGAGCACACGCTGCATGGAATAATGGATTGGGCACTTGAGGCAGAACAGAGGGGGGAAGAGGAGGACTTCCTTACCTCTCAAGGCCCTCTTTATCCAGACAATATTTCTGCAGGCCCGCCTATCAGACAGGAAGAGGAGGAGGATTGTGTCAGCATGGAGGTGGAGCCTGGCACTCAGCAATAGCAGCAGTCTTCAAGGGATCATTTTCAGGCCCCATAAACCCATGGACTTGTACGTGGCTGGCAGGAGGTGGCTGCGGATCAGGTCGTCCTTAGCGACCCAGAGGACTCTGGACCAAATGCCTCTGCAAACCTACGCTGCATGGCCTCCCTGATCCTGCAAAGCCTACGAAAGGACCCTTGGATTCGTGGTATCAAGGAGAGGAATCAGTACTGGCTGGCAACCCTTCTTGATCCATGTTACAAGGGTAAGGTGGCAGAACTTATCCAGCCATCGCAGAGGTAGCAGAAGATGAAACATCTTCGGGAGGCCTTGCAGAAAGGATTGTACAATGTGTTTCCAGAGCCTGGGAGGTTACAATGTCCTGGTCCTCCTGGACAACGTGTTGCTGAGGCTTCAGACAGTCACAGAAGGAGCGGTGGAGAAGGTGGCCATCTGACCAATGCGTTCAGACAATTTTTTAGTCCGCAGCCCCAAGGTTTGATCAGTTCCAGCAACCATCGCCAGCGTCTGTTGTACATGGTGCAGGAATACCTAGGGGCAAAATCAGATTTGGAGACCTTTCCAACCGAAAATCCACTGGGTTATTGGGTCTTGAGGATGGATCACGGGCTAGAGCTTGCACAGTTGGCCTGTCCTGCATCCAGCGTTCTTTCGGAACACACATTCAGTGCCGCTGGAGGCTTTGTAACCGATCACAGAGTGCGCCTGTCCACCGACTCGGTTGATCTACTCACCTTCATAAAAATGAATCAGTCTTGGATCATCAGCTACCAAGCATCTGATGCTGATGTAACCGACTAATTTTTTTATGAATGTGACATCCCTTGAAGACTGCCTATGCTGATGCTCAGCACTTATCTGCTGGGTGTTGGGACGTGCGGCTGGCTTTTTCACCTTCCCTAACCTATCAAGTTGCTGATATTGGCTCTCCACTTCGCTTGGTTGTTAGCCTCACCAGCAAATTTTCCAAACCAGGATTTCCATATACAGCCTCAGTATATCCTTCTGGCCATCTGCTGCCTAGGAATGTAGGGAAGTTTCCGCCCCCTGGATGTTAGTAATATCAAGTCTGTTTCAGACCTATCTGATGCCCTTTTGCCTTAAGAGAGCACTCCCCACCGGCAAAGTTGTTCCATGCTATCTGTCTGCATTTTTAATGTTGTTATAATTGAAACATTGAAAACTATTTCACCATTCAACTTTATATGAATTCCTCCTTCCTCTGCACCCCTGAAGAAGGATTATACTGTACCCCGAAACACGTTGGGTGTAAGGAGGTCTCTTCATAAAAAATCCCTAGTTTATGGTGATAGCAATGAATTGTATTGTGACAAATCAATGTTTCATTTTATTTTAATCATGTTCAATTATCAATAAAAATTGTTGTTATTATATTACTCTTGTATATGCTTATTAGAATGTTATCAGTTGCCTAAAAAGTCCATTTAGGGGAACCCCCTCTTCTTTCGCCTGTGCTGATGCTGAGTGACTATCCTGTTATGCTGAGTGACTATCCTATTCCTCCTCAATGTTCATGTTGATAGCTTCTAAGAACACTTTTGGTTCTGGGCACCACCACCAGTGGCTAAGGCCCAATTTTTCTGCCCCTGTTTAACAGGGGCGTGTAATTACAATTTTTGCTGTAATATTTTGCAGCAGGGTACGTTCCTGCGCTCAACAAGAGTATCTGTGAGGGGTTCCAATGTTATGGCACCACCACCAGTGACTAAGGCCTAATTTTTCTGCCCCTGTTCAACAGGGGCATGTAATTACAATTTTTGATCTACTATTTCACAGCAGGGCCCATTCCTGCGCCCACCAAGAGTAACTGTGAGGGCTTACAGTGTTGTGGCACCACCACTACACCACCACCAATGGCCCAATTTTTCTGCCCCTGTTTAACAGGGGCATGTAATTACAATTCTTGATATAATATTTCACAGCAGGGCCCATTCCTGCGCTCAACAAGAGTACCTGTGAGGCTTTACAGTGTTGTGCCACCACCTCCACCGCCTAAGGCCCAATTTTTCTGCCCCTGTTTAACAGGGTCATGTAATTACAATTCTTGATATAATATTTCACAGCAGAGCCCATTCCAGTGCCCAGAAAGAGTGAGGGCTTACAGTGTTCTGGTACCACCAACACCTAAGGCCCAATTTTTCCACAGAGTGTATAGGGCAGGCCATATAGTATATACAGGCAGTCCCCTATTTTAAAAAATCTGACTTACAAACGACTCCTACTTACAAACGGAGGGAGACAACAGGAAGTGAGAGGAAATCTACTCCTAGGAAGGGAAATTGTCTCCTGTAAGAGTTAATATTGGAAAAAGGTGTCTCCTTCACTGATTTATCACCAATCCTTGTTTCCCTTAAAAACCCAAAATTTTCAAAATCCAAATGTCATTGGGACAGAAAGTGAGGTGAAATCTTCTGAACAGGGTCACAGACAGCAAAACAAATGTTACAGGGGTGATAACCCTTCCCTATGTTTTCCAAAAAGCTTTAAAATATATTTTTTGGCTGGAGCTACACTTACAAAATGTACCTGTTCCAAATTACAAACAGATTCTACATAAGAACAAACCTACAGTCCCTGTCTTGTTTTCACCGCCTGTATACTGCTGTTCAGAGTATATAGGGCCTGGGGGCCCAACGCCTTTTCTTTTTTTAATTTGGGTGCGGGGTTCCCCTTAATATCCATACAAGACCAAAAGGGCCTGGTAATGGGCTGGGGGGGTACCCATGCCGTTTGTCTCACTGATTTTTATCCATATTGCCGGGACCTGACATTACATTAAAGCCTCAAGCAGTTTTAAATGACTTTTATTCCTTTAGAAATGTTATTTTGTGCAGGGACTGTTCTAAGCACGTGAAACATGTGCCACTTTACAGGCATACTATTGACACCCCCCAGGTATGATATTTAAAGGAATATTTCACTTTTATTTTTTCACTTTAAGCATCATTAAAATCACTGCTCCCGAAAAAACGTCCATTTTTAAAACTTTCTTTTCCATTGATACATGTCCCCTGGGGCAGGACCCGGGTCCCCAAACCCTTTTTAGGACAATAACTTGCATATTAGCCTTTAAAATTCGCACTTTTCATTTCTCATGTTCGAGTTCCATAGACTTTAACGGTGTTCGAATGTTCATGCAAACTTTTGGTCCGTTCGCATGTTCTGGATGCAAACTGAACCAGGGGGTTTTTGGCCCATCCCTAGTGGTGGAATGGGAGACTTGCATCATGGATGTGTAGCCGACAAATCTGCAACAACTGCGTGATGCTATCATGTCAATATGGACCAAAATCTCTGAGGAATGTTTCCAACACCTTGCTGAATCTATGCCACATGAATTAGGGCAGTTCTGAAGGCAAAAGGGGGTCCGACCATGGCTGGTGAGTATATATATATATATATATATATATATATATATATATATATATACTGTATATATATATTTTTTTAAATAGAAAAAAAAACATAATTTATCAGTCATGTTTTCTGTATTCGATAATTGGTAGAAATGCAGGCCCATTTATAAGTGCAACGTTTCTAAATATTATTGGTTGTAAATAAACTTCCCTTTTTTAAGTAAATAAATTTACTTTATATTCCAGTGCTTCAGCAGAGAAATTTTCGTAACGGTTCAAAGCGGTATTATTCTAACTGTATTATTAGCCACCATAGGAAGAACAGAACACTCTTATTTAAAATATGAAAAACTCATTAACGTGTACACTTCATTCTGTTAGCTATAACAGTCTCTGTCTGTTCCTTTGTAGAACAAATGTGCAGTGTTCAATAAACAGCTCGGAATTCTGATATTGCTACTTAACAACTTAGGGGGTGAATTAATAACCACAGGAAAAATATTGTATTATATATGTATGATTGGCTAAAATGACAAAATGTTAAGAGAGAAGTAAAATGTTCTCTCTCCTTCTTCCACTCAAAGAATACGTTTAATATTTTAGAGAACTATAGTATTTTCCTATATTTTACTTTTCACACTTGTCTATCTTTATCTTTTGTGGACCTGAAATCTGTATATCTGCACAGTTATTTATAATTTCAAACATGTCATCTGTTTTATATGTAATTGGTTGCTCTGTTATTTTGTGTGGAGTCTTCCACCGCCTTGTCCAGTCAGGGTCATTCTGACATGATAGCACATTGTTGTCCTCAGGAACTTTCTGTAACATACCTCTGCGACCCGTATGTTGAGTAAGGAAATGTGATCAAACTTTCACTCACCTCCTAATTTGGTGGTCTTGCATTCAGTGAACTTTTGGCAACTTTGTCATTTATGCAAAATAAGGAAAAAGTACACAAATAAGCCTGTTTGATTTGTGTACTAACCCTATCAGTTAGATAAGTTCAGACACGACCCATCATTTTATAAGTGTATTTTTCTCATGTTCACACCATTGCACTGAATGAGAGAAATCAATTGATTCCCTCATCAGTGATGTAATGACTGTTTGGTTTGATAATCCCCCCCCAGTTCAATTGATTTTTAAATTGACTTTTGTCAAGCAGGGTAGTGCGACAGGGCTACCCTCAGCTTGAATTGAACCAGTTCAGCACCAATTGGCCAAATCCTAGCTGTGTATAGCTACTAGCTATAGCCAATGGCTGTGTTATGTTTGCCCCACAATTGCCATACCTGTTGTTCTCTAATAGTTTTTGTTTGTCCACAGGTGTCACTTATTTATTCAGCCATTTTTATAGGCTAAGGTAATCTTCCAGGAAAAAATAATAAATGCATATGATTTGCAGGAAAACCCACGATCAGCTGATGCCAGGCTCCTGCAGACACATCCTCCAGCTTTCTTGTCCATACCTCTGTACAGGCTTTCTGTTAGAAAGCTGTAGGAAGTGTCAGTGGACTACAAGGGTGCTCATCTGCAGTCTATTGAGAACTACAAGTCGGTTACCAGGGCCTGCAGACAAGAAATGTAATTTCTTCATTGTCAGGTCCCTGCAAATAAATGACAGCAGTGTCAACAGAGACCCGCACAGCCATGCCAATTTTGCATGTGACAGTTGCTGATGGGGAGAAGAACCCCTACCCACTGTCACAGGGGAAGGGGCGAGGGGGGTGAGCAGGGCAGGCACTGGATCATGTTACATGTAATAGTATATAAACAATAATTTATTCATTTCGAAAACATCATAAAAACATCAATAGCAATATAACAAGGGGGAGTGGGAGGCCATGTTTCTGGGTGACGAAAGTCTATCGATGTATACGGACCACATACTTGGATGGTACCGATACATCGATGACCTCTTTATCATATGGGATGGATCGATTGATCTCCTCCAACAATGCCTGTTGAGGATGAATCAAAATGAATTCAACCTTAGCTTTACAATGTCATTTGACAAGCACTGTGTCACATTTTTGGATGTGGAGGTCTACAGAGGAGAGGGAGGGCCCATCATGAGTAAACTTTACAGAAAACCTACTGCGAGCAACGCAATTTTACATGCTACTAGCTTCCACCCCAAACCCCTCCTTGAGTCAATCCCATATAGCCAGTATCTTAGAGTGAGACGCAATTGCTCCAACGATGACACTTTTAGAGCGGAAGCAAACAAATTACGCGACAGACTACTATTACGGGGCTATTCCCATGCGTCACTTAAACGCTCTTTCAAAAAAGCCCTTATGCAGCCAAGAAACGAGCTACTGTACTCTGAAAAAGTAAATAAAACTGGCAAAAATGATATGGACACTATTAGGATTATCACTAAATACAATAACCAACATAGACAAGTCAGGAATATTGTGGAAAGATACTGGCATATGCTACAGTGTGACCCAACATTGGGGCCATTTGTCCCACAGAGACCTCTTTTTACCTTTAAACGAACCACCTCTTTGAGAGACAAAGTCACTAGGAGTGAATTCAAGGGGGAAGTAGTCAAATCTCACTGCAAGTACAAGGGAACTTTCAGATGTGGAAATTGAAACTACTGTAAATACATGCTCACAGACAAAAACCGACCCTTCCGAACGGCCAGACTTTCCATCCCAAACACTTCGCTAATTGTAAAACGTGCGGGGTGATCTATATGCTCTTATGCGAGTGTACGTGTTTCTATATAGGAAAAACGAAAACAGAATTCTGGAAGAGAGCATATAGACACATACTGAGCATGAAAACCTGTGATCCTGATCTCCCACTTGGGAGACATACTACAATAGTGCATAATGGCAAATTTCCGAAGATTAAATTTCTTATTCTAGACCGGATACACCCGGGGTCTAGGGGAGGTGACTGGAACAAGACATTGTTACAGCTGGAATCCCACTGGATATACAATTTAAGAGCTACCCAACCCCCAGGCTTGAACAAAATCATCTGGTTCAAGCCTTTTCTTGAAGGCTTCTCGTCAGGTGGCAGGGAGCAATGAGTAAAATGACCACCCTTGTAAACCTGGGCTACCAATTTACCCTTTGACTATACAAACATCTTTATGGTATCACTGCTCCCTCCCTCACCTAAACCTGTCTATCCCCCTCTATGACGTACAATCATGCCGTACATAATATATACTCTAATTGCAGACTGTGTACATATTTGCTCAATGTAATCGTTTGTCTCTATATAGTCTAGGCCCCAGAAATATAATTTCTGTATATATCTAACTCCAATATTTGTTACCCCAGCCTATATAACATCTATTAAGTAGTGTAACTCCCATATGTACTTATTTTGACTATTGTTTATAACTTGTTTTTCATTGTATGTAAAATCCTAGCCTGTAAAATACTGTCAGTCAGCGGCGTTTCCCGGAAATTGTGATAAATTTACAATATTTTTAGTCTGTGCATGACTTTCTGTGCCTTTATTTACAATCCCAATCTGTGATCTGAAGTTCGCCCGGCACACAAAGCCGCCTGAGCGGTCCCGTCTCATGGCGGCGTTGTGTGAGGATACAGTGTTGTTTACACTGTACTCCATCTTGTGACCCCGGCAGGCATGCGCAGTCCTCCGGGGAAGCCAGACGTGTCGGCGGGTGGATTAGGCATGGCCACGCCTCATCGCGGATGCTTGCGCATGCGCGGGGGGACTTGGCGGCTCTCGCTCCACCCGGGGGGCCATTCTCAGCGTGTCCGCCCCTCCTCTGCCACTGACAATCAGCTTTTGGCTATTACACCAACAGCTGATTGGCGAGGAGGGCTTTTTATACTAGAGCACTGCTCACACCGAGCGTCCGCTGCTGTGTGCAGGACGCTGTCGGTCTGAGCTGATGTCCAGCGAGTTTGTATACAAAGTAAGTGATACTCAAACACATAACCTATGTCTCATTCATATCTTGATGCTGTATTACCCTCCACAGTTGTACCATTCTAGCCAGAAGGCATCACCTTATGGCTGTAATTGGGACTCTCTCCCCTTGTTTATTCCCCCCCCCTTCCTCCACTGATTTAAATACTATTTAACTATTACCATCTAACTAAGGACAATCTAGATGTATCTGGATTGTACAAACCTTTGAAATATATTTACATATTTACACTTCAAACTGTCAGTAATACTCAGTTGAATAAACCACACATCTATCTAATGATATTTCTATATCTCCCTTCCCCTTTGTGTCAATATTTTTTAGACACTCAAGTTATATTCAGCCTACATCAGTTACCCTCCTCATTGTCCTTTGAACCTTCTACAGTAATTTCATCAGGTATGTTGTACCTCTACTACTAAAAGATCTTTCTAACATTTAATTATATTTATTTGAAGTTTCAATCAATGATTGGCCATTACATACCCTTATATTCTCAAATTCTACAGGACCCGCATTCGGCCTCAGTGGAATTTCAGGTCCAAAACTTCTTTATGCCCCACACCTGTGGGCCTCTCCACTAATTTCTGAGGAACCAAATTATCTATATACATCCATACCTAGTCATCTTCATTTGCTATGCATGAAGTACCAACATCTTGGATAAGTTAATCAACTCTTACCTATCACAATTGGGAATATGCTGGATGGGCAGACAGTGTCAGCGCCTTTGTTTTTAAACTGTTCTGGAATGCGAAGCTAGCTTACATAATGCCAATGTAAGTGTAAATGGAATGAAAAATATAGCATGTACTTATGTCCTTATGGTCTGATATGTACATATACTCATTATTTCTTTGTTAAATACATTATTTTCAATTTAGAAACCCTTGCTAAACTTACATCCACCCCTGAAGAAGGGGGCTAAACAACTCTGAAACGCGTCGGGTGCAAGTACATTGGTATCAATATCCCATATATGTACAAATGCATGAATCGCATTCCTTTCATTGCTTGTTATATTGCTATTGATGTTTTTATGATGTTTTCGAAATGAATAAATTATTGTTTATATACTATACATTTTTTCTTATGTTTTTCCATATGTGCCTTTAAAGTCCACCATTAGGGGAATTTTCTTCTTGCTTGAATGTCTAATTATAGGATGTGGCACAATTTTGCAGTTAATAAGCCGACCTACAACCTCTGTTTCATGTTACATGTTACACCCTAAATACAGGTGTAATATGTAGCATGTTCCAAAGGTGAACTTAAAAATTTTCTCATAATTTCCTAATTTTCCCTTCTTTGTGGTTCGTCAATGGCTTGCGTGTGCACTGGAGGCTTTTAATAAAAAAATATCTTATTTTGATAAAACTTTGAAACAGTTTTCCTTTAATGTGTTTTTTTTCTTTTTTTTTGTATATCTTGTTTGTGACTTTTTATATAAAAACTGTTAAAAAGACAGAATGGCAACTTAAAAACATTAAAAAAAACAGTAGCATGCACCCAGTGTTCAAAGTAATATTTTGCCCCCTTTTGTTTTGCTATTGTTTAAAAAACCTAAAACATCAACAAAATTCACCAAAATGTTAAACAACTTTTTTGAACTTTATCGGCACTTTATGCACTTTTATACATGTACAGTATACTTTATTCTTTTTGTGATATTAAACTGCACTTTAGGATTGATTTATTTATTCATATTTATGTTGATTTTTGCACTTCATATAGATATGCAACTAATGGTTGCACTTTGTAATTAATTGTTGCAATCTGATTGTGTGGCGCTGCAGGTGATTATCTTTACAGTAAACGTGGCAACCATGAGCAGCTACATGTGTACATTTGTATTGTATTGTTTGTGAACTGGCCCACCCATGTCCATATGTGTAATTTAGTTAGGTAGACTAATTGCAGTAGTTAATCTTCCTGTCTGTAGTGGCTATGGCTGGCCATACACGGTTAAAATCAGACAGGATTTTAACTGTCAATAAGCAGGCTGAATGTACCAAGTTGATCGATCAACTTGGGTACAACCAGCCTTCAGGATTCTCTTGCGATTATCGCTAACAGCTGCTAGCGATAATCACTATCTTTTCCTAGCAGGGATGGCTTCCCCTGCCCACCCCTGCCTCCCCACAGGAAGAAGACATTTGCTGATTCCCCTGTCAACACTGTCTGTGTTGATGGGGAAATCGTGCACATTTCTTTCCTGCAGTCCATGGTTGCAGGAAGAAATTAGCACTGTGTTTGGCCTGCCTAACCTATAAATCCCTACAACTAATGCTAAAGTAAAAATATGGTAGAGCAAGCAAGTCACACCCTGCGTTGTTGCTAAGTAAACACTGCAAGAATAACAGAAATTCTGACCTCAATGAAAATAAGCCATGCTTGCCCTTTAACAAGACACGCCTTGAATTACACACTAGGAACCTGTTAATTATTTTTATTTCCATCTATGGGACCATCCAGGTTTGCTAATCAAGCTTCATTGGTCTAAATACTGTATGTAAGAAGCTTTGAATGATTACTTAGCAACTGATTAGTGTTCAGTGAAAACTAACTCTCAGCCACATGACATATGAATCTGTCTAATTTTTGGGAAGCAGGGGGAGACAGTGTTTTGAGTGATGATAATAAACAAAAGGAATATAAAATCAACCTTAATGTGCTAGTCGAGGATCATGTTACTTAACCATCATTTTCGAGAAACTCAAAAAAATATTAGACAATCATGGCAAATGCCAGTGACCCTTAACCATGTGTTTGGTTACAGTTTATGACCTGCAAGCATATAGCATGCATATAAAGCAATCACTGACACTCTGACTACTTTCAGCACCTATTATGTGCCCTATGCACAATATCAGCTGTTTTACAGTACATTGCAAGCTAAAAGTGGACGTACACAGAATTGAAGCCACTGGTCCAAAGTCTGTGCCAAGACCCCAGGCTGTATGGATACACCTGTGAATTCCTTTGAAAATGCAAAAAGGGGAATTTACAAAGACTCGAGCAGCTAGAATCTCGAACAGCTGTGCAAGGCAATCAATCAACCTATAGCTTTTATTTTCAAAGTTTATCTGAAAAAGCTGGAGTTAGAAGTTGGTAAGGCAGGCCATAGATTTTTTTTTTTTATCACACATAAAAAGCAAACAAATTCCTCCATTCACATGTGGGTGGTACCGAGGCTGCCTCACGTGTGGCCAATCTGTACTCTGTTGTATAAAGATGTTAGCTAGGGACTGAACCCTTCCATCCTCCTAACTTGTTCAACCTCCTCACTCCAAAGGGTAATCAGACTCTGAGCCTGCACCTGCTTTTAGAACTTTGCACCCAGGTCTGCACAGATAATGTTTTTTCCGAAACACTTTCCAGGCATTGGCTGTGAAAAACACTTCTTATACAAATGTAGCGCACTACCCCCGAGGAGCTGCAATTTGTGTGTTCTATCCATAAATCACATTTACCACCTAGCCCATCGCAACCCATAGAAATAGAAACAGTCCATATTGTACTTTTCTCTTGCTTTTATTGGTATAAGATGAACTGGGATAGGAAAAAGGTTTTCTGAGATGCTCTTTGTTGCTTCACAATCTTTCCTTTGCCTCTCATGCAAAGACTTAGAACATTGCGAATAATGAAAAGTCACTCAGCAATAACTTCTCATTGGGAAGAAAGGAGTAGTCTGGTCCTTGAGAACAATGAAAGTGAATAGCAAAGAGCCACTCTGAATAACTCTTTGCATATAGACTTGGGTAGATTTACTAGAGAATACATAGGCTGTTGTAGTAAAGAGTCACTCTGAATAACTTCTTCACCCGTAGACCTTTTTTAGAACAATCTGTATCTCTATTTGTGCTCGAAGCTCTACCGCCGCCTTTTGACCACTACTTCCTGTCTGTATAGTACTTCCAAGTTGAGCTAAGGAAGAGATTACTCTGAATCATTCCTTCCACCTGACTGATTGGAATCCCAGGGCACTGTTGAACCCTAAGTCACAGGCCATCACCACCTGTCTTACTGACTTGCGTACCAACATCCCTCAGCCTCTGGTAGTACCGTTCCCCTGGGCTTTCACTCACTTGATCAAAAGTCCATGAGCCACTCACAAATGATCGATCGCCCAGTTTTCTTCCGCTTAGTTGCTACTTCTTCCGAATGGTTTCTCCATCCCTTCTCCCCAGTCTGGCACACTCCCCTCCCCACAGGGGGCATCCAGTGACACCAGCAACTACATGCTGTGCGGTGTCACTAACTCCTCTCCTCCGTGTGGCCTGGTCCCCCCCTCCCTTCCCTGTAGGGGGGGGGGCTCTGCTTGGCTCCCCGCAGGAGCCCTCTCTCTGATCTCTCCTTCTCCGGAACTCCCCAGCAGCATGTGACCCCAGCTTATATGGGAGTCCCACCTCCTGCCAAACAAATTAATGAGTGGCCAGAACCCACACATGAGCTGCCTGTCACTCAAATCCCAAGTCCAACCTCTCTTCCAGAACCATTCTCATTGAAAGCAAGAGGAGGCATCTCTGGGTCCAAGCACAAATGGCCACACCCTGCACTACACTGACACTCCCAGTTCTCAAAATAAACAACCAGGCCTGGAATCACAATGCAAGCCTGCCTAAATTTACCTGAAACCATACTTTGTCATTTAAACACAGAAAGCTCACCTACTTGAAAGTAGGTGCCCGCTACACAAATATTTACATGGAGGCCGAATCTTGATAGCAAACTTTCTTTACTGTAAAGTAATAAATGACATAAAAGTCCATTTATTGCCCAATTGATAAGTTTAATCAAATAGCGTCAGAAGTAGCATGTAATTACTGAATTTTCAGAGATATCTGTGTTTTGGGCATAATGCCCCGTACACACGGTCGGATTTTCCGATGGACAATGTCCGATCGGAGCGTGTTGTCGGAACTTTCGACCGTGTGTGGACACAAAAAGTTGGAGAGCAGGAGATAAAATTTTCTGACAACAAAATCCGATCGCGTCAATTCTGACCGTGTGTGGCCTGTTCCGACGCACAAAGTGCCACGCATGCTCAGAAGAAATTCCGACACGGGACAGCTCGTTCTGGTAAACTTAGCGTTCTTCTTTATAATTGTCACAAGAATTAAGTAGTTTTGCTGCTCATATTCACACACACTTCTCACAAACTTTTATTTGTGTTTTTTTAGTGGGATTCCCTCAATATATTGTTATTAGTTGTCACATCTGACAGTTTTATATTTTTTATTTTTTATTTTTTTTGGATTTTAAGCCTTTTTTTTCTTTAATGTTTGGATTTTTTCCAAGGCTGATCTTTGTTCAATGTTATTTTTATTTTTACTCCAGAATATTTTTGGGTGTGTTTTGTGTGTCAGGTTACCCCAACACCATTGATATCTTTTATTATTTAATCTCAAGGAGATTGTTTGTTGTTGGTGTCCCTTGTTCATTTCACATTGTATATTTGAAATGTACCTGAATCCTCACAAACCAACTGTCATTTTTGAAGTAAAACACATAGGAGAGTATGATTCAAAACAAAAATCCTTTATTAAGGGATCAGAACCAAACAAAGAGGAAGGCAACACTGGATCAACATGAGAAATTAGTGAAGCCTGGGACCCCCACGGCAGACATCAATTCTTAAACCTCAAAATTGGTGGCCTGAGGATTCCATATCTAAGGGAGGGCAGTCTGGTCCGGGATTCACAGAGACTCGGATAGCAGCAGATGACATCAGTGCCCCCAGGCTGTGGTACCACAAGAGGCTGCATCTCTTGGCCGACCAGACTGAACCCAGGGCAATAACTGTCTGGTCTTCCTTTCACGCTTCCTTCCCGGCTGTGGCTGTGCAGTTGGAGATGTGGCAGGAGGAGGAGTAGGACCTGGAGGAGGAGGAGGACTGGGGGGACCTGGAGGAGGACTGGGGGGACCTGGAGGAGAGGGTGGAGGAGGAGGAGGACCTGCAGGAGGAGGAGGAGCATTTATTGCCCAATTGATAATGTGTGTGAGGTGTAATTTGGCCCCTCATACCTTTCTCCAGAGCCTCTGATATGAGGGCCTCACACATGGCTTTTTGGCCCTCCTCCATCCTCTGCATTTTATATGCTATGAAGGCAGCAATGTTCTCCTGCATGGTGTGGGGTGCTCCCAGGACCTCTGTAGCCCTCCAAAAGAATGCTATAGCCGCCTCCTCTAGGGTACTCGTCCTACTGCCACTTTCTGTTTTCAGGGGGGGTGGAGGGACCTTGATATCAGCCAGCCGGCTCGGCCCGGCCACCTCCTGGCTGCGACTTCCCTGTGTATGAAAAAGAGACATGGTTTTAGTTTTTGCATCATCAATCACAATCCTAAATTAGTACTCCCAACTAACATCTAGTTAACATCATTGATTGGACAAGCAGAAATATTTAGAGGAATGCTATACCTGGCTCAATCTGGGCTCCTCCACATGCGGCCTGGAAGGCCCAGGTTGGGCATCAGAAGCCTCAGCCAGGGGGGAAGGAAGCGTGGAAGGAAGACTGGAGAGGGATGGCCTGGGTTCATTATGGCCTGCCAGAAAAGGCAGGCTGTCGTAGTACAAAATCCTGGGGACATAGATGTCATCTGCTGCTCCGGATCTCTGTGAATCCAGGACTTTCTTGCGCTCCCTCAGATATGTGCTCCTCAGGCCACCAATGAAAATCTTTAAATAAGTGATGTCTGCCGTGGGGATCACCTGCTTCACAATTTCACACAATTGCTCCATTGCTGCCTTCCTCTTTGCTTGGTTCTTGAAATGGGGGTGGGTAATCTCCCACAGACAGGGCAGCTCACTTAGCATATCTATGAATACTGACATGATGTCAGTATCTTTCATTAAGATATCCATGTTCACTGCAAGACACAACACAAGACAAAGCCTAATGTCAGACAAAACTCTCCTAATCTTGTTACAATATAGGCCTCAATCTAGAAGCAGTATAGGCACAAGTTTGTCTCTTACCTTCGTTCTTACGATCGGCGCGTCCAATCCTCCTTCCTCCGCTCACAGATCGTACGTAATACGCACGCGTGTTACGCTTTATACACACTGCGCATGCGTGTAACTCCACCCGCCCCTGACGTTCTTTCTAGTCTATTCCCCGCCCCTTTTCGTTCGGCACAGTGGGGGAAGAGCATGATAGCGGAGTTACAGCAGGTGCGTGCTAATTCTAGTAACGAGGAGGAGGAAAGCCCGGATCCAGGCACGTCCCGATCCAGAAGGAGACGTTTTAAGGCCACAAATATGTCGTTTGGGGAGATGTTGGAGATGGTCGACATCATGAAGAAGTCCGACTATGACGGAAAATATGGGCCTTACCCCAACCCCAATATCCGAAAGGCCAAAATCATGGCGAAAGTGGTCAGGAGTCTTGAGAGGAATTTCGGGGTACGAAGATCTAAAGATCAGCTCAGGAAGCGGTGGTCGGACCTGAAGTTGAGAGAGCCAGAGCAGTACCGAAAGATCCGGAGAGTGCTGCAAAAAAGTAAGTAGTTGTGCTGTGTTCCTATTCTTTCTGTCTTTATTACGTTCGTTCTGCTCCATATGCTTTTATTAATTGTAACGTTTAAAAAGGTCAACTTTAATGTTCATGGGCCCATTATTCGTTCGTATCAAACATTTTTCTTTCGGCCTCTAGAACACCATTGTTTAGGCCATATGCATTTTCACACATTTTTGGGGGCCTACTTGGATGCCAAATATTTGTTTGTGTAGATGGGTTTGTTACTAGAATGAAATGCCAACTAAATTGTGTGTAAGGAGAGGACACTGAGCAGCTGTTTTCACATCTGGACACTGGAGCACTAGTGTGGGACACAAGAAAACCATTTTTATTAGGGGGGGCACACAGGTGCTCCAGTGTATACTATAGGGGGGGGCTACATCTGTGAAGCTTGTACCAAACAGGTAAAGTATTGCAGCTTGACAAAGGGCAATAAAAAAAAATACATCTTGGAACTCGGCTAAAATAGGCAATTGTACCCCACTTCCAAGCAATGTTTACTATTTCTAGTTCTGCCATCAAATATCTGTGTGCTAATTATAACATTTTTATTTTACATAGGGGAGAAAAGACTCGGAGGACACCCCTCATCCCAGGAGACCAGAGACCCCCCACCTCTGGAAGAAGGTGAAATACCCCCAACCCAAGAAGCTGAGCAGGAGGAAGAAGAAGATGTGGTGGAGATTGGCACCACAACAGGTGAGTGTCTGCGACCACAAGCTCAGTTAAAAGAGATGGATGGTGGCAGATTTTTGAGACCTTTTTTTTTGTTCTTTATCTCTTTTTAGGTTATCGTGATGTGAGGGAGAGAGAACGTTTCACATCTGAAAGTGCCCAGATACTGATCGGGGAGATCATGGGGTGTAATCTCCAATTGCAAAACATCCAGCAACAAATCAGTGATGTTATTAAAAAAAATAATAACATCATTGATGTTTTGGGGCGAATTTAAACCCCACAAAATCACCTGTTTTATTGTGGTCCAATCTTACCAAAATTTTTATATGTTTAGAAAAGCCAAATTTGGAGGATGCACACAGTGTGCCAACATGTGCTATCTGCCATCACGGGAGATCAATGGACGCGTTTTGGTGGTGCAACCCCTTCCTCAATTATAAAGTAGCATTGAGGAAGGGCTTGCTCCCCCAAAACACGTCCCTTGATCCCCCCTGATGGCAGATAGCACATGTTGACATTCGTAAATTGGTGTGCATCTTCCAAATTTGGCTTTTCCAGGGGTGATTTCCCCCCATCTGAACGCTATATCAAACCCAGTTCCTAAATACTGATGTGAACTTTGTAAGTTCAAGTTTTTTGGCTTTCTTGTTGGTTTTACACAGGCCTGTTTTATCTGAAATGGATATTTCGATTTTTGATAATGCTACTGCAAACATTGTTATACAACAAACATATTGGTTTGTTTTAAAAACCTTTCGTAAATGCACATGTGATTGTGCAGGTATAAAAAAGTGCCTTACTCAAGAATGTGTGGATTATTGTCTCAACACTACAACACTTTTGGGGTGATGTAATTGCTGTTTTATGGAAAAATGGGGGTTATTTCCTAAGGGCAAATACACTTTGCACTACAAGTGCAGGTTCAGTGCAGTTGCAAGTGCACTTGTAGTGAAATGTGTTTTTGCATTTAGGAAGTACCAGCCAACACTGTTTTTTATAAGGTTACCCAATCACGACATTTTCTGCACTCAACACATTGCTGTCAGGGTCAGCTAAAACAAACACAAGCAGTAAATGTCCACCAAGAATTTCTTTTGGTTGTTTTTTATTTGAAAAAGGTTGCCTGGCATATTGATAGCCCCCCTACCCGCAAAGAACTCCAGGTAACGTAACCGAACATCACGGGCATTCAGGGAGGGCAAGCCAGGACGACCACTCAAGCGCCGTCAGTGTTGATGGATTTGGGATTCCGGCCTCGGGCCCAACTGAGCCAGCATAGTTGGCTGAATGTTTTCTTAAAAAATTATGGAGAACACAGCAGGCAAGTATTATATGGTTCAGTTTATACTCCGCCATATGGATGGGTGTCAGAAATAATCGGAACCGGCTGGCCAGGATTCCAAATGTGTTCTCCACCACTCTTCGGGCTCTGGCCAGCCGGTAATTAAAAACCCTCTGTTCCGCGGTGAGGGTCCTCATCGGGAATGGCCGCATCAGGTGGTCCCCCAGCGCAAATGCTTCATCAGCAACGAACACAAATGGGAGACCTTCAACATTGCCCTCTGGAGGTGGCAAGTCCAAGCTGCCATTCTGGAGACGTCTGTAGAACTCCGTCTGGGCGATCACTCCACCATCGGACATCCGACCATTCTTCCCCACGTCCACATACAAGAACTCGTAATTAGCCGACACCACCGCCAACATCACTATACTATTAAACCCCTTGTAATTATAATAGTACGACCCCGAGTTGGGTGGTGGGACGATGTGGACGTGTGTCCCATCAATTGCCCCTCCGCAGTTAGGAAAGTCCCACCACTGGGCAAAGTGGGAGGCCACAGTCTGCCATTCCTGTGGCGTTGAAGGAAACTGTTGAGGAAAAAACAATAAACATTACTATTTTTTCAAAGATACATGGCAAGCAGATTATACACAAATTATGGGGCAACCTCCAGATAGCATTTACTAAGGGGAATTTAACAACAACAAAGTATAAGGTACACCTATCATATTCCCCCTCCCCCCCTCTCATGTGGAAATCTTGGACAGGTAACCATCTTCACTTCATTGAGAGATGAATGCCTAAATACAGGGTATTACTTGGAACAGCCCCTCCTTAGTTACACTATTGGCAGCCCACTGGACAGGTAAGAAGTGTCATAATACAAAGATATAAATACACACTGTACACATTTGAGCACATTTGAACATTCTGCTATTACCTATCAAGATAATAATAGGATACAAAAACTTGAAACAGTACCATTGGAAAGTATACAGGCAGGCCCTTGCACTACATGCTTTGGGGAATTCATCCATAAATCTGACCAGTAAAGAGATGGGTATAGTGTGTATGGGTTTGGCAAAGTCAGCAGATAGATGATTGAGGATCAAGAATTGGGATCAGCTGACTTAGCAGTTGGGGGAGGGAGGGTTACAAAAAATTTGGGGACACCACAAAAAAAGCCTCTGGCACTCTGCCTGAATTTAAAGCTAAAATAACATTTCCAAACATTTTAGGGGGTGTTTGGGGTAAAGCACTACTATAGACCTGATAAAATACATTGTTAAGTGACTGCATGAGGTGAATATAGGGGCAGGAGACACCATGCTGGAGAGGGTATTGAAGGGCAAATATGTATGAAGGACCTAAAATAATAATTACATAAAAATCCAGCATGCATGAGAACAAAGGGGACATTCACAGCATATTCCAATCATGGTAATGAGGGAATGAGGGAAGAAATACAATATATTAGCAAACATTCAATACAATAAAATGTGATATAAAAGGATAAAAATCTTATCTTCATATACTCCTTCTGCAGGACCTGTACGATGGCAGAACAGGTCTCTGGGATAATGATCCCCAGAGCCTGGGGGGAGATGCCTGTCGAGAACTTTAGGTCCTGCAGACTTCTCCCTGTGGCCAAATACCGCAAGGTAGCGACCAACCTCTGCTCCGCAGTGATGGTTTGCCTCATGCAGGTATCCTGCCTGCTGATATAGGGGGTCAGCGAAGCCAACAGACGGTGAAACACGGGGTCCGTCATCCTGAGAAAGTTCCTGAAATCATCAGGATTATTTTCACGGATCTCACGGAGCAAAGGCATATGACAGAACTGGTCACGCTGAAGCAAACAATTCTTGGTCCATGAACACCTCCCCACCCTGTTCATGGACTGGACTTGTGTCAAGGTCCGGACCTCAACACCAAGCCCCCGCACAGCACGAACTCTACGAGGAGTACGCATACGAAACATGGCTAGAAAACGGTCGGCTGCTCAGAACGAAGTAACAGAACGCACTGAAGAACAGCAAGGCCTGTGAAGAGCGACCTGAAAACCAGTAACGAACGAACAAGAATACGATGACTAAGTCACACGGAACTTGCTTGCACGCACTGAAGAGCAGATACAAACCCACAAGCACAAACTGAACGGCAGAAAACGATCTGAAAGCCACGAGTCTGAAAAAGCGCGAATCGTCTCTCACCAAACTTTTACTAACACGAGATTAGCAAAAGGAGCCCAAAGGGTGCTGCGCTTGGTTCTGAACCGGCCTTTTCTAGTCTCGTCGTAAGTGGTGTACGTGACCGCGTGGTTGTCAATCGGAAATTCCGACAACTTTGTGCGACCGTGTGTAGGCAAAACAAGTTTGAGCCAACATCCGTCGGAAAAAATCCTAGGATTTTGTTGTCGGAATGTCCGAACAAAGTCCGACCGTGTGTATGGGGCATTAGAGTTTTAAAAGAGAAGTATGGGTTTTTGTTTTTTTTTTAATTCAAACTTACCTGGGTGGATGCAGCATTGATCCGATGCTGCATCTGTCCCCCTGGCACCTCTAACACTGAGAACTGAGCGATTGAACACTCCCGATTGCTCAGTTCTCACAGCTCTCTGCTCTTCCAATCCCCACTCACTGGAGCGCTGGGCTGTGGAGGGGGCGGGAGTGGCCAGCTCAGGCTCTCAGCAGCTCACTGAGAGGCTGAGCTGAGTGCCGGTCCATGAATCTGGGCGGATCCTGACTCCATTGTCGTGATGACGTCCGAGCCTGGACCGACTCTAGGACTTCAGCAGAGAGCAGACTTCAGCCCAAGCTTTGCCTGACTCTTCCTTCTACCTATTTATTTAACTAGTCCGTTCTTCCTGGAGAGGAGAACCAAAGAAAGAGTCAAGTACTCTCTGCCTTCATTTTCTTGGGTTCAGTCTTTATACAGGTGGAAAATACCTTTCTCCCAGATTTTCTAAAAAGGACTTTGCTTCCCCCAGTGCCACAGGAGCACCACAGCAGAGCTGTTCTCTTCCGTTGCTCTCCCCATGGTCACTAGGTCAACTCCTCTTTCTAACAGGTACAGTCATAGTTGAATTGAAATTCAGCAGGTCCCTGCTGAACTGGCTGAATTTCAATCCATCCATCTATGGCCAGCTTTACTTTGCACTGCTGTTCCAGGTTCTGTATGCTCTAGTTTTTGTAAATCCCACTCAAAATCTATTGTTTAACAATATGCCTGCAACTTCTAGTTTATATGGTTACATATTTCCTCTTTACATATAAAGATATACATTTTACCCTATACTGTATATATTTTGATCTATATGTCCTTACATTGTAAAATTCCCACTGGCAAGTAGGGATGAGCTTCGAGTTCGAGTCAAACTCATGTTCGACTCGAACATCGGCTGTTCGCCAGTTCGCCGAACAGCGAATAATTTGGGGTGTTCGCGGCAAATTCGAATGCCGCAGAACACCCTTTAAAAGTCTATGGGAGAAATCAAAAGTGCTAATTTTAAAGGCTTATATTCATGGTAATGTCATAAAAAGTGTTTAGGGACCTGGGTCCTGCCCCAGGGGACATGGATCAATGCAAAAAGTTTTAAAAACGGCCGTTTTTCGGGAGCAGTGATTTTAATAATGCTTAAAGTGAAACAATAAAAGTGTAATATCCCTTTAAATTTCGTACCTGGGGGGTGTCTATAGTATGCCTGTAAAGGGGCGCATGTTTCCCGTGTTTAGAACAGTCTGACAGCAAAATGACATTTCAAAGGAAAAAAAGTCATTTAAACTACTCGCTATTAATGAATTGCCAGTCCGACAATACACATAAAAGTTAATTGATAAAAATGGCATGGGAATTCCCCACAGGGTAACCCTGAACCAAAATTTAAAAAAAAAATGACGTGGGGGGGGTCCCCCTAAATTCCATATCAGGCCCTTCAGGTCTGGTATGGATATTAAGGGGAACCACGGCCAAAAAAAAAATGGCGTGGGGTCCACCTCAAAATCTATACCAGACCCTTCAGGTCTGGTATGGATTTTAAGGGGAACCCCACGCAAAAATAAAAAAAAAATCCATACCAGACCCTTATTCGAGCACGCAACCTGACAGGCCGCAGGAAAAGAGGGGGGGACGAGAGACGCCCCCCCTCCTGAAGTATACCAGGCCATATCCCCTCAACATTGGGAGGGTGCTTTGGGGTAGCCCCCCAAAACACCTTGTCCCCATGTTGATGAGGACAAGGGCCACATCCCCACAACCCTTGGCCGGTGGTTGTGGGGGTCTGCGGGTGGGGGGCTTATCGGAATCTGGAAGCCCCCTTTAACAAGGGGACCCCCAGATCCCGACCCTCCCCCCTGTGTGAAATGGTAAGGGGGTACAAAAGTACCCCTACCATTTCACTAAAAAAGTGTCAAAAATGTTAAAAATGACAAGAGACAGTTTTTAACAATTCCTTTATTTAAATGCTTCTTCTTTCTTCTATCTTCTTTCTTCTTTTTTCTTTCTTCTATCTTCTATCTTCCTTCAGTTTCTTCCTCCATCTTCTTCTTCTTCTGGTTCTTCTGATTCTTCATCCGGTGTTCTCGTCCGGCATCTTCCTCCGTGGCGTCGGCGTAGTCTTCCCTTCTTCTCCTCGGGCCGCTCTGCATCCATAATGGCATGGAGGGAGGCTCCCGCTGTGTGACACTTCTCTCTTCATCTTCTTCTCTTCATCTTCTTCTCTTCATCTTCTTGTCTTCTTCTTCTTTTCGGGCCGCTCCACATCCATGATGGCATGGAGGGAGGCTCCCGCTGCGTGACACTTCTCCTCTTCTGACGGTTCTTAAATAACGGGGGCGGAGCCACCCGGTGACCCCGCCTCCCTCTGATGCACGGGGACTTGACTGGGTCTTCCCTGTGGCATTCCCTGTGATGTCAGAAGGGGGCGGGGTTACTTAACAGGAGCCTCCCTCCATGCCATTATGGATACGGAGCAGCCCGAAAAAAAGATGAAGAGAGAAGCGTCACACAGCGGGAGCCTCCCTCCATGCCATCATGGATGCGGAGCGGCCCGAGGAGAAGAAGGGAAGAAGACGCTGACGCCGCAGAGGAAGATGCCGGACGAGAACACCAGAGGAAGAACCAGAAGAACCAGAAGAAGAAGAAGATGGAGGAAGAAACCGAAGGAAGATAGAAGAAAGAAGATAGAAGAAAGAAGAAGCATTTAAATAAAGGAATTGTCAAAAACTGTCTCTTGTCATTTTTAACATTTTTGACAGTTTTTTTGTGAAATGGTAGGGGTACTCTTGTACCCCCTTACCATTTCACACAGGGGGGAGGGCCGGGATTCGGGGGTCCCCTTGTTAAAGGGAGCTTCCAGATTCCGATAAGCCCCCCACCCGCAGACCCCCACAACCACCGGCCAGGGTTGTGGGGATGAGGCCCTTGTCCTCATCAACATGGGAAAACATAGATTTTGAGGGGGACCCCACGCCATTTTTTTAATTTTTTTTGGCCGGGTTTCCCCTTAATATCCATACCAGACGTGAAGGGCCTGGTATGGAATTTAGGGGGACCCCCCACGTCCTTTTTTTAAAAATTTTGCCTCGGGGTTCCCCAGTGGGGAATTCCCATGCCGTTTTTATCAATGAACTTCTGTGTGTATTGTCGGACCGATAATTCATTAATAGCCGCAAGTAGTCTTAAACTACTTTTTTCCTTTGAAATGTCATTTTGCTGTCAGACTGTTCTAAACATGGGAAACATGCGCCCCTTTACAGGCATACTATAGACACCCCCCAGGTACGAAATTTAAAAGGATATTACACTTTTATTGTTTCACTTTAAGCATTATTAAAATCACTGCTCTCGAAAAAGCGGACGTTTTTAAAACTTTTTTTTGCATTGATCCATGTCCCCTGGGGCAGGACCCAGGACCCAAACACTTTTTATGACAATAACTTGCATATAAGCCTTTAAAATTAGCACTTTTGATTATTCATGTTCGTGTCCCATAGACTTTAACGGTGTTAGCGTGTTCTAACAAATTTTTTGCCTGTTCGCATGTTCTGATGCAAACCGAACAGGGGGGTGTTCGGCTCATCCCTACTGGCAAGTAAAGAAAAAAAACCAGCAGATGAAAAGCTACAATCCCTTATATGCAAGAAAAGGCTTGTTGATGTACACGTGTAGAAGTAGTTAGTAGAGGCCATGTGTTTCTCAGCTTAAATTAGCATTGTGCCAAATCTTTCAAGGGAATTTGCACTGTTGATATGCAGATTGCATGCTAGGCATTGCTTATCCGATCATATTCAAAATGCTGTACCACAGTGTTTTGTTTAATGTAAACGTGTTCTTACTTCCAAAATGAACACATGTTAACAGGGTTCCTTCTGGTGTGGCACCAGATTAGAGGAACCAGGGTTCCTTCTGGTGTGGCACCAGATTAGAGTAATTTAAATTGATAAAATGTCTACTCTACATTTCTGTTCACCCATGCACTTGTGTGGTGTAGTGTAGCAGAGAAAGGACAGAAATATTTGTCTTACTAAAGAGGGCTGTTACTAACTGGGGATGTATATTGGCAATTGCTGCATTGATTTGTATATGAAAGGAGACTAAGGTAAGCAGGCTTTTAATACATTATGCATGGAGGGATAGTTTAATGGTCTGACCCATGATAGGTTCACTTCAAATTAATCTGTGGGTTTAATTTGAAAATGTTTTCTTTTTTCAAGATACAAATGTGAGTGCATTAAAGAAGGTAAGTTATACATAAAAAATAAATTCATGCTACACCTCCTCAGCACTAGAGGATAAATGAGAAGAAAAATCACCCATAAACATTGGTAGAGTGTGGTATGTCTATGGTAGAAGATGTGCACACATTTTGATATAGAGGGAACACACTTAAAGTGGACCTGAACTAAAAAAGTGAAGGTTTGCTACCCTATAAGGAATATTTAAAAAATATTAGTTATGCCTAAGCAGTACCCTCAAATATTTTTACTTTATATTTTAAATTCCTCCTGAAAAATAGCAGTGCACCTCCTGGTATGTAAACAAGCCTATGGGTTTTTGTGTCTACAGTCTCATAGCTATATAGAAGGTATCTGCAATGTGAGTTCCAAGGATTTGCTGCCTCTGATTACTAAAGGCAACAGATTTGGGGTGATATTCACTGATGTCACTACTGTGCTTCCTGGCTAATGAGAAAGCTGTAGCATAATGATCCCTTTGCTTTATATAATCTGTGCTTCCTGCACGTCTCTTGCAGCTTCCTACATTTTCCTCCACCAGTTATCAGATCATCAGTCATCAGGGGTACTTGTGACTTAAAGAAGCAAAGTACTGCCTCTTCCAAGATGACTGCCTCCAGACAGAGACACAATAAAGAACAAGTCAGTCCTGGGAAAAATAATATTGGTGGCTAGTGCTTTGCACTCTATCTGCCATTTTTGGGACAGCTGCCAGAATTCAAGTGCTCCTTACATTAAAAAATATAAACAAAATCATCTATAAGTGATTAAGCTATAATTACATTATAAATGAGTGTGTTCAATTGAAATGTCAACCCAATATTCTTCTTAAGTTACATGTATGCATACAAATTGTAAGTGGATGAATCACAGAAAAGCTGTCAAATCTGCCAACACCCAATAGGGCCTGTTTTGCGTGCGTCTACCTAGCAACAGGGGCGTACCTAGAGCATTTAGCACCCAGGGCTGATCCTATATCTGGCACCAACTCCCCCACGTTAAAATGTAAAAACACCCCACTGTGCCCCCGACATACCTCTGCATCGTTCAATATATCGTTGTCACTACTGTGTACCTCCTCTCCACAACTGCACCTCTGGACCCCTTTACATTACACAGCACCCTGCACCTCTGGACCCCTTTACATTACACAGCACCCTGCAGCTCTGGACTCCTTTACATTACAGAGCACCCTGCACCTCTGGACCCCTTTACATTACACAGCACCCTGCAGCTCTGGACTCCTTTACATTGCACAGCATCCTGCACCTCTGGGCCCCTTTACATTACACCCCTGCTGGTTACACAGACCCCCCCTAACAGTTCTGGACCCCCTGCATGGTGCAAAGACCCCTCCTAACAGTTCTGGACCCCCTGCATGGTACACAGCCCCCCCTAACAGTTCTGGATCCCCTGCATGTTACACAGACCCCCCCGGCTCTGTCCCTTCTTACCTAAATCATGCAGATGGAGAGACAGTGAGCAGCGCTGAACAGAGGGTGGGAACTGCTGGAGTTAATTTTCCATATTGACAAGCTATTGATTGGTTGCTAGGACCACCTGCAACTGCGCTGCTCACTGTCTCTCTCTCCCCTGTGGTACAGGAGGAGAGAAAGTATTTTTCTTACCCTACTCCGCTCTGTGAATCTGGCGACCGGCTCCGGGTGTCACCTTGGTAGTGGCCCGGGCACCCCCCCATGCACTGTCACAGTTCGTCAGTGGCGTCACTAGGGTTGGTGCTACCCGGTGTAACATGGCATCACCCCCCCTCCACTAACTATAGTCTCCCTCGATACAGACACCCCTCCATCAGTACAGACCCCCTCCCTGAGTACAGACCCCTCCCATCAGTACAGACCCCCCTCCCTCACTACAGACCCCCCTCCCTAAGTACAGACCCCTCTCATCAGTACAGACCCCCTACTCCAGAATAGACCCCCACTTTCAGTACAGACCCCCCTTTTAGTACAGACTCCTCTTTTCTGTACAGATCCCCTTTCAGTACAGACCCCCCCATCAGTACAGACCCCCCCTATAGTGCAGACCCCCCATTTAGTGCAGACCCCCCATTCAGTACAGACCCCCTACTGTGCAGTCCTCTCATTCAGTAAGACCCCCCTTCAGTGCAGGCCCCCCTTCAGTTCAGACCCCCCTTCAGTACAGACCCCCCTTTAGTACAGTCAGACCCATAATGTACCTCAGGTCAGCGTGGGACATGCACAGCAGGTCCTCTCCTCCTGTGTAGACATAAACAAAAAGGAAGGGGAGGCAGCTTCACTTTGCTCGGCTGTGTGAGACAGCTGGGACTGCTCAGAGCCGCTCAGACAGCCAGTTGCGAGAAAAGGGGATTGTTGGTTCAGTGGTGTTGGCCTGCTGACGGGTGTCACCCCTCTGGCGGTTATCACCCAGATTCAGCCCGCACCCCCGTCCCCCCTTTCAACGCCACTGCAGCTTGCCCCACTGTGCCCTAACCTGCCCTGTCACTGTGCCGCTGCCTAAACCCACCCCGCTGTCACCGCTTCAGTCACAGAGGGGGCACCAGCCTGACACCCCCCAGTGTGTGGCACCCGGGGAAGCCCACCCCCACTTGGTACGCAACTGTCAAGCAAGGTTACTTTGCAGTGTAAGCAAGGAAGCTGGGACCTCTGCAGTGTGTAAATGTGCTTTTACTTAACAAAATTGCAGTACATACAAAACTACTACAGTATTAGGAATACAGTACAAGACTGACAGATATCTATAGCAAATTAACAGCCTATCAAATAAGCAGAAACCAGCAATGGCTGGTTAAAGATGAGATGTATGTATTATGGAGCCCTCTGGTCTTACAGAGTGTCCTTGGTGTTTAAGGCATGATAAGAGGATCCATAATGCATTAGCACCAAAAGACTCATCTGTAACCAGCCATTGAAGAAAAGATGCTTTCGCTGATTCTCCAATATCTACCAACTGACTCCTCTTTGTCATCAGAGATCATAAACATAGTAACCGGAGTTAAGTAACTTTTAAGTGTATTTCTACTGTTACAGACCATAGTTTCTGCTTATTTGATAGGCTATTAATTTGCTATAGATATCTGTTAGTCTTGTATTCCTAATATTGTAATAGTTTTGTATGTACAGCATTTTTGTTCAGTAAAATCACATTTACACACTGCAGAGGTCTCAGCTTCCTTGCTTATAGCACAAAGTAACCTTGCTAGATAGATGCAAGCAAAACAATCGAGGGATCGTCCGCGTTTTGTGCTAAAAGTCAACTAAAGCAGACCTGTTTTTTTTTTCTGTGGTGTGTTGTGTAGCTTGTAATAGGTAAAAATGTTGCGTAAGCTGTTTAGGAAAAGCAAGGCTTCAGAGGGTTTTGGTGGCCAGAAGAAAGTGTGAAGCTTACCTATCTGGGCCAGAGACAATGAGTGGGTCCCTCTTGCTAAAGAATTTGTAAAGTATGCTTCTCCCTTGAATATGACTTGGGGTGATAAAATCTCAGATCATTTTGTAGATTTTAGCCTTGGATTTAAGTAAAAAAGAGAAGAGTACAGTATCCACAGTGGGTTGATACTTCCTTCATGCTCTCTATACTGAATCACAAAGGAGGGAGAAGGCAGAGGCAGAAGTTAAGGTATTTAACCACTTCAGCCCGGAAGAATCTGCCCCCTTAATGACCAGGCCATTTTTTGCGATACGGCACTGCGTCGCTTTAACTGAAAATTGCGTGGTCATGCAACGCTGTACCCAAACAAAATTGATGCCCTTTTTTTACCCACAAATAGAGCTTTCTTTTGGATGGTATTTTATCACCTCTGTGGTTTTTATTTTTTTGCGCTATAAACAAGAAAAGACCAACAATTTAAAAAACGCTGCTATAATACATATCCAAAAAAAAGTATATATGAAAAACAAATGTATTCATCAGTTTAGGCAAATATGTGTAAGCTGGGGTCAGCTTACACTGACATGTGGAAATCGGGGTACTGAACCGCTACCTAACCATTTTATTTGGAAACGAATCTAATCCATTTTTTTTTTTCAAACGACCCGCCATGGACAGAACCAGCAGCAGGTGTCACGGAATGGATTATAGCTCTGCCGACCAGCTAAGCACTTCAGGTGAAGAGGTGCCTATGCTTTGCTTCTAATATGGACGCATTGGAACATCGTTTGGATATACATACCACACAGACATGCACCAAGGTCGCTCATTGATCGATAACCTTGGAGGGACATCCTTATGATCAACTATCAGTGAGTAACCCTGGCTGTTACATACTTTTTCTGTACTTCTGCTTGCTATAATATAAGGAGGACTTACAGCAATCAATTGGTCATTGAATTTGTGTCCTCATATAGCATTCATTCAGCCTTGAGGATACATTGTCTTATCGCAGACTCCTCGGCAGATGGTTGTATCGCATATCCACCCATTTATATGTCCCTACCTGTGTGGTAGTACATCTTCTTTATATCCAGTGGCAAATTAACCATGTTGGACATTTCATATACTTTTGCTAATTGCAACACATAATTTCTTACCAGGAGGAATCAGCTCTCCCTGTTCTCTCCTACATCATAGTATTGAACTATACATTTGTCCTCATATCGTTCTTAGCCCACTTTGTTTCCAATTTTTTATTTTCCATTTCAACCTTTGACTGACTGATGGACTGCAGGTTCTATGGCTAGCCACTGGGCTATTCGCTTTTGGGAACAGTGTGAATATTTTCTGCATTAGCATTATCATGCTGTCCCTTCAGGAATTGCACAGTTCAGCCTGTATTTTCAGGTAGCAGGGGGTATTACAGGTGCTATAGGGGAGTGCTGTATATTGGGGAATGGAGGGATCCCTCCATTGTGGGCTTCCTCGCTCATCCATGGGAGCACATATACACTGTTTACAGGGAGGGTATAGATAGTTTGGTGGGGTCCCTTGCTCTCGGTACCCCTACCATATCTATCTTTTATTGGTGGTTGTGTACATATTATTTTTTGTGTTAAGCTCCTTATAGCAAATAAATTATTGTGTAGTTTACTCTTTAGGGTGTGTTTTGGTCATTCAGTTTTTTATTTTTATTTTTCCCGTTTCCTGGGTGTGTTCTAACTGTAGGGGATGGGCTTATTAGAACACTGGGAACAGTAGATCTCTGTCATATCATTTGGCAGAATGGGGAATCGCCGTTCTGCCTCTCCTCACCGCGATTGTGGGTGTCTGATGGACATCGAGTATACTCGTTGGATGGACCAATGTTCAGGTACGTCAGTTCATGCAGAAGAGCTGACCTGCCACAGTATATCTGCGTGAGCTGGTAGGCAAGTGGTTAAAGAATGGCTAGCAATTGCTTCAGAGTGTGTTCGTTCAACTGCTAGTCAGGCTGATGATTTGCAAGAGCGGTGTGCAGCCCTCCTGACCAAATCAATTAATGCCTTAAGGAAAAGGAAGGGCCATAAACCTGTTAGTAAAGCCAGGGCATATGCCATTGTCACATTCCAAAACTTGGATTGTGAGGATATGGTCTACTCAAATAAAAGTGAGAGTTTGATGTTTCTGATGATGATTGTCCAATGGCAAAGAAAAAGTGTGCCAGACCTCTAATTACTAAGCATAGAAAAAGGCAACATCATAGAGAGAATATGGCAGATGGGGAGGTGCATTACCGCAACCCCAGAGATGTGGAATTTGAAGAAGTACGGGAGTTTACACAAACTGAACTCCACAAGCTGGCGAAACAATACAAACAAAGGTCCGAGGACACCATATTGAGTTGGCTCCTACGCTTGTGGGATGAAGGGGTGGGCAGTGTTGTTTTGTCAGGTAAGGAAGCAGTGGCTATGGGAGTGTTAACCCATAATCCACAATTGCGTCAGGCAATGCGAAAAGCCCAAGAATTTAGTGTGAATTTTTCACTGTTAGACCTCGTGAGAGATGGAATAGAGTATACGTTAGTCCTAGTGACCTGGTAAATACTTACTCCTGGAGAACAATAGGAGAATGGATGGGTCCAGATATGGAACCCTTTACATCTGCTCTGTGCTCTAAGCTGATGAAGTCTGTGCCATTTAATCTCAGGCTCCTTTATTGTCCTTGCTGGGAGGCCTGGGATTAAATGGCAAGATTCATGAAGCCACTACCCTCTTAAGCCAGTTGGGAGACTAAAACAAAACCTGTCAGGGCAGTAGATAAGGTCAAGGCCAGGCAGGAAGAATACAAGCAGAAAAGAAAAGAGAAGAAAGAGAATGTGGGAGGGAAGACAGGAGGTGAAGAGAAAACCAGGCTAGTTATTTCTAGGAAAGAAATTTGAGTGGACTTATTTTCAATTTGGCACTGCGTCGCTTTAACTTTTAATTGCACGGTCATTTAATGCTGTACCCAAATGAAATTTGCGTCCTTTTCTTCCCACAAATAGAGCTTTCTTTTGATGGCATTTGATCACCTCTGGTGTTTTTATTTTTTGCGCTATAAACGGAAAAAGACTGAAAATTTTGAAAAAAAATGATATTTTCTACTTTTTGTTATAAAAAAAATCCAATAAACTCAATTTTAGTCATACATTTAGGCCAAAATGTATTCGGCCACATGTCTTTGGTAAAAAAAATGTCAATAAGCGTATATTTATTGGTTTGCGCAAAAGTTATAGCGTCTACAAACTAGGGTACATTTTCTGGAATTTACACAGCTTTTAGTTTATGACTGCCTATGTCATTTCTTGAGGTGCTAAAATGGCAAGGCAGTACAAAACCCCCCCAAATGACCCCATTTTGGAAAGTAGACACCCCAAGGAAATTGCTGAGAGGCATGTTGAACCCATTGAATATTTATTTTTTTTGTCCCAAGTGATTGAATAATGACAAAAAAAAAAACAAATTTACAAAAAGTTGTCACTAAATGATATATTGCTCACACAGGCCATGGGCCTATGTGGAATTGCACCCCAAAATACATTCAGCTGCTTCTCCTGAGTATGGGGATACCACATGTGTGGGACTTTTTGGGAGCCTAGCCGCGTACGGGGCCCCGAAAACCAATCACCGCCTTCAGGATTTCTAAGGGCATACATTTTTGATTTCACTCCTCACTACCTATCACAGTTTTGAAGGCCATAAAATGCCCAGATGGTACAAAACCCCCCCAAATGACCCCATTTTGGAAAGTAGACACCCCAAGCTATTTGCTGAGAGGCATGTTGAGTCCATGGAATACTTTCTTTTTTGACACAAGTTGCGGGAAAGTGACAATTTTTTTTTTTTGCACAAAGTTGTCACTAAATGATATATTTCTCACACAGGCCATGGGCATAAGTGGAATTGCACCCCAAAATACATTTAGCTGCTTCTCCTGAGTATGGGGATACCACATGTGTGGGACTTTTTGGGAGCCTAGCCGCATACGGGGCCCCGAAAACCAAGCACCGCCTTCAGGATTTCTAAGGGCGTAAAGTTGTGATTTCACTCCTCACTGCCTATCACAGTTTTGAAGGCCATAAAAAGCCCAGATGGCACAAAACCCCCCCAAATTACCCCATTTTGGAAAGTAGACACCCCAAGCTATTTGCTGAGAGGCATGTTGAGTCCATGGAATATTTTATATTTTGACACAAGTTGCGGGAAAGTGACAATTTTTTTTTTTTGCACAAAGTTGTCACTAAATGATATATTGCTCAAACATGCCATGGGCATATGTGGAATTACACCCCAAAATATATTCTGCTGCTTCTCCTGAGTACGGGGATACCACATGTGTGGGACTTTTTGGGAGCCTAGCCGCATACGGGGCCCCGAAAACCAAGCACCGGCTTCAGGATTTCTAAGGGCGTTAAGTTATGATTCCACTCCTCACTACCTATCACAGTTTTGAAGGCCATAAAATGCCAAGATGGCACAACCCCCCCCCCAAATGACCCCATTTTGGAAAGTAGACACCCCAAGCTATTTGCTGAGAGGCATGGTGAGTATTTTGCAGCTCTCATTTGTTTTTGAAAATGAAGAAAGACAAGAAAATTGTATTTTTTTTTTCTTTTTTCAATTTTTGAAAGTTTGTGACAAAAAGTGAGGTCTGCAAAATACTCACTATACCTCTCAGCAAATAGCTTGGGGTGTCTATTTTCCAAAATGGGGTCATTTGGGGGGGGGGTTGTGCCATCTGGGCATTCCATGGCCTCCGAAACTGTGCTAGGCAGTGAAGAGTGAAATCAAAAATTTACGCCCTTAGAAAGCCTGAAGGCGGGGCTTGGTTTTCGGGGTCCCGTGCGCAGCTAGGCTCCCAAAAAGTCCCACACATGTGGTATCCCCATACTCAGGAGAAGCAACAGAATGTATTTTGGGGTGTAATTTCACATATTCCCATGGCATGTTTGAGCAATATATCATTTAGTGACATCTTTGTGCAAAAAAAAAAAAAAAAAAAAAAGATTTGTCTCTTTCCCGCAACTTGTATCACAATATAAAATATTCCATGGACTCGACATGCCTCTCAGCAAATAGCTTGGGGTGTCTACTTTCCAAAATGGGGTCATTTGGGGGGGGGTTTGAACTGTCCTGGCATTTTATGCACAACATTTAGAAGCTTATGTCACACATCACCCACTCTTCTAACCACTTGAAGACAAAGCCCTTTCTGACACTTTTTGTTTACATGAAAAAATAAATTTTTTTGCAAGAAGTTTACTTTGAACCCCCAAACATTATATATTTTTTTTAAAGCAAATGCCCTACAGATTAAAATGGTGGGTGTTTCATATTTTTTTTTTCACACAGTATTTGCACAGCGATTTTTCAAACGCATTTTTTGGGGAAAAAACACACTTTTTTAAATTTTAATGCACTAAAACACACTATATTGCCCAAATGTTTGATGAAATAAAAAAGATGATCTTAGGCCAAGAACATGGATACCAAACATGACATGCTTTAAAATTGCGCACAAACGCGCAGAGGCGACAAAATAAATACATTTTTAAAAGCCTTTAAAAGCCTTTACAGGTTACCACTTTAGATTTACAGAGGAGGTCTACTGCTAAAATTACTGCCCTCGTTCTGTCCTTCGCGGTGATACCCCACATGCATGGTGCAATTGCTGTTTACATTTGACGCCAGACCGACGCTTGCGTTCGCCTTTGCGCGAGAGCAGGGGGGGACAGGGGTGCTTTTTTTAAAAAAATTGGGCTCTATTAGACCCTAGATCTCTCCTCTGCCCTCAAAGCATCTGGCCACACCAAGATCGGTGTGATAAAATGCTTTCCCAATTTCCCAATGGCGCTGTTTACATTCGGCGAAATCTAAGTCATGAAATGCTCGTAGCTTCCGGTTTCTTAGGCCATAGAGATGTTTGGAGCCATTCTGGTCTGGTTGCTTTTACATGAAAGCCGACCGCTGGCTGAAAAGAATGATACCAAGATGATACCTAAACCTGCAGGCATCATTCTGGTATAACCACTCAAAGTCCAGCAACATACCAGTACGTTGCTGGTCCTTGTTAGGCATATATTGTAAACTTTTTTTTCATGCAGCCTGTGGGCTGAACGAAAAAAAGATATTGATCGGTGGGTATGCCCACCATTAGAATACCTCCCTTCATCCACCCACTTCTAATGATGGGCATACATGCACCATTTATATATGCCGAAGCATGGGGGCATCCTCCCGCAAAAGGCAGGAGCAAATTGCTTCTCCACCCACTGCTGCCCCCACGCTTCGGCATATATGCTGAAGTATGTAACTGTGGTGGTGAAATCACCTCCGACAGCGCTGGAGTCACGGCTTTATATATCGTGGGAGCAAACGCTGTTGCTGTCAAGATAAATAAATCCGCGCTGCAACTGAATGGCGTACCTGCTAAGCAAATGATGGTTAACAATAAAACAAAGTAACATTACAGTATAACAGTAAGACTTACCATACCTGCAAAGCAAATACAAAAAAAAAAACATAGTAAAAAATAAAACATTTAACGCAACCTGTGCCTAAAATATATATATGCCGAAGCATGGGGGCATCCTCCCGCAAAAGGCAGGAGCAAATTGCTCCTCCACCCACTGCTGCCCCCACGCTTCGGCATATATGCTGAAGTATGTAACTGTGGTGGTGAAATCACCTCCGACAGCGCTGGAGTCACGGCTTTATATATCGTGGGAGCAAACGCTGTTGCTGTCAAGATAAATAAATCCGCGCTGCAACTGAATGGCGTACCTGCTAAGCAAATGATGGTTAACAATAAAACAAAGTAACATTACAGTATAACAGTAAGAATTACCATACCTGCAAAGCAAATACAAAAAAAAAAACATAGTAAAAAATAAAACATTTAACGCAACCTGTGCCTAAAATATATATATGCCGAAGCATGGGGGCATCCTCCCGCAAAAGGCAGGAGCAAATTGCTCCTCCACCCACTGCTGCCCCCACGCTTCGGCATATATGCTGAAGTATGTAACTGTGGTGGTGAAATCACCTCCGACAGCGCTGGAGTCACGGCTTTATATATCGTGGGAGCAAACGCTGTTGCTGTCAAGATAAATAAATCCGCGCTGCAACTGAATGGCGTACCTGAAAACAATAAAATGGTTACCAACAAAACACAGTAAACGGTAAAGTATAAAAAATCTGAAAAGCAAACATGGTAAAACATAATAACAATAAAACATTGCAGAATAGAATAGAGTAAAAAAGAGAAGAACAATAGAGAGAGAATAGAGAGAGAGAGAACAATAAAACAACAACTATTTTTGTTTTTTTTATTTTATATTTTTTTTTGTGTTTTTATTTTTTTAAATTTTTTTAAAATTTTTTTTTTTTACCCTTTTTTTTTGGTAACTTTTAACTTTTGTAACTCGTTCCAGGTTTGGGTCTCTCAAAATGCAATGGCATCTTGGGAGACCCTGTGTTAGTGTGCCTAGTCTGTGCAGTGCTGAACCCTATGCTAATACTCAACTAATGTATGGTAGCGTTCAAAGCATTCACCCATGCAAAGACCAGGATTGCCAGGACAGGAGGGACAATAAGACCGGGTGTCACGCCTAAATCCGCGCTTGCTGCAGACACGACATCTTTTTTGGGGGGCTCGTTGGGTAGGGGTACTCGGGATGGCATAAAGAAAATGCCGCTCATGCAGCCGGCTTACTGCATTTGGTTGGGGAAGGTGAGGTAGAGCACCGTCTGGAAACAGAAGGGCTCTGACGATCTCTTCCTGGAATTTAAGGAAGGATCCAGTCTGTCCTGAAGCTCTGTATAGCACATGAGCATTCAGCAAAGCCAATTGAAATAAGTATACAGACACTTTTTTGTACCAGCGTCTGGCCTTACGGGCAACTAGGTACGGCGCCAACAACTGGTCGTTGAGGTCCACCCCTCCCATATTAAGGTTGTATTCGTGGACACAGAGGGGTTTCTCCACAACACCAGTCGCCGTAGGAATTTGGGTCGTCGTGTCTGCATGAAGGGAGGTGAGAACGAAAACATTCTTCTTATCCCTCCACTTCATAGCGAGCAAATTATTATACTTCAAGCATGCTCTCTCCCCCAGCCTAAGACGGGAATCTACAAGCCGCTGGGGAAAGCCCCGGCGATTACGTCGCACGGTGCCACATGCTCCAATCTACTGATCAAACAAGTGACTAAAAAGTGGCACGCTCGTATAATAATTGTCCACGTACAAGTGGTACCCCTTTCCGAATAAGGGTGACACCAAGTCCCACACTATCTTGCCAGCGCTTCCTATGTAGTCAGGGCAGTTTGTCGACTCTACGTGACTATCTTTGCCCTCGTAAACCATAAATCTACATGTATAGCCTGTGGCCCTGTCACAGAGCTTATACATCTTGACCCCTTATCTGGCACGCTTGCTGGGAAGGTACTGTTTGAATGACAAGCGGCCAGAAAACTTAATCAGGGACTCATACGAGAGCCCTGCGGTTCTTGCACTTCAAGGACAGAAGAAGATTGGGGTCTGGTACGCCTGACCTTAGCAGGGACCACAACTCTGTCGTCAGAGCTATCTGTCATGGAGCCGCTGTCCTCTACAGGTTCGTATTCTGAGCCTGAACTTGACAGATGAGTGAGTTCCTCTTCACTATCTGTCATACTCAGAAACGTGTAGGCCTCTTCACTAGTGTACCTTCGATTTGCCATTTTGGCCTCTAAATTTAGGGGTACACTAGTGAGACTCACAGGCAAAAAAGCTCCTGACTGTCAGCGACTGTATCAAAACGCTACCAAAAAACTGTTAGCGATCGCAGGGATCAGGCCTGACTCTGCGAACGCTGCAGTTATGTGTGCTTAGTGTTTTGTAAGTGTCAGTTATCGATCGATACTGCACTTGGGTGGGCTGGGCAGGACTGGGCCGAGGAGCAAAACGCAGGTGCTAGCAGGTATCTGGGCTGATCCCGCTAACACTGCGTTTCAGGGAACCCTAAACTGCTGGGGAGTATAGATCTGATTGGATCAGAAATCGATCCGCTCAGATACTATAGCACTAAGGGAGGTGTATGCTGCGTGCGTGGGTTTTAGCGGTACTGGCGCTAACCTGATGCTGCCTGGGGCGACGCAGACCTTATCTGATCCTAAAAACTTAACTTCTATCACCGCTGGGCAATTAGGGGGTTAAACCTTTATAGGGTAATAAACGGCGGGTGCCCTAAAACTATAATAAACTATAATAAACTGTAATAAACTGTAATAAACTACAAAAAACAAACTAGCTAACCAGCGTCACCTGTAACACTTATACGGTGATCGCTGGTGAAAGGGTTAACTAGGGGGCAATCAGGGGGTTAAAACCTTTAGCAGGTAGTATATGGGGGTCCCTGTCGCTATAAAACACTGACAGCGAACCTATATACTTACCTCCCTAACTAGCGTCACCTGTGTCACTAATACAGCGATCAGAAAAATGATCGCTTAGCGACACTGGTGACGGGGGGTAATCAAGGGGTTAACTTTTATTAGGGGGGTTAGGGGGGTACCCTGGACCTAAGGGGGGGTACCCTAGACCTAAAGGGGTCTAACCTAACTGCCCTAACACTTTTAACTGACACAAACTGACACCAATGCAAAAAAAAAAAAATGCTATTGGTGTCAGAGTGACAGGGGGTACAGGGGGGTGATCAGGGGGTGATCGGGGGGTGATGGGGGGTGACAAGTGTGCCTGGCGTGTTCTACTGGATGTGTAGTGTTGTGCAGACTTACTTGATGTCTTCTCTCCTCGGCCCGGCGACGAAAAGACCGGCTCGAGGAGAGATGACATCACTTCCTTTCCCTCTGTTTACATTACAGAGGGAAAGGAAGCATTCTCATTCGCCGGGAGCGATCGGGAGGGGGTGGCCAACAATGGATGGCCACCCCCTCACCTCTCATCGCCCGGGAAGAAATGGCGGCCGCCTCGGGCACCAGGGGGGGGACCGATCGGACCCCCCACCCGCGGAAGGCAAATCACGTACATGCCTGTCCGTGCCACCTTGCCGACGTACATCGGCGTGAGGCGGTCGTCAAGTGGTTAAAGATGAGATTTCGAAATGCTGGAGATGGGGAAACATTTAGTGGGGAAAACTGTCAGGGTTAGAAACACTACTCCCAGTGAAGATAAAATATGCCTAGATTTAGAGAAAACAGAACAGACCCCCTCCTGTTAGCTCCAAACCAATTCCCAACACTGCACATGAACCCAAACCCAACTCCTTTTATCCTGGGAAGGGGTTAGAGAGACTCAGAAAAGGGTTTTTTTTGTCCTGTAATAGCAGTGAGGGCAGTGACAGCAGGAGACCGACATCCGTTTGCACCTGTCATTCCATGGTGGGGAAAGTCATCTTCTCCTACACATGTGATGGCTTTAGTTGATACTGGAGCTGAAGTTACACTTTTACAAGGAAATCCTTCCCATCACAAATGATAATTGATTTATGTAGAAGGTTTGGGAGGGCAAACCACACCAGCAGTTAGGACACGGGTGAAATTGGCTATTGGCAAGGGATCAGGAATTTGGATGTAATTAAAGGTCAGGCTATTCAGACTGAATGGGGTGCATTCACATTCGGGTATCCTGTTAAAGCGTATCTGGTTAGGGCGGTTAAGGCTGTGGTAAAAGGTCATGGGAAATAGACCTCTGTCTACATTCCTCCACCATTGAAGCCAGTTTGTATCAAGCGGTACAGACTTCCTGGAGGCCACAAAGAAATTGGGGAGACTATTCAAGAACTGTTGAGAGTAGGGATCCTTAGACCTGCTGTAAGTCCTTTCTCTTCTCCGGTGTTCCCAGTAAAGAAACCTGATGGGACATATAGAGTGACTGTGGATTACAGAGGTCTGAACAAAGTGGCGCCTCCATTGAAGTCAGCTGTACCTGATATGATCTCAATCACTGAGAAAACTGATAAAGAGTCAGGAGAATATTATGATAGACATTAATGGTTTCTTTTCTATTTTGTTAGACTCAGAGTGTCCAGTTTGCCTTTGTGTGGGATGGCCGCCAGTACACTTTCACTGTGCTTCCTGAAGATTATGTCTATTCTCCAAGAGATTTGTCATGGACTGATTGCCTGAGATGTAAGTTCCCAGAATTTGAAAGTGGCTGTGTTTCACTACATTGATGACATCATGGTCTCTGGAACGAAAGAAGATGTAACTGAAGCACTGCACCTGCTGATACAGCACATGGAGAACAGAGGGTGGGCTATCAACAAAGACAAATTCGAAGGACCTGCTACATTCCTGGGAATGATGTGGACTGGGCCCCAGAGGAAAATTCCAGAAACAGTTGTTCAAACTATCCAGGCACTGTTGCTCCCTACTACCAAAGAGGAGGCACAGAAGTTTATTGCAGTTGTGGGATTCTGGAGATCGTTCATCCCACATCTTGGACTGATCCTGAGGCCTATATACAATGTCACCAGAAAAAAGACTTTCACATGGGGTTCAGAGCAGCGGACCACATTCCTTGCTGCTAAAGAAGCCATTTTGCAGCATCGGGGATTAGGACCTGTGAGACAAGGAGTACCATTTCAGCTGCATGTAGTGGAGCAGGATAGTACCATATCTTGGAGTCTGTGGCAGACAAATGAAAAGAAAGGACCAAGAGCAATACCCATTGCATTTTGGTCCAAACAACTGACAGGGGCACAGAAGAGATACACGCCCCTAGAGAAGTACCTGTTTGGGGCCTACACAGCACTACAACATGTGGAGACCATTACAGGAAAGGACAGTTACCATACATACTGCATTGCCAATAGCAGGATGGGTGGACGATAATGGGCTGACCACTAGGGCAGCTGTAGCCCAGAACCAGACACTGATGAATGGAAGTGGTACCTTCAAGAAAGAGGGGGTATTGCAGCTGGGGATGTTAGAGACATTTCAAAACAGTTGGCAGGGCTTGTCACTTTCACCAGCACCCAGCCAGAAGAAGAAATTTCTGTGCTGCAGTCATCCCCTATTCAAGAGGCCCCACCCTTTGAATCTCTGTCGGAAGACATGAAAGAGTCAGCATGGTTCACTGATGGTTCCCCCATAGTCACCTCATCTGGGCGTAAATGGACAGCAGCAGCCTACAACCTGAGTACAGACACAGTCCTGCAAGAGACCGGAATTGGAGGGTCCAGTCAGTATGCAGAATTGAAAGCTGTAGTGATGACTCTTCAGGTGGATCCTTCTTCCCATGTCACCATCTACATTGACAGCTGGGCAGTCTTTAAAGGACTGACAACATGGCTGCCTACGTGGAAGTCCAATGATTTGATGATTCATGGAAAGGTGGTGTGGGGAGACAATGAAGTCTGGGACTACATCTGGAAGGAAGTTTACTCCCACACCATAAAAAGTGGAGCATGTTGATGCATATATGCCCTTGGTCCCAGACTTTGAGAACTGAAACAGAGTTATAGTGGTAGATGAAACTGCCAAAGTGAAAGCAGTTGTGTCAATTGATCCTGTCTCGATGAACTTGGCCAACTGGGCCCACAAACAATCTGGGCATTTGGGGAAGGGAGCAACATATGGATGGGCACAGCAGAAAGGATTGCCCATATCCACGGACATGATAAAGACTGTAATAGGTAACTGTACAGTGTGTGGAGAAGTGTGACAATGGCCTTTGCAAAAGTACTCTGCAATGTCGATTAAGAGGGGTGAGAGGCCTGCTGAGATTTGGCAGATTAACTTCATCGGTCCCTTGGAAACAATGGACTGAGATATTGTTGCACTGCAGTGGATAACTATTCAGGACTTTTACTTGTTCATCCTTGAAAATGTGAAAATCAAGCAGCAATGCTTCAACTGTTCCAGAAACTTGTCGTTGCTTATGGTTGTCCCAAACAAGTCCAAAGTGATAACAGCTTACACTGGATCAACAGTACAGCAGTGGGGCAAAAATTCTGGAGTGTACTGGTTGTGCCACATCCCATACCATCCACAGGCAGCTGGTTTTAATGAAAGATACAATGGGCTATTGAAGGACCAGATACGTGAGCTTACACCCACACATACACCAAGGGGGTGGCATTGGGTCCTCACACAGGCAATCATGTTGTTAAATTCTAGGCCAATATCCAAAAGCACACCATATGAGAGGATGGAGGGGCTGGGGTGCAGATTCCACAGCAGGAGTGCAGAGTTCAGTATTTACATAAGTTTCCTGAAAGAACAGGGCTTAACAGGTACCCATGACATAGAAACCAAGAGTGATGTATCTGAAGCTGAAGGCTATCTAGGAATGAGAGGGAATCTGGCAGGAAGGGTTGAAGTTATATTTGCATTGGCAGATGAGCTTCAGGATAGTGGCTGGGACTCTGATTGGTTAGTAGATACTTCTCAGCAAAAGTGGAAGTGAGGCTGTATAACATCAAACCTTCCAAAATAAAAAGCAGTGATCTTCTGGGAAATTATTATTATTATTATTATACAGGATTTATATAGCGCCAACAGTTTGCGCAGCACTTAACATAATGAAGGCAGACATTACAGTTACGTTACAATTTGATACAAGAGGAATCAGAGGCCCCTGCTCGCTAGGAGGGAGGGTCAATTGATGCAAAAAGTAATAGCTGTGGGGGATGAGCTAATGGAGAAAGTAAAACAGTGTATTAGTTAGAAGCAGGATAGCTTCTTTAAAGAGAAGGGTTTTCAAGGATCGTCTAAAGATGGATAGATTAGGGGACAGTCAGACAGATTGGGGAAGGGAGTTCCAAAGAATGGGAGAAGCGCTGGAGAAATCCTGTAGGTGAGCATGGGAGGAGATGACAAGGGAGCTAGAGAGCAGGAGGTCTTGGGAGGACCGAAGAGAGCGGCTTAGTTGGTATTTTGAGACTAGGTTAGTGATGTAGCTGGGGGCAGAGTTGTGGACGGCTTTGTAAATTATTGTTACTACTTTGAATTTTATTCGTAGGGTGAGTGGAAGCCAGTGCAGCGATTGGCAGAGAAGGATGGAGGACACTGAATGGTTGGTAAGGTGGATGAGTCTTGCAGCAGCATTCATTATGGACTGAAGGGGGGATAGTGTATGTAAAGGTAGTCCAATGAGGAGTGAGTTGCAGTAGTCGAGACGAGAGATGACCAGGGAGTGAATTAGAAGCTTGGTGGTGTCATTGGTGAAAAAGGGGCATATTCTAGATGTTGCGGAGGCTAAGGTGGCATGATTTGGACAGGGATTGGATGTGGGTCTAAAAGGACAGTTCAGAGTCTAGGGTTACCCCTAGCACCCTGACATGTGGGGACGGACTGATAGTTGTGCATTGGATCTTGACAGAGAAGTCAGGGGAAGGGGCACGTGGGGGAGGAAATATTATGAGCTCGGTTTTAGATAGATTCAGTTTGAGGAAGTGGTGTGACATCCAGGCTGATATGTCTGTTAGTAAATCAGTGTGAGGAAACTGATGGGATGAGCTGAGGGGTAGAGAGATAGATTTGGGTGTCATCGGCATATAAATGGTAGTGGAAGCCATGGGAGGCTATCAGCTGACCCAGGGAGAATGTGTAGATCGAGAATAGTATAGGTTCAAGGACAGAACCTTGGGGGAGCCCAATGGTAAGAGGTGTTGGAGAGGAGGAAGTAGAGTTGTAAGTGACACTGAAGGCGCGGTGAGATAGGTAAGATTTGAACCAACGGAGCGCACAGTTATGGATACCAAGCAAATTCAGTTTTTTGAGGAGGAGGGGGTGATCAGTCATTTGTGTGTTTTAGGAGAGCAGTTTCTGTGGAGTGCTGTGGACAAAATCCAGACTGAAGGAGGCAAGAAGGTTATTCTCAATGAGATGGTCGCTCAGTCGGTAGTAGACTAAACGTTCAAGGAGTTTGGAGGCAAAAGGGAGTAAGGAGATGGGTCTTAGGTTGTTAAGATTGGTGGGGTCCAGTGAGGCCTTTTTTGGTATGGGAGTGACTAGTGCATGTTTTTTAGAGGGTTGGGGAAGATGCAAGTAGAGAGGGAGAGGTTGAAGATATGATTTAAAGTGTGTAGGATAGAGTCAGAGGGTGACCGTAGTATTTGAGAAGGAATGGGGTCCAGCGAGCAGGAGGTTAGGTGGGCGTTAGAAAAAAGTTTATTGACTTCCTCTGTAGTAGTTGGGTTAAACAAGAGTTTTGATTGTAGAGTGAAGGAGATCTTGAGATAAATTGTCTCAATCTTATTTTTGAAGTGATTAGCAATCTCCTGGGCATTGAGTAAGTTAGTGGGTGGAGGTAATGGCGAACGAAGTAGAGCATTAAAGGTAGAAAAGAGTTGACGGGGACTGTGTGAGAGGGTGTTAATGAGAGTGATAAAGTAAGTCTGGTTGGCAGCGTGGAGACAGGAATGGTATTTTTGGAGGGCATATTTATATTGGCTGAAATTTTGCTGTGACTTTGTCTTCCGCCACAGACACTCAAGAGCACGGCTCTGGTTTTTGAGGCTTTTGGTAATGTCTGTCTACCTGGGTTGTAGCGGCCGGGGCCTGATTCTGTGCATAGTGAGGGGGGCCAAGATATCCAGGGTGGATGACAGTGAACTGTTGTAGATAGAAGTGGCCAGATTGGGGCAGGACAAGGATGAGATTTTGGCATAGAGACAATCTATAGCAGAAAAAAGAAGAGAATGGTTAAAATTGCGAAGGTTTCTACGGGTAATTGTTTGGTAGTTGGAAGGCAAAGAGGAGGAAGACAAGGAGAGAGTGAAACTAATAAGGTGGTGATCAGAGAGAAGAATGGGGTGGTTGGAGAGTTTGCGTGGAGTGCATAGGTAGGAGAATATGAGGTCAAGGCAGTTGCCAACAGAGTGAGCAGAAGCCTTTGCCCACTGTTTTAGGTCAAAAGTGGAGGTTAGGTTCAGAAATTTAGAAGTAGGAGTGTTAAGATTAACAGGGAGTCACCAAGAAGGATTGTTGGGATTTTAGAAGAGAGAAAGTATGGTAATTAGGCAGAGAAGTCATCAAGGAAGTTTGATACTGGTCCAGGAGGCTGATAGATCACAGCAATTCTCAACAAACCTGGAGAAAATAGATGAATAGTGAGTTCAAATGAGGAGAGGGGCAGAGAGGGGGGTGGATGAAGAACCTAAAAAGTGCTTTGAGGGGATAGGAGGATTCCAACACCACCTCCTTTCCATCCACTAGGCCTGGGAGAGTGAGTCAACAGGAGGCCACCATGGGAGAGGGCAGCAGGAGAAGGAAAGTCAGATTCTTGAAGCCATGTCTCTGTTATTGCACGTAGGTTGAAGGAGTTTGTGATAAATAGGTCATGGACATTGGTAAGTTTGTTGCAAACCGAATGGGCATTCCAAAGGGCACAGGAAAAGGGAAGGCTGGTTCTAGGCAGAAAAGAAATAGAAATTAGATTGTGTAGATTGCGGCTTCTGGCAGAGGATAGGCGGTGCTGGGTATGTTGGCCAAAGGTAAATGATGGCGGTCCAGGATTTGGAGAAATATCTCCAGACATTAAGAGAAGCAGAAGGGTGAGAGAGGTGATATGGAAGTGTGACTTATGTGGGGGGACACAGTGTCCTGGAGGTTTTATTGGTATGTGGGTTCAAAATTAGCAGGAGCTGATGAGTGCAGTAATACGGTGAAGACAGGAGTGAGGATGATATATATAAGCTGTGGAGTGGAGAAGTGGGGTGAAGGAGAGAAAGTTTAAGGAGAGAGGATGCAACTGTGAGAAGGAAAAGTAGGGAGTACATGATACAGAGTGGTGAGACTGAGAAGCAGACTGGATGAGAGATGGGGAATCAGGACACCTGTAGCCTGTTTTGTGTGTTGTAGTAGTCTGTTGTAGATTTTCACTTTGTGCATTCGCTGAAGTGCTGACCTGAAGTGTAATACTTAATCCAATATGAATACTTTATTCAAAATTATAGCTGCCAATGCAATCTCTGCTTGTGCAACCCCTGCCTGGGCATCCCCTAGAGAAGGCCTACATTTATACTGAGTTGGGTGGGGGTATTATTGCCAATTAATCAGCCAGGATTGCATAGGAGGAACACATGGCTGTGTATATTTCCTCTTCTCCCTATTGATGTTCTTTGGGAGGGTCAGAAGTGGATACAGGCAGGTGGCAAAGAGTTGGTTAGAGATCCAGGCAAGAAGCTAGTTAGAGGAGAGATTGTAGCTGAAGGGCTGGGGTCTACTGTTTATGTATTATTAGAAGGAACAGATAATCTGCTTTGTTTTCCAAACCACAGGTTGTCTTCCATAGGAAGCCCAGAGAAAAGTGGTTTCATGATGGACAGAATGATGGAATACCGCAAGAGCTGTGGACAGAAGCCATTATAATAATTTTGCTGAAGGAGGGGAAAAATCCGCTAGATGTGACTTCATATAGGCCTATATCGCTGTTATGTTCGGACGTGAAGATCTTGGCAAAAGCTTTGGCAACAAGGCTAAATAAAATAATTTCTAAATAATACATATAGACCAAACCGGGTTTATCCCAGATAGATCTACAAGTACGAACATAAGACGAGTGTATTTAAATATGCAATTATCCATAGAAAACAGCGGTAAGAGAGCCCTCCTCTCATTAGATGCAGCCAAAGCATTTGATTGTTTGGAATGGCACTATATGTGGAAGGTACTAGCTGAATTTCAATTTGGCTCTAACTTTGTCCACTGGCTGAGCCTATTATATGAGAACCCAAGAGCCAAAGTTAGAGTCAACGGTGAGTGCTCAGAGTGGTTTCAATTAAGAAGGGGAACAAGACAGGGGTGCCCTTTGTCGCCCCCGCTCTTTGCCCTAGCAATGGAGCCCTTGGCTATTGCGTTAAGGACCGCTCAGGGGGTGCAGGGCTTTAAAAGAAGGAGGGGAGAGGAGAAAATTGCTATGTAAGCGGGTGACATTTTATTATTCCTGGGGACACACAGGATTCCTTGAAGCCATGGGTATAGTTGAGGAATTCAGCCATTTCTCTGGGCTAACAATTAATTGGGAAAAATCAGTAATTTTGCCAATAGACACTCTCACAGAGTCACTCCCATATCAAACACCCCAAATTAAAGTAGTAAGCCAAATGAAATATCTGGGTATTACCATAACAAGAGATCCAGGGCAATACATAACTGGAAACCTGGTCCCACTTATGAAAACATTAAAACAGAAATGTCGGATTTGGGGTCGGTTGCCTCTCTTGGTCGCCGGGCATTGCAATTTAATCAAGATGGCCTCACATTCTCGTGTTTGGCTATAAGGCTTTAACCCACACAGACGGGGGTAAAATAATGACCTCCAGCAATGTCTCCTCGCTCATTGGGAGGAAGTAGCGAGGAGACATTGCTGGAATGGGAAGCAAAGGAGAGAGCACTTTATTGAAAACTCTGGATGTATAACGTTGGACCACCGAAGGTCATTATTTTATCCCCTTCTGTTTGGGTTAAAGCCTTATAGCCAAACACAAGAGTGTGAGGCAAGAGGAGCTGGTGAGTTTGTCCGCCTGAGGGGAGTGGAATCACAGTCACAGAGGTGTGGTGGAAGATTGATTTATTAAAGATCTTCATTATATCACGTCACGAATCAATATCATAAGGAATATATTTATATATCACTATTTATTTATCACCAATTTTTGGACTTTTCATAATCTTGTGGTTGTTCATTTAAAAGGCTTTTTACATTATCATTTGTTGCTTCCACAGATCATTCATTCACCTAATTGATCATACACACATTTTCTCAGGACACGGTTCACATTATTTGGTGCACTGTGTTGTGGATTTATTATTATTCTTCATACTTTTATTATTTATGTAATCTACTCACTTGCTTATTTAGGTTAATTGATTTAGCGCTGCTATTTGGTTTCACTAGTGATTGGGGGCAGTTTTATGGTGAATCAAATTTTTTGTAAGCCTATATCATTTCCCTCCTCTCTAGTGAAGCTTTAGCTTGAGCTGCCGCACTGTGGGAGAAGATTTACCCGGTGGTTTCCAGCCTGTCCGACTTCTTGAAGCTTTTTTGTAATATCTTCGAGGAATAAATACACAATAATTCTGCGCTCCCACACAAAAAAAGGGAGAAGGACACAGCAGCTAACATTTACAACATTTACACTTGCTAATATCTTCGAGGAGCCAGCTCGGGTTTCGGCAAGAATCTTGTTCAGTGGGACAATATGCGCGTTCCATATCCTCACAGCTGAATTGAGCTGGAACAATGAGGCCCTGGTTGCAACCTTTTTACATGGCCTCTCTGACCGAGTGAAGGACGAATTAGCAGGAAGAGCCATCCCTGCCAGTCTGGACGATGTAATTTCCTTGTGCAATCAGATTGACATTCATTTCCAAGAGAGGTCCCTAGAAAAAAGACGCCAGCACCCCCTAGGTCCTAGGGGGTGCTGGCGTCCACCCTGTGGAGCATTCTCTGCCTGCTGAGGAACCTTTGCAGCTGGGCCGGACCAGACTAACCCCTGAAGAATGTGCTAGACGCAGAACTCTGGGCTTGTGTCTTTATTGTGGGGGCAAGGGTAATTTTCGTGACTCCTGCTCGCTTCGTTCGGGAAACGCTTGGGTCTAATACATTTAGGGGGTCTAGTATTGGACCCAGAAACATCACCTTCTCGTCTTCTTCTTCCGGTGTTCCTCGATGTAGGCCCTTCTCCCCAATCGGTCCTAGCATATCTGTACTCCGGGGCTGCCGGCAATTTTATGGACTGGAGAACTACTTCTTCTGTGAAGCTTACCCTTTCTCCCCTCTCTACACCACTGATAATCTCAGCAATTTATGGCACTGTGCTCCAAGGGGGCCCTATCCATTTCCAGATGCTACCTATTAGGATGTCAGTAGGGATACTCCACCAGGAGTGGATTTCCTTTCTCATTCTACCCAAGGCCTCTACCCCCATTGTATTGGGCCTTCCTTGGCTACAGCTCCACTCTCCACATGTGGACTGGGTCTCTGGGCAGATCCTGGCTTGGGGTCCTTTGTGTTTCTTGTCCTGTCTTCTCAAGGTGGTCCCCAAGGAGAGACTTCCCATTGCTACCACATCTGTATCTTATGGTCTTCCCGCGGCATACAGCGATTACCGGGATGTGTTCTGTAAGAAGTCTGCTGAGGTGCTTCCTCCCCACAGATCTTTTGACTGTGCCATTGACCTTGTCCCTGGAGCAACTCTGCCCAGGGGTCGTACCTACCCTCTGTCCATTTCAGAGACTCAGGCCATGTCTGAGCATGTCGCCGAGAATCTGGAGAGAGGTTTCACCCAGAAATCCTCATCGCCTGCAGGAGCAGGGTTCTTTTTCGTTGCTAAAAAAGGATGGTACCCTCAGACCCTGCATCGACTATCGAGGGTTAAACGCAGTGACTATCAAAAACTGATACCCCTTACCTCTAATATCCGAGCTATTCGACAGGTTGAAGGGGGCTTCCATTTTCACCCAGTTGGATCTCAGAGGTGCATACAATCTCATTAGAATACGGGAAGGTGACGAATGAAAGATTGCGTTTAACATTAGGGATGGGCATTACGAATACCTGGTTATGCCTTTTGGTTTGTGTAATGCTCCAGCTGTGTTCCAGAACTTTGTCAATGAAATCTTCAGGGATCTACTGTACCAGTTTGTTGTCATCTATCTGGATGACATTCTCATCTTTTCTGAAAATCTGCTTGCTCACAGAAACCATGTCCGCACCGTACTTCAGTGCCTTAGAGAGAATAATCTCTATGCCAAGCTGGAGAAATGTTCCTTTGAATGTCCTGAGGTCCTGTTTCTGGGATGTTTTGTTTCTAGTTTGGGTCTTCGCATGGATCCTGAAAAGGTCTCAGCCATTACCAACTGACCCCTTCTTGCTAGCCTCAAAGCCACACAGCGCTTTCTTGGCTTCACAAATTATTATAGGCAGTTCATAAGGAATTACTCTTCCATTGCCGCGCCTATTATCGCTTAAACCAAGAAGGGTGAGAATGCCAAAGACTGGCCTCCCGAGGCTGTCTCTGCATTTCACGATCTTTTACAGGCCTTTGTGTTTGGACCTCTCTTGAGTAGACCAAATCCTGGGGACCCATTTTTTATTGAAGTAGACACTTCTTCGATGGGGGTGGGAGCTGTGCTTCTTCAGTTCTTTGAGAAGAGATGTCAGCCATGTGCGTTCTTCTCCAAAAAATGTTCTCAGGCAGAGAGAAATTATGCCATTGGTGATCGGGAACTTCTCGCAATTAAATTGGCGTTGGAAGAGTGGCGTCATCTCTTGGAGGGTTCCCCTTAATCCATTATGATCTTTACTGATCAACAGAATCCACAATACCTACAGAATGCTAGACGTCTGAACCCCAGACAGGCCAGGTGGAATCTCTTCTTTTCACGTTTTAAATTCACGATTACGTACAAACCTGGTTCCTGCAATGGTCGGGCTGATGCGATCTCTAGGTCATTTGACACTTTGGACGAGGAGTCCACCCCTGATCCTGAGCCGATCATTCCGACCTCATGCATTGTTGCCCATTCTACCACCCTGGAATCAAAAATTCCTCCTGGCAAGACCTTTGTTCCCATGGCATTACGAGCTAAGATCCTTTGTTGGGGACATGATTCCAAGGTGGCAGGTCATGCTGGGTTCCTCCGATCCTTCCTGCTCATCAGTAGTCTCTACTGGTGGCCTAATCTCCGCTCGGGTGTTAAAGATTGCATTAAGGCTTGTCATGTCTGTGCTCAGTCTAAATCTTCCACACAAGCCCCTGCTGGTCTTCTCATGCTCTTGCCCATTCCTAAGGAGCCCTGGTCTCACCGATCTTCAACTGTCGGAGAATAATACAGCCATTTGGGTGGTAATCGATCAGTTCTCCAAGATGGTTCATTTTGTTCCTCTTCCTGGTCTCCCTTCTGCCTCTGCATTGGTTCCCACTTTTGTATGAGAGATTTTCCACCTTCATGGTGTTCCTTCCCATGTCGTTTCGGACAGGGGTGTTCTGTTTACGTCCCATTTTTGGAGAGCCTTTTGTAAATCCCTCAACATTACCTTGGATTTTACCTCTTCTTACCAACCCCAATCCAATGGCCAGACTGGGAGGGTTAATCAGGAGTTGGAGGTCTTTCTCCATACCTTGGTCTCGGCTCATCACGATGATTGAGCATCACTACTCCCGTGGGCAGAGTTCTCCCACAATAATCATGTCAACGTCAGTTCTCAGAAAACACCCTTTATCACTGTTTATGGAAGACATCCTCAACTCCCTCTTCCTATGACCTGTTCTTCCTACATACCAGCCTTGGCTACTGTTCAGGAATCATTCAATTCCATGTGGGCTAACGTTCATGATTCCCTCCAGAAAGCTGCCAACAAATTCAAGAGTTTTGCTGACCGTCGCAGGCGTAAGCCGCCTTCTCTTCAGCCAGGAGACAAAGTCTGACTTCGGGTTCCTTCTCTCAAATTTGCCCCAAGATTCATTGGTCCGTACACCATAACTTCTAAACTGAATCCGGTTTGTTTCAAGCTCCAGATTCCCAAAAGCCTCAAAATCTCTAACTCCTTCCATACTGCCCTTCTGAAGCCTTTAGTCTTCAATAATTTCTCTCATCCTCTCTCTACCTCTCTCTATCGCAGCGCCGGTCTCTGAGTATAATCAGGAGTACGAGGTTAGCCAAATTTTGGATTCCTGACTCTGTAGAGGCATTCTCCAGTACCTCATGCATTGGAAGGGGCTTGGTCCTGAGGAGAGGTCGTGAACCTTGTCCCAGGTGGGGAAGGGGGAGGCCTCGTAAGAGGGGGGGTACAGTCATGGTTATGCAATAGAGTTTTGTCTGTCAGCTTACCTGTCTCCATGTGTTCATCTCTAAAGACCAGCTGACTCTCACCTGACTGCTTTTATTAACTCTCCTCTAGCATGGCTCCATCCCAGCTCCTATCAGAGAACTCTATATTAACCTCTGCACTGCAGGCCAGCCCTGCTGATCAACCTTTGGCTTATTCCTTGGCTTATTCCTTTACTATCCCTATCCTCCTGTTGCCTACTGTGGGTGTGAGCTGGGGGACCCTGAGGGTCGCGACCTGGAGCCAGTTGCAGCCCAGTCCATCCTCAGCACTAGCACTTTGGTGAACACCTTCTGGCTCTTAGACTCTGCGCCCCAGGGAATCTTATGCTCTAACCCCGGTGGGATCCGTGTTGGTGTTCCAGCGGCCCTGCCTTCCTTACCACCTGGACTCCCATCCGCTGCAGTCAGCCATAGGGTCCACTGCCTTGCGGTGCACTCCTGATCCCAACAGTGTGCATCTGTCACCTAGCCTCAAGGTGACCTGACAAAGACCTTTGATGTATTACAAGCCTGGACTTGTTTCTAAAGAACTTTAGAATGGACATTCTAATGAACTTTAAGCAAAAGACAGAAACACTTTCTGAGTGATAGAAATACAGGAGGGGTTGCATTCAAGGTAAATTAATATGTAGAATGAGTTGTTAGTAATGAAGAGATTTTCTGTGTGTAGTCTGAGAGAAAAATCAAGGGCAGAATGTGTTGTGTTTGATATAAAATAATATTTTTCTATAAGACTATCATAGAATAGCAATCAGGTTACAGCAGGTTTGTTTGAGGATGCTTCTTAAATGAGTGCCTTGGTAAAAAGTACACAGGTTGTCCTGAAACAATGGGAACAGTTGGCAGTTGGATGTTGAGGTAAACGAATTTGTAACCATTGTAAACAAAAGCCTAAATAAAAGGAGCAATAGAGACTGATAGGGAAGCCTCTTATCATGCCCTAAACACCAAGGACAGTCTGTAAGACCAGAGGGCTCCATAATGCATTAACGCCCAAGACTCTTATCTGTAACCAGCCAAGAAGAAGGTACCTGATCTCCAAAAGAAAAAGCCTGAGTCTGAGTTGTCAACAGAGATCACAAACACACAGTAACCAGAATTAAGTAACGTTTCAGCATACTTTTACTGTGTATAGACTCAGGGCCATCTTTAATATTGATTGGACCCTGGGCAAAAATTTTCTTTGGCCCCCCTCCATGCAGTGTTGCTCTCTACCTGCTCTGAGACATACAATAAATAGCAGCTAGACTCAAAATCCATTTACTGAATCAAAACAGACAGCGATTGTGATTGGTTGCCAGAGGTTACAGCACACATTACAGTTCACTGATTAGTTGCTAGAGGTTACAGCACATCATCTCCTCACTGCCTGCACACCATGGACTGCGGAGGTGAGGGGACCCATTAATAGACAGAAAACTCCTAGGGATCTTAGGACTCCTGGGATCAATGGCACTGCTGGGGGGAGCGGAGGGTGTGATCAATGGCAATGCTAATTTTTTTTACAGACTACCAATATAAAGAGGAGTTTCAACACTGGCCATCAATGTAGTATGGGTTTACCCTGACCATTAATGTAATAGGGGTTTACACTGACCACTAATGTAATAGAAGCATTCACAGTAGTCACCAATGTAAGGAGGGATTTACACTGACCACCAATGTAAGGGTGACATTCACACTGGCCATTAGTGTGAATTAAAGGATTCTACACCAAACACCAATTTAATGAGAAGATTTACACTGACCAATGTAACTGAGACATTTAGCCTGTGTTCACATTTGTGTGTGTCAGGAATGCATGCAAAATCGCTTTCCTGACACCACAGAAACGTGCTTTCCTTTAGCAGATACACAGCAGTGCCATTAATTGTTAATAACACCCTCAGGCACCTACTGACATGTGTCTTGGCACCGTGTGATTTTGAAAAAGGGTTTGGGACTTTCTTCCACATTTTGTAGCGCATAGAGCAGCCCATTGAAATTAATGGGGTGGCCTACATGTGACCTACATCTTTATCCACTCTGCTAGTACACCTTTGCATATTAAAAACCATGCTAACCTCTGCAGCCTAAACCTCCCCCATCCTCTCCACTCCAATCCCCCTCCCCTTAAGCTCTACCTGCCTCCTCTGCTCATCTTTTGCACCCACCTTCCTTACCTTTATTACATCCCCTCCTTGCTCACTTGTGCACACCAAACTGTAATTCCTTCCCTGTCTACCTCTGCACACCCCACACTACCCTCCTAACACCAATTTTCTTACCTTTGCAGAACAGGCTGATGGTAGGCTTAATGACCGCAGTTGTAGGCAGGACTTGCAAGCATGCCCCTTTATCTCCCCAGTGGGCAGCATTCAGTATAGGTGATGGTGGATATGACCTCAGGGGGGCAGATATACACATGAATACCGCCTCTATTTACAAATAAATGCCGTCGGTCCGCCACTATTTACATATAAATGACACTGCTATTTACATATCAATGGCGGTATTTACATGTAAACACAGGGTCTGCAGATGAGTCATCTGCACTCAACAATGGGGCAGAGCTGGGCGGCATTAGTAACAGAACTTCACACTGAGATATCAGGACACAGTATGGGACTAAAACCTAGGGATGAGGGAATTTAAACTGGGATAGTTGGCAAGTATGAGGCAGCTGCTTTGGGCCCCACATCAATGACAGGGCCCAGGGCAACTGCTCCTTTTGCCCTGCTTTAAAGACGGCCCTGTATAGACTAGAGTTGCACTGATACTAGTATCGGTGCCGATACAGAGTATTTAAACAAGTATCGGTACTCATGTAAATGCACCGATACCTGAAACTGATACTTTCAGGCTCGGTTCTTTGAGCTGTCAGTGGGTCTTCCCAGTGTTAAAGAAGTCCGGTAATTGGAGCTGTAAAAAAAAAAAAAAAAGCAGCCGGCAATGTTTATTAACCACTTGCCGACCGCCTAAAGCAGATATACTGAGGCAGAATGGCACGGGCAGGCAGAATCACGTACCCATACGTGATCTGCCTCCCGCGGGTGGGGGGTCCAATCGGACCCCCCCCCGGTGCCAGCGGCGGTCGGCATTTGTCTGGGAGCGTTCCATGATGAGGGGGAGGCCATCTGATCGTGGCCCCCCTCGCGATCGCTCCCAGCCAATGAGAGACATCCCCTGCCTGTGCATAGTACACACAGGCAGAGGATGTGATGTCATCTCTCCACGGCTCGGCAGTTTCCGTTCCGGCGCCGAGGAGAGAAGACATGTGAGTGCACAAACACACACACACACACACACACAGTAGAACATGCCAGGCATACTTTAAACCCCCGACCCCCCCCGATCGCCCCCCGATCCCCCCCCAATCACCCCTCCCCCCTGCCTGTCACACTGACACCAAGCAGTATTTTTTTTTTTTTCTGATTCCTGCATTGGTGTCGGTTTGTGACAGTTAGAAGTGGTAGGGCAGTGAGTGTTAGCCCCCTGTAGGTCTAGGATACCCCCCTAACCCCCCCTAATAAAGTTTTAAGTCCTTGATCACCCCCTGTCACCAGTGTCGCTAAGCGATCATTTTTCTGATCGCTGTATTAGTGTCGCTGGTGACGCTAGTTAGGGACGTAAATATTTAGGTTCGCCGTCAGCATTTTATAGCGTCAGGGACCCCCATATACTATCTAATAAATGTTTTAACCCCTTGATTGCCCTCTAGTTAACTCTTTCACCACTGATCACCGTATAACCGTTACGGTTGACGCTGGTTAGTTCGTTTATTTTTTATAGTGTCAGGGCACCCGCCGTTTATTACCGAATAAAGGTTTAGCCCCCTGATCGCCCGGCGGTGATATGCGTCGCCCCAGGCAGCGTCAGATTAGCGCCAGTACCGCTAACACCCACGCACGCAGCATACACCTCTCTTAGTGGTATAGTATCTGAACGGATCAATATCTGATCCGATCAGATCTATACTAGCGTCCCCAGCAGTTTAGGGTTCCCAAAAACGCAGTGTTAGCGGGATCAGCCCAGATACCTGCTAGCACCTGCATTTTGCCCCTCTGCCCGGCCCAGCCCAGCCCACCCAAGTGCAGTATCGATCGATCACTGTCACTTACAAAATACTAAACGCATAACTGCAGCGTTCGCAGAGTCAGGCCTGATCCCTGCGATCGCTAACAGTTTTCTTGGTAGTGTTTTGGTGAACTGGCAAGCACCAGCCCCAAGCAGCGTCAGATTAGCGCCAGTACCGCTAACACCCATGCACGCACCGTACACCTCCCTTAGTGGTATAGTATCTGATCAGATCAGTATCTGATCTGATCAGATCTATACTAGCTTCCCCAGTAGTTTAGGGTTCCCACAAACGCAGTGTTAGTGGGATCAGCCCAGATACCTGCTAACACCTGCGTTTTGCCCCTCCGCCCGGCCCAGCCCAGCCCACCCAAGTGCAGTATCGATCGATCACTGTCACTTATAAAACACTAAACGCATAACTGCAGCGTTCGCAGAGTCAGACCTGATCCCTGCGATCGCTAACAGTTTTTTTGGTAGCGTTTTGGTGAACTGGCAAGCGCCAGCGGCCTAGTTCCCCCCCGGTCGTAGTCAAACCAGCACTGCAGTAACACTTGGTGACGTGGTGAGTCCCATAAGTGCGGTTCAAGCTGGTGAGGTGGCAAGCACAAGTAGTGTCCCGCTGCCACCAAAAAGACAAACACAGGCCCGTCGTGCCCATAATGCCCTTCCTGCTGCATTCGCCAATCCTAATTGGGAACACACTGCTTCTGCAGCGCCCCTACTTCCCCCATTCACATCCCCAACCAAATGCAGTCGGCTGCATGAGAGACATTTTCTATATGTCCTCCCGAGTACCGCTACCCAACGAACCCCCCCAAAAAGATGTTGTGTCTGCAGCAATCGCGGATATAGGCGTGACACCCGCTATTATTGTCCCTCCTGTCCTGACAATCCTGGTCTTTGCATTGGTGAATGTTTTGAACGCTACCATTCACTAGTTGAGTATTAGCGTAGGGTACAGCATTGCACAGACTAGGACACACTTTCACAGGGTCTCCCAAGATGCCATCGCATTTTGAGAGACCCGAACCTGGAACCGGTTACAGTTATAAAAGTTAGAGTTACAAAAAAAAGTGTAAAAAAAAAAAAAAAAACACATACAAAAATATAAAATAAAAAAAAATAGTTGTCGTTTTATTGTTCTCTCTCTCTCTATTCTCTCTTTATTGTTCTGCTCTTTTTTACTGTATTCTATTCTGCAATGTTTTATTGTTATTATGATTTATCATGTTTGCTTTTCAGGTATGCAATTTTTTATACTTTACCGTTTACTGTGCTTTATTGTTAACCATTTTTTTGTCTTCAGGTACGCAATTCACAAGTTTGAATGGTTATACCAGAATGATGCCTGCAGGTTTAGGTATCATCTTGGTATCATTCTTTTCAGCAAGCGGTCGGCTTTCATGTAAAAGCAATCCTAGCGGCTAATTAGCCTCTAGACTGCTTTTACAAGCAGTGGGAGGGAATGCCCCCCACCGTCTTCCGTGTTTTTCTCTGGCTCTCCTGTCTCAACAGGGAACCTGAGAATGCAGCCGGTGATTCAGCCAGCTGACCATAGAGCTGATCAGAGACCAGAGAAGCTACGAGCATTTTATGACTTAGATTTCGCCGGATGTAAACAGCGCCATTGGGAAATTGGGAAAGCATTTTACCACACCGATCTTGGTGTGGTCAGATGCTTTGAGGGCAGAGGAGAGATCTAGGGTCTAATAGAGCCCAATTTTTTTAAAAAAAGCACCCCTGTCCCCCCCTGCTCTCGCGCAAAGGCGAACGCAAGCGTCGGTCTGGCGTCAAATGTAAACAGCAATTGCACCATGCATGTGGGGTATCACCGCGAAGGCCAGATCGAGGGCAGTAATTTTAGCAGTAGACCTCCTCTGTAAATCTAAAGTGGTAACCTGTAAAGGCTTTTAAAAATGTATTTAGTTTGTCGCCATGGCACGTTTGTGCGCAATTTTAAAGCATGTCATGTTTGGTATCCATGTACTCGGCCTAAGATCATCTTTTTTATTCCATCAAACATTTGGGCAATATATATATATATATGCATTAAAATTTAAAAAAGTGTGTTTTTTCCGCAAAAAATGCATTTGAAACATTGCTGCGCAAATACTGTGTGAAAAAAAAAAACACCCACCATTTTAATCTGTAGGGCATTTGCTTTAAAAAAATATATAATGTTTGGGGGTTCAAAGTAATTTTCTTGCAAAAAAAAAATAATTTTTTCATGTAATCAAAAAGTGTCAAAAAGGCTTTTGTCTTCAAGTGGTTAGAAGAGTGGGTCATGTGTGACATAAGCTTCTAAATGTTATGCATAAAATGCCAGGACAGTTCAAACCCCCCCAAATGACCCCATTTTGGAAAGTAGACACCCCAAGCTATTTCCTGAGAGTCATGTCGAGTCCATGGAATATTTTATATTGTGACACAAGTTGCGGGAAAGAGACAATTTATTTTATTTTTTTTTTTGCACAAAGTTGTCACTAAATGATATATTGCTTAAACATGCCATGGGAATATGTGAAAATACACCCCAAAATACATTCTGTTGCTTCTCCTGAGTACGGGGATACCACATGTGTGAGACTTTTTGGGAGCCTAGCCGCGTACGGGACCCCGAAAACCAGGCACCGCCTTCAGGAAAGTAGACACCCCAAGCTATTTGCTGAGAGGTATAGTGAGTATTTTGCAGACCTCACTTTTTGTCACAAAGTTTTGAAAATTGAAAAAAGAAAAAAAAAAATTTTTCTTGTCTTTCTTTATTTTCAAAAACAAATGAGAGCTGCAAAATACTCACCATGCCTCTCAGCAAATAGCTTGGGGTGTCTACTTTCCAAAATGGGGTCATTTGGGGGGGGTTGTGCCACCTGGGCATTCCATGGCCTCCGAAACTGTGATAGGCAGTGAAGAGTGAAATCAAAAATTTACACCCTTAGAAATCCTGAAGGCGGTGATTGGTTTTCGGGGCCCCGTACGCGGCTAGGCTCCCAAAAAGTCCCACACATGTGGTATCCCCATACTCAGGAGAAGCAGCTAAATGTATTTTGGGGTGCAATTCCACATATGCCCATGGCCTGTGTGAGCAATATATCATTTAGTGACAACTTTGTGCAAAAAAAAATAAAAAAAAAATGTGTCACTTTCCCGCAACTTGTGTCAAAATATAAAACATTCCATGGACTCAACATGCCTCTCAGCAAATAGCTTGGGGTGTCTACTTTCCAAAATGGGGTCATTTGGGGGGGGGGTTATGCCATCTGGGCATTTTATGGCCTTCAAAACTGTGATAGGTAGTGAGGAGTAAAATCAAAAATGTACGCCCTTAGAAATCCTGAAGGCAGTGATTGGTTTTTGGGGCCCCGTACGCGGCTAGGCTCCCAAAAAGTCCCACACATGTGGTATCCCCATACTCAGGAGAAGCAGCTAAATGTATTTTGGGGTGCAATTCCACATATGCCCATGGCCTGTGTGAGCAATATATCATTTAGTGACAACTTTTTGTAATTTTTTTTTTTTTGTCATTATTCAATCACTTGGGACAAAAAAAATGAATAGTCAATGGACTCAACATGCCTCTCAGCAATTTCCTTGGGGTGTCTACTTTCCAAAATGGGGTCATTTGTGGGGGTTTTGTACTGCCCTGCCATTTTAGCACCTCAAGAAACGACATAGGCAGTCATAAATTAAAGGCTGTGTAAATTCCAGAAAATGCACCCTAGTTTGTAGGCGCTATAACTTTTGCACAAACCAATAAATATACACTTATTGACATTTTTTTTACCAAAAACATGTGGCCGAATACATTTTGGCCTAAATGTATGACTAAAATTGAGTTTATTGGATTTTTTTTAGAACAAAAAGTAGAAAATATCATTTTTTTTCGAAATTTTCGGTCTTTTTCCGTGTATAGCGCAAAAAATAAAAATGGCAGAGGTGATCAAATACCATCAAAAGAAAGCTCTATTTGTGGGAAGAAAAGGACGCATATTTCGTTTGGGTACAGCATTGCATGACCGCGCAATTAGCAGTTAAAGCGGCGCAGTGCCAAATTGTAAAAAGTGTTCTGGTCAGGAAGGGGGTAAATCCTTCCGGGCCTGAAGTGGTTGACAACATTGCTCAGCCCTGAAACACTAAAATAAAAAGAAACATTGTTTCTTTTTGTATATCTCTGTTTCTTCATCTGCAGATCAAAGGGATGAACAAATGTTCTTCTGTTTAACCCCTTAATAACCCTTAATTTACTCTAATCAGCCTTACTTAACTCCTTATTCTCCTCCGTTTAATTACTATTTTCCTGCTTTTTTTCCTTTGTTCACATCTATTTTAAAAACGATAAACAATTAAAACTTTGTTTTGTTTGCTTTGTTATTGAATATTTTTACACATATATATTAACATATATTTACACATTTCACAATGAAAAAGCGCTAAATTAAAAAAAAATCTATTTCATTTGTAAATAACTTTTCAATGCTTTGTACCATTGCTGACAGCTAAAGTTAAAACAAAACAGTTGCGGTAGGTATTGGTAATTGGTATCGGCGAGTACTAAACAAAAGTATCGGTACTTGTACTCATTGCAAAAAAAAATGGTATTGGTGCATCCCTAGTATAGACCATAGGCCAGTAATGGTGAACCTATGGCATGCGTGCCACAGCTGGCATGCAGAGCCATCTTTGTGGGCATGCGAGAGGGTCCAGATTTGTGGTGGGGAGAGTGCAGCAGCAAGCAGCTGCGAGGTGCAGGAAACTATCTGCACTAGTGAGTGGGCGGCCCCGCATCCTCCGCGCGGAACGCTACAGGCCTGAGAGCATAGGAGGGAGAGAAGCAAGCAGCGGCAAGGTGCAGGAAACTGTCTGCATGAGTGAGTGGGTGGCCCCCGCAGCCTCCGCACAGAGCGCTACAGGCCCGACAGCACGAGAGGAAGAGAAGAGCTTCACAACTTACTTGACGGCCGAAGAGGGGCGCAGCATCCCTGGGGCCTCCCGGAGCCTGGACTCCTCAAACCTCCTCTTCAACAGTGAGGCCCAGAGAACAGGCTGACTGTGGGCCCAGGAGACAAGGACAGGTAGGAGGCGCAGGTTGTGAGGGAGCCTCTGGATGGAACAGAGCAGAGAGCTCTCCGGGATCAAGGACGGAGACAGGTACTGGGTACAATTATACACTGACTACGTGCAGACAAAGACTGTGGTCTGGGAGGCAGAGCAGGGACTGCAGGATAGGACAGAGCTAGAGGTCTATCTCTCCTCTGAGCCCCCTCCCTCTCTCTCAGCTCACCTCTTTTTTAGTCCCCCCTCTCTGTGTCCCCCTCTCTCTGTCCCCTTCCCTCTCTCTCATACCCCCTCTCTCTGTCTCCCCCATCTCTCAGTCCCCTTCCCTTTCTCTCTCACACCCCTTTCTCTCTGTCTCCCTCTCTCTCAGCCCCTCCCCCTCTCTCACCCCCTCCCTCTCTCTCAGCCCCCCTCTCTATCTGTTCCCCTTCTCTCTCAGCGCCCCTCGCTCTCTGCATCTCTCTCACATCCCTCTCTCTCTCTGTCCCCCTCTCTCTCAGCCCCCTCTCTCTGTCCCCCCTCTCTCTCTCTCAGCCCCCCTTCCTCTCTCTCAGCCCCCTCCCCCTCTCTGTTGCCCCTCTCTCTCGGCTTCTCTCTCACACCCTTCTCTCTCTGTCCCCTCTCTCTCTCACACCCCTTCTCTCTCTCACCCCTTTCTCTCTCTGTATTTCACACCCCCATCTCTCTCACACAAAACCTCTCTTTCGCTCAGCCCCCTTCTCTCGCAAATTGCCATGTTGGCACTTTGCAACACAAAACCAATTTATTTATTTGAGTTTGGGCACTCAGGCTCAAAAAGGTTCACCATCACTGCCATAGGCTGTTAGTTTGCTATAGATATCTGTCAGTCTTGATTTGTATTCCTAATATTGTAATAGTTTTGTATGTAAGCTGGCTTCTGTCGGACAAGCATGCTGAGAAACCAGCATTCGACCAATTCCCGATCAGTGCTCTCAGCCAATGGCAGAGAGTGCTGATTGGAGTGTTCTGGCGGGGGGGGGGGGGCACCCCCTGTCAGAACACACAGCTCAGCGAGGGAGATTGCTGCACTTACTTTGCATAGTGAGTATAGCGGCTCTGACTGGAGCTGACTTTTTTTTGTTCAACCAGAGAAAAACTAATATTGTGTACCAGGCTATCTTATAAAAAGTAGGAAAGTTGGAGGTATTCTATTGTGCTAACAAGATTCCTGTCCTAGGGTGAAAACAAAGCTCGTTCATACCCAGCAATACCCTGCAATACTCTGCAATACCCCGCAATACTCTGCAATACTCCGCAATACTCCGCAATACTCTGCAATACCCCGCAATACTCCGCAATACTCTGCAATACCCCGCAATACTCTGCAATACCCCCCAATACTCTGCAATACTCCGCAATACTCCGCAATACTCTGCAATACCCCGCAATACTCTGCAATACTCTGCAATACCCCGCAATACTCTGCAATACTCCGCAATACTCTGCAATACCCCGCAATACTCTGCAATACTCCGCAATACACTGCAATACTCTGCAATATTCTGCAATACTCCACAATACTCTGCAATAACCCGCAATACTCTGCAATACTCTGCAATACTCCGCAATACTCCGCAATACCCCGTAATACTCTGCAATACCCTGCAATACTCTGCAATACTCCGCAATACTCCGCAATACTCTGCAATACCCCGCAATACTCTGCAATACCCCGCAATACTCTGCAATACTCCGCAATACTCTGCAATACCCCGCAATACTCTGCAATACTCCGCAATACACTGCAATACTCTGCAATATTCTGCAATACTCTGCAATACTCTGCAATAACCCGCAATACTCTGCAATACTCTGCAATACTCCGCAATACTCCGCAATACCCCGTAATACTCTGCAATACTCCGCAATACTCCGCAATACCCCGTAATACTCTGCAATACTCCGCAATACTCCGCAATACTCTGCAATACTCTGCAATATTCTGCAATACCCCGCAATACCCCGCAATACTCTGCAATACCCCGCAATACTCTGCAATACTCTGCAATACTCCGCAATACTCCGCAATACTCTGCAATACCCCCCAATACTCTGCAATACTCTGCAATACTCTGCAATACCCTGCAATACTCTGCAATACTCCGCAATACTCCGCAATACTCTGCAATACCCCGCAATACTCTGCAATACTCTGCAATACCCCGCAATACTCTGCAATACTCCGCAATACTCTGCAATACCCCGCAATACTCTGCAATACTCCGCAATACACTGCAATACTCTGCAATATTCTGCAATACTCCGCAATACTCTGCAATAACCCGCAATACTCTGCAATACTCTGCAATACTCCGCAATACTCCGCAATACCCCGTAATACTCTGCAATACTCCGCAATACTCCGCAATACTCTGCAATACTCTGCAATATTCTGCAATACCCCGCAATACCCCGCAATACTCTGCAATACTCCGCAATACCCTGCAATACTCTGCAATACTCCGCAATACTCCGCAATACTCTGCAATACCCCACAATACTCTGCAATACTCTGCAATACTCCGCAATACTCTGCAATACCCCGCAATACTCTGCAATACTCCGCAATACACTGCAATACTCTGCAATATTCTGCAATACTCCGCAATACTCTGCAATAACCCGCAATACTCTGCAATACTCTGCAATACTCCGCAATACTCCGCAATACCCCGTAATACTCTGCAATACTCCGCAATACTCCGCAATACTCTGCAATACTCTGCAATATTCTGCAATACCCCGCAATACCCCGCAATACTCTGCAATACTCCGCAATACTCCGCAATACTCCGCAATATTCTACAATACCCCGCAATACTCTGCAATACCCCGCAATACTCTGCAATACTCTGCAATACTCCGCAATACTCCGCAATACTCTGCAATACCCCGCAATACTCTGCAATACTCTGCTATACTCCGCAATACTCTGCAATACCCCGCAATACTCTGCAATACTCTGCAATACCCTGCAATACCCTGCAATACTCTGCAATACCCCGCAATACTCTGCAATACCCTGCAATACCCAGCCATACCCTGCCATACCCAGCCATACTCTGCAATGCCCCGCAATACTCTGCAATACCCCGCAATACTCTGCAATACCCCACAATACCCTGCCATACTCTGCAATACCCAGCCATACCCAGCCATACTCTGCAATACCCAGCCTTACCCAGCCATACTCTGCAATACTCGGTGATACCTAGCCATACTCTGCCATACCCAGCCATACCCAGTCATACTCTGCAATACCCTGCCATGCTCAGCCATACTCGGCCATGCTCAGCCATACTTGGCTGTACTCGGCCTCTGTATGTGTCCAGGCTGTGGAAGTCTCACACATGTGGTATCGCCGTACTCAGGAGGAGTAGGAGAATCTATTTTGGGGTGTCATTTTTGGTATGTACATGCTATGTGTTATAAATATTGTATAAATGGACAACTTTGTGTTAAAAAAAAAAAGAGTTTTAACCACTTCCCGCTCGCCGGCCGTCATATGACGTCCTTGACTTTGTGCGGGGATATCTGAATGATGCCTGCAGCTACAGGCATCATTCAGATATCAGCTTTTTCAGCTGGTGATTCCCTACACCATAAGAATCATCATAGCGGCTGTTCCACTGCTTGATCATTCTTACGGGAGGTGAGAGGGGATGCCGCCCTCCGTTGCTCCTACCGACTCACCGCTACGATCGAAGCCAGGATTGATTTTTTTTTTACTTCCCAGCCTAGAGGTGAGATGTGGGGTATTATTGACCCCCTATCTCATTGTAAAGAGGACCTGTCATGCCATATTCCTATTACAAGGGATGTTTACATTCCTTGTAATAGGAATAAAAGTGATCAAAAAATTTTTTTTTGGAAAAAATGTGTCAAACTAAAATAAATAAAGTAAAATTAACAATAAAAATAATTTTTTTTTTTTAAAGTGCCCCTGTCCGTGTGCTCGCATGCAGAAGCGAACGCACATGTAATTCCCACCCACATATGAAAACGGTGTTCAAACCACACATGTGAGGTATCGCTGTGAGAGTGAGAGCAATAATTTTGGCCCTAGACCTCCTCTGTAACTCAAAACATGTAATCCGCCTATGGGGATTTTTAAGTAGTGAAGTTTGGCGCCATTCCATGAGTATGTGAAATTTTGAAAGGTGACAAGTTAGGTATCTATTTACTCAGCGTAACTTCATGTTTCACATTATGTAAAAACATTGGGCTAACTTTACTGTTTTGTTTTTTTTTAGAACAAAACTGTTTTTTTCCCAAAAAAGGGCGTTAAAAAAATTGCTGCGCAAATACCGTGCGAGATAAAAAGTTGCAACAACTGTCATTGTATTCTCTAGGGTCTTTGCTAAAAAAACATATATGATGTTTTGGGGTTCTATGTAATTTTCTAGCAAATAAATGATGATTTTTATATGTAGGAGAGAAATGTCAGAATTGGCCTGGGTGCTCCAGAACGCCTGAAGGTGCTCCCTGCATGTTGTGCCTCTGTATGTGGCCACACTGTGTAAAAATCTCACACATGTGGTATTGCCATACTCGGGAGTAATAGCAGAATGTGTTTTGGGGTGTAATTTGTGGTATGCATATGCGGTGTGTGAGAAATAACCTGCTAATATGACAATTTTGTGAAAAAAGAAAGAAAAAATCTTGATTTTGCAAAGAATTGTGGGAAAAAATGACAACTTAAAAAAACTCACCATGCATCTTTCTAAATACCTTGGAAAGTCTTCTTTCCAAAAAGGAGTCATTTGGGGAGTATTTGTACTTTTCTGGCATGTTAGGGTCTCAAGAAATTAGATAGGCCGTCAGTACTTCAGGTGTGATCAATTTTCAGATATTGGCAGCATAGCTTTTGGACTCTATAACTTTCACAAAGACCAAATAATATACACCAATTTGTACTTATTTTTACCAAATATATGTAGCAGTATAAATTTTGGCCAAAATTTACGAAGAAAAATTACTAATTTTCTAAATTTTATAACAGAAACAAAGAAAAATTAATTTTTTTACCGAATTTTCAGTCTTTTTTCTTTTATAGCGCAAAAAATAAAAAACCCAACGGTGATTAAATACCACCAAAAAAAAGCTCTATTTGTGTGAAAAAAAGGACAAAAATTTCATATGGGTACTGTTGTATGACTGAGTAATTGTCATTCAAAATGTGAGAGCACCGAAAGCTGAAAAGTGGTCAAGTGGTTAAAGTGTAACTCCACTTTGGGGAAAAAATATTGCAAATAAAAAAAAAAATAGCATATACAATTTTGAAAAAATTTGTAATATAACATTATTAAAAATAACCTTTCATTTTTTTAATCTTCAATGCTTTAATCACATGCCGACCGGGCCATAGCCGAAAGACGGCTACATCGAGATCGGCTTATTCTGGGAGGGTGTCCATGGACATCCTCCCAGAATCTTGCTCCCGCGTGCCCACTGGGGCGCGCACCCGGGAATACACGTGACCGCCGGGTCCTGAGAACATTGGCTGTTTACCATGTGATCGCTCCGTCAAATGACAGAGCGATCACTTGTAAACAAACTGGCATCACGTCTGGTTCTTCTTTTCCCTCTCTGTACCGATCAGTACAGTGCGAGGGGAGAGATCGGGTGCAGCAGCGCTGTGGGTTGGATGTGTACTGCCCACAGCGCTGATCTGTGACAATTCCTGCACTCATCCAGCCATCCGTTCATCCATGCTCATCCATCCTCAGCAATACTCATCCATACTCATCCATGCTCAGCAATACTCATTCCACTCATCCACCCATCCATACTCATCCATGCTCAGCCATACTCATCTATCCATCCTCAGCAATACTCATCCATTCATCCATGCTCAGCAATACTCATCCATCCATCCTCAGCAATACTCATCCATCCATCCTCAGCAATACTCATCCATCCATCCATGCTCAGCCATCCATACTCATCAATACTCATCCATCCATAGATACTCAGCAATACTCATCCATCCATCCATACTCAGTAATACTCATCCATCCATCCATGCTCAGCAATACTCATCCATATATCCATACTCAGCAATACTCATCCATCCATCCATACTCGGTAATACTCATCCATCAATCCATGCTCAGTAATACTCATCCATCCATCCATACTCAGCAATACTCATCCATCCATCCATGCTCAGCAATACTCATCCACTCATCAATACTCAGCAATACTCATCCATCCATACATGCTCAGCAATACTCATCCATCCATCCATGCTCAGCAATACTCATTCATCCATCCATGCTCAGCAATACTCATCCAATCATACTCAGCCATACCCAGCCATCCCATCCACACTCAGCCATACCCACCCAGCCATACTTAGCCATACCCGACCCAGCCATCCCATCCTTACCCAGCCATACCAGCCATACCCAGCAATCCCATCCACACTCAGCCATACCCACCCAGCCATACTCAGCCATCCCATCCATACCCAGCCATCCCCATCCATGGCTCATCCATGCCACTACAGTGCCTCAAAGTGTAATAGGTAGTCAAATTATATTTGACATTTATGCCCCTAGAATGCCTGAAGGTGCTCCCTGCATGTTGGGCCTCTGTATGTGGCCAGGCTGTGTAAAAGTCTCACACATGTGGTATCCCCATATTCAGGAGGAGTAGCAGACAATGTTTTGGGGTGTAATTTTTGGTATGTACATGCTATGTGTTCTAAATATTGTATAAATAGACAACTTTGTGTAAAAAAAATGCGTTTTCATTTTCTTTCCACATTTTCCAAAAACTTGTAGAAAAAAATGACATGTTCAAAAGATTCGATATGCCTCATAGATTATATGTTGGGGTGTTTTATTTCCATAATGGGGTCATTTTTTTGTGGTGTTTTTATTGTCCTGGTGCTCCAGGGCCTTCAGAAGTGCAAGAGGTAGTCAAGAAATTAGATGTGTAATTTATGCTCCTAGAACGCCTAATGGTGCTCCCTGCATGTTGGGCCTCTGTATGTGGCCACGGTGTGGAAAAGTCTCACACATGTGGTATTGCCATACTCAGGAAGAGTAGTAGAATGTATTTTGGGGTGTAATTTGTGCTATGCATATGCTGTGTGTGAGAAATAACCTGCTAATATAACAATTTTGTGAGAAAAAAAAAATCTTGATTTTGCAAAGAATTGTGGGAAAAATTACATCTTCAAAAAACTCGCCATGCCTCTTTCCTAATACCTTTGAATGTCTACTTTCCAAAAAGGGTAATTTGGGGGGTATTTGTACTGTCCTAGCTTGTTAGGGTCTCAAGAAATGAGCTAGGCCGTCAGTACTTCAGGTGTGATCAATTTTCAAAGAGCTTGTGGACTCTATAACTTTCACACAGACCAAATAATATACACCGATTTGGATTATTTTTACCAAAGATATGTAGCAGTATAAAATTTGGCCAAAATTTATGAAGAAAAATTACTGATTTGCAAAATTTTATAACAGAATTTTCGGTCTTTTTTCATTTATAGCGCAAAAAATAAAAAACCCAGCAGTGATTAAATACCACCAAAAGAAAGCTCTATTTGTGTGAAAAAAAGGACAAAAATTTCATATGAGTACAGTGTTGCATGACTGAGTAATTTTCATTCAAAGTGTGAGAGCACCGATAGCTGAAAATTGGTCTGGTTAGGAAGGGGGTTTAAGTGCCCAGTGGTCAAGTGGTTAATTTTCTATAAAATGCAATGGAACCTGGAGGTGTTATGTACATAGATGGTGTATGTAATACCCTCCAGAAATGCAATCTCCTGCTTGTGTGATTGGCTTACTGATTTTCCCAAAAGTCTGCACTAAGATAGAAATCAGATTTTGGGCATTCCTGCATCCTCTGCAACAAAAATGTCAGTTTTGGTAAAATACTCACTGGGTGTTGTAGCTGTGCCTCCATGTATTATAACCATGGGGTTGGGAGGGCTAGTCTCATGTGGGCCAGCTTTTTAATCCTCCTTCTGGTTTAGGTTGATTAATTAGTATGTTATGCTGCAACAAAATTCTGCATCGCGACTTAACCACTTGCCGACCGCCTCACGCCTATATACGTGAGCAGAGCGGCACGGGCAGGCAAAATCACGTACCTGAAACGTGATTGCCTTCCCGCGGGTGGGGGGTCCGATCGGACCCCCCCCCGGTGCCAGCTGCGGTCGGCATTTGGTTGGGAGCGATGACAGACGAGGGGGAGGCCATCCGATCGTGGCCCCCCCCTCGCGATCGCTCCCAGCCAATGAGAAACATCCCCTGCCTCTGTATAGTACACAGAGGCAGAGGATGTGATGTCATCTCTCCTCGGTCTGGCAGTTTCCGTTCCAGCGCCGAGGAGAGATGACATGTAAGTGCACAACACTCACACACAACACAGTAGAACATGCCAGGCACACATTACACCCCGATCCCCCCCCCCCGATCGCCCCCCGATTTTTTTTTTTTTTTTTTTCTTGATTACTGCATAGTGTCAGTTTGTGACAGTTAGCAGTGGTGGGACAGTTAGTATTACCCCCCTGTAGGTCTAGGGTACCCCCCTTACCCCCCCTAATAAAGTTTTAACCCCTTGATCACCCCCCTCACCAGTGTCGCTAAGCGATAATTTTTCTGATCGCTGTATTAGTGTCGCTGGTGACGGTAGTTAGGGACGTAAATATTTAGGTTCGCCGTCAGCGTTTTATAGCGACAGGGACCCCCATATACTATCTAATAAATGTTTTAACCCCTTGATTGCCCCCTAGTTAACCCTTTCACCACTGATCACCGTATAACCGTTACGGGTGACGCTGGTTAGTTCGTTTATTTTTTATAGTGTCAGGGCACCCGCCGTTTATTACCGAATAAAGGTTTAGCCCCCTGTAGGTCTAGGGTACCCCCCTTACCCCCCTAATAAAGTTTTAACCCCTTGATCACCCCCTGTCGCCAGTGTCGCTAAGCGATCATTTTTCTGATCGCTGTATTAGTGTCGCTGGTGACGGTAGTTAGGGACGTAAATATTTAGGTTCGCCGTCAGTGTTTTATAGTGTCAGGGACCCCCATATACTATCTAATAAATGTTTTAACCCCTTGATGGCCCCTAGTTAACCCTTTCACCACTGATCACCGTATAACCGTTACGGGTGACGCTGGTTAGTTCGTTTATTTTTTATAGTGTCAGGGCACCCGCCGTTTATTACCGAATAAAGGTTTAGCCCCCTCATCGCCCGGCGGTGATATGCGTCGCCCCAGGCAGCGTCAGGTTAGCGCCAGTACCGCGAACACCCACGCACGCACCGTACACCTCCCTTAGTGGTATAGTATCTGAACGCATCAATATCTGATCCGATCAGATCTATACTAGCGTCCCCAGCAGTTTAGGGTTCCCAAAAACGCAGTGTTAACGGGATCAGCCCAGATACCTGCTAGCACCTGCGTTTTTCCCCTCCGCCCGGCCCAGTCCAGCCCACCCAAGTGCAGTATCGATCGATCACTGACACTTTTCTTTGTAGCGTTTTGGTGAACTGGCAAGCACCAGCGGCGTAGTACACCCCGGTCGTAGTCAAACCAGCACTGCAGTAACACTTGGTGAATGTTTTGAACGCTACCATGCACTAGTTGAGTATTAGCGTAGCGTACAGCATTGCACAGACTAGGCACACTTTCACAGGGTCTCCCAAGATGCCATCGCATTTTGAGAGACCCGAACCTGGAACCGGTTACAGTTATAAAAGTTACAGTTACAAAAAAAAAGTGTAAAAAAAAAAAAAAACACAAACAAAAATAAAAAAAAATAGTTGTCGTTTTATTGTTCTCTCTCTCTCTATTCTCTCTCTATTGTTCTGCTCTTTTTTACTGTATTCTATTCTGCAATGTTTTATTGTTATTATGTTTTATCATGTTTGCTTTTCAGGTATGTAATTATTTATACTTTACCGTTTACTGTGCTTTATTGTTAACCATTTTTTTGTCTTCAGGTACGCCATTCACGACTTTGAGTGGTTATACCAGAATGATGCCTGCAGGTTTAGGTATCATCTTGGTATCATTCTTTTTAGCCAGCGGTCGGCTTTCATGTAAAAGCAATCCTAGCGGCTAATTAGCCTCTAGACTGCTTTTACAAGCAGTGGGAGGGAATGCCCCCCCCCCACCGTCTTCCGTGTTTTTCTCTGGCTCTCCTGTCTCAACAGGGAACCTGAGAATGCAGCCGGTGATTCAGCCAGCTGACCATAGAGCTGATCAGAGACCAGAGTGGCTCCAAACATCTCTATGGCCTAAGAAACCGGAAGCTACGAGCATTTTATGACTTAGATTTCGCCGGATGTAAATAGCGCCATTGGGAAATTGGGGAAGCATTTTATCACACCGATCTTGGTGTGGTCAGATGCTTTGAGGGCAGAGGAGAGATCTAGGGTCTAATAGACCCCAATTTTTTCAAAAAAGAGTACCTGTCACTACCTATTGCTATCATAGGGGATATTTACATTCCCTGAGATAACAATAAAAATGATTTAAAAGAAAAAAAATGAAAGGAACAGTTTAAAAATAAGATAAAAAAGCAAAAATAAATAAAGAAAAAAAATAAATAAAAAAAAAGCACCCCTGTCGCCCCCTGCTCTCGCGCTAAGGCGAACGCAAGCGGCGGTCTGGCGTCAAACGTAAACAGCAATTGCACCATGCATGTGAGGTATCACCGCGAAGGTCAGATCGAGGGCAGTAATTTTAGCAGTAGACCTCCTCTGTAAATCTAAAGTGGTAACCTGTAAAGGCTTTTAAAGGCTTTTAAAAATGTAGTAATTTTGTTGCCACTGCACGTTTGTGCGCAATTTTAAAGCATGTCATGTTTGGTATCCATGTACTCGGCCTAAGATCATCTTTTTTATTTCATCAAACATTTGGGCAATATAGTGTGTTTTAGTGCATTAAAATTTAAAAAAGTGTGTTTTTTCCCCAAAAAATGCGTTTGAAAATCGCTGCGCAAATACTGTGTGAAAAAAAAAAATGAAACACCCACCATTTTAATCTGTAGGGCAATTGCTTTAAAATAATATATAATGTTTGGGGGTTCAAAGTAATTTTCTTGCAAAAAAAAATAATTTTTTCATGTAAACAATAAGTGTCAGAAAGGGCTTTGTCTTCAAGTGGTTAGAAGAGTGGGTGATGTGTGACATAAGCTTCTAAATGTTGTGCATAAAATGCCAGGACAGTTCAAACCCCCCCCAAATGACCCCATTTTGGAAAGTAGACACCCCAAGCTATTTGCTGAGAGGCATGTCGAGTCCATGGAATATTTTATATTGTGACACAAGTTGCGGGAAAGAGACAATTTTTTTTTTTTTTTTTTTGCACAAAGTTGTCACTAAATGATATATTGCTCAAACATGCCATGGGAATATGTGAAATTACACCCCAAAATACATTCTGCTGCTTCTCCTGAGTACGGGGATACCACATGTGTGGGACTTTTTGGGAGCCTAGCCGCGCACGGGACCCCAAAAACCAAGCACCGCCTTCAGGCTTTCTAAGGCCGTAAATTTTTGATTTCACTCCTCACTACCTATCACAGTTTCGGAGGCCATGGAATGCCCAGGTGGCACAAACCCCCCCCCCAAATTACCCCATTTTGGAAAGTAGACACCCCAAGCTATTTGCTGAGAGGTATAGTGAGTATTTTGCAGACCTCACTTTTTGTCACAAAGTTTTGAAAATTGAAAAAAGAAAAGAAAAATTTTTTTTTCTGGTCTTTCTTCATTTTCAAAAACAAATGAGAGCTGCAAAATACTCACCATGCCTCTCAGCAAATAGCTTGGGGTGTCTACTTTCCAAAATGGGGTCATTTGGGGGGGTTTTATGCCATCTGGGCATTTTATGGCCTTCAAAACTGTGATAGGTAGTGAGGAGTAAAATCAAAAATGTATGCCCTTAGAAATCCTGAAGGTGGTGCTGGGTTTTCGGGGCCCCGTACGCGGCTAGGCTCCCAAAAAGTGCCACACATGTGGTATCCCCGTACTCAGGAGAAGCAGCTGAATGTATTTTGGGGTGCAATTCCACATATGCCCATGGCCTGTGTGAGCAATATATCATTTAGTGACAACTTTTTGTAATTTTTTTTTTTTCTTTTTTTTGTCATTATTCAATCACTTGGGACAAAAAAATAAATATTCAATGGGCTCAACATGCCTCTCAGCAATTTCCTTGGGGTGTCTACTTTCCAAAATGGGGTCATTTGGGGGGGTTTTGTACTGCCCTGCCATTTTAGCACCTCAAGAAATGACATAGGCAGTCAGAAACTAAAAGCTGTGTAAATTCCAGAAAATGTACCCTAGTTTGTAGACGCTATAACTTTTGCGCAAACCAATAAATATACGCTTATTGACATTTTTTTTACCAAAGACATGTGGCCGAATACATTTTGGCCTAAATGTATGACTAAAATTTAGTTTATTGGATTTTTTTTATAACAAAAAGTAGAAAATATCATTTTTTTTCAAAATTTTCAGTCTTTTTCCGTTTATAGCGCAAAAAATAAAAACGGCAGAGGTGATCAAATATCATCAAAAGAAAGCTCTATTTGTGGGAAGAAAAGGACGCAAATTTCGTTTGGGTACAGCATTGCATGACCGCGCAATTAGCAGTTAAAGCGACGCAGTGCCGAATTGTAAAAAGTGCTCTGGTCAGGAAGGGGGTAAATCCTTCCGGGGCTGAAGTGGTTAAACAGCAGGAGAATTATAATAAAATCTAACCAAACCTAAAGTCAACGTTATATAAATAAAAAAATACTTGGTATGAACTCTTTTGATTAAGCTGTCTATTTTGAACTATTAAGCTGTCTAAAAGATGAACTGTGAATGTGTTACATTTAAACAAGATAATGGGAAGACTAAATTTTCTTTATGGATTCTAACAACATTCACAAATTTTTGGAGCTACATTTCAGTTAGAGGAGCACTTGAACTATAACATTCTGTGAATAAGCATTCTTTGGCCATCATGTATTTTTAGTCATTAATGCTCTGAACAGTCAATCTTCATAAACCATTTTAAAGAAAACAATGCCTAAAAAGGGCAGAAAAAGGCAGGCAATAGTGTGAACAAGAAACATTAAACCAAAGATTATTGTAAATTGTGAACTCTCTCAACAAATTCAAAACTGTTTTATTATGTATATACTAAACTGGAGAGATGAGGAATGAGCTTAAAATTGTGTATAGAACAGGGAGAGGAGCTTTTAATCAGTACATGTTTGTCAGTAAGAGGTTACAAGTATTTGATAATGTAAAAAATGAGAAGAATATGATTATCTTCTTTTGTCGGTTTCCTAAATTTTAGCCCATTATTTTATTTGAAAATAGAACACAGATAACAAGGTAGGTCTAAAATGCTACTCTTTTCTGTTACAAAAACAGATAAGTAAGTAGCTCAAATGCTGTATGAATAGGGGGTTTAATTACTAATGACATTTGCATTGCAAATGTAATTGTCCCATCCATAAAAATATGAATGGGGTCAACCCTTACTTGCTATCATACTGTACAATTCACAAGAATGACAGAAACACAGCAGAATGTAATCATCACTCAACGTTATTGCTCAGTGCACAAACCACACTGGTTCCTTCCATTGATGCATATCACCCTTTAGGACCTAATAATAGAGACTGTACATACAGACTCCAAGATTAATCCTTCAGGGATGAATCACATCAGAAGGAGGAAACTTTGGGCTTTGTGTGTTGAGAAAAAGTTAAGCAGTGCACATATTTCGGTGTGTAGCTGCCATTTTGTGGAATGTATGCATGCAAAGCCAAATATGAGCTTTGGGGAGCCAGCACCTGAGATGAAGTACCTAGAGCGGGATCACTGTTTTGTGCATACCATTACAGGCAGGCTGAGAAGGACAAAACTATTTGTTGAAGTCCAAGTCTCTTGCGGTTAACAATCAGTTGGTTCAACTGTACACTATCCATCAAACTTACTGCATGCCCATCCTACTATTTGCTATGCATTGTATTTCTACATTCAATTGCACCAGATATTCGAAATCAGGAGCTGATATTGTACACCTTATGTGGACCCCCCCCCCCCCCCCCGATACACAAATACTGGCAATGTGTAGTAGCCTTTTTATAACTATATTATATATGTCCTCAATTCCACTGACCCCCAAAAGTATGCCTGCTGGGGCTACTGAAAGATGAATTGTGGCCTAGATACACTAGAATATTTTTAAGAAAAACCTTGTTTCTGGACTGAAAGATGATCACACTTAAATGGTTGCAACCATCTCCTTCCATAGTGTCCTATAGATCAACTCAGTGAACCAAGTCATCCCTTATGAGAAAAAAAAATTATGACAACAGAGGTTGTCCCCGTAAACACCATAAGATTTGGGATACATGGTGTAGCACTACTCACACTTTAAATGTAAATTATTGATACTATTTCTGTGTCATTGTACCTGCCTGTTTATTATCTGGGTCTGACAGACTAGCTATCTGAACTTTAACTGTTTAACCATTTCAGCCCCGGGAGATTTTCCTCCTTAATGACCAGGCCATTTTTTGCGATACGGCACTGCTTTAACTGACAATTGCGCGGCCGTACGACAGTGTACCCAAACAAAATGTATGTCCTTTTTTCCCCACAAATAGAGCTTTCTTTTGGTGGTATTTGATCACCTCTGCGGTATTTTGTATGTTTTGCTATAATAAATATCCTAAAATTAAAAAAAAACAAAAAACAAATTTCTTCATCAGTTTAGGCTAGTATATATTCTTCTACATATTTGTGGTAAAAAAAAATCGCAATAAGCATACATTGATTGGTTTGTGCAAAAGTTATAGTGTCTACAAAATATGGGATAGATTTATGGCTTTTTTATTATTATTTTTTTTACTAGTAATGGCAGCGATCTGTTATTTTTATCGGGACTGAGACATTGCGGCGGACAAATTGGCCACTTTTGACACTCTTTTGGGACCATTGACAATTTTACAGCGATCAGAACTATAAATAGCCACTGATTACTGTATAAATGTCACTGGCAGGGAAGGGGTTAACACTAGGGGCGATCAAGGGGTTAACGGTGTTCCCTATGTGTGTTCTAACTGTGGGGGGAATGTGGCTGACACACGATCTCTTTCCTCTCCCCTGACAGAACCAGGATCTGTGTGTTTATACACACAGATCCCTATTTTCACTCTGTCACGAGTGATCGCAGGTGCTCGGTGGTCATTGCACCCGCTGGGCACGCGCATCGGCTCCAGGGACATGCTGTGCGCGCGCGCCTGCTACAGCGTCTTAAAGAGCCGACGTACAGCTATGACGGCTCACGCAGGGAAGCCCACCAGCCACAGTAAAACTGCGGCAGCTGGTTGGGAAGCAGTTAATGAACACACAAGACAGCTGTATTAGTTTTGAACTGTTTATTGCTGTATGCATATCAGTGTTTGTTGAGTTTACAGAGCTCTATTTTTGCATGTAGTACTTGTCATACTGAAACAAGATGTATAACTTGTCCTTTATCTTTGTACTCTCTATTTGTTAATAAAAGAACCAAAAAAAGAGTTAGAACTATGAGAGATTTTCTTTAAAAATTATTTCGTTGTCAAACGAAAGGCCTCCTACGGGGATGGGTATCGACGGTACACGCCACTCTTACTGACCCGACTACTAAGCTTCATTATATAAATTAACGCGAACAGGACTTGAATACCACTTTTGAATTATCTGACTGGCAAGATATTGCCTATGCTTTACCCAAAGTATCTATTAACATAACACTAATTGAAGCAAACTTTAAAACACTCCTATGTTGGTATTTGGTATCGACCAGAGTTGCGAGGATGCCCCCATCTGCATCACCCGCTTTAGGCGTTGTGGCTAGATGGGTACAATGTATCATGTTTGGTGGCAGTGCCCTTTATTCACCAGATTTTGAATTTGAATATTTAATTTGATATATTCAGTGACAGGGGTTAATATCCATAGATCCCTGGAACCAGCGCTTTTTTCATAGTTTCCTGATGGGGTCCTGAAAAAATCGATAAAACTCACTACATATATATTTTTAGCAGCTAGAATAACTATTGCCAAATATTGGAAGCAGTCGATGATTCCCCTTGAATACGTGAAGAATAAACTTAGCTGCATAGGTGTGCGCAGCCTATTGCATTAGAGTGTGCACCCCAAAGTTCAAACACACATGAAAGCCACCTGCTGTCACAGGAAGGGGGCTCTGATGGTGGAAGACAGTTGATTGAGAGCATATTACGGTACACCCTAAATAAGGTGTAACGTGTTCTTAAAGTTGAACTTAGACTTTAAAATAATGGGGCATTTACACTGGCCACTGGCACCCCCAACCACATACCTGGTGCTGCTTCTGGATAATACTAATGCACATGGGGTGATTAGGGTGTGCCCAGGCACACCCAGCAGACCCTGTGCGCATGCCTATGCTTAACTGGATAATGGTTAATTATAGACTTACATGTATTCTTCACAAGAATCTACTAAGAAATTTGATGCGACGTGAGATCCATGGATACGATACCTATCTGTAACTTAATGAATTTCTGGCTGGCCCTCTTTTTCCTCTCTTTCATTCTTTCCTTCCTTTTCTTTTCCTTTCCTTGATCTACTCCCTTTTTTCTCCTTTTCTTTCTTATATATTTTTTTGATTGTCTGATTTCTTCAATAATTGCAAAATGTTCTGATAGAACATATAGTTCTATGTTGATGATACTCATGTACACAGGGGTTTCCTCTTACTGGTCTCTTTTTTCCCCTTCCCCTCCCCTCCCGATTCCCCAACCCCCCCCCCCCCCCCCCTTCTTCTTTTTTTCTTCTATCTCTCCCCTGTTCCCTGCCCCCTATATTATTTTCCCTGGGACATAGCCATTACCAATATCACATATCAAAATGGCTCGATGAGATATCACGCAGTCAGTCCCTAGTGGATTAGACATGTATTCCTTGACCTTATTGGTAATAATTTGTATTTTACTATACTGTTTTGTTAGCTCTACTGGTATTCTTACTGAGAATGTTTAATGTTCAGATCTCCCTGTTTAACATTAGGAGGTCTCATGTCTATGAATATTTTGAGGGAAAAAGGCTCCTGTGTTTGTGTTCAGTTTAACACCAATTTGCACTATTGTTCAAAGATTGTGCCTTATATGACATTGTCTTATCACTTCAATAAAAATATTTAAATATAAAAATAATTTATTTTGTTTTTTTACTGCAAGACTTATGCCCTGTACACACGATCGGACATTGATCGGACATTCCGACAACAAAATCCATGTATTTTTTCCGACGGATGTTGGCTCAAACTTGTTTTGCATACACACTTGCATATTGGGGGGTCCCCCATAAAGGGATGTATTAGGGATGCTGGCAACAACTCTGTCTACTTTTTGGTGAAATATACAGTTTTGCACAAAGTTGTCGAAAAATCTGATCGTTCTGAACGCAGTGACGTAAAACACGTATGTCGGGACTATAAACGGGGCAGTTGCCAATAGCTTTCGTCTTTTATTGTCGGAAAATTTTATAGCCTGCTCTCAAACTTTGTGTGTTGGAAATTCCGATTGAAAAAGTCCAATGGAGCCCACACACGGTCGAAATTTCCGATAACAAGCTCCGATCGCACATATTCATATTCACATATTCGTGTGTACAGGGCATAAGAAAACCTGTAATGCTGTAAAAGCAATGGTATTGATTCACTCTGTATAAAATGTGTATTTCTAAAATGATTTTACACAGGTAATGAAAAAATTAAGATAAAATAGCAGTTTAAAAACTAGTAAACGTTCAAATGAAACTGCATAACTGCAATCAGGGCAAAAGTGACAGGTTCTCTTAAAACCCCACTCTGATCCCAAAAATCACCTGGGCTATGCTCCCCTACTCCTCCATTTCTCACGTTAAGTTGGTAATCAAACCATTTGTAAGAACTACACATTTTGAGAAAGCTCTAACGGAGCAATGGAGCAGACAGGGGAGGGCACCAAATCTGCATATAAGTGGGTCAGTGGGTGGGGTTCCAGTAGACTCTGTTCTTTTATCCTAAATGGGTAAAGTAAGAGATACTTTTTACCTTGCGTCAGCCTGAAAATGGGTACCTTCTGCAAAAATATGTGCATAAAATGTTTATCATTTATAACATAATTATGTGCTTTTTATCACCTGGCAATGTGGAATATGAGCAGACTTTTTTTTTACTTTGTATTGGTACAAAACACAACAAATAGGCAAATAGCTCCCCTTTGGTCTTTTAAATATATGTCTCTGTGTATCATCCAACCGCATCCAATCATTCAATCACAAGTGATTACCCAGGGTATACACCTGTACTGCTAAGGTTGTGAGTTGGTATGGATTGGTAAGTATACCATACTGGCCTCGTGGCCCCTCAGGAGACAGTGGCACTTTTACAATTTTGGGTCCCTTTAACATAATGGTTAGAGGTTAGTGATTTACATTTTTTTTGGGGGGGGGGGAGTTAACTATTAAAGTCACATTTTAGGGGCTACCTTACAGTAAAATTAACTTTGAGCATTACAGCAATTATATTTAGGGCAATTTAGTAATTAGCACTTTTGTGGTGGTGACAAGTCTAGTGCTTACCCTCGAAGGAGCCACTGACAACATACCCAGGTGTCCCACAGTAGTACAGAAGCTGCCAGTCACACAAGCACAGTCCCACGCTCACAGACAATTTAGGCTCAGTCTAAGGGATGTCTTTTTAGCATTTATGGCTAAAGAACTTCAACAGAAGAGGTGGTTTAGGGTCACAGGATAACTCTAAACCAATCAATAGAAATAATGGGAGGACAAGCTTTTCACTAATCGTCTAATAGCAGCTTTTCCTAGAGCTAAAAGGGAATGGGCAGTAAGACCCTACAGCAGCAGTCCATATAGCCATTTCTGGCACTTAAATCCCTTCCGGCATTTGCACAACTAATAGTCCACTGTAAGGTCCTTACTCGCAGTGCCTCAGGAGCTGTCTGGCACTTGTCATTCCCTCAGTGATGAAGTGTGATGAAGATAACAAGTACAATGCCCCCAGCAAAATCTTCTCCAAACCTTTAGCCCAGCAGCTGCTGAGGCTCAGACTGCAATTTCTTATCTTAGTAAAGCTGCATCTGGGTGCAGTAGCCCCAACCCAAGTAAGCTGGAGCCCTCCTTGGTGGGAAAATAACACTCTGGCAAGGCTTCCCATATATTCTCTTCCCAGCCACCTTCTGGATGTCTCCTTCAAGGGATTGGCTGGGGCATGATAAATATTCGCACTGATCATTTGAATCTGCCTGCCCTATACTTTGGAAACTTCTTTTAGAGTCAGGTGGGAGGAATCAAACCATTAGCTCCAGAAACCCTGAGCAGACCAAAATTCAGTGCTCCACTCACTACAGTGAAGCCAAAGACTAAATGTATCCTAGGCAGCCTAACTAGAGGAGGGCACTGCACAAGGTAGATATAAAGTCCATTGAAGGAATTCATTGAAGTTCTGAATCTCTAATGGCCTAATTATGTACATTTCATCAAACAGGGTTTTATTAGGCAAAGATGATGCATATAAATACATAGAATTACCAGTATGTATATATAGATACATAAAAAAGCGCATTAAACAAGGACAGTATACATTGTTATTATAATCAACATTAGAAGTAGTATATGTTAATGTAGAAATAAATGTATACCACCATGAACTACTATCATCATAATGTGTAATATTATCTCCCTCCCACACCCCCCCCCCCCCGTTGAACATATTTGGTTTAATTGTATTTTATTTTAGTACACGTGCTATGTATGTGCATAATGTGACACTGTTATATACCTTTAAGTCTATAGGGGATATATTGTGTTTAGTACAGACGTGACCATTTTGGGGGAACAACATGGACCATGGTATCTTTTGGTTTATACTTTCTCTGTATGTATCTGGAATTGAGTTTTAGGTACAGAGATCCACATGCTGTATTACTGAGCGAGTTTATGGTTAAGTGCAAGTTTCAGGTTCTTGTAACCATCGATCCCAGATTTTGTTGTATTTTGTCGGACATCCTCTGTTAATGTAAATATGTTTTTTGTATGGCAAGGTATTGTTAACTTCTATTTTCCACTCCGTCACACTGGGAGGGGATGGTCTCATCCACTTTCTTGCAATAATTTTTCTGACGGAGAATAGAGTCTCATGTAGGAATACCTTGGTGAATTTGTCAACTGTGTCTGGAAATATCCCTAGGAGACATTGTTTTGGTTCTAATGCTATTGGGGAGCCCATGGTGTCATGTAGAAATGTTATGACCTGTTTCCATAGTTGTTGTATCTTGGGGCATGTCCATATTAAATGAAAGAACGTACCTGTTTCTTGGCCACACATCGGGCATAGAGTGGACTGATTACGCTTATATCTGGCTACTCGAATTGGGGTGAGGTATGTTCTATGTGTTATGTAAATCTGAGAGAGTCTGTCCGAGAGTTTTGGTGATACTGCTTTGCATGTCTCGAGGGCTTCCTCCCACTCCTCATTTTCCATCAGGCCCACCTCTCTCTCCCATCGAGGCTTCAAATCAAACGCTATTTTTGACGAGGTGGGAGTCAGAAGCATATTATAAAATGTGGATATTAGTCCACGTGGGTCTGTACTTTTAACAATAGCCATAACGGGATGAAGAGCAGGAGGAGCCTCAACCTGTGAAAATTGTGTTTGGGTTGCATGTCTTACTTGCAGGTATCTGAAAAACATGAAGTGTGGAAGAGAAAATTCCTCTTTGAGTATATCGTAGGTTTTGAGAGTTCCATTGAACAGCAGATGATGTATATAATAAATTCCCCTAGACTCCCACAGCTCCGAGTCCGGCATGTTAATGAATTCTGACATATCTCTATTGTGCCATATCGGTGTATGATCGTGCAGTCTTGGTATTTCTAATTTGGTGGAGGCAAGGTCCCAAATACGTCTATAATGGTATAGCAAGGACTTCTTGTCTCCCCCCATTTCAGTATTCCTGGATCCCGCCGATATTGTGTACAGAGAGTCACCTGTGAGTTGCACACTTTTGGAGCAGAGAAGGGTCAGGAAGCGTACGTTGTCTGTCTTGTCTATGTGGAATAGTTGTGATAGTTGTGATGCAATATAATAGAGGTTCAGATCCGGTAGGGCCATTCCCCCCATGTCTGTCGGGTTTTTAAGCGCTGACCATGCGATTTTATGTCTGCTAGTCCCCCACACAAAGGGTTTGAGTAAAGCTTCAAGAGACTTAAAGTGTTTTAATGGGAGATAGAGTGGGGTATGCCACAATATGTAGAGGATTTTTGGGAGAAGGACCATTTTTATCAGATTTATGCGACCCCATACTCCTAGTGGTAGGCGGGCCCAAGTGCGTAGTTTGGTTTTGACTAGTGAAAAGAGGGGTTCAATGTTAAGGGGAATATAATCAGCCGGATCTCTGGATATACGGATTCCCAGGTATTTGATTGTGTCTGCTCTTTTTAGTGGGGTATCTGTCCATGATTCAGATGGTGGGAAACTGTCTATAGGTAGTATCTGAGACTTTTCCCAGTTCATCTTTAAACCGGAAAACGTTCCAAAATGTTCGATCAACTGTAGTGCTTTTTGAAGGGATGGGCCTGAGTCAGCGAGGTATAATAGGGTATCGTCCGCATATAAACTAATTTTTTCAGTTAAGGTTCCCATTTGTAGACCCACAATCTCGGGGTCTGCACGGATCGACACAGCCAGAGGCTCCGCAGCTAAGGCATAGAGAAGTGGGGAAAGAGGGCAGCCCTGTCTCGTGCCTCGACTGAGGTCAAACTCTTGAGACGGCCATCCGTTCGCCACCACTCTAGCTGTGGGGTTTTGATAAAGCAGTTTGATCCACTTAAGGAATCTGGGGCCAAAGCCATATCTTCCCAAGCATTGCCATAAGTATCCCCACTCCACGGAGTCGAATGCCTTGGCCGTGTCAAGCGTCACAATCACCCGGGATCCCACATTTTCATGTGTGGCCTGTAAATTTATGAACAATTTTCGTAGGTTGAACGAGGTGTTACGACCAGGCATGAACCCTGCCTGATCCGTATGTATCAGGGAGAGAATGACCTGATTGAGTCGGAGGGAGAGTACCTTGGCTAATATCTTGATATCTACTTGTAATAGGGAGATTGGGCGGTATGATTCGGGGTATCCTGGATCTTTTCCCGGTTTGGGTATGAGGACTATTGTTGCCTCTCTCATAGAAGCGGGGAGTGTAAATGTCTCGAATAGGTGATTATATAAGGTTAGAAGTTTTGGGATCAAAAAATCGCCGAATTGGGAGTAAAATTCTATAGGTAGGCCGTCCGAGCCCGGGGATTTGGACCTGGCAAATCCAGCAATAGCCAACGCTATTTCTTCCTCAGTGAGTGGTGCCTCAAGGAGGTCAACCTGGTCTTTTGTTAACTGGGGAAATGCCGTCTCCTCCAAAAGGGAGTTCATTGGGCCCTTATCCTCAGGACTTTTTGAGGTGTAGAGGTCAATAAAAAAATCCCTGAACATAGAGGTTACTGTGAGGGGATTAGTGATGGATTCACCGCCAGGACCGTGTAAAGATATTACCACAGGGGGTCTATCTTCACTGTGTACCATGTATGCTAGGAGCTTGCCAGCCTTTTCCCCGTGCTCAAACAGCTTTTGTCTAGCAAAGAACATTTTGTGTCTTTCTTTCCCATATTGGAGTTGGGCTACTACTCTGGCTTGAAGTTTAAGTAAGTCTGCATTTGCGGGAGAGGGATCATCTATATAGTTTTGTTCGGATTGGGATAGTACCGCTATCGCTCTATCAAGCTCTCCAGAGGAATCTGTTTTAATTCTGTTAATGCGGGTTGAGAGTATCATGCGAACATGAGATTTAAAAGACTCCCAGATTGTTGTCAGGGAAGCTGAGCGGTCGTTATTCCTGAAGAACGACTTCCACTCATTCATAAGTTCATCATCCTCAGGGAGCAGTGAGAGCCAGAACGGGTTTAATCGCCAATTCCGCTTTGGTTTGTCAGTGGGCACGCTTAGTGTAATCCAGTATGGGCTATGGTCAGACAACAGCCTGGGAGAAAAAGCCGTCTCTAGTAGTCGGGGTGTGAGACTTTGTAATAACAGTATCATGTCAATTCTAGACATAGAGCCGTGGGAGGAAGAGAAACAAGAGAATAATTGTTTGTGTGGGTATTTGTATCTCCAAGAATCCACAAGGTGAAAGGAGGAAATTAGCTTGGCAAATTTGGTTTCTCTGTTGGTTATTGGTTGTGGATTCGAGGGTTGAAGCCTATCTACCGAGGGATTTAGTGTGGTGTTAAAATCCCCCAGCCAGACCGCCTGGACTGTGGGGTGTTTGGTCATGAATGTGAAGCCCTCTAAGATTATGGGTATGGAGAATGGGGGGGGTACATAGAAAGCCAAAATAAGGAAAGGTTCCCCATATAGCTTGACAGATAAAAAGACATACCGTCCCTGCGGGTCTGTGGAAACCTCTATAAGTTCAAATTGTACCGATTTGGCCACCAAAACTGATACTCCACGTGCGTGTGATGTGTAGGTTGAATGAAATGCCCATCCGACCCATGGTCGGCGAAGAGCCATTTGCAATCTCCCTTCCACATGAGTCTCCACTAAGACTAAGATGTCAGCGTGTTGTTTTTTAAGGAACGTGAGGGCCGCCGAGCGTTTTATCTTCTCACGCAGGCCCCGCACATTCCAGGTAAGAAACTTTAGAGTCCCCATGTGTTCTCTTCTATACAGCAACGTATTTCAGCCATCATATATACATCTAGATTTTTGGTTAGCCTTTTCAGATGTCTGTAATGTATATTTAGCGTGCATTGCACTAAGTATAGCATAACGTTTAATGTCTGCAACAACAATGTCCAACTTTGGTTGGTGTACCATCTGGTTGTGACACATATAAATCTGTTCAACGGTTGAACTGTCCCTCCCACCACCCCCCACCCCGCCTTGCAACCTCCCCAACCGTTGCAGGCATCATCCCCAAACCGACTGAAAATCCCCAACAAGGAAATACAAAACTTTGCATGGTGAAGCCATAAACATGTGAGTAATTGAGGCCACTGCACAAGAGAGTGCTGACGGGTTACACTCCGTATTGGAGGAGCGGTGTATAATTGTTCATTGCAGTGTTCCCCAATCCCACTAGCATATTCTCTGATGTCGAGTGGGGTAAAGTCTCGCTGCACTTTGCAATAGAGGGGCAGGACTGTGCCCTCTCCGGGGCTCCGTCTTCTCAAAAAACATATTGAGCCACATCAGATGTCAGGGGAAAACAAATTAAAGTAAAAAATGTGGGTAAGGGAAAAAAAATCAGCTTGTTGACTGTTTGGCTAAACTTGACTCTCGTGGTAAGGATACAACTCACAGTTCCTTGGCGGGTCTTCCATCTGGCTCACTGAGCGAATAAATGGGCTAGTGCAAAGAATATTTAAATCTAGCAGTTTGATCTGTATATGTCCACTTCAGTGCACAGCGCATATCTGTTAATTTCTAATCAGGTCTGCAATAAGTGTCAGGAGTTGTATGCTGTATTGATTGTGGTAAGTGGTAGCAAAAAAAGTACTTACAGCGGTATCAGTCTGCTCTCTCCGGTGCCCCTTGGCGTTCCAGCCAGGTTATCACCTCCTCGGGGTCCTCAAAAAAGTGAACTCTGCCATCTTGCTCTACTCGGAGCCGGGCTGGAAATAGCATGGCATATTTAATTTGCTTTGATCTCAGCCTGCGTTTGGCTTCTGTGAACCCTTGTCTGCGGCGCTGTACTTCTGTTGAGAAGTCAGGGAATATGGCGATTTTACTGTTCCCTAGTTGAATGTTGCCTTTTTCTCGCGCCATTCTCAGGGCCGCATCCCGATCCTTATAATTAAGGAGCTTGGCTATAAAAGTGCGCGGGGGTGCTCCCTGCGGAGGCGGTCTGGCAGGCATTCGGTGGGCCCTTTCCACAGCTAGCATTGGGGAGAAAGCCTCTCTGCCATAGTGTGTGATAAGTAGCTGCTCCAGGAACGTGGTGGGGTCCTTTCCCTCAGCGCCTTCAGGGAGGCCGATTAATCGCAGGTTGCATCTCCTCAGTCTGTTCTCCATTTCGTCTTGCTTGGAGAACAGTTGCTGGATTTGGCGCTGTATACGTTCTGTCCCCTCTTGCAGGGGCGGGATGGCGTCTTCCACATTGCTGATTCGGTTTTCTGTAGTTTTAACCCGGTCTCGGAGTTTATGTAAATCTTGCCGGATCAGAGATATATCTACCTTTACCTCCTCTATCTGGGCTGTTAGTGAAGTTCTGCAGAATGTGATTGCCTCGAGAAGCCGATCCGTATCTCCCGCCGGGCGTTCCTCCTCAGGCTTTTCCGCTGTGTCATTTTCCTCCATCTCCTCTTCTTCCTGCCGGCGGAACTGAGCTAGTTTTGCCGCTGTCGCTGCTTTCTGAGCCTTTGTGGGAGACATCTTGATTGGGTTCTGCAGCGGTCACAAAAGGAAAGCTACTAGGCTTGTTTAGAGGGGTCTGCGGGTACAGGATAAGGTAAAGTCAGCAGTAATGGGCAGATCTTCTCAGGAATGCGTCCTATTCCTCTGTCAGGCCACGTCCTCAGGATAAGCCGCCCTTACAGGGGGATAGCAGGGCTGCAGTCTATGTGTACTGCACAGGTATAGGGGGCAGGTGTGCCAAGATGGCCGCCGGTCAACACATGTAGGCCCAGGCCGCCAGCCAGGCCGTTTGTGAGTGTCAGTCTCTCTGGGCCTCAGGTGGGTGAGCAGGCTAGGAGGAGGAGGGATGAGCACAGTGCAGCTCCTTCAGGGAGTTATCTAGCAGCCAGGTACCTGCGTTGTGTGGCTGGATCCAAGCAGGGCCGAGAGTAAGGTGTACCAAGATGGCCGCGGCCTCCGGTTGTAGGCCGAAGCCGCGGTCTCAATTAGTTTTCCACCCGCCGAGCGGGAGATCGCCGCTCCGTTCGGGCCGCCGTGCGTCCTCTTCTTTCAGGAGTCAGGGGCAGCTGTCCCAGGTGTCCTAGAGAGGTAGTCCAGCCAGTTGGTCAGTGAATAGGTCCAGGATTAATGATTTTACAGGAGTAATGGACGGAGCTCAGAGTCCACACGTCCTACTCCATGCAGTGTCAGGCCACGCCCCTAATTATGTACATTTAGTGGGAACATTTGTGGTGTTCCACTGTAAAATTAGTTTGAGCCTGAACCTACCTTCTGTGCACTCATTTATGCTTAAACCACCATTTATTCTAACCAGTACCAATTTATTGAGTTAATATACCACTAGAGATTAAAAATATCTATACTCATGTTCTTATAAATGTTTGCGGTAACGTTCATTCAATCAGATGTGTCTAAGGTTGTTCCTGGAATCGAGGCACACATAGAGAACCCAAATTACCAAGCAGCTCCTTTGGGGGTAGCGCTACACTAATTTATATTAGTGGTGGGAATTATAATTATCCATAATTCCATATCTTTTTAGCCAGTGCAAGACTATATGACTACTAGGGATGAGCTTCATGTTCGAGTCAAACCCATGTTCGACTTGAACATCGGCTGTTCGATCGTTCGACGAATTGTGAACGATATGGGCCTTTCGCTAAATTCGTGTGGCGCGTCACGGCCCATAATTCACTGCGGCATCGCAGTGCATTGCTGGCTGATGATTGGCCAAGCATGCACTATGACCCGCATGCTTGGCCAATCACAGCGCCGTCGATAGAGAGAGCTGTAATAGGCCAAAGCCAGGGTGGCTTTGGCCAATTATGGCTCGGGGGTTTAGAACACGCCCTATTGTCATGAAGATCCTGCCAGTAAAAGACAGAGTAGACCCATCGGTGCACGAGTGCGGGCGTCTATGCGCACGCGCACATGCACTCGTTAGTGTCTGGCGGGTTATTTAAACCTGTCTGGCACTTGCATCATTGCTGTTTGCTCTGCAGCTCTGTGTGTGTGTTCCCTGAAAACCTGATATCTGCTTCTGTTTTGACCCGGCTTGCTTTGAGACTATTCCTGTTATCTGCCTGTACCTGATCCCTGGCTTGTTTGACGATCCCTCTGCCTGCTCCTTTTGTACCTCTGCTGCCAGCCTGCTTACCGACCCGGCCTGTCTGACGATCCTGGACTTCCATCCAATCTGCTGAGCCATCCAGGCTGTTCACCTGTCTGCTGATCATCCAGTCTGCTGAGCCATCCAGGCTGTTCACCTGTCTGCTGATCATCCAGTCTGCTCTGCCTGTCTGCTGAGCCATCCAGGCTGTTCACCTGTCTGCTGATCATCCAGTCTGCTGGGCCTGTCTGCTGAGCCATCCAGGCTGCTCACCTGTCTGCCTGATCCATCCAGTCTGCTGTCCTGTCTGCTGAGTCATCCAGTCTACAGTTCCTGTCTACTGATCCATCCCATCAGCTGTGCCGGCCATCTGATCCTTCTGCTGTTGATCCTGCCAGGCACTCATACCACTCCGCACTCCTGCACCCCTGTCACCACTATCAGGGGCTCTCGAGTCGGAGGCGTAGGAGAGGCCATCCTCTGCAATTCGGGCTCACCCTTTAGGTACGTAACAGTAGCAAACAGCCATGTCTGAGCCCGAGCAGGGAACCTCTCCTATGCAGGAACTTTGTTTGCACTTAGCAGGCCTGACCCAGGCGGTCAAAAGCCTTCAGGAAGGATACACCCGGTTGGAGGAACGGGTCCAAGTACTGTCTTCTCCCACTGGCATTCAAGGAACCCCTCAAGTCTCTACCTCTTCTACAGGCACCGCATCCCCTCCTACAGTGGCGATGCTTCCGCCCGAACCACGTGTCCCCACACCCGAAAAATTTGCTGGGGAGCGTAGCAAATTCAGGGCGTTTCGCAATTCCTGTGAACTGTACTTTGCCCTCCAGCCACGTACCTTCTCCTTGGAAGCCACCAAGGTGGGCTTTGTCGTCTCGTTACTTTCGGGTGAACCTCAAACCTGGGCCCATCGCCTCCTGGAACAGAAAGCCGATGTGTTGACCAATCTTACCACCTTCTTTAATACCATGGCTCAACTGTATGAAGACCCTCAGCTTTCTGCAACTGCCGAAGCCGCACTGCACGCCCTTCAGCAAGGGCGCCGGGCGGCGGAAGATTATGTGGCTGAATTTCGGCGGTGGAGCGCAGACACTGACTGGAATGACGCTGCGCTCCGTTACCAGTTTCGCATGGGACTGTCTGACCCCTTGAAGGACGAGCTAGCCCGAGTTGGTGTACCCCAGACCCTAGACGCATTAATCAATCTTGCCATACAGATTGACCGGCGGCTGAGGGAACGTAGGTCGGAAAAATTTTCCCGGCCAACCTGGATGTTACCTAGAGTGCCCAGTCACCTGCATCCGGCCCCTACCTCTCAGTCCACTTCTACAACGGACACTGCGGAACCCATGCAGTTGGGGGTGCTTCGCCCTTCTCTTACTATGGAAGAGCGCCAACGTCGCCGGGCAAATAATCTATGTCTCTACTGCGGGGAACCCGGTCACTATGTCAAGAATTGCCCTACTAAACTTCGTAAGTGTTTCCGAAAATCTCCTGAACATGTGCTTACTGGAATCCAGACCTCTTCTCATCTTGCCCTCTCTATCTCTTTGCAGCTTCCAGGAAAGACTCTGTCAGTGCCCGCCATTATTGATTCAGGAGCCTGCAGCTGCTTTATGGATTCAACTTTTGCAACAAGGCATCAGATTCCTCTGCTTCCTAGGACCCAAAGACTGTCCATTCACCTGGCTGATGGGTCCACTATTAAATCTGGGCCGGTTACCCAAGAGACTTCCCCTTTGCCAGTCACCATTGCCGGTGCCCACCACGAACTGCTTCGTATGGACATTATCTCTTCACCTCTGTTTCCTGTAATTCTTGGAATGCCTTGGCTTCAAGCCCACAATCCTGGTGTCAACTGGGCCACAGGGGAGGTCACCTTTTCCTCTCCTTATTGCCAGCAATTCTGTGCCTCAAAGGACCCCCATGGGCCCTTTCCTTTGCTATGTCTGGACACTGAAGCTGAGCTATGCCAAACTGTCCCGAAAGCCTACCATGACTTCATTGATGTGTTCAGCAAGAAAGGAGCAGAAACTCTACCTCCCCATCGGGCGTATGATTGCCCTATCGAGTTCCTTCCAGGGGCCGAAATTCCCTTCGGAAGAATCTTCCCGTTAACCGAGTTAGAACAGGCGGCCCTTAAGGACTATATCGATGAAAACTTAAAGAAGGGTTTCATTCGTCCATCCACTTCCCCGGCAGGTGCGGGTATCTTTTTTGTAGAGAAGAAGGATCACACACTTCGGCCTTGCATAGACTACCGTGAGCTAAATAAAATTACCGTCAAGAACAGGTACCCCCTTCCCTTGGTCCCCGAGTTATTCCAGAGACTGGGAACAGCTACTATCTTTACTAAACTTGATCTTCGAGGAGCCTATAACTTGGTCCGCATCAGGGAAGGAGATGAGTGGAAAACGGCGTTCCGCACCCGTTTTGGGCACTTTGAGTACCTAGTAATGCCCTTCGGGTTATGTAACGCTCCTGCCACGTTCCAGTATTTTATTAACGATGTTTTCCGGGATTATTTAGATCTGTTTGTCATCGTCTACTTAGACGATATTCTAATTTTTTCTTCCTCCCTAGATGCTCATCGCAGACACGTCAGGTGTGTTTTGACACGACTTCGACAGCATGGCCTGTACGCGAAGTCAGAAAAATGTGAATTCGAACAAGAGAGTATACCATTCCTGGGATTAATCATCTCCATAGAAGGTATCAAGATGGATCCGCAGAAGATCGCTGCAATACTTGACTGGCCAGTTCCTGTTGACAAAAAAGGAATCCAACGTTTCGTTGGATTCGCTAATTTTTACCGGAAATTCATTAAGGGGTTTTCTGCCATCATTGCCCCTATTACCCAATTAACCAAACTGGGGGTTCGCTTCCATTGGACCCCAGAAGCTCAAGTTGCCTTTGAATCTCTCAAAGAATTGTTTACATCTGCCTCCGTTCTAAAACACCCTGATTCCGCCCTGCCATTTGTACTTGAGGTAGATGCTTCTGAGATTGCTGTTGGAGCAGTACTCTCCCAACGCCATGGAACCAAGGCACTGCTTCACCCAGTAGCCTTCTTCTCCCGCAAACTTTCAGCTGCCGAAAGGAATTACGATGTGGGGGATCGGGAACTGCTGGCAATCAAATCGGCACTTGAAGAATGGCGGTACTTACTTGAAGGAGCAACTCACCCAATCTTAATTTTCACTGATCATAAGAACTTAGAGTACTTGAGGTCGGCAAAGAGGTTGAAGCCACGGCAAGCCAGATGGGCATTGTTTTTCTCCAGGTTCTCTTTTCATGTTACGTACCGGCCAGGCTCTAAGAATACAAAACCTGACGCCCTGTCCAGAATGTTTTACAAGTCCAAAGAAATGACTTCCCCCGATACCATCCTTTCTCCAGGGAATTTTCTTCTGCTGCAGGAAGATTTGCTCTCCCGGATCAAACAGGCTACTCTGGGGTGGACGCCCCCCGCTAAATCGGAACTACGAGCAAAAGACGGGTTGTTCTGGTACAGGGACAAGATTTTTGCACCTGAAAGCATTCGAGTCCCTATATTAGAACTCTGTCATGATCACGCACTAGCTGGACATTTTGGCATAACTAAAACCACCGATTTGGTACAACGTACCTTCTGGTGGCCTCAGGTAGGCAGAGACTGCAAGAAGTTTGTGGAATCCTGTGTCACTTGTATTAGGAACAAGAGCAGTAGAGCCAAGGCCTGGGGATTATTGAGACCACTGTCTGTTCCGGATAGACCCTGGAAGATGTTATCCATAGACTTCATTGTAGAGTTACCCCCAGCAGAGGACCATACCACCATCTTTGTGGTGGTAGACCGGTTGTCAAAAATGGCACACTTTATCCCTATGAAAGGCACTCCCTCTGCTTCTGAGACTGCACAGGTATTCATCAGAGAAATTATCAGACTCCATGGAGTACCGGCCAACATTGTCTCAGATCGGGGGGTACAATTTACTTCCCGATTCTGGAGGTCCTTGTGCAAAGCTTTGAAGATCGAGCTATCTTTCTCTTCCGCTTATCACCCCCAGACAAATGGGCAAACAGAGAGGACCAACCAAACCCTCGAACAATACCTCCGCTGCTTTTCTTCTTTTACTCAAGATGACTGGATCTCTTTGCTTCCGCTGGCTGAATTCGCCTACAACAATTCTACACACTCTGCTACAAAACAAACCCCATTTTTTGCCAATTATGGCTTCCATCCATCATTCCTGCCCAGCTCCATCCCAGAATGTCCTGTACCAGCAGTTCATGAAACAATCAATTTTTTTTCTCTCAACAATCAGCTCTTGCAAGAAACTATGGCCAAGACACAGGAACACAATAAAGAAGTTTTTGATAAAAAGAAACGTGGAGAACTGTTACTGGCACCTGGTAATCTAGTTTGGTTGTCTACACTGAACCTGAAGATGGCATGCCCTTCGAAAAAGCTGGGTCCTAAATTCATAGGCCCATTTCCTGTGAAGAGGAAAATCAATGAAGTGGCTTACGAGTTGGAACTTCCTGAGTCACTTAAAATTCATCCTGTTTTCCACGTAACACTATTAAAACCCTCTGTTGCTAATCCCTTTCCTGGCCGAAGCTCTGACCCTCCTGATCCTGTATTAGTAGATGGGGAAGAGGAGTTTGAGGTAGAAGCAATAGTGGATTGCAGGAGGAGAAACAATCAAACTCAATTCCTGATCAAATGGAAGGGCTATGGGCCCGAGGAGAATTCATGGGAACCTGAAGAAAACATCCACGCTGAGAGTCTGGTTCAATCCTTCAAAAGGTCCCATCCTGAAAAATTGGCTCGGATGGGCATCCGGAGGCTGCCCCTTGGGGGGGGGCAATGTCATGAAGATCCTGCCAGTAAAAGGCAGAGTAGACCCATCGGTGCATGAGTGCGGGCGTCTATGCGCACGCGCACATGCACTCGTTAGTGTCTGGCGGGTTATTTAAACCTGTCTGGCACTTGCATCATTGCTGTTTGCTCTGCAGCTCTGTGTGTGTGTTCCCTGAAAACCTGATATCTGCTTCTGTTTTGACCCGGCTTGCTTTGAGACTATTCCTGTTATCTGCCTGTACCTGATCCCTGGCTTGTTTGACGATCCCTCTGCCTGCTCCTTTTGTACCTCTGCTGCCAGCCTGCTTACCGACCCGGCCTGTCTGACGATCCTGGACTTCCATCCAATCTGCTGAGCCATCCAGGCTGTTCACCTGTCTGCTGATCATCCAGTCTGCTGAGCCATCCAGGCTGTTCACCTGTCTGCTGATCATCCAGTCTGCTCTGCCTGTCTGCTGAGCCATCCAGGCTGTTCACCTGTCTGCTGATCATCCAGTCTGCTGGGCCTGTCTGCTGAGCCATCCAGGCTGCTCACCTGTCTGCCTGATCCATCCAGTCTGCTGTCCTGTCTGCTGAGTCATCCAGTCTACAGTTCCTGTCTACTGATCCATCCCATCAGCTGTGCCGGCCATCTGATCCTTCTGCTGTTGATCCTGCCAGGCACTCATACCACTCCGCACTCCTGCACCCCTGTCACCACTATCAGGGGCTCTCGAGTCGGAGGCGTAGGAGAGGCCATCCTCTGCAATTCGGGCTCACCCTTTAGGTACGTAACACCTATACTATATAAGGCCGCCTGCACGGCGGCCCTGTGTAGTGTGTTCCTGCGTGCTTAGATAGGGAGAGAGAGACAGTGTCATTTCATTTGAGTTAGCTAGATTAGGCAGGACAGTCAGTGAGTTAGCTGCACTTATAGTGTATTGTGTATATATGTGCATCCCAGGTGTTGCATATATATATATATATATACACTGTACTCAGTTTAGCTAGATCTGTTCCTATTATCTTCCTACTCAGAGGCAGGCTTGTCTTGTTACAGTATTTACAGCTACCTGAAGAAAATTGCTGGTGTTCTTTTGATCCTATTAGTACCACAGTCAGGCAGCTAGACTATTTACAGTTAGTGTAGTGCGTCCTTCTCACAGTGTTCAGTTAAAGCTACAAGTTAGTTTAGTGTGACCTCTGCACAGTGTTCAGCTAAAACTACAAGTTAGTGTAGTGCACAGTGTTCAGCTAAAGCTACAAGTTAGGGTAGTGCGTCCTCCTCACAGTGTTCAGCTAAAGCTACAAGTTAGTGTAGTGCGTCCTGCTTACAGTGTTCAGCTAAAACTAAAACTACAAGTTAGTGTAGTGAGACCTCTGCACAGTGTTCAGCTAAAGCTACAAGTTAGTGTAGTGCGTCCTGCTCACAGTGTTCAGCTAAAACTACAAGTTAGTGTAGTGAGACCTCTACACAGTGTTCAGCTAAAGCTACAAGTTAGTGTAGTGCATCCTGCTCACAGTATTCAGCTAAAATTACAAGTTAGTGTAATGTGACCTCTGTACAGTGTTCAGCTAAAACTACAAGTAAGTGTAGTGAGACCCTAAACACAGTGTTCAGCTAAAGCTACAAGTTAGTATAGTGCGTCCTGCTCACAGTATTCAGCTAAAACTACAAGTTAGTGTAGTGTGACCTCTGCACAGTGTTCAGCTAAAACTACAAGTTAGTGTAGTGCGTTCTCCTCACAGTGTTCAGCTAAAGCTACAAGTTAGTGTAGTGCGTCCTCTGCACAGTGTTCAGCTAAAACTACAAGTTAGTGTAGTGAGATCTCTGCACAGTGTTCAGCTAAAGCTACAAGTTAGTGTAGTGCGTCCTGCTCACAGTGTTCAGCTAAAACTACAAGTTAGTGTAGTGAGACCTCTACACAGTGTTCAGCTAAAGCTACAAGTTAGTGTAGTGTGTCCTGCTCACAGTATTCAGCTAAAACTACAAGTAAGTGTAGTGTGACCTCTGCACAGTGTTCAGCTAAAACTACAAGTTAGTGTAGTGAGACTTCAGCACAGTCTTCAGCTAAAGCTACAAGTTAGTATAGTGCGTCCTGCTCACAGTATTCAGCTAAAACTACAAGTTAGTGTAGTGTGACCTCTGCACAGTGTTCAGCTAAAACTACAAGTTAGTGTAGTGAGACCTCAGCACAGTGTTCAGCTAAAGATACAAGTTAGTGTAGTGCATCCTGCTCACAGTGTTCAGCTAAAACTACAAGTTAGTGTGGTGAGACCTCTGCACAGTGTTCAGCTAAAGCTACAAGTTAGTGTAGTGTGTCCTGCTCACAGTATTCAGCTAAAACTACAAGTTAGTGTAGTGTGACCTCTGCACAGTGTTCAGCTAAAACTACAAGTTATTGTAGTGAGACCTCAGCACAGTGTTCAGCTAAAGCTCCAAGTTAGTGTAGTGAGTCCTGCTCACAGTATTCAGCTAAAACTACAAGTTAGTGTAGTGAGACCTCTGCACAGTATTCAGCTAAAACTACAAGTAAGTGTAGTGAGACCCTAAGCACAGTGTTCAGCTGAAGCTACAAGTAAGTATAGTGCGTCCTGCTCACAGTATTCAGCTAAAACTACAAGTTAGTGTAGTGTGACCTCTGCACAGTGTTAAGCTAAAACTACAAGTTAGTGTAGTGCGTTCTCCTCACAGTGTTCAGCTAAAGCTACAAGTTAGTGTAGTGCGTCCTCTGCACAGTGTTCAGCTAAAACTACAAGTTAGTGTAGTGAGACCTCTGCACAGTGTTCAGCTAAAGCTACAAGTTAGTGTAGTGCGTCCTGCTCACAGTGTTCAGCTAAAACTACAAGTTAGTGTAGTGAGACCTCTACACAGTGTTCAGCTAAAGCTACAAGTTAGTGTAGTGCGTCCTGCTCACAGTATTCAGCTAAAACTACAAGTTAGTGTAGTGTGACCTCTGCACAGTGTTCAGCTAAAACTACAAGTTAGTGTAGTGAGTGTTCAGCTAAAGCTACAAGTTAGTATAGTGCGTCCTGCTCAGAGTATTCAGCTAAAACTACAAGTTAGTGTAGTGTGACCTGTGCACAGTGTTCAGCTAAAACTACAAGTTAGTGTAGTGAGACCTCAGCACAGTGTTCAGCTAAAGCTACAAGTTAGTGTAGTGCATCCTGCTCACAGTGTTCAGCTAAAACTACAAGTTAGTGTGGTGAGACCTCTGCACAGTGTTCAGCTAAAGCTACAAGTTAGTGTAGTGTGTCCTGCTCACAGTATTCAGCTAAAACTACAAGTTAGTGTAGTGTGACCTCTGCACAGTGTTCAGCTAAAACTACAAGTTAGTGTAGTGAGACCTCAGCACAGTGTTCAGCTGAAGCTCCAAGTTAGTGTAGTGAGTCCTGCTCACAGTATTCAGCTAAACTACAAGTTAGTGTAGTGTTACCTCTGCACAGTATTCAGCTAAAACTACAAGTTAGTGTAGTGAGACCTCAGCACAGTGTTCAGCTAAAACTACAAGTTAGTGTAGTGCGTCCTGCTCACAGTGTTCAGCTAAAACTACAAGTTAGTGTAGTGAGACCTCTGCACAGTGTTCAGCTAAAGCTACAAGTTAGTGTAGTGCGTCCTGCTCACAGTGTTCAGCTAAAACTACAAGTTAGTGTAGTGTGACCTCTACACAGTGTTCAGCTAAAGCTACAAGTTAGTGTAGTGAGACCTCTGCACAGTGTTCAGCTAAAGCTACAAGTTAGTGTAGTGCGTCCTGCTCACAGTGTTCAGCTAAAACTACAAGTTAGTGTAGTGAGACCTCTGCACAGTGATCAGCTAAAGCTACAAGTTAGTGTAGTGCGTCATGCTCACAGTGTTCAGCTAAAACTACAAGTTAGTGTAGTGTGACCTCTGCACAATGTTCAGTTAAAGCTACATGTTAGTGTAGTGCGTCCTGCTCACAGTGTTCAGCTAAAACTACAAGTTAGTGTAGTGCGACCTCTGTACAGTGTTCAGCTAAAACTACAAGTTAGTGTAGTGAGACCTCAGCACAGTGTTCAGCTAAAACTACAAGTTAGTGTAGTGCACAGTGTTCAGCTAAAGCTAAAAGTTAGGGTAGTGCGTCCTCCTCACAGTGTTCAGCTAAAGCTACAAGTTAGTGTAGTGCGTCCTGCTCACAGTGTTCAGCTAAAACTACAAGTTAGTGTAGTGAGACCTCTGCACAGTGTTCAGCTAAAGCTACAAGTTAGTGTAGTGCGTCCTACTCACAGTCTTCAGCTAAAAGTTCAAGTTAGTGTAGTGAGACCTCTACACAGTGTTCAGCTAAAGCTACAAGTTAGTGTAGTGCGTCCTGCTCACAGTATTCAGCTAAAACTACAAGTTAGTGTAGTGTGACCTCTGCACAGTGTTCAGCTAAAACTACAAGTTAGTGTAGTGAGACCTCAGCACAGTGTTCAGCTAAAGCTACAAGTTAGTGTAGTGCGTCCTGCTCACAGTGTTCAGCTAAAACTACAAGTTAGTGTAGTGTGACCTCTGCACAGTGTTCAGCTAAAACTACAAATTAGTGTAGTGAGACTTCTGCACAGTGTTCAGGTAAAGCTACAAGTAAGTGTAGTGCGTCCTGCTCACAGTGTTCAGCTAAAACTACAAGTTAGTGTAGTGAGACCTCTGCACAGTGTTCAGCTAAAGCTACAAGATAGTGTAGTGCGTCCTGCTCACAGTGTTCAGCTAAAACTACAAGTTAGTGTAGTGCGACCTCTGCACAGTGTTCAGCTAAAACTACAAGTTAGTGTAGTGAGACTTCTGCACAGTGTTCAGGTAAAGCTACAAGTTAGTGTAGTGCATCCTGCTCACAGTGTTCAGCTAAAACTACAAGTTAGTGTAGTGAGACCTCTGCACAGTGTTCAGCTAAAACTACTTCTGTAGTGAGACCTCTGCACAGTGTTCAGCTAAAGCTACAAGTTAGTGTAGTGCGTCCTGCTCACAGTGTTCAGCTAAAACTACAAGTTAGTGTAGTGCGACCTCTGCACAGTGTTCAGCTAAAACTACAAGTTAGTGTAGTGAGACCTCTGCACAGTGTTCAGCTAAAGCTCCAAGTTAGTGTAGTGTGTCCTGCTCACAGTATTCAGCTAAAACTACAAGTTAGTGTAGTGAGACCTCAGCACAGTGTTCAGCTAAAGCTACAAGTTAGTGTAGTGCGTCCTGCTCACAGTGTTCAGCTAAAACTACAAGTTAGTGTAGTGAGACCTCTGCACAGTGTTCAGCTAAAGCTACAAGTTAGTGTAGTGCGTCCTGCTCACAGTTTTCTGCTAAAACTGCAAGTTAGTGTAGTGAGACCTCTGCACAGTGTTCAGTTAAAGCTACATGTTAGTGTAGTGCGTCCTGCTCAGAGTGTTCAGCTAAAACTACAAGTTAGTGTAGTGCGACCTCTGTACAGTGTTCAGCTAAAACTACAAGTTAGTGTAGTGCGTCCTGCTCACAGTATTCAGCTAAAACTACAAAATAGTGTAGTGAGACCTCTGTGCAGTGTTCAGCTAAAGCTACAAGTTAGTGTAGTGCGTCCTGCTCACAGTGTTAAGCTAAAAGTACAAGTTAGTGTAGTGAGACCTCTGCACAGTGTTCAGCTAAAGCTACAAGTTAGTGTAGTGCGTCCTGCTCACAGTGTTCAGCTAAAACTACAAGTTAGTGTAGTGCGACCTCTGCACAATGTTCGGCTAAAACTACAAGTTAGTGTAGTGAGACTTCTGCACAGTGTTCAGGTAAAGCTACAAGTTAGTGTAGTGCATCCTGCTCACAGTGTTCAGCTAAAACTACAAGTTAGTGTAGTGAGACCTCTGCACAGTGTTCAGCTAAAACTACAAGTTAGTGTAGTGAGACCTCTGCACAGTGTTCATCTAAAGCTACAAGTTAGTGTAGTGCGTCCTGCTCACAGTGTTCAGCTAAAACTACAAGTTAGTGTAGTGCGACCTCTGCACAGTGTTCAGCTAAAACTACAAGTTAGTGTAGTGAGACCTCTGCACAGTGTTCAGCTAAAGCTCCAAGTTAGTGTAGTGCGTCCTGCTCACAGTATTCAGCTAAAACTACACGTTAGTGTAGTGTGACCTCTGCACAGTGTTCAGCTAAAACTACAAGTTAGTGTAGTAAGACCTCAGCACAGTGTTCAGCTAAAGCTACAAGTTAGTGTAGTGCGTCCTGCTCACAGTGTTCAGCTAAAACTACAAGTTAGTGTAGTGAGACCTCTGCACAGTGTTCAGCTAAAGCTACAAGTTAGTGTAGTGCGTCCTGCTCACAGTGTTCAGCTAAAACTACAAGTTAGTGTAGTGAGACCTCTGCACAGTGTTCAGTTAAAGCTACAAGTTAGTGTAGTGCGTCCTGTACACAGTGTTCAGCAACAACTACAAGTTAGTGTAGTGCGACCTCTGCACAGTGTTCAGCTAAAACTTCAAGTTAGTGTAGTTAGACCTCAGCACAGTGTTCAGCTAAAACTACAAGTTAGTGTAGTGCACAGTGTTCAGCTAAAGCTACAAGTTAGGGTAGTGCGTCCTCCTCACAGTGTTCAGCTAAAGCTACAAGTTAGTGTAGTGCGTCCTGCTCACAGTGTTCAGCTAAAACTACAAGTTAGTGTAGTGAGACCTCAGCACAGTGTTCAGCTAAAGCTACAAGTTAGTGTAGTGCGTCCTGCTCACAGTGTTCAGCTAAAACTACAAGTTAGTGTAGTGAGACCTCTGCGCAGTGTTCAGCTAAAGCTACAAGTTAGTGTAGTGCGTCCTGCTCACAGTGTTAAGCTAAAACTACAAGTTAGTGTAGTGAGACCTCTGCACAGTGTTCAGCTAAAGCTACAAGTTAGTGTAGTGCGTCCTGCTCACAGTGTTAAGCTAAAACTACAAGTTAGTGTAGTGAGACCTCTGCACAGTGTTAAGCTAAAGCTACAAGTTAGTGTAGTGCGTCCTGCTCACAGTGTTCAGCTAAAACTACAAGTTAGTGTAGTGCGACCTCTGCACAATGTTCGGCTAAAACTTCAAGTTAGTGTAGTGAGACCTCAGCACAGTGTTCATCTAAAGCTACAAGTTAGTGTAGTGCGTCCTGCTCACAGTGTTCAGCTAAATCTACTAGTTAGTGTAGTGAGACCTCTGCACAGTGTTCAGCTAAAGCTACAAGTTAGTGTAGTGCGTCCTGATCACAGTGTTCAGCTAAAACTACAAGTTAGTGTAGTGAGACCTCTGCACAGTGTTCAGTTAAAGCTACAAGTTAGTGTAGTGCGTCCTGCTCAGAGTGTTCAGCTAAAACTACAAGTTAGTGTAGTGCGAGCTCTGTACAGTGTTCAGCTAAAACTACAAGTTAGTGTAGTGAGACCTCAGCACAGTGTTCAGCTAAAGCTACAAGTTAGTGTAGTGCATCCTGCTCACAGTGTTCAGCTAAAACTGCAAGTTAGTGTAGTGTGACCTCTGCACAGTGTTCAGCTAAAACTACAAGTTAGTGTAGTGAGACCTCTGCACAGTGTTCAGCTAAAACTACAAGTTAGTGTAGTGAGACCTCTGCACAGTGTTCATCTAAAGCTACAAGTTAGTGTAGTGCGTCCTGCTCACAGTGTTCAGCTAAAACTACAAGTTAGTGTAGTGCGACCTCTGCACAGTGTTCAGCTAAAACTACAAGTTAGTGTAGTGAGACCTCTGCACAGTGTTCAGCTAAAGCTCCAAGTTAGTGTAGTGCGTCCTGCTCACAGTATTCAGCTAAAACTACAAGTTAGTGTAGTGAGACCTCAGCACAGTGTTCAGCTAAAGCTCCAAGTTAGTGTAGTGCGTCCTGCTCACAGTGTTCAGCTAAAACTACAAGTTAGTGTAGTGCGACCTCTGTACAGTGTTCAGCTAAAACTACAAGTTAGTGTAGTGAGACCTCAGCACAGTGTTCAGCTAAAGCTACAAGTTAGTGTAGTGCATCCTGCTCACAGTGTTCAGCTAAAACTACAAGTTAGTGTAGTGTGACCTCTACACAGTGTTCAGCTAAAACTACAAGTTAGTGTAGTGAGACCTCAGCACAGTGTTCAGCTAAAGCTACAAGTTAGTGTAGTGCATCCTGCTCACAGTGTTCAGCTAAAACTACAAGTTAGTGTAGTGCGACCTCTGTACAGTGTTCAGCTAAAATTACAAGTTAGTGTAGTGAGACCTCAGCACAGTTTTCATTTAAAGCTACAAGTTAGTGTAGTGCGTCCTGCTCACAGTGTTCAGCTAAAACTACAAGTTAGTGTAGTGCGACCTCTGTACAGTGTTCAGGTAAAACTACAAGTTAGTGTAGTGAGACCTCAGCACAGTGTTCAGCTAAAGCTACAAGTTAGTGTAGTGCATCCTGCTCACAGTGTTCAGATAAAGCTACAAGTTAGTGTAGTGCGTCCTGCTCACAGTGTTCAGCTAAAACTACAAGTTAGTGTAGTGTGACCTCTGCACAGTGTTCAGCTAAAACTACAAATTAGTGTAGTGAGACTTCTGCACAGTGTTCAGGTAAAGCTACAAGTAAGTGTAGTGCGTCCTGCTCACAGTGTTCAGCTAAAACTACAAGTTAGTGTAGTGAGACCTCTGCACAGTGTTCAGCTAAAGCTACAAGATAGTGTAGTGCGTCCTGCTCACAGTGTTCAGCTAAAACTACAAGTTAGTGTAGTGCGACCTCTGCACAGTGTTCAGCTAAAACTACAAGTTAGTGTAGTGAGACTTCTGCACAGTGTTCAGGTAAAGCTACAAGTTAGTGTAGTGCATCCTGCTCACAGTGTTCAGCTAAAACTACAAGTTAGTGTAGTGAGACCTCTGCACAGTGTTCAGCTAAAACTACTTCTGTAGTGAGACCTCTGCACAGTGTTCATCTAAAGCTACAAGTTAGTGTAGTGCGTCCTGCTCACAGTGTTCAGCTAAAACTACAAGTTAGTGTAGTGCGACCTCTGCACAGTGTTCAGCTAAAACTACAAGTTAGTGTAGTGAGACCTCAGCACAGTGTTCAGCTAAAGCTCCAAGTTAGTGTAGTGCGTCCTGCTCACAGTGTTCAGCTAAAACTACAAGTTAGTGTAGTGCAACCTCTGTACAGTGTTCAGCTAAAACTACAAGTTAGTGTAGTGAGACCTCAGCACAGTGTTCAGCTAAAGCTACAAGTTAGTGTAGTGCATCCTGCTCACAGTGTTCAGCTAAAACTACAAGTTAGTGTAGTGTGACCTCTACACAGTGTTCAGCTAAAACTACAAGTTAGTGTAGTGAGACCTCAGCACAGTGTTCAGCTAAAGCTACAAGTTAGTGTAGTGCGTCCTGCTCACAGTGTTCAGCTAAAACTACAAGTTAGTGTAGTGAGACCTCTGCACAGTGTTCAGTTAAAGCTACAAGTTAGTGTAGTGCGTCCTGTTCACAGTGTTCAGCAACAACTACAAGTTAGTGTAGTGCGACCTCTGCACAGTGTTCAGCTAAAACTTCAAGTTAGTGTAGTTAGACCTCAGCACAGTGTTCAGCTAAAACTACAAGTTAGTGTAGTGCACAGTGTTCAGCTAAAGCTGCAAGTTAGGGTAGTGCGTCCTCCTCACAGTGTTCAGCTAAAGCTACAAGTTAGTGTAGTGCGTCCTGCTCACAGTGTTCAGCTAAAACTACAAGTTAGTGTAGTGAGACCTCAGCACAGTGTTCAGCTAAAGCTACAAGTTAGTGTAGTGCGTCCTGCTCACAGTGTTCAGCTAAAACTACAAGTTAGTGTAGTGAGACCTCTGCGCAGTGTTCAGCTAAAGCTACAAGTTAGTGTAGTGCGTCCTGCTCACAGTGTTAAGCTAAAACTACAAGTTAGTGTAGTGAGACCTCTGCACAGTGTTCAGCTAAAGCTACAAGTTAGTGTAGTGCGTCCTGCTCACAGTGTTAAGCTAAAACTACAAGTTAGTGTAGTGAGACCTCTGCACAGTGTTCAGCTAAAGCTACAAGTTAGTGTAGTGCGTCCTGCTCACAGTGTTCAGCTAAAACTACAAGTTAGTGTAGTGAGACCTCTGCACAGTGTTCAGTTAAAGCTAAAAGTTAGTGTAGTGCGTCCTGCTCAGAGTGTTCAGCTAAAACTACAAGTTAGTGTAGTGCGACCTCTGTACAGTGTTCAGCTAAAACTACAAGTTAGTGTAGTGAGACCTCAGCACAGTGTTCAGCTAAAGCTACAAGTTAGTGTAGTGCATCCTGCTCACAGTGTTCAGCTAAAACTGCAAGTTAGTGTAGTGTAAACTCTGCACAGTGTTCAGCTAAAACTACAAGTTAGTGTAGTGAGACCTCAGCACAGTGTTCAGCTAAAGCTACAAGTTAGTGTAGTGCGTCCTGCTCACAGTGTTCAGCTAAATCTACTAGTTAGTGTAGTGAGACCTCTGCACAGTGTTCAGCTAAAGCTACAAGTTAGTGTAGTGCGTCCTGATCACAGTGTTCAGCTAAAACTACAAGTTAGTGTAGTGCGACCTCTGTACAGTGTTCAGCTAAAACTACAAGTTAGTGTAGTGCGTCCTGCTCACAGTGTTCAGCTAAATCTACTAGTTAGTGTAGTGAGACCTCTGCACAGTGTTCAGCTAAAGCTACAAGTTAGTGTAGTGCGTCCTGATCACAGTGTTCAGCTAAAACTACAAGTTAGTGTAGTGAGACCTCTGCACAGTGTTCAGTTAAAGCTACAAGTTAGTGTAGTGCGTCCTGCTCAGAGTGTTCAGCTAAAACTACAAGTTAGTGTAGTGCGAGCTCTGTACAGTGTTCAGCTAAAACTACAAGTTAGTGTAGTGAGACCTCAGCACAGTGTTCAGCTAAAGCTACAAGTTAGTGTAGTGCGTCCTGCTCACAGTGTTAAGCTAAAACTACAAGTTAGTGTAGTGAGACCTCTGCACAGTGTTCAGCTAAAGCTACAAGTTAGTGTAGTGCGTCCTGCTCACAGTGTTCAGCTAAAACTACAAGTTAGTGTAGTGAGACCTCTGCACAGTGTTCAGTTAAAGCTAAAAGTTAGTGTAGTGCGTCCTGCTCAGAGTGTTCAGCTAAAACTACAAGTTAGTGTAGTGCGACCTCTGTACAGTGTTCAGCTAAAACTACAAGTTAGTGTAGTGAGACCTCAGCACAGTGTTCAGCTAAAGCTACAAGTTAGTGTAGTGCATCCTGCTCACAGTGTTCAGCTAATACTGCAAGTTAGTGTAGTGTAAACTCTGCACAGTGTTCAGCTAAAACTACAAGTTAGTGTAGTGAGACCTCAGCACAGTGTTCAGCTAAAGCTACAAGTTAGTGTAGTGCGTCCTGCTCACAGTGTTCAGCTAAATCTACTAGTTAGTGTAGTGAGACCTCTGCACAGTGTTCAGCTAAAGCTACAAGTTAGTGTAGTGCGTCCTGATCACAGTGTTCAGCTAAAACTACAAGTTAGTGTAGTGAGACCTCTGCACAGTGTTCAGTTAAAGCTACAAGTTAGTGTAGTGCGTCCTGCTCAGAGTGTTCAGCTAAAACTACAAGTTAGTGTAGTGCGAGCTCTGTACAGTGTTCAGCTAAAACTACAAGTTAGTGTAGTGAGACCTCTGCACAGTGTTCAGCTAAAACTACTTCTGTAGTGAGACCTCTGCACAGTGTTCATCTAAAGCTACAAGTTAGTGTAGTGCGTCCTGCTCACAGTGTTCAGCTAAAACTACAAGTTAGTGTAGTGCGACCTCTGCACAGTGTTCAGCTAAAACTACAAGTTAGTGTAGTGAGACCTCAGCACAGTGTTCAGCTAAAGCTCCAAGTTAGTGTAGTGCGTCCTGCTCACAGTGTTCAGCTAAAACTACAAGTTAGTGTAGTGCAACCTCTGTACAGTGTTCAGCTAAAACTACAAGTTAGTGTAGTGAGACCTCAGCACAGTGTTCAGCTAAAGCTACAAGTTAGTGTAGTGCATCCTGCTCACAGTGTTCAGCTAAAACTACAAGTTAGTGTAGTGTGACCTCTACACAGTGTTCAGCTAAAACTACAAGTTAGTGTAGTGAGACCTCAGCACAGTGTTCAGCTAAAGCTACAAGTTAGTGTAGTGCGTCCTGCTCACAGTGTTCAGCTAAAACTACAAGTTAGTGTAGTGAGACCTCTGCACAGTGTTCAGTTAAAGCTACAAGTTAGTGTAGTGCGTCCTGTTCACAGTGTTCAGCAACAACTACAAGTTAGTGTAGTGCGACCTCTGCACAGTGTTCAGCTAAAACTTCAAGTTAGTGTAGTTAGACCTCAGCACAGTGTTCAGCTAAAACTACAAGTTAGTGTAGTGCACAGTGTTCAGCTAAAGCTGCAAGTTAGGGTAGTGCGTCCTCCTCACAGTGTTCAGCTAAAGCTACAAGTTAGTGTAGTGCGTCCTGCTCACAGTGTTCAGCTAAAACTACAAGTTAGTGTAGTGAGACCTCAGCACAGTGTTCAGCTAAAGCTACAAGTTAGTGTAGTGCGTCCTGCTCACAGTGTTCAGCTAAAACTACAAGTTAGTGTAGTGAGACCTCTGCGCAGTGTTCAGCTAAAGCTACAAGTTAGTGTAGTGCGTCCTGCTCACAGTGTTAAGCTAAAACTACAAGTTAGTGTAGTGAGACCTCTGCACAGTGTTCAGCTAAAGCTACAAGTTAGTGTAGTGCGTCCTGCTCACAGTGTTAAGCTAAAACTACAAGTTAGTGTAGTGAGACCTCTGCACAGTGTTCAGCTAAAGCTACAAGTTAGTGTAGTGCGTCCTGCTCACAGTGTTCAGCTAAAACTACAAGTTAGTGTAGTGAGACCTCTGCACAGTGTTCAGTTAAAGCTAAAAGTTAGTGTAGTGCGTCCTGCTCAGAGTGTTCAGCTAAAACTACAAGTTAGTGTAGTGCGACCTCTGTACAGTGTTCAGCTAAAACTACAAGTTAGTGTAGTGAGACCTCAGCACAGTGTTCAGCTAAAGCTACAAGTTAGTGTAGTGCATCCTGCTCACAGTGTTCAGCTAAAACTGCAAGTTAGTGTAGTGTAAACTCTGCACAGTGTTCAGCTAAAACTACAAGTTAGTGTAGTGAGACCTCAGCACAGTGTTCAGCTAAAGCTACAAGTTAGTGTAGTGCGTCCTGCTCACAGTGTTCAGCTAAATCTACTAGTTAGTGTAGTGAGACCTCTGCACAGTGTTCAGCTAAAGCTACAAGTTAGTGTAGTGCGTCCTGATCACAGTGTTCAGCTAAAACTACAAGTTAGTGTAGTGAGACCTCTGCACAGTGTTCAGTTAAAGCTACAAGTTAGTGTAGTGCGTCCTGCTCAGAGTGTTCAGCTAAAACTACAAGTTAGTGTAGTGCGAGCTCTGTACAGTGTTCAGCTAAAACTACAAGTTAGTGTAGTGAGACCTCAGCACAGTGTTCAGCTAAAGCTACAAGTTAGTGTAGTGCATCCTGCTCACAGTGTTCAGCTAAAACTGCAAGTTAGTGTAGTGTGACCTCTGCACAGTGTTCAGCTAAAACTACAAGTTAGTGTAGTGAGACCTCTGCACAGTGTTCAGCTAAAACTACAAGTTAGTGTAGTGAGACCTCTGCACAGTGTTCATCTAAAGCTACAAGTTAGTGTAGTGCGTCCTGCTCACAGTGTTCAGCTAAAACTACAAGTTAGTGTAGTGCGACCTCTGCACAGTGTTCAGCTAAAACTACAAGTTAGTGTAGTGAGACCTCTGCACAGTGTTCAGCTAAAGCTCCAAGTTAGTGTAGTGCATCCTGCTCACAGTATTCAGCTAAAACTACAAGTTAGTGTAGTGAGACCTCAGCACAGTGTTCAGCTAAAGCTCCAAGTTAGTGTAGTGCGTCCTGCTCACAGTGTTCAGCTAAAACTACAAGTTAGTGTAGTGCGACCTCTGTACAGTGTTCAGCTAAAACTACAAGTTAGTGTAGTGAGACCTCAGCACAGTGTTCAGCTAAAGCTACAAGTTAGTGTAGTGCATCCTGCTCACAGTGTTCAGCTAAAACTACAAGTTAGTGTAGTGTGACCTCTACACAGTGTTCAGCTAAAACTACAAGTTAGTGTAGTGAGACCTCAGCACAGTGTTCAGCTAAAGCTACAAGTTAGTGTAGTGCATCCTGCTCACAGTGTTCAGCTAAAACTACAAGTTAGTGTAGTGCGACCTCTGTACAGTGTTCAGCTAAAATTACAAGTTAGTGTAGTGAGACCTCAGCACAGTTTTCATTTAAAGCTACAAGTTAGTGTAGTGCGTCCTGCTCACAGTGTTCAGCTAAAACTACAAGTTAGTGTAGTGCGACCTCTGTACAGTGTTCAGGTAAAACTACAAGTTAGTGTAGTGAGACCTCAGCACAGTGTTCAGCTAAAGCTACAAGTTAGTGTAGTGCATCCTGCTCACAGTGTTCAGCTAAAGCTACAAGTTAGTGTAGTGCGTCCTGCTCACAGTGTTCAGCTAAAACTACAAGTTAGTGTAGTGTGACCTCTGCACAGTGTTCAGCTAAAACTACAAATTAGTGTAGTGAGACTTCTGCACAGTGTTCAGGTAAAGCTACAAGTAAGTGTAGTGCGTCCTGCTCACAGTGTTCAGCTAAAACTACAAGTTAGTGTAGTGAGACCTCTGCACAGTGTTCAGCTAAAGCTACAAGATAGTGTAGTGCGTCCTGCTCACAGTGTTCAGCTAAAACTACAAGTTAGTGTAGTGCGACCTCTGCACAGTGTTCAGCTAAAACTACAAGTTAGTGTAGTGAGACTTCTGCACAGTGTTCAGGTAAAGCTACAAGTTAGTGTAGTGCATCCTGCTCACAGTGTTCAGCTAAAACTACAAGTTAGTGTAGTGAGACCTCTGCACAGTGTTCAGCTAAAACTACTTCTGTAGTGAGACCTCTGCACAGTGTTCATCTAAAGCTACAAGTTAGTGTAGTGCGTCCTGCTCACAGTGTTCAGCTAAAACTACAAGTTAGTGTAGTGCGACCTCTGCACAGTGTTCAGCTAAAACTACAAGTTAGTGTAGTGAGACCTCAGCACAGTGTTCAGCTAAAGCTCCAAGTTAGTGTAGTGCGTCCTGCTCACAGTGTTCAGCTAAAACTACAAGTTAGTGTAGTGCAACCTCTGTACAGTGTTCAGCTAAAACTACAAGTTAGTGTAGTGAGACCTCAGCACAGTGTTCAGCTAAAGCTACAAGTTAGTGTAGTGCATCCTGCTCACAGTGTTCAGCTAAAACTACAAGTTAGTGTAGTGTGACCTCTACACAGTGTTCAGCTAAAACTACAAGTTAGTGTAGTGAGACCTCAGCACAGTGTTCAGCTAAAGCTACAAGTTAGTGTAGTGCGTCCTGCTCACAGTGTTCAGCTAAAACTACAAGTTAGTGTAGTGAGACCTCTGCACAGTGTTCAGTTAAAGCTACAAGTTAGTGTAGTGCGTCCTGTTCACAGTGTTCAGCAACAACTACAAGTTAGTGTAGTGCGACCTCTGCACAGTGTTCAGCTAAAACTTCAAGTTAGTGTAGTTAGACCTCAGCACAGTGTTCAGCTAAAACTACAAGTTAGTGTAGTGCACAGTGTTCAGCTAAAGCTGCAAGTTAGGGTAGTGCGTCCTCCTCACAGTGTTCAGCTAAAGCTACAAGTTAGTGTAGTGCGTCCTGCTCACAGTGTTCAGCTAAAACTACAAGTTAGTGTAGTGAGACCTCAGCACAGTGTTCAGCTAAAGCTACAAGTTAGTGTAGTGCGTCCTGCTCACAGTGTTCAGCTAAAACTACAAGTTAGTGTAGTGAGACCTCTGCGCAGTGTTCAGCTAAAGCTACAAGTTAGTGTAGTGCGTCCTGCTCACAGTGTTAAGCTAAAACTACAAGTTAGTGTAGTGAGACCTCTGCACAGTGTTCAGCTAAAGCTACAAGTTAGTGTAGTGCGTCCTGCTCACAGTGTTAAGCTAAAACTACAAGTTAGTGTAGTGAGACCTCTGCACAGTGTTCAGCTAAAGCTACAAGTTAGTGTAGTGCGTCCTGCTCACAGTGTTCAGCTAAAACTACAAGTTAGTGTAGTGAGACCTCTGCACAGTGTTCAGTTAAAGCTACAAGTTAGTGTAGTGCGTCCTGCTCAGAGTGTTCAGCTAAAACTACAAGTTAGTGTAGTGCGACCTCTGTACAGTGTTCAGCTAAAACTACAAGTTAGTGTAGTGAGACCTCAGCACAGTGTTCAGCTAAAGCTACAAGTTAGTGTAGTGCATCCTGCTCACAGTGTTCAGCTAAAACTGCAAGTTAGTGTAGTGTAAACTCTGCACAGTGTTCAGCTAAAACTACAAGTTAGTGTAGTGAGACCTCAGCACAGTGTTCAGCTAAAGCTACAAGTTAGTGTAGTGCGTCCTGCTCACAGTGTTCAGCTAAAACTACAAGTTAGTGTAGTGAGACCTCTGCACAGTGTTCAGCTAAAGCTACAAGTTAGTGTAGTGCGTCCTGCTCACAGTGTTAAGCTAAAACTATAAGTTAGTGTAGTGAGACCTCTGCACAGTGTTCAGCTAAATCTACAAGTTAGTGTAGTGCGTCCTGCTCACAGTGTTCAGCTAAAACTACAAGTTAGTGCAGTGCGACCTCTGCACAATGTTCGAATAAAACTTCAAGTTAGTGTAGTTAGACCTCAGCACAGTGTTCAGCTAAAACTACAAGTTAGTGTAGTGCACAGTGTTCAGCTAAAGCTACAAGTTAGTGTAGTGCGTCCTGCTCACAGTGTTAAGCTAAAACTATAAGTTAGTGTAGTGAGACCTCTGCACAGTGTTCAGTTAAAGCTACAAGTTAGTGTAGTGCGTCCTGTTCACAGTGTTCAGCAACAACTACAAGTTAGTGTAGTGCGACCTCTGCACAGTGTTCAGCTAAAACTTCAAGTTAGTGTAGTTAGACCTCAGCACAGTGTTCAGCTAAAACTACAAGTTAGTGTAGTGCACAGTGTTCAGCTAAAGCTGCAAGTTAGGGTAGTGCGTCCTCCTCACAGTGTTCAGCTAAAGCTACAAGTTAGTGTAGTGCGTCCTGCTCACAGTGTTCAGCTAAAACTACAAGTTAGTGTAGTGAGACCTCAGCACAGTGTTCAGCTAAAGCTACAAGTTAGTGTAGTGCGTCCTGCTCACAGTGTTCAGCTAAAACTACAAGTTAGTGTAGTGAGACCTCTGCGCAGTGTTCAGCTAAAGCTACAAGTTAGTGTAGTGCGTCCTGCTCACAGTGTTAAGCTAAAACTACAAGTTAGTGTAGTGAGACCTCTGCACAGTGTTCAGCTAAAGCTACAAGTTAGTGTAGTGCGTCCTGCTCACAGTGTTAAGCTAAAACTACAAGTTAGTGTAGTGAGACCTCTGCACAGTGTTCAGCTAAAGCTACAAGTTAGTGTAGTGCGTCCTGCTCACAGTGTTCAGCTAAAACTACAAGTTAGTGTAGTGAGACCTCTGCACAGTGTTCAGTTAAAGCTACAAGTTAGTGTAGTGCGTCCTGCTCAGAGTGTTCAGCTAAAACTACAAGTTAGTGTAGTGCGACCTCTGTACAGTGTTCAGCTAAAACTACAAGTTAGTGTAGTGAGACCTCAGCACAGTGTTCAGCTAAAGCTACAAGTTAGTGTAGTGCATCCTGCTCACAGTGTTCAGCTAAAACTGCAAGTTAGTGTAGTGTAAACTCTGCACAGTGTTCAGCTAAAACTACAAGTTAGTGTAGTGAGACCTCAGCACAGTGTTCAGCTAAAGCTACAAGTTAGTGTAGTGCGTCCTGCTCACAGTGTTCAGCTAAAACTACAAGTTAGTGTAGTGAGACCTCTGCACAGTGTTCAGCTAAAGCTACAAGTTAGTGTAGTGCGTCCTGCTCACAGTGTTAAGCTAAAACTATAAGTTAGTGTAGTGAGACCTCTGCACAGTGTTCAGCTAAATCTACAAGTTAGTGTAGTGCGTCCTGCTCACAGTGTTCAGCTAAAACTACAAGTTAGTGCAGTGCGACCTCTGCACAATGTTCGAATAAAACTACAAGTTAGTGTAGTGAGACCTCAGCACAGTGTTCAGCTAAAGCTACAAGTTAGTGTAGTGCGTCCTGCTCACAGTGTTCAGCTAAAACTACAAGTTAGTGTAGTGAGACCTCTGCACAGTGTTCAGCTAAAGCTACAAGTTAGTGTAGTGCGTCCTGCTCACAGTGTTCAGCTAAAACTACAAGTTAGTGTAGTGAGACCTCTGCACAGTGTTCAGTTAAAGCTACAAGTTAGTTTAGTGCGTCCTGTTCACAGTGTTCAGCTACAACTACAAGTTAGTGTAGTGCGACCTCTGCACAGTGTTCAGCTAAAACTTCAAGTTAGTGTAGTGAGACCTCAGCACAGTGTTCAGCTAAAACTACAAGTTAGTGTAGTGCACAGTGTTCAGCTAAAGCTACAAGTTAGTTTAGTGCGTCCTCCTCACAGTGTTCAGCTAAAGCTACAAGTTAGTGTAGTGCGTCCTGCTCACAGTGTTCAGCTAAAACTACAAGTTAGTGTAGTGAGACCTCTGCACAGTGTTCAGCTAAAGCTACAAGTTAGTGTAGTGCGTCCTGCTCACAGTGTTCAGCTAAAACTACAAGTTAGTGTAGTGCGACCTCTGCACAGTGTTCAGCTTAAACTACATGTTAGTGTAGTGAGACCTCAGCACCGTGTTCAGCTAAAGCTACAAGTTAGTGTAGTGCGTCCTGCTCACAGTGTTCAGCTAAAACTACAAGTTAGTGTAGTGCGACCTCTGCACAGTGTTCAGCTAAAACTACAAGTTAGTGTAGTGAGACCTCAGCACAGTGTTCAGCTAAAGCTACAAGTTAGTGTAGTGCGTCCTGCTCACAGTGTTCAGCTAAAACTACAAGTTAGTGTGGTGAGACCTCTGCACAGTGTTCAGCTAAAACTACTTCTGTAGTCAGACCTCTGCACAGTGTTCAGCTAAAGCTACAAGTTAGTGTAGTGCGTCCTGCTTCACAGTGTTCAGCTAAAACTACAAGTTAGTGTAGTGCGACCTCTGCACAGTGTTCAGCTAAAACTACAAGTTAGTGTAGTGAGACCTCTGCACAGTGTTCAGCTAAAGCTACAAGTTAGTGTAGTGAGACCTCTGCACAGTGTTCAGCTAAAGCTACAAGTTAGTGTAGTGCGTCCTGCTCACAGTGTTCAGTTAAAACTACAAGTTAGTGTAGTGAGACCTCTGCACAGTGTTCAGTTAAAGCTACAAGTTAGTTTAGTGCGTCCTGTTCACAGTGTTCAGCTACAACTACAAGTTAGTGTAGTGCGACCTCTGCACAGTGTTCAGCTAAAACTTTAAGTTAGTGTAGTGAGACCTCAGCACAGTGTTCAGCTAAAACTACAAGTTAGTGTAGTGCACAGTGTTCAGCTAAAGCTACAAGTTAGGGTAGTGCGTCCTCCTCACAGTGTTCAGCTAAAGCTACAAGTTAGTGTAGTGCGTCCTGCTCACAGTGTTCAGCTAAAACTACAAGTTAGTGTAGTGAGACCTCTGCACAGTGTTCAGCTAAAGCTACAAGTTAGTGTAGTGCGTCCTGCTCACAGTGTTCAGCTAAAACTACAAGTTAGTGTAGTGCGACCTCTGCACAGTGTTCAGCTTAAACTACATGTTAGTGTAGTGAGACCTCAGCACAGTGTTCAGCTAAAGCTACAAGATAGTGTAGTGCGTCCTGCTCACAGTGTTCAGCTAAAACTACAAGTTAGTTTAGTGCGACCTCTGCACAGTGTTCAGCTAAAACTACAAGTTAGTGTAGTGAGACCTCAGCACAGTGTTCAGCTAAAGCTACAAGTTAGTGTAGTGCGTCCTGCTCACAGTGTTCAGCTAAAACTACAAGTTAGTGTGGTGAGACCTCTGCACAGTGTTCAGCTAAAACTACTTCTGTAGTCAGACCTCTGCACAAAGTTCAGCTAAAGCTACAAGTTAGTGTAGTGCGTCCTGCTTCACAATGTTCAGCTAAAACTACAAGTTAGTGTAGTGCGACCTCTGCACAGTGTTCAGCTAAAACTACAAGTTAGTGTAGTGAGACCTCTGCACAGTGTTCAGCTAAAGCTACAAGTTAGTGTAGTGAGACCTCAGCACAGTGTTCAGCTAAAGCTACAAGTTAGTGTAGTGCATCCTGCTCACAGTGTTCAGCTAAAACTACAAGTTAGTGTAGTGAGAACCAGGCGTGTACTGGCCATCGGGACTACAGGGAGATTCCCGGTGGGCCGATGGCTCAGTGTGCCAGTCAGGTGCGGTCTTGGAGCCGCTCCTCTCTGACAGTGAGTGATCGCAATTTCACTCCTGTCAGGAGGAGCAGCTTCCGTCATATGCTGGAGAGAACATTAGGCGTTATGCTCCCTCAAGCCTGCAGGGGGGGATAGACCAACGGCAGACTTTCCTTCCTCTCTCCCCTATCACTTGTTATCACATGACTGGAGAGAGGAACGAGAAGCTGCCTTCAAAACTGTGAGTACATGTGGGAGGACACACTGATGTGAAGGGGGCTGCTGATGGGGGCTCTCTAATGTGAAGGGCTTCTGATGGGGACATACTGATGTGAAGTGGGCTGCTGTTAGGTACTCTCTGTTAAGGAAGCTGCTGATTGGGACTCTCTGATGTAAGGGGGACACTGTTGGGGACACTCTGATGTAAGGGGGACGCTGTTGGGGACCCTCTGATGTAAGAGGGACCCTGTTGGGGACACTATGATGTAAGGGGGGCGCTGTTGGGGACCCTCTGATGTAAGAGGGACCCTGTTGGGGACACTATGATGTAAGGGGGGCGCTGTTGGGGACACTCTGATGTAGGGGGGACGCTGTTGGGGACCCTCTGATGTAAAGGGGACGCTGTTGGGGACACTCTGATGTAGGGGGGACGCTGTTGGGGACCCTCTGATGTAAGGGGGACACTGTTGGGGACCCTCTGATGTAAGGGGGACGCTGTTGGGGACACTCTGATGTAAGGGGGACGCTGTTGGGGACACTCTGATGTAAGGGGGACGCTGTTGGGGAAACTCTGATGTAAGGGGGACGCTGTTGGGGACACTTCTGATGTAAGGGGGGCGCTGTTGGGGACACTTCTGATGTAAGGGGGGCGCTGTTGGGGACACTCTGATGTAAGGGGGACGTTGTTGGGGACACTCTGATGTAAGGGGGGCACTGTTGGGGACCCTCTGATGTAAGGGGGATGCTGTTTGGGACACTCTGATGTAAGGGGGGCGCTATTGGGGACACTCTGATGTAAGGGGGATTCTGTTGGGGACACTCTGATGTAAGGGGGGTGCTGTTGGGGACACTCTGATGTAAGGGGGGCGCTGTTGGGGACACTCAAAATTAAAGTGGGCCGGTCATGAGGAACTCCAGGGCCAAATTTTTGTCCCAGTCCAGCCCTGGTGAGACCTCTGCACAGTGTTCAGCTAAAGCTACACGTTAGTGTAGTGCGTCCTGCTCACAGTGTTCAGCTAAAGCTACAAGTTAGTGTAGTGCATCCTGTTTACAGTGTTCAGCTAAAACTACAAGTTAGTGTGGTGAGACCTCTGCACAGTGTTCAGCTAAAACTACTTCTGTAGTCAGACCTCTGCACAGTGTTCAGCTAAAGCTACAAGTTAGTGTAGTGCGTCCTGCTTCACAGTGTTCAGCTAAAACTACAAGTTAGTGTAGTGCGACCTCTGCACAGTGTTCAGCTAAAACTACAAGTTAGTGTAGTGAGACCTCTGCACAGTGTTCAGCTAAAGCTACAAGTTAGTGTAGTGAGACCTCTGCACTGTGTTCAGCTAAAGCTACAATTTAGTGTAGTGCGTCCTGCTCAGAGTGTTCAGCTAAAACTACAAGTTAGTGTAGTGAGACCTCTGCACAGTGTTCAGCTAAAGCTACAAGTTAGTGTAGTGCGTCCTGCTTAGAGTGTTTAGCTAAAACTACAAGTTAGTGTAGTGTGACCTCTGCACAGTGTTTAACAGGGGCGTGTAATTACAATTTTTGATGCAATACTTTGCAGCAGGGCTCGTTTCTGCGTTCCAACTAGAGTATCTGTGAGGGGTTGCAGTGTAGTGGCACCAGCACCAGTGCCTAAGGCCCAATTTTTCAGCCCCTGTTCAACAGGGGCATGTAATTACAATTCTTGATCTAATATTTCACAGCAGGGCCCGTTTCTGCGCCCACCAAGAGCGAGTGAGGACTTACAGTGTTGTGGCACTAGCACCACCACCACCAAAGGCCCAATTTTTCTGCCCCTGTTCAACAGGGGCATGTAATTACAATTCTTGATCTAATATTTCACAGCAGGGCCCTGTGAGGGCTTACAGTGTTGTGGCCACAACAACACCTAAGGCCCAAATTTCTGCTGAGTACATAGGGAAGGCCCCTACTTTCAAACATCCAACTTACAAACGACTCCTACTTGCAAACGGAAGGAGACAACAGGAAGTGAGATGAAATCTACCCCTAGGAAGGGAAATTCTCTCCTGTAAGTGTTATTATGGGAAAAACGTTTCTCCTTTCCACTGATGCTTTATCACCAATCCTTGTTTTACAAAAAAACTCAAATTTTCAAAAAACATTTGTCATTGGGACAAAAAATGAGGTGAAATGTTCTGAAGAGGAGCACAGACGGCAAAACAAATATCACAGGGGTGATAACCTTTCCCTATGTTTTCCAAAAAGCTTAAAATAGATTTTTTGGCTGGAGCTAAACACGTTAAAAATGTACCAGTTCAAAATTACAAACAGATTCTACTTAACAACAAACCTACAGTCCCTGTCTTGTTTGCACCGCCTGTATACTGCTGCTCAGAGTATATAGGGCCTGGTGGCCTCACGCCTTTCCTTTTTTTAATTTAGGTGCGGAGTTCCCTTTAATATCCATACAAGACCCAAAGGGCCTGGTAATGGACTGAGGGGTACCCATGCTGTTTGTCTCACTGATTTTCATCCATATTGCTAGAACCCGACATTACATTAAAGCTGCAAGCAGTTTTAAATGACTTTTTTTCCTTTAAAAATGACATTTTGTGCAGGGACTGTTCTAAGCACGGGAAACACGCGCCACTTTACAGGCATACTATAGACACCCCCCAGGTACGATATTTAAAGGAATATTTCACTTTTTTTTAACTTTAAGCATCATTAAAATCACTGCTCCTGGAAAAACGGCCGTTTTTAAAAGTTTTTTTTTGCATTGATACATGTCCCCTGGGGCAGGACCCGGGTCCCCAAACCCTTTTTAGGACAATACCATGCAAATTAGCCTTTGAAATGAGCACTTTTGATTTTGAACATTCGAGTCCCATAGACGTCAATGGGGTTCTAACGCTCATGCAAATTTTCGGTCCGTTCGCAGGTTCTGGTGCGAACCGAACCGGGGGGTGTTCGGCTCATCCCCAATGACTACTATCTATACCCTTTCTCTGACACAGGGAATTGAGAAAAGGGCTTGGTAGACTAAGAAGCTTAGGCAGAAGCTGACCTATATTCTGAAGGAATGTGCATGGGTACATGCTTGTCGGATAGTCTTCCAGCTGTGATAAAATGTCTTCTGATGACAGTAGTCAACACAATGAAAGCAGGGTGGAATGCAGATTAAGAGAATCTAAAGAACACTAAACCCTTGTAGTGTCTGTTTCCCCAGGGGCTTGGCCTGATCACTTTCAGGGGCAAATGGACAGCAAGTGCTAAGAACTCTGAAAACTTTAAGTGTAGCGCCCTCTAGTGTGTGCTAGAAGTTAGTGTAGGCAAACCATACTCTGACTCACATTTAAGCTGATGAGTATTAATTGGGCCAGGGTTTATTAGAGGTCAGGACGGGATGACTCATCCTGGCAGCTCTCTGGTTCCTCCCCCTGGTCTGGAAGGTTGGAGAATCTTCTAGAACTAGAGGGTGGGGTTTAGGAGGAGCTGCCTGGGATATTTATGAGGCCTCAGCTGTTCCCTAGTAGTAGGCTGGCAGGGGATTGAGTTCACCTCATAAATAGACATGGGCCATGCCAGCAGGGGCAGTCAGGTGGAAGATGGAGATTCAGTGTTGAGAAGGCTGTCCATGGCCCTGAGGGGTAGTTGGGTGTCCTGTCTTAGGGAAGCTGGAAAAATCCTGCTAAAACACAGAGGAGGAGGTATTCCTGGAGGCATGGGAGCAAGAGAGGACAAAGTGAGCAGTGCAGCACTGTGGGGACTAACAAAGGTGGGAGACTGCCACATCTGTATATAAGAAGCTGTAAATAATAGACTGAAAATAGGAAGTTGTCCCTGAAGATCTTGGTCAAGTGAGCACCCCATAATCTCCCATCCCTATCCAGGTTGTTAACCCCTAATAAACAAAAAAAATTGACTCTGTGTGCCTGTGAAGATTCGGTGTGCCCGGCTGTGCAGGAGTGGGGGATCCCTGTTCATCTGCAGCTCCTACATGGGGTGTGCTACATAAGTAATAATATCCTTACACGTGCCTAGCTGTAGGGCCAGCAAGCACTGTTAATAGGCACTTTGTACTTATGCAGCATAGACAATTTTGATTGGGACACCTTGAGCTAAAAGATTGTTGCTGTTAAAATCTTGCTTATTTATCTGTTGAACATATGGAGTACAGTGTCATCCTCCTCAATCTGAAATACAGAATGCTGCATAGATTTCTTTTTGCACTTATTTCTGAGGGTTGGTTGGGAACATTTTTGTTAGAATATCTGAATAAAGTGAAGGATGGAAAATTGAAAGCCGAAATCTGCTGAATAAGCCAGATGAAAGGTGAACTGCTGAAAGAGACAATAAAATGTGACATCTGAATGGCTGCTATGGTCGGATAATAGGAACACATCTTCTTTAGTAGCCTCAGTAACAGTGGAAATAGCCGTATTTTCTCCTTTGATTGCTTGGTGTCAATTATAAATATTTAGGATGATAGTGTAGAATATCAACAAATCTATCTATTAGAAAAACTGGTGTAAACCATGGGAAACAGGACAGTCTTTATATAGAGATCAAGGCATTTCATAGATATGTTACCTAGGTAGCAGCCTTTTATCTGATCACAGTTTATGATATGACATGAAATGTCAGGGGAATGCTGAGTTCTGAAGGGATTACAGAACATTGCCATCTTAAGATAGCTAAGAGGTTAGGCATACTGCAAGCTAGAAACCTGTTTCTGTATCAGTTGATAGCAATAAACCATTTTAAAAAGTTACTAAACCCCAGACAAGCTTTCTTTATAGCTTACAAGTAAACAAATGCAAATCAGGTCACAAACAATACAGTCAATGCAGGAATATATCAATTTGCACAAGGTTTTACTCTACAATGTTAAGCTTTTTTCCCTATCTCCCTGCATTAAGCTTAAATGCATCTTACAACGTAGAGTATATTATTTACAACACTTTGTCTTTATAGAGCCATCTCCGTCTATTTGTTAACATAGGGAGGTAAAGTATATGCAGCCAGTAAATTGAATCTATCAACAGATAGCCATAAACAATATGCTCCTAAGAAATTTTGGAATGTATGATGCTAGCTTAGCTTTTGTGAGACATGCACAGTAATAAATATGAGAGCACACAGAACCTGATGGATGTAGTACATCAGTCCACTATTTTGCTGTGGTGACGTGCCAGTAAGTATAGACCCAGAATGTACCACCATAAAAGGCTTTTGCTATTACTGCAAGAGCAGAAGTCCATTAGCAAAGGGTACATTCACATAGTTCATTTTTTCAAATAAAATGTAGCTTTTTATTTTATATCTTGAACATACTAAATTATTTATTTTCAGAAGTATGTTTCCTTTTAGTAAGCACCATTGAACACCATTATCACATACCACCTTAACCAATAGTTGATCAAAATATACCTTATTTACTAATCTCTTAGACTGTTGTAATCTATGGATATTTATTTTAAATAAAACAATGTGCCCTAAATTTACAAGGATGTGCTGCAAAGGCATGCCAAATGCAAATGCCATTATGGCAATTATTTAAAATGAACTAAAAGACCACAGAGGAGTAAAAAAAAAATGAAAATACATGAAAAATGAATGAATATACTAAGCAACCATGTGGCACAGTTACCAGAGAAGCTGGATCTAACACTCATGATATGCTGTAGTAATCACACATGACCTGGATGTTTACAGGAAAATATTTACTTTATCAGAATACTTTTCTTGGATGCACAGAGGTACTGTATGTGTGCAGTATATTGCTTTTTTTTAGTTGGGTATTCTATTGAGCTGGTGGATCCCAGTTTTGGCCTCCTCCCACTGTGATCTAGAATGTAGGAAATAGGCATAGCTGTTTTAGGCTGGGCTCACATATGTTGCGGCCGGGACTCATAGCATGGGGTCCGGTGCATCCTTGTTCACCGATTCAGGTGTGAATCGGGTCCAAAGATGTGCAGGACCCTTTTTAAATGCAGATTGCTGCGGAAGCTGTGTGAACTGGCTCCATTGAGAGCCGGTCACACTCTCCTGTCATGTGAATTTGATGCGGGGAAACCCAGCATCTATGGTGCACAAGGGCATTCCATAAAATGTGGCTTCAGCAAAGGAGTTCATGGCTAGATTGTGGCACTACAGCACACTAGCAAACCATTATTACACCAGCGATGGTGTGGCTGCAATGTGTGCACTGTTTTAGTTCTTCTCTGAAACATTTAGAATTTTTTTTAAAGTGATACTAAAGTTTGGCTTAAAATAAAAGAAAAATGTTATCCTTCCCTGCTCTGTGCAGCGACACCTGACAGGGTTGTCCCTTACCTCCTCTTAGGCAATCCCCTGTTGGCGCTGTCTACTTCTTCCTCTGGGTGCCTTCATAGAAAGCTGGGTGCTTAGTGGGCACCCATGCGCGTAGTCCCAAGATGGGCTGTTTGCATCCATAGACACACACAGCATCGGTAAGCCATGCCCCCCCCCTCACCCTTTTCACAGGCGTTTGACTGACAGCAGCAGGAACCTCTGGCTCCAGCTGCTCTCAGTGTGTCCTGTGTGACCAGGAAGGGAGAGAAGTGATGCTGCATTTGGGCCAACACTGGAGCACTGAGAGCAGCAAGGTAAGTTTTTAAGAAGGGGGGTGGTTTTTACAGATAATGAGGTGTTTTTCACCTTAATGCAGGAAATGCATTAATGTAAAAAATGTTTTGACTTTAAAACCACTTAAAGCACTTCATGGTTGAAAAAGGCCAGTTCCTCAACAGATTTGTCATAAATTGTATCTATCTCCTGCTCCCAAAAGTTCTTGAATGTATAAATACTCTCTAATGGAAAAATGTAGCTGACACTGTCTGTTCTGAAGTGTGACTACAGCTATCACCAATAAAACACCTGCTTTGTTGAACAGTTTAACATTTAGAAGACTTAAGGCTGGTACACACTATTGCTATGTACACACGATAGGATTTTCCGACAACAAAACCGTGGATTTTTTTCCTTCACATGTTGGATCAAACTTGTCTTGCATACACATGATCACACAAATGTTGTCTGAAATTCCGAACGTCAAGAACGTGGTGATGTACAATACGTACGACGAGCCGAGAAAAATGAAGTTCAATAGCCATTGTAGCTCTTTTGCTTGATTCCGAGCATGCGTGGACTTTTGTGCATTGGAATTGTGTACACAAGCTTGGAATTTCCGACAAGAAGTCTTCCTGTCGGAAAATTTGAGATCCAGCTCTTAAACAGTTGTCGTCAGAAATTCCGACAGCAAATGTCCGATGGAGCATACACACTCCTTAGTTGTTAAGAGCAAAATAAAATACATATAACTGCACGTATTAATACTTTGCCCCTGCATGGGCAAAATACAAGTTTGTTTATAGTAATATCAAATTCTTCAAAATCTCCAGGTTAGAAATGGAGAAAAATTGATGTGTGTTTCAAGCATTAAAACAGCACTTTTTAAAACATATATCTTTATCTCTTCCTATAATAAAAAGGTATGCCAAGAAAGAGATGGCAACAGACAATGACCTGAAATCTCTCATTGTCTTGCATCATGCTTTGTACTGGTGGCATAAATGGAAGTGATGCAATAGTTCGCCACAACCTCTCTACATCACTTCAATTTACCACATATAATTCATCAACTCACAAATAATGCAGCTTAACCACTTTAGCCCCGGACCATTATGCTGCCTAAGGACCAGAGGTCTTTTTCCAACTTGGCACTGCGACGCTTTAACTGCTAATTGTGTGGTCATACAATACTGTACCCAAACGAAATTTGCGTCCTTTTCTTCCCACAAATAGAGCTTTCTTTTGATGGTATTTGATCACTTTTTGTTATAAAAAAATCCAATAAACTCAATTTTAGTCATACATTTAGGCCAAAATGTATTCGGCCACATGTCTTTGGTAAAAAAAATGTCAATAAGCGTATATTTACTGGTTTGCGCAAAAGTTATAGCGTCTACAAACTAGGGTACATTTTCTGGAATTTACACAGCTTTTAGTTTATGACTGCCTATGTCATTTCTTGAGGTGCTAAAATGGCAGGGCAGTACAAACCCTCCCCCCCAAATGACCCCATTTTGGAAAGTAGACACCCCAAGGAAATTGCTGACAGGCATGTTGAACCCATTGAATATTTATTTTTTTGTGCCAAGTGATTGAATAATGACAAAAAAAAAAAAATATTTACAAAAAGTTGTCACTAAATGATATATTGCTCACACAGACCATGGACCTATGTGGAATTGCACCCCAAAATACATTCAGCTGCTTCTCCTGAGTACGAGGATACCACATGTGTGGGACTTTTTGGGAGCCTAGCCGCGTACGGGGCCCCGAAAACCAATCACCGCCTTCAGGATTTCTAAGGGCGTAAATTTTTGATTTCACTCCTCACTACCTATCACAGTTTTGAAGGCCATAAAATGCCCAGAGGGCACAACCCCCCCCAAATGACCCCATTTTGGAAAGTAGACACCCTAAGCTATTTGCTGAGAGGCATGTTGAGTCCATGGAATATTTTATATTTTGACACAAGTTGCGGGAAAGTGACACATTTTTTTTTTTGTTGCACAAAGTTGTCACTAAATGATATATTGCTCACACAGGCCATGGGCATATGTTTAATTGCACCCCAAAATACATTTATCTGCTTCTCCTGAGTATGGGGATACCACATGTGTGGGACTTTTTGGGAGCCTAGCCGCGTACGGGGCCCCGAAAACCATTCACCACCTTCAGGATTTCTAAGGGGGTAAATTTTTGATTTCACTCTTCACTGCCTATCACAGTTTCGGAGGCCATGGAATGCCCAGGTGGCACAAAACCCCCCCAAATGACCCCATTTTGGAAAGTAGACACCCCAAGCTATTTGCTGAGAGGCATGGTGAGTATTTTGCAGCTCTCATTTGTTTTTGAAAATGAAGAAAGACAAGAAATTTTTTTTTTTCTTTTTTCAATTTTCAAAACTTTGTGACAAAAAGTGAGGTCTGCAAAATACTCACTATACCTCTCAGCAAATAGCTTGGGGTGTCTACTTTCCAAAATGGGGTCATTTGGGGGGGTTTGAGCCACCTGGGCATTCCATGGCCTCCGAAACTGTGATAGGCAGTGAAGAGTGAAATCAAAAATTTACGCCCTTAGAAAGCCTGAAGGCGGTGCTTGGTTTTCGGGGTCCCGTACGTGGCTAGGCTCCTAAAAAGTCTCACACATGTGGTATCCCCATACTCAGGAGAAGCAGCAGAATGTATTTTGGGGTGTAATTTCACATATTCCCATGGCATGTTTGAGCAATATATCATTTAGTGACAACTTTGTGCAAAAAAAAAAAAAAATTTGTCTCTTTCCCGCAACTTGTGTCACAATATAAAATATTCCATGGACTCGACATGACTCTCAGAAAATAGCTTGGGCTGTCTACTTTCCAAAATGGGGTCATTTGGGGGGGTTTTGAACTGTCCTGGCATTTTATGCACAACATTTATTTTTTTTCACGCAGTATTTGCGCAGCGATTTTTCAAACGCATTTTTGGGGGAAAAAACACACTTTTTTTAAAATTTAATGCACTAAAACACACTTTATTGCCCAAATGTTTGATGAAATAAAAAAGATGATCTTAGGCCGAGTACATGGATACCAAACATGACATGCTTTACAATTGCGCACAAACGTGCAGTGGCAACAAAATAAATACATTTTTAAAAGCCTTTAAAAGCCTTTACAGGTTACCACTTTAGATTTACAGAGGAGGTCTACTGCTAAAATTACTGCCCTCGATCTGACCTTCGCGGTGATACCTCACATGCATGGTGCAATTGCTGTTTACGTTTGACGACAGACCGACGCTTGCGTTCGCCTTAGCGTGAGAGCAGGGGGCGACAGGGGTGCTTTTTTTTTTTTTTTCTTCATTATTTTTTTGCTTTTTTATCTTATTTTTAAACAGTTCCTTTCATTTTTTTAAAATCATTTTTATTGTTATGCCAGGGAATGTAAATATCCCCTATGATAGCAATAGGTAGTGACAGGTACTCTTTTTTTAAAAAAATGGAGTCTATTAGACCCTAGATCTCTCCTCTGCCCTCAAAGCATCTGACCACACCAAGATCGGTGTGATAAAATGCCTTCCCAATTTCCCAATGGCGCTGTTTACATCCGGCGAAATCTAAGTCATGAAATGCTCGTAGCTTCCGGTTTCTTAGGCCATAGAGATGTTTGGAGCCACTCTGGTCTCTGATCAGCTCTATGGTCAGCTGGCTGAATCACTGGCTGCATTCTCAGGTTCCCTGTTGAGAAAGGAGAGCCAGAGAAAAACACGGAAGACGGTGGGGGGGGGGGCATTCCCTCCCACGGCTTGTAAAAGCAGTCCAGAGGCTAATTAGCCGCTAGGATTGCTTTTACATGAAAGCCGACCGCTGGCTGAAAAGAATGATACCAAGATGATACCTAAACCTGCAGACATCATTCTAATATAACCACTCAAAGTCGTGAATGGTGTACCTGAAGACAAAAAAATGGTTAACAATAAAACACAGTAAACGGTAAAGTATAAAAAATTGCATAACTGAAAAACAAGCATGATAAAACGTAAAAACAATAAAACATTGCAGAATAGAATACAGTAAAAAAGAGCAGAACAATAGAGAGAGAATAGAGAGAGAGAGAACAATAAAACGACAACTATTTTTTTTTTTTTTATATATATATATATATTTATGGTTGGAGCCCTATGTCCGATATGGACATAGATAACATTTATAAATAAGATAAGACTTACCATCGGAAATAGACCCGGAAGTGTGGACTTACCATATGAAATGGACCTGAAAGTGTGCCTTGGTCTAATGGCCGGTATGCCAAAATAAGGGGGTATACCCTGGTTTAAGAAATGATTATTCTGTAAAGAGAAATGAATAGTTGAGAAATGCTGTGAAATGGGGATGGGAGGGTGGGTATCGTGCACAGGAAACCGACAAGCACCACAGGTGAGCGGGCTGCTTACATACCCCCCGGGCTCCTCCCATAAATTCAGGCCACCATACTGGTCTTCCTACTTATGGTTGGAGCCCTATGTCCGATATGGACATAGATAACATTTATAAATAAGATAAGACTTACCATCGGAAATAGACCTGGAAGTGTGGACTTACCATATGAAATGGACCTGAAAGTGTGCCTTGGTCTAATGGCCGGTATGCCAAAATAAGGGGGCAAAAACATTCAGGTAGGGGTATAATATTGTATTGGTTTTCAGTTATTCATTGAGCCAATTTGTAGAATGCCTGTGCCATCTCTACTTGAGGATTGGGGATATACCGGGCGAAGCAGGTTGATTTCCACCTGCCTAGTCTTTTGATGACGTGGTCTGGAACCCCATGGCGAGATGCTGCGGAGGCTGCTCCGATACGAAAGGAGTGTCCGGAGTACTGACTGGGGTTAAGGTGAAGATTGCGGAGAAGTATCCTTATGTGTTTAACAAACTGACAGGCGCTTAAGGGTTTAACTGGGAATGGTAGAAGAGGACTGGTGTCCGGTTGTTCAGGCAGGAGTGACAGGAGACGGTTGAGTACGGTGACTGGACACCAGCTGTTATTGGTTTTGTACAGGTGAATGTCCACTCCAGAGCCTGTTTGCTGGGTTTTAGAGACCTCGAGGTGAAGGATGAAATGGTCTTGGTAGCGAAGCAAGTGCCGTCTGCATAGTACTTGGTCTGTGGGGTTGTTATAGGTGAATTCGCCAGGTCGCAAGAACCGGTAGTAAGCCAAATATATGGCTGCTTGTAGGACCGTGCTGGGGAGCAGACCGAATGGCGAAGTAGCCAGAATAGTCGACATATCCCTGAAGATGGGCCCCGTAATGGGTAAGCGCTTGGAGTTGGTCACTGGTTGTTGTTTCTGAATGCCCCTTAGGATGGCTCGTATGGCGTGTGATGAGAACAGTGAAGGTTTTGTGGGGTCTTGAAGTGTCAAGAAATGTTGTATGCCAGCTAGGTATAGCCGAATAGTATTGTAAGATAAGGCCAGCTGAGCGTGGCAGTATGAAGTGAAGGCCAGTACCTGTTTGACATCTGTTGGTCCTTTACGGCAGGATGTGAGAAATTTATTGAACGCCTTCCAAGCTGTCTGGTAGGCTTTGAGTGTATTATGAGAGAGTGAGTGATTAATGAGCTGCGTTGCTCCTTGTAAATGTTGAACTAGTCCAGGGTCAGTTGTGACCAGACAGGGATAGGGGCCAACACTGGTTCGGCTCCGGGAACCTGTTTGAAAAAGGAGGTGTAGTTAAAACGTGACAGTGCGTCAGCAGCTAAATTGTATCTGCCGGGAATAAATGCACAGTGTATGTTAAACTGATGTTGTAAAGACAGTTGTACCAATCTGCGCAGGAAGGACATGACTGCTAGGGACTTGGACCTGCCTTTGTTAATGATGTCTGCCGTGGCCTGATTATCGGTGGTGAAGACTACGGTTTGCCCTGTCCAATGGTGACCCCAGAGTTGTGCAGCTGCCACTATGGGATAGAGTTCGAAGAGGGAAGATGTTTGAATAAAGCCGGGTATCAACAGTATCTGTTGAGGCCAGGGTCCTGAAAACCATTGGTGGCCAAAAATTGCCGCGAAACCTGTGGAGGCTGCAGCGTCTGTCACCACCTGGGGTGACTGGGCCGAAACCATGGGTATAAATAGGGATATGCTATTCCAGGCGGACAGGAATTCCTCCCACATAGATAGGTCCGCTATTGCTGCGGAGTCTAGATTTAGGATCTGGTCGGGGTCTTGTGTTTCTGACAGGAATCTCAGTAGGCGTGACACGAAGGTGCGGCCTTGTGGAATAATACGCATGGCGAAATTAAGCATTCCCAGGAGAGATTGCAACTGCTTTTTGGTGCACCCCTTGGTGTGGGTGAATTTGTGAAGGACCGCCCTAATGCGGGTTAGTTTGTCGAGGGGGAGACTGGCTTGCATAGCGCAGGTGTCTAAGTTGACCCCGAGAAAAGTGATGTTGTGTGCTGGGCCGTCGACTTTGTGCTCGGCGATGGGAACATTGAGATTTCCGAATATCGCTCTGAGTTTGTCGAGGTCTTCTGGGGGCTTGCTGGGAGGTTCAATTAGTAGGAAGTCGTCCAGGTAATGGATGACTTCTTGGCACTGAGCCTTGTGTAACAGTATCCAAGCAAGGGCCTGAGCGAATGTGTCGAAGAGCCAAGGACTACTCTTCGAACCGAACGTCAGTTTTGTGGCAAAATAATATGCCTCCTTCCACTTGATGCCATGCCAGCACCAAAGGGATGGGTGGATAGGCAGGAGCTTGAAGGCATCCGAGATATCAGCTTTGGAAAGCCAGGCACCTGTACCTGCTTTGATGATTGCTTGTATTGCCATGTCCACGGAGGAATATTTTAGGGAGAATTCTTCGGAGGGGATCAGGGAATTGAGACTGGGGATGTGGGAAGAATGAGGCGCAGACAGGTCGTACACCAAACATAATTTATTTGTGAATTTGCCCTTGACAAGCCCAATAGGGCTAACTCTCCAAGTGCTGAAAGGGGGCTGAGTGAAAGGGCCTATAACGTACTCTCGGTCTACTTCTGCTTGTAGGAGCCGATCTATGGCTTGTTCGTCAATGGCTGCTGAACGAAGATTCCCACATTCGTAAATACTGTGGGGTAGTGAAATGAGGCCGGTGTGAAAGCCTACTGTGAAGCCCTGGATAAGGTAGGTGGCCAGGGAGGGGGTGGGATGTGAGGTGAGGTAGAGTCCTAGCCATAAGACGTTGATCCGGCTTAGTCATGCCCTCTTCTGTTTGACTTCGCACAAGTTTCTTGGGTGCGCTCTTTGGCATAAGGTGCAGATGTGGAGTAGGCGACTGAAGACTGAAGTTGCAGGACCCGTAATTGTAATTATTGCAGATGGCTGCCCCTCCCACGGTTCGGACTGGGCGTCCGAATTTGTCCACCTGAGGCGTTTGTTCAGGGGCCGACTGACCCTGAAGAGCACCGGAGGTAGAGGGAAATTCGGAGGGACGTCTGGTTGTCGCATTGGCGCACCAGGTGGCAGTGTGGGTGGAGGACTGGCAAATCGCGCACAGGGGTGAGCGTAAGCCGGCAAAATGGCGGCAGAACAGCTCTGTGTCCATGAGACTCCAATTTGTTGTTGTTTGGAACTGTGTGAGTCTGGCAGCAGCCTTTGCGGAAAAGGAACGGTGGTAGTCGTAAAAGGAAAATCCTCCATACTTGTAGCCCAAGTCTACTACCGTATGGAGGTACAAGTCCAGCTCTTCCCTTCTGCTGGGGGCGGCAGAGCATAGGACGTCTCTTAGCATGCCAAAGGCCAGGGTGAATTCTGGGACGGATAACTTGCGGTTCAGTCTGGGGTCTTTGGCTTTAAGGACCACCGATATGTCACCCCAGGAGTAGGCCTTATTTTCTGCCAGATCGTGCACAGAAATAAGGAGAGAGGCCAGGTTGACGTCCCTGCCGTCCAAAATGTCCTTCCTGATGCTGGTTGGAACCAAATGGGAGGGGTAGACAATGGGGCTCCAGCCTGAGGTACCTGCAGGAAGGGGTGTTAAGGTTTGGGTTGCGGTAGGGTCGGGGATAGCCGTGGCCGGTCGTGCCTCCAGGAGTGCCACCCTGGTTTGTACGTCTGTGACCGAGGTAGACAGGGACGACACCATCGTGTGAAGTTGTGAGATGGCTGAAGAAATTGACTGGAGGGATGCCTGTTGGGTACTGGGTCCTGCTGCTGGTGGGGGAAAGAGGAGTTTGAACAGCTCGCCTTTCCTTGCTGTGGCGGGGAAGGGCACACCTCTGCGTCTTAGCTCTGCCGTCAGTTTGGGGATAGTCCATCCCCTGAGGGACTGCACGCTGCCGCTCTCTGAGACCGGGGAAGGTGACAGAGGGGCCGTGAAGTCTTCGCTGCCGGCCTGAGACATGGTTGATCTGGTGAGAATGTCCTGTCTTTGAGCTCTTATTTTTGGTTGACTGTAACCTATTGGGGGTGACATGAATTTCAAGTTTTTTTTTTTTTTTGATTCCCTGAGTCATACTTACCCGACTTATTTTTTCCCACCTTTTTTTTTTTTTTTTTTTTACCTGAGGGGATATCGTCCAACCTGGTGCAGGGTGGACCTACTGAACTTTGACTGACCTGGAGGAAAATGAAAGGTGATAATTCGTGAAGGGTTTGCTGACTAACTTGGAGCAATGACTTGTATGGTGCTTACAATTTTGTGACAATGAAATGATTTGAAATGTTTGCCTTGGTTATGAAATGAGCGAACTCCATGACAGAGGTCCGGCTCGGTCGTGTCGTGACTGATCTGACCGTGAACCGGGCTCTGGAGCATGTACTGAAATGAGGCAGCTGAAAAAACATTGGTGCACACCGGGACGAATCGGTGCATGTTTGATGCATCTGGATTCGAATCGGAGCGCAGTATGAAACGAAATGAGAGAAATGTTTACCTTGACCGAGGCTCGAATTGGTTGTGCCGCATTTTGCGACTGGCAACGCACCGAGCTCTGGTATAGGTATGGATACGGCCGAAACAACTGAGGCATTCCGTGACGAATTGGTGCATCTCGGATGCGACTGGTTTTGAAACGGTGATGCGCTGTGGGAGTGAAATGGTAGTAATTCCATGACAGAGATGCGGATCGGCCGCCCGATATCTGCGACTAGCTATGATGCAGACTCCGGAGCATGTTTTAGAAATGAGGCCGAGCCCTGGGGCACGCCGTAACGAATCGGTGCATGGAGGATGCGACTGGATTCGAAGCGGAGCGCGGTAAGTGCAGGTGTAACATATTGTTTGCCATGACAGAGGCGCGAATCGGTCGTGCTGCTGTAGCGACTGACTACGAATCGGACTCTGGAGCATGTACTGAAATGTGGCTAATACCTGGGGCACGCCGAGACGAATCGGTGCATTTCCATGTGACTGAATTCGTATCGGAGCGTGATACGTGGCAACGAAATGATAACCATGACAGAGGTACAAAGCGATTGATAATGACGTGACTCTGGAGCATGTACTGAAATGAGGCCGTAACTACTGGGGCACACCGGAGCGAATCGGTGCATCTTTTAGGTGCGACTGGATTCGGATCGGAGCGCGGTACGTGACTGAAATGAGAAATGATTTGAAATGGTTTGAAATGTTAGAAATGTCTTTAGAAATGTTTCAAATGAGAAATGATTGGTATCGAACTGACGTGGTTCGAAAAGATTTATGCATTTACGAATCGCTATGGCTGTCTACTGACACATGTTTAACAACTTAGACCTGTCTGAAATGAAGCGACGCTTGCGTCGCTGTGGTTTCCTCAGATAATGCGAAATGGTAACATGACGACAGTGCGAGTGATACACATGCGGTTACGTTCGTGAAATTTGCGAGTGATTCGTAATTCTAATATCACGGTTTAGTGACATGACATAAAAGTACGTAAAAACAAAAATCCGAGGGGACCCTACCTGCGACAGCCCAGCCAGACGCGTGGTACGAACGAATCGGTAAACGCGGACTTCAAAAACTCTCGGGCACGGAGATCACGAAATGCGGGAACTTGTGAGCCAAGTATTTGCGAACGCTGAAATCGGAATAGTCGGCCTAGTGACGTATATCGCGCACAGGAAACCGACAAGCACCACAGGTGAGCGGGCTGCTTAAATACCCCCCGGGCTCCTCCCATAAATTCAGGCCACCATACTGGCCTTCCTACATATATTTTTTTACACTTTTTTTGTAACTAACTTTTATAACTGTAAACGGTTCCAGGTTTGGGTCTCTCAAAATGCGATGGCATCTTGGGAGACCCTGTGAAAGTGTGCCTAGTCTGTGCAATGCTGTACCCTACGCTAATACTCAAGTAGTGAATGGTAGCGTTCAAAACATTCACCAATGCAAAAACCAGGATTGTCAGGACAGGAGGGACAATAATAGCGCTTGCTGCAGACACGACATCTTTTTTGGGGGGGTTCATCGGGTAGGGGTACTCGGGAGGACATAAAGAAAATGCCTCTCATGCAGCCGACTGCATTTGGGGATGTGAATGGGGGAAGTACGGGCGCTGCAGAAGTGGTGGGTTCCCAATTAGGATTGGCGAATGCAGCAGGAAGGGCATTATGGGCACGACGGGCCTGTTTGTCTTCTTCTTGGTGGCAGCGGGACACTACTTGTGCTTGCCACCTCACCAGCTTGAACTGCACTTATGGGACTCGCCACATCACCAAGTGTTACTGCAGTACTGGTTTGACTACGACCGGGGTGTACTAGGCTGCTGGTGCTTGCCAGTTCACCAGAAGGAAAAGCGGCGCTAGTACTGCTCTGCTCCATACGAGGGACCTCGTATGTTTTGTTAGTGACAGTGATCGATCGATACTGCACTTGGGTGGGCTGGGCCGGGCGGAGGGGCAAAACGCAGGTGCTAGCAGGTATCTGGGCTGATCCCGCTAACACTGCATTTTTGGGAACCCTAAACTGCTGGGGATGCTAGTATAGATCTGATCAGATCAGATATTGATCCGTTCAGATACTATACCACGAATGGAGGTGTATGCTGCGTGCATGGGTGTTAGCGGTACTGGCACTAACCTGACGCTGCCTGGGGCTGGTGCTTGCCAGTTCACCAAAACGCTACCAAAAAAACTAACTAACCAGCGTCACCCGTAACAGTTTTACGGTGATCACTGGTGAAAGGGTTAACTAGGGGGCAATCAGGGGGTTAAGACCTTTTATTAGGTAGTGTATGGGGGTCCCTGATGCTATAAAACGCTGATGGCGTACCGCTTCTGACTGTTAGCGACTGATTCAAATGCTACCAAAAAACTGTTAGCGATCGCAGGGATCAGGCCTGACTCTGCGAACGCTGCAGTTATGTATTTAGTGTTTTGTAAGTGACAGTGATCGATCGATACTGCATTTGGGTGGGCTGGGCTGGGCCGGGCTAGTATAGATCTGATCAGATCAGATATTGATCTGTTCAGATACTATACCACTAATGGAGGTGTATGCTGCGTGCGTCACCTGTGACACTAATACAGCAATCAAAAAAACGATCGCTTAGTGACACTGGCGAAGGGGGGTGATCAAGGGGTTAAAACTTTATTAGGGGGGTTAGGGGGGTACCCTAGACCTAAAGGGGCCTAACACTAACTGCCCTACCACTTATAGCTGTCACAAATGACACCAATGCAGTAATTAGGAAAAAAAAAAAACTGCTATTGGTGTCACTGTGACGGGGGTGCAGGGGGGTGACTGGGCGTGAAATGTGTGCCTGGAGTGTTCTACTGTAAGTGTAGTGTTGGTGCACTTACTTGGATGTCTTCTCTCCTTGGCGCCGGAACGAAAAGACCGACGCGAGGAGAGATGACATCACTTCCTCTGCCGCTGTTTACATTACAACAGCAGAGGAAGATTTTTATTCGTTGGGAGCGATTGCAAGGGGGTGGCCACGAATGAGAGGCCTCCCCCTCAGCACGGATCGCCCCCCTAACAATGCCGACCGCCTGCCCGTGGGAGGCAAATCACGCACCAGGTACGTGATTTTGTCTTCCCATGCCATTCTACCGCAGTATTTCTGCGTTAGGTGGTCGGCAAGTGGTTAAAGTATAACTAAAGGCAACATTTTTTTTTGTTTTGGATGGAGTTAAGAGGGATTAGAACACCTGTCACTTCTTATTGCTGTCTGTGCCCCTGATAGGGAGATTCACTCTCTCTATTTTTCCTGTTTACCATTATCATTGTATCCCTATACAAAGAATATCCTGATAAATTTTGTTGTATGTATACAATTACAAATAGGTATATTATCTTATCTTTTTATTACCTTTTTATCATTGAAAGTGAAAGTAAAAGAAAATCCCAATTTTGGTTGTCTCCAGAAAAGTAATAGAGGGAAAATCTTCCAATGGGGACACTAGTTCTAGTGACCTGGGGGTCCCCAAGGGATTCCCTTAATTTGAACAGATGTCCTCTCACTTCCTATTTTGGCTATAGGACAGTAAGTGTAGGGAAATCTCACCAATGGGACACAGATGGCAAAAAAATTAACTGACAGGGGTCATGACCCTCCCTTACTCTCTCCAAAATGAAAAAAAAAAATGTTTTGCCTATAATTCGACTTTAACCGTGTCACACAACAGGTAAACCGGGAAACACAACTAATGCCGCGTACACACGGTCGGACTTTCCGGCATACTTGGTCCGGCGGACCAGAGTCTGCCGGACAATCCGCCCGTGTGTGGGTGGCGGCGGACTTTTCCGGCGGACTTCTTCCCAAAAGCCTGCCGGACCTAGATTTGAAACAAGTTTTAAATCTTTCCGTCGGACTCAGTTTCGGGCGGAAAGTCCGCTCGTCTGTGTGCTGGTCCGACGGAAAGCCCGCTCGTGTGTATGCTGGTCCGACGGACCAGATACAACACGAGGGCAGGGTAGTGCATCTCGCGCTCGCTGCAATAGGAAAAACAAATTTTCCTATTGCGGCGAGCGCGGGGCATACCGCGCCCTTAGGTCTGGTATGGATTTTAAAGGGAAGCCCCTACGCCGAAAAAACGGCATGGGGTCCCCCCTAAAATCCATACCAGACCCCGATCTGAGCACGCAGCCTGGCCGGTCAGGAAAGGGGGTGGGGACGAGCGAGCGCCCCCCCTCCTGAACCGTACCAGGCCGCATGCCCTCAACATGGGGGGGTGGGTGCTTTGGGGGAGGGGGGCGCCCTGCGGGGCCCCCCCACCCCAAAGCACCTTGTCCCCATGTTGATGAGGACAAGGGCTACTTCCCGACAACCCTGACCGTTGGTTGTCGGGGTCTGCGGGCGGGGGGCTTATCGGAATCTGGGAGCCCCCTTTAATAAGGGGGCCCCCAGATTCCGGCCCCCCACCCTATGTGAATGAGTATGGGGTACATAGTACCCCTACCCATTCACCTAGGGAAAAAGTGTAAGTAATAAAATACACTACACTGGTTTTTAAAATATTTTATTAAACAGCTCGGGGGGGTCTTCCTCCGGCTTCGGAGGTCCCTCTGCTTCATCTTCTCCCGGCGTCCGGTTGGTTCTTCTCCGCTCTCTTCTCCCGGTGTTCCAGTTCTTCAGCCGGCTCCTCCGCTGTCTTCAGGTAGCTCTCTTGCCAGCAGAGGTCCGGGCTTCTGGGCTTCTGGGCTTCTTCTCTTCTCTTCTCCAGATGTTGACACGACGCTCTCTCCGGCTGGACTCTTCTCCGAGGGCTGCGTTGTGACTTATATAGGCGGAGACCCCGCCCCCTTTTGATGTCACAGTCCCTGGGCATGCTGGGACTGTGATGTTTTAGGGGGCGTGGTCACTGGGTGATGCTGACCACACCCCCTAAAACGTCACAGTCCCAGCATGCCCAGGGACTGTGACATCAGAAGGGGGCGGGGTCTCCGCCTATATAAGTCACAACGCAGCCCTCGGAGGGCAGTCCAGCCGGAGAGAGCGTCGTGTCAACATCTGGAGAAGAGAAGAGAAGAAGCCCAGAAGCCCGGACCTCTGCTGGCAAGAGAGCTGCCTGAAGACAGCGGAGGAGCCGGCTGAAGAACTGGAACACCGGGAGAAGAGAGCGGAGAAGAACCAACCGGACGCCGGGAGAAGATGAAGCGGAGGGACCCCCGAAGCTGGAGGAAGACCCCCCCCGGAGCTGTTTAATAAAATATTTTAAAAACCTGTGTAGTGTATTTTATTACTTACACTTTTTCCCTAGGTGAATGGGTAGGGGTACTATGTACCCCATACTCATTCACATAGGGTGGGGGGCCGGGATCTGGGGGCCCCCTTATTAAAGGGGGCTCCCAGATTCCGATAAGCCCCCCGCCCGCAGACCCCGACAACCAACGGCCAGGGTTGTCGGGAAGGGGCCCTTGTCCTCATCAACATGGGGACAAGGTGCTTTGGGGTGGGGGGGCCCCGCAGGGCGCCCCCCTCCCCCAAAGCACCCACCCCCCATGTTGAGGGCATGCTGCCTGGTACGGTTCAGGAGGGGGGGGGGCGCTCGCTCGTCCCCACCCCCTTTCCTGACCGGCCAGGCTGCGTGCTCGGATCGGGGTCTGGTATGGATCTTAGGGGGGACCCCACGCCGTTTTTTCGGCGTAGGGGCTTCCCTTTATAATCCATACCAGACCTAAGGGCCTGGTATGACTCGCGACGGGGCTCGCAAGGTGTCAATCTCGCCGATAAAAGCAGCAAGATTGACATCCTTTTCTAGTCCCGTCGCACCTGAGTCACGTTCAAAATGAACAGACTTGTCTGTGTGTGGGCAAGTCCGTTCATTCTGAAAGTCCGCCGTAACTCCGGCGAAAGTCCGTCGGTAAGACGGGCGGACTTAGACCGCCGGAAAGTCCGGGCGTGTGTGGGCAAGTCCGTCCGTTTTAAAGTCCGGCGCACCTGGCGGACAAAGTCCGTCGGAAAGTGTGCCGGACCAAGTAGGATAGAAAGTCCGACCGTGTGTACGCGGCATAAGGATCAGTAAGAAGGCACCCTGGATGAAAACAACACAGAGTGAATTTCAATAAATACATACACAGAGGAGAGAAGAGGATACATCCATCTAAAAACAAGCTTATGTTGATAATTGTATTTATTCCTACAGGTTATGGGCAAAAATTGACAACCTCAGGTTGAATCTTTTTTATCTCTGTTTTATGGATTTGTAAGTGGCAAAATTGTGATTGCACTAAGTTATTTCCTATTCTGGCAGTATGAAATTTATGCCTATGTTTGACATTTTAACCTGAAGTTAAAAAGAGAAGTACTATTTTTACAGGGGATTAATGGCAGGGCCTGCAAACTTAGTACTCAGCAAGGCAGCTGATATGAACCTCAAAGAACTCAAAAGCTTTCCATAGACATGGGAAAGAAATGCATACCTTTAAAGGCCATTAAAATCAATAATAGATATGTGATAGGATTTTCCATTCATGTTACTGTGGGTTTTTTTTTTAATATAAACTTGAATGTACCACTAAGAATAATAGACTTAGGTTGGCCATACATAGAGCAAATTTCTTTCCTGCAATCACCAAGGCTGGGCGGGGGAAGCCATGCCTGTCGGGAGAAGACAGTAATTATTGCTAGTGACTATAGCAGCCATTAGCAATAATCGCAAAAGAACCTGGCAGGCTGGTTGTATCCAAGTTGATCGCTTGATCAACTTGATACAATCAGCCTGCCCATTAATGGTTTAAATCTCGTCCAGTTCCTGGTGAACTGGCCGAGATTTAAACCGTGTATGGCCAGCCTTAGCCAGTCATCAACCATTGCATTATTACTCAATTGCAGATGAATAAAAGGGTGATCAGATTTGGCAAACATACGCCATGTTGGTAAAAGTCATGGTGGTAAAGTTCAACAATACTGAAGTAGGTTCATTATGATATTGATTGGACCAGGAAGTGCGTTTTCCACTGTAAACAAAAAGCTGAGCGATGCTGAAGACTCCCTAGTGTCATGACTAAGTTGGTACTCTGCATTTTCCCAAATAAGGAGCAGAAAACCACAAAGGAGTTTAATTAAAAGTAAATTAGAATGCAACAGTGTGGACACTTCTATTATATATTTTACAATTACAGTCAAAGAAGCTGTATTGGAACATCATTGTTAGCAATACAACTTTATACAGTTTTGAAGAACATTTGCAAAAATCTACATTTGAATGAAATGAAAACATTTAATGTGTAATTATGCAACCTTGTCATCATACAAAGAAACTGACTAATTTTTATGCATCTTAAGTTTTTGTTCTCAAAAGGAAAAACATCATTAAAACTGCCACAGAACAATGAATCCTAATAGGTGCTAATGCAACTGTTAGTTGAGATAATTATTGCTTAAAATAATCTGAATGTATTCAGTGACTTGCTTGAAAAAAAGGGGAATTCAGTGAGGTGAAGTTTGTTGTCAGACTGATAACCGCATAGGCTGTGTGATCTTTAAAAGAGGTTTTCGAGTTTCAGTCACAAGATAGCTAGCAGCCTCACATCCTGTTCTGCAAATAAAAAAACTTGCTCTGCCTCACTCAAAAAAAATAAAAAATAAAAACATTTTATCAAAACTCCTGATTTATTTTGTAATGACTTACTATCTTTGTTTTCTTATAAATTTCACTGTAGATGTATTGGTTTGGAAGAGGAACATGGAGCTGAGAAAAGGAAATGTTGGGAGCTCCAGTATACAGTTCTTTTATTGTACATTGTGTGCACAGCTTCACAGCACTGAGAGAGAGATCAAGCTGAAAGTGGAAGCTTACATTGAAGCATCCAGTTCATTGTCATCAACCCTGACAGTTGCAGATGCAAACTTTTCTAAACTGTATAGCAGGGTTGCCAACCGTCAATAAATTTACAGACAGTCCATAAATTTCAACAATTTAAGGGCTGTCCATAAATGCCCATTTACAGATGGCGGCCTTCCATAAAAAAAAATTGAAAAAATTTGCACAGCACATGCGCAGTGCCAGAGATGGCCAATGACGTTCGGCCATTTCCAACACGCATGCTTATTGTTGTGGCAAATTGGGTCTGGGTGTGGGCACTGGCCATTTTCGTGATGTCATAATGCACGGTGCTCAGGATCCATAAAACCACACACCCATTTCCCACTTGTCTCTATTTTCATCTGGACTTTGAGTAAGAAGGATCCCCCCTACTGCTCATCTCCAGCATGCTTGCCTGTGGAGCGCACCTCGCACAGGTCACAGAATTGGTATGTTTGCTAGTACTACTCTGCCATAGGTATTTTTGTGTGCATGAAAGTTCAGTTTGAGAATGCAAAAAGGCCATGCCGCTTGCCTGTCTATGCCTAAGCCTAACTCTGCGCACACAGGCCACAAAATCGATATGTTTGCTAGTACTACTTTGCCACATAGATTATTTTGGGCATTTTTGTGTGCTAGTTCAGTTTGAGAGTGCAAATTGTCCATGTTGCTTGCCTGCTTATGCTTTAAAGGCCTAACTCTGCTCACGCAGGCCACATGTATGTGATTCTGAATGTGTGTTCTAGTAAACCACTGCCAGCACTGCAGTTTGAGAGCGCAAAAAGGCCACGCCACTTGCTTGCCTAACTCTTCTGGCACAGACCACATGATAGTACAACTTCACTACTGCTACCATTGAGATTATTTTGGACATTTTGTGTGCACTGCAGTTTGAGAGTGCCTAAGGCCACGCCACTTGCTTGCCCAACCGTGCTGACACAGACAAGGCCACATGTATGTGATTGTGAATGTTTACTACTACACTACTGGCACCACTGAGATTATATTAGGCATTTTCTGTGCATTAAGTCCAGTTTGCTTGGCCAACCAGGAGGAGGGTGAAGAAGAAAAGCAAAGATAATACTGGCTACTGGCCCTGGCCCAGTGGCCACTGTCATGTTTGCTTTTCTTCTTCACCTTCCCCCCTCCTTTTTGTTTTTGTAGTGATAGGTTGGATTTCCCTGCCCTGCCTGGACTGTGGACCCCCAATCACCCCAGCTCCAATACCACAGTGCCACCAATGCTGCTACCCATGAAGTACTGCCTGCCTGCTGTGCCATGCTTGTTGCAACTCCTGAGAAGCATTCGCTTTGCTTTATCAAGGTAAGCAAATACAAGATTTTCTGTAGTGTGTCAACAAATTATCTGTTCCAGTGAGTCTCATGGTATCCTTCCCTCCCTCTTTGTGCTTTAGGGCTACCCTGTCTGCTCCGGCTCCGCTTGCTCAGCATGTTTGCCTGCGCAACTCTGCTCGCACAAGCCACAATTTGTATGTACAGGTATGTATGTGCAATAAGGCCACACCACTTGCCCGCCTAAGCTTAACTCATCTGTTGGCACAGGCCACATGTATGTGAATGTTTACTATTACTACACTATTGCCACCACTGACAATATTTTGGGCTATATGTGAGCACTAAGGTCAGTTTGAGAGTGCACAAAAGTTTTCACTGTAACAGGTGGCAACGGGAAACCTTCACATGGGGACACCTGTTCCAGTGAAAACAGTTTGGCTTCTGAAAATTCTGGTTACAGTTACAGCCACTCCAGGCCTAAATGGTTTTCTATATATTTCTTGCAGCAGTTTTCACTGGAACAGGTGGTGAGGGGAAACCTTCACATGGTTCAACTTTTCAACTGAAAACCGCTACAAGTCCCTCAAATTGTCATTTGAACAATGTATTTGAATTACTGTCTCTTAGTAACTGCTGTGTCAGTTTTTCATCATGTCTCTGTGCTCCAGCTGGGGAGATTTACCCTTCACTCCCCCTTTTACCATTCCATCCAAATTCAGAACAGAAATTGAGGGGACCTCTATTCTATTGATCCTGGGATTTCCCCTCAATTTCATTGGTGGTGGCTAATTGTCTATGAGACTAAAATTAAAGGGAAATCTCTTCAGCTGGATGCAGGTGACCAAACTTCTGGGTTATATTAACCTGACCTCCATGGAAATGGAGAAATATGGTTTTTGACTTTTCTTATAACTTAAAAAAACATCTGTAATAGCACTAGCTGTATATTGATGGCTTATATATTAATATTTGCACTGTTGTGCACTTAAAACAACCATTTTATGCCCCCCAAACAATGCAAAACCACTTGCCCTTAACATGGGAGGCTACCTTGCCCCAAGATACTCCCCCACATTAATGAATAAGGGGTATATAACCCTACTTATTCATACAAAAAAGGTAACCTAAAAATAAAGACTTCCAAACATTTGACAAGTCCTTTATTAAAACAATAAAAATTCCCCCAAAAAGTAATTGTCCAAAAAAAAAAAAATTCCATTATCCATGTCAATATCCACCAACTGGCCCAAAAAAAAACACAGGTGACCTGGCCCACACAACTAATCCCAAAGGTACCACTAGTCGAATTATAGCTTCCTGAACTGTCGTCAGCTATATAAGGGGGGGGGGGGCAGGAGGGGGCAGGAATAGTGATGACATCATTGCCCAAATATGGCCATATTAAGGCAATGATATAGCCCCTCTGATCAGCACCCATTTGCTTATGTGGTAAGCAACCATTGACAGCTGGAGCCCCGTTGCACTCCACTTGAGTGCTTCCATCATATACCGCTTCCTCCAGTCTGAATATAGATATTAGATATTATAGCTGCATATTACAACCAAGAACTAGGCAGGACTCGTTTGGCTGCAAAGCTGGAACATGAACTATTTATTTGAACAAAGGCCCACAGAGATATTCAGTCAGGGGACAATCCCCCCTCTTTGCATAATGAAACAGGATGGGGTAGACTTTACCTCCACCAGTAGCATGACACAGGTGTTTTCAAACTTCTCATCAGTAGACTGTCTTTGGGAGGGGCTGCTGGAGACAGCCACCCTCCCCTCTCGCCCCTCCCACCCAAAGTGACTCCTGTCACACATCTCCACTTTTGGCAGAAAACTAACACAGGTTGACTTCGAAGTTAGTCCATAGTTCCAGTCCCCCAATGCCCATACCCACACAGTACCCCAAACACATTGTTCCAAACTGTCATGAAGATCCTGCCAGTAACAGGCAGATTAGACCCATCGGTGCACGATTGCGGGCGTCTATGCGCACGCGCACATGCACTCGTTAGTGTCTGGCGGGTTATTTAAACCTGTCTGGCACTTGCATCATTGCTGTTTGCTCTGCAGCTCTGTGTATGTGTTCCCTGAAAACCCGATATCTGCTCCTGTTTTGACCCGGCTTGCTTTGAGACTATTCCTGTTATCTGCCTGTACCTGATCCCTGGCTTGTTTGACGATCCCTCTGCCTGCTCCTTTTGTACCTCTGCTGCCAGCCTGCTTACCGACCCGGCCTGTCTGACGATCCTGGACTCCCATCCAGTCTGCTGAGCCTGTCTGCTGAGCCATCCAGGTTGTTCACCTGTCTGCTGATCATCCAGTCTGCTGGGCCTGTCTGCTGAGCCATCCAGGCTGTTCACCTGTCTGCTGATCATCCAGTCTGCTGGGCCTGTCTGCTGAGCCATCCAGGCTGTTCACCTGTCTGCTGATCATCCAGTCTGCTGGGCCTGTCTGCTAAGCCATCCAGGCTGCTCACCTGTCTGCCTGATCCATCCAGTCTGCTGTCCTGTCTGCTGAGTTGTCCAGTCTGCAGTTCCTGTCTACTGATCCATCCCGTCAGCTGTGCCGGCCATCTGATCCTTCTGCTGTTGATCCTGCCAGGCACTCATACCACTCTGCACTTCTCCACCCCTGTCACCACTATCAGGGCTCTCAAGTCGGAGGCGTAGGAGAGGCCATCCTCTGTAATTCGGGCTCAGCCTTTAGGTACGTAACACAAACAGAGCGTTACTCACCCAACCAACCTCTGCCTCTCTCGTAGAACATGTCCGCTGCTGGGGAGAAGACAGGGTGGCAGGGCTCACTCCATCATGCTGTTGGGGATCAGGGGCCGACTGCCCAGCATTCCTGGGGTATACAGGTGGTGACTGAAGTCCCATACACTTTTTCTAGATGAAAATCCCCCAGGGCTTGCAAAGCATGGCTGACATCCTCCTGTCTCAGTGCTGGATCATTTTCTGAGGTTGTGTCAGTGGAGAACTAAGTCCCATCCACTTTCACAGGAACTCCATCTACTGTTAGTTGAGGGCAGAGGCCAGCAGCACTCTGCCCTGTTGCCAGCCCTTCTGCTGGGATGCTGTTAGTGGAGACCGCAATCCCATTCACTGATATCAGCTCAAGCTACAGTTGTGAGGTGCAGATTGCATTCTCTCCCTGGAGCTCCTGTGGAGTTGATTGTTGTGTGCAAAGGCCAGCAGCACTCTGCCCTGTTAGCGCTTCAGCTGAGGACCCCACATCATCCACTCTGGCTAACTGTTGGGGAGTGTGAAATCATACAATACAGCGCTTGCAAATAAATAGTATCAAACAAAAACTTTCAGTGAAACCAAAAAAGAAAATAAACCTTTGTTGCAGCAGCAGAGTGAAAGTACTGTACTTTGAAGATGTATAAACCAAGTGAACTGCGCTAGCAACTAATTGTGTAAAGACATATGAACAAAAAACACAAGACACCAAAAAGGTGTTGGTGGAGTGACAAGTGAGTAAATATATGGATGTGTCAGAGAACTGGACCTGCAGCTCGTGCACCCGAGTCAGCACTCAGTGTGCATGCACTACGCCGCAGCACCAGCGCTCCAAGACCCTCCAAAACAAAATCAATTGGTGTAAAAATGACAAGATCATGGAACGATGCACTACTGGAACAGATGCATCTAACAAATCTCCGAAATTAGCATACAGTAATAAAAACAAAAGAAATATATATATACAAATAAAACTTGACCATTATGCAGAAAATAGAATAGCACGGAGTGAACCACTCAGCATATTCCAAATAGCACAGAGAGACCATAAAATGTCATCTATGATATAGATGCTCCTTCATGAGGCAGACATTAGCATGATGAACGGGCTTCACACTTTTTAATCTTGGGCCAATGGTGTGGTGATGTAAAAAAGATTGCTCATGAAGCCATGGAAGCACACGTTCCACCGAAGGAGAGAAGAGAAGTATATGGCATAAAACCTTTTAAACCAGAGGTAACCTGCGCATAAAATGCGCTACTCACGGGACCAATAAGGAAAGCAGGCATTCAGATATATCGGTCGGTTCGCCGCTCATGGCGTGCGTTCCACCGCCAGGAAGTGATGTCACTGGTACAGGTCGAAAAAACGTGAACAGGATGTTGCGTCGACGCGTTTCGCCCCTCCCCCAGGGCGTTATCAAAGACTTAACATCCTGCCGGCGTGTAAACCTTTTATATTATGTTCAATGAGTGACAGCCATTTACGGCCAATGGGTAAAAAATTTACCCATTCCTTCCTCTATCATCATATCCTGTTTGCAAAAAATAAAACTTTACTCGATGGTCGGAGACAAACAACTCCAATAAGCAGATAGATGTTTACAGAATCTTCATAAGGAGAAACATCTTAACCCTCCCTGCCTTCCACAGAACAAAGTATATGCAAACCAAAGAATACTAACATCAGGATATTTAAATAGACAGGAAAGGAATTCATACAATATATATTTGGGTATCTAAACTCCTAATGATAAAAACAATAGTTTAATACATAACATTTTTAAAAATGACAAATAGATATGTAAAAAAATATATATTGTGCAAAAAATATAAATAAAAATAAAAATAGAAAAAAATATGAATAAAAGTAAAAAAAAAAAAAAAAAAAAAAAAAAAAAAAAAAAAAAAAAAATAAAAATGAAAATGAAAATAAAAATAAAAATAAAAATAAAAATAATAATAGAAATGAAAATAAAAATAAAATTAAAAATAAAAATAAAAATAAAAATAAAAATAAAAATAAAAATAAAAATAAAAATAAATATAAATAAAAATAAAATTAAAATAAAAATGAAAATAAAATGTAAAAAATCTCATATTTCACTCGATGGTTTACTAATCTCCCAGATTGATATTCACGATTAGGACATGGGAAAAAATATAATATAATCAAAGATGCATGATGGTAAAAAACGATACCAAAATGCACAGACACATGTATAAAAAAATATATATATATTGAGGTATGATGAAAACAAAATATAAATTTATACTACCAATTCGATAAAAAACAATTCAAGTCTAGCTCGATATTCAGGCCCAGGGGGTTTAAGGTGCGTAATCTATGTATCCACTGGGTTTCATTTTGTGAGATATTTTGTTTAAGATTAGAACCTCGCCAATGATCCTCAACTCTGTCAATTCCACAGAAAGTGAGTAGGCTGGGATCTTGGTTGTGGAAAAGCCTAAAATGATTGGAAAGACCATGGAATCTATAACCCTTCTTAATTCTATTTACATGCTCATTGAGCCTTATACCCAGTTGTCTGGTAGTTCTTCCTACATATTGTAGATTGCAAGGGCAAGATAGAAGGTAGGTAACGTGCGTTGTACTACAGGTGATAAATTTATTAATTGTGTACGATCTACCATCTACCATAGAGCTGAAATGGGTGGTTTTCCGCTTGCGAAATTTGGATGTTTTACATATTCCACATCTTCCACAACTATAGAACCCAACACTGTCTAGGAAAGTACATGTCTTCCTAGGGGGATCTATAACATTATGTGCTAACTGGAGCCTCAAAGTGGGCGGCTTGGTATAAATAAAATTTGGCTGTTTTGGCAGCACCTTCCTCAGGTCATCATCCCGATGAAGGAGAGGCCAATGTCTCTTTATGATTCTCTCCAGGTCTCGATACTGTCTGTTAAAACCTGTGATGAAGGATAGACCAAAATTATTTTCCCTTTTTGATTTAGATTTAAAAAGATCATCCCTATTCATTTCCCCGACTGTTTGTTTTATCTTCTCTAAATTTTCCAGACTGTAGCCTTTTTCTTGAAATCTTTTCACCATGATGTTAGCTTGCAAGTTATAATCACTTAAGTTACTGCAGTTTCTTCTAATCCTGAGTAGCTGACTTTTGGGAATACCCCCTAGCCATCTAGGGTGGTGGCAGCTCGTCAGGGGGATATAACCATTACGGTCAACATCTTTAAAGAAAGTGCGAGTGAGTAATTGATTATCTTCCCTAAACAATGTTAGGTCCAAAAAATCAATTTGTTGGTAACTAAAACATTCAGAAAAGGATATACCAAACCTATTATTACTTATTTTGGCCATAAATTCTAAAAAGGAGTCGGGTGATCCTGCCCAAATGATCAGGATATCGTCTATGTACCTCTTATATAACCTGAGCTCCGGGGTGTTGGATCTGTAGATGGCCTCATCCTCCCAAAAACTCATGAACAGGTTTGCCACTGAAGGTGCATACTTGGCGCCCATTGCGACCCCTTTCTTTTGCCTATAGTATTCTTTTTGGTGCCAAAAAAAGTTATGGCTCATTGCTAGATCCAAAGCTTTTAAGATAAACTCCTTTTGTTTTAATTTTATATCTGTATCCTCTAATGCCCATCCTACTGCTTGTAACGCATGTTCTTGTTGGATGTTGGTATAGAGTGAATTTACATCAATACTAGCAAGCAAACAACTGTCATCTATTGTTATGGTCTTAGCTAATTCAATAAGTTCTCTGCTATCTTTAAGGTATGCAGGATATTTTTTGGTAAGTGGTTGCAGGAAACAGTCTAGGTATTCACCAAGTCTAGAAAAGAGGGATCCAATCCCGCTGATTATTGGTCGACCTGGGGGTTTAGATTTATTTTTATGGATCTTTGGCAATTGATAAATCACCGGTATCCGTGGTGCATCCGGGGTAAGGTATCTAGCCTCTTTTTTCTTTAAAATACCCTCATCAGTTGCTGTTTTAACTAGATTTTTTAATTTTAATTTAAATTTCTTGGTAGGATTATTTTTTAACTTTTCATAGGTATCCTGGTCTCCAACCAATCTGTTTAATTCCTCCAAATAATCAGTTTTATTTAATATTACCACCCCCCCTCCCTTATCAGCCGACCTGATCACTACATTTTTGTTTTTTATCAGTGTCTCTAAACCTCTCTCTAAATCTTTTTTCCTCCTTTGGGGTTTAACAACAAGCTTGTCCAAATCCTGTTCCACCAGAGATTTGAACACCCCAACAAAATGATTATTACTAATCTGGGGGTTAAATATTGAATTATTCTTCAAAGTTGTATGCATATATTCCTCTTCCGGGGAATTTGATACTGTTGCTTTATTAGAAAAATGTTTTTTTATATTGACTTTTCTTATAAATTTCTGTAAATCAATGAACACATCGAATTTATTGAGATTTTTTTTTTTCCATGGCATATTTTAAGCCTAAATCTAAAACCTTTAATTCTTCTTGAGAAAAGTTAACATCACTTAAATTAAAAAATTCCCTCCATTGTTTTCATCATACCTCAATATATATATATTTTTTTATACATGTGTCTGTGCATTTTGGTATCGTTTTTTACCATCATGCATCTTTGATTATATTATATTTTTTCCCATGTCCTAATCGTGAATATCAATCTGGGAGATTAGTAAACCATCGAGTGAAATATGAGATTTTTTACATTTTATTTTCATTTTTATTTTAATTTTATTTTTATTTATATTTATTTTTATTTTTATTTTTATTTTTATTTTTATTTTTATTTTTATTTTTATTTTTATTTTTATTTTTATTTTTATTTTATTTTTATTTTCATTTCTATTATTATTTTTATTTTTATTTTTATTTTTATTTTCATTTTCATTTTTATTTTTTTTTTTTTTTTTTTTTTTTTTTTTACTTTTTTTACTTTTATTTTAATTTTATTCATATTTTTTTCTATTTTTATTTTTATTTATATTTTTTGCACAATATATATTTTTTTACATATCTATTTGTCATTTTTAAAAATGTTATGTATTAAACTATTGTTTTTATCATTAGGAGTTTAGATACCCAAATATATATTGTATGAATTCCTTTCCTGTCTATTTAAATATCCTGATGTTAGTATTCTTTGGTTTGCATATACTTTGTTCTGTGGAAGGCAGGGAGGGTTAAGATGTTTCTCCTTATGAAGATTCTGTAAACATCTATCTGCTTATTGGAGTTGTTTGTCTCCGACCATCGAGTAAAGTTTTATTTTTTGCAAACAGGATATGATGATAGAGGAAGGAATGGGTAAATTTTTTACCCATTGGCCGTAAATGGCTGTCACTCATTGAACATAATATAAAAGGTTTACACGCCGGCAGGATGTTAAGTCTTTGATAACGCCCTGGGGGAGGGGCGAAACGCGTCGACGCAACATCCTGTTCACGTTTTTTCGACCTGTACCAGTGACATCACTTCCTGGCGGTGGAACGCACGCCATGAGCGGCGAACCGACCGATATATCTGAATGCCTGCTTTCCTTATTGGTCCCGTGAGTAGCGCATTTTATGCGCAGGTTACCTCTGGTTTAAAAGGTTTTATGCCATATACTTCTCTTCTCTCCTTCGGTGGAACGTGTGCTTCCATGGCTTCATGAGCAATCTTTTTTACATCACCACACCATTGGCCCAAGATTAAAAAGTGTGAAGCCCGTTCATCATGCTAATGTCTGCCTCATGAAGGAGCATCTATATCATAGATGACATTTTATGGTCTCTCTGTGCTATTTGGAATATGCTGAGTGGTTCACTCCGTGCTATTCTATTTTCTGCATAATGGTCAAGTTTTATTTGTATATATATATTTCTTTTGTTTTTATTACTGTATGCTAATTTCGGAGATTTGTTAGATGCATCTGTTCCAGTAGTGCATCGTTCCATGATCTTGTCATTTTTACACCAATTGATTTTGTTTTGGAGGGTCTTGGAGCGCTGGTGCTGCGGCGTAGTGCATGCACACTGAGTGCTGACTCGGGTGCACGAGCTGCAGGTCCAGTTCTCTGACACATCCATATATTTACTCACTTGTCACTCCACCAACACCTTTTTGGTGTCTTGTGTTTTTTGTTCATATGTCTTTACACAATTAGTTGCTAGCGCAGTTCACTTGGTTTATACAACTGTTGGGGAGTGACCGTCACCTCCTAAGCATGAGTCTCTGGAGCTGCTGCAGGTGTGGGGCAGAGGTCTTGGACCCTCTGTCCAGTTGTCAGCGCTTCAGCTGGAGAAGTTTCTTGTAACTCCACAGATGCTGCTGGCAGGAAATCCCATGTCCCTGTCAGTGTTGTGGGAGAAAGGCCGGCTGCCTCTTCTCTCAGGAAGGCCCAAGCTACTGTTGGTGCTGGGCAGAGCTCAGTGATGTTTGGCCCTGATGCCAGCTCTTCTGCTGGAGGCTCACTGGGTTGTTCCTCCTCAGCAGAAAAGTCTATTGAATCCCCAGTCTCTGGAACTGGTGTCTGGGGATAGAGGTTCACCATGTCCTGTCCGTAGAATGAAGAAGATGTTACTGGTGCTGGGCAGCGGCTAGCAGAGCTCTGCCCTGTTGTTAGCACTTCAGTTTGAATTTCAGTAAATTTTACATCCTTCAATGAAACGTTAATTAAATCCATACTTTCTGTGATCTGTGGCGGGGAATAAGGATGGCTTCCTCTTCTCCTGAGCCCTTGAACTGAAAATGGGAAGATGAGCCAGCTGCTCAATCTCCTGTACCTTTATCTGGCTGCTGGACAGATGCATTCCTCCATCCAAGATCATCCCGTGCAGAAACAGGATCATCAAGGTCAGTCAATACTTGCTGCATCCACCATAAGACCTCTGCGTTCATAGCTGCGAGTGCAGGTGGGCAAAGCACACTGTTACTATGCCACATTGCCGACTCTTCAGCCAGAATTTTAGAGCTGTCAGCTGGTATTTCCTAATAGTTCCAGGCAAAGGGAGCACAGACCTGCTGCTGAGCAGAATCTAGCAGCCGTCTGTAGGTGATCTCCAGCTCCCATTCCTGATTGGCTAGAAACTCCAAATCTTCCAGTGCCCAGGGAACTTCTAAGACATTCAGCATCCGTTGTGTAATCTAAAGTGACAATAAATGGCTTCAAACAATTAGTGTAATTAATGAGTGAAGCTGCCCCTTTAAAAGTGGATAACCACTCAAATAAATGAAGATGTGTAAAAAAAGGTGTGGCGCTACCTCAAAAGATGACCAAATGGTTGATATGGGAATCTACTACAATCAAAATGTGAATCTAATAACTCTATTAGTATAAGCACAAACAAAAAGAGAAATCATAAAACTGAAAATAACTTCATAGATCATACATAAACCAAGGAAAATAAAAAAAATGATCACAGTAATTTGACTCTTTTTTTCCTTGGTTTATTTATGATCTATGAAGTTTTTTTCAGTTTTATGATTTCTCTTTTTGTTTGTGCTTATATTAACAGCGTTAATATCTACTTGATCGTAGTAGATTCCCACATCAACCATTTGGTCATCTTTTGAGGTAGTGCCACAGCTTTTTTTACACATCTTCATTCAGCATACATTCTCTGTGTTCCAAGATTTCTTCCAAACGCCACTCCAAATTATTTTCAAAGTCAGGGTCTTCGGACAGCCTCTCTAAAAACAGCCCCAGGCTGGAAAGGGGTATCACCGCTCCAGGTAGATCAGATTGGAATGAACTTCTCCTCTAGATTAGAAGCCACAGGTTCTGGCAATGCATATAGCAATGAGGATGAGAAAAAATTCTGGACAGCCGCACTTCAAAAATTTGCCTTTATTCGTAGAAAATATGATCAAAAATACATGCCACAGCAGAACGGACAAAAGAGCTAACGCGTTTCACACTATCAAACAGTGCTTAATAATAGCTAACAATCACAAAAATGAATTTCATATAAATACTTGTCTCTTTTGACCATGTGACCAAATAAGTGATTAATTGGGTCTAATCAACAAATTGTCAAATTGTGTGGGCTCAATCAAAAACATGACTAACCTATGTGATTGAATAAAGTGCTCATGAATAGATCTAAGTGAAAGAGTAAATGTATGAATACAGACCCAAAGAAAGGGTTTGTATAAAAAAAAAATAATAACACTTATTAATTCCTAACAAATCCATATGTATGCGAAAAGAATATATATGTGAAAATAAAAATAAATATATATATTAAATGTATAATGTTTTTGTTTTTATCACTTTTAAGTAGATGTAAGAAGACCCCTCATGTACATAAGTTAAATATGATGTGTGTAACAATTAGAAATAGTCTAAGATGAGTGTATTAATAATGATAATGTTGGAACGTGTTCATAAACTAGTGAACCTAACCTAAACAGAAACAGAAATATGTGAAAAAGAACATGTGCTTGTGTAAATGTTTGAAAGCAATAAAGGCAAAAAGCCTCCACTGTATGTCACAAAGCTACAGATATTAGCACAAAACATGACCCTTGCCATAGAATTTCTAGATGTGCAGTTGACGGGCATAGATGGCACAGTGGTCACCAGGTTACATAGAAAGTCCACAGCAGGCAATGCACTTCTAAGAGCTGACTATGCCCATCAAAGCTGTGCCTTATGGCCAGTTTCTTAGATTTAAATGCTTATGTAGTGCACCACAAAACAGAGTACAGCGCATCTGTCCTACCCTAGTATAATAAATGAAAGATCCTGCGTCTCAACCATGGGAGCCAAACTTCTCTATGTGGGAGAACTGAAGGGATTCCTCCTATGCACTGGTGACCACTAATAAAGAGGTAATGAAGAGGGGGAGGGGTGCTCCAGCCCAAAAAAAACCTGGTCAGGGTCTATTACAATATACAAAAACATATTTGGGGGGCACTCCCTAAAATGCATTTAAATTCAAGATGGTGCTGCTAAAAGACCAACAAACAGTACAAAACAGATTACAGTGCACACATTCAAGAATGGCATTCATCCTGCAAGGCTAGTTAAAAACACCTGAACATATTCAAAAAAATACGGGGGTTTGGTCTCACTATATGGTCATATAGTGCTAAGCCCACTTACTGCGACAAAGTACCCCGAATTAGTGGGTCTTACCTTAGTAATAGAATGAAATATCATGCGTCTCAACCATGGGAGCCAAATTCCTCTATGTGGGAGAACTGAAGGGATTCCTCCTATGCACTGGTGACCACTAATAAAGAGGTAATGAACAGGGGGAGGGGTGCTCCAGCCGAAAAAAACCTGGTCAGGGTCTATTACGATATACAAAAACATATTTGGGACACACACCCTAAAATGCGTTTAAATTCAAGATGGTGCTGCTATAAGACCAACAAACAGTACAAAACAGATTACAGCGGACACCATCTTGAATTTAAATGCATTTTAGGGTGTGCCCCCCCAAATATGTTTTTGTATATTGTAATAGACCCTGACCAGGTTTTTTGGGCTGAAGCATCCCTCCCCCTGTTCATTACCTCTTTATTAGTGGTCACCAGTGCATAGGAGGAATCCCTTCAGTTCAGTTCTGGAATATATATGTCTAGTTTAGGGCTTTACATATAAAGTGAGGGTTCTGCTTCAATTTTATATGACCACCTTTCCCCTTAGTTCTTCTGCTCCCTTTGATGGGAATGCTCATAATAACAATATTATCTGTACATTATAATAAAATGATTAAACTATTTAAAGTAGATAGATTGAGCTTGCTTTAGCTAGAGATAGGAGGATAAAGGTGTTCATTGGTGCACATTACAAATCTTGTGCAGATCTTATGTTTTATGTTTTTGACGACAATATGTGTTTTAATGTAACAGTTTCTTTTACATCACTTTTATTAATGATTTTTCTTGGAACAAAGATATATTAATTAATTCATTAATTCTTATGCCAGTCTATTTAATTAAGTTTATTGGGGTTAACCTGTGCTTATGGTCTATACACACAGCTATATGTATGAGGGTCATGTTTCGTGCTAATATCTGTAGCTTTGTGACATACAGTGGAGGCTTTTTGCCTTTATTGCTTTCAAACATCTATACAAGCACACGTTCTTTTTCACATATTTCTGTTTCTGTCTAGGTTAGGTTCACTAGTTCATGAACACGTACCAATATTATCATTATTAATACACTCATCTTAGACTAAAAACATTATACACATTTAATATATATATTTATTGTTATGTATCCACTGTAGCAGAGCGTCCCAGAGAGAGCCAGGAAAAGTCCTGTTCGGGGTTTATACATCTCCCACACTCCTCTCATACAGGTTCAGGGATCTCTGATCCATGGTCCGGTTCAGGTCTTGGTCCTCTCCCCCAGGCTAATTTAAGCTCACCTGAGCAGACAGCCCTTGCTCTTGGCCTGGAATACTCAGACAAGCTTCTGGGTAGGAGAGCAAAAAGGTATGTGGAAGCTGACAAGCTGTAGGCTTGCTCAGCCTGATAGTTAGGATCTGTAAATATTGTTTAGTTAGTGCCGAGACACGGCTAGGTTTTGTTTTGGCTATTTTTGTTCCTATTTGTTTTCTTTGGAACACTGTACAGCACCTGTATATAGACTTGTATATATCACAAATAAACACCGCACTGTTTGTCACTATTTCACTGGATTTGGTATCTGTGCCTGAAAGACTGCTCATCCCAGGGAGCTTTGTACCTGCTACCTGTCCCCCAGGTTACATATGGTGGAGAATGCGGGCAGCTGTAGTAAGTTACTACTTAAGAGGCCAGTACCTAGAGTGACTAAACATGGAGGAAATCCTAAAACAATTGGTGATATTCAACGCTGCACAGCAACAATCCAATGCTACAGCCGCACGGACTTTCCACCCAAAGCCACGGTCTCCCCAGGCAACCGGTAAGACTGTTCCAGGGGAAGTGGGTGGTAAGCATGGCAAGGAAATAGGGGGGAGGATTTTTGGTGCCAGGACTGAAGTTTGGCGTCCCAAACAAGGGAAGCTACTGCCTGTCAGCAAACCAAACTGGGGAAACATCAGGTGTTTTCGTTGCCAAGAACTGGGACATGTTGCAGCAAACTGTCCATTGACAGATGAACCAATGTGTGATCTATCTAGTAGAAGGCAATCTATGTTTGCTGCTGTTTCATGCGCTGCAGCACCAAGTATGGGAAAACACATGTGCCAAATGACTGTTAATAATAAGCCTATTACGGCCTTGCTGGACTCTGGAAGTCTAGTGACTTTGGTTACAGCTGAGATGGTTGAAACTGTGAATTTGCATGCTAAAAAAATTGCTGTGATCTGTGTACATGGGGATACCCGCGAGTATCCTATAGCCACTATTCAGTTTAAAACTGGCTTAGGTACGGTGACCCATCCGGTCGGACTTGTGCCCCACTTGGTGCACGAGGCCATCGTTGGTAGGGACTTCCCTAAGTTTTGGGAACTGTGGGATCATCCCGACCCGGTCACAGTAGCTGACTCAGTGACAGAGCCAGAATTCCTGGCCGCTACTGACAATGTGGGTTCAGGGGACTCTTCTCAGGGCTCCCCGGGTTTTCCTTTCTCAGTTATGGCAGGAGAGCTGGAGGAGCCTGAGGAGGTCCCCACAACCAGTGGAGCTGGACAGCCATCTGCTGAATCTGAGCCTACGTTGGAGTTTGCTGACCTTAATGTACACAAGGAAAATTTTGGTACTGAGCAGAGAAAAGACCCAACCCTTGTCAGGGCCTGGGAAAATGTAATGGTGATTAATGATGTACCTGTCGAATCAAGGGACAGGCTCTGTTTTCCTTATTTTAGCAGCTATGAGGATTTACTGTATTGTGTATGTAAAAAAAATGATGAAGTGGTTGAACAGTTGGTGGTTCCTAAGCCATACAGACGGGTGGTGTTGGAACTTGCCCATGGGCACTTGCTAGGAGGTCATTTAGGGGTTGAGAAAACTACTGAAAGGGTGTTGCGCAGGTTTTATTGGCCCGGGATACAGAAGGATATTGAGAATTATTGTCAATCCTGTCCTGTGTGTCAGATGTCAGCCCCACTACAACACTTCCGAAGTCCTTTAGTGCCCTTGCCCATTATTGAAGTGCCCTTCGAGAGGATTGCCATGGACCTTGTGGGTCCACTCCCCAAGTCTGCCCGAGGTCACCAGCATATCCTTGTAATCATGGATTATGCTACTCGTTACCCCAAGGCCATTCCCTTAAGCACCGCGTCTGCTAAAAACATTGCCAAAGAGCTGTTTATGGTGTTCAGTCGTGTTGGAATCCCTAAAGAAGTCCTTACAGACCAGGGCACCCCATTTATGTCACGAATAACTAGAGAGCTGTGCAAGTTATTTAAGGTGTCCCAATTGCGAACCTCGGTGTACCATCCTCAAACGGATGGCTTGGTGGAACGCTTCAATAAGACATTAAAGAGCATGTTAAAAAAGGTTGTTGACAAGGATGGGAAAAACTAGGACTTCCTGATACCATACTTGATGTTTGCCATCAGGGAGGTTCCCCAGTCCTCCACGGGGTACTCTCCATTTGAGTTGCTTTATGGGAGACACCCTCGGGGACTCTTAGACATAGCCAAAGAAATTTGGGAGGGGGAGCAGACACCCCATAAAAGTGTCATTGAGCATATCGCTCAAATGCAGGACAGGATTGCAACAATCATGCCGATAATAAAAGAACACTTACTGCAGGCCCAAGCAGCTCAACAGAGGATATACAACAGGGGGGCCCAACTCCGTGTTTTCTCACCTGGTGACAGGGTCCTGGTGTTAGTTCCCACTGTTGAGAGCAAGTTCCTGGCTAAGTGGCAAGGTCCCTTTGAAGTAATTGAAAGAGTTGGGGAGGTCAATTACAAGGTATATCAACCAGGGAAAAGGAAGCCCGAACAGATTTACCATATAAACCTGTTAAAGCCCTGGAAGGATAGACTGGCGTTAACTGCGAGGTCCCTCCCGGTAACGCCTAAGGGTACTGAGTCCCTTCTGATCCCAGAGGTCACGATTCCAGACAACCTGTCATATTCCCAAAAGCAGGAAACTATAGAATTCCTGATAAGAAATAGAGAGAGATTTTCAGAGTTACCTGGCACGACTTCAGCAGTTCAGCATGATATTGTTACTGAACCTGGGGTCCGTGTCAAGCTCAAACCATACCGAATTTCTGAAGCGAGGAGAAAGGACATCAGCGAGGAAGTTAAAAGAATGTTGGAGCTAGATGTCATTGAGGAATCCAATAGTGACTGGTCTAGCCCCACCGTGTTAGTCCCAAAACCGGATGGCACTTAGAGGTTCTGTAATGACTTCAGGAAGCTTAATGCAGTGACAAAGTTTGACACGTACCCAATGCCCAGAGTGGACGAACATATAGACCGACTTGGCAAGGCTCGCTATCTGACCACTTTGGACTTGACAAAAGGTTATTGGCAAATACCCCTGACTGGTAGCGCCAAAGAGAAGACCGCATTTGTGACCCCAGAGGGTTCCTTTCAATACAAAAAAATGCCTTTTGGGTTACAAAATGCCCCCGCGACATTTCAGAGGGCCATGGACAGGACTCTAAGACCCCACCGACAATATGCAGCAGCATATCTAGATGACATAGTGGTACATAGCACTGACTGGGAGTCTCACTTGCCCCGTGTCCAGGCTGTCCTTGATTCCCTCTTCAAAGAAGGTTTTACAGCAAATCCAAAAAAATGTGCCATTGGTCTAGAGGAAGCCAAGTATTTGGGCTACACTATTGGGCGTGGTGTCATAAAACCTCAAGTGAATAAAATAGAAGCCATCCAGGAATGGCCACGTCCTGCAAACAAGAAGCAGGTCAGGGCCTTTCTTGGCATTGCGGGGTATTATAGAAGATGTATCCCAAATTTTGCAACTATAGCTGCCCCACTGACAGACCTTACGAAAGGGAAAGACTCTGTAATGGTGAAATGGTCCGCAGTAGCAGAGGAATCTTTTCAAGTCCTGAAGAAGGCTCTTTGTGCACAGCCAGTACTGTACTCCCCCGTTTTCTCCAAAGATTTTTTGGTTCAGACGGATGCGTCTGATGTTGGTATCGGGGCAGTACTATCACAGGTACACAATGGGGAAGAACACCCTGTGGTATACCTAAGCAGAAAGCTCAATGACCATGAGCAAAGGTATGCAGTCATTGAAAAGGAGTGTTTAGCCATAAAGTGGGCCGTGGACGCACTCAGGTACTATTTGTTAGGGCGCCAGTTTGACTTAATAACCAATCATGCTCCTCTGAAATGGATGGCCCAAAAGAAGGAGACTAATAGACGGGTGAACTGGTGGTTTTTGGCTCTACAGGATTACTCCTTCACTGTAAAACACAGGCCAGGTGTTGAGATGGGGAATGTAGATGCCCTGTCCCGTGTTCACTCCTGTTGGGCTACAGGTGTTCCAACCCTGGGGTTGAAACAAGGGGGGAGGATATGTAGCAGAGCGTCCCAGAGAGAGCCAGCAAAAGTCCTGTTCGGGGTTTATACATCTCCCACGCTCCTCTCATACAGGTTCAGGGATCTCTGATCCATGGTCCGGTTCAGGTCTTGGTCCTCTCCCCCAGGCTAATTTAAGCTCACCTGAGCAGACAGCCCTTGCTCTTGGCCTGGGATACTCAGACAAGCTTCTGGGTAGGAGAGCAAAAAGGTATGTGGAAGCTGACAAGCTGTAGGCTTGCTCAGCCTGATAGTTAGGATCTGTAAATATTGTTTAGTTAGTGCCGAGACACGGCTAGGTTTTGTTTTGGCTATTTTTGTTCCTATTTGTTTTCTTTGGAACACTGTACAGCACCTGTATATAGACTTGTATATATCACAAATAAACACCGCACTGTTTGTCACTATTTCACTGGATTTGGTATCTGTGCCTGAAAGACTGCTCATCCCAGGGAGCTTTGTACCTGCTACCTGTCCCCCAGGTTACACCACATATATATTCTTTTCGTATACATATGGATTTGTTAGGAATTAATAAGAGTTATTTTTTTTTTTTTTATACAAACTCTTTCTTTGGGTCTGTATTCATACATTTACTCTTTCACTTAGATATATTCATGAGCACTTTATTCAATCACATAGGTTAGTCATGTTTTGATTGAGCCCACAGAATTTGTCAATTTGTTGATTGGACCCAATTAATCCCTTATTTGGTCATATGGTCAACAGAGACAAGTATTTATATGAAATTAATTTTTGTGATTGTTAGCTATGATAAAGCACTGTTTGATAGTGTGAAACGCGTCAACTCTTCTGTCCGTTCTGCTGTGGCATGTATTTTTGATCATATTTTCTATGAATAAAGGCGAATTTTTAGAATTCTGTCCAGAATGTTTTCTCATCCTCATTAACAGCCCCAGGCTGCCGTAGCCAAAGCTTCTGTTAAGGTGTCTTCCGCTGTCCATGGGGACACTTGGCCTACATACCAACAGAGGGCTCTGTAGCTCTCGTTCAACTGCTTGTCTGCCTGGACCAGCCTGGTTAACTCATCTTTCCATTCCTTGTGCGGTTGTCTCCCCAAAAACACCATTTGAACTTTATACTGTGACTAGTACCTTTCCTGGAAGGAGAAGAAAATTTGTGTCGCTGCTCACTGGCTAGTGTTTCCTTCCAGAGTTACCAGCAGACAGAATTATACCATCTTAGCAGGACATGCTCTGACACTGGTCCCCTGTGCTGTATCCCCATCTCTCGCAACCCCCTTCTGAATTCCTCTTCCATTGCGGCTGGTATCTATACCTCTCCTCTCCTGCTATCCGGACATTGGATCCAGGTGGAGGTTTGGATTTCCTAGACTGCAGGAAATATCCCACCACTGCCACCAATGTAACGGAACCCTGTCGCACTCCGCTTGAGTGCTTCCGTCATATATCGCTTCCTCCAGCCTGAATATAGATAATAGATATTATAGCCGCATATTACAACCAAGAACTAGGCAGGACTTGTTTGGCTGCAAAGCTGGAACATGAACTGTTTATTTGGACAAAGGCCCACAGAGATATACAGTCAGGGGACAATCCCCCCTTCTTTGTATAATGAAACAGGGCGGGGTAGCCTTTACCTTCACCAGTAGCATGAAACAGTTTTATTCAAACTTCTCATCAGTAGACTGTCTTTGGGAGGGGCTGCTGGAGACATCCCCACCTCCCCTCTCACAGTTAATTCACAGAGACATATACATCCCATAATAGGTTGCTCCCAAGGCAGACACAAACAATAGAACAATGGGATACAGCCACACCTCAATATACAATATATATATATATATATACAGGTGAAACTCAAAAAATTAGAATATTGTACAAAAGTTCCTTTATTTCACAAATGCAACTTAAAAGGTGAAACTAATATATGAGATAAGCCATAATCATCACAATTATGACAAATCACGGCTTGAACTATCTTGCTTTGCATGTAATGAGTCTATCTCATATATTAGTTTCACCTTTTAAGTTGCATTAGTGAAATAAATGAACTTTTGCATGATATTCTAATTTTTCGAGTTTCAACTGTATATATATATATATATATATATATATATATATATATATATATATATATAAAGTCAACACACAGCCATTAATGTCTAAACTGCTGGCAACAAAAGTGAGTACACCTCTACACCTCTCGTTAGTGTTACAAGGTCTCAGGTGTGAATGGGGAGGAGCAGGTGTGTTAAATTTGGTGTTATCGCTCTCACTCTCTCATACTGATCACTGGAAGTTCAACATGGCACCTCATGGCAAAGAAATCTTGTTGCTCTACATAAAGATGGCCTAGGCTATAAGAAGATTGCCAAGACCCTGAAACTGGGCTGCAGCACGGTGGCCAAGACCATACAGTGGTTTAACAGGACAGGTTCCACTCAGAACAGGCCTCGCCATGGTCGACCAAAGAAATTGAATGCATGTGTTCAGCATCATATCCAGAGGTTGTCTTTGGGAAATAGACATATGAGTCCTGCCAGCATTACTGCAGAGGTTGAAGGGGTGGGGGTCAGCCTGTCAGTGCTCAGACAATATGACGCACACTGCATCAAATTGGTCTGCATGGCTGTAGTCCTAGAAGGAAGCCTCTTCTAAAGATGATGCACAAGAAAGCCCGCAAACAGTTTGCTGAAGACAAGCAGACTAAGGATTACTGGAACCATGTCCTGTGGTCTGATGAGACCAAGATAAAATTATTTGGTTCAGATGGTATCAAGCGTGTGTCGGCAACCAGGTGAGGAGTACAAAGACAAGTGTGTCTTGCCTACAGTCAAGCATTATGGTGGGAGTGTCATGGTCTGGGATTGCATGAGTGCTGCCGGCACTAGGGAGCTACAGTTCATTGAGGGAATCATGAATGCCAACATGTACTGTGACATACTGAAGCACAGCATGATCCCCTACCCTTGAAGACTGGGCCGCAGGGCAGTATTCCAACATGATACCCTCCCCAAACACACCTCCAAGATGACCATTGCCTTGCTAAAGAAGCAGAGGGTAAAAGTGATGGACTGGCTAAGCATGTCTCCAGACCTAAACCCTATTGAGCATCTGTGGGGCATCCTCAAATGGAAGGTGGAGGAGCACAAGGTCTCTAACATCCATCAGCTCCATGATGTTGTCATGGAGGAGTGGAAGAGAACTCCAGTGGCAACCAGTGAAGCTCTGGTGAACTCCATGCCCAAGAGGGTTAAATGCAGTGCTGGAAAATAATAGTGGCCGCACAAAATATTGACACTTTGGGCCCAATTTGGACATTTTCACTTAGGGGTGTACTCTCTTTAGTTGACAGCTGTTTAGACATTAATGGCTGTGTGTTAAGTTATTTTGAGGGGGCAGAAGATTTACACTGTCAAACAAGCTGTACACTCACTACTTTACATTGTAGCAAAGTGTAATTTCTTCAGTGTTGTCACATTAAAAGATATAATAAAATATTTACAAAAATGTGAGGGGTGTACTCACATTTGTGAGATACTGTATATACAATATTCTAGTGTGGTTGTACAGTGAGTCTGACTAGTGCAGATCAGACTGGGGTTCTCGGTCACCCTGTGCCTCAATAGACACAGGGTGACTTACACATAAGAGGGGCCGTGGAAGCTGGACAAGGAGATTCCAGTGATCTCCAAGGTAAGCTTGGTTCCACAAGCCCCCGCCCAAAGTGACCCCGTCACAATAACATTAATTCATGTCCATTCATTTATGAATGCCCTAAATGCTAGCCATTCGGATGAACATTGGAGCCATCAGTATTCAGTCTCAACTTACTTTTGGACTAAACACTAATCTGATCCTTAGTCAGGAAGCCTGTAAAGGTGTTAGTTCCTAGATTTGGCTAAAGGTGTGAAGAAAATAGCTGGCTGCAATACTCACCTCTTCTCTGACACAGTCTCCCGGAGTATTTTTTTTTGCCACTAGATGTTCTCAGTCTTCTGGGTTGAATGGTGCCCAGCATCATCACAGAGCTCTAAAAGTCACATGCAGTGAAAGAGACAGCTGTACCAATACATAACTCCCAACATTTGAACTTTGGAATGAGGGACACTGGAGGAGGGACAAGACCTTTGACTCGTGTGGGCGTGGCCAAGGGCTTAGCAGTGGGAAAGGCTTAAGGCATGTGGTTAAACAAAACCCATTCCGCCGATCCCATCCCGGCTCCATCTATTCTCCTGATCCCATTCTGGCTCCATCCATTCCCCCAATACCATCCCGGCTCTATCCATTCCCCCTATCCCATCCCAGCTCCATCCAATCCCCTGATCCAACTCCACACATTCCCCCGATCCCATCCCAGTTCCATCCATTCAACCTGATCCCATCCCGGCTCCACCTTGATCCCATCCTGGGTAAATCCACCACCCCTATTTAATCCCAGCTCCATCTACCACCATGATCCTATCCCAGCTCCATCTATTCCCTTGATCCCATTCTGGCTCCATCCATTCCCCCAATCCCATCTCTATCCTTTCCCCCATCCCATCCCGGCTCTATCCATTCCCCCATCACATCCTAGCTCCATCTATTCCCCCGATTCCATCCCAACTCCATCCATTCCCCCAATCCAATCCCAGCTCCATCCATTCCCTTGACCTATCCCAGCTCCATCTATTCCCCCGATCCCATCCTGGCTCCATCCATTCCCCTGATCCTATTCTGGCTCCATCCATTCCCCCCGATCCCATCCCAACTCCATCCATTCCCCCGATCTCATCCCAACTCCATCTATTCCCCTGATCCCATCCTGACTCCATTCATTTCTCCCTATCCCATCCTGGCTCCATCCATTCTTCTTAATCCCATCCTGGCTCCATCCACCACCCTGATCCCATCCAGGCTCCATCCACCTCCCTGATTCAATCCCGGCTCCATCCACTACCATGATCCAATCCCGGCTCCATCCATTCCCCGGATCCCATCCCAGCTCCATCTATTACCCTGAACCCATCCCCGCTCCATCCATTCCCCCGATCCCATCCTGGGTCCATCCATTCCCCCAATCCATTTTCGGCTCCATCCATTCCCCAATCCCATGCCAGCTCCATCCATCACCTGATCCCATCCTAACTCTATCCATCCCCGATCCCATCCAAACTCTATTCATAGTTACATAGTAGGTGAGGTTGAAAAAAGACTCAAGTCCATCAAGTCCAACCTATGTGTGTGATTATGTGTCAGTATTTCATTACATATCCCTGTATATTGCGGTCATTCAGGTGATTATCTATTAGTTTCTTGAAGCTATCAATGCTCCCCGCTGAGACCACCGCCTGTGGAAGGGAATTCCACATCCTTGCCGCTCTTACATTAAAGAACCCTCTACGTAGTTTAAGGTTAAACCTCTTTTCTTCTAATTGTAATGAGTGGCCACTAGTCTTATTAAACTCTCTTCTGCGAAAAAGTTTTATCCCTATTGTGGGGGTCACCAGTACAGTATTTGTAAATTGAAATCATATCCCCTCTCAAGTGTCTCTTCTCCAGAGAGAATAATTTCAGTGCTCGCAACCTTTCCTCATAACTAAGATCCTCCAGACCCCTTATTAGCTTTGTTGCCCTTCTTTGTACTCGCTCCATTTCCAGTACATCCCTCCTGAGGACTGGTGCCCAGAACTGGACAGCATACTCCAGGTGCGGCCGGACCAGAGTCTTGTAGAGCGGTAGAATTATCGTTTTATCTCTGGAGTTGATCCCCCTTTTAATGCATGCCAATATTCTGTTTGCTTTATTAGCAGCAGCTTGGCATTGCATGCCATTGCTGAGTCTATCATCTACTAGGACCCCCAGGTCCTTTTCCATCCTAGATTCCTCCAGAGGTTCTCCCCCCAGTGTATAGATTGCATTCATATTTTTGCCAACCAAATGCATTATTTTACATTTTTCTACATTGAACCTCATTTGCCATGTAGTCGCCCACCCCATTAATTTGTTCAGGTCTTTTTGCAAGATTTCCACATCCTGCGGAGAAGTTATTGCCCTGCTTAGCTTAGTATCGTCTGCAAATACAGAGATTGAACTGTTTATCCCATCCTCCAGGTCGTTTATAAACAAATTAAATAGGATTGGTCCCAGCACAGAACCCTGGGGAACCCCACTACCCACCCCTGACCATTCTGAGTACTCCCCATTTATCACCACCCTCTGAACACGCCCTTGTAGCCAGTTTTCAATCCATGTACTCACCCTATGGTCCATGCCAATGGACCTTATTTTGTACAGTAAATGTTTATGGGGAACTGTGTCAAATGCTTTTGCAAAATCCAGATACACCACGTCTACGGGCCTTCCTTTATCTAGATGGCAACTCACCTCCTCATAGAAGGTTAATAGATTGGTTTGGCAAGAACGATTCTTCATGAATCCATGCTGATTACTGCTAATGATATCATTCTTATTACTAAAATCTTGTATATAGTCCCTTATCATCCCCTCCAAGAGTTTACATACTATTGATGTTAGGCTAACTGGTCTGTAATTCCCAGGGATGTTTTTTGGGCCCTTTTTAAATATTGGTGCTACATTGGCTTTTCTCCAATCAGCTGGTACCATTCCAGTCAATAGACTGTCTGTAAAAGTTAGGAACAATGGTCTGGCAATCACCTGACTGAGTTCCCTAAGTACCCTCGGATGCAAGCCATCTGGTCCCGGTGATTTATTAATGTTAAGTTTCTCAAGTCTAATTTTAATTCCGTCCTCTGTTAACCATGTAGGTGCTTCCTGTGTTGTGTCATGAGGATAAACACTGCAGTTTTGGTTACTGAAACCCCCCGATTCACTTGTGAATACTGAGGAGAAGAATACATTCAATACCTTTGTCATCTCCCCATCCTTTGTAACCAGATGTCCTTCCTCATTCTTTATGGGGCCAATATGGTCTGTCCTCCCTTTTTTACTGTTTACATACTTAAAGAATTTCTTGGGATTTTTTTTGCTCTCCTCCACTATCTGTCTTTCATGTTCTATCTTAGCCGTCCTAATTGCACCCTTACATTTCTTATTTATTGCATTCTTTATAAAGTCTGAATGCTGAGGATGATCCCTCAACCTTGTATTTTTTGAAGGCCTTCTCCTTTGCTTTTATATTCATTTTTACATTGGAGTTAAGCCATCCAGGATTTTTGTTCGCTCTTTTAAATTTATTACCCAATGGGATACATTGGCTAATGCCCTTATTTAATATGCTCTTAAAGCAAACCCATCTCTCCTCCGTATTCTTTGTTACTAATATTTTATCCCAATTTATGCCTTTTAGCAAGGTTTGTAGTTTAGGGAAATTGGCTCTTTTGAAATTCAGTGTCTTTGTGTTCCCTTCATGTTTCCTATTTGTGTGATTTATACTGAAACTAATTGACCTGTGATCGCTGTTACCTAAATTGCCCCGTATTTCCACATCTGTGATCAGGTCTGTATTGTTGGTAATCAGTAGATCCACTAATGTTTTATTTCTAGTTGGTGCGTCTACCATCTGACCCATAAAATTGTCCTGCGAGACATTAAGGAACTGGCGAGCCTTAAATGAATGCGCGGTTCCCTCCGCCCAGTGATAACACTTCCCATCCTTGCTGCTAATCCAATTTGTGATAGGAGATCCGTCTCCACTTCCTCCCTCGGGTTAGGGGGCCTATAGCATACTCCCAGTATTATTTTCCCCTTAGCTTCATCCCTTTGGAGCTCTACCCATAAGGATTCCACCTCCTCACTAGCTCCCTCAGTGATGTCATCTCTCACAGTCACTTGTACATTATTCTTGATATATAGGCATACCCCTCCCCCTTTTTTACCCTCTCTATCCTTGCGGTATAGGGTATACCTTTGAATGTTTGCCAGCCAAACATGAGAGCTGTTGAACCAGGTCTCTGAAATTCCCACAAAATCCAAATCCTCCTTGTACAACAGTATCTCTAGTTCACCCATTTGTCCGCCATGCTCCTGGCATTGATGAACATTCCACATAGTTTAGACCGGTCGCATATTGTCCTCGTATTGGGTGTTTCAAGATTGCAACTAGGACTTGCTATTCATTTCCCTGATCCTAGCCAAGCTCCATCCATCCCCCGATCCCATCCCATCTCTATCCATTCCTCTGATCCTATTCCGGCTCCATCCATCCCCAATCCCATCTTGGCTCCATCCAACACCCTGATGCCATCCCAATTCTATCCATTCCCTGTTATTCCATCCCAGCTCCATCTTTCCCCCCTTCACCCTCTTCCTCATGCCTCCCTTCTCTGCAAGTCTCATGTACAGTACACAGAAATCATCACAGACCTCAGATCAGCCCCATTCTGGAAGAGTGGTGTGCTGCTCCCTGTCTCCTCTTCTGTGTACAGGAAAACACAGGAGATGGGTTCAGTGCACTCCGCTCTGCACTGTCTGTGTGTCACCTGTTGCCATCCAAAGTGTAGCTCACGGCGTGCAGGAACCAAGCTGCCCGCACACGCCGTGGGCGTTCCGGGACTCGGCCCTTGATTCGCTGGGACCCCGGGACATGGATCAAATTCTGGGATGGGACGGTTGGGAGATATGCCAAGATCATTCCGTCAACCAATGCATCACATGATTTGCATGAGGGCATGAGCCAAGTTATAAAAAAATAAAGCAAATAATACAGTAGCCAGGGGTAAACTCTGGGAAGCAGGAGGGGTGAGTATTGGGTTGGGCTTTGAGTATAATTACAAACTAGTTTAGGAGAACAAGAGAGTATAGGTGGGCTCAAGACTTTATAGGCACAATAATGAAGATAATATGTAATTATAATATTATTTTTATTTCGAAATTATTATTTTAAAAAAAAGAGACGAAGGATAAAAAGTAGGGTAGGACATACACAGTTTACAAATTATGCACTCCATACACATTTGGTTGGTTGGTAAAGGAAACCATCGAAACTACAGAACCAACAAGAGACATACAGCTTATTGATCTATATAGTTACAGTACATTTCGTTGAACCAAACGCTATGTGATAGTGGCAATCAGATTCTGTATAAGCTCGACATGTTACGCGCCGTATGCGCTTCTTCAGGAGCACAGAGTTAGGATACTGTAATGAATAGTACAATTTGTAAAAAAATTCAACTTAGATTTATGTCTATATATAAGCTTACATCTAAACAATATAATAAAGTGGTAAAAGAGAGGCTGTTTTAAAACATCAAGCGGGTATACGTCCTGCAATGATCAGGCGGAGCAAAGGCAATGTGGGGACGAATGTAACATGGTACAGATCGATAGTAGGAGGATAGGGTAGGTAGAGGAGTGTAACGTAGGCTGTAGAGTCAGGTTTGGTAGAGGTAAGAAACAAAGGAAGTGGGAGGGGGGGGGAAAGGGAGATAGGGGGGGGGAAAGGAAGGGGGAGGGAAAGAAGGGGAGGGGGGGAAAAGGAAGGGAGATGGGGAGAGGGAGCTGGGAAGGGAAAGAGATGTAGAAGGAAGGACTGGGGGAGGAGAAGAGGGGGGGAGGGGGAAGAAACAGGGAAGACAAAGGGGGGGGAAAGGGGGGGGGAAATAATGTATGTAGATGTCTATAATTGTAAAAGGATATTTTTAAAAAAAATATGTATAATAAGGATGACTAATAATGAAAACCTCAAGGGAGATTATATTATTAAATGGTAAATTAAGTAGCAGGTGGTACATGATGTAGTCCCTGATATTGTATATTGAAGATAGCATTAATGTTGGAAGATAGCTTAATAAGGTTAAATTGCACTTACCCTGATAAATTTATGACTATGCTTGGGAGGAAGGGGAGGTAAAAGCAAAACCACAGCAGTCTCCTTAGTAGATATTAGTAATTCCCAGCACTTTCAGCGGTAATTGTTAGATGGGGGGGGAATATGCTAACAGTCAGAGACAGAATTAGAACTTTCGTCATGGTGCATAGAGGCTTTTATTCCTTGGGAAGCTATTCGGTCTGACCCCCAATCCTGCTGAGTCTGTTAAATCAGTGAAAATTATAATGTAAGAAAGAGCCATGAATGAGCTGTAATAGAAGAAGATAGTAGGGGTGTAGGCTTACCTGGATATATAGCATATAGATCCTAAATGGAGGAGTTGTTGGTGGGACGCCACACAGCCGTCTCGCCACGAGTGACTTGTGGTGTGGATAGTACAAAGAGAGACGCCATGCAGGCGTCTCTTGTACATCCGCCCCGCCTGTAGTCACCAATCGACGTAGCCGACGTGACGTCATTCAGGCCGGCTGCTGGCGCGTACTGCGCATGCCTCAATCCCCGGCGGGCTCAGAACAGCTGACGGAGCGTCGGGGAAAGAGGAGGCAGTCGCGTCCTGGTAACCAGGCAACCGGGCGGACCCGGGGCCACTGCGCAAACTCTCCATCTCCAGCGCGAGCTAGACGGCTGACGACGCAGGGAGGGGGAGAGGGCGGTAACGTCCCAGCATCCCGACATAGCAGAGATACAGAGAGGTCCGTCGCCAAATACTCACCCCTCGATGCAGTCAGACAGACGTCCGCTCCCAGTGGAGAATAGGGGAGATAAAGCGCAGCCGCGTCCACGTCAACACGGCCGTCCAAGGACACCAATTGCGCCAACCATCTACAAGGTAGATGTGGCGCTGGGCGGCCGCACATTGCCCATAGTGGCCCCGCCATGGTCATGCAGGGGGGGAACACACCCATAATGATAGTACAGCCTCTAAGAGAGAAATGTAAAAATAAAAATAAGAAAAGATTCGGTCACATTGGTATAACATATAATAAAAATTAAATAATGAACGGCATGAGGGGATCCTGGCAACAATTGAGTTGGAGGTGGAGGGAAAAAGGGGGAATGGGGGGTATGGGGAGAGGGGGGAAAAAGGTGGGAACAAGTAAAGAATCTGCGACTACACTGTACATATACTGATTTTGTTGGAGGTGTATCAATTGATTTACATTATCTGAATATGCATAGGGGAACATGTGAAGAGTTCTGAATTAGCCAAAAAATGGCTAAGAAGGGGATACAATCTCATTTCAATTAGTGAACAACAACAGCTTGATATAAAAAGAGGTAGGGAGTAGGGGAAGCCGCAGTTCGCTGCTTCTGTCCGCAAATATCCCAACCCCCCACACATAGGGAAAACCACAGGGGACTATTTCGGTACTGGAGGTAGTAAGGTATTGGTACAAAAAGGTGAAAGAAAAATAGTAGAATAAAAACTAGGTTTTTAATAGAAAGCCATTTTAAAAAAGATAAATTTATCTCAATAGTACAATAACATATACAGTTGTAATACAGAACAAAGCAATATATACAACCATATGAATTGCATCCAATAATAACAGAGATTGCAACAGTGACTTGGATTCTCGACCGGTTTCGCGGTATTCACCGCTTCCTCAGGAGAGTAAAGTCTATAATGTAGCATAAGGACAGATAATAAATATACAGAGATTCACAAATGCATAACATTTTAGTAATGGTGGCAGCGAGGTCATTAAATAATACATTGAACAATAGTATACAAGTTGAGTATAAGAAAGGACAGGCTCACCCGTTCAGATTTTCTCTGTGGATATGTGGGGCCCCATACAGTTCTCCCTGCGACGAACACAGGGGAAAACAGAATATTTAAATGGTTGATTTATGTGTGGGTCACTGAACCACAAAACAAGGTAGAACATGGTAGGGTGTAGGGGTACCCATAAGGTAGCTCTAAGTTTGGAACCCAGTGTGCAGAAGAAAGAGACTAGAAATAGAGTAGTTAGGGAAGAAAAAGGATCAAAGAAGGAGGAAGGTATACTATTGTTCAATGTATTATTTAATGACCTCGCTGCCACCATTACTAAAATGTTATGCATTTGTGAATCTCTGTATATTTATTATCTGTCCTTATGCTACATTATAGACTTTACTCTCCTGAGGAAGTGGTGAATACCGCGAAACCGGTCGAGAATCCAAGTCACTGTTGCAATCTCTGTTATTATTGGATGCAATTCATATGGTTGTATATATTGCTTTGTTCTGTATTACAACTGTATATGTTATTGTACTATTGAGATAAATTTATCTTTTTTAAAATGGCTTTCTATTAAAAACCTAGTTTTTATTCTACTATTTTTCTTTCACCTTTTTGTACCAATACCTTACTACCTCCAGTACCGAAATAGTCCCCTGTGGTTTTCCCTATGTGTGGGGGGTTGGGATATTTGCCGACAGAAGCAGCGAACTGCGGCTTCCCCTACTCCCTACCTCTTTTTGTAGTAGATTGTTGGGATGATGGTACCTTACACTTGGTAATTTAACTATTTAATGGTAGGCGCTCTGCTTTACTGTATACATAGGGTGGATAATACACCCACAACCTCCTTGGACCTCAGGGTGAACAGCAACACCCTTTGACACGTCCTTACTTTTCAGCGCCTGGATTTGTATATTTCTTTTTGATTTTGTCACTAACTGTATTCTTTAGTTTTTTCTTTTGTGTATTGTGTCAGCACAACATACTTTGGGGATTGCCGCCGGCAGCCTGGCACAATATGGATGTTCTAGGCACAGACTGGACGGGCTTTATGTCCAACCTGAAAACCACCTGTCTGAATGAACATAAAACTGATGATGATATTTCAACGTTCTTTGCGCGAATGTTTAAACTCCTTAAACGTAAGTCCCATTTACATTGGCACATTGAATATTTTAAACTCTATGTCAGTGAAAAAGTCTGCCCCTTGGGCCTGAGGGGTCAGATCTTCCCTACCCTTAAGGACCCCTCAGTGGATTTTAAAAAAACCTGGGAGGATATCCTAACTAAAAATAGTCTGGAACTAATCGGATTATTGATTACTCAATATACTCTTGATATGACCCTCCTTGACGGTGATATCGAGCGACTCAATTCTGAATATTCGCACTTGATCGATAATACTGTTTTTAAAACCAAGTGGAAAGATCTTAGAGAACGCTTGGAAGTTATGAATAAAGATATCATCGTCAAGAAACAGATTCAATTTGGAAAGGACAAAGCTGCTTTCACTGAGGGCTTGGCCTACCGTTGGCCTGGAAGAGGCCGAGGTAGACGAGGCCCCCCCCGTACCAATAATAGAAACTTTACCACTGACATCGAATCAGACTCATCACTGTCATCTTCGGTATCCTCTCTAAACACCACTCAACCCACCACCTCATCTGCACTCAATGCTTCACGGAAGAGACTTCGCTTTGGAGGCAACACCCCACCCACAAACCCCAAAAAAGATAAGAAAGGCCCTAGAGGCCCTAGATCCACTCAGGCACCCCCTACACAAACTTCACAGGATACCAATACCCCCATGGAAGGGGCAACTGGTTACTCCACACTGCACGGCACTATTCCAAAAATTTTAAATTCGGGCCTAATGACCAATAAATATACCAAAGTTAATGAGGATGCTATTTTTTTAGATCTAAAAAAACAACAGAGCAACCTAGATGCGTACGTTCTAAAACCCCCACTGTCCCAATAACACCTTCCTCTTCACATTACACTGATCACAATGTCATCAACCTTACCCCCTACACACTCAACAATGAGGAAATCTCGATACTTCAATTAGGATTGGGCTTTTGTCCCCTTGATGCGCTTAAGGTTACTGAAACAATTAAAGATCTTTATTTATTTGCACGTAATTTAACCTTTAGATTCATGTATGATAAAGACCGCATGAACCAGGGACTGGAGCGCAAGCTCACGGAGCGCACCAAGGGTTTCTCGATGGAGGAATTCAGGGCGCTCCGTGATCTGATGCTTCTCTTCGACGAGGGAAATACCGGAGACCCCATAGCCTCACAGGATAGCATGGATCGTGTTACCAGTTCCTCAAATGCCTCAGTAGCAGGGACAGATGCACCTACTTTCCCTGCACCTAATAGGTGCGACCCTCCGGTCGACCATAGACATATACCCTTACCGAAATCTTTCCGCCTACGATCTCGTAGGTTCCCCGATCTTAACACCTGCCCCGAGATATGGGCTTTCCTGCGAGCCACAATTAATGACCTCAAGAAACAGAAATTGCCCGATTTCCCCTCAAACCTCGATTCTAGTCAAATTCGAGCCCTCCGGTCCTTACAGCAACGTTCTGATATTGTGATTAAACAATCAGACAAGGGTGGGAATATTGTCCTCATGACCAATCACCAATATCAATCCATGTGCCTTGCTATTTTGAACAACAAACACTGGTACAGACCCATCTCCCCCACTCATGTTTTGTCCTTTGCCCAGGAACTCCGGGCTCTTTGCACTGAGGCCTACTTTTCAGGCCTCATTGACAAAGACACCTTGGAGTTCCTGGTCCCCAAATTTCCCCGTACCCCCACCTTCTACTCCCTACCCAAGACTCATAAAGACATGCATCGCCCTCCCGGAAGACCCATAGTGTCGGGGATAGGTTCCTTAACAGATAATGCAAGCAAATTTGTTGACGCTTTCCTAATGCCCCATGTTCGTAGCCTCCCGTCGTACATCAGGGATACCACCGACCTGCTACAACATCTTGAAGGTATCCAGATCCCTCCTGACGCCCTGCTCGTGGCTGTTGATATTGAAGCCCTTTACTCCAGTATCCCCCACGAGCAGGGCATACGGACGGCTGGATCCTTCCTAGCTGAACAAGATACTACGACTTGGCCCCTGAATCAATTCATATTGACACTTCTGTACTTTATTTTAACCAAGAACTACTTCACTTTTGATGATCAGCTATTTTTGCAAATACAAGGCGTTGCAATGGGGACATCCTGTGCCCCAGCATATGCTAACCTATATCTAGGGGGCTGGGAGCGACAGATTCATGCTCACGACCAATATACGGAGTTCCTAAACAACATCTTGGTATGGTTCCGTTTTATTGATGACCTATTCATGGTCTGGTCGGGCCCTAGGGAAAAACTTTTACAATTTTTACGTCAACTTGATAAAAACGACCTAAACCTTAAATTTATTTTTAAAATCGAGACGGAACAAATCCCCTTCCTAGACCTATTAATCATTAAACAACCTGATGGTACCCTGGGAACGGACCTGTATAGAAAACCCACGGCGGGTAATACTCTATTATTTGCCACAAGTGCCCATCCTAATTCCTTGATACAGAGCATACCTTATGCCCAATATCTACGGCTACGCAGGAACTGCACACATGACTTTGACTTTAAACGCCAGGCTAAAGCATTGCGCGACCGCCTCCTACGACGAGGCTATTCCTCTACCACCTTACGTAAAGCGTATAACAAGTCCTTATCACGTTCACGAACCTCTCTCCTTTTTAAAGATAGGAAACCGTCTTCTCCTACAGAAACTGTAAGATTTATTACCACCTACTCTGCACACCATCATGTGTTGCGGAATATTCTAGCCAAACATTGGCATATTTTGGCTGAACATCACACTTTAAACAAATACATTAGACACACACCGGAAGTGGTCTTCCGCAGAGCTCGATCGCTACGTGATCAACTTACTGCGAGCCACTACAACCCCACCAAACCTACGCGTAGTAGCCCCAATGGCACATTTCAATGTGGGGAGTGTCCCCGGTGCCCTTGGGTCCACGAAAGCAGAACAGTGACCCTACCTAACGGAGAAATCCTGGTCCCACGGACCTTCGCGAACTGTGCTACAAAGGGGGTTATCTACCTCATGAAGTGTGTATGCCAAGCCTTCTATGTGGGCAAAACTATGAGGGAACTTAGGCAGAGAATCGGTGACCACCTCTACGACTCAGAAAACGGCAAACTGACTACTATCGGCCGACACATCAGACTTTATCATAGATTCGACAACTCTGTGGCCAAATTTCTGGTATTAGAGGTGGTGAAACCCAGTCCCAGAGGTGGCGATTGGGATCGCTCGATATTGCAGAGGGAGTCCCTCTGGATCGAGCGACTCAACGCCACCACCCCGCCTGGCCTAAACGAGTCGGTGTCTTATAGGGCATTCTTATGAGTTCTTGTTTACTCCCTTCCCCCTGCTCTCTGTTTTCTTCCCCCCCTCTCTCCCCAAAACCCCCCCCCTCTCCCCTTCCCCTCCCTGTCCTTCTGCGCCCCCCCCTCCCTTTTTTTCCTCCTCCTCCCCCCTCTCCCCCTCCTTCCTCCCTCCCCCCCCTTTCCCAGCCCCTTTTTCTCTCCTTTCCCCCCCCCCTCCCTTCACCCCCCCTTCCTTGTTCTCCATAACCCCCCGTGTCTCCCCTTCCTCCCCCCCTTGTTTCCCCCCCTCCCCCCTTCCCCCCCCTTTTTCCCTCCTTTCCCCCGCCCCTCCCTCGTCTTTCCCCTCCCCCTTCCTCCCCCCTATCCCTCCCCTATCCCCCCTTCCCCCCCCTCCCTCCTCCCCTTCTCTCCCCCCTTACCTTTCCCCCCCTCCCCCCCCCCCCAACAACACCCCCCCTTCCCCCTCCTTTCCCCCCCCCTCCCCATTGTTCCCTTCCCCCCCCCGTTCTCCCCTCCCTCCCCTTCCTCTCCCTCGCCCCCCCTCCTTTTCCTCCATCTTGGCACTCCCTGGGTCAAGTATCAATGTATTGACCATGTCGGCCTAAGTTTTATCCTCCAAGGTTATGGGTGGCTGACACTCCATACAACTTCACACAATATTTGTATATAACATTTGTTTTATTCTTTATTTCATTATGCTGTATTACTTTGTTCTATTATGTTGCTGTTCAAGGTCAGGCTCCCTCCCCTGTTACCAGACCCTGTTGGTATGTCCCGCCCCGATTCTTCTCCTAGGCGACGGACACATGCTCGCCCTGGCAGCCTTTCGGCTGCTTGTGTCTCCTTGTTTGGGAACTAGATTCCCCTTGTCGGGAGCGCACGCTTGCGCAGTAGCACTCATAGTGCACCTGCGCAGTGCGGGCGAGCTGACCCGGTGACGTCAGGGACCGCCCTTGCTATGCCGTCCCTGACTTCCGGGTTGGGGTGCTTTTATAGCGGCCGGTACACGGCCGCTGTATGAGCCTACAGTCCTCCGGCGTCGTGCTCAATGAGGTAGCAGCATCTGGGTAAGTTTCACCTCCCTCTCCCCTCTCTCTCCCCTTCCAATCCCCCCCTGGGGGCTGACCTCTCCCCGCTGTCTCCCCATCCATGCTGCGCTTGGTTACTATTGTCTCTTTACACACAGTGGCTACCTGCAGCGCCTGTGTATGTTCTCATACTGGTATTTTACTATCTCTTCCTTGTGGGGGACTACAGATAACTTGTCACGTTTACACTCTTTGTACTTGCTACCTATGCTTACTACCTATGTTTTGATACCCTCTACTGTAGCAAGCTATTGTTATTGTCCCCCTGCTTTGTGGGCATTTTTCTCCTTCCCCTCCCTCTAGTACTTTAGAGTATAAATTTACCTTACTCTATTACAGCTGCTGCGGCTATTACCCCTCTTGCACAGATCATTGGCTCCACCCTTGTGGAGCTTTCATTATTTACCCATGAGCGCCTGGATCGTTTAAACGTTCCTTCACCACGATCTTTATCATCGTATGCTCCTCTTTCACTGCTCCTTCTTTGATCCTTTTTCTTCCCTAACTACTCTATTTCTAGTCTCTTTCTTCTGCACACTGGGTTCCAAACTTAGAGCTACCTTATGGGTACCCCTACACCCTACCACGTTCTACCTTGTTTTGTGGTTCAGTGACCCACACATAAATCAACCATTTAAATATTTTACCCACCAGAGGCTGTTCTGTTTTCCCCTGTGTTCGTCGCAGGGAGAACTGTATGGGGCCCCACATATCCACAGAGAAAATCTGAACGGGTGAGCCTGTCCTTTCTTATACTCAACTTGTATACTATTGTTCAATGTATTATTTAATGACCTCGCTGCCACCATTACTAAAATGTTATGCATTTGTGAATCTCTGTATATTTATTATCTGTCCTTATGCTACATTATAGACTTTACTCTCCTGAGGAAGCGGTGAATACCGCGAAACCGGTCGAGAATCCAAGTCACTGTTGCAATCTCTGTTATTATTGGATGCAATTCATATGGTTGTATATATTGCTTTGTTCTGTATTACAACTGTATATGTTATTGTACTATTGAGATAAATTTATCTTTTTTAAAATGGCTTTCTATTAAAAACCTAGTTTTTATTCTACTATTTTTCTTTCACCTTTTTGTACCAATACCTTACTACCTCCAGTACTGAAATAGTCCCCTGTGGTTTTCCCTATGTGTGGGGGGTTGGGATATTTGCCGACAGAAGCAGCGAACTGAGGCTTCCCCTACTCCCTACCTCTTTTTGTAGTAGATTGTTGGGATGATGGTACCTTACACTTGGTAATTTAACTATTTAATGGTAGGCGCTCTGCTTTAACAGCTTGATATATATATATATATATATATAGAATAGTAAAAAGGCCCAACATAATTAGACTGAGTATATTTAAAGAAACGGTTTGTAAGATTGAGCTTCGTTGATCCCAGGGGGGAGAGTGGCCCCTAGGCGTTCTATCCAAAGGGTTTCTTGCTGGCATACTTTTTTGTCCCAATCTCCACCCCTGGGGTCTAATGGGATAACTGCTAGTGCAATGAATGAAATGAGAGAGATATTGAATTTATGGTAGAGGTCAAGGTGCCTGCTGAATGCTGTCACCATTTTCCCTTCACCAGAATAATAAACATGGTCCCTAATTCTGCAGCGTAGGTGTCTAATAGTCTTCCCTACATAGAACGCGCCACATTGGCATAACATCAAGTATACCACTCCTTTTGTAGCGCAATCTGCATAAAATTTTTTATAAATTTTTTAAATAATTACAAACTAGATTTGAGGCCTCTTTGCATTGCCATGGCACAGCAGTGGTTATGCTGTGCCAGCTCAAACAAAGACTATAATGGAACTCTATTATACTCTTTGGCCTTTGAATTATCCTGTCTTGTGTTTGCAGTATATTTCAGTGCAGAGAGCAAATTAAGCTTGGAGCCCACCAATGTTTAAAATACACTAAGCCTGCTGTTTTTGTACCTTAACATCAGCCTTCTAATCTTTTCATAATTTACAGTATAAAGACATTTCATTATTCTTTTTAATTGTTTATAGCTAGTTCTGCAATGTCTTTGGGACCTAAATTTATACCTATGACTTTTCAATGACATACAGTAAGCATGATTTTTTACTCTCTTTTATTATAATTGCAGCATTGATCAGCAATATACTAAAATGTCAGGTTAAAAAAGTTTTTTTTTCCCCCGAAAATGATTCATGTGTGAAATCTTTCTAATTTATATTTTACTGAGAAAGCTGCTCCATGCAGATATACAATTTTCAGAGCTGATATTTTAAACAGATGACTCTGGATATTGTTCAGCATAATAGCGCTGTAAATTACATGTTGCCTGAATATTTGTCTGGAAGTTTTATTACAATTTTGTACTCTTCTTGGATACCTATAAAAAATTATTCTTTATAATCTCACTCTGTTTACATTGCTTGCAGAGGATGTTCCATTAAATGTACAGTACATGCAGTGCACTGACAACCACTGATTTATGATACATTTTCTTCACTGTTTAGAGATTTTTTAGCAGATCTACTCTCTCTGTTGTCTGTTTCGAGTATAAAAGCCAAACTGAACTTTCACTTAAAATGAGCTAGATACATACTAGGTGAATCAAAAGCCTTGCTGTTCCCTTTTCCCTACTAGCATGTTGCAGAAAATGACCCTTTGATTTCTGTAGAAAGCAGTGGTCTCTCTGCAGAGATCAAACACTCCACCAGCTGATTCAGAGCTAGAGTTCTCCAATTAGCAGGGAGCATGAGCTTTGCTGATAGGAAAGCTATAGCTCTAGCTCTGACTAAGCTAGAGGTGTGTTGGACCTTTACAGAGAGACCACTGTTTCCACACAGAGAACATGGCTCTGGACCCGGAATATTTGTACACTATATCATCATTATATGTCTCATTTAAAAGATTTTGCAACAGATTTAAATTGAGGAAGTCTTCTTAAAATTAAAACATTATGTGGCTTTTTGTTGTTTGGATACAAATCAACACTTTTGTGTTTCCATGAGAAAATCCCAGGCTGATGCTTATCCTGTTATACAATTTAGAAAAGGTTTTCTCATCATGCCATGAAATGAGCAGGTTGATGACATCAGTGATCTGTGTAGTCATCATGGCCAATTGTAGCAGAATACATATTGGCCTAAACTGATGAAGAAATTAGATTTTTTACATTTTTTTTATTGGATATGTTTTATATCAGAAAGATTTTTTTCAAAATTGTCTGTCACTTTTTGTTTATAGCGCAAAAAAACTCAATCAAATACCATCAAAAGTTAGCTATATTTGTGGAAAAAAAAGGACAAAAATTTTATTTGGGTACAGTGTTGCACAACTGAGCAATTGTCAGTTAAAGTAACACAGTGCTGTATCGCAAAAAAAAAAGGCCTGGTCATGAAGGGGCGGGGGGGGGGGGGGGTAAATCTTCTGGAGCTGAAGTGGTGGAGAAAATGAAACAAGATGGGTTCACAGACTTTCACACCTTCTGTCATGTTCTTGGACAATCATCATCTGCTTTGACACATAACAAAATTCTATAGTAATTGAACTAATTAATTAAGTTACACTCATTGGAACTACTACTTGGATTAGTGATGAAGTGTCCTCAACATTACAGAACAAGTCCAGTTGAATGTACCACAACCTGCATAAATGAGAACCTTCACAGACATGATGATGCCTAAAGGGGTTGATTAACTATAGACACATGGATTGTTTCATTTTCAAGGGAATTTTCCCCAGAGCTTATTGAATGAAATGAAGCTCTGCTGACTTCCACTATCCAATCATGTGCAAGTAAAATGTATTTTTTTTCTTGCAAGTAATTGGTGATAGTTTACCATATTCACTAAGTTCTGAGGAGAAAAGTGAGCAGCATATTTGCCTTTAGTAAATCAACCCTATAGAGTTTCTTTTCATGTGCAATTTTTGCCGTCATTGTGTTATCATCCTCTTTACATAATCATGCATTATCAAAATATTGAATGGAAACTTGTTTGATTTTTGCTTGAACAAAAAATTAAGCTATTTTTGAAACTACCTTTTATGAAACAATTTGAATAGCATGTCTCAGGAGAAAAGAAGGACTTTATAATAAATTATATGCATTAGTTTTTTTTCTGTTGAGTGTATTCCATCAATAAAGATGTCTTGAATACCAGTTTGTAAAAACACCTCAACATGTTTCAACTCATAAAGAGCCTTCATCAGAAGGTAAATAGTACAGTGTGAAATACAAATGAATAAATATTCAATTACTTACACAGAACCCAATAATACATGAATAAAAGAGAGAATGCAAATCCAAGAGAAACCCTAAATGATGAGTCAGATGGGATACAAGGGATGCTAGTCCAACCATACCCTCAAAAAAGAGGGAATAGCAACCTAACAAAAAAAAGAAGTTTTAACACACAGATAGGCTCACCTCCTTTGCATGACACGGCATCAGTTCCGGCATATTCTGCTATAAAAGGCACCTTAGTGACGTTGTGCAACAGCCTTCAATCCCAGATTAAGACTTCTAAGGGGAAGCGTGTCAGGCGGAGCCGACCACTACTTATGGCGGCCGTGCTTATATGACATTGTTTGCCTGTTTTACATGATATTTCTGTAAGTGCAATACTTTTTAATTAAAACTTGATTTACACAGTATAGCACTATGACCCCTCCTTCTTATTTTTAATACATGCAACTGTGAGAGTCGAAAGCTGAGATCCATCCTGATAAAATAGGGGCCATCCAGGAGTAAGCTGTGACTTCCCAGCTGGGAATATATTTATGCGCTTATGATCTCCTTTGTGGGCTATTGGTCTGGTAAGTGGCCCATTTGTCTCTAATAGCATGGCGGTGACACAGAAGCACTTTATGTATGGTTATTTTTGCACAAGAACACTTTTCTTTGCACGTGGATGAACTTTATTGGGATATTTTTTTTTTTTTAAACATTTTGTATGAACTTTTTTCTGCACTCAGAAGGACTTTATTTGGATTGTATTTTTTGTATATGAATTATTTATCACTGTAAGTTGCACTTTTGAGAAAAAGTGCATTATATGCATTTTTTATACTGTTTGCACTTAAGTATTTGAATTCTAGCACATAAATTGCACTTTAAATAGCAGTGGTATATATATGAAGGTGGCATTAATTAATTGATGCAGCAGGTATTCATGATCACATTGTGACTTTTATACTCACAATGAGTTGTTTAAAACAGTGCATCATTAACACTTTTGCAAAAAAAGGCTCACCTATGGTATGCGGAGGGAGGGCCTAAAACAGTAGGGCTCCTGGGAAACTCAACCTCTGACAAAAAACACATCAAAAAGGTTGTTAAAAATTTATTTTTTTTGTCAGAGGTATAGACACCCCAGGAGCTCTACAATTTTAGGCCTCCCTCCACATACATAGGTGAGCCTATCTATGTGTTAAAACTATTTATCTCCTGATGAAGGCTCTTGAGTTGAAAGATGTTAAGGTGTTTTTACAGACCAGTATTGAAGAAATCTTCATTGATGGAACATACACATGACACATGACATATACAACCCTTTTTTAGATTTTTTAGAATTCTTTATTGTTGTTTGTACCTATAAAAATTCCCATTCCATGTAAATAGACCACATTTTACTAAGGATGAGGTACCATATACAGTGGGGAAAATAATTATTTGATCCCCTGCAGATTTTGAAAATTTGTCCACTTACAAAGAAATGAAGGGTCTATAACTTGTATCATAGGTGTATTTTAACTGATAGATACAGAATATCAACCAAAATTACAGAAAAAACACAATACAAATGTTATAAATTGAGTTGCAGTTCAATGAGTAAAATAAGTATTGGATCCCCAAGCAAAACATGTATTAATACTTGGTGGAGAAACCCTTGTTGGCAAGCACAGAGGTAAGATGTTTCTTGTAGTTGGTAAACAGGTTTGCACACATGTCAGAAGGGATTTTGGTCCACTCTTCTTTACTTATCTTCTCTAAAGGTTTCTAACTTAAAGTGGAGTTCCACCCACTTTTACAACTCTTCAGCATCCCTCACTAAACTGTGCACTGTAAACAAATTGGATATTTTTAAATTTTTTTTCTCAGCACCTACTGTATATCTGCTGTGTTAATTTTTCACTTCCTCTTCCATGGCCGCGGCCCATCGCATCATTTCCTGTTTGCAAAGCCTTCTGGGAAGGGGCGGCAACTTCCTCTGAAACTGCCATTGCTATGGAAACCTGACCTGAAACCTATTACACTGCTTGTGCTGCACTGAGCATGTGGGGCGGAAACTTCCTCTGAAACTGCCATTGCTATGGAAACCTGACCTGAAACCTATTACACTGCTTGTGCTGCACTGAGCATGTGCGAGATCTGCAAGGATGAGATCCAGGAAGAAATACAGTCTGGCTTCAGATGCCCACACTTAAGATGGCCACGGCCTGCTGTAAGTTTATAAAATAACAAACTACTGCTATAAACTAACAAAACAGACCTTAATTTACAGACTAACCTTACTAGAATACATTAGGCTTGTATATTATAGGGGTATTTTTATTTAAAAAGTATAATTTCGGCCGGAACACCACTTTAAGGTTTCTTGGCTGTCGCTTGGCAACTCGAAGTTTGGGCTGTTTTTCTGCTAAAGGTACCAACCAACTTTGCTGCATAGAGGACTAATGAATGGGGCCGTGTATTGTAAAATCTTGGATGTGAACTTTCTTCCCTCAGCCAGAACACTGAAGATGGGTCATGGATGGGTCTTTCAGCATGACAATCACCCAAAACTTACCATCAGGGCAACAAAGGAGTGGCTTAAGAAAAAGCACTTTAAGGTCATGGAGAGAAGATCTGTAAAGAAGAGTGGACCAAAATTGCTCCTAAGATATGTGCAAACCTGTTTACCAACTACAAGAAACGTCTTACCTCTGTGCTTTCCAACAAGGGTTTCTCCACCAAGTACTAAATCATGTTTTGCATGGAGATCAAATACTTATTTTACTCACTGAACTGCAATTTAATTTATAGCATTTGTTTTATGTTTTTTATCTGGATTTTTGGTTGATATTCTGTCTTTATCATTTAAAATACACCTATGATAAAAAAAACTGGTTAAACTGGTTACCCTCCAGCTGTTGTGGAACTACAAATCCCATAATGCCTCTGCCTGAGGAAGTCATGCTTGTAATTTTCAGCCTTGCAATGCCTCATGGGATTTGCAGTTTTGCAATAGCTGGAGGGCTGCCAGTTTGAGACCCCTGTTATAGACCCTTCATTTCTTTGTAAGTGGACAAACTTACAATATCTGCAGGGGATCAAATAATTATTTTACCCACTGTATAGTCACAATTAGGCATAAGCAACAATATTATAAGTCACCACAGGTACATTGTGAGTGCGCTTACCTATGAGCTTCAATTCTTCCACTTCTACCACTCCTGTACTGTCTGGCAATGACATCAATGACTGTGATGGTATACAGGCACAACTTTGATGGCTTGGAAAGTAGGTGCTCAACTGCAATAGGAGCTGCTTCCTCCAAAAGCATAAACACTAGTTATTTTTTTTGCAACAAACAAGTTCCTTTAATTGTAATATATAAAGTTCCACAGCAAACAAATACAGTATCTCACAAAAGTGAGTACACCCCTCACACCTTTGTAAATATTTTATTATATCTTTTCACGTGAGAACACTGAAGAAATTACACTTTGCTACAATGTAAAGTAGTGAGTGTACAGCTTGTATAACAGTGTAAATTTGCTGTCCCCTCAAAATAACTCAACACACAGCCATTAATGTCTAAACCGCTGGCAACAAAAGTGAGTACACCCCTAAGTGAAAATGTTCAAATTGGGCCCAAACTCTCAATATTTTGTGTGGCCACCATTATTTTTCAGCACTGCTATAACCCTCTTGAGCATGGAGTTCACGAGAGCTTCACTGGTTGCCACTGGAGTCCTCTTCCCCTCCTCCGCTTGTGGATGTTAGAGACCTTGCGTTCCTCCACCTTCCAGTTTATGGATGCCCCATAGATTCTCAATAGGGTTTAGGTCTTGAGACATGCTTGGCCAGTCCATCACCTTTATCTTCAGCTTCTTTAGCAAAGGCAGTAGTCATCTTGGAGGTGTGTTTGGGGTCATTATCATGTTGGAATACTGCCCTGTGGTCCAGTCTCCATAAGGTGGGGATCATGCTTCAGTATGTCGCAGTACGTGTTGACATTCATGGTTCCCTCAATGAACTGTAGCTCCCCAGTGACGGCAGCACTCATGCAGTCCCAGAACATGACACTCCCACCATCATGCTTGACTAAGCAAGAAACACTTGTCTTTGTACTCCTCAGCTGATTGCCACTACACACGCTTGACACCATCTAAACCAAATAAGTTTATCTTGGTCTCATCAGACCACAAGGCATGGTTACAGTAATCCATGTCCTTAGTCTGCTTGTCTTCAGCAAACGGTTTTCAGGCTTTCTTGTGCATCATCTTTAGAAGAGGCTTCCTGTTGGGACGACAGTCATGCAGACCAATTTGAGGCAGTGTGCGGCATATGGTCTGAGCTTTGACAGGCTGACCCCCACCCCTTCAACCTCTGCAGCAATGCTGGCAGTACTCATATGTCTATTTCCCAAAGGCAACCGCTGGATGTGACGCTGAGCATGTGCACTTAACTACTTTGGTCAACTACCATGGCGAGGCCTGTTCTGAGTGGAATCTGTCCTATTAAACCGCTGTATGGTCTTGGCCACCATGCTGCAGCTCAGTTTCATGGTCTTGGCTAGGGATGAGCTTCGTGTTCGAGTCAAACGCATGTTCGTCTTGAACATCGTGTGTTCGGCCGTTCGCCGAATTACGAACGATATAGGCCGTTCGCGCCAAATTCAAGTGGCGCATCACAGCCCATAATTTACTGCGGCATTGCAGTGCATTGCTGGCTGATGATTGGCCAAGCATGCACTATGACCCGCATGCTTGGCCAATCACAGCGCTGTCTGTACAGAGAGCCGTAATTGGCCAAAGCCAGGATGGCTTTGGCCAATTATGGCTCAGAGGGTTTAGTAAACGCCCCACACTATATAAGGCTGCCTGCACGGCAGCCCTGTGTAGTGTGTTCCGATGTTGAGAGAGAGATAGATAGACAGAGAGACAGCAGTGTCATTTGATTTAAGTTAGATAGAGTAGGCGGGCGAGTCAGTTAGCTGCACTTGCAGTGTATTGTGTATATATATATACACATCCTCGGTGTTATATATATATATATATATACTGTATACTGTATACTGTATTCAGTTTAGCTAGATCCGTACCTGTTATACCTGTTATTCTCTTCCTACTACTGACAGGCAGGCAGGTGTTTTTACAGTATTTACAGCTACCTGAAGAAAATTGCTGGTGTTCTCTGATCCTATTAGTCCTATTAGCTACAGTATTTACAGTTAGTGTAGTGCGTCCTCTGCACAGTGTGCACCTAAAGCTACCTGAAGAAAATTAGTGGTGTTCTTCTGATCCTATTAGTACAGTACCACAGACAGCTGCAGTATTTACAAGTTAGTGTATTGCATCCTCTGCACAGTGTGCACCTAAAGCTACCTGAAAAAAAATTAGTGGTGTTCTTCTGATCCTATTAGTACAGTACAGCAGGCAGCTGCAGTATTTACAAGTTAGTGTAGTGCTTCCTCTGCACATTGTGCACCTAAAGCTACCTGAAGAAAATTAGTGGTGTTCTTCTGATCCTATTAATACCACAGGCAGGCAGTTACAGTATTTACAGTTAGTGTAGTGCGTCCTCTGCACAGTGTGCACCTAAAGCTACCTGAATAAAATGGGTGGCGTTCTTTTGATCCGGAGAGCACTGAGACCATCAGGGAATGGTCAAATACGGCCCACCGATGGAGGAGGCCCCGGGAATCGGGCCGTCGGTACCGCCATGCAGGCCGCAGCAAAATGGCGCTGATCAGCATGAGGGAGACACACAGCGGCAGGCAGCCTCCACATCCACACCCTGGAAGCAGCACATGGGGAAGGGTGAGTCACAAAGATCCCCCCCTACCTTAAGCCCAGAAGACCCCCTCTTATTCTCCCCTGCGGAGGGACATGATCCTCAATCCCCCAGAGCAGACAGAGAGGATGCAGGCCCTGCAGAGCCATCACTGTCCCAGATTATGGCAACCATCCAGTACAGCCATGCATCTCTCACCACACAAATGGACACCATCAAAACAGAATTATCCTTTTTGAAACAAGATGTCCACAATATTCGCCATAGAGTGACTAATGCAGAACAACGCATTAGTGATATGGAAGATGAGACACGTCCCTTACAGGGCTCTATGAGGGAACTGCGGCAGGCCCATGAATACACTACAGATAAGCTCACTGATATGGAAGACCGCCTCAGAAGGAACAATTTGCGCTTTCTGGGGTTCCCAGAGGGTGCTGAGGGCAAAACACCAGAAACATTCATGGAAAGATGGCTGTTGAATGAGTTTGGGGCAAACACCTTTTCACCAATGTTCGCCATAGAAAGGGCACACAGAATCCCCATGCGCCCTCTACCACCTGGGTCACCACCACGTGCCATGATCATAAAGCTGCTACACTTCCGTGATAGAGAGGCTATTCTCAGAGTAGCTAGAGAGAGGGGCAAAGTTTCCTTCAATGGCAATAACATCACCATTTTCCCAGATTTTTCCGTAGCCACGCAGAAGCAGAGAGCCACTTTTCTGGCAATTAAACGCAGGCTACGTGAGCTTCACCTTCCATATGGCATGTTATATCCTGCACGTTTACGCATCATCTACCAGGGCAAGGCTTATTTCTTTACGGATCCCAGAGAGGCAAAACAATGGGTGGACACATTAGCACATCCGAATCACAGGAACCAGGATAGGAGATCTCCCCCCCGGTAGTGCCTCACTATACATGAAGCCCACCTGGAGGCCTTCAGTACACCCCATTACAGCTGTTATGGGACTTTCTTTCCTGCATCCCCAGAAGCAGAAAATACATCTACATCTACAAGCAGTCGAGACGGGACTATAAATCCTGCATATCTCTGAAGAAGAAGACATCTCCCCCGCTACCCTCGGATGCCACTCAGCAACCTATCATCCTCTCCGACTTTTATTTTTCCTTTTTCTATTATTCTTAGTATTATTATTATTATTATTATTATTATTATTATTATTTTTTATCACCATGATTTTTCAGGCCAAGAGAAACCACACATTCTTTGCTTTGTGCGGACAAACGCGGATGGAGGCCCAGAGCTGTGGACCTTTCCACGTCTCCTGAGATTAGTTGGCTAGGGGTCTGAGCCATGGCCCTCTTGCCAAATAGGTTTGGTTATGGGAATAAAGCTCTCATATGTTGGGGGATGCGAGCCGGGAGGGTTAGGGAGGGGGGAAAACTTGTTGGGGAATACTTCGAGGGGTTTTGCTACAACGTTATGGTTATCTACAAACAACGCTGGTGTTCAATGGTATATGCATACTTTAAAAATGATTCTTTGGTTCTACAGTTTCTACAATCTAGGATTGAGATCCATAGATTGATGAGTAACATAACAGAGATATTTGTGTTCTGGTCTATTTCTCAGGGCTCGCTGGACCTCGCCCAGGGCGGGATTCTGGCGGGCAATGAGAAATGGACTCGAATAGTTATGATTTGTTTATACGCATGTCTAAGCTCCGTATAGTTTCATGGAATGTTAGGGGGCTTAACTCCAAGGTCAAAAGGTCACTGATGTTTGATTATTTGGCAAGACACAATCCACACGTGATCCTCCTCCAGGAAACCCACCTTCAGGGATCAAGAGTAATGGCTCTAAAGAGAGCTAAAATTGCCTATGCAATACATTCTACTTATTCCACGTATGCCAGAGGCACGTCTATCCTTATAGCAAAATCGGCCCCTATCACCATAAAGCATATTAAAACTGATCCTAATGGATGTTTTGTTATTGTGGTACTTGAATTATGGGGTAAGCCTTATACGGTCACAAGCCTATATGTCCCACCACCCTTCACTAAATTGTTCTTTGAACGGGTAATGAGTTCCCTCCTAGCAATAGCAGAAGGCCCTCTGTTGATAGCAGGGGACTTCAACACAGTACTCGACAATTCCATAGACAGGTTCAAGTGCTCTACATTGCCCCCCACACCCCTGTGCTCTTTTCTGGCCCAATTTGATCTGGTGGAGACCTGGAGGTGGAAGCACGCAGACGGGAGGGAGTACTCATGTCAGTCCGAAACGCATGGTACTCTGTCCCGAATAGACCTATGTTTGGTTTCATCTGAGCTATTGAATAGGGTGACTGAGGCCAGATATCTCCCAAGGGCGGTGTCTGATCACTCCCCTTTAATGGTGGACCTTGCCCTGGGCCCTCCCACCTCATACCGCATGTGGCGACTGAGCCCTCTGTGGCTAGCGGATCAGATGGTGGTGGATCAGGGCACAGTGGAAATGAAATCATATTGGTTACGCAACCGTCAAAGTGTCTCTGTCCCATTGACCTGGGATGCCTTTAAGGCCACCACGCGTGGCATTTTTGCGGCGGCAATTGGGCAGGCCCGTAAGGCATCCCAGTCCAAATTAAAGGACGCGGAGAGGGATCTTAGGGCAGCCGAGGCTGCTTACTCTGTCACCTCTTCCCCAGTAACACATAATACCTGGAAACATAGATCCAGAGACCTGGATGTAGCCCTTTTAGAGCGTACTCAGAAGAAACTACTGTATCAAAATCTGCGAATCTTTGAGTTTGGAGACAAAAATAGCCAATTATTAGTGTATTTATCTAGGCCTGATTATCAACCGTGCAGTATTCCAAGAATTAAGAATACAATAGGTACAGTGGTGGAACAGAGTGGGGAAATAGTCGATGCTTTTGTGAAATTTTACTCTTCATTATATGCTACCAAAGCTCATTATACTATTGTAGAACTAGACGATTACTTGGCAGGCATCTCGTTACCAAGGCTCCAAGAAGAACAGGCCTCACTCCTTGACGATCCTCTGACAGAGGAGGAGATTGGAGAAGCCATACAGTCCTTTGCCAGAAACAAAACACGGGGACTGGATGGCTTCCCCATAGAATGGTATATGCAATTCAAGGAACTTTTGATACCCCATTTACTGAGAGTTTATAATTTTGCTATAAAAACAGGACAGTTACCACCCTCAATGTCAGAGGCATTGATTGTCCTCATCCCCAAACCTCATAAAGACCACCTATTGTGTGAGTCATATAGACCAATATCATTAATTAACTCAGACGTCAAGATTTTAGCTAAAGTGCTCGCCCGGAGACTGAACTCAGTTATCACCACCATTATTGGGGCGGATCAGACTGGATTCATTCCAGGACGATCAACGTCCATAAATTTACAAACCTACAGGCCACCCATGATGTTGTAGGGACTAGAGCGGTGCTGGCCTTAGATGCACACAAGGCATTTGACTCGGTCGAATGGCCTTATTTGCTGGAAGTCCTGGCGAAATTTGGGTTTGGAAATACCTTTATCAAGTGGGTTCAACTATTATATTCGCAGCCTACTGCTAGGTTGCGGATAAATACATCAGTAACCGATCCATTCCTGATTAATAGGGGTACTAGGCAGGGTTGTCCCCTGTCACCGTTGCTATTTGCAATTGCGATAGAACCTCTGGCAGCACTGATAAGATCCAGTGGGGAAATAAAGGGACTGACGATTGGGGGCCTAGAAGAGAAAGTGTCTCTATACGCTGATGACATGTTAATATACCTAGCGGACCCTCAATCGTCACTCCCAACCCTGCTGGAAATTATTCGACAGTTCGGCCTTTTCTCAGGGTTTCAAGTTAATTGGGACAAATCCCTTATGTTTAAAATAGTTCCGGAAGCGGTGTTTACACCCCCTTCCTCTTGCCCGCTACAAATAGTTGACTCTTTCAGATACCTGGGGGTCATGATTCAACATCCTCTGTCCTCGTATAGTAAATATAATCTAGACCCACTTATTAGCAGAATGAAGACCACACTGAAGACATGGACCAATCTTCCCCTAACAATATTAGGTAGGATAAATATCTTTAAAATGATATTCCTCCCACGTTTCCTATACATCCTATGTAACTCACCAGTGTATATCACCAAAACCAAATTTAAAGAGATTGACTCTATTCTTATTGCCTTCATTTGGAAGGGGGGAGCGGTGAGAATTGCAAAAAATACTCTTCAACTGCCGGTGTTGGAGGGAGGATTGGCACTACCATGTCTTCAGACATATTACATAGCCGCACAACTGGTTCATGCCCATTGGTGGTTCTTCCCTGAAGCCAACAATGCGGCTACATCCCTAGAAGCAGCCATACTCACCTCTTACGAATCCCTACAGTATCTGGTCCACCGTCTATCTCTTAGAGGGAGGGAAAGCACTAAAATCCTTGAAATGACTATACAAATTCTTAAACTAACTAAAATGCTGCCAGATACTGAGCATCGTATCTACTCTCCAAATACTCCGTTATGGGGGAACCCAAATCTACAGGAATTCGCCCGTAGGACAGATGGGGAATACTGGTCGAAAAAAGGGGTAAAAACCATAATGCATTTATTCTCAAACAATAAGTTCAGGACATTTGAGGAATTTCGCCAGGACTACCAACTGCCACGCACAGCTTATTTTCTTTATTTGCAAATACGCCACACAGCAACCACCCAGTTTGGGTTGCGTAATATGACTGTTCGATTATCTCCGCTAGAGCAATTATTAATAGATCCTTCCCATGACAAATTAATCTCCACATATTATAAAACTCTACTCCACACCACAACGCACAGACTCAGTAACACGCTCACTAAGTGGAAAGCTGATATCCCTGAGCTGACGGAGGATATTTGGCAGGACATACTTCCCCTCCAGGTCCCCTCTGTCATCTCTTCCAGGGACAGGGTCATACAGACCAAACTATTATACAGAGCATACTTTACGCCATCCTTATTATTTAAACTTAAAAAACTACCATCAGCAATGTGCTCCAGATGCAGCATCATGGCCACCTTTTTCCACTTGATGTGGGAATGCACCGAGATCAGGCGGTTCTGGTCAGGGGTTACTGCTTTTGTCAGTTCCTTGACTCAATTGCCTAATATCTGCAATCCCATGAGATGCCTACTAGGATATGTGGATGATGAGAGTATATCCAAAAACAAGCAAACTTTCCTGAGAATTGTATTATTTTACGCCAAAAAATCTATTACTATTCACTGGAAATCACAATCCCCACCTACGATAGCATTCTGGTTGAACATGGTTAATCAGGCTATACCATTATACAAATTAACATACGAAGCCAGAGGATGCCCAAAAAAATTTCACAAAATATGGGGTCTGTGGACTAGCTCTGAAAACACTATCACACCTGCCCTATAAAGCTAATAAAGAAATTTCAGTCAATGATACCAAGTTTATTAATAAAAATTAAATAGACATATACAGCTGTACAATATGAAAACATGTATGCCAAATGTATACCATTGTCTTACACTCTGTATTGCAATGAGCAATGTTTGCTCGAAATATGTGTATTTATGTTCGTATGTTTGTCTTGTACCACAAAACCAAATAAAAATTTACCTTTAAAAAAAAAGCTACCTGGAGACAATTGCTGTTGCTCTACTCCTATTAATACCACAGGCAGGCAGCTACAGTATTTACAGTTAGTGTACTGTGTCCTCTGCATATTTTGCACCTAAAGCTACCTGAATAAAATTGGTGGTGTTCTTCTGATCCTAAATTAATACCACAGGCAGGCAGCTACAGTATTTACAGTTAGTGGACTGCATCCTCTGCACAGTGTGCACTTAAAGCTACCTGAAGAAAATTGCTGTTGTTCTGTTCCTATTAATACCACAGGCAGGCAGCTACAGTATTTACAGTTAGTGTACTGTGTCCTCTGCACAGTGTGCACCTAAAGCTACCTGAATAAAATTGGTGGTGTTCTTCTGATTATATATTAATACCACAGGCAGGCAGCTACAGTATTTACAGTTAGTGTACTGCATCCTCTGCACAGTGTGCACCTAAAGCTACCTGAAGAAAATTGCTGTTGTTCTGTTCCTATTAATACCACAGGCAGGCAGCTACAGTATTTACAGTTAGTGTACTGTGTCCTCTGCACAGTGTGCACCTAAAGCTACCTGAATAAAATTGGTGGTGTTCTTCTGATACTATATTAATACCACAGGCAGGCAGCTACAGTATTTACAGTTAGTGTACTGTGTCCTCTGCACAGTGTGCACCTAAAGCTACCTGAAGACAATTGCTGTTGTTCTGCTCCTATTAATACCACAGGCAGGCAGTTACAGTATTTACAGTTAGTGTACTGCGTCCTCTGTAAAGTGTGCACCTAAAGCTACCTGAATAAAATTGGTGGTGTTCCCATACTAATAATACTACAGGCAGGCAGTTGATTCTGCTAGCTGCAGTATCAGTATATATATATACATCCCAGCTTTGTGCAGCTACATCTCACTGCAGGCCATTAGTATGTCTGGAAGGCCAACAAGGAGAGGCAGACAGTCACAAGCCAATAAAAGAGGGCAAGCAGGCCTAGTGTCTAGAGGCAACAGTGCTGGTCGTGGAGACGGTGCATCCTCATCAGCACGTGGCTGTGGGACACGCTTGTCCTTTTTTTGGCATCTGGCCGTGTTGAGCCGCAACATGCGGAAGACTTGGTAGAGTGGATGACCAAGCCGTCCTCATCCTCCTCATCCTCTCTCACCCAGGCTCAGGGTACTTTGTCTGGCAAAGCAGCTGCCAACGCGGCCTCTTCCCTCAGCCCAATGGCATCAGTCACTCCTTCCCTTGCCCCTCCATGTCATCCTGAGGTGTCCCCCGAACTGTTTGACCACAGTGTTGGGTACATGCTCCAAGAGGATTCCCAGCGTTTTGAAGGCTCCGATTATGGTACCCAGCTAGAGGAAGGCAGTAACGTGAGCCCAGAGAGAGGGGGTGCCCAAGAAGGACAGCAATCTGGCAGTCAAGTTCCCCCCAGCTGCAGCATACTGCCAGCTTTGCTCCAGTGATGAGGAGGGAGGGGATGATGAGGTCACTGACTCCACGTGGGTGCCTGGTAGGAGAGAGGAGGAGGCACATCACCAATGAGGCAGGATGCCCTCCAGGGGCCAGCTTAAGGGCAGCACACCAACTGCATGACAACGCAGAGCTCCGTATGTGCAGGGCGCTACTGTCTCTGTGCCTTATTCCAAAAGTTCTTTGGTGTGGGCCTTTTTTGAGATGAGTGCATCAGATCCCACCGCTGCTATTTGCAACATATGTCTCAAGCGTATCTCGTGTGGCCAAAACATCTCCTGCTTGGGCACCACATGCTTGACCAGACATATGTTGACCTGCCATGCAATTCATTGGCAAGCATACCTAAAAGACCCACACCAAAGAACACCAAAGACCTGCACTGAGAGGAATGAAGGAGTAGAATTAGGTGTGTCACAGCCAAGTACTTGGGGGCAATCTGCTATCGGTACACCGACGTCAAATTTTACCAGGCAAATTTCCCGGCCCCAGCTGCTGCACCGCCGAAAGAAGTTTGCTCCCAGCCATCCACATGCCCAGTGGTTGAATGCTAGCTTGGCTAAATTGCTAGCACTTCAACTGCTGCCTTTTCAGTTGGTAGACTCTGCCCCCTTCTGTGAGTTTGTGGAATGTGCGGTTCCTCAGTGGCAGGTTCCCAAACGCCACTTTTTCTCACGGAAGGCGATTCCGGCTCTCTATCGGCATGTGGAAGGCAATGAAAAAAATCAAAAGTAATAGTGCGCCAACCAAGACAAAGAAAGAGCTGCCGACACAACAATCAGACAAATTGTGGTGAAAGTATGGTGTGGATAAGTGTGGCGCTAAAAAATTTTTTTAAATGTACGTTAGTGAGCAAAGTCAGACAGAATATCCTCTGAAAGACGATATGCACAATAAAGTGTATTAGTGAAACTTTATCATAAGTGGAAGTGACAGCAATATATACCCTAGAGTAATTGAATAGAACTACACAAGTGAAACATATATAAGCTGTTAGCTGACACTGGCAAAAAAAAATGTGAAAAGGATATAAAGAGATCTTACAGCTACTACACATCCCAATAATGGGAAGGAGTAGTAAAATGACTAAAAGTGAAGCAAAAAATTGATATCAAATTCCTAAGACATCATTAAACTATATTGCCTCCAAATGTGTTGTCAAAACAGATGGTGAGAAAACGAAACCAAAAATATTGAAATTGTGGGCTAGGAACATGTGGGCTAGTGCTAGGACATCAGACATAAACTAATGAGTTACTAATATAACCAAAAGTCCAGAAATCAATGGGTGTACATCTGGAAACAAAGACTGAAGAGATCAACAACAACCGAAAAATGGAATATGGAAATAGGAGTCCTTTAAATCTGGGAATGGCATCCACAGGATGGGATTTCCAGCTTGTATGTGAAAGGGATAAGTAGAGGTACCCTTACCAGCAGTGATGGACTCCCAGCCAGCGGCTTGGGAGTCAGACAGGCTTGTAATGGAGCAGGGGAAACAGCTCTTTGTCCCCAATGGCAGAAGTTGATAGAAGAATTAAGGCACTCACCAACCGACACTCACTGGTCTCACTGACTCTCGGCTTCGATGGTGCAGGTGAAGGGCTGTTCACCACAGATTAAACTCCATGAAGTAGGTAGAAATCCTCAAGGGAAAAGGGATCAAAAAGGGAGGCTCCCCATAGTGTGAATCAGCTTATCCAAAAGCTTTTATTTAAAATAAAGTAGTATAAAATACACTCTGGCTCATAGGTAAAAGTCAGGTATACAACGGTTTAAAAAGTGCTTAAATCAAATGGTGGCAAGACAGGCATAGCAAACCCAACGCGTTTCGTCCGATAGGACATCAACAGGAGTATATGACTGTCTGCCACTCGTGCCTGTATATATACATAACCTCATAATACACAAATAATAACAGCTGTTCATGCCATGAGAGCTGCCACTTCCGGGTCGCCGGAAAATGGCGTCAGTATTTATAATCAACCAATCGGGGTGGCTCTCAAAATCGTCCATGACCAAGCCTCAATCTGGATGACCCAATCAGGACGGACTGTGGATGGCGTCAGGGTCAGATGACCCCGTTCCTTCAACTAAACAGGTCCATTGGAAAAACATCGCTCCCCGTGACCAATCCCAGACGGAGGTGGGGCTATTGTGCGGCATCCAATCGGGGATCGCGCTGAGGGCATGTGACGTCGCTCCGGCAAATAGCCGGAAATGGTGAGGACGTTGGAAGCTGTGAGACGCAGATGCGGGACGCGCCTCACAGTAACAGGTCACGTGGGTGTGAAACGTCACTCGGCTGACGACAGGAAGTGACAAAAACGAAGGCTGTGAGGCGCAAATGCGAGTCACGCCTCACTATAACGGGACCCGTGTACGTAAGAAAGGAAACAAATAAAAGGCATTGGAACGTAAATGCGGTCCAGCCACAGTAGAAGGAGCTGTGAGCCCCGAGCGCGTAGCCTGTACTATCCCTGTATCATCCCCAACACCAGCCTGGACCTTTGCCGTGCATCAGTGACGTCATTTCCGCTTCCGCGCTCCAGAGTGGTCAGCGTGGAGCTTTCCATGCACTGGATGCAGCGGTTCAGCCTGTTTACAGACTCCACACCCAGACGCCTGAAGGAATGAAATCCGAGCCAGAAACAAGATAACAGCACATCCCAGGACACTTCCTATCTCAAAGAAACACCTCCACCCTGCGAACCAGTAAGTGTAATTGTTACACTAACTTTCATTTTTGCATAAACAAGCTACCACAATTGGCGCCTCCACACCCCTCCTTTTTTCAACATGCATCAGTGACACTGTCCCCCTTGTCACCTGTTGGAGCACATACTGCATGGAGTAATGGACAGGGCACTTGAAGCAGAACAGAGGTAGGAAGAGGAGGAATTCCTTAGCTCTCAAGGCCCCCTTTATCCAGACAGTGTTCCTGCTTGCCCGCCGATCACACAGGAAGAGGATGAGGAGGATTGTGTCAGCATGGAGGTGGAGCCTGGCACTCAGGGATCATTTACAGTCCCAAGAAACCCATGGACTTGTAAGTGGCTGGGAGGAGGTGGCTGCGGATCATGTCGTCCTTAGTGACCCAGAGGACTCCGGACCGAATGCCTCAGTAAACCTACGCTGCATGGCCTCCCTGATCCTGCAAAGCCTGCGGAAGGATCCTCGTATTCGTGGTATCAAGGAGAGGGATCAATAATGGCTGGCAACCCTCCTTCATCCACGTTACAAGGGTAAGGTTGCGGACCGTATCTTGCTGTCGCAGAGGGAGCAGAGGATGAAACATCTTCGGGAGGCCTTGCAGAAAGGTCTGTGCAATGCATTCCCAGAGACTGGGAGGTTACAAACTCCTGTTCCTGGACAATGTGTTGCTGAGGCTTCGGTCAGTCAAAGAAGGAGCAGTGGAGAAAGTTGCCGTCTGACCGATGCGTTCAGACAATTTTTTAGTCCGCAGCCCCAAGGTATGATCGGTTCCAGCAACCATCGCCAGCGTCTGTTTTACATGGTGCAAGAATACCTAGGAGCAAGATCTAACTTGGACACCTTTCCCACCGAAAATCCTCTGGGTTACTGGGTCTTGAGGATGGATCACTGGCCAGAGCTTGCACAGTATGCAATTGAGCTACTGGCCTGTCCTGCATCCAGCGTTCTTTCGAAACGCACATTCAGTGCTGCTGGAGGCTTTGTAACTGATCACAGGGTGCGCCTGTCCACCGTCTCGGTCGATCGACTGACCTTCATAAAAATGAATCAGTCTTGGATCACCACCAGCTACCAAGCACCTGATGCTGATGTAAACGAATAACTTTTTTAGAAATGTCAGATCCCTTCAAGACTGCCTATGCTGATGCTGAGTGACTATCCTGTTATGCTGAGTGACTATCCTCTTCCTCCCCAATGATCATGCTGATAGCTTGTAAGAATATTTTTGGTTCTGGGCGCCACCACCAGTGGCTAAGGCCTAATTTTTCAGCCACTGTTTAACAGGGGCGTGTAATTACAATTTTTAATGCAATATTTTGCAAGGAGGGTTTGTTGCTGCGCTCAACTAGAGTATTTGTGAGGGGCTGCAGTATTGTCGCACCAGCAATAGTGCCTCTGGCCCAATTTTTCAGCCCCTGTTTAACAGGGGCGTGTAATTACAATTTTTGATGCAATACTTTGCAGCAGGGCTTGTTCCTGCACTCCAACTAGAGTATCTGTGAGGGGTTGCAGTGTTGTGGCACCAGCACCAGTGCCTAAGGCCCAATTTATCAGCCCCAGTTTAACAGGGGCATGTAATTACAATTTTTGCTGCAATACTTTGCAGCAGAGCTTATTCCTGCGCTCCAACTAGAGTATCTGTGAGGGGTTGCAGTGTTGTGGCACCAGCACCTAAGGCCCAATTTTTCAGCCCCTGTTTAACAGGCGCATGTAATTTAAATTTTTGATGCAATACTTTGCAGCAGGGCTCGTTTCTGCGCTCCAACTAGAGTATCTGTAAGGGGTTGCAGTGTAGTGGCACCAGCACCAGTGCCTAAGGCCCAATTTTTCAGCCCCTGTTTACCAGGGGAGTATAATTACATTTTTTGATGCAATACTTTGCAGCAGGGCTCGTTCCTGCACTCCAACTAGAGTATCTGTGAGGGGCTGCAGTGTTGTGGCACCAGCACCAGTGCCTAAGGCCCAGTTTTTCAGCCCCTGTTTAACAGGGGTATGTAATTACATATTTTGATGCAATATTTTGCAGGAGGGCTCATTCCTGCGCTCCAACTAGAGTATCTGTGAGGAGTTGCAGTGTTGTGGCACAAGTGCCTAAGGCCCAATTTTTCTGCCCCTATTCAACAGGGACATGTAATTACAATTCTTGATCTAATATTTCACAGCAGGGCCAGTTTCTGTGCCCACCAAGAGTAACTGTGAGGACTTACAGTGTTGTAGCACCACCACCAAAGGCCCAATTTTTCTGCCCCTGTTCAACAGGTGCATGTAATTACAATTCCTGATTTAATATTGCACAGCAGGGCCCATTCCAGCTCCCACCAAGAGTAACTGTGAGGACTTACAGTGTTGTGGCACCAGCACCACCACCACCAAAGGCCCAATTTTTCTGACCCTGTTCAACAGGGGCATGTAATTACAATTCTTGATCTAATATTTCACAGCAGAGCCCATTCCTGCGCCCACCAACAGTAACTGTGAGGGCTTACAGTATTGTGGCAACACCAACACCTAAGGCCGCAATTTCTGCAGAGTATATAGGGCAGAGTATATAGGGCAGGCCCCTACTTTGAAACATCCAACTTACAAACGACTCCTACTTGCAAACAGAAGGAGACAACAGGAGACAACTCTCCTGTAAGAGTTAATATGGGAAAAAACATGTCTCCTCTCCACTGATGCTTTATCACCACTCCTTGTTCCACTAAAAACCCCAAATTGTCAAAAAACATTTGTCATTGGGACAGAAAGTGAGGTGAAATCTTCTGAAGAGGTGCACAGACAGCAAAACAAATGTCAAAGGGGTGATAACCCTTCCCTATGTTTTCCAAAAGCTTAAAAATAGATTTTTTTGGCTGGAGATACACTTTAAAAATGTACCAGTTCAAAATTACAAACAGATTCTACTTAACAACAAACCTACAGTCCCTGTCTGTTTGCACCGCCTGTATACTGCTGTTCAGAGGGCCTGGGCCCCCACACCTTTCCTTTTTTTAATTTGGGTGTGGGGTTCCCCTTAGTATCCATACAGGACCCAAAGGGCCTGGTAATGGACTGGGGGGGGGGGGTATCCATGCCATTTGTCTCTCTGATTTTCATCCATATTACCGGGACCAGACATTACATTAAAGCCGTAAGCAGTTTTAAATGACTTTTATTACTTTAAAAATGTAATTTTGTGCAGGGACTGTGCCACTTTACAGGCATACTATAGACATCCCCCAGGTATGATATTTAAAGGAATATTTCACTTTTTTTTTTACTTTAGGCATCATTAAAATCACTGCTCCCAAAAAAACGTCCGTTTTTAAAACTTTTTTTGCATTGATACATGTCCCCTGGGGCAGGACCCGGCGGGTCCCCAAACCCTTTTTAGGACAATACCATGCAAATTAGCCTTTAAATTTAGCACTTTTGATTCCGAACGTTCGATTCCCATAGACTTTAATGGGAGTCTAAAGTTCTCGCAAATTTTTGGTCCGTTCGCAGGTTCTGGTGCAAACCGAACCGGGGGGTGTTCGACTCATCCCTAGTCTTGGCAATCTTCTTATAGCCTAGACCATCTTTATGTGGAGCAACAATTCTTTTTTTCAGATCCTCAGAAAGTTCTTTGCCATGAGGTACCATGTTGAACTTCCAGTGAGCAGGATGAGAAAGTGAGAACGATAACACCAAATTTAACACACCTGCTTCCCATTTACACCTGAGACCTTATAACACTAACAAGTGACATGAAACCAGGGAGGGAAAATTGGGCCCAATATTGGTAATTTCACTTAGGGGTGTGCTCACTTTTGTTGCCAGTGGTTTAGACATTAATGTGTGTTGAGTTATTTTGAGGGGACAGCAAATTTACACTGTTATACAAGCTGTACACTCACTACTTTACATTGTAGCAAAGTGTAATTTCTTCAGTGTTGTCACATGAAAAGATATAATAAAATATTTACAAAAATGTGACGGGTGTTCCCACTTTTGTGAGATACTGTAAATGTGCTCAAATAATGTACTCAAATTCTCGATGTAACAAGTTCCTTTACCTTCAAGATTCCCTTTGCTCTAAAATGCTTTGAAAAGATAGACATTTTTGGACTTGGTTTTCTTTTTCTCCTCTCAGTAAGAGCAGCATAGACTTGATTATAATTGTTCATGTATCACATATCCCTGTAGTTTATTCAGAATGGAGTGGCAGATGTTTTGTAATGTTATATCATAAAATGTGTATAGACCAACAGCTAATAATATGGCATTTTTACAAAATGTTTAAACTTTTAATTTAATTTATATAACAGGCAGCTGGTTAATGCTTTCCAACCGATTAATTAAGAGAAAGTAAAACTATTTTCTTGATTATTTCTTCATTGAATCCCATTTTGTTATTAAGGAAACACCATTGAATTGAATTGATAGAGACTATTATCGCACACTAGATTAGAACAATTACCTTGGTTATAATAAATACACAGATAATGTTTCATGGGTAAATCTAACAAGCATTAACACTGCAATTACAGCTACCGAGAAAAGCACAGGCAGGAAAATGACCAGAGCTGCTATTGAAGCTTGGAATGTAGAAAACTTTCACTTAATCCAACTCGTTCCAACATGAAGGGTAATAAAAACTGGTAATAGCATAAGCAATATACATGACAGAAAATCAAAAAAAAGAAAAGAAAAAAGCAGAGTATACAGTTTCACACCTTGTGTTCTCATTAGAACAGCTGCATAAATACTATTATGTGTTAAAAAATAAAACGTACAGAGCATAATAGAACAAGTATTTAAATTATGGAGGAAGTGTGCACTTTTGTAGTTCTGTTTTATTTATAAAGCATTTCATCCAACAAATTAACGTGGAAACATTATTCAGGTAAAAATGGGCTGTGTGTGTAATGGTACTATGTTCACATTCCTGTTTGCATCCATTTTACTTTGAGATATGATTTTTATGAAATTATTCTTGCCAATTATTACCGGAGGGCCCCATGGCAACCAATTCACTCTGCTGAATTCAGGACACAAGGAGTTTTGTTATGTTGCCAAAGGTTACTACACCTAAGAATATAAAAAAAAGAACACTTTATTGAATATAATACACTAGCCTTCCCTGAAGACGTGTGTTAGTACAAAACACTTAGGGGTGAGGCTATACGCTGATGTCATGCTGCCATCTCCGGTTTTGGATTTGGCAGCTTTTTATGTGCCTGGCTCCATGTGGTGAGCACTTTCTTCCCATACAGTGGTATAGTTGCATTCTCACTCCCCCTAGAGGTGCAGAGTTGCAGCTTCAGTGAGAAGACCAAAAGTGGATACATGGATGGATGGAGCCTGGATGGCCAGATAAGGATGCTGATCTGTGTTGTTTAAAAATGTGCTATTTACTGCACTGTCAGCTTTTGGAGTTGGTGAGTAAGGTCATTTTTAGTCACAAGTGGTGGTCTTCTTTTCTCTCTGGTTTGGGAAAGTCACAGTGGGACAGGCAAGATTCTTATTAGGACTTTTATATTTTTCCCACTTACTTTATACTTATAGACTTTTTATTTTTGAAAGTAATGTCTTATCTTTAATGTATTAAGGTGCAGTATTTTTTTGTATTGAATTTATTGAATATAAGGTCAAAGTTGTTACCTTGAATAGTGCAGTAGGTAAGTAAACCCAGGTATTTTTTAAACTTTTGCAGTACAGAATAAAGCAGGAGTCTTAGTTCCTTTATTTTTCTTTTAAATTATGTTATGTGATTTTTTTAAGTCTAAGCAGCAGGTATGGTTTCAAATATATCTAAAGCCAAAACTTTTTTTTTTAAATTTCTGATACAGCAGGGAAGGGATACTCCTGTTGCTGGCTTTTTGCCATCTATGACCAGTGGTGAGAATTATCTTCACTTCCTGTCCCAAAGACACAACATGAAGTGAGAGGAAATTTCTCTTAACCAGTTGCAGACTCTGGGAGTGCTAGAAACACCCAAAAAATGTTGTCAGTGTACACAAGGCATGCATAGTACGTCCAGTCCTTCTGCCCTGCTAACGGGATCCCTCTGTCTCAGTACACAGCAGTTCAGCTCTACTTAATCGTAGCTGCATTGCTGAGTACACAGAAAAGGTTGGGGCAGCTAGAGCTGTCAAAAAAAACAGTCTAAGGGCTCTTTCACACGGGGCGGATCAGTGATGATCCGCCCCGTGAACACCCGCTTGCTCAACGGGGATCACTCCGCCGATCCCCGCTGAGCAGGAAGATGACAGGTCTGTCTCTGCACACTGTGCAGCGACGGACCTGTCAGAGCGCCGCTCTCCCCTATGTGTCCGTCGTCACCCGATCCGATCCAAAAACGGATGGAAAAGTAGGGTTTTCCTCCGTTACACTTTTCGGATCGGAGCGGGTCGGATGTCAGTGGACATGTCACCGCTGACATCCAACGCTCCATAGGGATACATGTATGTCCGTTTTTCATCCGAAAATGGAAGGATGAAAAACGGACATACGGATCCTCCATGTGAAAGAGCCCTAACAATGTTTATCAATGACATTGCTCAGCTGTGAATACAGAAAGATAACATTGTTTCATTTGCATGTTTCTGTTCATTTATCTACAGATCAAAGGATAAAATACAATCTGCAGATGACGTCAGTTAAGGCAATCTGACAAGCAAAACATTTTTTTTAAATTAAACGTTCCTCTGTTTAACCCCTTATTAACCTTTAGTTTAGTTTACTCTAATCAGCCCTGGTAACAATTTTCCGTTATCCTGACTGGGCGTCATATGACGTCCAGCAGGATAACAGGCCGGCGCTCGCCTACGGGGTGCAGCGATCGCTAGTGCGGCGCGTCAGTCTGACACACCGCATCTCCGATCATGGTAAGGAGCCTCTGACAGAGCCTTCTTACCATGTGATCAACTGTGACCAATCACAGCTGATCATTGCGTGAACCAGGAATTTTCGGTAAACGGCATTCCTCAGTTCATGCTGACAGGGAGAGCCAATCGGCAGCTCTCTCTGTCAGAGGGGGGGTCTGTGCTGATAATCAGCACATCGATTATCAGCACAGCCCCCATCAGATGTGCCCATGAGCTGTCAATCAGTGCCCAACAGCTGCCAGCAGTGCCCCAATAATAAAGTCTGCCACTGACCATGGAGCCTATAAGTATGATTGTTAGGTCCTCGCAGCGCTATCATTGAGTGATGTCCAAGACACAAATAGTTTTTTCCTTTCCTCTGATATATGTAGTTTGATAGACGGTGTACTCTGATTCACCACTAGATGGTGTAGGTTGTGTATTGGTTGTAGTAAACACGTATATCTATTTTATTTTAGGCTTTGATTTTACTTCATTACAATTTTCTAATACGCTAGTCCCGAGAAACTATGAGATCTGACCGATCGTGTATGAATTACTTTATAGAGTAATTTAAAAAAGTCGCGCTGATTGCTCCTCCTGTAGGTAGGATTGGATGTGGAGTCCTGCAGGTGAGGAGGCCGGGCATTACGGGAGAGGTCTGTGGTCACATCGTGTGCCGAGCCCCCACCGTACAACCCAGCCATCTTACTCTATTTGCTGTGTGTGACGGAGCGAGTTCCGGGTCCCGGATGACAACAAGTGTCTGCTGTTCTAGATCCCTGGCTGGGGTTGCAGCCATCCGTTCCATAGGTCTCCTATAATCTAGAGACCAACTCTATTTGGTAAGAGGCAGTTGTTTTAAACGGTGGAGGTCTGCCCATGCACCTGTGTCACTTCAGCAAGTCTGTCTCTGCACTTCACCTAGCACTGGGGGATATCTACTTGCCTGTTTTCCACAATATGCAAGAACTTCAATAATTACTGTTCTTCTGGACTTGGATTTTTTATGGACTTTTTTAGTTTGGTTATAACTTTTATTGTTTTATTTTTTGCTTTTCACAGGGTATATGTTCAGTGTCTTCACAATATTTCTTTACATTGTTGCACGTGGTAATAGTGTTCTGGAAATTAATTTTTGTCGTTCACATTCAACCATGTCAATTTATTTCACTATTTATTTTTCACATAGAAAATAATCCTTTTTGTTTATCATTTATTCCATCTCATCGTGGAGTTTATATACATTGGGTATTGTTTCAATCATATTTTTTATTCAAATTTACTTTTTATCACTTTAGGCACTAGATTGTTGCTATTCTCAAATAATTTTTTTAGCGCGACTTTTTTTAATTACATTAGATTCACGGTTTACTACCTTTAGTCGCAGCTTTTCTTATTGTGTTAGCGCAGTATTTTTTTAACCTTATACTTTATAGAGTAAACTGTCCATCATCAAGATTATCCACCGAGCGTGCTTAATATGCACGGAGGTTCGGATTCATTGTTTGTTTGGGTCGTTGCTATGACAGCGGCGATGATATAAACTGGCTGCTAGGCACCGGACTCCTCATCCCTTTGAGAAAGTCACGTGGTGTGACGCAATGCGTCAGGGTAGGAGGAGCCAGGTGCCGACGGTTCCTGGGTACGGCCGAACCCGGAAGCCTTCCGTTTCCACACTACTTGCTGTGTTTTAGAATGTAAGTTGCTACGTTTGTTGTAATAAACTTTACTTGAAATATTACACTATGGAGGCTATTCTTTTCTTCCTCACCATCACCCTGGGACCATTGTGAGTGGCAGTGATTTTTGCAGAGAGCCAAATCCACGGACACCCTACCGGGAAGTGGGATCACCTTAGGAGATCCATTCTCTCCACAGAGCACCATCCATCTGTGCATTATCGCTTGATTCGACCCACTGGGGGCCGCCACTGCAGGTGAGAGGCTGGGGGAAACAATTGTTCCACATCAGAACAGAAGTGGAAGAACTTATCACGAGTCACCTTTATTTGCACTTTTTAATAGACTTTCTTTTGCGGACATAACGAGTCACATTGCATGAAACAGCGTTTTTGTGGACTGTATTGCACAACTATCACCTTATATGTACTATATTACCTATATGTGGATGCGGAGCTTTTAGTCGCATCTTCAGTCGCACATATGCATTTATGATAATTTTGCACATTGCGTCACTTTGTGTTTTGGTTTTATTAATTGCAACAGGAGTTGCATTTTGCAAGAAGCACTTTAAGATATTTTGTATGTTTATGAGCACAAGAAACCATACTATTTTGATGTATCACATTTTGTTGGATATATTTTTTGTGGATTTATGGCTAACTAATGAATTATTGAATTCATAGTTGCATCTTCAGTCGCACGTATGCACTTTATGGTAATTTTACACATTGTGTCACTTTTTAATTTTTGCTTTAATAATTGCAACAGGAGTTGCATTGTGCACGGAGCACTTTAATATATTTTGTATGTTTATGAGCACGAGGAATCATAATAGAATATGTTGATACACTGGTCATCATAGGGTATTGTCATCATATTATGCACACTGCACTTGTAAGAGGAAGTTATATTTATTTATATATTGTTGTAGCATTTTTGTGGTTTTTCCGTATTTGGAATTGGTACACAAGGATAGATTAGCGGCACATATTTACCATATTTGAATAAAGTCTGTCAGTGCCCACCACAGTGCCAATCAGTACCCATCACAGTACCAATCAGTGCCCATCACAGTGCCAATCAGTGCCCAGCAGTAACACCTGTCAGTATCTCATCAGTGCTGCCTATCAGTATCACCTGTCAGTGCCACCTGTCAGTGCCAATCAGAACCGCCTATCAGTGCCAATCAGTGCCCATCACAGCTGCCTGTCAGTGCCCATCACAGCTGCCTGTCAGTACCCATCAGTGCCACCTATCCGTGCCCATCAGTGCCACCTATCAGTTCCCATCAATGCCGCCTATCAGCGCCCATCAGTGCTCCATATTAATGCCGCCTATTGGTGCCCATCAGTGCTGCATATTAGTGCCGCCTATCAGTGCACATACATTCTACATATCAGTTCCTCCTCATCAGTGCCCTTCAGTGCCACTTTATCAGTGCCAACTGATCAGTGCCCATTAGTGCCCAGTAGTGCCGCCTCATCAGTGCCCGTCAGTGAAGGAGAAAACAACATTTCATGACAGAAACTAAGAAAAGCTTTTTTTTTTAATTTCTTTTCTTTTTTTCTTTGTTTAGCAAAAAATAAAAACCCCAGAGGTGATCAAATACCACCAAAAGAAAGCTCTATTTGTGGGAAGAAAATGATCAAAAATTTAGTTTGGGTACAGTGTTGCATGACCGCCTAATTATCATTCAAAGTGCGACAGTGCTGAAAGCTGAAAATTGTCCTGGGCAGGTAGGAGCGAAAGTGTCTGGTATTGACGTGGTTAATTGTTTAAGGATTGCAAAAAAAGCCTGGCTTGTCCTTAAAAAAAAAACAAAAAACAATATTTGTATGATGGTGTTATCCTAAGTAATGGCAAAGTTATTACAGAATAAACAGGCCCATAGCAGAAATATAAAAAGCTGCTCTGGTCTATAACGGGTAAACAGGTGTGAGAGGCGAAGTGGTTAATAAGGGATATTCTCTCTTAGACAGTTGTCATAGGAACAAGTGATTCCATTAGACCTGTATTTTTGTTTCTGTGATAACTCAAACTTTAGATATTTCTATCTTTTTCAGTTCTGCAAACAAAGAACGCTAGGACAATTAAAGAGGGTGAAACTTCCAAGTAGCTACAACAATAGGGTACTAATCCTTCCTCATCGTATCCAAACAAAAAATATTGGCTTTAGATTTACTGTAATTTTGCTCTCCCTGAAAACATAATATTACACTGCTTTTGGTGAAGTTGCAGGGGGTATTTTCTTTGTCTTTCAATGCTGAGTGGAGCGGCAGGTAGAGAAGGAAAAGTAAATATATGCTGAGATTGGGTAAGGAATCGAAATAGGTAAAGTACAGGTTTGCTTTATGTTAATATGTACTGTAAACAAAATATGATTTCATTATAAAAAGATGAGATTCAAGTGGACCATTGCAAGGACTCCAATTTAAACTGCCTTGCCCCATAGGATGTATGTATGTGTATATATGTATATATATATATATATATATATATATATATATATATATATATATATATATATCTACGTGTATATGTGTGTATCTATGTGTGGGTATATATATTTATATATGGGTATATGTTTCTTAATATCATGATAGAATATAGCTCACCTTAGGAATGTAGTTACATTGATGTGAACCCGAGAAGCCCTCCAGGTGTTGATTGGATCAAAGAGTATTTACAGACCTTAAGGCATCAACTCACCAGGTGGCCATTAACATACTACTGTTGGGACTGTTTGGGCTGGGAGATTGTTCATTAATTCATAGACTGTTAGGCACAGAGGGGTCGCAATCTCCCAGCAATGTTCGAGCATGAACTTTTAGACAGCTTCAGATATGACCAATCAGAATTTAAGGCAGCTGTAAGCCAATTAGCAAAGGGGCTTCAAATGTAGCCAACCAGACTTTGAGACATCTCTGACCCAATCAATATGTTGCATCTGTTGATTGGTGGAGAATGCATATAAAAGAGAGAGGGCTAAATGGTTTTACACTGTCCAGCCCGAGACCATCTAGGGGATATGCTGTCTGAGTAATGTATACTGGAATCCATGTTTCTTCTTTCTTTCTAACCTTTTTGTATCCTAGGATTTGTCTTATGATATTGTATATCTTGTATATGTCCATTGTAAACATTTATGTGTTCGGCCTAGATTAACTTTGCAGCCTAAAGCAACACTGTACTTATGACATCACTGGAGATATAAGATAAATTCTAATTATTCTAACTTTCTTTTCTGTGTAAATAAATGTAATTGTTTATCTTTTTTCCCTGTTATCGCTCCTTTTTATTCTTATATAGACAAAGGTTTAATCTCTTATATTTGTATTGTTAATCGTTTAAGTGAGGTATAAATATTCCCGAAACAAATGACAATTGCACAGTCATACAACACTGTACCCAAATGACATTTAAAAAAAAAAAAATTCCCACAAATAAAGCTTTTGGTGGTATTTATTTAATGCTGGGTTTTTTATTTTTTGTTAAAGAAACAAAAAAAGACAGAACATTTTGAAAAAACAAAACAGTTTTCTATTTTGTTATAACATTTTGCAAACAGGTAATTTTTTTCCTTCATTGATGTATGCTGATGAAGCTGCACTGATGGATTCTGATAGGCTGCACTGATGGGCACTGATAGGCTGCACTGATGGGCACTGATAAGACAAGACTGGTGGACACTGATGAGGCGGCACTGGTGGAAACTAATGACGAGGCACTGGTGGGCACTGATAGGTGGGACTGGTGTGCACTGAGAGGTGCACTGATGGGTGGCACTGATGGGCACTGATGGGTGGCACTGAAGGGCATTGATAGGTGGCACTGAAGGGCACTGATAGATGGCACTGATAGGTGGCACTAATGGGTGGCAGCGATGGACACTGATGGGTGGCAGTGATGGGCACTGATGGGCACTGGAAGGTGATACTGATAGGCAGCACTGCTGGGTGGCACTGATTGGCACTGATTGGCACCACTGGTGGATATTGATATGTGGCATGGTGGGCGTTGATAGGTGGCACTGATATGCATGCACTAGTGGGCACTCATTGGTGGCACTGATATGCCCTGGTGGGCACTGGCAGGTGGCATTGGCAGGCAGCACTGGTGGACACAGATGATGTGGCTGTGCCTCTTCCTCTTCGGGACCGATGTCTCTTTCACAGAAGCTGGTGATCGGCTTTTCTTTTCTCCTCATGCTGTCAGAAACGATTACCGATCTTGTTTACATCACGTGAACAGCTGTCATTGGCTGACAGCTAATCCCGTGGTAAAGGGCTGGGATCGGCCCCTTACTCCGATCTGTGATCAGCCGAGTCTCATTGACTCTGTAATCACAGAATGAACTGTGTGCAACCCACAGGGGGTGCGCGGGGAGCATGCAAAGGGGAGGAGGTCATATGATGGCCTCCCAGCAAAGTAGGTCTGCACTGTAGTCATCATTTGGCTATATGGCAGACACAAAGGAGTTAAGGTAATATTATAGATAAGAAAGAAGGTGAAACTATATTCCGTTGTAATTATATGACAATTTGCCCTTAGGGACCATTTACATCTATGCATTTCAGGAATGCATGCCTTTCTGCAATGTACTGCAGTAATAATTACATGCATTGCTGCATTGCTGGCACCCCAACGTAATAAGGCAACATGCTCTGAAATGTGTGGCAATGCACTGTTTAATTTTTGGGACTGGCACTGTTCAATTTTTGGCACTGCATAAATGTAAACGGGCCTTTAAATGAACATGAGTTTAAAGATTATCACTAGAACACAATTGTAGCAAAATGATCAATTAAAATGTTATTCCCCACTGCATATTGCGTGCAATGTTTCAAATGACTAGGCTTTTGGCAATGAACCAGCCCTGGATAGAGACTAGAGCAGCCTTTCTATTCTTTAGTTTTTGATTTCAGATTATTAAATTAGCTTTAGGTTAAGCTTTGAATAAAGGTATGCTTTAAATGGGTATCATAGTAGTACAATTACATAATATGCATCTGCAAAAACAATGTGAAATAAAGAATTCTTTGCAGAGTCTTAAAAAATCCTCTGAACATAACACAAGTGCCATTTATGATAGATCTGTAAAGGTGCAATGCTGTAATAATTTTATTCTGACAAGCCCAGAACCTCTCAATATAAGTGAAGAGTTGTCTTTATACCTGAATCCACTGCACACACAAGTTGGATTTATTCTTTAACATCTTTATGCTAATAGCATAATTTGAATTAAATTATAACTATTTGCCCTAGCATTTGAATGTTTGCATTTTAAAGAATACTCTATGCCGAACTCAGAAAATGAATACGTGCACTGTAATATTGTTACCGTAAAAAGCTCTTTGAGTAGAAATATTAATAAAAAAAAGTAGCGAGAAAAATGTATAGTTATTCAAAATATACACTACATAAGGTAATTAATTGTGAATGCATTATTATAAACAAGCTAAAGAAACATTTTTTTTTCATAAAAAAATATTTTCAGAATTCTATCTTGAATGTTAAGCTATTCAGAGAACTGAGTTATTGAACTCAACAAAAGTAAGCATTATTCAGAATGATTTGTGCCTATTTCTGTGTTATTTCTTAGAAAAAAATTGTGGATCATGCTTATGCAACACAAATATGTTACTACATGATGTAGCAACATCAGGAAGACAGAAACATAACTTTAAAAACAAGAGTGAGCTAAACATTCTTACTTTGTATAACTGAGAATACCTATGATACTTTAGTAGTATAGAGAAAGAGATATTCCATCATTTTTTTTCAAAACCTTATGGCAGATAACGTATTATTTGCCATGCATTTATAAAATACTGAGCCAAAGGGGATAGAGAAGAATCAATTTTATAGCCAAAGGAGTAAAATGTAAAATTACTTGTTGCTAAGGATTTTTTGACCAGGCAGTGTGTAAAGCAAATAGAATACTAGGATGCATCACTAGAGGGATCACCAGCAGGAGGAAGAAGGTCCTGATTCTCCTATGTATATATTTAGTGAGACCTCATTTTAAATACCGTGTCCAGTTCTGGAGACCTCACTTACAAAAAGATATTGATAGGATAGAACTAGTGCAGAGATGGCTAACAAAAATGGAGAAAGATCTGGGGGATAAAGCATATCAACTGCGACTTCAGGAACGTAATATGTACAGTCTGGAAGGGAAGAAGGGACAGTGGAGACATGATTGAAACCTTTAAATACATCATGGGGGTGAATAAGGTTCAGGAAGGCAGTCTTTTCAATATGAAACCAAAATCAAGAACACGACATGACCTCAAACTAACTGAAGGAAAGTTCAAAACAAATGTTAGAAAGTATTATTTTACTGAAAGGGTAGTTGATGATTGGAATAAACTACCAGCAGAGGTAGTGAGACAGTCAACAGTAAATGGCTTCAAACATGCTTGGGATAAACATAGATCTATAGTCAGACAACAAGGCTAGTGAAAAACAAAAACAAAAACAAAAAAAACAAACAAAAAACAAACAAACAAAAAAAAAATGGGTAGACTCAATGGACTACTCAGTCTTTTTTTTGCTGCCAACATTCCTCTCCAATAACATGTTTGGGTTCTTTTACTAAAGACAAAAATGCTGTTAACTTTGCAAGAGAAATTACACTTTGCAAGGGAATTTTAACCAGAGCTTAATGAATCTAGTGAAATTTCTATTTGCAAACAATACCCAATCCTGCTAGTACATGATTGGATGATGGATGTCAGCCGAGCATTCATTAAAGTGAGAGTAAACTCCCATAGATGGTTTTTACCTATAGGTAAGCCTATGATAGGGCATACATTTAGGTACAGTAAATATCTCCTAAACATACCCGGTTTAGGAGATTTTTACTTGTGAAGCCACCAGTGACATCACCGCGGGTTGCATGTGCAGGGGTGACATTGTCACGGGTTGTCCAATCAAGGGACCGGAGCCAACCCGGATGGAAGACCGGGTGAAGATGAAAGCCCTGTCAGCAGTGAGAGTGCGCCGCTTGAGGGCTTCGTTTTAAGGTAAGTTTCACATAATGTGCTAGTATGTGATGAATACTAGCACATTATAACTTTGCCTTGCAGGTTTAAAAAAAAAAAACAATGGTTTACTACCGCTTTAAGCTTTGAGAAAAATTCTGTTGCTAAGTGCAATTTTCCGTGCAAAGGGAACACCATATTTGCCTTTATTAAGTCAAGACAAACATACATGTATCTTTACAGCAAACATGAGCTATATTTGATGCCCAGCAAAAAAAGTGTGAGTTGAAAATTAGTTGCCTAATACCACAATAATTTTACTTATTTTTGCTGGGAACTAATATGCATGGAATACAATAGTCATTTTATTAGAAGTAGACAAATATTTGAAATTCAAGTAATTAAAACTTTTTAGACCAGATCAAACTTTGAAGTTAGCATGCACTGGTCACTTTTAAACTGCTTTGCATATTGATTTTCACACTTTTGTTTTAACACATATAAAGCCATAATTTCGTTCTTTTTTAAAAATACTCTGAATGTTTTTTATATTTTAATAAGCAAAGATATCAACAAAAATGTAATTTGGTCTGTTTAATGTATAACATATTATGTATACCAATACTATTTTGACTAAATTATTTTTTCCTTTTTAGTCTAAGCACAGGCACTTTAAATATCCACACGTTTGATTGCATACATCAAGTAGAATTAGTAGAAAACAAGTGGAAATATGTTAGGTATTTCTGATTAACAGGGCTTTTTCTAAGAGACCACTGATACTGGTAGCTTATGAAGATTGGGGACAGAGAGTCCCCGATCTGCTGTTTACCTGACCACTGCCAGCATTTTGACATCTCTGAGTCCAGCCAGAAGTGCTCAGAACTGAACACTTCTGGTTTCATTTTATACGGAAGAGATTTGTGAACAGGGGTTTTGTTTTCATCCTATAATCTTCCACCTTAACAGAGCTATGATAGTGACAATAAATAAGTCAGTTGTTCCCATCTTTTAATATGTAATCGCTCAGAGTGGTTACTGATTAATTCTCTGGATCAAGCGACAACACTGTGCAACCCATCCCTGGGGAATAGAGCAATCTCTGCAGGGTGATTCCACTGCAGAGAAAGAACTTTCAATAATATCCTCCCAGCACTAAGAACTGGCCAGGGGATGTTAATTTACATTGGAGGGTAGGAAGAGGTTAGATTCTGCTGCATGCTTGTGAGAAATAGAGTAAATTCATCAAGCAGGGATAGCAAACCAACATGGCCAAGCAATTGTGATGTAGAAGCCACTTTAGTACACCTTAAGTGATACTTCAGATAGATGAATAAGAGATACTCTCCTCCAATTTGCTGAGTAGAAGTTAGTGAATAGCAGACCTTTCAAATAAATTGAAAATGACTGTTAGTTGCTGTATGTTGAATCAGTTTGGTGGAATGTGATTTGATTTTAAACCAGGACAGATCATCATTTTTTAATTAAAATGTTCATTCATAGATCTAAAAAAATGTATTTTGCAATCACTTTCTGAATTATACACTACTGACCTTTGACGTACTAAGGATGATAAGGTAGCGAGCAATCACTACTGCTGTATTGAGGACTAATGGTGGAAGCTCTGAGCAGTATAGACATGGTTTATTCCTTGAGGCTGGCCAGCATGTGCCCCCACAAAGGATTATGTCTGATTGGTCTGTAGACAGGGTATGACAGGATATGAACATACAGGGGATGCTGGAAGAAGGGACCTGCCAAGATTTGAACCATGTATGGGCAGGCTGAATGTACCCAAGTTGATCAATCAATCAACTTGGGTACAACCAGCCTTTTAGATTTGAACCCGCTGTTATAGCCGTTAGCAATAATCACTGTGTTCTCCCAGCCAGGACAGCTCCCCCCCACCGGCTAAACACTATGGCTCGGCTGGATGGATTCCACCCATGGTTGCAGAAAACAAAATTTCTCCATCTATGGCCAACTTTGGACCACATAGGAGACAATGCCACTACTCCACAGTCAGGATAACCACACTATTCATGTCTCTCCACATAGGGCAAACTGACCTGATCAGGTCAAATTTTCATAGGCTCAGCTTCAATTATACATTTTAAGATAAGCTGTATGGAATAGCTTATCTTTTCTAATTCTACTTTAATCAGTGCCACATAACCAATTCCACGGTGTGGGGATATTTTTACTGCAGATTTTCTTTCTAAGTTTTTTTTTTTTTACCCTAAATTCCAATATAAGAAAATAGACAATATAAAGCCAAAATTCTCTAGCATATATAGATTAACGAGAGGAAATTAATCTGTCATTTTGCAGGAGCCAAGACCAATATGAATATACTTATGTGATTATCACAGTAAATATCTCTTTTGTTTTCTCTAATTGCCAGTTTGAATGTATGAAACTCGTCAATGGGATTAAGGCTAATAGATGTTTGGTCACGCATAACATGCAGGGGAGGAATCTGATACACATGGAGAAAGAAAAAACTGCACTTAATGAGCTTTGCAAATGTTTGCCATATTTTTAATGAACCCTGGAGTTTTCATTTAGAAATGCATAGCAACTGGTTTTCCATTTAAAAAAAAAAACTTAAGGGTATAAACACTATGCAAATTATATGTATCAACACCACTATAAGGATGCTAAGGCCAGATTGGTGGGAGGCTCCTATCAGTTTTTTGTGTCCTTTGTATTTCTCCTCAAACAGCATTGTATAATAGATGTATAAAACCTTTGGAGTATGCAATTAAAAGATTGCTATCAATTGGGTCTGAAACATTAACCACTTGCCGACCAGCCACCGTCATTATACTGTGGCAGGTCGGCACGATCCGGCGAGCCGTCATAGCTATACATCGGCTTGCGGGTCCGGGATAGCAGGCGCACGCGCAAAATATGCAGAAGAATACATATCGGCCTAAAAAGTTTGCTCTTTTTTTAAAAAAATGGGGATATTTATTATAGCAAAAAATACAAAATATTGTGTTTTTTTCAAAATTGTCACTATTTGTTTGTTTATAGCGCAAAAAATAAAACTCACAGAGGCGATCAAATACCACCAAAAGAAAGCTCTATTTGTGGGAAAAAAAGACGTCAATTTTGTTTGGGTGCAGCATCGCACGACCGTACAATTGTCAGTTAAAGCGACGCAGTGCCGAAAAAATGGCCGGTCATTCAGCAGCCAAATCTTCCGGGGCTGAAGTGGTTAAAATACCAATATGTTTAAATACAGATGCATGCACTTTCTGTGACATTCTGCTGGAGTCTTTGGCTCTCTTTCCAACTAATACCAAACTGACTAAAATATGTTGAGATCAACATTTGGAGGTGGCGCATTGGTTCCATGATTCCTTATTCTTTATTTTGCTCAATTAGTTTTATATGATTTTGATCATATGTCTGGGGCCTGTATTACCAGAAGGCAATACTTCTTACCATTGGTTGTGCTCACTAATGTCAGTCTTCCATTTCTGTCATCTGTCAGATGTACTTCTTGAAAACTTGAAACTCGGGGGGGGTGGCCAACCGCTTTGCAAGATGGACGCTTAACTTCTCAGCTCCAGCTCCATCTGGACCGATCTCTAGCATTACCGCCATTCAGACTCACTACAGCAGCAAAATACCACACAGGGACATTCCCACAAGCCTCCGCCATGTCACAACAGAACCGCAAGTGTAAATAATGCAGGCCACCGAAGAAACGAATTTCTGAAACTGATTTCTTCACACAGCCATCAGACATTGAATCCCAAGATGGCGCCCACGGCCCTGTACACGTAACGTCCTCATCTTATACTGACCTTCCTGATGCCGATGGAACAGAAATATCACCTCAACAACAATCCTTGGACCCATCACACAGTACAACTCGATATCTACTGGAAACATTCCCACAAAATCGAGGATGCGTCTGGATTCTAAAGGTGCAAACACAGAGGTGAGCCCTGTATATTCCCTCACATCATCACATTCATCCACCATAGTGGTGTTCCCCACATCTAATCAACCTGTGATGGACACCACAAAGAAAGAGATGCTCATCACATTACAGGATTCACTAAATAATGATATAGCATCCATGTTCACAAAATTCTCAGATCACATGCAATTGGTGGGTCAGATAGTACTTCACATTGAAAACCGTATAGGCACGATGGCTGAAACGGTTAACAACCTAGTTGAAGCACAAGACCACACACATGAGGAACAACAATGGATGAAAGCCAAAATGGCGGACCTCGAGGACAGGTCCCACCGTAATAAAGTTAAAATTAGAGGTATACCTGAAACCATGCCACATTTTGCCAGATCTGGCACCGATGGAAACCATAATTGACCGCATTCACTGCATCCCCAAACCACCACATCTCCCTGCAGATGTTCCCAGGGACGTCCTAATGAGGGTCCATTTTTTCCATGCAAAGGACCAGCTTCTTTTCAAAACAAGACACGTGGGAAAACTCCCAGCACCTTATAGTCATATGCAACTGTATGCTGACCTCTCACAATACACCCGTCAACTGCGCAGACAGCTAAATACCATAACAAAACCGCTTAATAATCATAAAATCCCATATCAGTGGGGGTTCCCCACCAAAATTGTGGTTACCAAAAATGGTGTCAGGCACAACATATCCACGGTTTAAGAAGGAATCAAACTTCTCAACCTTTGGGGAATTATCCCTGAGCCTCCTGACACAGCCACCTCCACGCCCAAAGGGCCCATCCACCCAACTCATGATATCTCAACAGCTGGGAAACACTGAAAGGATCCTGAATGGGGGGTAATCAATTGAAACCAGTATGACATTTGTCCGGTCGGAAGCCTTTCTTGTTGCAAAGTTTACCACAAACTTTCACCCCGCAAATTTTCTGGTTGTGATTGGCTGTCAAAAGTTGTCATTCTAATAAGACCTTCACTCTGAACTGCTAGTTTTATAAGCATATTATTGACTTGTCTCTTACTTTCCCCCCTTCCTCCTCATTGTCCTCCCTTACCCCGAGAGCACCTGATTGAAGCACGCCCGGAGTCATCACGCATTGAATTGTACAGAACAACTCACCAGATCCATCAAACTGTAAGTACTTTCATTCCTTATTGAACACCACCATACAACAAACAGGATGCCTAAATTCCTAACGCTCATCCTGCAAAAATATCTTCTATGTGATGCACTGCCAAAGAGTCCAATTATGACTTTCTCTGCCTACAAGAGACGCACTTTAAAAAATCAGCAGAACCTAAATGCACTAATCGTCAATTCGCACACATTTTCCAAGCCTCAGGACCCAGTAAAAGAAATGGAGTTCTGATAGCAAATAAAAACTCGCTTGCCTTTACTCTACACAACAGCCTAATTGATGAAGAAGGACGATATCTAGCTCTAGACTGCACCATAGACAAAACCAGATATACCATCGTCAATATATACTCACCCAATACAGGACAACTCAGGTTCCTAGCTAAGCTGATGAAAAGACTCACCAGATTCCACCAAGGATGCCTCATATTATGTGGCGACTTTAACATGGTATCAGACAACTATATAGATGCATCTTCCCGCAAATCTAGAACATCCTCCCCTATGGGTTCCTTCATAAGAAAGAACGACCTATATGACATGTGGAGATGTCACCACACCACCGAAACTGATTACACCTTTTTCTCTCACAGACACAATTCATACACCCGGATAGACTATTTCCTTGTAGACAAATGGACACTACCCAAAATATCAAACTTCTCTATAGGAACAATCACCTGGTCAGTATCAATTGATGTTGTAGAATGGTCACACCCTTCACGGAACAAGATTTGGAGAGCCAATGCAGCAATAATTCAATCTCCTGAACATTCAGCTTACATACGTAAACATCTTGAGGAATATTTTGAAATGAATGCTGGATCAGTATCTAACAATACTATGCTTTGGAATGCCCACAAAGCATTCATCAGAGGAATTATTATTCAACTTAGTGCTAGAGAGAAGTGGAGGAGATCACAGCACCTAGACACTCTCACATCCACTATTAAAACGTTAGACGAACAAAACCAATCTAATGCTGATCCCAAAACAAAAGATAAATTAACTCTTCTTTGGCAAGAATTAAGATATTTACTTTTGGAATCCCATAACAAAACTCATATAAGATTTAAAGCCACTCACTATTCAACAGGGAACAAAGCAGGGAAAGCACTAGCACTTAGAATAAAATGACATCATATTAAAACTAAGATCCCTCACCTTTTTCACCCTGCCACAAACCAAAAACTCATAGACCCCCAAGCTATCGCAGACGCATTCAGCCATTATTACCGATCACTATACAATCTGAAAGACGACCTTAATACCACCCAACCATCCATAGAAGATATTGATGCCTTTTTACAAGAAATTAAACTACCCAAACTTTCCCAGCAACAACTAACAGAACTGAATAAACCATTAATCCCCTCAGAAATCCTTAATATAACTTCAGGTGAATATTACAAACAGTTCAGAAATACCCTAGCACCGTATCTAACACAATTGTGCAATGACACTGCCTCCTCCTCTTTTCTCCCCAATGAAATGCTTAATGCTTTGATAATCACGTTACTGAAGCCAGGGAAAGAACCTACAACTCCTAAAAATTTCAGCCCGATCTCACTCCGAAACATAGATTTATGCTAAACTCATAGCGTCCAGATTAGTAAAAATGATGCCCACATTAATTAATCCAGACAAACCTGGTTTTACAAAAGGGAGACAAATATATGATGCAACACGGAGACTCATAAATATCATCCACAACGCTGAGAGCAACCGAACGCCTTCTCTGCTCCTCTCACTGGATGCAGAGAAGGCGTTCAATAGAGTCCACTGGTCATATTTGAAGGAAACACTCCATAAATTTTCCTTCCAAGGAAATATTCTGTCAGCCATAATGGCCCTATACTCGTCACCTTCAGCCAAAGTCTATACTGAAGAAATGGTTTCTAAACCCTTTCCAATCACCAATGGAACCCGTCAGGGATGCCCACTATTGCCACTTATTTTTATTCCTCCTAATGGAACCTCTAGCAGAACACATCAGATCGCATAAAAACATAACAGGATTCAAAATAGGACAGCTTGAACACAAAATTAGTCTATTTGCTGATGACATAATTATGATGATGGCATCACACTTACTAAATCATTAAAGGGACTATTCAGCAGCAACTACGTTGAAACCAAACAAATGCTAGCCATGGAAACGGCCAAATTGTCTAAACAAGAACTTACCTGGACAGGCAGATTAGCTGCCTTCAAAATGCTCATTCTCCCCAAAGTGCTATACACATTCCGCACTCTTCCTATCCCTCTAAGTAACGCATATATTAAATCTCTCCAAACTATTATTCTGCAATACAAATGGCAAGGTAAAAAAACCAAGAAGCAGTCACTCTAAACTTATTAAACACAAAACAGTGGGAGGCCATGGCCATTATCCTCTCCCAACTAAAGGAATGGATGAGTACTTAACAAAACACACTATGGGGGAACATTGTGAACTTCACAACACAAGGTCCTAATCTAAAAACTTGGTTGTTTAGTACTTCATCCTATACCCCTAATCTCCATCTATACTCACCGACCATATGAGCAGCGGTTACAGCTTGGAAAATATTACACAGCGCCAAGTGGTCATCACTCACCACTACACCTTTACAGATACCCTTACATACTCTCCAACTATTATCGCCTGATCTAAACATTCTTAATTGGCTGATACAACACGCATCAACAACTCAAGAACTCAGAAATAAGATAACCAGTAAACTATTCTCATCAGCTCAACTAACTTACGAGGCACCTACCTCAGATTATCCCACCTACCACCGCATTCAATCATGTCTCAATGCTCACAAACAATTAGAGGGATCACTACCCACCAAATTATGAAACTTCTACTTCTCACAAGAGGCTGACACAAAAGGCATCACTATTATCTACAATACACTACAGGAAAAATTAGTATTCTATAAATCTAAACCATTTATAGATTGGGAAAAGGACACTGAGATGCAATTCTCTGAACACCAATGGCAACAAGCACCAAGATCAATATATAGAGCCACTTGCTGCACATCCTTATGGGAATTAACAAACAAAATTTCACTAAGATGGTACCTAACACCTCTCAGATTGGCTAAACTCCAAACCTCTACCTCACCCCATTGCTGGAGAAACTGTAACCAAACAGGAAATCTAATCTACATTCTGTGGTCCTGCCCATTGTTGACAAATTTATGGAAAGAAATAGAACTTTTTATCCAAGAAATAGGCCACTACAACATAACCCTTATCCACAATTAGCTGTCCTCAATATGATACCAGACACAATACCGTCAACATTTAGAACAGTTCTCACACACATATTTCTGGCAACTAGACTTCTCATCACCAGATGCTGAAAAACACCAAATGTCCCAACTTTGATGGATGTGATCACTTTGGTTCATTCACACTGCAATTATGAAATCATAAATTCAAGAAACAACAATACACAGGCAAAAATTCAAACACTTTGGTACCCTTGGAAAACTTGGTATGCACAAAAAATAAAAAAATCTGAAAATTGAGTATACATAGCTGTAATGTAACTCCACCTCCCACCTATCTACCATGAAGGCTCTCACCTCCCCCCCTTCCCCACCTCTGCACCCTATATTATGGTTTACTTAAATTCCTTAATGTTCTTATCTTTCTTACATATACTCTAATGCCCCGTACACACGGTCGGACATTGATCGGACATTCCGACAACAAAATCCTAGGATTTTTTCCGACAGATGTTGGCTCAAACTTGTTTTGCGTACACACGGTCGCACAAAGTTGTCGGAATTTCCGATCGCCAAGAACACGGTGACGTACACCACATACAACGAGACTAGAAAAGGCCAGTTCAGAACCAAGCGTGGCACCCTTTGGGCTCCTTTTTGCTAATCTCGTGTTAGTAAAAGTTTGGTGAGAGACGATTTGCGCTTTTTCAGACTTGTGGTTTTCAGATAGTTTTCTGCTGTTCAGTTTGTGCTTGTGGGTTTGTATCTGCTCTTCAGTGCCTGCAGCGAGTACCATTGACTTGTCATTGTGTTCTTGTTCGTTTGTTACTGTTTTTCAGGTCGCTCTTCACAGGCCTTGCTGTTCTTCAGTGCTTTCTGTTACTTCGTTCTGAGCAGCCGACCGAACTCTCCTCGTAGAGTTCGTGCTGTGCGGGGGGCTTGGTGTTGGGGTCCTGACCTCGACACAAGTCCAGTCCATGAACAAGAGTTCATGGACCAAGAATTGGTTGCTTCAGCGTGACCAGTTCTGTCATATGCCTTTGCTCCGTGAGATCCGTGAGAATAATCCTGATGATTTCAGGAACTTTCTCCAGATGACAGACCCCGTATTTCACCGTTTGTTGGCTTTGCTGACCCCCTATATCAGCAGGCAGGATACCTGCATGAGGCAAGCCATCACTCCGGAGCAGAGGCTCGTCGCCACCCTGCGGTACTTGGCGACGGGGAGAAGCCTGCAGGACCTCAAGTTCTCGACAGGCATCTCCCCCCAGGCTCTGGGGATCATTATCCCAGAGACCTGTTCTGCCATCATCCAGGTCCTGCAGAAGGAGTATATTAAGGTAAGATTTTTATTATTTAATATCACATTTTATTGTATTTAATGTTTGTTAATATATTGTATTTCTTTCCTCATTCCCTAATTACCATGATTGTAATATGCTGTGAATGTCCTCTTTGTCCTCATGCATGCTGGATTTTTATGTAATTATTTTTGTTGTCCTTCATACATATTTGCCTTCACTTACCTCCCCAGCATGCTCTCCTGGCCCTATATTCACCTCATGTAGTCACTTAACAATGTATTTTATCAGCACCATAGTAGTGCTTTACCCCAAACACCCCTAAAATGTATTGAAATGTTATTGGTGCTTTAAATTCAGGCAGCGTGCCAGAGGCTTTTTTTGGGGGGTCCCCAAATCATTTGGAACCCTCCCTCCCCCCAACTGCTAAGTCAGCATATACCAATTCTTTATCTATCCTCAATCATCTATTTGCTGACTTTGCCAAACCCATACACACTATACCCATCTCTTTTGTGGTCATATTTATGGATGAATTCCCCAAAGCATGTAGTGCAAGGGCCTGCCTGAATACTTTCAAATGGTACTGTTTCAAGTTTTTGTATACTATTATTATGTTGATAGGTAATAGCAGAACGTCTAAATGTGCTAAAATGTGTACAGTGTGTATTTATATCTTCATATTATGACACTTCTTACCTGTCCAGTGGGCTGCCAATAGTGTAACTAAGAAGGGTCTGTTCAAAGTAATACCCATTATTTAGGCATTCATCTCTCAATGCGCTGGGGGACCATCTTATGCGGCCATTCCCTATGAGGACCCTCACCCCGGACCAGAGGGTTTTTAATTACCGGCTGGCCAGAGCCAGAAGAGTGGTGGAGAACACGTTTGGAATCATGGCCAGCCGGTTCCGCCTATTTCTTACACCCATACATATGGCGGAGTACAAACTGAATCACATCATCCTGGCGTGCTGTGTTCTACACAACTTTTTAAGGGCACCATTCTGCCAACTATGAAGGCTCAGTTGGGCCTGAGGCCGGAATTCAACATGAATCAACCCTGACGGCACCTTGAAGAATACCTTGAATTCTTTGCGGGTAGGGGGGCTATCAATATGCCAGACAATGTGTAAAACCTTTTGAAAATAAAAAAAAAAAAAAATAACTCAAATCTTTGGTGACATTTTTACTGCTTGTGTTTTTTTGAGCTGACCCTGACAGCAATGTGGTGAGTCCTGAAAATGGCGTGATTGTGTAACATTACAAAGCACTGCTGGGTGTTATTTACTAAAGGCTAAAGCACTTTGCACTACAAGTGCACTTGAAACTGCACTGAAACTGCACTTGTAGTGCAAAGTGTATTTTCCCTTAGGAAATAACCCCCATTGTCACAGAAAACACCAATTAGAGCACCACAAAAGTGTTGGAGCGTTGAGACAATAATCCACACAATCTTGATTAAGAATCTTTTTAATAACAGCACAATCACATGTGCATTTCCAAAAGGTTTTTAAAACAAACCAACATTTTTGGGGTCACATTAGAAAAAGTAGAAATGTCCATTTAAGATAAAACAGGCATGTGTAAAACTAACAAGAAATACACAATTTTAGAACTTACAAAGTTCACATTTGGTAGAACTTGAAGGCAATATCAGACATGAGTATTTACAAACTGTGTTTGATATTACGTTCAGATGGGGTGAAGTCACCCCAGGAAAAGCCAAATTTGGAAGATGCACACAAATTTCCGAATGTCAACATGTGCTAGCTGCCATCAGGGGGGATCAAGGGACGTGTTTTGGGGGTGCAACCCCTTCCTCACAGCTACTTTATTATTGAGGAAGGGGTTGCACCCCCAAAACACGGCCATTGATCTCCCGTGATGGCAGATAGCACATGTTGACACACTGTGTGCCTCTTCCAAATTTGGCTTTGCTCCAAATTGACATAAAAAATACAAAAAAAAATTGGTACAACAAAAACCCAAGGCATTTTGAGGGGTTTTAAACTCTCCATAAAACATCCTGTTCTTCATTTTTTGCTGAACATCATTGATGCTTTTCACGATGTTTTCCAAGTCCCTATTACACCCCATGATCTCCCCGATCAGGATCTGGGCACTTTCACTGGTGAAAGGATCTGGATCCACAACATCACGATCCCCTAAAAAGATAGAAGCAAAAAAACACCATGTATTATAAATATGGCGGCATCCATCTCTTACCTGAGCCTGTGGTCGCAGACACTCACCTATTGTGGTGACTAGTTCCACCACGTCTTCCTCCTCCTGCTCTGCTGTCCTTCGGTGGATTTCCCCTTCTTCCAGAGGTGGGGGGGTCTCTGGCCTCCTCGGATGAGGGGTGTCCTCCGTGTCTTTTCTCCCCTATGTAAAAAAAAAATAGGTATACTTAGCACACAGATATTTGATGGCAGAAATAGGAATATGAAACATTGTTTGGAAGTGGGTTACAATTGTCTGTTTTGGCAGAGTTCCAAGATGTGGCATTTTTCTTATCCTTTGTCAAGCTTGAATACTTACCTGTCTTGTACAAGCTTCACAGATGGAGACACCCATATAGTATACACTGGAGCACCTGTGTGGCACCCCTAATAAAAAGGGTGTTCTTGTGTCCCATACTAGTGCTCCAGCGTCCAGATGTGAAAACTGCTGCTGAGTGTCCTCTCTTTACACAGAATGTAGTTGGCATTTCATTCTAGTAACAAACCCATCTACACAACCCAATTCTTTTCACACAAGTAGGCCCTTAAAGATGCTGGCAAATGGCCAAACAAACTATGTTTGATACGAACGAATAATGTGCCCATGAACGTGAAAGTTGCCTTTTGAAACTGGATAACAGTTAATAAAAGCACATGGAGCAGCACGAACGTAATAAACATAAAGAATAGGAACACAGCACAACTACTTACTTTTTTGCAGCACTCTCTGGATCTTTCTGTACTGCTCATGCTCTCCTAATTTGAGATCCGACCACCGCTTCCTGAGCTGATCTTTCGATCGTCGTACCCCGAAATTCCAGGGCAGACTCTTGACCACTTTCACCATGATCTTGGCCTTTCGGACATTGGGGTTGTGGTAAGGTCCATACTTCCCATCATAGTCGGCCTTCTTCAGGATGTCGACCATCTCCAACATCTCCCCAAAGGACATATTTGATGCCTTAAATCGTCTCTTCCAGGATCGGGACGTTTCAGGCCTCCGGGCTTTCCTCCTCCTCCTCCTCGTTGCTGTAATTAGCACGCACCTGTTCTGACTCCACCATGTGCTCTTCCCCACTGCGCAGAATGAGAAGGGGCGGGGAATAGACTAGAAAGAATGTCAGGGGCGGGCGGAGTTACACGCATGCGCAGTGTGTATAAAGCGTAACACGCGTGCGTAGTACGTACGATCTGTGAGCGGAGGATGGAGTATAGGAGGCGCCGATCATGAAAACGAAGGTAAGATCTAAACTTGAGCCTATACTGCTTCTAAATTGAGGCCTATATTGTAACTATATTAGGAGAGTTTCACCTGACATTAGTGTTTGTCTTGTGTTGTGTCTTGCAGAGAAAATGGATGGCTTCAATGACCACAATTTCCTCCCCCTGTTCATAGACAAATAGAGGGAGCTGCCCTGTCTGTGGCAGGTGAGACATCCACATTACAATAATAAACAAAAGAGGCAGGCAGCGCTGGAGGAACTGCTGGAGTTGGTGACGCGAGTTGTCCCCACAGCAACCATCCCATATTTAAAAACCAAAATTGGTGGCCTGAGAAGCACTTATCTTAGGAAGCGCAAGAAGGTCACGGATTCCCAGAGATCCGGAGCAGGAGCAGATGACATTTATGTCCCCAGGCTGTGGTATTATGAGAGACTACGATTTCTGTCAGACCACACCGGAGTCAGGGAATCCCTCTCAACCCTTCCTTCCACTCTTCCTTCCACCCCAGCTGAGGCTTCCGATATCCAACCTGGGACTTCCAGCCAGGAAGAAGTGGAGGAGCCCAGATGGAGTCAGGTATAGCATTCTTCTACAGATTTCGGGCCAATAAATAAATGATGTTTACTAGATGTTATTATTGATCACTAATTGCTGAGTTAATAAAGTGTTTTACATATCAATAGACAGTAGTGGGCACCAAACATTCAGACAAGAATGAAAAATACTGGGCTCGGAATGATAGTCTGTTATATTTGTTAACATTCCATTTGCAACAATCATGAGGTGAAAATTGTGTGTGATTGATGAATAAAAAACTAAAACTATGTCCCTTTTTCATACACAGGAAGACCTCAACCAGGAGGAGGCTGTGGAATGTGGCACACAGGAGGAGGCTGTGAAATGTGGCAGCCAGGAGGAGGCGGGGGTTAGTGGCAGCCAGGAGGAGGCGGGGCTAAGTGGCAGCCAGGAAGAAGCCTGGGACCAGTCGCAGCCTGACAGAATCGCAGGTTCCGCCCCTCCGCCTTCCATACAAAAGACCCAGGAAGGGGATTCACATGCAGGATTCAGCACTCAGGCTCATTCAGGAGGCTTCTGCGTCCCTCAGAGCCTTACCCACTCCTGAAGAGGCCTTTGCCTGCATGGCTGCCACCAAACTGAAGGGCATGCAGGAGGGTCAACGCCTCATGTGTGAGAAACTTCTTTATAAAGTCTTAACTAAGGGGGTGAGTGGCAAAATCACACCCAATACCGACGTGATTGAGTTGGAACATCCTCCTCCTCCTCCTGCCATAACTCCACCACCAGAGCCACAGCATGGAAGGAAGCGTGGAAGGAAGACCAGAGAGTGATGACCCTGGGTTCAGTCTAGTCTGGCCAAAGATGCAGTCTCTTGTATGACCACAGCCTGGGGACACAGATGTCATCTGCTGCTTTCTGGATCTCTGGGACTTCTGGACCAGACTGCACTCCCTTAGATAAGGACTCCTCAGTCCACCAATTTTGTTTGAAAATAGTTGATGTGTGCCCTGGGGGCCAAAGGCTTCACCAATTTCAGCTGTTTCTCCAGCGTTGCCTCCCTCTTTGTTTAGTTGTGAGCCCTTAATAAAGGAATTTTTGTTTCAATTATACCCACCTATGTGTGTTTTCCTTCAAAAAGACAGTTTGTTTGTGAGGAGGCAGGTACATTTCAAAAATACAATGTGAAATTAACAAGAGACACCAACACCAAGCAATCTCCTTGAGATTAAATAATACAAGATGTCAATGGTGTTGTGGTAACTTGACACACAAAACACACACAAAAATATTATGGAGTAAAACACAAAAAAAACTAAAAAAAAACATCAGCCTTGGAAAAAATAAAAAAACACAAAAAATAAAAAAAATGCCTTGACCAAAAAAAAAAAAAGAAATATTTAAAAACCAACAAAAAAAAATTTGGTCAGATGTGACAAATCATAATATATTGAGGGAATCACAATAAATAATAAAGGAAGAAGTTTGTGAGAAGTCTGTGTGAATATGAGCAGCAAAACGACTTCATTCTTCTCACATTATAAAGAAGAAGAGAGTACGCTGTATTAAACCATTTTTTACATTGCAGCGTGACGAAAGTGCTGTATCCATTGTGAACGCTAATTTTACCAGACCGAGCTGTTCCGTCTCGGAATTTCTTCTGAGCATGCGTGGCACTTTGTGCGTCGGAACTGGCGACACACGGTCGGAATTGACGCGCTCGGATTTTGTTGTCGGAAAATTTTATAGCCTGCTCTCAAACTTTGTGTGTCGGATAATCCGATGGAAAATGTCCGATGGAGTCCACACGCGGTCGGAATGTCCGAAAACACACTCCGATCGGACATTTTCCATCGGATAATCCGACCGTGTGTAGGGGGCATAAGTCTACGTATACTTTATTAATGAATGCTTACATTATTATTGTTGTAATAAAGTACTAGTTTTCATGTCAGAATCTATGTAACATTGCTAACAATCATATATTCTTCTATGTACCAATTTTATATATATTGGTTTTGCAATTTTTACCAATGTACACTGTAATAATTCAATAAAAATCTAATTTGAAAAAAAGAAATGCTAAAAAAACAAACAAAAAAAAACTTGTAAACTCCTTGAATAATCACCTAATAAATAAACAAAAATAATAATTGTGGCCATCCCAATAGAAAATAGTCTGTTTGCATTTTGTAACCTGCTCTCTCAAATTTAATAAACAGTCTGAGGGGTTGGTTTTGTGATAATGTTTTACCTTCTAGTGGATCCACCAGGACCTGCTAGAGCAGTGGTCATCAACCCTGTCCTCGGGGGCCCACTAACAGGCCAGGTTTTATGTATTACCTTGGGGAGATGCAGACTAGAATACTGCAATCACTGAGCAGCAAATGATATCACCTGTGATGTACTTCAGTTATCTTGCAAACCTGGCCTGTTAGTGGGCCCTGAGGACAGGGATGATGACCACTGTGCTAGAGCATAGTTAAAGAGGATAAAGAGAGTTTTTTATAATATTTCAGTCAGCCAAGCTTTAAAAACACCATTGTTTTTGTTAACAGACATTTGTCTAATTTCAGGAGCAGAATTTCTTACATGCAAAATTAAAGCAATTCCTTCTGTCAAAAGGGAGCTGGTCCTACATTCCTCATCTCACAAAACTCTTCCATGGATCTGATTCCCAACCTTGCGCAGTTTGAGTATATGCAAAGAAAGCCAAAGAGTGCGGTCCATACTGCTTACTATTAGGTTGCGGTTGATAAAAACAGATGTATAAAGTAGACAGTTATGAAGCTTCCTCTCCAGGCAGGGCAATTCTAAATGATGTAGACAGGGGTGATGATTTGATTCCATTAGAGCAACTTTCTGTTTCAGTACACTGTAAATGAGAGAGTTTGGGGTAATGCCATTTTTCACTCACAGAATGTTCTCGGTCTTCTGGGTGACACTGGGCATCATTCTAATGAACCGGCCAATGTGGCCCGACATTCAGCCAGTGTGTACTAGGCTTTAGTATATGCAGCACCATCTTATGAAATTGCTAAGAAAATTGGTTAATTGTGATTCCCAGAAAGGCTAGAGAAGGGTTGGGAGTCGTTAGAATGCTTGTGGTGGATGATATTAGTATAAACACTACTTTACAGAAACTAATAGACATACAATGCCATAGTATATGGATTAAATTACCCTTATGACCACATTTACGCCAGCATGACATTTGCAGAAACATTAAAGATAGCCTATGGTGGGCAAGGTATATGAGCTATTTTTAGAGAGTATTCCCAATGGGAAATACAGTGAGTTACTGAGTATAAATGTGTAAAAGCTTCCTCCCATTCCTTATACGAGAAGGTCTGTCCCAGTTCGCTTTCCCATTGTAAGATGGACATGGATTTTGCATGTTGGCTGTGGTATTGTAGATATGAATAGAACCAGGAGATCCCCCCTTTAAGGGCTACATGGTTACTATAATATTCCTGCATTCTTTTTATCTATTGCGATGGGCAGATTCAAGAATCCTCTTTGAAGATGATAAATTTGAAATATTTTGTAGGCGTCCCTCTGCTGTATGTTATCTAGCATACATTACTTTAGTGTACCCTCTGTCTGTTCAAGTTTTCATAAACTCAGTCATAGATACAGTCATATTCCCCTTTTGTATTTTGAGCAAGCGCTTCTATGCTGTCAACATGGCAGCAATAAATGTATGGTCCAGGAGCACAGTGCTTATTTTGAATGCTACACATGATTGTTCCAAGGGCAGTATCTAGTCATATCATTTCTCAGTGGGTATGCTTGTGAAGGTAATTTGTGTGCCCTGAGTCTCTGGTAACAGGGAAGATGTGGAACCAGAGACCAAAAAAGGATATTCATGCACTTTTTTATATATTTATAGTAGTTTGCAGATACAATTAAATTCCTCATTTATTATCTGCCCAAAACTGACTCAAGAATTTCTTTTTATACAAAGTTATTTTTGGATGATACTGCAAATCTATAATTCTTCCAACCATCTGTATATTTCAACAAAAAGAGACACAAAGTGCAACCCTGTCCAAATGATGTTTTTTTTTTTTGTTTCCAGATAGTGAGAAAGACCTATAAACTATGTTTTTTTGCTGTATACATTTTCCCTGAGGAGATGTATCCTCATTTTCTATCCAAGTGACAACTGGGCACTAAGATAGTAAGGGGAAATATTCAGATAGGACACAGATAGCAATTATAAATATTGGGAAAGGGTGAAGACCACCATCAGAGATATTCCTTCATATTCTGTCCTGGTGACAACTGGTAGGAAATGAAGAGAAATACCAATTTTGACTATTTAAAATGACAAAAACTCTAAGGGGCCTATTTATAAACATGCTCACAAAAGAATGTCATAAACAGACCCCTAAGTGCAAGCACATAAACAAATATGAATAAATCAATTAAAAATATATGCCACATGTGACCCAATACATTACATTTATGAGAACCATAGTACTGACATTATAAAGAAAAAGTACTAATTAATAGTAATGACTAGAGTACCAGAACCCCTGCTTTTTGTGTGAAAGCAATAATGTTTCTGCAGAAGTCTGACATGCTCCCATCAGAGATGTTGAGCTCTATGGCTCAACAATCACCAAAGCTCAGGCTTCCTGCTGATTGGAGGGCTTCAGCTCTGACTCAGCAGGGGTCATGATGAACAGATGGTTGAGCTATGTTTTTACAGTCCCCCCCAGGCTGCAAAGGCAACCATATGGGGTTGCACAAATGTTGTGGCAAAAATTATACTCCACTGCAGTATGGTGGTGTGGCATTTTCAGGCTTAAGATTGATGAAGTGAGATATTGCCTCCTCACTGCCTATCAAATGTCCCTGAAAAGTGAAATATTGTGGGGTGGCAAAGGCTCTTGCATGTTGAAACTTAGCCTAAGGGCTCTTTTACACAGGTATTAATGCAGTACAATCTTTATCAGTGGAGTCTTGCTTGCTATTATCCCAAAAACCCAAAAGCCCCCCCCCCCCGAAATGTTTACTATAACACAAATATAAGCAAAAACATATGTCAAAACACTTATGGTCTCCGTGTCAATGAAGGTATTCATTTGGACTTTTTGGGCTCTGGAAGCTCTGGGTTGTTGTGAGACTGCAGCAAGATCCTTGTTATAATTGTCCCTCTATGATTTCCATCATTTTTTGATAGATTTGACTAGAAAAAAATGTGGAAATAGGGTACATATTCCTCTTGGTGTCTAGAGGCATATTGTATTTCTTTTTATAAATTGTAATGTCAATACAACAACATAGGAGAATATAACTTGTAGAAACTGTATAGTATATTCTGCAAATGCAGATTTGCTGTCCCAATCCCCTGCACAAACATGTTGGGTTTATTTTCACCCAGGTTTGCCTCTTTCTATATGCATCACTATATATTGTCAGAGTGTTTTAATTTAATACAGCTCGGGGAGCTGTTTTACTTTGTGAAAAAATGCAGCCACATTAATAACAGACATCTTGGCAGCAATATCATTTGCAATGACTGAAACACTGCATGTTGGTATACATATTCCTTCAAGGTTTTCACTCTAAGAATCCCCATTGCAAATGGAACCCATGAAAGGTCGGATCCCCAGCCATTCATGTACCGCCTCCCACCACTGAAATGATCTAGAGCATACAGTCACCCCTACTGTAGTTCAGTATTGAGCCAGTGAAGCGGCAGGTTTTCTCTCCTTATCACCTTACCAGGTAGCTGTAATCATTTCCTCCCCCTCTACTGAGCTGAGGCACTGGGGCGTGGCATGGAAACAGAGTGGTAGTGGGCAGCAGAAGGAAGCGATCCTTCTCTGTTGTTCAGATGGTTGACATAGAGCTTTTGTGTTGGTTTTCAGAACCCTTGTGGTAACCCTCCCCACCCTGTTTTGATACTTTGGGACCAACAATTTAAAATCCAAATTCTTACATCAACAAATTGTCTCTAAAATACTTGCAAAGGAGGGTAAGTTATGGAGGATATTGGGCTAATTTTATCCCACTGAGAGTTGTTCTGAAGAAGCAGCCAAATAAATTTAGGTTGATTCACCATTAGTTGTACCCCAAGTGTATGTCGATTAACAGTGTCATTAGTCAGGAATTATATTTAGTACCTTACATCTCTTTTGACACAACAGTAGCTTGGGTTCAGCATTATGGCCAGGGGTCACTGATGGCCAAAATGGATATCGAGGTAGCATTTCATCTTCTGCGAGTTCATCCAAATAGTCAACACCTGTTGGTTTGTCATTGGGAGGAGTGCTATTTTATGGACCATTCACTACCATTGGTTGCTCCATCTCCTGTCTGTCATACACTATTTAGATTATCTTTGCATGCATGGGTCCACTGGGTTTCTCACTCTCCTTAGTTTTGTTATGCACTTTGGAATAGATCACCAGGGCCTATGGAATTACGCTTGCATGGGACAAAATAGAGGGCCCAAAAAATTAAATTCAATTCCTGGGTATCATTATTCTTAATTCTCAAAAATTGAGGATTTGAAACTATCAGTAGGTGAAGCTAGGAGAGCAAAAGGGGAGTGGCTTATACAGATGGGGTGCCTTTTCAACTTTCATCTTAGAGCTGATATGTCTGGGATCATCATAAAATCAAGTTAAATTGGGAGCAGAAAGCAGATTTAGAAGTTTGGGAGGAGTTCTTTGCTCAGAATAATGGCAGGTTATTGTGGATTGCTCCTATGCTTTTAGCATTCAACATTGTGTAGCAAACAGATGCAGCAAATAGTACAGGCTTTGCACATACTGCTATAGCACATGTTGGGTGGAAGAATAGCTAATAGAATGGCAAGATGCAGATTTCCTATAGTAGTAATTTGGCACTTTTGGAGTTGCTTCCCATTGTAGTCACAATGGAAATTTGGAGTGCTCTCTATAGCAATCACTGCATACTGTTTAACTGTGATTATTATGGAAGTGGTGGAAGGAGTAAGTGAGTTGTCAGGCTTGTTCCCTCTGGAAGTAAAACATCTCAACTATTTCATATAAACAGTGCATATTCCTGGGGTACAGAATTGTATGACTGATGTGTTGTGTTGTTTCCCCAGTCGGACAAGCTCCAGAAGCTGGCAAGGAAAGAGGAGCAACAGAGGTTCCATGTGCTAAGCATCTCTGGAAAGTGGCATTGGGATCTTAATACAGTTACATTGGTGTTCAGGGAGTGTGGGAACTTGGGCACACTCAACAGACTGAAAGGAATGGTCAGAATTAGTGAGTTGAAAGGCTCATTGTTGGAAAATGACAATTTAATTACATTGCATTACACCAATGGAAAGGAGTTTGTCACTGGTGCATTGGTTTGCAATTCTTTTTAATTAGCTGGATGTGCAGTGTGTCACAAAGGATTTCTTGGTATGGCAAGCTATATGGGTTTTTTATAAGAGGCAGGATTTAACCGACTCAAGGAGTCCAGTATCATTTGAGTTGCTGTTGGAACTGGTTGGTGTATTGAATGAGATTTGCATGTCCCAATGTGAAGTTACCATTAATCTGAATGATTTGTATGGCTCTATATTGTAAAATATTCTAAGGGGGAACAAGCTTGAGTTAGAATGGACAGCCAGTAGTTTAATTCACATTCATTTAGAGGAGAGGCGGCAACTAAAGCCACTGTATGAGGTTTACTGGGAAGCTTAAGGGTTAACTGGCCTCCTTAAATCATAGTGGTTTTGAGATGGCTGGGAGTCAGAGGTATGATGTAGGATAGGTTTTTGCAAGAAATCCATTATTTCCAACAGTCCACAGGCCCCCATATGTATTGGTACATCCAGGGACTTAGTCTGGGTTATTTAGTTTGACTACTTTGCTTCCGCAGGGAATTCCCAGGAGGGGCAGTGATCTGGTCTGACATAGTAGTCAGGTGGGTTAACTTAATAAAAAAAGTTGGCAAATTTGTAGCCAAAATCGGGGAACTGGTACTCAGGCACACTAAGCTGAAAGATCAAACCGTATGGTAATGGAGAGATGATGCCATTCATCTAAATGTAGTAGGCATGGACATTTGGTTCTTGAATTTTGAAGAAGGAATACAAGAGGCTTTGAGAAAAATGTCACTCATACTTGCTTGGCTGGTTAGGGAGTCTGTGAAGAGATGAGATGGTTACAAAGTAGAGGCCCATCTTGTGGTATGGTGCTCCTCTATTAGTATTAGCTGTTTTAATGGGGAGCTTGGTCACTTGGGATGCTGGAGGTGGCCAATTCTGTAGCTGCTCGAGCTGGTGGGTGTGCTGCAGGGTGGATGTTAAAACTTTTTCAGGACAGGCACCAAAACTCCCTACTGATAACCAACAGTCGTTATGTTATTTATTAGTATGTTTTATTTGGTTAATGTTAATTTGAGCTGTTAATTATTTTATGAACAAATGAAGGGCTGCTATGGCAACTTAAAACCATAAAGTACAGTCAGTATTTTTATTGGTAACTTCAACAAGAGGATGGAAATGACCAAATCAATCAATCATGTGTTTATAATTATTCCAAAATACTTTCTTTGGTTGCTATTTGATTAATTTACAGATTTGACCATACAGAACATTTGCATGTCAGAAAGCTTAGTCTGATGCTTGCATTCACCAATTGGTAAGGAATAATTCCTCCTTGACCAATAGGAATATGTGTAAAGGGGATGGGTATGTTTTACCACTGCAAGGAAGTACTAGAGAGTTCCTCCTTTAGAGAGTCTGGCCTTTAGCAGTCTGGCCTTTAGTAGCTCTCTTTAGAGCCTTAATTTTGGAGGTATGTGTCAGGGACTAACCCGCAGGAGAACTGATATCTATGGCCAGCAGAATCCTGTATCAACTAACACAAATTCTCCAGCGCTAATGCACATGCACACACGCGCGCGGGCAAGAGCTACCAGGACAGTGTATTCTTCTGTGTGCATGCGCGTCAAAGTGCACACGTCTGCGCCAAAGTGCACACAATATGTGAGAGACTCCAGGCACCAGTACACTATTTAAAGCATGCTGCAGCAGTCACCAACTGCTGCATGATCTTCAGCTCCTAGTATATTCCTGAGTTCCTGTTCCTATTGTCTTGGATTACCTGCTAACGACCCGGCTTGCCTTGACCTATCTGATCTGCATTGACCCCGGCTTGACCATTGGCTTGTTCCTGTTACTCCGCTCTGATCTGCTGCTCTGTGTATGACCCCTGGCTTTTTCCACTGACTTTGCTACTGTTTGCTGTCCTGTGCATGAACCCCGGCCTGGCTCCTGACACTGCTCCTGGTACTCCCTGCTGCACGATCCCATCTGGTACGTTCGAGGTACCCCTGCCTAGCAGTCTACCCTGCTCGTCAGCTGCCCACCAGTGGACTTCTCTTCTTCATCTCAGCTTGCCGCAGCCAGCAACCCCTGCCGCTTTGAGTATAGCTCCCCCTGTGCCACATTCAGGGGGCGCTCTGCACTTAGTCTCAAGGGAAGCCCTCCCAGCATTTCAGCCTTCGATCAGGTACGTGATAGTATGTTTATAGTTGGAAAGTATTAAATGACTATAGTTGTGTAGGCATTGCAAGACGGGATACATAGCATGAGGCTAGGAAAAAAGTCCATTGTGACTGTATTTTCTGACTGGATGATTGTGGTTTTAATTTTAATAAAAAATTACATTGTTTTTATGGTATCACACTTTATGGTCCTTATTGTTTTCTGGCATCCACACTTGTCATCATCTTGATTGTTCTGTGTAAAAGCTGGGAAAGAAAAAGCTAGAGGTGCTGCAATCCCTCTGTCCTCCTGATGCATCTTGCTGTTGGAGCCCAACTTGTTATCCCTGGCCTGGGCAATTGTATGTCCAATTTTAGGTGGCGGGCCTCACTTGGGTGATTGTATCACAGCTGGTTGTTAAGAAGCTCCATTCAATATGCTAAAAAGTTGTTAAAGGGAGAAATGCTCAAAGTTTATAGCAACAACTCTAAAATTGGAATTTGGGAAGTTTCTAACAGCTTAACCACCTGCTAAAATTCTACTCTTTATAGAATATAAGGGGAGAGGGATGTGATTTCAGTACATCTGTTGTGAAATTGGCAGATGGATTTCTCCACAATACCTAAAGTTACAGCTTCTTCAGAATATTCAAATAATTTATTGTACATGGTCTTGGCACAGGTTCACTTTGAGTGTTAAGATTATATTTTAGGGGTTAAGTCTTAGAGGTTTGAAAAAGGGGATGTATAGATAAAAGGGGTCATTAGTGTTAGATGTTTGCTTTTTGAAAGTATGAGATATTTATGGTTATTTAATTTAGTTTTCAGTACCATAGTTACGCTACCAGGAAGTAAAAGGACAGATGGACAGTGAGCAATAAAGATGAATGTTCCCACTTATAATAGATTCTCCCCTATAAGAAATTCACACTATTCTCATCCCCCATATGGGAGAGAATATAATGAACAGAGGGATTTTCCCAGGGAAGGTTATCGGGACAGGCCACCAGGAAGGTGGAAGACCCGTATCCCCTACAGGACCCCAGGATGGAGAGCACAACGTGGGAATGGAGGAGGACCCCCGAGAGGTGGACAGAGAAGAACAGGTGACCCCACCCCTATGGGGAGACAAGAGCCCGGAGAGAGGATGCACCCCAACAATGGGTGGTAACATACCCAGGAAAGAAACAGGGGCACAATGTCAAGCTATCCGGAAAGAAGAGGCAGACAAGAGGAAGGAGAGGAGGTAGGAAGAAAAAGGAGAGTATATTACGAAAAGGGATCTTTAACCTCAGCAACTCTAACTTCTCCGATGAAGAACTCAAGGTGCTGGACTTGGGACTCAAGTTCGCTCCTGAAAAAATGTTAGATAAGTTTGAAGCCTACATTGACCTCCAGAAATTCATGAGGAAACTCAACCTCAAAAAACACTTTGCTCTGAATCAAGAAGATAGTACTCGGGAAGCTCCTGAGTATATACAAACCAATCTAAAAAATAATTCCATTTATAACCCTAAGACACCAGGAAGTCAATGCACGAATGCATTCAAAAAGATGGTTGAAGAAGATCTAAGAAACCTACGGAGGAGAGATAGAAAAGGGAAACATGTATGGGATGCCATTAAGAAATTAGGGGAACGACATGAAGTGGTTATAAGACCAGCGGACAAGGGGGGAGGACTGGTCATTTTGGACAAGAAAGACTACTAGGAGGAAATGGAAAATTTGCTAAAGGTGGAGAATACTTATAAGAAATTAAAGAGTAACCCTAAGAAAAAGTATCAAAAGAAACTGAAGACCGGGGGGCGTGGCCTGGACATGGCTGACTAAAGACGTGCTTTAGCTGAGCTCCCAGCCGCCTTACCACCTACCCGAGCTATTTCAGCCGTTATATGGAAATATGCACTCTGCTAAAAAGAAGGCGACAAAGAAGAGCAGCAGACTGACCAAATCCGTTCCTCAGCCACCCACATCGGGCGAACTCAGAAGGAGATTCCAGCTCTCCCTCCTTGGCTCCCCGGAACTTAAGATGGCGTCGCTTCGTGGAGAACACTCAGGGAGACAAACAGCGAGCGGCTCCCTGTCACCACAGAGAGACACTCAAGCAGCGGACAACTTCTCCAGCTTCCCTGCGGACCTCTGCCCTGTCCTCGGTAAGCACTCACAACCCACACCACACACACAGGGAGTAGACTCTGAACTGCGGGCCCTGTTACAGGCCCTGCCAACAAAAACAGACATTGCGGCCCTGATTGCGACGGTGGAAGCAGCCCATCCCAAAGAGATGAATGTGGTAAGAGCGGACGTCAGTAAACTAACCTCCAGAATAGAGTCAGGGGAGAGCTCCCTGGCGGAGCTAAGCGTCGGATGTCAACAGTAGAGGAGGCTCAAGACGCACAAGCAGAAGCACTGCAGGAACAACAGCTGCACCTAGAAGAAATGGAGGACCGGAGTCGCAGGAACAATCTGTGTCTCCGGGGACTCCCAGAAGCCACAGGGCCCGAGGATCTGGCAGACATGGCGATAGCTATCTTCCGCAGCCTTCCAGGTATAGATTTACCGGACCGTATTGTCATAGATAGGATACACCGTGCACTGGGCCCTAAGCCAGCTGACCCCCTGAGACCAAGAGACATCATCTGCAGGGTACATCATTATATACATAAAGAACAGATATTGCGCAAAGCTTGGGAAGCAGAGGATCCAGAGTTGGATGGCGCCACGATAAAAATCTTTCCAGACCTGTCACGCGCTACACTACAGAGACGCGCGATCCTGAAACCATTGCTAGACCTAGCTAGAAGGAAAGGAGCTACATATCGTTGGGGGTATCCCCTATCTGTTACTTTCAGGAAGGATCAACGGACCTTCACCTTACGCAATCCAGTTGCATTGCCAGCCTTGTTCACCCTTCTAGACACAGAGCCCGTAGATGTTCCCAATTGGCTGGGCCCTCTTCCGCGCTTACCAGGACGCCCGTCCACGCAAGGCATGGGCAACAATCTTCCACCGAGGCAACAACAAAACCGTCGCCAACCCAGATCATCCTCGCAGGACGGCACACGTGAGTCGTGAACCATACGTTTCCTACGACATAATATTCACTAAGAAGTGATGTTTAAGTTGCTTTGTTTGCCACTGTTTGGGCAGGTTTGTTACTGCCATTCAACAACTGTTCCTAGCCTTCTCCGGCTTTATGAAGTTTAGAGAACCATCTGAGGAGAGTCAGATAGGAGGCTACTTACACCGCAGCGGCTGATAGGTCGCTAGTTCACCCTACCTCCTCAGCACCCTCACTTAAGTAACTCACCGATTGCTCGGGACATTCTTAGCTTGCTTCGGCCTCATGATGATCAGAGAACCACCTGAAGATGATTAGATATGAGGCTCCTTACACCGCAGCGGCTGCTGGGTCGCAGTTTCACCCTACCTCCTCAGAGCTCTCATTTCAGTAGCTTAATGATTGCTTGCGACATTCTCTACTTCAGACAAGTCGCAATTCCATACAGGACGCACATCACCTTGAAGAGACTAATCTGACTTAAGGAACTTTCGCAGAGGTGGGTCTAGACATCTACACTTCCCTGACGGGGGGAGTCCCATAGGTTCAGGTAATCATACCAGTTATCACCGAAAGTACATTGAGGATCGCTATCCCTTAAAGGAACTGTTAGATGAAGAGGTATACACAAGATGTGCGGTTGAATGCATACCTTGAGGGACTTGATGGGTCTGATGCTTTGTAGAGTCTGCTAGGACGGCTCCAGGAAAGGACACGCTGGCTACTGATTTGTGTGGCTCTGGTGTGCCAACCCTGCAGGCATGACACATCGCTTTGTGCTCTACTGGAATGTCAAGACGCAGGTTATTTACTAGTATAATCCTAAGTTAGTAAAGTCATGGTAGAACATAGGTATCTGGCTCTCAGTTGCTGAACAAGTGAGGATGCTATACTCTATGCTGAACGGCTTAGCCGGATATGTGCTTGGTTACCACAGTAAAAATTTCCTGGTTTAAGAGCTAAGTAACTATTAATAGGGACGTACATTGTTTGCCCATATATCTAGTTAGTTACTTAACGTTGCTCTTCGGATTTATATAGGAAATTGCATATTAGTTCTGAAATTTTTTTTCTATCTCTAAGATTGTGATTATGCATGTGCTGGGGCGGGGGGGGGGGGGGGCGGACGGGAGTCTCATATTCTTGAGCCTCGTCCTACCTCTCTCCCGATTAGGTTAGCATATTCCCCTGGAGGAGGACACTACGTCTTCTAGGGGTCATATGCAGATTATATCCCCCAGATTTAAATAGGGGTTTGAAACGGGCAGGACACTAGGCCCTGCTTGTATTTTTCTCTCTGCTCTACTAACTTACTGTTTATTCTTTCTGCCTTAACTCCCTTTTCTGTCCCCTCATCTTACCCCTTCTCTTCTTACCTTACCTATACCCTTCCTCTCCCCCCCTTTCCCCCTCCCCCATCCCATCACAAAATGGCGGTTAGCAAAATCAAAGTGATGTCTCTAAACGCAAAGGGTCTCAATATACCAGAGAAGAGACGTATGTTGTTAGATGATTTAAAACGGAGTAATACAGATATTGCCTTTATTCAAGAGACACACTTTAAGACGAACAGATTACCGTACTTACAAAACAGACACTTCCCAGTAGCCTACCACTCCATGAACCCGAGAGCTAAGTCCAAAGGAGTTTCCATTTTAATTTCTAGTAAGATCCCCTGGCAATTACAGAACTCTCAAGTAGACCCGACAGGTAGATATATCTTTCTCAAAGGTCTGATTGGAACAGTACAGGTAACGTTAGCGACCATGTATGCCCCCAATGAACAACCAGCCAAGTTTTTAAGGGAAACCTTAGAGAAACTAAATGAGTTCAGGGAAGGGCAACTAATTGTAGGAGAAGACTTTAACACGCCTTTAATTCCCTCGTCGGACACATCGACAGGTAGAACGTTGATTCCACCGAACCAAATCAAACGGATAGCTAAAACACTGCACAAATCCCAGCTAATTGATGTATGGCGACTACAACATCCGGGAGAACGCGACTTTACATTTTACTCAAATGTACATCAATTTTATTCCAGAATTGACTATTTCTTGATCCCCCATACTCAGCTACATGCTGTAGAGCAGACTTCAATCGGTCATAGAACATGGTCAGACCATGCACCCATATTTTTGAACTACCGCTTGTCGGACACTTCCTCTCCGAGACACCGTTTTTGGCATCTAAATGAAAGCCTTTTACAAAACCCTGACATATTGACTGAAGTGACCAAAGCAATTAATCTTTATTTTCAGGAGAATGACCAACCAGACTGTGACCCGGGAATATTGTGGGAAGCACACAAAGTAGTCATTAGAGGCATCTTTATATCCCATGGTGCCCGCATTAAAAAAGAAAGGAATAAACAACTATCCCAACTTCTCCTTGACCTAGCCAATGCAGAAGCCAAACACAAACATGCCCCTACAAGGACTTCCGAGTCGGATTTGACCACAATTAGACGAAAGATCACGGATCTTCTACATTATAGAGCGAAGGCTGCCATACAATTATGTAACAAAAAGACATATGAATCGGGGAATAAATGTGGGAAACTGTTAGCTCAACTAGTTAGGGATCGCAAATCCATGACTTACATCCCGCACATCAACACCTCCACAGGCAAAAAGCTATCTTTACCTACACAAGTTACTGAAGAATTTCGACAGTTCTATTCTAAACTATATAACCTACCACAGGAAGCCCCCTCCACTACTGAGACAGAGGAATACATATCGTCCTCCCAAATGGCGTCTCTTCCTCCGGAGGTCAGAGAAGAACTAGATTTACCCATAACCCTAACAGACATCCAAAAAGCAATAAGGACGATGAAACCAGGTAAAGCCCCAGGCCCTGACGGCTATACGCTACAATACTATAAAACTCTTCTCCCTGTGTTAGGGCCGTGTATGGTTACATTATTTAACAAGATAGGGACAGGGAACACTTTTGCTAGAGAAACTCTAGGGGCACATATTTCTGTGATACACAAAGAGGGGAAAGACCCGGCAAACTGTGGCAGCTATAGACCCATTTCATTGTTAAATCTTGATCTTAAGCTCTTCACTAAAATCTTGGCGACTCGGCTGGCACAGCACCTCCAACAACTTATCCATCTAGACCAGGTTGGATTTATTCCCTCTAGGGAGGCTAGGGATAGCACTACAAAAGTGATAAATCTAATACACCTTACTGGATCCAGGAAAATCCCCTGTGTCCTACTTAATAAAGATGCCGAAAAGGCGTTTGACCGCGTAAGTTGGCATTTTATGTTTGCGGTACTCAGACATATAGGCCTAGGGGGGGTGATGCTCAGCGGAATAGCCGGTATATATTCAAATCCCACCGCACGGGTGAAGGCAAATGGGGTTCTATCGGAACCCTTCCCGATTACCAATGGAACGAGACAGGGCTGCCCCCTGTCCCCTCTACTCTTTGCCCTTTCTCTGGAGCCATTTCTTTCCCGAATAAGATTAAATCCTGACATACATGGGGTAGCACTTGGTCCAGTACATTATAAGATATCAGCCTATGCAGACGATTTACTTTTTTCCCTAACTAACCCAGTAGTTTCATTACCCAACCTCCTTAGAGAATTTGAAAGATATGTGAGGATGTCTAATTTAAAAATTAATTTCTCAAAATCAGAAGCAATGGGAGTCTCTGTGCCAACTAGCCGTCTTACAAATTTACAAGCAAGTTTTAGATTCAGATGGACTAGTTCTGCTTTGACTTATCTGAGGACGAAAATACCACCCGATCCAGCCCTGTTATATGTCAGCAACTTTCCCCCCCTACTTACTAAGACTAAATTATTGATAGATGACTGGAATACTGGATTGCACTCCTGGTTTGGACGGTGCAATCTACTCAAGATGAGTATACTACCAAAATTTCTGTACCTTTTCCAAGCCCTACCAATTAAAATTCCCACCACGTATTTTAAACAAGTGCAAACTCTTTTTATGAGCTTTGTTTGGGCACATAAAAACCGCGTATCCCGCGCTCGCAACTATGTAGACCAAAACTATATGGAGGAGTGGCGCTCCCAGATATCCGAAAATACTACCAAGCAGTCCATCTAGGTAGGGTAGTTGATTGGCACCGACATAAGGAGAATAAATTATGGTCACAAATAGAACAACAACAATCAAATATACCCCTGCAGACGGCGGTGTGGTGCTGGGACTCCCTACCGCTAGAATTGAAAACTCATCCCTTAATAGGTAACACTATTAAACAATGCTCACAAGCAACCCTACAGGCCTCACTGACGACCAAAGAATCCCCCTTGACTCCGATACTGGGAAACTCTAAATTTCCCCCTGGAATAGCACCGGGTCAGTTTCAAACACGAAGGGACTCCAATTGCGTTAGAGCTTCGCAATTCGTACAACAAGACAAATGGCCAACCATCCCAGAATTAATTGACCCAATGGGCCCATTTAAACTTGAATTCTGGAATGCAGTACAAATACATCATTTTCTTCAGACAATCCCGAATCCCACATCGTACACTAGACCCTTGACTACATTCGAAGAAGTATGCTCAGACATAGAACCTCTTTCACAAGTCCTATCTAGGATGTACACTTTATTAAACACTCCCTCACAACCACCTGACTTACCAGGCATTGCAAAATGGGAGACTGACCTTCAACGTTCATTTACGCCAATGCAGAAACAGAACATGATCATGCTCTCCCTCAAATCCTCAGTATGTACTAAAATGCAAGAGACGAACTATAAGATTTTGACTAGGTGGTACTTAACACCTAGCCGATTGAATAAGATGTTTCCCAGTACGCCAAAATACTGCTGGCGCTGTCAAGAAGAAGAGGGGACGCTACTACACATGTTCTGGTCCTGTACTAAGTTAAAAAATTTCTGGTCTATGGTTCGTTCCATCTCCCAGAGATTTACAGACTTTCAGATACCTAATGACCCGGCATTTTTTCTACTCCACATGTCCTCTATATCGCCCAAAACTTATAAAAAGTCAATTCTGCGCCATTTAACAAACGCAGCTAAATCCTGCATCCCCATGCTCTGGAAGCAACAGTCATCTCCTACCACCTCGATGTGGTTGCGGAAAGTGGAAGATATAAACAAAATGGAAGACCTCATACTGACGGCCCAAAACAGACAAGCAGTTTATCAGAAAACTTGGACACTCTGGAATATGTTTAAATATTCAGAAGAAGGAAAAGCTCTGTTTGGGAATCCAACTCATTGACAGCTCACAGTCCATCTGACGTACAGTGACTAGTGTATCTAAAAACCTCCGCTGACCCTTCCCTCCCCCCTCTTTCCTCCCCCCTCCCCTAATTTTTTTCCTTCCCCCCCTCTCCCCCCCCAACTTCCCTCCCCCCCTATCTGTCTTCTTCTAATTTCTATATTTCTAGCTTCTCTTTTTTCCTTGTTCTATCCTTTGGTTGTCGCCTTCTGATTGAAGCAAATTGGCTCTCACGAACCAGCATTGGTATTCAGAAAGAAATCCTATCTGATAACTTATATGTGTGTCTACAAGAATGAAGTTCTATGACAGTGAATATAATAATAGGCATGTTTTTATCACAATAGCCCGCTCGTAGAACTTAATTAATGAGTCTTCTAAACTGTTTTACATAACGTTGAAATGTACTATTGGGAGGCTGCGACCCCCTTCATAATTGTTTTGTACCATTGTGGTATCTTTTGGGCTCTGCCCTTCTTTCTCAAAAGGAAAAACTAATAAAATTTATATTTACAAAGAAACTGAAGACCTTCATTGAGAAGGGGAGGAAAATGGGGATATTAAACTCAAAAGAGACCGAATACCTGTTTTCAAAGTCCACTAAAACTCCAGTTATGTATTACACACCAAAAATACATAAAAGAATGCACAAACCGCCAGGTAGGCCCATAACAAGTGGGATTAACTCCATATTTTCGAGATTAGGAGAATACCTGGGCAAGTATTTGAAACCGTTAGTTCAACAAGGGAAATCCTACCTACGGGATAGCCAACAGCTCATTCAGGAACTCCAAGAAATCAAAGATTGTGGGAATTGGATCCTGGCAACCATAGATGTTAACTCGTTGTACACTAGCATTGTACAAAAAGATGGGCTAGCCAGAGTAGAGAAAGCGTTGCACGAAAACATAGGGGTGAAACAGCAGCAAATCAACTATATCCTGGAGGGGCTCAAGTTGGCCATGGAATGCAACTACTTTTGGTACAACAACAATTACTACGTACAAACCAAAGGCGTGGCCATGGGGGCACGTTATGCCCCCAGTGTGGCAAATCTTTTCTTGAATATGTGGGAGGAGGAGTATATTTATGATCGAAAAATCCCTCAGATCAAGATGTATAGGCACTACATTGATGACTTGATCATCCTATGGGACGGAACATCGGATACCTTTGAGGAATTCCTTGGACAACTGAACGATAACAAATATGGAATTACATTTACAGGGAAATGGAACCCTCAGAAGATAGAGTACCTAGACCTAGAAATCTTCAAGTCAGGCACATCTCTATGCACCTTTTTTAAAGATACAGATCGCAATGGGTATATACCCACTTCCAGCTGCCACCATCCAAGGTGGAAGGGGAATATCCCAAAGGGCCAACTAATGCGTCTTCGCAGAAATTGTGATCTAAATGCGGATTTTGAGAAACAAGCAGATGTGCTTTTTCGGAGGTCCCAGAAAAAGGGTATGCAGCTAACACCCTGGCAAAATTGAAGCTGGAGATAATGAAAATGGATAGGAAGACCCTGTTTAAAAACACCAAAAAGAGAAAAAAACGAACAAGGAGAGATTCTGTTCATTACAGGGTATAACAACCAATACAAAGACGTTGAACATATTATCAACAGGTACTGGCCAATTTTACAAGAGGTTAGAGTACTATCAAAAATTCTCCCCAGAAGACCGAAATTTGTGTACAGGAGAGCACCCAGCCTCCGAAACTACCTAGTACACAATGTGATAGACCCTCCGAAAAAAGTAAAAATCAGTACTACTTGAAGGAATTCTACAAATGCCGTAGGTGCCTACCATGTAGGGTCAGTAAACCACAACCTAGGAAGAAGGAAACATTCAAATCCACAGTTGACCACAAACAATATAAAATCAAAAAATTAATTACATGCCAGAGTACACATGTTACGTACATTATAGAATGCCCTTGCCATTTGCAGTACGTGGGGAGAACCACCCGGCCCCTGGCCGTTAGAATAAGGGAACACATCAATAACATTAGAAAAGGGTTCCCCAAACATCATTTATCCAGACACTTTGATGAGATACATCAGAGAGACCCCACAGGGCTTGTGCTTTATGGCATAGACCATGTGGAATATCATTGGAGAGGGAATAATAAACTAACACTCATTTCTCAAAACGAAACTGAGTGGATCTATCGTTTACAATCCTTGGCCCCAAAAGGGTTAAATCTGGATATAGACTTAAACTGTTTTATAGCCAACCCCTAGACAAAATCTTGTGTACCAACATACTGACCACCAGTGGGAACTTTTGGGTGGCCACTGGGGTAACTATTATAGATCTTTTAGGGCAAGGCCCCACCCTCCCCCTCCTTCCCTCCTCTCTCATCTCCCCCATGTGTACAAAGGGGTGAAGCTTGGGAGGACAACAGACAAGGGACCCCTTAATATAGGGGGTTACCTCTCAGGTGATATAATTAAGGGTTGTGGTAGTTATACCCTACATGTGGACCCTCCCCTGCGATTTGGTCCATTCATACAGTATCCTTTCTTTTGATAGATATTATCCCCCCATTCTCAGGAGGAAGTGTGCATGATCCCCCTTCTGGTATGACCTGGGGAATGGAGAATTATGTATACATATATTATATCTTACACAAGTGTCTCTGTGCAAAAATTCTTTAGTAATTGGCTTGTATTCCATTCTTAGGAGGATGTGTATGGGGTCCTCCATCTGGTATGACCCCGGGAGGGGCGTACGGGGGACTATATACACATATGTTAATGATGTTTGCATGCAACTGATGTATGTTTCCCCATAATATGGAAACTCCCTATATATATGAATATGATGCCCTTCTATATATATGCCCTTTATATATATGATGTATATGAATATGAATCTATATGAATATGATGCCCTCACTTATTGGGGAGTGCTTCATTTATGTATGATGATGCCAATTCCTCAGCCCAGTATATGGAAGTTGTAATTGGGATTGGGGCCCAATTGGAGGGTGAGCTTGGACTGTAAGTGAATATTTAACACTGTTCCCTTGCTACCATACACATATATATACCCTATAACTATGGGGTATAAATGGGATGTTACAACATAGAGGGAATGGAGTAGTAATACATAATGTCACCATTAGGGGGCCCACCCTATGTCCTCCCCCTATCTGCATTATTATTATTTATCATCTAATATTTTTTATGTATTTTTTATGCATTTTTTCTGCATTTTTCTGCATTTTTTTCTATATATTTCTCTACAATTTTTTCCTGCACTTTTGTGCATCCCCCCCTCTATTCTAGTAAACCAATCCCCTGGAATGAAGAAATGGTATCACCTAATGATTAGATTAGATTGGCTAACAGAGCAATATGTGATATATAAACTCTATAATTTGTGTACAAGTAGATTGCATAATGCATATGTCTGCCTTTATTGATGACAAGCGGGGATAAAAGGCTTTGGGGATTACATATACGAATTTGGAATAACCCTGTAGTTCGTAAAGTTATGACCCGTCATATATGCTATGGTAATACACACAATGGGAATCCGCCCATGGGAGGAGCATTGGAGGAACACAGTATGCCCGCTTGTCTTTAAATAGCACAGTACGAGGTACGCCAGCTACGCCTTTGACAACGCGTAAGGCAGAGCTACGCACCTACGTCACACGCGGAAGAGGAAAGAATGTGGAAAGCAGCTGAGGCGCACGCAGCTCAGCTGATGGTTTTACATCCACGAGCTCTCTCCCGACAGAATTTCTTTCACGCAGTGTGATTATCTGGCCTCTATACTAGGAGCCCGGACTTTTATATTATATTTTAGCATTTTATTTATTTTATTTTATGTGCTGTTTGATGATAGCTTTATTAAAGTAAATTTAAACGTATCACACTATGGAGCCCTGTTTCCTCCTTATGAGGATGACCTAAAACCACTGACGGACACACTACATCTGGAGCGGAAGCACTTGGGGACAGGCCCATTGGGACCACTCTACCGCCTGGTACTACATGCCTATTACCCCTGCAGGGGTGTAGGGAGCTGGTGAGTGGGGATCTTTGAGGGGGAGCACCGCAAGTCACCGGATATCAGTTGCCTTCCTCACGAAAGTCACTAATCGCAGATCTCTGTTTTTTGCTAGAACTTTATGCACTATTTACGTACTATTTTTTGCCTATATATATATATATATATATATATATATATATATATATATATATATATATATTTTGTGCCTATGCTGGAACTATACAGCTTATTTGCAGATTTTTCCTCATTCATTTTTTATAACACTTTGTATTATTTCTGCTACACTTGATGAATTGATTTAAGACTTATGTCCCCCATATATTTATTTTGATTTTGGATGGAAAAGTGGATCAACACGGAATTTGGATATCTGCACGTATTGAATAATGACATTTTGAGATTGGATATCACATTATTTGCAGGGGGGATTTCTATTGGATAGATTCCTCTCTAAGCAATAGGTGGTGGTGATTATTGTTTTTTATTTATATATTTTTTTATCTAATCATTTATTTACTATTATCCATATTGGCTTGGATGGTTAATCACACCATAGATATATGTAAGAGTATGGTACGGGTTTATAAACACTAGCACGGTTCACAAAGGTTTAAAAGGTGTATACCCACACTCACATACATATGGTTTTGTGGCTGAGTGATTGTCGCTCTGCACTTATGAGCACGGATTATTTATATTAGGTACCCTGATAAGGTAGCGCCATATACCCCTATTTTACAAGCTTTACTACCACTAACCTCACCTCCTAGGGGGTGTGTGTAAGGGGAGGCTGCAAACCCCAGTCCGTGAGCGCGGAAACCCTTCCTCATTTCAATAAAGATGAATGTATCACTTGTATACAAAAACATATATTCCAAGACCAGGTATTATATTATTTTGCCAGGCAGCCAGCCTTTTTTTATTTTTTATTTTTTTTCCAGCAATGAAGGTCTTTTAACTTTTATTTAATAGCTCATGGAAAACACCATTGTACAATTAAATTCAAATTGTTTAAATTACTAAGGACTTATTGAATTGAGCTGAAGTGCTTCTGTTTTGGTAAAAGCATAATTTAATATCTGTTATATGATTATTACAATGATACAAACATGAAACATTTTGAGCATAGTAAATATATGTACTTGTGCAACACCATCGTAGAATAAATTTGTGATCTAAATATATGAAAATGAACCTTATAGCTCCTGGATAAATTAGATTAGTTATCCAATAAAATACCTCATGTGCGCTATACCCCATTCCTTTTAATATTTTTTCTCATCACTCTGATACTTTAAATATAAGTCAGATAAGCCACAAATAAAGTATGCGCTCTTTGAAAAATGCTCTTTTTTCCCCTTGGACTTTTTTACATTATAGAGCTGTACAAATCAGTCAGATTAATGCTGCTGCATTGGTCAGCATATAAAATAACATGTCAGCAGAGGACATGATGTACAATGTATCACTATAATTTGGAATTCATAGCACTTTAACACCTGTTTCCATAGTTACTGTGTTATCCAGACACTGGAGAAGATGGTTTACTTTTCACAAGTCTTTCATTTCAGGAAATAAATTAAAAATGCTGGTGACATGTCCAGTATAAAATATAAAAAAGTATGACATTTCCTTTAAAATGTTTTGGACAAATTGCACCAACTTTTGAAGAGATTAATAAAATGTGAAAATCAAGTTACTGAAATCTTGATTAAAAATTATTTGAAAAATTTTACAATAGTATATTATTTTAGTTTAACAGTTTTAATAAAAAGCATTTTCTGTGCAGTTCTGTTTTGAGCAGTTATAATGTTTATAACTGCCATTTTAAAATGAAATTAAAGTGGTGTTCCAGCCGAAATGATACTTTTTAAATAAAAATACCCCTATAATACACAAGCTTAATGTATTCTAGTAAAGTTAGTCTGTAAACTATGGTCTTGTTAGTTTATAGCAGTAGTTTGTTATTTTATAAACTTACAGCAGGCCGTGACCATCTTAAGTGTGGGCATCTGAAGCCAGACTGTATTTCTTCCTGGATCTCATCCTTGCAGATCTCGCACATGCTCAGTGCAGCACAAGCAGTGTAATAGGTTTCAGGTCAGGTTTCCATAGCAACGGCAGTTTCAGAGGAAGTTGCCGCCCCTTCCCAGAAGGCACTGCAAACAGGAAATAATGCGATGGGCCGCGGCCAGGGAGCAGGAAGTGAAAAATGAATACAGCAGATATACAGTAGGTGCTGAGAAAAAAAAAAAATATCCAATTTGTTTCCAGTGCACAGTTTAGTGAGGGATGCTGAAGAGTTGTAAAAGTAGGTGGAACTCCACTTTAAATAAATTTGCATAAATGAAATAAAATTGCTAACTTCTCCAAAGCAATTTTTACAACATGAAAATAGTTAACTGTAAATGGATTGCATATAAAATAATCTGAAAGAGATCACTCATTAAATAGAATACCCCATGTTTATACGACTAAGTCCAACACTTTGGGGAATTAGAATGATCTTGTAATAAAATTCTGGAGCCAGGTGACACAAAGGATTGTTCTGAGCATGATTTGGTCATGCTGCAGTGGTTGCTTGCAAGTTCATTATTTTAAATAAACATTATCTTGCATTATGCAAACATGTTTGGAATAAACCTAAATTTGTACTCTCTATACAAAAAGGTTAACCAAACAAAAAAAAACTTGATCTTTTGCCTGCCATCACTTTTCTATATTTCCATGTTTATTGTGTTTACTTTAATGAACCTCCACTTATGTGCTTTTGATCCACAAATTAGTTTTGAAGCCTTTTGCACTCCCCCCCAAATAAATACCTCAGCATGCAGAAGTTGTCATTATAAGAGGACAAAAAAGTCCTCCAGTTACCACCATGTAATGGTGTTGCATTATAGACCACTGACCACCAGTGAAAAACTCTGAATATTCCAGAAAGCTTTCTGCAATGAGAGGTGAGCCTGGAGGGACAAAGAATTTGTTACGAGACTCTATGATTTTCAGCTATGCCTCAGCATAGGGGTGAAACTTATGATTGTTACAGGTGGTGTGTTGGGACATTAGTAAAAGTAATGTGCCCATTTCATCCAATTGGGTGACCAAAGGTCCCCTTGAAGAAAGAGAGACTTTTAGGTAGGGGGGTAGATTAGTACACCTAAGGTGCATCTAAAGCCAAAAACAAAGATATAAGAAATTGCAGCTTACTTTCAGCTTAACTGCTTGATACGTGCTCTAGCCAGAGGATACTTACTTCAAGAGCAGGCTCCCTTATTTAATAGGGAGGTGTTTGAAATAGTTTGTGCTGTGAGTTATAGTGAGCCATGATCTTGTTTTTTTTTTTTTCAACCGGGGATCTGAGTGGCTTTAAAGCTGCCCCATCACTTTTACAGTGCTTGGAAGACCCCCCCCCTACACCTACCACTGCAATTCCCTGGCTCTCCCATTGCAGGACTGCTGAACCATGCATTCCCTGATCTCTTCTGTGTTATTGAAGGATTTCAGGAGGATTGGGTTGTGTTTTCCTAGCTGGAAAAGCCAGGGAAGCATCTGATCAAGCCGATCTCTGTTTGATCAGATGCTCTGAAGGGCAAGGGAGGCATTAGGGGTTTAATAGACCCCTGTTAGCTCAGTAAAGATTACCCATCACCTGCCCAAAGCTATCATAAGGGGCTTGTTCACCCTCTGTGATAGAAATAAGGTTAAATGAAAAAAGTTCAAAAAAATAAATAAAAAGAATGAAAAAAAAAAAGCACTCTCATCACCCTGTGCTTTCACACAAATATAAACTTGCACATAGGTCTGGCACTCATATGTAAATGGGTATTACACCACACACACAAGGTATCACCATGAACTTCGGAGTGAGGGCAATAATTATAGCACCAGAGCTCACAGTTAACTCTAAACTGACCTGTAAAAGTTTTTTAAGTGTTTCCTATGGAAAATTTTAGGTACTGAAGTTTGTCACCATTTCAGAGGCATGCACATTTTTTCTTTTGTGGTACAAAAAGGTTCATTGACAGAAATAAACACTCACAAAGTTAACAAATACAAGAAACAAGTCATACTGCAATAAACAATCACGCCTTGGTTACAAGCTTGAGCAGGGGTGATTCGATATGCCTTTAAAGAGTACAGATTCCTGATAGTATAAAAAATGGAAGGCCCGCTAGGGCAAGAGTGAAAGATGTTTACCAAGAATCTTGGCATGTTTATTTACTTGACACAACATCATTGTTTATATTTTTACTAGAAAATGGCCATTATATTGTGGTTGGGTATATTAAAATTCATTTAGGTGTATTTTTTCCAGAAAAAAAATTATGTGTGACGTAATGGAACAGCCACAATTGCAACAGCCACTTTATTTTACAGGGCCTTTTCTTTCAAATTTTTTTTTTTTTTGGTGGGGGGGGGGGCTCTAGGTTTTTTCCTAGCAAAAACAATTGCTGATTTTAATATGTATGTAAAAACATTTAAAAATTGCCCCAGTAGGCAAGTGGTTGTTGAGTATCTAATTGATCATAGAGTAAAGACACCGTGGGATATACTACATGTATGGATTTTTGATGTGATTGTATAGATAGTATAGGAGGTGTAAATTGCTGCACATGTATCTTTTGCTAAATGCCCTGTTATTTTCATATCCATGACATATGAGCAATGTTGGTACAAGGTCATCCAGTGCCAAGAGCAAAGATGGAAAACTGCACCCCTTACCCCAGGTGGCAAAGGGGGCACATTGAAGAGTTTAATAGCTGTGCACATACTGTTAGCCCCATATTTTACTGTGAGAAAGTATGTGCACAGCTGTGAAACTCTTCAATTTGCTGCAGTGTGTCACAATCATTACCACTATTTTAGAGCATGCAGTAACCATTGCATATATTTTAGTGTTGTGTGCTTCTTCTCCTGCCCCACCTGTATTAGCTTATCTTTCTCAGAAAGATGTCTTTGGCATTTGTGCCAGCTGGATGAAGGAGGGGAGGGAAGATGGGAGGATGGTGGGGGTCTGTGAGGTGAATTTAACTAAGGAGTCCTGTGTGGCTCTAAGGGAGGGAGGGGGTTGAAGGTCTCTGAGGTATAAAAGGTGGCTATGAGGCTCTTTGGGGCTTTGAGGGGAGAGGGGAGTTCTAGGACTGAGCTGCTCCCCCTATATTCCTTATACTCACAGACAGCTCAGACCTTCAAAGCTGATGACCGACTGGGAATGAAAGTCGTCTCTTCTTCTCAGTTATGTCAGATGCCCCAAAAGGAGCCCGTACTGAGAAAGAGGTCTATTTTCAGCATCTATTCCACCACAGTAGGCTGTTATTGGAAGGAGGAAACAAAAGAATTCCACCTTGAGCAGCTATCATGGTCCCTGCTTTGCCTGACAGGAGAACTGCTGCCATCACTCCAGTCAATCCAAGTACCTGGAGAATAGTTCTACTGCAAATTTACAGACCACCCACTGCATAAAAGCACTGCACCTGGGGCAGCAGCCCTTCCTACATTTTAGATGCTGGGTCCTGAATCATCGGCAGGAATGGTATACTGACTGAACTGCAGTCTCCACCAGAAAGGAGCACTGCAGTGGGCCATGTGATGGCAGATTCAGAGAGGTAAAAAAAAAATTTGGGAAGAAAGGTGGGAGAGAGAACAGAGGAGGAAAGGGAAGGGGGGGTGTAGGGTGTAAAATGGGTGTAGGGTGTAAAATGTAAATGTTAACTATATATAGTATTCTTATTTTGTCATCTATTGGGGAACTAGATATCTGATATCAATGATGGTAGCATATTGTACTACTGCTGGTAGTGTTAAGTTTACAACATTGACACTTATACAGTACTGAAACATGATGGCACAATAAACATAAATCAGGACTTTTTACCACATCCCTCTTTGAGGAAGCCGCATGTATGTAGTAAACATGTTGAGAGACATGCATGGCAGTCCAATAGTGATTTCCACTTTTCCAGAGTTTATGGATTGTTTTTCACTCAGGGGTTCCATGGACCAAATAGTAACCTTTACTTGATTTACACTGTTTAAACAGCAGATGGCTCACAGCATGGATATAATTTATTTAGCAATTAAAGACTACTGCAATGCTTTTTGGTTCCATATCCTGTTTACATATACTGTACTAAGTATACTGGGACACATTTGGATCCATGAAATTAGAAGATAGTAAGATTGGTTAAACTTTTTGCATAATACTTAAGAGGTTTTTGGAATTGGGCAGCCCACTGTATGTGCAATGGACTTTGAGGATATGATTGATGGATGGCCTTCTCTCTATACTAGGAAGATCCTTTATAGTTACAATATATACTATATATTCTGCAGCTGGGAGATATGTGACTATTTAAATTATTTACCATATAAGGAGAAAATTCTTAGACTATGTTTGGCTAATTTCCAAGTGAACATTGATATATCGAGGACACATAAACTGTTTGTGATTGCAGTAGCTGTTAATTGCATATACATCGGAGCATATGGCTGGTTACATAAATTCTAGCATATGCATGAGGGTACTAAAAAAAAAGGACTGTAAAAGATAATTATATTATTTTACAATATGAATGTGAGTGATACGTAGAAAAGTTAGAAAGTTGACTGCACAAACAAGACCTTCATCAAGCAAATAATAACAGCGTCAAAAAGTGGATCCTGCATGATTGATTTATACTTAAAATAGATGTCTTTCTTATTTCTGTTATTTGTATGGAAATTAATAAAATATTATTTAAAGTTTAAAGAAAAGGGGAATCCTGCATAGACATCATCCTATTGTGTTTTCATTAGTGTCCTTGTTAAAAATATGTTTTAACGTGGAGTTTTTATAGCCTAAGTATAAACAATTATGGGTATAGTTAATTTTTATGTAGTAGGTTTAATTATGTTTTTGTAATTATTTGCATGATGATAAAGACAATTATTATTGTTTGTTCTCATTACTTAGTAAGGTAGGTTTACATAATGTTGGTCTATTTACCTATGGCAAGATAAGAGGTAAACATTAATGACAGTTTTAAAAATGAATAAAATATACAGCAACTCTACTTTTCTCTGTCTACATGTTGAAACATCACATGAACATTAATTATATTGTACAGCAAAGCATACAGTATTTTCCATAGCTTCTGAAGTCAAGACCCTAATGATAGTTTGGAGAATGCAAAGTACATTTTCTGCACTTACTAGATGTCAGAGGTGTCATCTGAAAGAGCACACACATGCAGGATAAGGTTTATGCTTTATTAGCCACGTTTTCAAAACCGTGGTACACACATCATTGAAAGTAAAGAGCTTGACTTAGAATCCACATGAGACAACCATGTATATTGCTTTTTCATTTCCTACAAATTAAACCCAGAGCATGAAGATCAAATGGACATGTATGTTCAAAAGGCGTTTGCCATTGTAGGTTTGCTTGGCCCCTAATATTGGCCAATTAAAAATGCAGAATTTGGAGGAATCTAAACACTTCTGAGTTTGGTAGCTGGTATCATTCCTGCAAAGATGCAAAGGAGAGAACAGAGGAGGCTGTAACAAGCGACCCAAGCGATGAAAGCCAAGTGATTTCCAAACATGAAAGGAAGTCAAAATAGCCCGAGCAGGGTAGAACATGTTTCCATAAAAAGTATGCAGGTATACGCCGGTGATGCCTACATAAGCCTAGAGGGAAGCCCTGCGCACATTGTCGGCTGCTTACTGATGAAGGATAAAAGCCACTGGGTCTTTTTTTATTGAAGGAGCCAATAACAGGGTGCAGACTAAAGGTGAGATTTTTGGCCAGTAGTTTAATGTCAAGGTTGAGTAAGGATATTGGTCTATAGTTTGACTAAGCGGAATTGTCGCTGTGTGGTTAGGGTATCATAGAAATAATAGCTTTAAGAGTCTCTGAACGAAACTAATGTTGTTTAAGTTGGGCTTTATATGAGTTGGTAAGGAGTGGGGCTAAGAAGTCTCCAAACTTCTTGTAATAAGAGGCAATTAGTCTGTTTGGGCCCCAGGCATTTATTAGCTTTCAAGTTCTTGATTGCCAGAAGAACCTCTTCAATGGAGATTGTGATGCACAATCTCTAGTGATGCATGGTGTTTTGAATTTATTGTGGGAAGATAAAGGACCGCTAGCACTGAATCTGCATATCCTTTAACTGTGAAAAACAAGCCTTAAATTCTTTCAAGACTTTTGGTCACTGATATATGTATCCTTGTCTATTATCAAGTGGACAGTCCTCCTTTTGTTTTAAATTTTCTCTTTATTAGATTAAAAAATAAATAAACATTAACATCTCTACATCAAATCACTTTCAAAAATACATATAATGATATCTTCATGTACATAACCGTAGATAAATAAACGATCTTAATCACTATCCCTCTTCTTCTCTATTTCTACATTCCTACCCTCACCTCTTCCAATATTCCATACACAATACATTCATACAACTTACACACCAAAAAAAAAAAAAAATCCACCCCATTATCTGTTCTCTCCCCTTATAAAAATTCTAACATTCCTTTTGAGAACCGAAACTCATCCCATTTTTGCCATATTTCTGGCATTTGGTTTATTATGTACCCTTCATCTCTTATCTGTTTTTCCATATACTGAATTTCGTTCATTTCACAGATCCATTCCAATATTGTTGGACACTTTGTTTTTTCCAATTTCTTGCTATTAGTGTTCTAGCTGCGGATTTCATGTGATGGAGGATATCTGTCTTAATTGCTTTTATTGAGTTTGATGTCAGAGAGAATAACGAGATTTTCATATTTGGATCACTTCTACTCCCGACATTTTATGATAGATCCCAAATATCTTATTCCAGAATCCCCTTACCCCCTGACATCCGTACCATACATGGTTCATCGTCCCTCTCTCTGTCTTACATCTCCAACAAAACTCTGCATTTCCTTTATTAATTAAATTTAACGCTACTGGGCTCCTATACCATCCCATTGCAATCTTGTAGTTTCTCTCTTGATATTTATTTGCTATAGTTGTTTTATGTATGATTTCAAAGATTTCTTCCCATTCTTCCTCTAATAAAGGATTTCCCATTTCTACTTCCCATTTCTTTATTCCAGTTATCTCTCTGAGGGGGTCGGTAGGGAGTAATACATCATATATCTTTGATAGGGATGACCCGAACACCCCCCTGTTCGGTGCGCACCAGAACATGCGAACAGGAAAAAAGTTCGTTCGAACACGTGAACACCGTTAAAGTCTATGGGACACGAACATGAATAATCAAAAGTGCTAATTTTAAAGGCTAGTATGCAAGTTATTGTCATAAAAAGTGTTTGGGGACCCGGGTCCTGCCCCAGGGGACATGGATCAATGCAAAAAAAAGTTTTAAAAACGGCCGTTTTTTCAGGAGCAGTGATTTTAATAATGCTTAAAGTCAAACAATAAAAGTGTAATATCCCTTTAAATTTCGTACCTGGGGGGTGTCTATAGTATGCCTGTAAAGGGGCGCATGTTTCCTGTGTTTAGAACAGTCTGACAGCAAAATGACATTTTGAAGGAAAAAACCCATTTAAAACTACCAGCGGCTATTGCATTGCCGACAATACACATAGAAGTTCATTGATAAAAACGGCCTGGGAATTCCCCAAAGGGGAACCCCGAACCAAAATTTTTTTAAAAAAATGATGTGGGAGTCCCCCTAAATTCCATACCAGGCCCTTCAGGTCTGGTATGGATATTAAGGGGAACCCCGGCCAAAAAAAAAAAAAAGGACGTGGGGTTCCCCCTAAATTCCATACCAGACCCTTCAGGTCTAGTATGGATTTTAAGGGGAACCCCGCGCCAAAAAAAAAAAAAACGGCGTGGGGTCCCCCCAAAAATCCATACCAGACCCATATCCGAGCACGCAACCTGGCAGGCCGCAGGAAAAGAGGGGGGGACGAGAGTGCACCCCCCCTCCTGAACCGTACCAGGCCACATGCCCTCAACATTGGGAGGGTGCTTTGGGGTAGCCCCCCAAAACACCTTGTCCCCATGTTGATGAGGACAAGGGCCTCATCCCCACAACCCTGGCCGGTGGTTGTGGGGATCTGCGGGTGGGGGGCTTATCGGAATCTGGAAGCCCCCTTTAACAAGGGGACCCCCAGATCCCGCCCCCCCGTGTGAAATGGTAAGGGGGTACTTACCTCTACCATTTCACTAAAAAACTGTCAAAAATGTTAAAAATGACAAGAGACAGTTTTTGACAATTCCTTTATTTAAATGCTTCTTCTTTCTTCTATCTTCCTTCATCTTCTGGTTCTTCTGGTTCTTCTGGTTCTTCCTCCGGCGTTCTCGTCCAGCATCTCCTCCACGGCGTCTTCTATCTTCTTCTCCTCGGGCCGCTCCGCACCCATGGCATGGGGGGAGGCTCCCGCTCTTCTCTTCTTCTTTTCTTCTCTTCTTCTCTTCATTTTCTTCTCCGGGCCGCTCCACACCCATGCTGGCATGGAGGGAGGCTCCCGCTGTGTGACGGCGCTCCTCGTCTGACAGTTCTTAAATAACGGGGGGTTAGGCCACCCGGTGACCCCGCCCCCTCTGACACACGGTGACTTGACGGGACTTCCCTGTGACATCTAGGGGAATGCCACAGGGAAGTCCCGTCATGTCCCGTGCGTCAGAGCAGGGCGGGGTCACCGGGTGGCCCCGTCCCCGTTATTTAAGAACTGTCAGACGAGGAGAGCCGTCACACAGTGGGAGCCTCCCACCATGCCAGCATGGATGCAGAGCAGCCCGGAGAAGAAAATGAAGAAGAGAAGAAGAGAAGAAAAGAAGAAGATGAAGAAGAGAAGAAGATGAAGAGAAGAGCGGGAGCCTCCCCCCATGCCATGGGTGCGGAGCGGCCCGAGGAGAAGAAGATAGAAGACGCCGCGGAGTAGATGCTGGACGAGAACGCCGGAGGAAGAACCAGAAGAACCAGAAGAACCAGAAGATTCGACTCGAACTCGAAGCTCCTCCCTAATCTTTGATAGTTTTTTAGTTAGAACTTGTTCTTCAACTAGTATTTCTTCAAATTTAGTTAAAGGTCTTATTATCTTGGGTATTTTCACCTCCATGAATGTCCTTAATTGTTGGTATTGCAACCATTTATTTTGTTTTCAAATCCCATATCCTGCAACTTTGGTAGTTTCACATCCATAAGGACCTGTACCATTCTTATGTACTCAATTCTATTACATTTTAAGTAATTTGTGACTTCCAGAGCTGGGGGAAATTCGGGATTGAAAAACAAAGGTGTCATGGGTCTGATCATTGTAGAAAGACTCCCCCCTTTTATTATTGTATCCCATATTTTTAATGTAGCGCTTACAAAAATTGTTAATTCATTTTTTTGTTGGTCTTAAGTGGGGTTTTATCCATGAGAGAACCTTTAGTTGTGGTCCTATTATTTCTTCTTCAAGGCTAACCCATTGTTTCGTTTCTTTATTATGATACCAATCGATGATACTAGTCAATGATGCTGTTTGCAAGTATTTTACAAAATCTGGTAGTGCTAGTCCTCCATTTCTTTTTTTCCTAGTTAAGTTTTCTCTTTTTACTCGGGGGATTTTATGGGCCCAAATAAAACTTACTACAGCTTTTCTTAATTCCAGCACCAGTTTTTTAGGAGGATCTAATGGTATTGTTTGAAAAATATATAATATTTTTGGCAATATATCCATTTTTATTATGTTAATTCTTCCCATCCATGAATATGTTATTTTATCATATTTCTGTAATAATTTGATCACTTTTTGGATTGTCACATCGTAATTCAGCTCCTGCAGTTGTTTCAAATCCTTCGGTATAAAAATTCCTAAATATTTGATTGCTTTTTGTTTCAATTTAAATGGAAAGGCTTTTTGCAAAAGTGTATATGTTTTTTCTGATAACGTTATGTTCAGCATCTCTGATTTGTCATAATTAACTCTAAAGTAACTTAATTCCCCAAATCTTTTAATAGGATTAGTTATATATATATATTAACAAATTGTCTGCATATACAGCAGTCTTATATTCTTTATCTTTTACCTTTATCCCTTTAATATCTTTATTTTTTTTTATTGCCGTGATTAGATGTTCCATTACTAGTATAAATAACAAGGCGGAAAGGGGACATCCCTGAAGGGTTCCATTTGATATTTTTATATATTCTGATAATATTCCATTTGTTCTCACTTTAGCTCTTGAGTTGGAGTACAATGCGACAATCCTACTAAGCATTCTTGGACCCATACCTAACTGTATTCGTGTTTCTTCCAAGAACCGCCATCCCACCCTATCAAATGCTTTTTCTGCATCGACGGCCAAAAGACATGTCTGGATTGCGGTTCTTTGAGCATATTCCACCAGTGTGCAAGTCTTTATAATATTATCTCTAGTTTCTCTTCCTTTCATAAACCCTGTTTGATCTAACTTTATATGATTAGGTAAGATTGGTGTTAGTCTATTCGAGATGATTTTAGAATATAGTCTTATATCTATATTAGTTAAGGGAATTGGTCAATAATTTTTACATAGTGTGTGGTCCTTCTCTGGCTTTGGAATTAAGATGATGTGAGCTTCTGTGCTTTGTGGTACAAAACTTAGATATAGAATTATAGGTTTTCTTAAGAATGGGAGTAATTATATCCTGAAAAGTCTTATAAAATCTGGTAGTATAACCATCAGGTCCTGGACTTTTCCCTAGGACCAATTCCGCAATAGCTTGTTGAATCTCTTCTGTCAAGATATCTTTTTCCAGATCCTCAATTGTTTCTTTAGGGAACAATATGTATGAAATTCTTTAGATATTTCTATTGGATCATATGTCAAATCCCCATTTGTTTTTAAAATTTTTACTATGGAGGGTGAAGATTGTTGGTCTTTCAATACTTTAGCCAGTATTTTCCCAGTCTTATTTTCATATTGATACCACTGTGTTCTATTTTTATCCCTTAACCTAAGGGATTCCTCGTCAAGCAGGGCTTGTAATTCCATTCTTTTGCTTTTTAAATTTATTTTATCTAGCGAGTTAAAACTCTGTTTGTGTTTTTTATCTAACTTCTCAATTTCCATTATCAATTGAGATTTCTTTTGTTCCCTTTTTTTTTTTTTAAATCTTGAGCCATGCTTGATGAATATCCCCCGAAACACACACTTTAGTGCTTCCCACTGCATGGGAATTGATGTTACGTCATTTTCATGAACTAACAAAAATTCCCGTATTGTTTTATGTATATCCTCTTCACATTCTTTATTTTTGATTAAGTTATCATTCAATCTCCAAATCCCCCTTGTTTTTTCAGTCCTCCTTTTAACATCCAATTGGCCAAGACATAAAGCCAGGAGAGTATCCAACTTGTTCGCTTTCATGTAGCAAGTAGCGTAAGACCATCTAACGGACGTCTCGGCTGCCTCTGCCAGTACTAAGTCTAGGTCCACTTGAGTTTTTTCAAGTTTGAGCTTGTTGGAAGGAATATGGTTCCTCTGAAATGCCAAGAAGTGGGCCTGGAAGGCTCACTCCAAGTTTTGCTGTTGAGCAAGCTTGTCCGGTTTAATTTGGATAGCCATCTTAATACATGTCATAAAAAAATAACAAGCAGTGCGCTTAGGTTAGGTAACAGTAGCTGCCAGCACAAAAAGTTTGGATACATAAGCTTTAAAGACCTTATATAATAATGAGGCACACCACTAAAAAAACCCTAAATATCATATACAACAAATATATGTGTACATATACACCAAATATATGTGTACATATACACAAGTGACACAACATAAGTGATTAAAAAAAGTGCCATGAAAAAACATAAATTAGAAGTGAAAATAATTGAAACTAAACCCACAACAGTAAAATCAGTGTATATATGCAGTAAAGCATGCTTGTTATACTCACTGTGGAACCTAAGGGGTTAATCCTCTGCATTAAGGGCTCTGTGATCATGTCTCTCTGATCCTCCTCTTCTTCCACTGACTCCAATCTATCTCCTGATAGAAGAGTGCATTAAGGGAGAAGCTACACATGCTCAGTTTGGTGTTTATTGCTAGAGAGTTTTTTTATTTCTTGGGAGAGTGCATGTGATCAGCACAGGGCCAATCAGCACTGTCCAGATAGAGGGTCAGGGGTATTGCAGCCTTATAGGACAATTAGAGGAAAATGAAAACTCCTCCTACAAGCTTTAACCAGACACCGAGACAAGTCACAAGACTGCTCTAACTGCTAATGAAAAAAAAGTATTTAGCAGTTTAAATTTACTAAAACTATTGCATTTCCATGTTCTGTGTAATGTGTGAGGCCAGATATAGTGAATGCAGGGACCTGGGTTTAGTAACATTTTAAGTCCAAGTTCTCATTAGGTAATAAAGCATGCCAGGAGAATTGACAAGCTTTAACATTTTCCTTATTCACCATCATGTGCTTAAAAAGCTCTGTTACATACACTGCTACACTGCTCCTCCTTACCAGATTGCAATCCAATGTTTCGGATATATAAAGCGCTGTTAGACCTATCTGTCTTGCACAGAGGCCATTGAAATCTGGTAAGGAGTAGCAGTGCATGTCTTCACACTGGGTGTTTTTCACTTATTGGTTGGAATCTTCTGACACATGAGCTTTCTAAACACATGATGGTGTTTTACTTGAAGGAATAAGAAGATTTTCAAGCTTGTCAATTCTCCTGGCATGCTCTATTACCTAATGAGAACTTAAAGCAGAACTCCACTCAAAAGCGGAAGTTCTGCTTATTTGCATCCCCCCCTCCACTGCCATATTTGGCACTTTTTTGGGGGGAGCGGGTACCTGGTTTTGACAGGTACCAGCTCCCACTTCCGGTTCAGATTGCTATTATTGTATAAGATCTTAATACATATTGATAAAGGGCTTATGGGCCTCCCAAAGAGTTATCAGGGGCACATTCAGAGTGGCATTGTGAAGAAGGTAATTCCCAAAGGACTGTTTATTGAAAATAAAGGATTTATTGGTCATGTGGGATTCATTTAGGGTCCATGTCGTATCTGTAGAATTTGAGATTAAGGAAGACAGTGTAGTTATAACTGCTAAATGGTCTGACCAAAGAATGGGCTTGATTAAGAAGCAGAGGAGTGGAGGTGACCAGGAGATGTATATGGTTGATTTGTGCAAAGGAGTTATGGGGTTGAGAATAATATGTATAATTGCGCCACACATGGTTACATTCCTGCCAACTGTTGGCGAGGAACACGAGTTGAAGCAAAGCATGGAAAGAGACCAATGGATCCGAGGGGGCAGAGATACAGGGGGATTTGTCAAGATGAAGATGGATCCTTTGGTTAGAGTCCCCACATAGAATTAACGTACCCTTCTGGTGGGCATGAATTGCCTGCAATAGATGGGAGAAAAATGGGTCAGGATTAGAATTAAGGGCATAGTATGAAACAAGTGCAATATCAATGTCCTGCAGGAAGCCCGCTAGGATGATATAACGACCACCAGGGTCTTTAATTTCAGTGAGAACAAAGAGAGCTATATGGTGGAAAAACAAAAGGATGCCATGTTGCCTGGTTTGAGAACAGGCCAAGTAGACCTGCGGGTAGGCTGGACCAAAGTATATCAGGATGCTATGGACCATGTAATGAGTCTCCTGTATGGCCACTATGTCAGCTTTAGGGAGGCAAAGTATTGAAAGGCTTAACGCATTTAGGTGGCATATTAAGACCTTTTATGTTAAGGGACAATACATTTCAGGAAGCCATGGTGAGCCAAGGTGTGTAAATATTAACCAAGTGGCTACACAAGGTTGATCAAGGAAGGCCGGGGGGGGAGGGGACGTGGAGGTAAACACAAAAGTTGGAGAAGGAAGGAGGGAAATATAAGCAGGAGTAAGAAACTGAGAGATAATAGCATAAAGAATCAAAAAGGTTATTGTATACGCCTTGGAATAATCACCCAGATGAACCATTTTATCTCTGATGCTATTCGTTAGGCCCAAGAGAGAGAAACAGTTGGGGGTGCAGTGTCAACTTCCCAGGGGAACAGAGGCATATATAAAACAACTTATACAATAAGCTAATCAATGCCTGGTGGCCTACTGTGACAACATGGGACAAACTTTTATCAGTAGATAAAAATAACATTTGTGGTGGTTAACTGAGAAGAGATAAAAGGGGAAAGAACGGGAGAGGGGGACGAAGAGGGAGAGGGGAAGAGTGGGAAGGAAGGGAGGGAATGAAAGTAGGAGAAGAGCAAGGAGGGATAGGGTGGAAGCTGGAAGAAAGGGGGAAGGAAGAGGCAGACCATGGAGGAAGGGAACCATCTAGAGCTAATAACCAAAAGAATAAATGTATCAGAAGTAAGTAGGTTATACTATACTCACCAAAAGCGGTAGTAAGCAATATTATTAAATCAAACTCAGAGGGGGAGACCGGGATTTAGGACTTTTAAGACTTATAAATACAGTCAGCTTGAAATTGTGTGAAACGGGCAACACATGGGCAGCATGGAAGGGAATGCCAGTTTCCACAAGAGCTATGAAGGCTACATGAGCCTAAAGTCCCAAACATGTAGTCAAACATTAATAACAAACAGAGTTGAGAGTCTAGTGAAGTCAAGTGAAGTGATAAAATGCTCATTGCTTCCAGTTTCTTAGACCATAGAGATGATTGGAGCCATTCCAGTCTGTGATCAGCTCTATGGTCAGCCGGTGGCAAGCCCGAGAAAACTGTGGAAGGCGGCAGGAGGGGGAGGGACATCCCCTCTCACTGCTTGTAAAAGCAATCCAGCAGCTAATAAGCCTCTAGGATTGCTTTTACAAGAATGCCAACCGACCGCTGGCTGAAAAAAACAATACCATGACGATGCCTGCAGCTGCAGGCATCATCCTGATATAACCCAGTATAACTACTCAAAGTCCTTGTTGGGCATATACTGAATGTAATGTTATTTTTTCATGCAGCTTGTGGCCTGAACAAAAAAAGACAATTTAACAGATTCCTTCATTCACATCAATCTATGTGGATTAAGAAATCTCTGTCAGAAAAAGTATGGGTATGCCGACTTTTGGGGGTTGATTTACTAAAGGCAAAAAGACTGTGCACTTTAGAAAGTGCAGATGCACACTGCAAGAGCAGTTGCTCCAGAGCTTAGTAAATGAGCAGAAGCTCTGCTGACTTTTATCAACCAATCATGTGCAAGCAAAAATGCTGTTTTTTTAATTTTCCTTGCACGTGATTGGGTATTCTTTGCAAAGTGAAGCTTTACCTCATTTACTAAGCTCTGGAGCAGCTGCACTTGCAGAGTGCAATTGCACTTTCCAAGGTGCACAGTCTATTGGCCTTTAGTAAATCAACCCCTTAGAGTCTACTGCCCTGCATCTACCCACTTCTAATGTTGGGTATTAGGGATGAGCCGAACACCCCCCTGTTCGGTTCGCACCAGAACATGCGAACAGGAAAAAAATTCGTTCGAACACGCGAACGCCGTTAAAGTCTATGGGACACGAACATGAATAATCAAAAGTGCTAATTTTAAAGGCTAATATGCAAGTTATTGTCATAAAAAGTGTTTGGGGACCCGGGTCCTCCCCCAGGGGACATGAATCAATGCAAAAAAAAGTTTTAAAAACGGCCGTTTTTTCAGGAGCAGTGATTTTAATAATGCTTAAAGTCAAACAATAAAAGTGTAATATCCCTTTAAATTTCATACCTGGGGGGTGTCTATAGTATGCCTGTAAAGGGGCGCATGTTTCCCGTGTTTAGAACAGTCTGACAGCAAAGTGACATTTTGAAGGAAAAAACACATTTAAAACTACCGCGGCTATTGCATTGCCGACAATACACATAGAAGTTCATTGATAAAAACGGCATGGGAATTCCCCACAGGGCAACCCCGAACCAAAATAAAAAAAAAAAAATGATGTGGGAGTCCCCCTAAATTCCATACAAGGCCCTTCAGGTCTGGTATGGATATTAAGGGGAACCCCAGCCAAAATTTAAAAAAAAAATTGACGTGGGGTTCCCCCTAAATTCCATACCAGACCCTTCAGGTCTGGTATGGATTTTAAGGGGAACCCCGCGCCAAAAAAAAAAAAAAAAACGGCGTGGGGTCCCCCTAAGAATCCATACCAGACCCTTATCCGAGCACGCAACCTGGCAGGCCGCAGGAAAAGAGGGGGGGACGAGAGTGCGGCCCCCCCCCCTCCTGAACCGTACCAGGCCACATGCCCTCAACATTGGGAGGGTGCTTTGGGGTAGCCCCCCAAAACACCTTGTCCCCATGTTGATGAAGACAAGGGCCTCATCCCCACAACCCTGGCCGGTGGTTGTGGGGGTCTGCGGGCGGGGGGCTTATCGGAATCTGGAAGCCCCCTTTAACAAGGGGACCCCCAGATCCCGGCCCCCCCCTGTGTGAAATGGTAAGGGGGTACTTACCCCTACCATTTCACTAAAAAACTGTCAAAAATGTTAAAAATGACAAGAGACAGTTTTTGACAATTCCTTTATTTAAATGCTTCTTCTTTCTTCTTTCTTCCTTCATCTTCTTCTTCTTCTGGTTCTTCTGGCTCTTCTGGTTCTTCCTCCGGCGTTCTCGTCCAGCATCTTCTCCGCGGCGTCTTCTATCTTCTTCTCCTCGGGCCGCTCCGCACCCATGGCATGAGGGGGGAGGCTCCCGCTCTTCTCTTCATCTTCTTCTCTTCTTCATCTTCTTCTTCATCTTCTTCTTCTTCTTCTTCTTCTTCTTCTTCTTCCTTCTTCTCTTCTTCTCTTCTTCCTGTCTTCTCTGGGCCGCTCCGCAGCCATGCTGTGGCATGGAGGGAGGCTCCCGCTGTGTGACGGCGTCTCTTCGTCTGACGGTTCTTAAATAACGGGGGGCGGGGCCACCCGGTGACCCCGCCCCCCTCTGACGCACGGTGACATGACGGGACTTCCCTGTGGCATTCCCCGTGACGTCACAGGGAAGTCCCTCAAGTCACCGTGCGTCAGAGGGGGGCGGGGTCACCGGATGGCCCCGCCCCCCGTTATTTAAGAACTGTCAGACGAAGAGATGCCGTCACACAGCGGGAGCCTCCCTCCATGCCACAGCATGGCTGCGGAGCGGCCCGGAGAAGACAGGAAGAAGAGAAGAAGAAAGAAGAAGAAGAAGATGAAGAAGAAGATGAAGAAGAGAAGAAGATGAAGAGAAGAGCGGGAGCCTCCCTCCTCATGCCATGGGTGCGGAGCGGCCCGAGGAGAAGAAGATAGAAGACGCCGCGGAGAAGATGCTGGACGAGAACGCCGGAGGAAGAACCAGAAGAGCCAGAAGAACCAGAAGAAGAAGAAGATGAAGGAAGAAAGAAGAAGCATTTAAATAAAGGAATTGTCAAAAACTGTCTCTTGTCATTTTTAACATTTTTGACAGTTTTTTAGTGAAATGGTAGGGGTAAGTACCCCCTTACCATTTCACACAGGGGGGGGGCCGGGATCTGGGGGTCCCCTTGTTAAAGGGGGCTTCCAGATTCCGATAAGCCCCCCGCCCGCAGACCCCCACAACCACCGGCCACGGTTGTGAGGATGAGGCCCTTGTCCTCATCAACATGGGGACAAGGTGTTTTGGGGGGCTACCCCAAAGCACCCTCCCAATGTTGAGGGCATGTGGCCTGGTACGGTTCAGGAGGGGGGGGTGCACTCTCGTCCCCCCCTCTTTTCCTGCGGCCTGCCAGGTTGCGTGCTCGGATAAGGGTCTGGTATGGATTTTTAGGGGGACCCCACGCCGTTTTTTTTTTTTTTTTGGCGCGGGGTTCCCCTTAAAATCCATACCAGACCTGAAGGGTCTGGTATGGAATTTAGGGGGAACCCCACGTCAATTTTTTTTTAAAATTTTGGCTGGGGTTCCCCTTAATATCCATACCAGACCTGAAGGGCCTTGTATGGAATTTAGGGGGACCCCCACATCATTTTTTTTTTATTTTGGTTCGGGGTTCCCCTGTGGGGAATTCCCACGCCGTTTTTATCAATGAACTTCTATGTGTATTGTCGGCAATGCAATAGCCGCGGGTAGTTTAAAATGAGTTTTTTCCTTCCAAATGTCATTTTGCTGTCAGACTGTTCTAAACACAGGAAACATGCGCCCCTTTACAGGCATACTATAGACACCCCCCAGGTACGAAATTTAAAGGGATATTACACTTTTATTGTTTGACTTTAAGCATTAATAAAATCACTGCTCCTGAAAAAACGTCCGTTTTTAAAACTTTTTTTTGCATTGATCCATGTCCCCAAACACTTTTTATGACAATAACTTGCATATAAGCCTTTAAAATTAGCACTTTTGATTTCTCCCATAGACTTTTAAAGGGTGTTCCGCGGCATTCGAATTTGCCGCGAACACCCCAAATTGTTCGCTGTTCGGCGAACTTGCGAACAGCCAATGTTCGAGTAGAACATGAGTTCGACTCGAACTCGAAGCTCATCCCTATTGGGTATACATGTAATGTTCCTTTTTTTATTCAGCCCTCGATGTGGATGAAGAAATCTCAGCCAGAAAAAAAAGTGAAAAAATGATATGACGAAGCATAGGAGTGATCCATTCTGTGACCACCACAGGCTCCTCATGCTTGGGCATACAAGTTTTTTTATAACTGCAGATCAGAAACCTGCTCCCGCAGTGCTGCAGGCACTGACTTATGCATTCTCAGAGCACCAAGCTGCTGCTGTCAGAATAACCAGATCAGTGCTACAGCTGATTGGTGTTCCTGCAAAGCAAACAACAACAGTTAACAATAACACACAATAACAATATAACATTAACTCAATAAAACAACAATCCTTTTTTTATGGAAACCTGTGCCAAAAAAAGTGAAAGTAATATATGCAGAATCATAGGAGCAATCTTTCCACTGACCACCCTAGGCCCCCAATGCTTGGGGATTAGGGATGAGCAGAACACTCCCCGGTTCGGTTCTCACCAGAACCTGTGAATGGACCAAAACTTTGCACGAACGTTAGAACCCCATTGAAGATTATGGGACTCGAAAGCTCGAAATCAAAAGTGCTAATTTTAAAGGCTAATTTGCATGGTATTGTCCTAAAAAGGGTTTGGGGACCCGGGTCCTGCATTATTACATCAATGCAAAAAAAGGTTTTAAAAACAGCCATTTTTCGGGAGCAGTGATTTTAATAATGCTTAAAGTGAAACAATAAAAGTGTAATATTCCTTTAAATTTCATACCTGGGGGGTGTCTACAGTATGCCTGTAAAGGGGTGCATGTTTCCCGTGTTTAGAACAGCCAGACAGCAAAATGACATTTCAAAGAAAAAAAATGGAAAATTGTATACTTACCTTTCCGTAATTTTCCTTTCCTGTTGCATCTTCATGGCAGCATACACTTTGGGTTGTGACTCCACCCCCACAACCTGATAGGACCACATAGCTATAAATTGACGAGAAGGCACCCGCCCCAGTATTCTCTGTATATATACACATCACTTCAGAAGGGTGGACGATTGTATGCTGCCATGAAGATGCGACAGGAAAGGAAAATTACGAAAAGGTGAGTATACAATTTTCCGTTTTCCTGTCGCATCATGGCAGCATACACTTTGGGGAATAACCCGCCAAACTGGGTGGGAATGCAAAATAAGTTTATTAACAAGGAATAGAAGAGTTGGCCTGGATAACGGTTTTCCCGAAATCCACTGTTGATAGGCGCGCTGCATCCACCTTATAATGGGATATAAAGGTGTTTCTGGAAGACCAGGTGGCCGCTCTACAAATGGTTTCCACCTAGACTCTACAGTAGGCAGCCCACGAAGTAGCCACTGCCCTGGTAGAGTGCGCCCTCAAGCCCTTCGGAATTTGTAAGGTGCTCAGTGAGTAGGCCTTCTTGATAGTCTTTACCAGCCATGAGGCGATGGTATGGGCTGACGCCGCCTGGCCTCTTTTAAAGCTGCGTGGGATGATTAGGAGGTTTTCCGATTTCCTAAAAGGCTTGGTAGATATTGCAAAATGTTGCCCTTGACATCCAGTGGATGAGGGTCGCCCTGATCCATGACAAGGGCCGGAAGATCGATCTCCTGATTAAAGTGGAAGGAAGAGGAAACTTTCAGGATAAAACGATCCAAAGGTTTCAAGACTAACCTGTCCAAGTAGATGATCAGATATGGCTCTTTGGCCTGCAGGGCTTGCATCTCTGAGACTCTCTTTGCTGATGTTATGGCAATTAAGAAGGAGACCTTTAGCGTCAGGTCCCAGAGGGAGATGCTTTCGAGTGGGAAGAAAAGCTCTTTGGATAAGGCTTCCAAGACAATTGAGAGGTCCCAGACCGGGAATGAAGGCTTCCTGGGGGGTCCTTAGTTTTAGGCAGGCCTTTTGAAATTGTATAACAAGGGGATTGAGAGCCCACTTGACTCCTGTCAAGGCGGAGATGGCTGATACTTGCACCTTCCCAGATCCTCCTGTAGGTGTTGTTAGTGGTAGACTTTCTAGCCTGGAGTAAAGTATCCACTACTTTCTGAGAGCAGCCTTGGTTCAGGAATCTAGTCCTCTCAGCCTCCAGGCCATCTCCGGGTTTGGGTGAAGCAGCTGGCCTTGAGACAGTAAGTCTGCCGATACCGGGAGAGGGAGTGGGTCTGCCGTGTTCAACTGTAGGAGCGTAGTGAACCAAGGCCTCCTCGGCCAAAAGGGAATCACAGCCACCACCAGCGCTGCAGAATGTTTGAGCCTCAGAAGGAACCTCGCTATGAGGGGAGTAGGTGGAAAGATGTAGCCGAGGCGAAAGTTCCAGGGGTGTTGGAGACAATCCATTCCGTCCGCTGAAGGAAAGGGAATCCTGGACCAAAATGTCTGGCACTTTGTGTTTGCTGGTGTGGCTGCAAGGTCTATGTCCGGAGGACCCCAGGTCTGAGTTATGAGGGTGAACGCTTGGGGACTCAGAGACCATTCGTTGTTGGAAATAAAGGTTCTGCTGAGTGAATCGGCTAGGAGATTCTGAACGCCCAGAATGTAAGCCGCCCTCAGATCCCAGAGGTTCAGTTGTGCCCATTGCATCACGGGGTGAACCTCCTGCATCATGGAGATGCTCCTGGTGCCCCCCTGCCTGTTAATGTAGGCTAATGCCACTTTGTTGTCCATCTTTAGGAGAACTTGTTTCCCCTTCAAATGAGTGCTGAAGTCCAAGAGGGCCTGAAAGGCTACCTTCATTTCCAGCAATTTTGAGACAGAGTCCTGGGTCCTGAAAGGCCAGAGGCCTTGAGCCACGTAATGTTGATAGTGCGCCCCCCAACCTTCCAGGCTGGCATCTGAAGTCACTACTTCCTGATGGGGGGGTGACTATTTGTTTGCATCTCCTGAGGTTGCAAGGACGCGTCCACCACTGTAGTGATAGTCTCGCCTCCTCAGAGATATCAATCAATTGGGACAAGGACAAACCGTCCCAATTGATGGCGCAGGAAAGAGGTTTAAAGGGGTCTCGAATTCCATTGCGCCCAGCGGACCATTGGGATGGTCGCTGACAAAGAGCCTAGAAGACTGAGGCATGCTCTGGCTGGTAAGGATGCTGCCGAGATTGACTTTTTCACTCTCTGGATCAATGGAGGTGTCTTCTCTAGTGGCAGCTCTACTGTATTTGCTCGGGTATCCAGTTCAGCCCTGTTGACTAGTTCTGCATTTTGTGCATACACCTCAATCATTGTAGTAGTATGGACATATACATATCTAGATCTGAGAGATCTTACAACAAAGAGGTAGTTCGTTCCGCAATACACATTTATTAATAGGGTTACATAATCTATACAAAGTACACACCAGACAGTATTTACAACACAATGTACAGTGTGGGTCTCCCGGCTTACATGGTACTTACAAATTACCCACGACACCCATATTTACAGTACAGTATAAAATACAAGTATATTAGATTACCTGTTAACTTCAGGTCAGCCCATGGTGACTGCTGTCTGTTGCCACACCAAAGAGTGAGTTAGCTTGGTCACAAAGCATTATATCCCCCCCCCTCCTTTCTGTAGTGTGGCTAATATAATTCTCCCTAATTGGTCACTGTACCTAGTAAATGTATATTGGGCACAGCCTGATTGGATGAGTCAAAGAAGGCTGTTGTTTACTACCCAGGGAAGATGTTATCAGGGAGAACAAAAGGCCAACCTTTGAAGTTGAACTAATTACAATAACACCAACACAACACTCAGTATTTTAAATATATTTCCCTCTAACTGAAATATATTTCTAATTGCAATATTTTACAGCGATTAATGGAGATTTCACATAATCCCATAAGGCAACAGCCCCTAGAGAGACCATCCTTTGGGTGGGCTTGATATTGCTCTTTTCCCAATTTATTAGCCATCCCAAGCTCTTTAGCGTGGCAACTAGGATTTCCTGGTGTTGTACGAGGGACTCCTGGCTGTTTTAGAGGAGGAGGATGTCGTCCAGGTAGTGGTGGACTCTTAGATCTCTTTCTCTCAAGGAGGCTATCACTGGCAATAAGACCTTCGTAAACGTTCTGGGGGCAGTCGAGATCCCCAACGGGTGAAATTGGAAGTGCCCGTGATTTACTGAGAATGGCAGGAATCTTTGGAAAGCAGTATGAATCGGGATATGCAGGTAGGCGTCCTGGAGGTCTATGGAAAGCATCCAGTCTCCCAGATTTATGGCCTGGAGGATTGACTGCAAGCTTTCCATTTTGAATGACTCCACCCGGATGGATTGATTGAGATTCTTTAGATCTAGAACCGGATGCAGACCCCCTGATTTTTTCTTGACGAGGAATAGCGGGGAATAAACCCCCTTGCCCCTCTGTGCTGGTGGAACTTCCACTATCGCCCACTTTCGGAGAAGGTCCTGAACATAATTGATTAGTGACATCTTTTTTTCCCTGCTATGAAGGAAGATGGGTTAGGCAAAACTGATCTTTTGGGGGTCGACTTTTGAACGACCACCTGTGTCCGAATTGGACGGTGGCCACTGTCCAAGGATCCTTTATAATTTCCGCCCAGACCAGTTTGAATCTTGAGAGTCTGGCTCCCACCACTGCTGGCTGGACGGACGCACCTTCAAAAGGATTTATGGTCACTGGAAGCGGGAGTCTTGGGCTTTTGAAATTTCATGAAGGACGTCTGAGGATTTTTCCAGCTCCTTCTGTATTCCTTCCCAGGCCTGTAAGCTTTTGCGTCTCTATACCTCTCCGGAAGATTCCGTTTAAAGGGAGGAGGTCTCTGTTGCTTCGGTCTTCTATCCGAAGGGATAAGTCCGAACTTACCGCCAGTCACCTTTGAGATGGCTGAGTCCAACTTTGCCCCAAAGAGGTTCTCCCCATCAAACAGGATGTGGCACCAGTTGGATTTGGAGGTGGGGTCCGCTGTCCAGGGCTTTAGCCATAGTGCCCTTCTGGCCATTACAGAGGCCAGCATAGACTTAGATGCAGACCTGATTGTATCGACAGAGGCCTCTGCCACAAAGTCCCCCGCGAGGCTTAGTTCTTGCAAAGCTTTTATTATCTTCTCCTGGTCTGCGTCCTCTGATACGAGTTTCTCGGTGTTTGCGGACCAGCTGGAAATGGCTCTACCCACTACTGCAGGCGCTATCGCCGGCCTGCAAGTGCCTCCTGCCGATAGGTAGGCCCTTTTAAGGTCTGTGTTGATCTGAACATTACCGCGTCCTCTATAGGGAGTGTAACATACCTGGCTAGGCGCATCAAGGATGCATCCACCTCAGCAGGGGAAACCAGGGGGTTTACTTTAGGCTCCTTGAGCGGGTACAGCTTGGTAAGTATATTATTTATACTGGATTTTTCTCGGGTCTTTGCCATTCCTCCTTGATTAGCTCGTCCAGCTCCTCGATGAATGGGAAAGTTTCTGGGTCTCTTTTAAGATTCTGGAAATATGTCCTTTGTTTCTGTTGGACCTCCTGGGGTTCCTCCCAGTTTATTGCCTCCTTAACTGACTTGACAAAAGGCTCTATTAGAGAGAAGTCGAAGCCAGTCGATACTTCCAATCCCTCGTTATCAGACGGGGAGTCCTGCTCTCTTGATGTACTGGCAGGAGCAGGAGAGGCACTGTGGATTGAAAACTCCGTTTCTGGAATCAAGGCCTGTGGGGCTGAAACTCCAGCAGATTCTCTGGTATCTGGAACTCTTTCTTTGGTGGCCTCCTCAAGGCACTTGTGACAGGCCAGTTTGTCTGGGAGGGCAACCGAACCGCATATCCAGCAGGCGTTCCCAGAGGGACGGGAGTGGCGCGCTGGAGACCGGGGTCTGAGCAAAGGGGATCTTCTATGGTGGGAGCAGCTGTGTCTTGAATATGATCTGGACCGGCTCCTTCTGCGACTCCCACTGTAGCCCGAGCGGCTTCTCCTGCGGTTTGAGTGGCTCCGTCTGTGTCCGGAGCAGCTTCTTCTGTGTGAGGTCTTTCTGTGTCTTGAACCAGACGTTCTTGAGGACCTGATAGGGCTGACCAATTTAGGCAGCTTTAGTAGTATCCTGCTCTCTTTTTCAGTCTTCACTACTTACCATGTCTTCCCCCCTTACCTATTAGGCTGGCGGTGATCTGCTGGGGCAGTGGTCTCCATAGAGAAGGAATGGTGAAGTCAGTAGGTACATAAATGTTGAGACATGCAGAAAACAGCAGGGTAGAAGAGGAGTAGGACAGAGGATAGCCACTTACCTCTGTAGGGAGATTTTGACTAGCAAAAATCAATTCCTAGCAGAAATACAGCAGAGGCAGTGAAAACTGTCTCCCTGGGACTTTTTAAATTTTCCGCCATGACCGCCGAGCATTCGCGCATGCGCAGTAGCATCGCGCGACACTCTGCGCCATCTTGGAAACTGGCACAGGCAGAGAACGCCCTGCCACAGCGCACTGCGCGAAAGCGCCAAGGACGCTGAGTGCGCATAGGGGAGCTGGCAGAGGGACAACAGAGCCCAGAAGCATCAGAGAAAGGTGAAGGAAAAGGGGGAGACCGCTGCACACAACTAAGCCTGTTTAAGGCTTATATTCTTAAGACCAAAGTGTATTTCTTAAGGCCATTCCACTGCTAAGCCTGTGTAATGTTATATTTAGGGTTGCTGACAAAAGTAAAACCTGTTTAAGGCTTATATTACGGTCAGTGAAGAAAAAGAAAATGCCCCTGAGATCACCAGAGTAGGGCTCCTTCCATTTAGCTCGTTTAGAGGCTGTACAAGAAAGGACTTCCACCCAGGAGAGGCTAGAACCTGGCTGGGGCGAAGCGGTAAGTGGGTGCAGATCCCTGCAGTCCTGATAGGTGAGGAAAAATAAGAGAATACTGGGGCGGGTGCCTTCTCGTCAATTTATAGCTATGTGGTCCTATCAGGTTGTGGGGGCGGAGTCACAACCCAAAGTGTATGCTGCCATGATGCGACAGGAAAGTCATTTAAAACTACTCGCAGCTATTAATGAATTGCTAAAGCTATAGTCCCTGCCCTGAGGGAAGCATCATCATGTATCAACTGATGCGTTTCATCCTAATCAAGGGACTTTCTCAGAGGAGGCATATTTCCCCTGCAGATGAAGCAACAACTGGAATTTAAAACATGTGCACCAGGAAGATGCACCTGTAGTCAAGGTTTTGTGAATTTCACATTCACTTCTTTATAAGTATACCCCTAATAGGCTCAAAGAGAGTAATTGAGTGAATATTGATATGCAGAATCCTTTATCCTTTTTCAGTATTGTATTTCTGTTCCAATTATACTGTTTTCATTGTAAACATTTTGTGGAGTTTCTACTATATAGTTTCTCATTAACCACTTAAGGACTGGAAGGATTTGCCCCCTTAATGACCAGGCCAATTGCGATACGGCACTGCGTTGCTTTAACTGACAATTGCGCAGTCGTGCGATGCTGTACCCAAATAAAATCAACGTCCTTTTTTTCCCACAAATAGAGCTTTCTTTTGGTGGTTTATTGATCACCTCTGGGGTTTTTATTGTTTGTGCTATAAACAAAAAAAGAGCGACAATTTAAAAAAAAATATTTTTTACTTTTTGCTATAATACATATCCAAAATAAAATTTAAAAAAACTATTTTTTTCATCAGTTTAGGCCAATATGTATTCTTCTACATATTTTTGTTACAAAAAAATCACAATAATTATATATTGATTGGTTTGCACAAAAGTTACAAAACAGGAGATATATTTATGGCATTTTTATTAATAATTTTTATTTTACTAGTAATGGTGGCGATCAGCATTTTTTAGCAGGACTGCGACATTGCGGCGGACAAATCGGACACTTTTGACACTTTTTTGGGACCATTGACATTTATACAGAGATCAAAGCTAAAAATAGCCACTGATTACTGTATAAATGTCACTGGCAGGGAAAGGGGTTGACACTAAGGGGTGATCAAGGGGTTAAGTGCGTTCCCTGGGAGGTGTTTGTAACTGTATGGGGGATGGGCTGCCTGGGAGTAGAGAGAGATCACTGTTCCTAATCACTCTCTACTCCCCTGACAGAGTGAAGATCTGTCAGTTTACATTGACAGATCCCTGTTCTGTCTCTCTGTGGAGCGATCGCGGGTGGCTGGCGGACATTGCGCCTTCCGGCCCATGCACAGTCTCCGGCGTCGTGCCACTGGCATGTGCACACACCTCCTATTCTATTTAAGCCGGCCGACGTAAAATGATGGCGATTCGCGCAGGGGAGCCAACCTGCCGCAGTACAACTGTGTCCGCTGGTCCTTAAGCGGTTAAATTAAGTTCAAGTCTTATAAAATAAAAAAAATATTTGTTTTTACTAAACGTCCACCCACCAAAAAAAAAAAAAACACATATAAATGCATTCGAGAGCTGGTAACATTTGTCATAAAAGGATGTTTTATATACAATTTACCACATATCTGATGTATTAAATTGATGGTAAGAATACCATATTCCAACTAACTATATTGCATAATTCTTTCCTAAAGGTGTAGCAACAATCACTTCTTCAAGAGAGTGTAAGTGCGTGGTAAAACCATCCCAAATGTTAAAAACATTATCACATGTAGCTTGCTCTGCAGATACTGCCAACCAGAGGCCACAAGACATATTGCTCAATACCCTTCGTATTATACAGAATCTAATTATTTTATACCAGCCTTATAGGTTTTTATCTCTTGAATGTGAACTGTCTCTGTATCTGGATTTTCAGATTTTGCATCTATATAGATATGTCTGTAGAAGGTTAGGTGAATTGGATTCATGATTTGATGTTGGTGTCACACTATTTTTCTTAGGCCACTGACGGTGTTGTAACTTCCAAAAGTTGGATTATCCTGTAAAAGTAGAAAAAGTTTTATACATCTTGTGACCTATTGTCCAAGAATATTATTTGTATGAGGTGTCCTCACCTCACTGGCAAGTGAGGAGTTTTTCAGTTACTAGTCTGTGACATTTGCTAAATGATCTGACAAAAGTCAAGAAATAAATGCCAGATAGCAATTTAAAAGGAGAACTTCAGTTCCAACTAATAAATCAAGTTCATATATATCCATTTCAAAGAAGTCAAATGAATCATATTTTCCCTTCAGGGTGTATAAAATTTATTGTGGTTGGAACCAAATGATTCCACTAATTTTGGTCTTGTCCACTAATAAAAAAAAAAACATTTTTAAATAGAGATTTATCTTTTTGAATGGTAGGGTTAAAATTTGATGAAGAACCTTGTCTATTTGGATTTGTTTTGTACCAACTTACAAAATTGGCTCTATAATGGGCCAGTTAACTAAAATTAGCCGGTTCACAACTGTCCATTTCAATAACGTAAAATGCATGCATGAATTTCAAATCACACGCATTAATTCTTAAATGGCTAGTTTACATCTTACATTTCAGGCATGTAGCATTTTTGTGAATTTAGGCATTAAGCAGGCATGGTGGTAAATGCAATTTACATAAATTATAAGTAAATTATAAATTATAAATGAAATTGTTTTTTTTTTACAAAAAGTTGTCAATTGATAAGATATTTCTAACGCATAGCATGTACATAGCAAAAATTACACCCCAAAATACATTCTGCTACTCCTCTTGAGTATGGCAATACCACATGTGTGAGACTTTTACACAGCCTGGCCACATACAGAGGCCCAACATGCAGGGAGCACCATCAGGTGTTCTAGGGACATAAGTTACACATCTCATTTCCTGACAACCTATTGCACTTTTGAAGGTCCTGGAGCAACAGGACAATGGAAACACCCACAAAATGACCCCATTTTGAAAAGAAAACACCCCAACGTATATTCTATGAGGCATGGGCTGCATATAGGTACTCTGGTACTCTGATGGGCTGCAGATTGGTATTAGAGTATTCTGATAGCAATATTTTTTACTTTTTGCTATTATAAATATCCCCCCCAAAAAATAATAAAAAAATAAATTTCTTCCTCAGTTTAGGCCGACATGTATTCGTCTACATATTTTTGGTAAAGAAAACGCAATAAGCGTATATTGATTGGCTTGAAAAAAAGTTATAGCGTCTAAAAATTAGGGGATATATTTATGGCATTTTTATTATAATTTTTTTTTTTACTAGTAATGGCAGCGATCTGCGATTTTTATTGGTGACTGCGACATTGACAGATTGGACACTTTTGACACATTTTTGGGACCAATGCCATTTATACAGGGATCAGAGCTAAAAATAGCCACTGATTACTGTATAAATGTCACTGGCAGGGAAGGGGTTAACACTAGGGGGCAAGCCAGGGGTTAAATATGTGTCCTAGGGAGTGATTCTAACTGTGGGGGGATGGGACTGCCTCAAAGAGGAGACATATCGCTGTTCATACTTAGTATGAGGAACAGATGTGTCTCCTCACCCCTGACAGAACGGAGATATGTCTGTTTAAATTGACAGATCTCCATTCTGTGTCTCTCTGGAGTGATCAAACGGTGAACCACGATATTCATCGGGCACGTGCATCGGCTCCGGCGGCTCTTGCACGCCCCTTAGTGGTCTTAAAGAGGCTGATGTATACTTACGGCGATTTGCCCAGGCGAGCCAACCAGTATAACTGCGACGGCTGGTCGTCTAGTGGTTAAAAATAGGAACACGCAACATGTTCCCAAAGGTGAATTTATCCTTTAGGTGAATATATCTTAAGTGAATAGAATATTAAGCAATTTCCTTAAAAAACTTAACACATAGGGGTTGATTTACTAAAGACAAATCTACTCTGCACTACAAGTGCACTTGGAAGTGAAGTCGCTGTAGGTCTGAGGGGAATATGTGAGATGAGAGGAAGCTCTGCTGATTTTATCATCCAATCATGTGCAAGCTAAAATGCTGTTTTTTATTTTCCTTGCATGTCCCCCTCAGATCTACAGCAACTGCACTTCCAAGTGCACTTTCAGTGCAAAGTCGAGTTTCCTTTAGTAAATAACCCCAATAGTTCCTTTTCTGATTCCGGATTTATTTATATTCATGCGATTTTGTGATTCCTGTGGTTTTGCATGTTTTATAGACATTGTTTTGTAGTTAATCCTTTATTTAAAGTTATGTTTGACAAATGAATATATGTCCTGAACATTTTCATGTGAAGCTTGTCCTTTCTTTATTCACTGACATGGTTTATTATCATACTACATGGTTAATTTCCAAGAACATTTTACTTTTGAAGTCTTCGGGGCTAATCTATATTCCCTAAAGTGGTCTTAGAGTAAAAACACAACTTTAGGTCCACTTATTCCCCATACTGTGCTCACAATAAAACAGCTTTAGTCCTAAAATTTTCCCTGCCTCCCTGGAATCCCTCTGAGTCTGATTGACCTTCTGCTTCTTTTTTGAGGTGCTGCTTTATATAGAGTCCTCCTATGTGGGCATGCTATGTACATGCTATGCGTTAGAAATATCCTATAAATTGACAACTTTGTGTAAAAAAAATAAGTTTTAATTTTCTTTTCATGTTTTCCGAAAACTTGTGGAAAAAAATGACATGTTTAAAAGACTCATAATGTCTCATAGAATATATGTTGGGGTGTTTTGTAGGTGTTTCCATTGTTCTGGTGCTCCAGGGCCTTCAAAAGTGTGATAGGTAGTAGTCAGAAATTTATATGTGTAATTTATGCTCCTAGTTTTCTTAGATGTGCTACTTGATGTTGTGCCTCTGTATGTGGCCAGGCTGTGTAAGGCCCTTTTCACACGAGGCGGACTCTGTTTCTATGGAGCCAGCCTTGGTCCGCCGGCTCAGCGGGAGATCTGTCCGTTGATCTCCGCTGAGCCAGCAGATGACAGGTCCCTCTCTGCTCACTGAGTGGGGAGGGGCTTGTCAGGCACCACTGCCGCCTATGGAGGCATCGGATGAAAACGGACAGCGTGTCCGTTTTAATCAGATCTCACCCGATCCGCCAGCGATGGACCTGGACGTAGAGCCATCCGTCTGCTTTTAGTGGATCAGACCGGTCAGATGTCAGCGGACATGTCTCCGCTGACATCCGACGCTCCATAGACTAACATGGAGAGCCCTTCAGGTCCGCGGTCAAAACTGACAGGCGGACCTGAACCGTCCGATCGTATGAAAGGGGCCTAAAAGTCTCACACATGTGGTATTGCTATACTCAGGAGGAGTAGAAGAATGTATTTTGGGGTATAATTGCAAGTATGCATATGCTGTGTGAGAGAAATAACTTGTTAATATGACAATTTTGTGTAAAAAAAAAAAGTCTTCATTTTCCTAAGAATTGTGGGGAAAAATTATAACTTCAAAAAACTTCACCATGCCTCTTACTAAATACCTCAAAATGTTTACTTTCCAAAAAGGGGTCATTTGGGGGGTATTTGTAATGTCCTGGCTTGTTAGTGTCTCAATGGCACCATGGCTTATATACACTATAACTTTCACATAGATTAAATAATATCCACTAATCTGGGCTGTTTTTGCCAAAGATATATAGTAGTATAAATTTTGGCCCAAATTTATGAAGAAAATGTACTTATTTGCAAAATTTTAAAATAGAAAATAAAAAAAGGTGGTTTTTTTTTCCTCAAAATTTTCATTCCTTTTTCGCTTATATCGCAAAAAATAAAAAACCCGGCGGTGATTAAATACCACCAAAAGAAAGCTCTATTTATGAGAAAAGAATTATAAAAAATGTATTTTGGGTACAGTGTAGCATGACTGAGTAATTGTCTTTCAAAGTGTGAGAGCACTGAAAGCTGAAAATTGGTCTGGGCAGGAAGGATGTATGAGTGCCCTGTATTGAAATGGTTAACCATTGTCAGAGTTGTCAGTTACATTAGGTACATTTTTATAAGATGTGGTAAATAGAAATATGGGGATTAGGATAGCCAGGGGGTGGAGCATCAGCGTTTATATTTATGTTTTGGTGCGATATGTGGAATATTGTTAAAGTGGTATTAAACCCCCAAAACAAAAATGTATTATGTTGCACCTTCCCAAATCTTATATGCGGTGGCTGCATTGGTCTTCTTTTAAGGTTATTTTTTTTTATTTTCACTTGTAAATCTATTTTTTAACCAAACTGTTCAGCAAAAATGTCAGTTAGAGAGTTGGGAAAAACCACTGGCACTGACATCGGTACTTACAACAGTCAGCTTTTATTCATTTATGGAAAGAAAAAAGTGCCTCTAAGTGCAGAAGTAAAACTTTATATTCCTAAAAGGGTTAAAAACACTTACAAAAGGGTGGATGGGTAGGAGCACATCATATTAGTAATATGGCAGGTGGTCCAGCGTTCTTGTAGTCCCAAGGAGTCTCAGGGATGTAATTCTATGTTAACATATTCTGAAGTGGCCGGCAGATGGAAGCCACAATTCTCCTGGATACTGAGAAGACGGCTAGGCTGTCCAAGACAGCATATAAGTCAAATCCAGGAAGTGACGTGAACGGAAAGGAACCAACAACAAGCGTGGACAGCAAACCGAAAGTGATGTCATCAACATGCGACTCGTTTCGGGACAGCTAATTGATTCCTTCTTCAAGCAAACGTCACAAATGTTAATTGTCCATTACGAATGCTAGTTTACAAGACTGACCACTTCTGGCTCGTCCTTGCTTCCGAGCATGTGTGTTTGTACTTTGTACTTTTGTCTGACGGACTTGTGTACAAACAATCGGAAAGTCCGACAACAGACATTTGTCCGCGGAAAATTTTTAAGCCTGCCATCCATTTGTCCACAGAAAATCCGACAACAATTGTCTGATGGAGCGTACAAAAGGTCGGATTTTCCACCAACACTCTATCATCACACAATTCCAGTTGGAAAATCTGACCGTGTGTACGAGGCTTAAGGCTGGCCATACATGGTCAAATTTCGAAAGAATTTTCTTTTGAAAATCAGAAATTTAATGCATTTTGTGATCCGATGGTGCCACCATTGATTTCAAAATTTGACCAAGCAAGCCTTCAATTTCACCTCCTGTTGCTACAGAAAATAATTTTCGTGGCTGGGAATCTTCTTTGTTTCTGGGAACTTTCTTTCTTGCACATGCACATTTCTTTTTCGATTACATTTCTTGTGCGATTCTCCCATCATTTATTGGAAAATCATTAATTTTACTCCAAATAGGCTGTTGCTGCAGCCCACTAATGGTGCAAAATTTAAACGAAAATTCTTAGATAAGATTTGACCCATGTATGGCCTGTGAACTGGGACTGTAAAGTCCCAGTTCACACATGCTAATCTGATGTGAAACTGATGTCTTCTAGAATGCAAAGAATTGGCATGTCAAGTTAAAAAAACATTGCTTCCTATAAAGGCTGTTCACATAGATGCAGTTCGATTTGGTGTGGTTCAAAAAAGGGCCTGTGCGAGTTTACTGTGGAGTGGTGCAATTTTTTTAGCTCTATAGCCTGTGAGAATAGCATTTAAAAAGCACAAATTACACTGCACTGGCAGTCCAAATCACATGTAAGCCACCACTGTTCCTTTAGTGTCTGTCAAAGCACAGCATGCAGTGGGGGACATGCTACCAGGCACACTGGAAGTATCAAATACCAGAAACGTCTGTATGTTTTTAGGAAAACAAAAATTTTACTTACCATCCGCCTGGACAATAAGCATTTACAACATTACAGTCTGATTCTGGCTATATCTTTTTTTCAAAGTGTCAGGTTGCTTTATGGTGACTTCTTTACAGTTTCTACCTCTAAAAAGGATGGTTTGGTGACGCCTATATTTCTTCTTTACAGGTTCAATTTGAATACCATCTTAATCTTTATTTTTTCTTTCTATAAGCATTTAACATATTTTAAACAATTTGGAAGTCACATGCAGTCTATTGAACACTGCAAACTATTTATCTTCTGGTGGAAGAGTGACCATGAGCAGTATGTGTATATTGTCTGGCATTTTTGTTATACCATCTTTGTAAAAAAAATCTTTTATGGGATTTAGATTAACCTTGTAGGCACTTTCTGAAATGTCTTATGTTAGAATCATGTCCATTTGCAATATTGTTTTATATTATTCAAATAATTTACATATGGAGGCAGCAAGCTACATCCGAAACATTCTAAATGGCCCCAGCTTTATTGCAATCATTTATCTAACCTTTGCATAATGCCTGTGACTTCTCACAATCATACATTCCCTCTGGAATTCATTCATGGCTGATGACTTAGGCTACATCTACTGATAAACACATCAAATACTCTATTGATGCAAATAAAAGAAAATCTTATAATACTGCCTTTATGCATATGCAGTAAGCATGGAATCTACTATTATGACTGTTTAGGTAGTAAGCTGTTCCATTTTTTTGGCAAATAAGTATTTTGGGTGTAGTTTGGAGACCCATATCAGATGTATACATTTTTAAAAGAAATTAACCCTTTTTTACATGGTGACTAACAAGTTTTGACAAGCATTAAATGAGCTTTAAAATAAAGCCTTCACTGATCTCTGTAGCTACAGCCACCTCAGAGCAAGTCATCCTTTAATTTTATAAAAGAAGCACTGAAAACACATCTCATCTTCATTTTTATCATCTTGCAGTGGAGACGTGTCAGATTTCCTGCCTTTCAATATAAACAAATATCGGGCGCTATAAGCTGTTCAGAAACTAACTGTTAAGCTGTACTGGGCCTGGGCCTTATTCAGGCAGCAGGGGGGTCCAACAGTCACGGTGAAGGCAAAAAGATATCAGATTGAGATTGATCACTATGACTGGCAGTGAAGTTGGCAGAAAGGAGAATGGAGTAAGATGAAATCAGGGACCGTGGAGGGTAAGCAAGAAGGGGTACTGACAGGAGGGGATAGGATGGATGAAATAGGACTCTACGGAGTACGGAGCACTACTCCTGTAGGGTCTGCCTACGGGTGGGGAGGGTGGCTTTCAAGTAGGCTGTTAGGGGCCTCATGATTTCTAATGGTGACCATGATTTTATTACTCATAGGCTTCCCATGGGTTCATTTTTAACTTTAATTACTTCCCTATAATATTTATTGTATGGTGGTATTAGAAGCTAGGCTTAGTAAGACTTTAAGTGATAAGCTTTCATTGGCTGGTTAAATTGATTTTAGTCTGGTAAAAAATGGTAGAGCGACAACTTTGGTGCTTAGGATCAACATATTTGATTTGGGCTCATTGTGTTTAGTGACTTCTAGGTTATGAAGGTTGGTAAAAGTTTTTTAAATGCAGGCATGTCTTGGCACCTGGTTCTGGTTAGTAAACTTGACTGTTTTTGTATAAGCACAGGTTTACTTTAACTACATGTCCTAGTGATCTGCATTGACCCATGCTTTAACCCTTGTTTCTCATTTTCAGCAACCAGTACAGATCTTATTGTCAGCTAAACTTGAAATTTCAGTTAAAGTGCAGAGGATTTTCTTATAAATAATGACTAGTGTGATGATACCACACATCAAAGGTTTGAATAAATTAGCTATATATATATATATATATATATATATATATATATATATATAGTAGCGGGGTGCCTGTGAAACAAGGTAAAATGACAGGAAAAGTAATTGATAGGATATATGTTCCACCACAGATTCTTAGATTTACAATCTAAGGTAATATCAGTAAAAACTTCAGGGTAAAGAAGGATAGTTCTTTACCCTGTGTTGGTAATGTCTGTTCCAGGTTTGGTTTTATTGGGAGTCTGATAGAGCTCTGGGTGGGACAGACTCCCAAGTCCATGGACCACAGCTTAATGTTTTCCTTTCAGGTCTTGATTAAGGCAGCTGGTCCTAGATCTTAGAGAGAGTGTGTGTCTCCATGTGAGGAGGCAACTAGGAGCATGGCTGCTTGTTTTCCCTAACTTTGGATACAAAGTGTTTGCGTTTGGAAGGACATTTTTGGTACATAACCAAGGACTGTTCAGACGGACACAGTAAGGCTCGGTTGAGCAGAAGTTTATTTTTGTTTGATTGATAGCAAGATGCCCTTTTTCTTCTGTTTGAAAATCTCCTGTGCATTAAACATGGTATACAAAAGATACGCTGCGCTAAGGTGAAAATGTCAATCTGGAGATCATTAATGCATATGAGGTATACTGAAAATACCGCATAAGCGGCTTATCCAGCCACAGCAAGGCACAAAGGATATATGTATTTAAAAAAAAATTATTTAAAAGTGATTATAAGGTGCAATTTTGGTAAAGTATAAATAATATACTAGATGTATACCATTAGAATAAGAGTAGCGATGATTAAACTACTAACTGTATATATAATAAATGAAAAATTATTTATATAATCTGAAATTTACCGTGTAAAAAATATATATAAATAATATCACAGTGATAAGTGCAAAAAATACAACAAAGTGCCAAGTGCCACACAATGAGTGTGAATATAAAATCCAAGATGTGATACGTGGTTATTAAAGTCCAATTTATGAATGAAATGCACATAAAGTCCATAAAAACAGTTCATAAAAAATCCAACGTGCGTGCATTAATCTTAGTGCTTAGTGCTCAGAATTCCATGCTCAAGTGCCATCCAGTGACCCCCCGGGGACAGCAGCTCACCTCAGAGCATGCGACTCAGCTGTGAGATTGAATCTAAACACGCTTATGAGCCATCCCACGGATCAGTGATGGAATCCAGATACACAGTTTTCAGCAGCAGCTCCACAGTTAGGAATAAAGGAAAAGAAAAACTGGATAGTGTGATATCGTTTATACATGTTTATTGGACTGAAAGCTCCCCACATTCGGGTACTCATATTTGCAAGGTGCGTGAGTGCACCAATCTGATAACAGTCTCCAAAGTTTGCCTCAAAGTTTGCCTGTCAGGAGGGATAAGCTGTGCATCTCATCTCAGTGGAGTGAAAGGCTCCGTGCTCCGTCCTGGCCCTTACCCTACGCGTTTTCGACACAGGGTCACGTGTCTTCATCAGGGGGATGTGATTGGATGGGCGCTCTGCAGCCTAAATATAGTCATTGCGGACATTTTGCCGTGGATTTGCAGACACTCTAGTGCCAGGCTCCATGTGTTAGTGCTCAGTGTATTGAACTACGCCACAGAAAGAAACAAGCATCTGCGAAACTAGGATTGTTTCGCAGATGCTTGTTGGCCGCAATGACTATATTTAGGCTGCAGAGCCTAATACAGATATACATATATCCTTTGTGCCTTGCTGTGGCTGGATAAGCCGCTTATGCGGTATTTTCAGTATACCTTATATGCATTAATGATCTCCAGATTGACATTTTCACCTTATCTTTTGTATACATTGTATTGCACGGCATATGAAACGTGTTTTGCGCAGGCAGCTAGGTGATTTCCACATTTGAGGCAATATACCATTGTGGCTCGCAATATCCCCTTTTATCTACCCATTAAACAGACTGTGAGTTTGTCCCTGCCTTGAGTCTAATCCCCTACAATATATATACTGTTTAATGAACATACCATTACTAATTGGACTTTTTTAGATTTGATACAAAATTGTGCACATGTAATTTTTTTTTTTAATTTCATTATACTGTATTAATACATAAGCGTGTTGATACTTTTAGCAAAACTTTTATTATTATAACTTTTTCCCATAAACAACACAGAGCGGTTGACAGGGATGAAAGGGGTCGTACGTGAAAAGATAATTAGGCTCTTTAGAGAGTGTCAAGAGTCAATAGCTCAGCACTGTCAGCACTGTGGAGTTTTACAGACTATAATTATATGGCTTGGAGGTGTAGGGATTTCTTTGGCAGTTTGTATTTTGCATCATCTTCACAGAGGAAAACAGCACAACACTTTTCAGATAGCAACAGACAGCACGAATATTACATTCTTTTTTGTGTCACTACTGTATGTCCAATTTATTATTCAAAGGTTCAATCTGCCACATCAAGAATACAATTGGAAGGACAAGTGTAATAATGTAAATCACAAATAAAACTACAAACGGAGTAATATACAAATAGCCTGCTATTACTTGCTTTTAAAACTGGGAAAAAAACACTGTATATGTACAGTGGGGACAGAAAGTATTCAGACCCCCTTAAATTTTTCACTCTTTGTTATATTGCAGCCATTTGCTAAAATCATTTAAGTTCATTTTTTTTCCTCATTAATGTACACACAGCACCCCATATTGACAGAAAAACACAGAATTGTTGACATTTTTGCAGATTTATTAAAAAAGAAAAAATGAAATATCACATGGTCCTAAGTATTCAGACCCTTTGCTGTGACACTCATATATTTAACTCAGGTGCTGTCCATTTCTTCTGATCATCCTTGAGATGGTTCTACACCTTCATTTGAGTCCAGCTCTGTTTGATTATACTGATTGGACTTGATTAGGAAAGCCACACACCTGTCTATATAAGACCTTACAGCTCACAGTGCATGTCAGAGCAAATGAGAATCATGAGGTCAAAGGAACTGCCTGAAGAGATCAGAGACAGAATTGTGGCAAGGCACAAATCTGGCCAAGGTTACAAAAATATTTATGCTGCATTTAAGGTTCCTAAGAGCACAGTGGCCTCCATAATCCTTAAATGGAAGACGTTTGAGACGACCAGAACCCTTCCCAGAGCTGGCTGTCTGGCCAAACTGAGCAATCGGGGGGAGAAGAGCCATGGTGAGGGAGGTAAAGAAGAACCCAAAGATCACTGTGGCTGAGCTCCAGAGATGCAATCGGGAGATGGGAGAAAGTTGTAGAAAGTCAACCATCACTGCAGCCCTCCACCAGTCGGGGCTTTATGGCAGAGTGGCCCGACGGAAGCATCTCCTCAGTGCAAGACACAAGAAAGCCCGCATGGAGTTTGCTAAAAAAACACCTGAAGGACTCCAAGATGGTGAGAAATAAGATTCTCTGGTCTGATGAGACCAAGATAGAACTTTTTGGCCTTAATTCTAAGCGGTATGTGTGGAGAAAACCAGGCACTGCTCATCACCTGTCTAATACAGTCCCAACAGAGAAGCATGGTGGTGGCTGTATCATGCTGTGGGGGTGTTTTTCAGCTGCAGGGACAGGACGACTGATTGCAATTGAGAGAAAGATGAATGCGGCCAAGTACAGGGATATCCTGGATGAAAACCTTCTCCAGAGTGCTCAGGACCTCAGACTGGGCCAAAGGTTTACCTTCCAACAAGACAATGACCCTAAGCACACAGCTAAAATAATGAAGGAGTGGCTTCACAACAACTCCGTGACCGTTCTTGAATGGCCCAGCCAGAGCCCTGACTTAAACCCAATTGAGCATCTCTGGGGAGACCTAAAAATGGCTGTCCACCAACCTTTACCATCCAACCTGACAGAACTGAAGAGGATTTGCAAGGAGGAATGGCAGAGGATCCCCAAATCCAGGTGTGAAAAACTTGTTGCATCTTTCCCAAAAAGACACATGACTGTATTAGATCAAAAGGGTGCTTCTACTAAATACAGAGCAAAGGATCTGAACACTTAGAACCATGTGATATTTCAGTTTTTCTTTTTTAATAAATCTGCAAAAATGTCAACAATTCTGTGTTTTTCTGTCAATATGGGGTGCTGTGTGTACATTAATGAGGAAAAAAAATGAACTTAAATGATTTTAGCAAATGTCTGCAATATAGCAAAGAGTGAAAAATGTATGGAGGTATGAATACTTTCCGTCCCCACTGTATGTTAGTGGTTTTATTTAACTGCCTATATGTAAAAAAACAAGACATTACTGTTTTTGTAATATTACCTATGTTTTGTATTGCTTTAAAAAAATGTACTATATGTTTATAAGCAACTAAATTTACAGCCTGTAAAATGGTTTGACCTCCTAAACAATCCTATGCCTATTTCTTTTAATAGCACTCTGCTCTTCCTTCTTCTGAATCCATTCTCCTCAAGGCCGTTCAAACTATAAACATAATATTGGACCTGCCCTCCCCTTTTAATTATTCTCTTTACAACATATTTTTTCTTGTGTACCCTAAAAATGAAGTCTCCTAACTTCCTTTTTATTTCAAATACTACACCAGGTTTGTTGTTCAGAACCCTGATCTACCTGCCCTTCTAATCTTCCAGCGCCCTCCTTCATTTAAAGGGTCGAATTCTCCCCTAAGAATTTTCCTTTTACCAGATACAGGAATTTTCTGTGTTTATGAGTTCACTGGTTTTACAACTGTAAGGTAAATAATCACGTTTAAAGTAATCATGCCATTTCTTTTGTTATCCCTGTTTACAGTGCCTTTGCATAGAGGCTATTTTAAGTTTTTTTTATTGATCCATGTTACAGATCTTTATCAATTTCAAGATAGCAGCAGCTGTTAAACAAAAAACCCCAAAAAAATATTTTTATTCCTTTTAACTCTACCTTTCTTCATTCTTTATTGTCTATCGGTTGTACCTTTTTTCTTTTATTTCAGTAGCTGACCTTAGAAAAATATATTTCCAGCGATTACGGAAAAGACGGATGATGTCATTGTATCCAGGTACACTGAACACAGGCAGAGACTGTATAGCAGACTTAAAGTGTTCCTAAAGTCATAATATGTTTACCTTAATGCATTCCCTGCATTAAGGTAAAAAATGGCTCTGGAGCAGTATGCCCCCCCCGCCCCAAAAAAAGACTTACCTCACTTAACCCAGCGCTGTGCCCGTTTGTAGAGGCTCTCTTCTCTCTCCTTGCATACACAGGACATAAAGCCAGCCAATGGCTCATGCTGCTGTCAGTCAAATCCTGTGAGTGGGGGCGGGGCCAAGCCACGCTGTGTGTGTGTGTCTATGGATGTACACAGCCTGGCTTGGAAGCAAGCCTGCATTTCTGCCCCTAAAGTAAGTGGCTTGCTATGGGGGCATACATAGAAGAGGAGGAGCAGGGAGCACCAGTGGGGAACCCCAGAGGAGGAGGTTTGGGGCTTCTCTGTACAATACTATTTTTTTTTTTATATCAAACAAGGTTTTATTGAGTAATTGGTGCATACATAAAATGTTAACGTTATCATGTTAACGCTGTAACAGTACTACAATTGTTATCATTTGAATAAAAATATAACGTTAAGTACAAACATATCTGACGTGTAATAACATTCAAAGTATATATATTTGTTTTTATAGACTGTCCATCTATACTTATATCTATTTATCAGTCTGTGATCATGTGATTATATTAGACACAGGTAGAAGATTCCTGTAGCCATCTATCCCATATCTTGTTGTACTTTGCTGGGAAACCTCTATTAATATATATACATTTCTTGTATGGTAATGTATTATTTATCTCCACCTTCCATTCCACTACTTTAGGAGACTCCTGTCTCATCCATTTTTTGGCAATAACCTTTTTTGCTGCAAAAAGTGTTTCATGTAAAAAAATTTTAGTATATTTGTCAGTTGTGTCTGGAACTATACCCAAGAGGCATTGTTTAGGGTCTAGGGCCAGAGGTGAACCCATTGTGTCATGCAAAAATTCCACAATTTGTTCCCAAAAGCCTTTTATCTTAGGACATGTCCAGATTAGATGGAAAAAAGTGCCTGTCTCTCTCCCACACATCTGACAAGTGGTGGTTTGTGTACGCTTGTATCTTGCCACTCTGAGGGGTGTGAGATATGCCCTGTGGAGAATGTAGAGTTGCGTCAATAGATCTGAAAGTTTAGGATATACAGTTTTGCAGGCCTCCAATGCCTTCCCCCATTCCTCGTCCTCCACCGGTCCCACCTCCCTCTCCCATCTTGGTTTAAGGCCATATGCTATTTTAGTAGCTACATGGGTTAAAAGCAAGTTATAAAAAGCTGAGATCAATTTATGAGAGTCTGTGCTCTTAATTATAGCGTACATAAGTACATTGGGTGAAGAATTAGGATAATAGTCAGGGAATTGTGATTGTAGTGCATGTCGAATTTGTAAGAATCTGAAGAACATCTGGTCCTGGATTGTAAATTCTTCTTTAAGTATGTCAATAGTTTTAAGCTGTCCATCTTTTAATATATGATGCAGGTAAAATATTCCCTGTATGGACCATATGAATGTATCATGTATTTTATTGGACTCCTGAAGATTTTTGTTATGCCATAACGGCGTTTAATCATTAAATTTTGAAGTGTCAAGTCTAGAAGTCGCTAAATTCCATATTTTTCTGTAATGGTATAGCATAGTGTGTCTACTGTTCACTCCTAGTTCTATCCCTCCCATATCTGCCGCTATTGCATATATCGGGTCTTTGGTGTATTGCGCCCACTTCGGACATAAGAGCGTGAGAACCCTCTCGCTGTCAGTTTTGTCTAGATGGAAAAGCTGTGATAGCTGTGCTGCGATGTAGTATAGGTTAAAGTCAGGTAGAGCAGTGCCACCTAGATCAGTCGGATTTTTGAGGGCTTTCCATGCTAATTTGTGCCTATTGTTTCCCCACACAAATGTCTTTAAAAGGGACTCTAGAGATTTAAAATGTTTCAAGGGTAAGTAAACTGGGGTGTGCCATAAAACATAGAGTATTTTGGGTAGTAGAATCATTTTGATTAAATTTATACGGCCCCAGACGCCTAATGGTAATTTGGACCACACCCGTATTTTATTTTTAACTATGGAAATAAGAGGAGCTATATTTAGGGATATATAGTCCGTAGGGGATCTGGTTATGTGTATCCCTAAATATTTAATAATATCTACTCTCTGGAGTGGGAGCCTGGTTTGGGATTCTGGGGGAGGGAAGCTGTCGATTGGTAAAATTTGGGATTTGTCCCAATTAATTTTCAGACCTGAAAATATTCCAAATTGTTCTATCGTGCGGAGTGCATTGCATAATGATGGGCCCGAGTCTGCCAAGTATAATAGCGTGTCATCTGCATACATGCTAATTTTTTCAGTCAGGGAGCCCATTCCAAGTCCTTTAATTTCTGGGTTTGTTCGAATGGATATTGCCAGAGGTTCTGCCGCCAGGGCATATAGTAATGGGGATAGGGGGCAGCCCTGTCTTGTGCCTCTGCTAAGGTCGAATAACTGAGACTACCATCCATTAGCCACCACTCTGGCCCTGGGTGCCTGGTATAGGAGTTGGACCCATTTAATAAATTTTGGGCCAAATCTGTAGCTCTCCAAACATCTCCAGAGATACCTCCACTCTACCAATTCGAAGGCTTTCGCTGTGTCTAAGGTCACAACAACCCGTGAACCAACTTCCTCGTGTGTAGGTTAATGTATAGTTTTCGAAGGTTAAATGATGTGTTTCGTCCAGGCATGAAACCAGTCTAGTCTGCTTGTATTAATGTTAATATTACTTGATTGAGTCTGATAGATAGTACTTTGGCAAGTATTTTGATATCAACCTGTAGGAGTGATATTGGACGATAAGACTCTGGGAATCCCAAATCCTTGCCAGGTTTAGGGATGAGGACTATTGTGGCCTCTGTCATAGATGGGGGTAAAGATCCAGTCTCAAATAAATGATTATACAACTTTAATAGTTTAGGGGTTAGAATTTCACTGAATTGGGAATAGAACTCTATTGGAAGTCCATCCGAACCGGGGGAATTGGACCTAGCAAAGCTAGCTATGGCAATTGATATTTTGTCCGTAGTGAGTGGTGCTTCCAATAGTTCCACCTGTTCTTCTGTTAGCTGTGGGAAAGTCACCTTTTCAAGAAAAAGAGACATAAGGTGGGTCTCAGTAGGGGCTGTCGTTGTGTATAAGTCAGGAAAAGAAGTCCCGAAACATTGAGGTTACTGTAGGTGGGTCTGTGATTTTTTGTCCCCCAGGACCATGTAACGTGATAACCACCAGAAGTCTATCTTCGCTATGTACGAAGTTTGCCAGTAACTTGCCTGCCTTTTCCCCATGTTCAAACATTTTCTGTTTGGAGAAGAAGATTTTTTGTTTGGCTTTCTGGTACTGTAACTGGTTAACCACTCTGTCTGTAATTTAAGTTGGTCTGCATTTACTGATGTTGGGGTGGTGGCGTACACTCTTTCCGCAGAGGACAAGTCCTCCAGCGCCTTACCGAGGGCACTAGAAGAGTCCATCTTAATTTTAATAATAGCGGTTATCAATGTATGTCTAGCAAATAACTTAAAAGAGTCCCAAATTGCGGATGGCGATGCTGACTCATCATTTTCCAGAAAGTACCTTTTCCATTTATCTGTAAGCTCGCCATCCTCTGGTAAGAGAGAGAGCCAGAATGGGTTTAGACGCCATGTCCGTGGTGGCTTTGCCACTGGAATACTTAATGTAATCCAATAAGGACTATGGTCCGACAGTATTCTAGGGCAAAACATTACCTCCGATAGCCTTGGAGTCAACCTACGGGAGATAAGTATAAAATCTATACGGGACATGGAGCCACGAGAGGGTGAGAAACATGAATATAACGTAACTTGTGGGAACTTATAGCTCCACGTATCTATTAAATGGAAGGTGGAGACAAGTTTAGAGAATTTAGTTTCAGTGGGGGCATTAGGAGCCGTTGATGTTAGCTGTAGCCTGTCTAGATTCGGATTTAAAGTGACATTGAAGTCTCCTAGCGAAACCGCTGCTACATTTGGATGGCAGGTCATGAATGATATACCCCTCCTTGACTATGGACACATTAAATGGAGGTGGTATGTAAAAAGCCATTATGAGCAAAGGTTCTCCATATATCCATACTTTGGCATGAATAAATACATAACGGCCTTGCGGGTCAGTAATTAACTCACACAATTCAAAATGTACGGACTTAGCTATTAATACAGAAACTCCCCTGGAATGGGACGTATGGGTAGAATGATAGGCCCATCCAACCCAAGGCCTGCGAAGGGCCATCTGAACGCTTCCCTCAATATGTGTTTCCACTAATGCCACTATGTCCGTATGTTGTTTCTTCAGGAATGTGAAGACTGCCGCACGCTTAAATTTCTCGCGCAGACCCCTCACATTCCATGTAAGAAATTTCAAAGATGCCACAGGCAAAACTTTTTAAACATTAATAAATCATATATATATATATAACGATTTGCTCCTTCTACACAGGGCACACGGATTTTTAACTTTCAGACATAGCTGTCTTAAACACGTGTCACACGACACATATGTACTTTTCCATAGATTGGGCACATGTAGCGTTACCTTTTTTCTATAATGCGTATGCACATTCAAGTTTAAACGAAACAAAAACATTTGAACCCCCACCCCCTTCCCTGCCCTACACTGACCCAAACTTGTACGGGCATCATCCCTTAACTGGTTGTTATCTGGGAAACATTGTAGCTTCTTAGTGAACAATGGAATGTAGAACAGTTGGTTCAGTCTCCGGACATAGAATAAGTAATATCAGCCATATTACTTGCAAAAAGTGCAGTATGGTCTCTCTATCCTCTTGTTTCCGTTTGACCGGGACCTCTAAGTACCGGATAATGTTCCAATGAACATAGTGCTGCTTCCCAGAACTGTGTGGGGTAAAGTCTCGCTGCACGATGCATGTTGATTGTAGGACTGTTTTTTCTCTCTCCGGAGCCCCGGAGGGTATTTTGACTCTTGTACTATGGGTAAACAGGATTTGTGCATAGAACTTGCGCTGGTTAGGAACAGTTCCTGGTCATAGCTACGTTATCAATGGGACTTAATCAATCAGCTTGTTGAGGGTTGGCTCGCCGTTCCAACCAAGAGATCACCTCCTCTGGATCCTCGAAGAAGACCGCACGACCTTCATGCTCCACCCTAAGAGGGGCTGGAAAGAGCATGCAGTACTTGTACTGCAGATTTCTTAGCTTGCGTTTGGCCTCCGTAAAGCTCTGACGGCGACGCTGGACTTCTGCCGAGAAATCTGGGAAGATGGCTACTTTAACATTGCCAACTGGAATATTGCCTTTTTCCCTTGCCATTATTAAAGCAGTGTCCCGATCCTTATAGTTAAGGAATTTAGCTATAAACGTGCGAGGTGGAGCTCCCTGTGGAGGGGGTCTTGCTGGCATGCGATGCGCCCGCTCTACCGCAAACATAGGAGAAAAGACTTCTCTCCCATAAGTAGTGATCAATAGTTGTTCCAGAAAAGTGGTAGTGTCCTTGCCCTCAGACCCGGCAGACCTATCAGGTGTATATTACATCTTCTCAGCCTTTTCTCCATATCATCTTGCTTTATAAGGAGTTGCTGTATTTGCCTTTGTACACGGTCTGAAGATGTTTGTAAGGGTGGAATAGCATCCTCCACCTCGCTCAGTCTGGTCTCAGTTTCTTTCACTCTTTCCCTGAGCTTTTGAAAGTCCTGTCTGATAAGGGAGATATCCATCTTAACCTCCTCAATTTGTGCTGTGAGAGATGTTCTGCAGAGGGTAATTGCTTCAAGGAGTTTGTCGTGTCGCTCGCAGTTCTCTCTCCCGCCGCAGCCTTCTCAGTTGTTCCTTCCTCCTCCATGTCCTCCTTTTCTAGTCGGCGGTACTGATCGAGTTTTGCTGCCGCTGCTTTTTGTGCTTTAGTTGGTAACATATTGTGAAGGTCCCAGGCAGCACCCAGACAACCTCCAAACTTAATGTGGCAGACTGACTTGCTGGTTAATTAAAGACAAGTGCTGTGCAGTGTCTTGTAGTCCCCAAAGTGCCCAAGGATTGGAGTTAGTTTTACACGGCAGATGTGTGTGATTCCTCACCGCCTCTTTAGGAGCTGGCAATCTGAGGCTACGACACTTAGGGTACGTGGGGTCCCAGTGAAGGCTGTCAAGAGGGGGGACATCAGGGCCACAGCTCATGTGCGCAATATGAATAATAGAAGCAGGTGTGCTAAAATGGCCGCCGGTCGCCTCGTGTAGGCCTAGGCCGCAATCCAGGCCGGATGCAATTGTCAGTCTTCCCGGGGTCTCTGCTGGCCAGGTGGGCTGTATTAATAAGGGTTAGTGTTGCCCCGCTCCCCGGGAGGTTTGTCCAGCAGCTAGGTACCTTTAATTTGTGGATTTCACAGGGCAGATCTGGAGTATAGGAGGACCAAGATGGCCGCGGCCTCCGGTTGTAGGCCGAAGCCGCGGACTTGGGGCTTGCCGCTCCGTTTGGGGCTCCATGCATCCAAACGGTCCGGAATAAAGCCCAGGGTATCACAAGAGTCCCAGGTAGGTGATCCAGCCAGCGGTATAGTACAGCGAGTCCAGGATTAATACAAATCAGGAGTAATGGACGGAGCTCTGGTTACCAGCGTCCTACTCCATGCTGCGTCAGGCCACGCCTCCCTCTGTACAATACTATTAAACAGAGCAGGTAAGTATACCATATTTATTATTTTAGGTTAAAAACCCATCTTTTAGAACCACTTTAAACTATAACTAAGGGCATTTTTTTGTTTTGTATAGAGTGGAGAGGACTTAAAGCACCTGGCAAGTTTTAATTGCTGTGTGTTCCTCTAATAGGGAGATTCGCCCTCTCTATCTGTCCTGTTTACTGTTATCAAGGAAGGTGAAAATAATAGAAAATCACAAATTTTGGGTAGTCCCCAGAATAGTAATAGGGAGGAAACCACCAGAGATTCCCTCATTTTAGAGGGATTAACTCTCACTTCCTGCTTTGGTAATGGGATAGGAAGTGAAAGGAAATCTCCCCAGTGGGACACAAATTTTGACAATTCTGACAGAAGTAAATACTCTCCCTTATTCTATCAAAAATGAAAAAAAAAAATGAAAAGGTTTGCCGTCTTCTTTAACTGCCTACTGTCCTGCCACAGTATATATACAGCCCCGTACATCCTCCTACATTGGCCGCTCATGCACACTCTCTACAGCGTGCAGCAGCAGGATCTGTGACCACATTGACCACTATTTCCATGAATCATATGGTACCAGGGTCAAACACAGTGGCCCTGTACCATGTAATAGCTGTGACCAATCACAGTATCACACTAGTAAACAAGATTTCATGAAATAAACCTTTAAACAGTTTTACCATTTGTTTATTACATTGATCATCACCGTAATAGGCAATCACAGTGTAAAAAAAATCCTGATCACCCCCCCAGAGCAATACTGTGGTAACACTGCTCTGCTCTGGTTACTGTTACTTGTTACTAGTATGTAACAAAAAAGGAAAACAAAAAATGTTATATAAAATTGTAAAAAATAAAATAAAAACATATTTATTCATTTTAACATATTGTCACCGATCAGTGTCCCTAATCACTGCCACACCAGTCATATTGTCCCTAATCACAGCCACATCAGTTGCAGTGTCCCTGATCACTGCCAGACAAGTTACAGTGTCTCTAATCACCGCCACACCAGTCCCAGTGTCCCTGATCACTTCCATGCCAGTTACAATGTCCCCGATCTCTGCAAAAAACAATTATAGTGCTCTGGTCACCTCCACACCAGGGCTAGTACTACTTGCCACTGCCTCACCAGTTACATTGTCCTTAATCACTGCAACACAAGTTACAGTGTACCTGGTCACTGCCACACCCGTTACAGAGTCCCTCATCATTATTAGATGTGTAATTCATGCCCCTAGATAGCCTGAAGATGTTTGTTTGATTTTGGGCCTCTCCATGTGCCTAGGCTGTGAAAAAAAGTCCAACACCTGTGGTATCTCCATAGCAGAGGAGTAGCAGAATGTGTTTTGGGGTGTAATTCTAAGTTTACCTATGCTGTGTGTTAGAAATATTTTATTAATTGACAACTGTGTGTAAAAAAATATACATATTTATTTTCTTTTCTGCATTTTCCAAAAACTTGTGGTAAAAAATGACTTTCAGAAAATAGGTTGGAGTGTTTGCTTTCCAAAATGGGGTCATTTTGTGGGTGTTTCTTCTGTCCTGGTGCTCCAGGGCCTTCAAAAATGTAATAGGTAGTCAGAAAATTAGATGTGTAATTTATGCCCCTAGAATTCCTAAAGGCGTTCATTGGAATTTGGGCCCCTCTATGTGGCTAGGCTGTGAACAAGTCTCACACATGTGATATTTCCATACTCTGGAAGCATAGCCGAATGTGTTTTGAGGTGTAATTGTAAATATGCCTATGCTGTGTGTAAACATAACTTTTTCCAAAAAACTGTGACAAAAAATTATAACTTCAAAAAAACTTACCATGCCTCTTATTAACCACTTTCCGACCGCCCGCCTTCGTTTTACGTCGGCTGTTTGGAGAGGAATATCGTTGTTATGGCAGCAGCTAGCTACCATAACCCTAGTATCCTCTTCAAGAGCAGGGCAGTCGGCTTTCAGATAAAAGTGGTCTCTGCGGCGGATTCGCTGTGAGATCACTTTTATCGGTGGCGGGAGAGGGGCCCCCCTCCGGCTGCGCTCCAGTGCCCACCGCCGCTTACCAGAGCTGCCGACAGCGGCGGAGGCGATCATATCCTTCTCCGTGTGTGGTATGGAGCTGAGTGAGGGGAAGATGGCCCCCACCCAGCTTCATACCATTGCAGGGTGGAAGCAACGTCAAACCGTCACTTCCACCCAGAGCTCTTAAAGGGAAATTTTTTTTTTTTATTATTTTTTCAAATGATATTTTATTTATTGCATTTTAGTGTAAATGTGAGATCTGAGGTCTTTTTGACCCCAGACCTCATATTTAAGAGGTACTGTCATGCTTTTTTCCTATTTCAAGGGATGTTTACATTCCTTGTAAAGGGGATAAAAGTGACACATTTTTTTTAAAGAACAGCATAAAAATAAAAAATAAAAAGTAGAATAAATAAGAAAAATACATTTTTTAACGCGTCCCATTCCGTCAAGCTCGTGCACAGAAGCGAACGCATATGTGAGTAGCTTCCGCATATGTAAACGATGTTAAAACCACACATGTGAAGTATCACCATGATCGTTAGAGTAAGAGCAATATTTCTAGCCCTAGACCACCTCTGTAACTCAAAATATGCAACCTGTAGAATTTTTTAAACATCTCCTATGGAGATTTTTAAGGGTAAAAATTTGTCGCCATTCCACGAGTGGGCACAATTTTAAAGTGTGACATGTTGGGTATCAATTTACTTGGTGTAACATTATCTTTCACAATATAAAAAAATTGGGCTAACTTTACTGTTGTCTTTTTTTTTTAATTCAAAAAGTGTATTTTTTTCCAAAAAAGTGCGTTTGTAAGACCTCTGTGCAAATACGGTGTGATATAAAGTCTTGCAACAACCACCATTTTATTCTCTAGGGTGTTAGAAAAAATATATAATGTTTGGGGGTTCAAAGTAATTTTCTGGCAAAAAAAAAACTATTTTAAACCAGTAAACACCAAATCTCAAAACGAGGCTGTCGTTTAAGTGGTTAAAAACCTTGGGTTGCCTATTTTTCAAAAGGGGGTAAATTGGGGGTATTTGTACTGTCCTGGCATTTTAGGGCCTCAAGAAATGAGATAGGCAGTCATTACATCATGACTGATCAATGTTCAAATATATATACCATAGTTTGTAGAGCCTATAACTTTCACACAGACTAAATAATATACACCAGTTTGGGTTATTTTTACCAAACAAATATATCAGAAGAATTTTGGCCTAAATTTTTGAAAAAAATATTTTTTATTTGCAATATTTTATGACAAAAAATAGGAAAACTTTTCCTCATTTGTTTTATATAGCAAAAAATAAAAAAAAAAGTGGTGAGTAAATGCCTTAACCACTTGAGCCCCGGACCATTATGCTGCCTAAGGACCAGAGGTCTTTTTCCAATTTGGCACTGCGTCGCTTTAACTGCTAATTGCGCGGTCATGCAATGCTGTACCCAAACGAAATTTGCGTCCTTTTCTTCCCACAAATAGAGCTTTCTTTTGATGGTATTTGATCACCTCTGCGGTTTTTATTTTTTGCGCTATAAACGGAAAAAGACCGAAAATTTTGAAAAAAAATGATATTTTCGGGGCGTGGTTTGGAGCCGCTCTAAGATGGACGCGCTGTGCTGAAGCTCCCGTCCATGAGGTCCCGCTACACTAGCGTTTCGCTCTCAAACGACCATCTGCTATGGTAAGAAAAGCCCGCAGCACATCAGCATCCCGATCCAGATCCCCTCGGAACCAAAACCCCCTGCGGGGAGAGCAAATTCCCGAGTTCTTCCGCTCCCGGCCTAGAACCGCCATGCAGGCCGCACAGGCCGCACAACCAGCGGCCTCGAGTAAACCGCAGCCCCAGAGCGCCAGCACCCCAGGCTCAAGCACTCAGAGCAGAGCGGGCACGGGAGCAGAACAGAGACACCCTCCCGCAGTAAACCTGGATGATCTCCACTCTGTCGCCGCAGACATAAAAAACACTTTAATGGCGGCCATCTCAGACATGCGTTCGGACATACAGGCAATCTCTCTCAGAGTAGAGGAAGTGGAAACTACCCAGACTCGACATGAAGCTTCCCTGTGCCATGTCCAGCAGATCACAGAGTCCCATGCCATACACTTAAGGGACATAAATCGCCACATGGAGGATCTCGACAATCGCGGGAGACGCCGCAATCTCCGATTTAGAGGAATACCGGAATCGATAGATCCACAACAGTTATCCCAAGCAGTCACTACCATCGTGAATGAGCTCCTAGACAGGCCCCGTGATGCCCTGGTGGGTTTTGAACGCATACATAGGGCGCTACGTCCAAGAGGGAGAGATACAGACCCCCCCAGAGACATTGTTTGTTGTCTCATAGATTTCTCACTGAAAGAAGACATTTTAAGGGCCTCCAGGAATCGCAATCAAATAACTTACCAAGGCTCAAACATCAAAATTTATCAGGATCTCTCCAACATTACCCTACAGAGGAGACGTGAATTGAGGCCCCTACTCGACTTCTTGCGCACCAAGTCTATCGTATACCGATGGAAATTCCCCTTTGGTCTCTCCGCCTCACATCAGGGGCGTACGGCCCTTCTCAGAGTCCCTGAGGACTTGGAACATTTCTGCTCCACACTAGATATCCCCATGGTTGCCCTGCCGGACTGGTACAGTGATTTTCGCCTCCCCCAACTACGCAGAGCCACTTCGATGGATGGCATAGCAGAAGCAGGAAACTTCCACCTTGGACGCCGCCGACACCATCAAAGGCCAAACCTCTCCCCACAACGAGACCCTGACCTGCCAAGGAACGGCAGCCCTACAGCCTCCCCTGCACATCGCAGAGCCAGGATCACCTAACGGCCTGGTAATGTCTGGATCTCAGAAGACACCCGAACAGAAGAACAAAAGATGCTGTTCTGTCACAAAATGATGGACACCTGCAGTAAATATAACTGTCTTTCTATTCTCTTCCTTCTCCCCCTACACCTCTAATCCCCTCACTTCATTTTATTAGGTTTTGTAACCCAGGACCTCCTCTCACAATCTCTCACTTTTAAGATAATCAACTCAGAGCATCACCCCATAGCTTCCTTTCATGTGCAAATACTCCTTGCATAACAAAAACAAGGTTACTGATCATACATGCATATTAGTACTAATGGTTGATACACGGTCAGAGCTATTGCCATGCTACCCCGCCCCTCCCCAATTCTTCTTCTGCTCTCCATTACGGTTTATAACCTTAATATGCTTAAACCTTAGGCAACTGTGTCTGCAGATCGACAGGGGCGGGCTCTGGTAAGTGATCTACACCAAAAACTATCTACCCATTCATGCTGACCATTCTTACTTAGATTTAACCCTCCCCCACAGAAGTTATTACTCTGTTCATCCAAACACCAACAGGGGGTAACTCCCAAATTCTCAATATTCCCACTCGGAGCTTGTGACAGAGCGTGCCCCTCTCGATACCAGAGAGATCCTATTGTTGATCCACCTTCTGTAAAGGTATGTTTGTTTCTGTTAACCTTCTATCTTGTTTTGTTAGATAAGTTTATACTGGTATAAATTCGCCAGTTACTCTGAAAGCTACCAGGCCTACAGGTACTGTACACCTTCCTATTACCCGAGGCCTATACAGTTTTACTCAACATAAGTTCAACCGTTAACAGTTCTTTTGGCAAAGTAGGCAGTAAATCAAGGCCACCTCTCCATTAGTAAACAATTTTTACACGATAATGAACCTGTCCACCATATGGACTACATCTCTTAAATCCAAACACCCCTAAATCTCCCGTGTTACATACACACTATCATAACTCATAGAGCTCTTATGAGAGGGATGCATTCTCTCCCCCAACATTCCATAGACAGAAATCTTCTAGGTTACCATTCGGGCCCACGGTGGAATCCCTTCGACACCCACCGTGTAACCCCAACCCGCATACTAAGCGAACATTCATTTCGCCCGTCATGACCTCATTGGGACTCAGGACGACCTCCTTTCTCTGAGCGTCACCTTCCACTCCCGCACACAGCTGAACCCAGGGGTTCTAGCTGACTCATACCGGTCCCCTCGTCTTACTAGTGGGTACGCCGGCCGACCCGCTCAACCGGTTCCTTTGCCCACTTCCCCTGTAACCCCTCCTCCACATATCCTCCCATCACTCCCTTACCCACACCCCTAACCTTTTCACCACTCTATAATCCCCCTGCTCTAAACCCAAACACACCCACAACCTAATCTCTGACTCCTCCCACACACCCTCATAACTCAAGGCCTACAAGCATCTTAAGTGAGACAATGGCACCCCATCAGCCGCAACCATCCTCCCATCCATTGAAAGTCATATCTATCAACGCAAAGGGCCTAAATATCCCTGAGAAGCGCTCACAGCTACTTGCTCAAATGCGTAGCTCTAAGGCAGATGTAATTTTTGTACAGGAGACTCACTTTTCTAACACTAATATCCCTAATCTGGCAAACCACTTCTTCCCCCACTGTTACCATGCCACTTCACCTTCGTCAAAGACAAAAGGAGTTTCAATCCTTCTTTCCAAAAATACACGCTTGCAAATCTCAGATACTTTAACAGACCCACAAGGTAGATTCATCTTCATCAAAGGCACATTCAACAATAGACCAATCACCCTGGCAAACATCTATAGCCCTAACACCTCTCAGGTCCCATTCTTTCGCACAATAAAGAGTGAATTATCATCCTTTCAGGAAGGCCTCCTGATTCTAGGGGGGGATTTTAATATCCCCCTTGACCCCATTGTAGACTCCTCAACAGGCAAATCTCATCTTCCATACAGGGCCCTAAAACAAATCAAAAAATGTTTACAAGATCTAGCTCTACACGACTCATGGAGAACCCTACATCCATCAGACAAGGACTACACATTTTTCTCTGCCCCACATAATAAATATTCACGTATCGACTACTTATTCCTATCACAACCAGACCTTCCCGCCCTCTCCAAAGCGACCATAGACCCGATGTCATTCTCCGACCACCACCCCATCTCGATGTCACTCAATCTCTCGGATGCTCCCCATCGTCCCTACTTATGGAAATTAGACCACACACTCCTGACAGACGAAATACAGGTAGCGGAAATTCGCTCATGTCTGAAAGATTACTTCATAGAGAACAATACCCCAGATACATCCTCCCTGACGCAATGGGAAGCGCACAAATGCGTAATAAGAGGGAAACTAATTTCTATCACAGCTTCCATCAGAAAAGCCAAAAAAGCCACCCTACACAACCTTTTTCAGAGACTCAAAAAGCTAGAAGCATCCCATAAACGAACACTAGCACAAGACACCCAAGCAGAACTAATAGAGGTCCGTACTCTTATCAAAGACGAAATTTTCTCTAACCTTAAAAGGAAGTTCATCCTCTCACACAAACTATTTTATGAGTTCGGTAACAAAAGCGGCAGACTGTTAGCCAGAGCTCTACGCAAACAAAAATCGGACAACACCATACACAAATTACAGTCCTCTTCAGGACAATCCCTCACACAAAATGATGAGATAGCAAGGGAATTCGCGAATTACTATTCCTCCCTTTATGACCTACGGACATCTGAACCAACACCTACTCCTACTGCAATAAAATCCCGAAACATCAAAACATTCCTGGATAAATACGCCCCTGAGAAACTTTCCCCAGAGATATCAGCATCCCTTGATATACCAATTACCTCTATAGAATGGTCCCAGGCCATCAAACAACTTAAACCCGGTAAAAGCCCGGGCCCGGATGGCCTCCCGGCCGCCTACTACAAAACATTTTCAGACATTCTCCAAGCCCCATTCCTACGGACCTTTAACTCTCTCTCCCCCACTAACCCCCTTACTAAAGGGATGCTAGAAGCCCATATAGTAGTGATCCCAAAAGATGGCAAGGATCCCTCCCACACTAAAAATTATAGGCCGATTTCCTTATTAAATTTAGACATCAAAATCTTCTCCAAAATCTTAGCCAATAGACTTTTAACACTTTTACCCTCCATTATATCTCAAGATCAAGTCGGCTTTATCTCGGGCAGAGAAGCCAGGGATAACACCTGCAAAGCAATTAACCTTCATCATCTGATCACATGCACTAAACAAAAAGGATTTTTCTTGTCATTGGACGCGGAGAAGGCGTTCGACAGAGTATCCTGGGATTACATGCTAGCCATGCTAGTGTTTTGCAAGCCATAGGACTAGGTCCTCAGCTGATTGGCCTTATCATGTCACTATATAGTTCTCCAACAGCGAAAGTAAGGATCAATGGTACTCTGTCGGACGCCTTCCCGATCCATAACGGAACGAGGCAGGGGTGCCCTCTATCACCCCTCCTCTTCGTACTAACCCTAGAACCCTTTCTAAGGAAAATTACACTTAACCCGGACATAAAAGGAATTCTTTCACCAATAAAAGAATATAAGTATGCTGCTTACGCAGACGATATTCTACTATTCCTCTCACAACCTTTAACAACATTACCAATATTATTATCGGAATTTAAATTATTTCAGTCCCTATCTAATCTGAAGATCAACTTCTCCAAATCTTTCGCCCTTAACATATCCCTAACCCAACATACAGTGGACCAATGCAAACACAACTTCCCATTCCAATGGAAACAAGACGCGTTAACGTATTTAGGGATTCAAATCACACCATCACTCGCTGACTTATACAGGAAAAACTTTCTCCCCCTCTTAAACAAATTAACCTCGGACTTTGACACCTGGAATAGATCGACATTCTCGTGGTTTGGCAGAGCGGCCATACTGAAAATGAACGCTCTCCCCAGGATTTTATATTTATTACAGGCGATACCGATACAAATTCCCCCCCTATTTTTTAAGTCATACAGGCAGATCAGCTCCAAGTTCTTATGGGGTAAACACAATCACAGAATAAGCCATCGCTTGCTCTCCCGCCCGAAAAATCTAGGTGGAATAGGTCTCCCTGACATCTCCAACTACCACATAGCCACTCATCTCACCAGGATAGTAGACTGGAATGTCCACACTCAACAAAAAGACTGGGTTTCCCTTGAAGCCTCCTTCACGAAATTAGAATGTAAATCACTCCCGTGGATCTCTCCTCACCATATCCCACAAGAGATCCACAACCACCCAACGATAGGCCCCACCCTGCGCTACTTTCACTCGACTTGCAAAAAGGTTCCACTCTCCTCTACTCCCAGCCCACTGACACCAATAAAACTGAACCCAGACTTCCCCCCGGGAATGCACCATCAGTTCCTAGATGACCACCTACCCCAAGGACAAACCAGTGCCTCCCACTTCCTTCAACAGGGCAAAATTATCCCTGCAATACAACTAGCATCACGCTCCGAAAAAACACTTATCCCACAGTGGACATACCTAATGATCACATATTACCTCCAAACACTCGATAAGGCAGGTCAATGCTCCAGACAACTCACACCCTTTGAATCTCTATGTACCAAATCATCACCACAAACGCACCTCATTTCTCAGATACATAATATGCTTTTTGCCGATCTCAAAGCTAATGACAGTCCGTTTTGCAAAAAATGGGAGAAAGATCTATCGATACAAATACCGGAAGAGAGCTGGGAGCGAATATTCTCGCACATACATAAAGGCTCAATAAATGTTTCCACCCAAGAGAATGGATTTAAAATTCTTTCACGGTGGTACCATACCCCAGCATTATTGCACAAATTTAATTCCAACACTCCCGAAACATGCTGGAGGTGCCATCAAGCTAAAGGTACTCTACTCCATATGTGGTGGTCATGCACCCCCCTCCAAACCTTTTGGTTAGAGGTTCACAAAATGATCGAACAGATCACCACCTACAACATAGAGTTCGCCCCAGCTCATTTCCTCCTCCACCTCTCTTCCCATTCACATGGCACATACCATAAATCACTTATGATGCATTTGATAAATGCAGCAAAACAATGCATACCCATACACTGGAAATCACATAAAATACCTACCCTAGCTGAATGGTTTGCCAGAATTAACAAGATAGAAGAAATGGAAAAACTTATCCATATCGCTCAAGACACCCCAACGAAATTCAACCATAAGTGGGCGTGCTGGACCCACTTTAAGACCCTGCCGGAATATAAATCCATTCTGGACTCCCCTACACACAGTAACTAGGTCTTTTAACATGACCACCCAGACTATACCTACACACGCTTTAGATATATTCATCCTCTGCCCACACCTTGTTGGGGTTCCACCCCCGCTTTGTCCTCCTATACATACATTTTGGGTGCTCTTAATCATCCTCTCCCTCACCTGGAGGAGTCAGAGATTTCCCAGCCCCCCTATTTCACCCCTCCCCCCCCCACTTGTACACCCTATCTTCTCCTCCTACCCCCCCCCCTTCTCCCCTGACCCCATTTTCCTCCATGTCTGGCCCCCCTTCTCTCACATTAGCCCCCAAACCTCCCACGTTGCACTCCAATCAGATACCCAATTGGTTAACTGCAAGGCTGAGTGCTAGGAGAGGACTAGATATATGTATGCAAGTAAGACTTCGCTCCATAATCATACAACACCTAACAAAGACATTGTCTTACAACGTTTAATGACATTCTTATTTGATCCGTTCTCTGGTTTGGTTATTCATTTCAATACCACAGCGTTCTGACTACGGTCTATCTCATGTTGTACTGTACTTATAATATATACATACAAAACGTGCTATCTTTATGACATTTCATTACTGCTTTGAAACATTCTTGTTACACTGAAATCTCCAATAAACATTTGGAGACAATAAAATGTAGGATGTCGGGGGTGGAGGAGTTCCGCCACAGTGAGTACCCAATTGGGGTGGCGGGCCTCTCCCTCCCGATATTACATACAAATCAATCTAAATCAGATTTATAGCTCTCCCATGTCCACCTTGTTAATAGTACATGACTGTTTCTGTTTCTGTTCATTTTATACTACACTGTTCTGTATACTAAAGCCTCATTAAGTTGTACATAATGCGACCATGATGGTCATCATCTGTACTTTACTGTCTCAAAAAAATTTTTTTTTTGCAATGACATGTAATGTTTTCCCTACGTCCCCTTTCCCTTCTCTTTTGAAAATAAAAAAATATTGAAACAAAAAAAAAAATGATATTTTCTACTTTTTGTTATAAAAAAAATCCAATAAACTCAATTTTAGTCATACATTTAGGCCAAAATGTATTCGGCCACATGTCTTTGGTAAAAAAAATGTCAATAAGCGTATATTTATTGGTTTGCGCAAAAGTTATAGCGTCTACAAACTAGGGTACATTTTCTGGAATTTACACAGCTTTTAGTTTATGACTGCCTATGTCATTTCTTGAGGTGCTAAAATGGCAGGGCAGTACAAAACCCCCCCAAATGACCCCATTTTGTAAAGTAGACACCCCAAGGAAATTGCTGAGAGGCATGTTGAACCCATTGAATATTTATTTTTTTTGTCCCAAGTGATTGAAAAATGACAAAAAAAAAAAAATATTTACAAAAAGTGGTCACTAAATGATATATTGCTCACACAGGCCATGGGCCTATGTGGAATTGCACCCCAAAATACATTTAGCTGCTTCTCCTGAGTATGGGGATACCACATGTGTGGGACTTTTTGGGAGCCTAGCCGCGTACGGGGCCCCGAAAACCAATCACCGCCTTCAGGATTTCTAAGGGTGTAAATTTTTGCTTTCACTCTTCACTGCCTATCACAGTTTCGGAGGCCATGGAATGCCAAGATGGCACAAAACCCCCCAAAATGACCCCATTTTGGAAAGTAGACACCCCAAGCTATTTGCTGAGAGGCATATTGAGTCCATGGAATATTTTATATTTTGACACAAGTTGCGGGAAAGTGACACTTTTTTTTTTTTTTTTTTTTTTTTTCATAAAGTTGTCACTAAATGATATATTGCTCACACAGGCCATGGGCATATGTGGAATTGCACCCCAAAATACATTTAGCTGCTTCTCCTGAGTATGGGGATACCACATGTGTGGGACTTTTTGGGAGCCTAGCCGCGTACTGGACCCCGAAAACCAATCACTGCCTTCAGGATTTCTAAGAGTGAAAATTTTTGATTTCACTCTTTACTGCCTATCACAGTTTCGGAGGCCATGGAATGCCCAGGTGGCACAAAACCCCCCCAAATGACCCCATTTTGGAAAGTAGACACCCCAAGCTATTTGCTGAAAGGCATGGTGAGTATTTTGCAGCTCTCATTTGTTTTTGAAAATGAAGAAAGACAAGAAAAAACATTTTTTTTTTCTTTTTTCAATTTTCAAAACTTTGTGACAAAAAGTGAGGTCTGCAAAATACTCACTATACCTCTCAGCAAATAGCTTGGGGTGTCTACTTTCCAAAATGGGGTCATTTGGGGGGGTTTTGTGCCACCTGGGCATTCCATGGCCTCCGAAACTGTGATAGGCAGTGAAGAGTGAAATCAAAAATTCACGCCCTTAGAAAGCCTGAAGGCGGTGCTTGGTTTTCGGGGTCCCGTACGCGGCTAGGCTCCCAAAAAGTCTCACGCATGTGGTATCCCCGTACTCAGGAGAAGCAGCAGAATGTATTTTGGGGTGTAATTTCACATATTTCCATGGCATGTTTGAGCAATATATCATTTAGTGACAACTTTGTGCAAAAAAAAAAAAAAAATTGTCTCTTTCCCACAACTTGTGTCGCAATATAAAATATTCCATGGACTCGACATGCCTCTCAGCAAATAGCTTGGGGTGTCTACTTTCCAAAATGGGGTAATTTGGGGGGGTTTTGAACTGTCCTGGCATTTTATGCACAACATTTAGAAGCTTATGTCACACATCACCCACTCTTCTAACCACTTGAAGACAAAGCCCTTTCTGACACTTATTGTTTACATGAAAAAGTTTTTTTTTTTTGCAAAAAAATTACTTTGAACCCCCAAACATTATATATTTTTTTAAAGCAAATGCCCTACAGATTAAAATGGTGGGTGTTTCATTTTTTTTTTTCACACAGTAATTGCGCAGCGATTTTTCAAACGCATTTTTTGGGGAAAAAACACACTTTTTTTAATTTTAATGCACTAAAACACGCTATATTGCCCAAATGTTTGATGAAATAAAAAAGATGATCTTAGGCCGAGTACATGGATACCAAACATGACATGCTTTAAAATTGCGCACAAACGTGCAGTGGCAACAAAATAAATACATGTTTAAAAGCCTTCAAAAGCCTTTACAGGTTACCACTTTAGATTTACAGAGGAGGTCTACTGGAAAAATTACTGCACTCGATCTGGCCTTCGCGGTGATACCTCACATGCATGGTGCAATTGCTGTTTACGTTTGACGACAGACCGCCGCTTGCGTTCGCCTTAGCGCGAGAGCAGGGGGCGACAGGGGTGTTTTTTTTTTTTGTTTTTTTTTTCTTTATTATTTTTTTGCTTTTTTAATCTTACTTTTAAACTGTTCCTTTCATATTTTTTTTTTTAATCATTTTTATTGTTATCTCGGGGAATGTAAATATCCCCTATGATAGCAATAGGTAGTGACAGGTACTCTTTTTTGAAAAAATTGTGGTCTATTAGACCCTAGATCTCTCCTCTGCCCTCAAAGCATCTGACCACACCAAGATCGGTGTGATAAAATGCTTCCCCAATTTCCCAATGGCGCTATTTACATCCGGCGAAATCTAAGTCATGAAATACTCGTAGCTTCCGGTTTCTTAGGCCATAGAGATGTTTGGAGCCACTCTGGTCTCTGATCAGCTCTATGGTCAGCTGGCTGAATCACCGGCTGCATTCTCAGGTTCCCTGTTGAGACAGGAGAGCCAGAGAAAAACACGGAAGACGGTGGGGGGGGGGCATTCCCTCCCACGGCTTGTAAAAGCAGTCTAGAGGCTAATTAGCCGCTAGGATTGCTTTTACATGAAAGCCGACCGCTGGCTGAAAAGAATGATACCAAGATGATACCTAAACCTGCAGGCATCATTCTGGTATAACCACTCAAAGTCGTGAATGGCGTACCTGAAGACAAAAAAATGGTTAACAATGGTTAACAATAAAGCACAGTAAAGTGTAAATAATTACACACCTGAAAAACAAACATGATAAAACATAATAACAATAACAATAACAATAAAACATTGCAGAATAGAATACAGTAAAAAAGAGCAGAACAATAGAGAGAGAGAATAGAGAGAGAGAGAACAATAAAACAACAACTATTTTTTTTTTATTTCATATATTTTTTTTTTTTTACACTTTTTTTGTAACTAACTTTTATAACGGTAACCGGTTCCAGGTTCGGGTCTCTCAAAATGCGATGGCATTTTGGGAGACCCTGTGAAAGTGTGCCTAGTCTGTGCAATGCTGTACCCTATGCTAATACTCAACTAGTGAATGGTAGCGTTCAAAACATTCACCAATGCAAAGACCAGGATTGTCAGGACAGGAGGGACAATAATAGCGGGCGTCACGCCTATATCCGCGCTTGCTGCAGACATGACATCTTTTTTGGGGGGTTCGTTGGGTAGGGGTACTCGGGAGGACATAAAAATGCCTCTCATGCAGCCGACTGCATTTGGTTGGGGATGTGAATGGGGGAAGTACGGGCGCTGCAGAAGCGGTGGGTTCCCAATTAGGATTGGCGAATGCAGCAGGAAGGGCACTATGGGCACGACGGGCCTGTGTTTGTCTTTTTGGTGGCAGCGGGACACTACTTGTGCTTGCCACCTCACCAGCTTCAACTGCACTTATGGGAATCGCCACGTCACCACGTGTTACTGCAGTGCTGGTTTGACTACGACCAGGGTGTACTAGGCCGCTGGTGCTTGCCAGTTCACCAAAACGCTACCAAAAAACTGTTAGCGATCGCAGGGATCAGGCCTGACTCTGCGAACGCTGCAGTTATGCGTTTAGTGTTTTGTAAGTGACAGTGATCGATCGATACTGCACTTGGGTGGGCTGGGCCGGGCCGGGCGGAGGGGCAAAACGCAGGTGCTAGCAGGTATCTGGGCTGATCCCGCTAACACTGCGTTTTTGGGAACCCTAAACTGCTGGTGACGCTAGTATAGATCTGATCGGATCAGATATTGATGCGATCAGATACTATACCACTAAGGGAGGTGTATGGTGCGTGCGTGGGTGTTAGCGGTACTGGCGCTAATCTGACGCTGCCTGGGGCTGGTGCTTGCCAGTTCACCAAAATACTACCAAAAAAACTGTTAGCGATCGCAGGGATCAGGCCTGACTCTGCGAACGCTGCAGTTATGCGTTTAGTGTTTTGTAAGTGTCAGTGATCGATCGATACTGCACTTGGGTGGGCTGGGCCGGGCGGAGGCGCAAAACGCAGGTGCTAGCAGGTATCTGGGCTGATTCCGCTAACACTGCGTTTTTGGGAACCCTAAACTGCTGGGGACGCTAGTATAGATCTGATCGGATCAGATATTGATCCGTTCAGATACTATACCACTAAGGGAGGCGTATGCTGCGTGCGTGGGTGTTAGCGGTACTGGCGCTAACCTGACGCCTGGGGCTGGTGCTTGCCAGTTCACCAAAATGCTACCAAAAAAACTGTTAGCGATCGCAGGGATCAGGCCTGACTCTGCGAACGCTGCAGTTATGCGTTTAGTGTTTTGTAAGTGACAGTGATCGATCGATACTGCACTTGGGAGGGCTTTGCGGAGGCACAAAACGCAGGTGCTAGCAGGTATCTGGGCTGATCCCGCTAACACTGCGTTTTTGGGAACCCTAAACTGCTGGGGACGCTAGTATAGATCTGATCGGATCAGATATTGATCCGATCAGATACTATACCACTAAGGGAGGCGTATGCTGCGTGCGTGGGTGTTAGCGGTACTGGCGCTAATCTGACGCTGCCTGGGGCGACGTATATCACCGCCGGGCGATCGGGGGGCTAAACCTTTATTCGGTAATAAACGGCGGGTGCCCTGACACTATAAAAAATAAACAAACTAACCAGCGTCAACCGTAACGGTTATACGGTGATCAGTGGTGAAAGGGTTAACTAGGGGGCAATCAAGGGGTTAAAACATTTATCAGATAGTATAGGGGGGTCCCTGACGCTATAAAACGCTGACGGCGAACCTAAATATTTACCTCACTAACTACCGTCACCAGCGACACTAATACAGCGATCAGAAAAATGATCGCTTAGTGACACTGGTGACAGGGGGTGATCAAGGGGTTAAAACTTTATTAGGGGGGGTTAGGGGGGTACCCTAGACCTACAGGGGGGTAACAGTAACTGTCCCAACACTGTAACTGTCACAAACTGACACTATGCAGTAATCAGAAAAAAAAAAAAAAAAAAAAACTGCTGGTGTCAGTTTGTGACAGGGGGGGGGGTGATTGGGGGGGGATCGGGGGGCGATCGGGGGGGGGATCGGGGTGTTTTGTGTGCCTGGCATGTTCTACTGTGTGTGTGTGTGTGTTGGTGCACTTACATTGATGTCTTCTCTCCTCGGCCCGGAACGGAAATTACCGAGCCGAGGAGAGATGACATCATTTCCTTTGCTGCTGTTTAGCATACAGCAGCAAAGGAAGATTCTCATTGGCCGGCGGCGATCGCGAGGGGGGGGCCACGAACGGATGGTCTCCCCCTCATCACCGATCGCCGCTGGACAAAAGACGACTGCCTCGGGCACCGGGGGGGGTCCGATCGGACCCCCCACCCGCGGAAGGCAAATCACGTACCCTGTACGTGATTTTGCCTGTCCGTGCCACTTTGCCGACGTACATCGGCGTGAGGCGGTCGTCAAGTGGTTAAAAAAAGATAAACATTTCATTTGGGTACAGTGATGGCTGACTGACCATTGACAGTGCTGAAAGCTGAAAAATGGCCTGGACTGGAAGGGGGTGAAAGTATCCGGTCTTGAAGTGGTTAAAAACCAACCCCCCCAGATGCATCTGTGCATAATTTCAGGATCTAATTAGGTATTGGCTTCCTTGTTTCACACTGCCGCTCCATTAAAAACACTCAGAATCTCTTTCCAGACTTATAAGTTTTGCTTCATTTGGACAAAAGGCCATATTAGTATATATCAGTGATGGCAATGCTATGCCTGCCCTTATGTTTACATGGCTGAGGATTCCTGGCAAGTAAATGAATGGGGCCGTGTGAAGTCACTGGTTGCTAAGGGCACAGCGGATGCTGGCACTTGCTGCTTTCTTAACAAACATTCACAGGAAGCTGTCATGAATACTATACTTGACATCACCTGAGAGACCCTGTCCCTTTGTTTATATTTAGTGGCTGGGACTGGTGACTATAGCACTGGGACCAGATGTGTCTACCAATCAGAAGATTTTTTTCTTTTGGCAATCAGCAGGTGTTGCTTATCATGCTTGACATGCACCTATATCACTGGGCAACATGATTGATGATGGATTTCCATCATGGGACTTTTTAAAGTTTTTTTATTTTTTAATAAGGGACTTGTCAAAACAAGTGCTCTTTTTTTTACACGTTTCACTCTTTTTGTGTGAATAAATATGGGTGCAATGCACCCCTTATTCATGCAAGGGAAGGTAATATCTGGGGACCCCTAATTGTTAATGGGAGCTCCCACAATCTGACAAGCCCCCCACCTGCAGACCCCCACAACCACCAGGCAAGGGTTGTTGGGAAGAGGCCCTTTGTCTTCATAATTATAGGGACAAAGTGCTTTGCCAGGGGGTACCCCCTGGCATGGTACCCCCCTGTGTTGAGGGCATGTGGCCTGATATGTTTTATTAGAGGGACTGCACGCTCATTGCCTCCTTTTCTAGTCTACCAGGCTGTATGCTTGGATAAGACTCTGTATAGATTTTGGGGGGCTTTAACCTTTTGTTAAGACAGACAGTGTTCAAATCTAGTATAACTGATAAGATAATATCTGCCTACATAGTACAGAAAGGGCTAATTATGGCAAAGACAGCTTCCTGTCTCTTTTATAAAAAATAACTAAGCAGGATTTTTGCTTGCTGGAAATTCCAGAAAAGAACATTTAAAAAGGTAAGCTGCTAATAAGTTATGTAAATGTGAATTTAACAAATATAATGTAGGTATTTTGCCAATTTGGGTACAAAAGTGAAAATGCACTTTAAGTACCTGCTGAGACTTCATGTTCTGACATCTTTTTGCGAAGCAAAAATCTTTCATTTCCTACTGATATTCTATTGTTAATCTCTTCTTTAATGTTATCCTTTCTAACCACAGATCCAAAGTACTTAATGCTCTGACAGCATTCAAATTACACTCAGATGAACAGTTTCACCATCCTGTCTTTTCCTAAATATACATGCATATTTGGTTTTTGTGCAGTTCACCTTCAGGTCCATTTCTGTTGCATCCTCTTCATGTCTTATAGAGCCTTCCCCTTTTTTTCAACTGGTGAAATAGCATACTAACATCATCAAAATATGCAAGGTACTGTGTTATCTGACTTAATAACATGCTGTCAAGGTTATTATCATCTACCTCTGTCATGACTTTTTCTAGGACAGCAAACTTGACAGTTGCAATCCTTGGCAGATTTCAGAACCCCTTGATAGATCTGCTTAAATTTTGACTATTTTCTTCAGGTTCTTTTGAACTAGTAGTGAGCCTAGCTGGACCTTCTAGCTCTTTTATAGCAGAATATAACTTTTTCACACTTAATGCTGTCATTGGCTTGTTTAAAATAATGAAAAGTTGAAGTATATTGATTTTATATTTAATGCTCCTTTCTGTGATCTTTTCTGTCTTAGCATTAAAATCTGGCTTGTAGTAAACCTATTAGATCTGAGGCTTCATTGAGAGCCCCTTTTACATATTTCACCCATAATGCTAGTCTCTATGATGTAAATACGATTGATCAAGTAATCTGCTAAGTTGTTTTTTTAGAGAGAAATGTTTGTATTTTAGTTGCATTAGGTGTTTTTTCTTATGTGCAGCTTCTAAAATTTGTATATCTCAAAGTAAGGTTTCTATTTTGAGTGATTCGGCCTGCTTAATCCTAGTACCGCGTTTTATAAATAAACCTCTCAAAACACATTTTAAGACCTCCCACTGAAAAGGTTTAGGGGTAGGATCTTGTAGATGGACCTCTTGAAATTTGCCTATGGCTGCCACTATTTCTGCCTGAACTACTGGGTCCCTTAATAGTGTCTCATTGAAACGCAATGTTGCACGATGCTTGATAGTATTTGGGATCAGAAAAGATGTACAAGCAGGAAAGTGGTCAGACCATATGCGAGGCTCTATAGTTGCCAAAGGAGACCAGCTTAAGGAGACATGGGAAAACATAAATGTAGTCTATGCGACTATTGGATGAATGAACAGCTGAATAAAAAGTATAATCTTTAGCAGAAAGATTAAGGGTACGCCACACATCAACAAGTTGTAAGCTATGAAGCTTACAATTGATAGACTGAATGGCAGGAAAGGGAGCTCTGTTCTTTCCGGAGGAAGAATCCAAGAATAAAGTTAAAATCTCCTCCCAAAATTATACATCCTTCTGCAAATTGTTCTAGTTTTGTCAAAATATTGAGTAAAGCATGTTTTTTACCAGTATTACCGAGATATATATTTGATTGTAAAGTGTACATTTAAGAAATAAGTAATGACCTGAGGGATTTGAAAGAGTGTCTCTAGTAGTGGCTGGTACAGAGACATGGAGTTCAGTAGCTACACCCTATGTTTTTTTTATCTGGGCAGTTACTGAAAACCAATGTTTATAATAGCGAGGTGACATTTTAGGAAGGGCAGGTCCTTTAAAATGAGTTTCCTGCAAGAAAAGCACTTGTATTTTCCACGTGTGCATATAGTGCAAAATTTGAGACCTATTTTGTGGGCTATTAAAGTGATTGTAAACTCTGGAAAAACAAAACAAAACAACAACCTGCAAGACAAAGGCATAATAAGCTAGTATGTATCGCATGCTAGCTCATTATTTAATACTTACCTTAGAGCCACGATGACGTGACTTCCACGGCACAACAGCTGAAGAAACGAGCCGTTTCTTCAGTGCCCATGTGCCGATGATGTCGTCATATGCGGATACAATGAATATCTCCTAAACTCTGCAAGTTTAGGAGAAATTCACGGTACCTACAGGTAAGCCTTATTATAGGCTTACCTGTAGGGAAAAGTAGGGAAAAGTGGTTATAAAGGGTTTACAACCACTTTAAAACCCTGTATATTCAGGGTACATACTGTAACTCTAGCTATTTAACCACTTCAGCCCCGGAAGGATTTACCCCCTTCCTGACCAGAGCACTTTTTGCGATACAGCACTGCGTCGTTTTAACTGACAATTGCGTGGCTGTGTGACGTTGCACCCAAACATAATTGACATCCTTTTTTTGCCACAAATAGAGCTTTCTTTTGGTGGTATTTGATCACCCCTGCGGTTTTTATTTTTTGCTCTATAAACAAAAAAAAGAGCGACAATTTTGAAAAAAAAGCAATATTTTTTTTTACTTTTTGCTATAATAAATATCCCCAAAAAATATCTAAAAACTAATTTTTTTCTCAGTTTAGGTCGATATGTATTCTTCTACATATCTTTGGTAAAAAAAAATCACAATAAGTGTAAATTGATTGGTTTGCGCAAAAGTTATAGCATCTACAAAATAGGGGATAGATTTATAGAATTTTTATTGTTATTTTTTTTTTATTAGTAATGGTGGTGATCTGCGATTTTTTTTTTTATCATGACTGCGACATTATGGGGAGCATTGTCATGTATACAGTGATCAGTGCTATAAAAATGCACTGATTACTGTGTAAATGACAATGGCAGGGAAGGGGTTAAACACTAGGGGGCGATCAAGGGGTTAAGTGTGTCCTAGGGAGGTGTTCTAACTGTAGGGGGATGGGCTTCCACTGACATGACAGCTATTACTGCTCTCGATAACAGGGAGCAGTAGATTCCTGTCATGTCACTAGGCAGAAATACCTTGTTTACAAAAGCATCTCCCCATTCTTCCGCTCCGTGACACGTTAGCAGGCCCCCGGCAGACATTGAGTCCACAGGACCCGCAGGCACTGTAACGGAGCACCTGCAGGGCGAGCACACACCCACAATGCCGCGGTTTAAAGGGGACGTACCTGTATGCCCATTTGCCCAGCTGTGCCATTGCACCGACATACATCATCGTGCCCTGGTCGGCTAGTGGTTAAAACACCAAGAAAAGTCAACATAGTTAAGAAAATGAAAAGGTTTTGCAAAAATTGCAAAAGAGTCAAGCTGGTGTATAAGGATACGGATCCAAAAAAAATAAGAAACTACAAACTGGGCAAACTCCCTTATGTAATTCTGAATGCATAGTTTGCATCAGTAAAACACATCTATTGGGGAGGGTCACATGTCGGGCGCCAGCAGCAGCCCAGGGTAGTTAGTAATAGTCAAATAAGTAATAGAAATTAAAATCTTAGCTTAAGGTGTATAGTCCACTACATCAAGAATGTAGGTGCAAACTTCATATGTTTTGGGCTTAAGTAGAGAGACAAAGTAAGGGAGGAAGTAGAAGAGAAAAATAAAAAGGGAAAGGGGAGGAGGGAGGGGATGTGAAGTATTGATTAAAGAGGAAGCAAACTTCCTCTGCTGACATGTACCTATAGGTAAGCCTATAATAAGGCTTACCTATAGGTATTGAAAATAACCCCTAAACGTGCACAGTTTATGAGATATTTACATTATATGCAGCCAGTGACATCACTAGCGCATGCGCTCTGAAGGAACGGCCAAAGGGTACCGTTCCTTCCGAGCCCTGTGCCGTGAATGGTGGGAGTGACATAATCGCATCTCCGGACAATCACAGCGCTGAAGCCCATGAACCTGGAAGAAACTCTGGGGAAAATGTCAGCCGTCTCAGTGTGGGCACCGCTGGAACAGCTTTGTTTTAAGGTAAGTATTTCATAATGAGCTAGTATGCGATTTACAACTGTTTGCGCATCTTCTTCTGTGGTTACAAATGCTTCTGTCCATCTTGAGAACATATCTACTAGGGATGAGCTGAACACCCCCCGGTTCGGTTCGCAATAGAACCTGCGAACGGACCGAAAATTCACACGAAAGTTAGAACCCCATTGACGTCTATGGGACTCGAACGTTCGAAATCAAAAGTGCTCATTTTAAAGGCTAATATGCATGGTATTGTCCTAAAAAGGGTTTGGCGATCTGCGTGTATAATACAGTGCTTTGGGCGTGCCCGTCCATTTTGGATGCATGCGCATCCACACATTCACTGTTTCCAGCGAGTGCTGAGGTCACAGCGGTCGGAGGTAGCGGGTGGAACGCATATCCACCCGTGCTTCCGGGCCGCGTCTTCTGCGCACGCGCGAGCGAAAGTGACGTCTGGGCCAGCCAGAATTCGCCGGTGGAGCGCAAACGCACCCGCACTTCCTGGACATCGAAGTGGCGTGCGTTCCACCGGCGACAGATAGCGTCTGAAGGCCCCATGACGTCCAAGATGGTATGTGTTATCCCCACAGCACCCCTTCAAAACGCGGCAATTGTGGAGGTGGTACGGATAATACTCCTGCCCGACCACCTCCGTTTGTCAGCCTATGCAGTCCATACTTGTACACTAGGATATGACCATTCACTAACCCTATCCATTTATTTATTGATTTTGGTATAGTTTAGCCATGTATGTGCGGGGTCGCTGGCAGAAAATCATTATGGTGTCACTATGGCGACTGAGTGACACTAGGGACGGCCCTACCACCTAAGGGGGTTGTGATTCCTGTGTAGGTGGGCGTGGCCTGTGTGGGCTGGTACTGGTGGTGATTGGGATGCATAGTTGCACGCACACATATATAGAGGAGTTCTTACATGCGAGCAGCCACTACCCGTTTAGGCTCTGAAGAAAGGGGTTCTCCCCCGAAACACGGCAGCCATTGCCTCATCCACCTGATGTCCGGTCCGGGTTTGTTGACGTTTGTTACTGCTCACCTGCAGCTATTGTCCATGCCTGACACTCATGCTCGTTTGTGAGTATTCATTTGCTGTTCTACCTTTTTTTAAAAAAATGTTACCAGTGGTAATGCACTAGGTCGGTGCGCCCTCCTTTCTTTCTTTTTTCAGATAGTATGGAAGTCAGGAGTAATGGCACATCAGGTACTATTGGTGCTATGGGCACTACGAGATTATTTATGGCCCTAAGGTCTTGAACAAACCTATAACTGTCATGCAGCTTTTTAACTGGATTTATAGGAGTGTTGTAAGGTGAAATTGTTTCCTTGTTTAAGGAAATGTTCCACCATGGGAGCAATTCCATCCTCCTTTTCTTTTGACAAAGGGTATTGTTTGTGGTATATAGGTTCTGCCTAAGGTTTGAGGGTGGCTTTGTATGGTGTGCAGGAGATGAGACTCATATCCAAAGACCCATCTGACCAGGCATTTTGTAAATCTTTTGGGAATTCTTCTGTTGGTACTTCATTACTTAGGGCCAAAATGGGCATGATGGGGACTTTTTTTGAACAGATAGTAAGACTGCCACTTGGGAACACTATTATCTTCATACCCAATTTTCCCAGCAAGTCCCTACCCAAGAGATTCACTGGACAATTTAGTATAATCCTAAAACTGTGATGGATTATTACAGACCTATGTTCATCATCTACAATCGGGAGGGGTTTTGTAGGTCTTGGTGAGTATTCCATTAATTCCCATTGAAGGCTCAGCACCTCTATAATAATCTTGGCTTAAAGCACTACATGTAGGGTCACTAGAGGTTGATCATCAAAGGAGTGAGACTCAAGAGGAAATTGTCAGGGCTGGGCTCAGCCCTTCCTTCTCTGAGCTGGCCACTCAGCTGTTGGCTAATTGCCAGTTCCTATCTCTCTCCACAGTTACTCAGCTGTTGATGATATCCTGCTATTCAGTCCTGCCTACTTAAGCTGTCTTGTTATGAGGAGCTCTGCCTTCACCTTGGTCAACATCACAGTGATGATCTCCTGTGTTCCTGTTTAAAGACTTGCTTTGCTGACTTCCCTTCTGGCTCCAGATCCTGCTTGCTGTTTCTCTACATTGATCCCTGACTTCTGGCTTGGCTGACTATCCGTTACGGTTACTGAACTTTGGCTATGTTTTGGCTACATTTGTTCTTTTTACATTTATTATTAAACAAGTGTGATTTAACTGTACTTCTGTCTCGGTCTGATTTCATGGTTTCTGACAGTAGGCTAGAGCCATGAATTCAGAATATGCAATCAATCCACTTGTTGGTAATATTTTTTCCAGATTGAATGAACTGGATCATGGCTTTCTATCAGTTCACCATGGTGTTACAAAGGCTCCTGAGCTGCACGGCTTACCTGGAATCTCCCACTGTGGCCTCCCCGGTACAACTTATGTTGCCAGCCAACCCTGCTGCTGCTCCAGTCTCTGTGCAGGCACCCTCCTCGAGCATTACCTCATAAGAGGTATGTCTGGTTCTGCTTCTCCAGCAATTAGGGGGCAATCCAGTCCAATGCTGAGGGTTTCTGAACCAGGTTGAGATATACTTTGAGATGCTGCCCCAGGTGTTTCCCATGGACAAAGTAGGTTTTGTGATTTCTTTGCTTTCTGAGAGAGCCTTGGCCTGGACAAACCCTCTATGGGAGACGCAAAAACCTGTTGTCTTGAGCTACCTTGAGTTTGTAGCTTCGTTTAAAAGGGTATTTGACGTTCCCATGCGCTTCGCTTCTGCTGCCAAGTGCCTCATGACCATAAAACAGAGTCTGAGAACTGTTGCTGACTACGCCATTGAATTTAGTTCTCTGGCAGCGTGAAAGGTTGCGTGAAACAATGAGGCCCTCGTGGCTGCTTTTTCTCAAGGTCTCTCAGATATCATCAAGGATGAGATAGCAGCCCGAGATATACCCACTGTGCTGGAGAAGTTGATTTTGTTTGCCATCCTCATTGACTCCAGACTCAGAGAAAGACTCCCTTTTAAGGAGTGCTTGTGGAAGCCTCCTGTACGTTTGTCTCTGAGCTTTGCTGTCCCATGCCTCCTGGTACCGAGTCGGTCAGTGAAGGTGAACCCATGCACTTGGGTTTCACGCGTCTCTCTGTGGATAAGAGAACCTTTAGGAGGAGGGAGAGATTGTGCCTTTATTGTGGCCAGGCAGGTCACTTTTTGAAGTCTTGTCCTACCCATCCAGGGAACGCCCGAACCTTAAGGGCACGGATAGACCTTAGGTGGCATTATTTCATCCCAAGTTATCCAGAAGGATAAGCCCCTGGTTTCAGTTACCCTTTTTTGGGCTGAGTCATCCGTCAAGATACAGGCTCTAATCAACTCTGGGGCTGCAGGCCTGTTCATTGATGCTGCCTTTGTATCGAAGCACTCGCTTCGATACAAAGCACTTCCGCTGCAGCTGCGTGATGCTCCACTTGCCATTGAGGCTCCTGATGGGAGACCTCTACAGCCTGCCCATGTGACTCATGAGACGGTTCCATTGTCCGTGGCCGTAGGGGCTCTTCACTATGAGATAATCCAATTCCAAGTTATTTCCTCACATAAGTTTCCGCTGGTTATTGGTTATCCTTGGTTACAGAGGCACAACCCCTCTTTTGATTGGCTCCGTGGTGAGGTTTTCTCCTGGTCACCACAATGCAGTGAGACATGCTTCCAGAAGGTAGTTAAGGTTCTGTGCACCTCTTCACTCTCCTCCCTGCCGGAGGATTACCGCGATTTTAGCAATGTCTTTGACAAAGGTCAATCTGGTAGTTTGCCTCCACAATGGCCATATGGTTGCGCAATTGACCTTCAACCTGGTGCCACACCCCCTCATGGCTGGGTTTTCCCTTTGTCGGTCTTGGAGGATAAGGCCATGGAGGAGTATGTCACAGACGCACTTTCTCGATGTTTTATCCGCAAATCCTCGTCTCCTGCTAGTGCTGGTTTCTTCTTTGTGAAGAAGAAGAGTGGTGAACTGAGACCTTGTATTGATTATAGGGGTCTCAATCATTTCACGATTAAGAATGCCTATCCGATTCCGTTGATTACGGAGTTATTTGACCGCCTCAAAGGAGCTAAGGTTTTCACAAAGCTTGATTTGAGAGGGGCATACAATCTTGTGAGGATTAAGGAGGGTGACGAGTGGAAAACGGTGTTTAATACCAGAACAGGCCATTATGAGTACCTCGTAATGCCTTTTGGCCTTTGTAATGCCCTGGCAGTTTTCCAGGAATTTATTAACAATGTCCTTTGAGATTTGTTGCAGTTATGTGTGGTGGTTTATCTTGATGATATCCGCATATTTTCCAAGTCCCTGGAGAGCCACCACACAGATGTCTGTCATATGCTTCACAATCTAAGAAAGAACAATCTCTATTGTAAACTGGAGAAGTGCGAGTTCCATCGTGAACAGGTTAAATTCCTGTGTATGTCATTTCCACTGCTGGTTTTTCGATGGACCCAGAGAAACTTTCGGCAGTCCTACAGTGGCACCAACCCGTGGGTTTACGTCCTCTGCAGCGTTTCCTGGGTTTTGCCAACTATACTTACTATCGGAAGTTTATTTGTAACTTCTCTTCTCTTGTCAAGCCCCTGACTAATATCACTAGAAAGGACGGTAACCCACAGAGTTGGTCCTCGGAGTCCATTAAGGCCTTTGAGAGTCTCAAGGCTGCCTTTGTTAATGCTCCTGTGTTGGCACATCCTGATCCTACGTTACCTTTTATCCTTGAGGTTGATTCTTCTGAGACTGGACTTGGCGCCCTTTTGTCTCAACCTCTGAGAGCGCTATGCCTCCTTGTGGCTACTTTTCCAAGAAATTGTCACCTGCAGAGTGCAATTACGAGATTGGGGACAGAGAGCTGTTGGCGATCATTTTAGCAGTGAAAGAATGGAGACATCTCCTCGAAGGTACCACTGTGCCTGTTCTCATTCTTGCTGACCATAAGAATCTCACATTCTTGTCTGAGGCTAAATGCCTCTCTCCCAGAAGTGCACGATGGGCTCTTTACTTGTCAAGTTTCAATTACATTGTCTCATTCTTACCCAGTACTAAGAATGTAAGGGCTGATGCCTTGTCACAACAATTTTCCTCCACTTCCAAGTTGGAGTCGGTTCTGGTTCCTATGATTCCTCCTGATCGTATTCTGGCTACGGTTCGCACCAGTCTCACTTCTCCTTTGGGTGACAAAATTCTTGCGGCTCAGATCCATGCTCCGCCTGGGAAACCTTGTGACCGCTGCTTTGTCCCAGAGAGTCTCTGTACTGCCGTGCTCCAGACTTACCATTCTGCCAAGGCTGATGGCCACCCTGGGAAGAATCAACGAGTTTGGGCCATTTCCCAACAATTCTGGTGGCCTAGTCTACGTGCTGATGTAACTGCCTTCATAGCTGCCTGTTCCATGTGTGCGCAGAGTAAGACTCCACGACACCTTCTAATGGGCCTCCTACAACCCATACCCAATGGAGAGAGGCCCTGGACCCACCTGTCTATGGATTTCATTGTGGAGTTACCCAACTCCCAGGACAACACAGTTATCCTTATGGTGGTTGACCGGTTCTCAAAGATGTGTCATTTGTGTCAAAGATGTGTCATTGTATTCCACTTAAGAAGTTGCCCACTTCTAAGGAACTGGCTTCCATTTTTGCTCGGGAGATATTTCACTTACATGGGCTACCCAAGGTGATTGTCTCGGACACGGATAGTCAGTCTGTGTCCTGGTTCTGGCTAGCCTTTTTTGCACAGTTGGGAATTCAGCTTGCTTTCTCCTCTGCGTATCACTCGCAATTTAATGGGGCCACAGGAATGAGCCAAGCAGTACTTGGAGCAATTTCTACGTTGCTATATCTCTGACTATCATAACAACTGGTCAGACCTATTACCGTGGGCAGAGTTTGCTCACAACAGTGCCTTGAATTCTGCTTCCCGATTGCCCCCGTTTATGGCGAACTATGGTTTCCAACTTATGGTTTCCAACTGACTTGTTTGTTCCTCAGAGTATTCCTGTGTTAGAGGAGCATCTGCGTGGTCTTCGTTCCACTTGGGCACAAGTCCAGGAGGCTTTGCGCCATGCTAATGATAGGTACAGACTTCATACTGACTGCAGACGTCTGCCTGCGCTTTCCTACCAAGTTGGGGACAGGGTCTGGCTGTCGTCTCGCAACCTCCAACTTTATGTTCCCTCACCTGAAATTCGCACCTCAGTTTATTGGGCCTTTCCCTATTCTTCACAGGATTAACCCAGTGGCTTCCGCATTAGACCTTCCTTCTGATATGCGTATTTTGAATGTATTTTATGTCTCCTTATTAAAGCCTTTGGTATGCAACCACTTTACCACCTCAGTGCCACGTCCTCACCCTGTACAGGTTGAGAACCATGAGGAGTATGAAGTACAGTCCATTGTTGACTCCAGTAGGTTTCCGTGGGCGCATACAGTACCTGGTGCATTGGAAAGGGTACAGTCTGGAGGAACGCTCTTGGGTCTCATCCTCGGACGTACATGCCCTGTCCTCCTCCGTGATTTCCATAGACATTTTCCCCTCAAGAGCCAGGTGAAGGAAAGCGGTGGAAGGTGCGTTATCTAACACTGTGATCAAATTGATACAGTTTATTTATATATAGAAACAAATAAGCGCATAAAAAGTAGCTACATATTCATAAAAACAGGGTTACAAAATATACACATTAAAATTTTAGAAATTGGACATGCCCATGCAAGGGCAAGTGCTAAAAGGTGGCTGACGTGTTTCGAGGGGTTCCCTCTTCATCAAAGCCTTGAAGAACAACAGGAGAAGTCTGTACAATATGGTAGACCAACATAAAAGAGAGTGGCTAGTTGGGAGGTACAGTCAGGTCCATAAATATTGGGACATCAACACAATTCTAATCTTTTTAGCTCTATATACCACCACAATGGATTTGAAATGAAACAAACAAGATGTGCTTTAACTGCTGACTTTTAGCTTTAATTTGAGGGTATTTACATCCAAATCAGGTGAACGGTGTAGGAATTACAACAGTTTGCATATGTGCATCCCACTTTTTAAGGGACCAAAAGTAATGGGACAATTGGCTGCTCAGCTGTTCCATGGATGACCGAAGAATTCTTTCCCTGGTGAAGAAAACACCCTTCACAACAGTTGGCCAGTTTAAGAACACTCTCCAGGAGGTAGGTGTATGTGTGTCAAAGTCAACAATCAAGAGAAGACTTCACCAGAGTGAATACAGAGGGTTCACCACAAGATGTACACCATTGGTGAGCCTCAAAAACAGGAAGGCCAGATTAGAGTTTGCCAAACAACATCTAAAAAAGCCTTCACAGTTCTGGAATAACACCCTATGGACAGATGAGACCAAGATCAACTTGTACCATGGAAAGAGAAGAGTATGGAGAAGGAAAGGAACTGCTCATGATCCAAAGCATACCACCTCATCAGTGAAGCATGGTGGTGGTAGTGTCATGGCGTGGACATGTATGGCTGCCAATGGAACTGGTTCTCTTGTATTTATTGATGATGTGACTGCTGACAAAAGCAGCAGGATGAATTCTGAAGGGCAATATTATCTACTTATATTCAGCAAAATGCTTCAGAATTCATTGGACTGCGCTTCACAGTGAAGATGGACAATGACCCGAAGCATACTACGAAAGCAACCAAAGAGTTTTTTAAGAGAAAGAAGTGGAATGTTATGCAATGGCCAAGTCAATCACCTGACCTGAATCCGATTGAGCATGCATTTCCCTTGCTGAAGACAAAACTGAAGGGAAAATGCCCTAAGAACAAGCAGGAACTGAAGACAGTTGCAGTAGAGGCCTGGCAGAGAATCACCAGGAATTAACCCCAGCGTCTGGTGATGTCTATGCGTTCCAGACTTCAGGCTGTAATTGACTGCAAAGGATTTGCAACCAAGTATTAAAAAGTGAAAGTTTGATGGATGATTGTTAATCTGTCCCATTACTTTTGGTCCCTTAAAAAGTGGGAGGCACATATACAAACTGTTGTAATTCTTACACCGTTCACCTGATTTGGATGTAAATACCCTCAAATTAAAGCTGAAAGCCTGTAGTTAAAGCACATATTGTTTGTTTCATTTCAAATCCATTGTGGTGGTGTATAGGGTCAAAAAGATTAGAATTGTGTCGATGTCCCAATATTTATGGACCTGACTGTATATCACATGGTAAGTGATGGATTCTCCTTAGCTTTAAAGCTGTCCACATCCCAGCGCTCCAAATAGAATAGATAACAAAAATATATATAGCACAGAGCACATATAAAAAGGTGTTGGAATCATATACTACACATTGCAGACCAAGAGATGTATAAAAATTAAAATGAAAAACAAAATGTTTAAAATATAAACATGTTAAAGTATTAAAATAGTAGTAATAATAATAATAATACATTTTATTTATAGTGCGCTTTTCATCATAAGATCTCAAAGTGCTACAGGTTAAAACAAAAAAAAGAAATGAACAATTTATACAATAAAACAAACATCTAAAATGAACAAAAAGCTTTGCTAAAAAGAAATGTCTTAAGACCTTTTTTAAAACAATCAGTAGATTGAGGAGCCCTCAAGGTGTCGGGTAGGGAATTCAACAGGCGCGGGGCAGCTACACAAAAGGCCCTGTCTCCCATTGTCCTGAGTCTAGTTCTGGGTATATAAAGAAGGTTTGAGTGAGTGGAGCGGAGGGAACGTGTTGTGTTTAATGGTTTGAGAAGTTCTTTAAGGTAGGGAGGAGCATATCCATGGATACATTGGTGTGTGAGGAGAGAAACCTTGTACTCAATTCTGGCGCAGACAGGAAGCCAGTGGAGTGAGTGGAAAATGGGGGTAATGTTCTCATGTTTTCGCACTCTCATCAGGATCCTTGCTGCAGAGTTTTGGATGTATTGAAGCCTCTACAGACTCTTTCTAGGAATCCCAATGAGAAGTGCGCTACAGTAGTCCAGTCTGGAGGAGACAAAAGCATGAACCAGCTTTTCAACATCTGAGAGGGAGAGAATGGAACGGAGTGTAGAGATATTACGGAGGTGATAGAAAGAAGTCTTGCATAGATGATTTATATGGGCCTCAAAAGTGAGTTCTGAGTCCATTTTTACACCAAGATTTGTGACTATTGATGAAAAAGGAATGTTAGAACCGGAAAAGGTGATGCTGGTAATGGATGATGATTTGGTCTGGTGAGGAGTGCCAATCAGGATGACTTCAGATTTAGAACTGTTTAGTTGAAGAAAGTTGTGCTCCATCCATACCTTTATCTCCTCCAGACAGGTGGTGAGTACTGATAGGGATGACTGTGAAGATGGAGTTTCAGCTGTAGCATTTACATATAGCTGTGTGTCATCAGCATAGCAGTGGAACGAAATTTTGTGGCGGCTGATAATTTGGCCAAGGGGGGCAAGATAGAGGATAAAAAGGATGGGGCCAAGAACTGACCCCTGGGGAACACCGCAAGTAACTGTATGTGAATTTGATTTGAATTGGCCCAGAGAGATGTATTCTGTTTGGTTTGTGAGGTATGATTTGAACCAACTGAGAGCTGTATCATTTAATCCAGTGGTAAGATGGAGCCAGTTTAAAAGGATACCATGGTCAACAGTATTGAATGCAGCAGAAAGGTCCAAGAGGATGTGGAGGGAGGGAGAGCCAGCATCGGATGATATGAGGAGGTCATTTATAACTCTGACGAGGGCAGTCTCTGTACTGTGAGCAAAACGGAAACCTGACTGAAATTTTTCAAAAAGGTTATTATGTTTAAGATGGTCCTGAAGGTAAGTAGCAACGTCTTTCACAAGTACTTTTGATATGAAAGGGAGATTGGAGATGGGCCTATAATTGGATAGGATCAAAAGTGGGTTTTTTAAGCAATGGTCTAATAATAGCATTTTTTAAAACAAGGGGAACGTGACCAGTTTGAATGATTTATAACAGCGGTGATCAGGGGACTCAGGACAGTGATATTAGTTTTCACTAGAGAGGTTGGGAGAGGGTCCAAGGGACAAGTGGAGGGTTTTATCTTCCTGACAATATTCTGCACCTCTTCTGATGACACCTCAGGAAAGCAGTTTAGCGGTTGGGAAACAATATATTTTGGGGGAACAATTTGGGTAGGAGGACCAGAAAGGGCAGTGCAAATATGTGCGATTTTTGATGTGAAAAAATCCATAAATTTATTGCACTGCTCTTCTGTATTTGCAGTAAGTGGAGAGGATTTTGGTTTAAGAAGGTGGTTTAGAGTAGAGAAAAGCTGCGTAGAATTTCCTGGACTGTTTATGATGACATTGGAATAAAACTGTGACCTTGCCTCTTTGAGAGACTGTGCATATTTTTGTTGTTGCTCCCGGTAAATTTGTTTATGGACAATAAGGCCAGATGCTTTGAAACGCCACTCAAGGAACCGCCCTGCAGCCTTCATCTTACGAAGCTCATCTGTAAACCAGGGAGCTGAGCGGGTGAAAGTCACTGTTCTTGTTTTAACAGGGGCATGGAGGTCCAAAAGGCTGCTAAGTTGACTGTTGTAATAATCCACTGCTTCGTCGGCTGATGAAAAATGTGTGGAAAGATGATGAAAATCTGCTGCCAAGAGTTCTGGGTTTATGTTTTTTAGGTTTCTGAAACAGATATTCCGTTTACACTTGTAGAGGCTGGATGGGGATGACAAATCCATGGAAATGGCCTTGTGATCAGACATACCTAGGTCATACACCTGCAGGTTGGTAAGAGGAGCAGAATTTGTAATGACCAGATCCAAGGTATGCCCCCTGATATGTGTGGGCACATCAACAAATTGTTTTAAATTAAAACAATCCAATAGTTGAAGAAATTCAGCTGCAAAACGGCAAGAGGGAGTGTCAACATGGATGTTCATATCACCCAAAATTAAAACATCAGCAGAGGATGTGAAGAAAGTTGTGAGACATCTCAGTGATAAATAATGGGTTTGGTTTCGGAGGTCGATAAATGAGGAGGAACAGCACAGGGGAAGGGGACTTACATTTAAATGCAAGGCATTCAAATGAAGTCAATTCGGGTAATGGTTGCAGAGATAGCTCCAGATAGCTGCGATAAATGACTAACAGGCCCCCACCACGCCCTGTGCTGCAAGCTTTTGGGAGGTAACTATATCCTTGGACAGCTCTCATTTAAAGAGGCAAAGGTATTTGGTTGGTGCCAGGTCTCTGTAGTACACATATTCCAGATATTTATCCAGGATATGGTCATGAATGAGGCAGGCTTTGTTTGTAATAGACTGTGCATTTAAGAGTTCAATCTTGCTGCTTGATGAAACAACAAGTCTTTGCTTTGGCTGTAGCAGACTAAAGTCCACACCACGTTTCCCATTCAGCTCACTGAGAGGTGTTACCATGGAGTCCAAACTACGTATTCAATAGGAAACAGCACTCTGATGACGCATGCGTGGAGCAACAGTTCGCGTTACTGACCAGAGAGCCGGGATGGTATGGCTTGTCTGTGAACAGACAAACTTTCTGTGGGAACTTCTATGGATGTAGCGTGGACGGCGGAGAAGTCCTAGTTGTTTAATCACTGCAGCGCATGGTGAAGTGGAGAAACTGCTGAGATTTATCAGCTGGTTAGCAGAGTAGATCAACATAGTGGTAGTGCCGACGGCAGCATGGAAATAGTGCAGGTTGTTTTTAACTGCGTAGCCAGAATACTAGCTACACGGACTTTCAACTCTGCAGCAGCGGCGATGTGTGATTTCAGAATTCCCAGATGCACTTCATGGACAGGCTGAGTCAAGCCAATTCCAGGGAGTCTCTAAGCAGGTGTTTTGCTAGCGGAAACAGGTAAGCCACTACTAGACTCAAAAGCTATCCAGAAAGGTCCACAGTTCGGAGGTGCATACAATAAACAGTTATTTAAAAAGATCCCCTGGTCAATGGCACAGATAATATTAAAAAGTTTGCTTTAGATATTTAGATAGATGAGGGGCTCAGAGCACTCATATAAGTCACTTTAGAGAGGGCAAGCAGGGCTAAACACTTCAGTAATATTCAGTAAAGTGCAAGACAAATATGCAGGGAGTATAAATCCAGAGTATAAATCCAGAACTAAAATATATTAATATACTATATAATATAATATATGAAATAGTTGAAGTGTTAGAACATTAAAAAATCATTAAGGAGCCAAAAAAACTCCCAAAAAACACAGAGCTCAACGTTTTACACAAGGGTTTTAATTTTGCCACTAAAAAATCCTCAATCCCTTTGAGATTTTTGTGGACCTAAATAGGTATACGAGAAACCTTACCATCAAAGGGTACTTTGCTCTCCCAAAATTACCATCTAAGATGTCATCACTACCTACAAGTACTCCATCTGATAACAATTTACCAAATGTAGACATCGCACTTTTAGAGAGCTTGTATCTAGAGGGGGCATGTGAGGTTGTTGCAATGGAACCAGAACTTTTAGCTCTTATGGATAAACAGATTATACATACAAAATTTAAACCTAAGTTCTCCTTTCATCCTCACTGGGCAAAAGGAAAGTTCATTCCTATCTTCTACAAGATAGTGTTGGACGAGATAAAAAAGATCTGCCAAAAAAGCCACCACAATGGCAACTTTGAACACACTATGGACAAGGATCAAGAAGTCCCAAAAGAAATCATCGGGAAGTTTCAAGATAGAGAGGATATCATTATCAGGCAAGCTGATAAGGGCCTAGTCATCCAAGATTGGGATGACTATATAGCAGAGGCCCTTAGACTACTAGAAGACATATACACCTATGAGAAACTTTCAGCTGATCTACTACCAGCCTATGCAAACACTCTCGAATTACTTCTAAATCAAGCCAGAGAGAATGGAATCATCACAAAAAGTGAATTCCTTTTCCTTAACAAGCAGCATCCACTAACACCCCACTTCTATCACATCCCTTCTGGCTCCAGATCCTGCTTGCTGTTTCTCTACGTTGATCCCTGACTTCTGGCTTGGTTGACTATCCGTTCCGGTTACTGAACTTTGGCTATGTTTTGACTATGTTTGTTCTTTTTACTTTTATTATTAAACAAGTGTGATTTAATTGTACTTCTGCCTCAGTCTGATTTCATGGTTTCTGGTAGAAATGCTGGGATACCACATTCTGGGCAGCTTCATTGTTTCGGTTGGGTTCACTGGATTGGAAACCTTGGGCCAGAAACTAGTTGACTCTGGGATCTTTGAGGACCAGGATTGGTATTATTCAAGAGCTGCTGATTATTTGGGTCATAAATCTCATAAGGACATTGATTTCTCCAGTGATCTTCAGCTCCACAATTGAAGCATCCGGTTCTGGAGGGAAGGGGGCCTCGGGAAAAACTTCTCCCTCGCCCTCTCCCTCTGCCTCTTCCTCTACTCCTTCCTCTACCCCACTGCCTCCCATTCCCAGAATTATCCTGAGGTTTCGTATCCTGTTGAGGTGGACCTCCTTGAAGAAGGGCTCCTGTAGCTTTATCCTTCGGTATATCAAATCAACCTGCTGTGTCCTTTTCAGTCAATGTTTTCTGAAAGTCCCCTATTGATTTTGTGGGCCAATCAGAAATCATCTGCTTTATCATTAAACCATGTTGTGTTTTAAGGTTGCTAATGCAAGTCTGGATCATCAAACTATGCATGTTTGGCAGTGTGGATAATCCAGCCTCCTGAGTCTATACATCCATGAATCTTTTCCAAAATTCTAATACACTTTCTCCAGATTTCTGTTTACATTTTATGGCAGTTGGAAGGGAGGTTCTATCTTTAAAGGCAATTTTAAATTCGGTTTCTAATTGGGTTCAAATTATGGTCCTTCCAGCTTCTGTATTTAAGCTATATTGATCTGCAGAGACAGTATTGCCCTGTATATCATTAATACTGGGAACTTTTGTCCAATCAAAAACGGATGTATGTCCGATCACCCCATCAACAATCAACCGCATATCATCTTGTGTATAGTTTCTGCTTTACAAGCTTTTTTCAAATAAATCAGTGTAGTGGATGATGTTTGAGTGGGTTTAGTGGGACAATGTTTAATTATTTGATTGATGTCCTTAATGTCTATCACCTTTTTAAGCATATCATTACCTATAGTCATAAAAGGAGCCTGCATGCTGACACCCCGAACATCTGCATCCATCCCATATTTCTTTCCACTCCTTGTTCTATCAGGACTTAATGCATTTAAAATAGCAGCCCCAATTTTCTTTGTAGTTTCTATCATATTAAAATCATCTTCCTCATCTTCCTTTACTAGCTATTGTGTCTGCGGAAGTGCTAGTTGTTGTGGGAGAGCCTGTGGGGCACCTGGTGGAGGGGATCTTTTGTGGGTGGCATGATATCCAGCAAAAAGATCTATCTCATCCTTGCTGAGGCTAGGATAGATCTGACTGGCATAAGGAGGTGGGGATACATGAGAGAAAGGCAATGATGGAGCCATGGGATCGGGTCTCTTGACCTCAGATTCCTTCTTATTAGGGATGAGCTGAACACCCCCTGTTTGGTTCGCACCAGAACATCCGAACATGCAAAAAAGTTAGTTTGAGCACGCGAACACCGTTAAAGTCTATGGGACATGAACGTTAAAAATCAAAAGTGCTAATTTTCAAGGCTTATATGCAGGTTTTTGCCCTAAAAAGTGTTTGGGAACATGGGTCCTGCCCCAGGGGACATGTATCAATGCAGAAAAAAAGTTTTAAAGACGTCCATTTTTTCAGGAGCAGTGACTTTAAGAAAGCTTAAAGTGAAACAATAAAAATGAAATATTCCTTGAAATCTATAGTATGCGTTTAAAGTGGCACAGTTTTCCCGTGTTTAGAAAAGTACCACATCAGAATGACATTTCTAAAGGAAAAAAAAGTCATTTAAAACTGCTTGTGGCTGTAATGTATTGTCGGGTCCCGGCAATATAGATGAAAATCATTGAGAAAAATGGCATGGGTTCCCCCCCAGCCCATTACCAGGCTCTTTGGGTCTGATATGGATATAAAGGGGAACCCCGCATCCAAATTTTAAAAAGAAAATGGCGTTGGGGGGCCCCCAGGCAGTATATACTCTGAACAGAAGTATATATACTATACGGCCTGCCCTATATACTCTGCAGAAAATTGGGCCTTAGGCAAATTGTTGGTGGTGCCAGAACACTACCAGTTACTCTTGTTGTGTGCAGGAACAGGCCCTGTTAAATATTATATAAAAATTGTAATTACATGCCCCTGTTAAACAGAGGCAGAAAAATTGGGCCTTTGGTGGTGGTGGAGGTGCCACAACACTGTAAGCCCTCACAGTTACTCTTGGTGGGCGCAGGAATGGACCCTGCTATGAAATATTACATCAAGAATTGTAATTACATGCACCTGTTAAACAGGGGCAGAAAAATTGGGCCTTAGACAGTGGTGGTGGTGGTTCCACAACACTGTGGTGGTGGAGGTACCACAACACTGTAAGCCCTCACAGTTACTCTTGGTGGGCGCAGGAACGGGCCCTGCTATGAAATATTAGATCAAGAATTGTAATTACATCCCCCTGTTAAACAGAGGCAGAAAAATTGGGCCTTTGGTGGTGGTGGAGGTGCCACAACACTGTAAGCCCTCACAGTTACTCTTGGTGGGCGCAGGAATGGACCCTGCTATGAAATATTACATCAAGAATTGTAATTACATGCACCTGTTAAACAGGGGCAGAAAAATTGGGCCTTAGACAGTGGTGGTGGTGGTTCCACAACACTGTAACCCCCTCACAGATACTCTTGTTGGGTGCAGGAATGAGCCCTGCTGTGAAATATTTGATCAAAAATTGTAATTACATGCAACTGTTAAACAGGGGCAGAAAAATTGGGCCTTAGGCAGTGGTGGTGGTGCCCTAAACCAAAAATATTGTTGGAAGCTAGCATCATAAAGACTGAGGAGGAATAGGATAGTCACTCAGCTTAGGCAGTCTTCAAGGGATCCCACATCCATAGAAAAATCAATCAGTTACATCAACATCAGGTGCTTGATAGCTGCTGCTGATCCAAGACTGATTCATTTTCATGAATGTGAGCCTATCAATTGAGTCTGTGGACCGGCGCACTCTATGATCCGTTACAAACCCTCCAGCAGCACTGAATGTGCGTTCAGAAAGAATGCTGGATGCAGGACAGGCCAGTAGCTCAATTGCATATTGCGCAAGTTCTGGCCAGTGGTCCATCCTCAAGACCCAGTAACCCAGTGAATGGTCTGTTGGAAAGGTCTCCAAGTCTGCTCTTGCCCCAAGATATTTATGCACCATGGCGATGGTTGCTTGAACCGATCAGACCTTGGTGCTGAGGACTGAAAAACTGTCTAAAGGCATCGGTCAACCACCTTCTCCACCGCTCCTCCTCTGACTGAACGAAGCCTCAGCAACATGTTGTCCAGCACCAGGGAATTGTAATCTCCCAAGGTCTGGAAACGTATTGCACAAACCTTTCTTCATGGCCTCCTGAAGATGTTTCATGCTCTGCTCCCTCTGCGAAGGCAGGATGAGTTCTGCAACCTTACCCTTGTAACATGGATCAAGAAACCAGTAATGATCCCTTTCCTTGATACCACAAATCCTAGGGTCCTTTTGCAGACTTTGCAGAATTAGGGAGGCCATGCAGCGTAAGTTTGCAGACGCATTCAATTGTGAGTCCTCTGGGTCACCAAGGATGACGTTGTCAGGAACTACCTCCTCCCAACCACGTACAACTCCTTGGGTTTCTGGGGACTGAAAACCATCCCTTGAAGACTGCTGCTGAGTGTTATTCTCTACATCCATGCTGACACAATCCTCCTCCTCCTCCTCCTCTTCTTCTTCCTGTGTGTTTGGCAGGCCCACAGGAATGCTATCTGGATAAAAGGGGCCTTGAGAGGTAAGGAAGTCCTCCTCTTCCTCCAGCTGTTCTGCCTCAAGTGCCCTGTCCATTATTCAATGAAGCGTGTGCTCCAACAGGAAGACAAGAGGGACAGTATCACTGATGCATGCATTGTCGCTGCTCACCATCTTCGTGACCTCTTCAAATGGTGACAGGACAATGCATGCATCCTTGATCAGTAGCCACTGGCATGGTGAAAAAAGCCAAGCCCCCCCTGACCCTGTCCTGGTGCCATACTCACACAGGTACTCATTGATGGCCCTCTGCTGTGAGTGCAGCCACTGCTGCATTGTCAATGTTGAGTTCCACCTGGTGGGCATGTCACAAATGAGGCAGTTGGTGGGCAGGTTGCATTCCCTTTGAATGTCAGCCAGCCAAGCACTGGCATTGTATGACCAGTGGAAATGACCACAGACTTTTCTGGCCTGCCTCAGGAGATCCTGTAAGCCTGGGTACCTCCAAATTCAGAATGTGTGCCAAACATGGCACATGGGTCAAGTGTTCCTGTCGGAGGGCAGAGAGAAGGTTGGTGCCATTGTCGCATACAACCATTCCTGGCTGAAGCTGGCATGGTGTCAACCACCTCTGAGCCTGCCCCTGCAGAGCTGACAGAATCTCTGCCCCAGTGTGGCTCCTGTCCTCTAAGCAGACCAACTCAAGCACCGCATGGTATCTTTTTGCCTGAGTGCTTGCGTAGGCCCTTGAACGCTTACGGAGCACTGCTGGTTCAGAGGAGAAATCTGCAGAAGAGGCCATAGTGGAGGAAGAAGAAGAGGAGGGGGTGGAGGAGAGAGCTGTGGCAGAATCACCACTAGCATTTTGGAGGCGTGGTGGTGGAACAAGCTCTAACAATACTGAACCCTGTCCTGCATCCTTCCAGCTGCCAGCAGAGTTATCCAGTGTGCCGTGAAGGAAAGGTAATGTCCCTGCCCATGCCTGCCAGACCATGAGTCAGCAGAAATATGCACCTTACTGCTGACCGCCCTGTCCAATGAGGCCAAAACATTGCCTTCCACATGCCGGTAGAGACCTGGAATAGCCTTCTGTAAAAAGAAATGGCGTTTTGGAACCTGCCACTGAGGTACAGCACATTCCATAAATTCACGAAAGGGGGCAGAGTCTACCAGCTGAAAAGTCAATAGTTGCAGTGCAAGCAATTTGGCCAAGCTAGCATTCAGATGCTGAGCATGTGTATGGCTGGGACCGAATTTCTTTTTATGGTTTAGCAACTGGGGTAGGGAAATTTGCCTGCTAAAATCAGATGGAGGTGTACTGATAGCAGATTGTCTGCAAGTACTTGGGACACCTATTGCTATACCTTCATTCCTCTCAGTGCAGGTTTTTGAGAGGCCTGGAGGTATAGTGGGGTTGGAGATCCCAGATGAGGAGCAAGGAGAAGTCCGCCTTTTTCTTTGATGTGGGTCTTTCAAGTGCTGTTGCCAGTGGAATGCATGGGAGGTCATCATATGTCTGGTCAAGCATGTGGTGCCCAAGCAGCTGCTGTTCTGGCCACGCTTATCCGCTTCAGACATAGGTTGCAAACAGCAACAGTGCGATCTGCTGCACACGTGTCAAAAAAGGCCCACACCAAAGAACCTTTCAAAATCAGCTGGGAGTCAGCAGCACCCTGCACCTGCGGAGCTCTGCGGTGTGATACAGTAGGGTGGCTGCCCTTAAGCTGCCCCCTAGAGGACATCCTGCCTCATTGGATTTGTGCCTCCTCCTCCTCTCTTCTATCAGGCACCCAAGTAGAGTCAGTGACCTCATAATCCCCTCCCTTCTCGTCACTGGAGCAAACTTTGCAGTATGCTGCGGCTGGGGGAACATGACTGCCAGTTTCTTGTCCTTCTTAGGCTCCCCCTCTCTCTAGGCTCACGTTACTCCCTTCCTCAACCTGGGAACCAACATCGGAGCCTTCTAATCACTGCGCATCCTGCATCAGCATGTACCCGATACTGTGGTTGAATAGTTCGGGGGACTCCTCCATGCATGATGGTGGAGCTATGGAAGGAGTGACTGTGGACAAGGAGCCAATGGAATAGGCCACTTTTGCAGCTGCATTGGAAGGCAAACTACTCCGAGCCTGGGTGACAGAGGATGAGGAGGATGAGGACGGCTTTGTTATCCACTCCACCAACTCTTCTGCATCCCCTGGCTCAATAACATGGCCAGCAGCAGAAAAAAAGGACAAGCGTGCCCCACGGCCACCTGCAGAGGATGCACCATGTCCATGACCAGCACTGTTGACTGTAGACACAGAGCCTGCTTGCCCTCTTTTAGTGGCCTGTGAGCGTCTGCCTCTCCTTGGTGGCCTTCTGGACATGATGTATATTTTGTTTTGCAAAAATATACTGTATTGTGTACTGTGTACACCACCAGAAAAGTAATAGAAAGAGTACATCACAGAATGCACTGTAGATATAGGCTACACTGAAAGCTGCATATATATATATATATATATATATATATATATATATATATATATATATATATATATTCTATATATACTAGACTGAGATATATATCTCAAATACACTGCTTGAAGTAGTTTGGAAATAGTACACCACGGAATATGCACTGTGGAATGTAGATCTAGGCTACACTGACTGGATGCAGAGTGTATATATATATATGTATATATACTAGACTAACTGTATATATATATCAAATACACTGCCACTAACTGAATAACCTACCCGCTTAATCTAAATCAAGCTATCTCTCCATCCACGCCAACAACACTACACAGGGCCGCCGTGTAGGCAGCCCTATATCGTGTGGGGCATGGACTTAGTCTCCCTGAGCCATGATTGGCCAAAGGCACCCTGCTTTAGCCAATTATGGCTCTCTTAGCAGAGAATGAAAGGGATATAGGGGTGGAGGCGTGGAGGCAGTTGCTGCCACTGCCTATTCACGCGTGCACCCCCAGAGTTGGAAACTGGGACTATTTCGGTACTAGATAAAGAATTTTTACAGTAGAACAGAACATAAAAATTATATAAATTTTAATAATTACAATGCAAAATTACATAAATCATAAATACATACAAGCATAAAATCAGGATTATATATACCAATACAGCAAAAACGAGTATAGCCCGCAAATTTGCTGTAGGGGGGATTATGGGACTTGATCTCGACCGGTTTTGCGGTCAAAACCGCTTCTTCAGGAGAAATAGGTCTATAAGGTAATGTTGAACATCTTTAATTCGTAAACATGTTAAAGGTATGCAGCAGACATAGAACATCACAAATATCACAAAACATCATACAAAAATGGTAAAATTGAGGACTGGCTGACCCATTCAGGCAGATTCAATGGGACAGCAGGACCCAACATAAATTTCCCCCCTTTCTCCCCCCTCCCTTTACCCCCCTTCTTCTTTACCTCCCCCCTTTTCCCCTCCCTTTCCCCTCCACCCCAGTCCATTCTTTCCCCCCCCTCCCTCCTCCTCACTGTCCCCACGTTCACCGTTTCCTGTTTTCACCTGTTTTTTCACTGGGTATGCACCTCCCCCACATGTTAGTGCTTTCACCATAATTACCAGATATTCTTATTATCCCTTATTTAATCAGAGTCTGTTCATAATCCCCCGTGTCCACCGTGGGGGGATTTATGTTGGGTCCTGCTGTCCCATTGAATCTGCCTGAATGGGTGAGCCAGTCCTCAATTTTACCATTTTTGTATGATGTTTTGTGATATTTGTGATGTTCTACGTCTGCTGCATACCTTTAACATGTTTATGAATTAAAGATGTTCAACATTACTTTATAGACCTATTTCTCCTGAAGAAGCGGTTTTGACTGCAAAACCGGTCGAGATCAAGTCCCATATACCCCCCCTACAGAAAATTTGCGGGCTATACTCATTTTTTGCTGTATTGAGTGTGGTATATATAATCCTGATTTTATGCTTTTATGTATTTATAATTTATGTAATTTTGCATTGTAATTATTAAAATTTATATAATTCTTATGTTCTGTTCTACTGTAAAAATTCTTTATCTAGTACCGAAATAGTCCCAGTTTCCAACTCTGGGGGTGCACGCGTGAATAGGCAGTAGCAGCAATTGCCTCCACCCCTATATCCCTTTCATTGTCTAAATATCGGGATGATGGTACCTGTATGAGCTTTTTACTAATGCGCAATTGAGGCTTTACTCTCTTCTCTTAGCAGAGGGCGCTGGGATTGGCCAAAGCATGCAGGTCAGGTGCTTGCTTTGGCCAATCATCATACAGCAATGCACTATCTCGCAGTGCATTATGGGGCATTCCGCGGGCACTCGAATTTCCCGCAAACACCCCATAATGTTCGTTCTTCGGTGAACGGGCTCACACCTGATGTTTGAGTCGAACTCATGTCATGGGAAAGCCTTCATGTCATCAAGACATAAACCTTTCACCATATCCATATATGAAATTCATCATTATCTCCATCTCGGTGGAAGTCCACCCTGCTAAATTTAACACCCAAAGATTTATAAATTCATAATAAGTACCACAAACCCTAGCAACATAATCCTTACAAATTTCCCTGGGGTTAGGGGGAGGCGGAGCCTCTTTACCATGTTGTTGACTAGGGATGAGCTTCGAGTTCGAGTCGAGCTCATGTTCAACTCGAACATCGGCTGTTCACAAGTTCGCCGAACAGCGAACAATTTGGAGTGTTCGCGGCAAATTCGAAAGCCACGGAACACTCTTTAAAAGTCTATAGGAAAAATCAAAAGTGCTAATTTTAAAGGCTTATATGCATGGTATTGTCATAAAAAGTGTTTGGGGACCTGGGTCCTTCCCCAGAAGACATTGATCAATGCAAAAAAAGTTTTCAATACAGCCGTTTTTTTCGGGAGCAGTGATTTTAAAAATGCTTAAACGGAAACAATAAAAGTGTAATATTCCTTTAAATTTCGTACCTGGGGGGTGTCTATAGTATGCCTGTAAAGGGGCGCATGTTTACTTAACGGGTGATCCCGCTCCCTCTGACGTCACAGGGAAAGCCTCAGGGAAGTCCCCGTCAAGTCCCCGTGCGTCAGAGGGGGCGGGGTCATCGGGCGGCCCCGCCCTTCGTTATTTAAGAACTGTCAGAAGACGAGAAGCGTCACACAGCAGGAGCCTCCCATCATGGATGCGGAGCAGCCCGAGAATGAAGAAGGGAAGAAGACACCGTGGAGGAAGATGCTGGATGAGAACACCGGAGCAAGAAGCAGAGGATCGGAGGAAGAAGAAGATGGAGGAAGAAACCGAAGGAAGATAGAAGAAAGAAGATAGAAGAAAGAAGATGGAAAGAAGAAGCATTTAAATAAAGGAATTGTCAAAAACTGTCTCTTGTCATTTTTAACATTTTTGACACTTTTTTTGTGAAATGATAGGGGTACTTTTGTACCCCCTTACCATTTCACACAGGGGGGCCGGGATCTGGGGATCCCCTTGTTAAAGGGGGCTTCCAAATTCCGATAAGCCCCCGGCCGCAGACCCCCACAACCACCGGGCAAGGGTTGTGGGGATGAGGCCCTTGTCCCCATCAACATGGGAACAAGGTGCTTTGGGGGGGACCCCAAAGCACCCTCCCAAAGTTGAGGGCATGTGGCCTGGTACGGTTCAGGAGGGGGGGCCGCTCTCTCGTCCCCCCCTCTTTTCCTGCGGCCTGCCAGATTGCGTGCTCGGATAAGGGTCTGGTATGGATTTTTGGGGGGACCCCACGCCATTTTTTTTTAAATTTTGGCGCGGGGTTCCTCTTAAAATCCATACAAGACCTGAAGGGGCTGGTATGGAATTTAGGGGGACCCCCATGCCATTTAAAAAAAAAATTTGGTTCGGGGGTTCCCCTGTGGGGAAATCCCATGTCGTTTTTTTCAATTAACTTTTATGTGTATTGTCAGACCGACAATTCATTAATAGCCGCGAGCAGTTTTAAATGACTTTTTTTCCTTTGAAATGTCATTTTGCTGTCTGGCTGTTCTAAACACGGGAAACATGCACCCCTTTACAGGCATACTATAGACACCCCCCAGGTACGAAATTTAAAGGAATATTACACTTTTATTGTTTCACTTTAAGCATTATTAAAATCATTGCTCTCAAAAAAACGGCCATTTTTAAAACTTTTTTTTGCATTGATCCATGTCCCCTGGGGCAGGACCCGGGTCCCCAAACACTTTTTATGACATTAACTTGCATATAAGCTTTTAAAATTAGCACTTTTGATTATTCATGTTCGAGTCCCATAGACTTTAACGGTGTTCGCGTGTTCAAACACATTTTTTGCCTGTTCGCATGTTCTGGTGCAAACCGAACATGGGGGTGTTTGGCTCATCCCTATTGTTGACCCATATTACAGTGAACGAGAGGCTGTCTTACCTTACAGCTTCTTCCACACAACAAATTTTCTTATACTTCTATGTGACAGAAAGACAAAGCAAACAGAGGTTTGGGTCACTGTGGTGATAACCTCATAAACTCTTTCTCTCCTTCCCAAAAGGAGTTACAGTACTGTTTTGTCTAATATTAATGAATGTCGGACATTCCGACCGTGTGTGGGCTCCATCGGACATTTTCCATCAGATTTTGCTACACACAAAGTTTGAAAGCAGGCTATAAAATTTTCCGACAACAAAATCAGATCGCGCCAATTCCGACAGTGTGGCCAGTTCCGACGCACAAAGTGCCACGCATGCTCAGAAGAAATTCCGAGACAGAACAGCTCGGTCTGGTAAAATTAGCATTCGCAATGGATACAGCACTTTAGTCACGGTGCTATGTAAAAAATGGTTTAATACAGCTCACTCTCTTCTTCTTTATAATGTGAGAAGAATGAAGTAGTTTTGCTGCTTATATTCACACAGACTTCTCACAAACTTCTTTCTTTATTATTTATTGTGATTCCCTCAATATATTTTCATTTGTCACATCTGACCAATTTTTTTTTGGTTTGCTTTTAATTGTAAAAAAAAATTTTCAAGGCTGTTTTTTGTTAAATTTTTTTTTTGTTTTTTAATAAAGATTTTTTTGGGGTGTGTTTTGTGTGTGAAGTTACCACAACATCATTGATATCTTATATTATTGGATCTCAATGAGATTGTTTGGTGTTGGTGTCCCTTGTTAATTTCACATTGTATATTTGAAATGTACCTGAATCCTCACCAACAAACAGTTTTTTTGGAAGGAAAACACACATAGGCGAGTATAATTGAACCAAAAATGCCTTTATTAAGGGCTCACAACCAAAAAAAGAGGGAGGAAACACTGGAGAAACAGCAGAAATTGGTGAAGCCTTTGACCCCCAGGGCAGACATCAATTATTTTACTGCAAAATTGGTGGCCTGAGGAGTCCATATCTAAGGGAGTGCAGTCTGGTCCAGAAATCCCAGAGATCCTGAAAGCAGCAGATGACATCTGTGTCCCCAGGCTGTGGTCACACAAGAGACTGCATCTTTTGCCAGACCAGACTGAGCTCAGGGCCATCACTCTCTGGTCTTCCTTCCACGCTTCCTTCCATGCTGTGGCTCTGGTGGTGGAGTTGTGGCAGCAGGAGGAGGATGGTCCAACTCAATCACGTCGGTCTTGGGTGTGATTTCGCCACTCAACCCCTTAGTTAGGACTTTATAAATAAGTTGCTCACACATGAAGCATTGACCCTCCTGCATGCACTTCAGTTAGGTGGCAGCCATGCAGGCAAAGGCCTCTTCAGGAGTGGGTAAGGCTCTGAGGGACGCAGAAGCCTCCTGAATGAGCCTGAGCGCTGAATCCTGCATGTGAGTCGCCTTCCTCGCTCTTTTGTATGGAAGGTGGAGGGGAGAAACCTGCGATTCGGTCAGGCTGCGACTGGTCCCAGGCTTCTCCTGGCTGCCACTTAGCCCCGCCTCTTCCTGGCTGCAACTTAGCCCCGCCTCCTCCTGGCTGTCACATTCCACAGCTTCCTCCTGGCTGAGGTCTTCCTGTGTATGAAAAAGGGACATAGTTTTAGTTTTTTATTCATCAATCACACAAAATTGTCACCTCATGACTGTTGCAAATTGAATGTTAACAAATATAACTGATGATCATTCCGAGCCCAGCATTTTTCATTCTTGTCCCAATTATTTTTGCTCACTATTGTCTATTGATATGTAAAACACTTTATGAAATCTGCAATTAGTGATCAATAATGACATCTAGTAAAGATCATTTATTTATTGACCAGAAATCTGGAGAATAATGCTATACCTGACTCCAGCTGGGCTCCTCCACTTCTTCCTGGCTGGAAGGCCCAGGTTGGACATCGGAAGCCTCAGCTGGGATGGAAGATAGGGTGGAAGGAAGAGTGGAAGGAAAGGTTGAGAGGGATTCCCTGACTTCAGTGTGGTCTGACAGAAATCGCAGTCTCTCATAGTACCACAGCCTGGGGACATAAATGTCATCTGCTGCAGCTCCAGATCTCTGGGAATCTGTGACCTTCTTGCGCTCCCTAAGATAAGTGCTCCTCAGGCCACCAATTTTGGTTTTTAAATAGGGGATGGTTGCTGTGGGGACCACCGGCTTCACCAACTCCAGAAGTTTCTCCCGCGCTGCCTGCCTCTTTTGTTTATGGTTATGATGCGGGTGTTTGACCTGCCACAGACAGGGCAGCTCCCTGTACTTGTCTATGAACAGGGGGAGGAAGTTGTGGTCATTGAAGCCATCCATTTTATCTGCAAGACACAACACAAGATAAACCCTAATGTCAGGCAAAACTCTCCTAATCTTGTTACAATATAGGCCTCAATCTAGAAGCAGTATAGGCCCAAGTTTAGATCTTACCTTCGTTATCACGATCGGCGCCTCCTATACTCCTTCCTCCGCTCACAGATCGTACGTACTACGCACGCGTGTTACGCTTTATACACACTGCGCATGCGTGTAACTCCGCCCGCCCCTGACGTTCTTTCTAGTCTATTCCCCGCCCCTTTTCATTCACCGCAGTGGGGAAAGAGCACATGGCGGAAACACAGCAGGTGTGTGCTAATTACAGCAACGAGGAGGAGGAGGAAAGCCCGGAGCCGGAAACGTCTGGACATAGAAGGAGACGATTTAAGGCATCCAATATGTCCTTTGGGGAGATGTTGGAGATGGTGGACATTCTGAAGAGGGCCGACTATGACGGGAAGTATGGACCTTACCCTAACTCCAATGTCAGAAAGGCCAAGATCATGCTAAAAGTGGTCAGGAGTCTGCACCGGAATTTCGGGGTACGACGATCGAAAGATCAGCTCAGGAAACGGTGGTCAGACCTAAAATTAAGAGAGCATGAGCAGTACAGAAAGATCCAGAGAGTGCTGCAAAAAAGTTGGTAGTTGTGCTGTGTTCCGATTCTTTTTGTGTTTATTACCTTCGTGCTGCTCCATGTGCTTTTCTTAACTGTTGTACAGTTTAAAATGGCAACTTTCATGTTCATTGGCACATTATTCGTTCGTATCAAACATTTTTCTTTCGGCCTATAAAACACTATTGTTTTGGCCATATGCATTTGACCACATTTTTTAGGGCCTACTTGTCTGAAAATAATTTGGTTGTGTAGATGGGTTTGTTACTAGAATGAAATGCAAACTAGATTCTGTGTAAGGAGAGGACACTCAGCAGATGTTTACACATCTGGATGCTGGAGCACTAGTATGGGACACAAAAACACCCTTTTTATTAGGGGGCCCAAACAGGTGCTCCAGTGTATACTATAGGGGTATATGGAAGGGAGTGGAATCACGTCACTAAGGTGTGGTGAAATTTGCGGATCACAGCAGAACGATTTTGAGGACACCTGCACTTTCTTCTTGGAGTGGTGTTTTCTTGTCACACATTATCATCACTGTTTTTGTGGACTATTTTTGGATTTTTTTTATTTATTTCATTTGGACTTTATTTATTTATTATATTGTTTTCATATACTATTTTATTTTTAGTTTTTATATATTTTTATATATTTTTCAAGTGATTATATATTGTAGGAACTATTTGTATTTTTTCACGTGGTGTATGGTAATATGTATTCATCACATATTAGTTGGAATATTGGGGGACATTTATTTTGTTGTACACACGGGAGTGTTTTATTCATTTAGATTACTAATACTATATGTGTTATAAGAGTGAGTGCTAAGTTATGATGCATCACCTTTGAGATTCAGCACATCTCTAACTCACCCCAAGGTACTAAGAACGGTGGGGTTTCAAGTAATTTTTTTTTTTTTCCATCATTGTTATAGTTAGCGCCGCTATCCATCTGCACCATTGGAGGGTGGATTCTGTTTATATATGATTTGATATTTAAGTGGCAGCTCTATTTTGTGCTCTCTATTTCATCTAGCGCGGAGGTGGTAGTTCAGGTTTAGGCGGACTCTCCTGGTTACCTTTCAGTTTACATTATACTACAGGGGTGTCTCCATCTGTGAAGCCTTTACAAAACAGGTAAAGTATTGAAGCTTGACAAAGGACACTAAAAAATTCTACATCTTGGAACTCTGCCAAAATAGACAATTGTACCCCACTTCCAAGCAATGTTTCATATTTATAGTTCTTCCCTCAAATATCTGTGTGCTAAGTATACCATTTTTCTTTTACATAGGGGAGAAAAGACTCAGAGGACACCCCTCATCCGAGGAGACTAGATACCCCCCACCTCTGGAAGAAGGGGAAATCCCCCAAAGACAAGAAGAGGAGGAGGAGGAAGACGTGGTGGAACTAGTCACCATAACAGGTGAGTGTCTGCGACCACAGGCTCAGGTAAGAGATGGATGCCGGCATATTTATAATACATGGTGTGTTTTTGTTTCTATCTTTTTAGGTGATCGTGATGTTGTGGATCCAGGGCATTTCACCTCGGAAAGTGCACAGATCCTGATCAGGGAGATCATGGGGTGTAATGTTGCATTGGAAAACATCAAGAAAAACATCAATTATGTTATGCAAAAAAATAAGAACATCATTGATGTTTTGGGGAGAGTTTAACACCCCTCCAAAGCCCTTTCTTTTATTGTGTGCTACAATTTTTACCTTTTTTGAAGAATTGTAGAAAAGCCAAATTTTGAAGATGCACACAGTGTGTCAACATGTGCTATCTGCCATCACGGGAGATCAATGGACGCGTTTTGGGGGTGCAACCCCTTCCTCAATAATAAAGTAGCTGAGAGGAAGGGGTTGCTCCCCCAAAACACGTCCCTTGATCCCCCGTGATGGCAGCTAGCACATGTTGACATTCGTACATTTGTGTGCATCTTCAAAATTTGGCTTTTCCTGGTTTGACTTCACCCCATCTGAACACAATATCAAACACAGTTCCTAAATACTCATGTCTGATATTGCCTTCAAGTTCTACCTAATGTGAACTTTGTAAGTTCAAGATTTGTGTCTTTCTTGTTGGTTTGAAACATGCCTGTTTTATCTTAAATAGACATTTCTACTTTTTCTAATGCCACTCCAAAAATTGTTATACAAAAACATGTTGGTTTGTTTTACAAACCTTTTCTAAATGCATATATGATTGTGCTGGTATTAAAAAGATTATTAATCAAGAATGTGTGGATAATTGTCTCAACGCTACAACACTTTTGTGGTGCTCCAATTGCTGCTTTCTGTGACAATGGGGGTTATTTCATAAGGGCAAATCCACTTTGCACTACAAGTGCAGTTTCATGTGCACTTGTAGTGCAAAGTGTCTTTGCCTTTAGTAAATAACACCCAACAGTGCTTTGTATAAGGTTACACAATCGCGCCATTTTCAGGACTCACCACATTTCTGTCAGGGTCAGCTAAAAAAAACACAAGCAGTAAATGTCACCAAAGATTTGCTGAATTTTTTTTTATTTGATAAAGGCTTCACATATTTGCTGGCATATTGATGGCCCCCCTACCCGCAAAGAACTCCAGGTAGCGTAACCGGACATCACGGGCACTCAGGGAGGGCAAGCCAGGATGGCCGCTTTCAAGCACCGTCAGTGTGGTTTGATGTATCATTCCGGCCTCAGGCCCAACTGAGCCAGCATAGTTGGCCGAATGTTTCCTCAAAAAGTTATGGAGAACACAGCACGCAAGTATAATATCGTTCAGTTTATACTCCGCCATATGGATGGGTGTCAGAAATAGGCGGAACCGGCTGGCCATGATTCCAAATGTGTTCTCCACCACTCTCCTGGCTCTGGCCAGCCGGTAATTAAAAACCCTCTGTTCCGGGGTAAGGGTCCTCATCGGGAATGGCCGCATAAGATGGTCCCCCAGTGCAAAAGCTTCATCCGCAATGAAGACGAATGGGAGTCCTTCCACATTGTCTTCTGGAGGTGGCAAGTCCAAGCTGCCATTCTGGAGAAGCCTGTAAAACTCTGTCTGGGCGATGACTCCACCATCGGACATCCGGCCATTCTTCCCCACGTCCACGTACAGGAACTCGTAATTAGCTGACACCACTGCCAACATCACAATACTATTGAACCCCTTATAATTATAATAGTATGACCCCGAGTTGGGTGGTGGGACGATGTGGATGTGTTTCCCATCAATTGCCCCTCCGCAGTTAGGAAAGTTCCACCGCTCAGCAAAGTGGGAGGCCACAGTCTGCCATTCCTGTGGCGTGGAAGGAAACTGTTGAGGAAAACAAAAAAAATTTGTCTTTTTGCACATTAAAACATGGAAAGCAGATTAGACACAAACCTTCTTGGCCAACATCAAGATAACATTTATTAATGGGAATTTTTAAAGACCAAAGTATAAGGTACACCTATCATATTCCCCCTCCCCCCCTCTCCTGGGCCATTTCTAACATTATAGGGAGGGGAGCTCTTGGACAGGTAACCCTCTCCACTCCACATTGAGAGATGAATGCCTAAATAATGGGTATTACTTTTGCCAGCCCCTCCTTAGTTACACTATTGGCAGCCCACTGGACAGGTAAGAAGTGTCATAATTCAAAGATATAAATACACACTGTACACATTTGAGCACATTTGGAAATTCTGCTATTACCTATCAAGATAATAATAGTATAAAAAAAATTTAAACAGTACCATTTGAAAGTATTCAGGCAGGCCCTTGCACTACATGCTTTGGGGAATTCATCCATACATCTGACCACAAAAGAGATATGGATAGTGTGTATGGGTTTGGCAAGGTCAGGAGATAGATGATTGGGGATAGATAGAGAATTGGTATCAGCTCACTTAGCAGTTGGGGAAAGGGAGGGTTTCAAATGATTTGGGGACCCCCCAAAAAAAGCCTCTGGCACTCTGCCTGAATTTAAAGCACAAATCACATTTAAAAACATTTTAGGGGTATTTGGGGTAAAGCACTACTATGGAGCTGCTAAAATACATTGTTAAGCGACTACATGAGGTGAATATAGGGCCAGGAGACCATGCTGGAGAGGTAAGTCAAGGCAAATATGTATGAAGGACAACAAAAATAATTACATAAAAATCCAGCATGCATGAGGACAAAGGGGACATTCACAGCATATTACAATCATGGTAATTAGGGAATGAGGAAAGAAATACAATATATTATCAAACATTAAATACAATAAAATGTGATATTAAAGGATAAAAATCTTACCTTAATATACTCCTTCTGCAGGACCTGTATGATGGCAGAACAGGTCTCTGGGATAATGATCCCCAGAGCCTGGGGGGAGATGCCTGTCAAGAACTTCAAGTCCTGCAGGCTTCTCCTCGTCCCCAAGTACCGCAGGGTGGTGACTAGCCTCTGCTACGGAGTGATGGCTTGCCTCATGCAGGTATCTTGCCTGCTGATATAAGGGGGTCAGCAAAGCCAACAAATGGTGAAATACTGGGTCCGTCATCCGGAGAAAGTTCCTGAAATCATCAGGATTATTCTCACGGATCTCACGGAGCAAAGGCATATGACAGAACTGGTCACGCTGAAGCAACCAATTCTTGGTCCATGAACTCCTCCCCACCCTGTTCATAGACTGGACTTGTGTCAAGGTCAGGACCCCAACACCAAGCCCCCGCACAGCACGAACTCTACAAGGAGTATATATACGCAACATGGCTAGAAAACGGTAGGCTGCTCAGAACGAGGTAACAGAAACGCACTGAAGAACAGCAAGGCCTGTGAAGAGCAACCTGAAAAACAGTAACGAACGAACAAGAACACAATGACTAATCAAAGTCACGCATAGCTTGCTTGCACGCACTGAAGAGCAGATACAAACCCACAAGCACAAACTGAACAGCAGAAAACGATCTGAAAACCACGAGTCTGAAAAAGCGTGAATCGTCTCTCACCAAACTTTTACTAACACGAGATTAGCAAAAGGAGCCCAAAGGGTGCCGCGCTTGGTTCTGAACTGGCCTTTTCTAGTCTTGTCGTACATGGTTGACGTCACCGCGTTCTTGGCGATCGGAAATTCTGACATTTTTGTGCGACCGTGTGTACGCAAAACAAGTTTGAGCCAACATCCGTCGGAAAAAATCCTAGGATTTTGTTGTCGGAATGTCCGATCAATGTCCGATCGTGTGTACGGGGCATTAATGTTTTACAAAACTTACACTCAGTACTTTCTTATCAAGAGTTAGACTGCTTGACTAGATAACAAGAAATAGCTGATGACTTGCTGACACAGATTCGGCTTAACCATAGTATCTCATAGGGTGTGGTTCTATGCAAACTTTTAAGCTGATTATGGCAAAACTCACACACACAAAAAGTTCACTTCTACTTTTATGTAAAATGGAAGAGAATCTAAGATGGAGTCAGTTGTTTATACATTCTATTACAAATTATATACAAATCTATTACTATTACAAATACTATACTGTAGATGGCTGAATGTTATTAAATTAAACATAATATTTTGATATGTAAGATTTTCTCAATTTCTCAATTAGCAGCTGCAGCTAATAGTTTGCATCCGCTGGACAGTGGGGAGTCCCCACTGTCAGAATAAAATGTCTCAGCGAGGAGTTTTTCTCCATCCACTGTGATTTTGTACATTAAGGAATCTGTTCCTTTTTTTTCAATAGTTGACACCACAACAAATATCAACATGGGAAGATTTACCCTAAATCCCTGTTCCTGTGACAACTCAAAATTGGTGAGTCACCAAGACAAATATAGAGCTTTTATCATTCTAATGAGGACACAAGCAGCAACAAAAATCTCATAAAGTTGTTACACGTTCCACCCTTTACTTGAGACTAAAGCCCCGTACAAACTGGAAAATGTCGAGAGACATCGGTCAGTTCATAAAAAAAGGGCCCAGATTCAGCCCGTGTGTATGCCACCCTGTCTGTTTGGCCGGCTTCTGTTGGAAGAGCATGCTGGAAAACCAGCAGCCGACCAACACCCGATTGGAGTGTTCTGGCGGGGGGGCCTGTCAGAAGACAACAGCTCAGCAGGGGAGATCCCTATACTAACTTCACATAGATAGTACAGCTACTCAAACCGGAGCCGACAGTTTTTTTTTTAGTTCAACCCACTGTGTTGAACGAAAAATACCTCATAATGTGTACCAGGCTGAAGACTCCATTCACACTTGTATTTGTGACATGAAGACTTTGGACTGCAACTTTGATGCAACTTTGACTCAACTTTCAATAGGTGTGACTTGGATGTCATTTGTTGTCCCTCCGCAAAGTCAGACCCACTGTTGCACCACTGTTGTTTACGCATGTAAAACATTCAGTTAATGGGGCGTACACACGGTCGGACTTTGTTCGGACATTCCGACAACAAAATCCTAGAATTTTTTCCGACGGATGTTGGCTCAAACTTGTTTTGTCTACACACGGTCGCACAAAGTTGTCGGAATTTCCGATCGCTAACCACGCAGTCACGTACACCACGTACGATGAGATTAGAAAAGGCCGGTTCAGAACCAAGCGCGTTACCCTTTGGGCTCCTTTTGCTAATCTCATGTTAGTAAAAGTTTGGTGAGAGACGATTCGCGCTTTTTCAGACTCGTGGCTTTCAGATCGTTTTCTGCCGTTCAGTTTGTGCTTGTGGGTTTGTATCTGCTCTTCAGTGCATGCAAGCAAGTTCTGCGTGACTTTAATTAGTCATTGTATTCTTGTTCGTTCGTTACTGTTTTTTAGGTCGCTCTTCACAGGCCTTGCTGTTCTTCAGTGCTTTCTGTTACTTCGTTCTGAGCAGCCGACCGTTTTCTAGCCATGTTGCGTATGCGTACTCCTCGTAGAGTTCGTGCTGTGCGGGGGCTTGGTGTTGGGGTCCTGACCTTGACACTAGGGATGAGCTTCGAGTTCGAGTCGAACTCATGTTCTACTCGAACATTGGCTGTTCGCAAGTTCGCCGAACAGCGAACAATTTGGGGTGTTCGCGGCAAATTCGAATGCCGCGGAACACCCTTTAAAAGTCTATGGGAGAAATCAAAAGTGCTAATTTTAAAGGCTTATATGCAAGTTATTGTCATAAAAAGTGTTTGGGGACCCGGGTCCTCCCCCAGGGGACATGGATCAATGCAAAAAAAAGTTTTAAAAACAGACGTTTTTTCAGGAGCAGTGATTTTATTAATGCTTAAAGTCAAACAATAAAAGTGTAATATCCCTTTAAATTTCGTACCTGGGGGGTGTCTATAGTATGCCTGTAAAGGGGCGCATGTTTCCTGTGTTTAGAACAGTCTGACAGCAAAATGACATTTGGAAGGAAAAAACTCATTTAAAACTACCCGCGGCTATTGCATTGCCGACAATACACATAGAAGTTCATTGATAAAAACTGCATGGGAATTCCCCACAGGGGAACCCCGAACCAAAATAAAAAAAAAAAAATGATGTGGGGGTCCCCCTAAATTCCATACAAGGCCCTTCAGGTCTGGTATGGATATTAAGGGGAACCCCAGCCAAAATTTAAAAAAAAAATTGACGTGGGGTTCCCCCTAAATTCCATACCAGACCCTTCAGGTCTGGTATGGATTTTAAGGGGAACCCCGCGCCAAAAAAAAAAAAAAAAACGGCGTGGGGTCCCCCTAAAAATCCATACCAGACCCTTATCCGAGCACGCAACCTGGCAGGCCGCAGGAAAAGAGGGGGGGACGAGAGTGCGGCCCCCCCCCTCCTGAACCGTACCAGGCCACATGCCCTCAACATTGGGAGGGTGCTTTGGGGTAGCCCCCCAAAACACCTTGTCCCCATGTTGATGAGGACAAGGGCCTCATCCTCACAACCCTGGCCGGTGGTTGTGAGGGTCTGCGGGCGGAGGGCTTATCAGAATCTGGAAGCCCCCTTTAACAAGGGGACCCCCAGATCCCGGCCCCCCCCCTGTGTGAAATGGTAAGGGGGTACTTACCCCTACCATTTCACTAAAAAACTGTCAAAAATGTTAAAAATGACAAGAGACAGTTTTTGACAATTCCTTTATTTAAATGCTTCTTCTTTCTTCTTTCTTCCTTCATCTTCTTCTGGTTCTTCTGGCTCTTCTGGTTCTTCCTCCGGCGTTCTCGTCCAGCATCTTCTCCGCGGCGTCTTCTATCTTCTTCTCCTCGGGCCGCTCCGCACCCATGGCATGGGGGGGAGGCTCCCGCTCTTCTCTTCATCTTCTTCTCTTCATCTTCTTCTCTTCTTCATCTTCTTCTTCATCTTCTTCTTCTTCTTCCTTCTTCTCTTCTTCTCTTCTTCTCTTCTTCCTGTCTTCTGCGGGCCGCTCCGCAGCCATGCTGTGGCATGGAGGGAGGCTCCCGCTGTGTGACGGCGTCTCTTCGTCTGACGGTTCTTAAATAACGGGAGGCGGGGCCACCCGGTGGCCCCGCCCCCCTCTGACGCACGGTGACATGACGGGACTTCCCTGTGGCATTCCCCGTGACGTCACAGGGAAGTCCCTCAAGTCACCGTGCGTCAGAGGGGGGCGGGGTCACCGGATGGCCCCGCCCCCCGTTATTTAAGAACCGTCAGACGAAGAGACGCCGTCACACAGCGGGAGCCTCCCACCATGCCAGCATGGCTGCGGAGCGGCCCGGAGAAGACAGGAAGAAGAGAAGAAGGAAGAAGAAGAAGAAGAAGAAGATGAAGAAGAAGATGAAGAAGAGAAGAAGATGAAGAGAAGAGCGGGAGCCTCCCCCCTCATGCCATGGGTGCGGAGCGGCCCGAGGAGAAGAAGATAGAAGACGCCGCGGAGAAGATGCTGGACGAGAACGCCGGAGGAAGAACCAGAAGAGCCAGAAGAACCAGAAGAAGATGAAGGAAGAAAGAAGAAAGAAGAAGCATTTAAATAAAGGAATTGTCAAAAACTGTCTCTTGTCATTTTTAACATTTTTGACAGTTTTTTAGTGAAATGGTAGGGGTAAGTACCCCCTTACCATTTCACACAGGGGGGGGGCCGGGATCTGGGGGTCCCCTTGTTAAAGGGGGCTTCCAGATTCCGATAAGCCCCCCGCCCGCAGACCCTCACAACCACTGGCCAGGGTTGTGAGGATGAGGCCCTTGTCCTCATCAACATGGGGACAAGGTGTTTTGGGGGGCTACCCCAAAGCACCCTCCCAATGTTGAGGGCATGTGGCCTGGTACGGTTCAGGAGGGGGGGGGGCCGCACTCTCGTCCCCCCCTCTTTTCCTGCGGCCTGCCAGGTTGCGTGCTCGGATAAGGGTCTGGTATGGATTTTTAGGGGGATCCCACGCCGTTTTTTTTTTTTTTTTTTTGGCGCGGGGTTCCCCTTAAAATCCATACCAGACCTGAAGGGTCTGGTATGGAATTTAGGGGGAACCCCACGTCAATTTTTTTTTTTAATTTTGGCTGGGGTTCCCCTTGATATCCATACCAGACCTGAAGGGCCTTGTATGGAATTTAGGGGGACTCCCACATCATTTTTTTTTTTTAATTTTGGTTCGGGGTTGCCCTGTGGGGAATTCCCATGCCGTTTTTATCAATGAACTTCTATGTGTATTGTCGGCAATGCAATAGCCGCGGGTAGTTTTAAATGAGTTTTTTCCTTCAAAATGTCACTTTGCTGTCAGACTGTTCTAAACACGGGAAACATGCGCCCCTTTACAGGCATACTATAGACACCCCCCAGGTATGAAATTTAAAGGGATATTACACTTTTATTGTTTGACTTTAAGCATTATTAAAATCACTGCTCCTGAAAAAACGGCCGTTTTTAAAACTTTTTTTTGCATTGATTCATGTCCCCTGGGGGAGGACCCGGGTCCCCAAACACTTTTTATGACAATAACTTGCATATTAGCCTTTAAAATTAGCACTTTTGATTATTCATGTTCGTGTCCCATAGACTTTAACGGCGTTCGCGTGTTCGAACGAATTTTTTTCCTGTTCGCATGTTCTGGTGCGAACCGAACAGGGGGGTGTTCGGCTCATCCCTACTTGACACAAGTCCAGTCCATGAACAGGGTGGGGAGGAGTTCATGGACCAAGAATTGGTTGCTTCAGCGTGACCAGTTCTCTCATATGCCTTTGCTCCGTGAGATCCGTGAGAATAATCCTGATGATTTCAGGAACTTTCTCCGGATGACGGACCCCGTGTTTCACCGTCTGTTGGCTTCGCTGACCCCTTATATTAGCAGACAGGATTGTTATACCTGAAAGGTTCCACATGTACTGTTACTTTAAGGCTGGCTCCACCCAGGAGTGATGACAAGGGTCAAGGGGTATAGTAGCCATCTTAGAGCACATGTAAGTAAGCATATAAGATGTACCTGTCCTGAGATGCATGTTGCAGTGTACAGTGTGTACTGAAATAAACATCCATTGTTCCAGACCAGAGTCTTGTGTCTCTCACAACTCAGAGGATATAACAGTGGCGACGAGGATGGGATTTACAAAGTGTTTATCAGTCTGAGAGAGAGACAAAGGCAGTGTGGATTGTCATCTGGATAAAAGCAATCACAGAGCCCAGCAGGAAAATGTCATTGATTGGGACATTAGGTGAATTTGATGGGGAACAGACATCCTGGAGTTCCTGGGTTGAGAGACTGGAACAGTATTTCAGTGCAAATGCCATCCCAGATAACAGGCAAGTAGCAGTATTCCTGACAGTGGTTGGTGCTAAGACATATGATACTCTTAGAGATCTCCTTTTCCCTGTAAAGCCAGCAACTAAGACATTGGCAGAGCTCCTGACACTGTTGGAGGATCACTTCCAGCCTAAACCATTAGAGATTGCAGAAAGATTTCGGTTTTATCAGCGGCAGCAGCAGCCAGGTGAAGAAATTAAAGCTTATGTGCTCGCCCTTCGCAGACTAGCCTCTACCTGTTCTTTTGGGGAGTATCTACCTACTGCACTGAGAGTTTGTAATGGGACTGAATTGTGAGTCTAGCCAAAAGAGACTGTTAACAGAGAAAGATCTTACCCTTACAAAGGCAATTGAAATAGCTTCAGTGATGGAAATGGCTGTGAAAGATACAGAGGAATTGAACCCCCAGGGCAGAAAAGAAGAGGTGAAACAGGAAGTTTTCAGAACAGCAGTCAAGCCAACTGCCGCAAACTGGAAATACAGACCCCCACCAAGCCGGGAGTCAGCCTGCTACCATTGTGGAAATACAGACCATGACCACAAAGTCTGCCGGTTTAAGGATCAGACCTGTCATAATTGTGGTAGGACAGGCCATCTTAAACGAGTTTGCCGTAGCAAGAAGGTGCGAGATAAACAACCTCTGAACCCCAAGACAAAGACATATATGGTGGGAAGATATACATCATCTGAGTTAGAGGATGAGGAAGTGCTCCACAGATTAGACATACATCATATGCATTCAGCACCCTCCGCAATGACTGTAGAGGTAACTGTGGAGGGAAAGAAACTCAAGATGGATGTAGACACAGGAGCAGCAGTTTCAGTTATCACCCAGAAACAATGGAGACAACTTCAGACCCAAACAACTGTCCGCCCAACACCAATCAAACTGCAGACATATTCAAAGCAGATACTCCACCCACTGGGTTATGCGAAAGTACAGGTATTGTACAAGGGTCAGACAAAGAGACTGCCATTATACATCCTAGAAAATGGGGGACCCCCTCTCTTTGGGAGGGACTGGATTGCTCACTTTGGTATGCCAGACATCACCATAAATCCCTGTAACACTGTTACAATTCCATTAGGAGATAATGAGGGATGGGTGGTGTCCCTGAAGCAGCGTTTCCCAAAGGTCTTTGATGACCAGTTGGGGAAAATAAAGCACGACTGTGTAAGACTCAAGCTGAAACCCAACACTCAGCCTAAGTTCTTCAAAGCTCGGACAGTACCTTTCGCACTGCGAGCAGGAGTGGAAGCAGAACTAAGTCAGCTGGAGGAACAAGGTGTCATCTCCAAGGTAGAGCACAGCGAGTGGGCATCACCAGTTGTACCAGTAAAGAAAGCGAATGGAGACTTACGCATTTGTGGCGATTTCCGCATGGCACTGAACTCCCAACTGGAGATAGACCAGTATCCTCTACCCAGAGTAGATGACATTTTTGCCTCTCTTGCAGGGGGCCAAAAGTTCACCAAGCTTGATCTCAGACAAGCATATTTACAGTTTGAGGTCCATCCTTCTTCCCGCAAGTTTCTAACCATCAACACCCACAAGGGACTGTATGAATACAATCGGATGGTGTTTGGTGTAGCCTCCGCCCCAGCCATTTGGCAACGAAAAATGGACAAGATTTTGGCGGACATTCCTTTCACGCAGTGCCTGCTAGATGACATGCTCATCACAGGACGGACAGAGCAGGAACACAAGCGGAACGTGGAGCTTGTGTTGGCGAGACTCCAAGAACAGGGTCTAAAAGTGAACTTAGCAAAATGCCAATTCATGGTGCCTAAATTGGAGTTTTGTGGCCACCTTGTGGATGCAGAGGGTATACACACCACGGAAGCCAAGGTTGATGCTTTAGTCAAAGCTCCAGCCCCAACCAACGTCCAGCAGTTGCGATCATACCTTGGCTTGCTGAACTATTACCACAAATTCCTGCCAGATCTGGCACACACCTTGTTTCTGCTGAACAAGCTTTTGGAAAAACATTCAAGATGGGACTGGTCAGCTGCATGCCAACGGGCTTTTGAAGTCTCTAAGCGGAAGCTGTTGGCGTCACGCATCCTCGTGCACTATGACCTCCAGAAGCCTCTCACCTTGGCTTGTGATGCCTCACCCTATGGTCTGGGTGCTGTACTATCTCACATCTTACCAGATGGGTCAGAAAAACCAGTGGCATTTGCCTCCAGGTCTTTGACAAAAGCAGAAAACAATTACTCACACATTGACAAAGAGGCTCTAGCGCTGATATGGGCAATTAAGAAGTTTCATCTTTACCTGTATGGTAGGGAATTCACCATACTGACAGACCATAAACCACTCCTTCAGATCTTTAGCCCTGACAAAGGCATCTCTCAGACTACTGCGGCCCGCCTCCAACGCTATGCCCTATTCTTGGGTGCATACAGCTACAAAATCCAGTATCGCGGTCATGATGCCAATGCGAATGCGGACGCAATGTCCCGACTGACAGGGAAGTCGATGGACTCTTCTCCACCGGTCAAGAGTTGTCGTTACACCAGCCTGTCCTTCTTGTCTTCTGGGGAGATAGCAGCCCATACAGCCAAGGATACCTTTCTGAAAACAATACTCTCCTGGGTACGGTCCGGTTGGCCTGCAACCGTCACACAGGATTATGAACCTTATTTTCGTAGGCGTATGGAATTAACTGTGGCTGGCAACTGTGTTTTATGGGGAGACCGAGTGATCATTCCACAGACCCTCCGGAGACACATTCTGGGCTTGCTACATACTGGTCATCCCGGGGGCACACGTATGAAACAAAAAGCCAGAGGATATGTGTGGTGGCCAAACCTAGACTCAGATATCACAACATATGTAAATGCTTGTGCTGGATGTGCACAAACTGCAAGAGACCCTCCTCGAGGGTGTGTCCAGCCCTGGACTTGGCCCACGGTTCCTTGGTTTCGCCTACACTTGGACTTTGCAGGCCCGATCAGAGGACACACCTTCTTGATCATAGTGGACGCCCATTTAAAGTGGCCTGAGGTAATTCCTGTTACGCAGCCAACGACTAAGGCAATGGTTTCCATACTGTTACATCTCGCTGCTACGTTTGGATACCCCAGAGAGATCGTCACTGACAATGGTGCACAATTCACCAGTCAGGAGTTTCAGCGTTTCCTGACTGCCCACAACATCAAGCACAAGTTGACTGCACCTTACCACCCGGCTACTAATGGTCAAGCAGAACGGTTTGTGCAGACTTTTAAACGCTATTTCAAAGCTACAGTGGCTGCAAGTAAACAACAGTCCCTGTCACCCCAGCAGCTGGACTCCTTCCTTTCTGCTTACAGAAACACACCACATGCAACCACCGGGAAAACTCCAGCAGAACTCCTTCTGGGTCGGCAGCCATGGACTGTTTTGGACATGCTCCGTCCTCAAACAGTCCAGGAACATGTACTGCAGTCGCAAGACAAGATGGTCAAACATGGTGAGCTCCCTCGATTCACAGCCCAACAAAAGGTATGGGCCCGATCTTATGGGGCTTCCAACGCCCGGTGGCTTCCTGCTGTCATTGCAGAGACTTTGGGACCCAAGATGTATAGGGTCTGCCTGGAAGATGGTTCCATTTGCAGACGGCATGCAGACCAACTGCGTCCTCATTTTCAATTGCCCAAACCCCTGACGCCAGCTGAACCACCAGTGTCGCAAGGATCTGCTCCCAGCGGATCAGAATGCATGGGGACTGATGATTGGGGGGACTCTGAACTTTTGAACTCAGCTCCAACAGAGCCCTCCAGCCCTGGTCCGGAGGTCTGTTCACCCGCTGAGCTGGTGGATCCCTTCTTGGCCCCGCCGGTGCCCATTCCGGCCAGCCCTGTTTCCTCCAGTCCCGAGTCGCTGGGTGCCCGACCTCAACGACACTGTCGCCCTCCTGATCGGTTTCAGCTTCCAGACCGGTTACGAGACTTTCGACGGGGCCGCCGAAAGTGATCCGATGACATTGTATCCCCGCAACTGTCCCTGGAAGCTTGGTCTCACATCTGGATGCAGGAAATATCTGGCGCATCTCCTGTGTTTGGAGGACTGTTATTGGACAGTTATTAGTTAATGTTTTGTGCCTTTTCTCGTTTTGTTGTAATTTTTTTTTTTTTTAGGGATGGATGGAAGGTGTTATACCTGAAAGGTTCCACAGGTACTGTTACTTTAAGGCTGGCTCCACCCAGGAGTGATGACAAGGGTCAAGGGGTATAGTAGCCATCTTAGAGCACATGTAAGTAAGCATATAAGATGTACCTGTCCTGAGATGCATGTTGCAGTGTACAGTGTGTACTGAAATAAACATCCATTGTTCCAGAACAGAGTCTTGTGTCTCTCACAACTCAGAGGATATAACAAGGATACCTGCATGAGGCAAGCCATCACTCCGGAGCAGAGGTTGGTCACTACCCTGCGGTACTTGGCGACAGGGAGAAGTCTGCAGGACTTAAAGTTCTCGACAGGCATCTCCCCCCAGGCTCTGGGGATCATTATCCCAGAGACCTGTTCTGCCATCATTCAGGTCCTGCAGAAGGAGTATATGAAGGTAAGATTTTTATCCTTTAATATCACATTTTATTGTATTTAATGTTTGATAATATATTGTATTTCTTTCCTCATTCCCTAATTACCATGATTGTAATATGCTGTGAATGTCCCCTTTGTTCTCATGCATGCTGGATTTTTATGTAATTATTATTTTAGGTCCTTCATACATATTTGCCCTTTAATAACGTCCCCAGCATGGTGTCTCCTGCCCCTATATTCACCTCATGTAGTCACTTAACAATGTATTTTTTCTGCTCCATAGTAGTGCTTTACCCCAAACACCCCCTAAAATGTTTGGTAATGTTATTTTTGCTTTAAATTCAGGCAGAGTGGCAGAGGCTTTTTTTTTGGTGGTGTCCCCAAATAATTTTTAGTAACTCTCCCTCCCCCAACTGCTAAGTCAGCTGATCCCAATCCTCTATCCTCAATCATCTATTTACTGACTTTGCCAAACCCATACACACTATACCCATCTCTTTAGTGCTCAGATTTATGGATGAATTCCCCAAAGCATGTAGTACAAGGGCCTGCCTGTATACTTTCAAATAGTACTGTTTAAAGTTTTTGGATCCTATTATCTTGATAGGTAATAGCAGAATGTCCAAATGTCCTCAAATGTGTACAGTGTGTATATCTTATGTATGTATGTATGTATGTATGTCAGTGTGTATATTTATATCTTTGTATTATGACACTTCTTACCTGTCCAGTGGACTGCCAATAGTGTAACTAAGGAGGGGCTGTTCCAAGTAATACCCATTATTTAGGCATTCATCTCTCAATGAAGTGAAGAGGGTTACCTGTCCAAGATTTCCACACACCCCCTATAATATTAGAAATGGCCCATGGGGGGGGGGGAGGGGGAATATGATAGGTGTACCTTATACTTTGGCGTTGTTAAATTCCCCTTAATAAATTCTATCTGGAGGTTGACCCAGAATGTTTGTGTCTAATCTACTTGCCATGTTTCTGATCAAAAATAGTATTGTTTATTGTTTTTTCCTCAACAGTTTCCTTCCACGCCACAGGAATGGCAGACTGTGGCCTCCCACTTTGCCGAGCGGTGGGACTTTCCTAACTGCGGAGGGGCAATTGATGGGAAACCCGTCCACATCGTCCCACCACCCAACTCGGGGTCATACTATTTCAACTATAAGGGGTTCAATAGTATAGTGATGTTGGCGGTGGTGTCGGCTACTTACGACTTCTTGTATGTGGACGTGGGGAAGAATGGCCGGATGTCCGATGGTGGAGTCATCACCCAGATGGAGTTTTACAGGCGTCTCCAGAATGGCATTTTGGACTTGCCAGCTCCAGAGGACAATGTGGAAGGACTCCCATTCGTGTTCGTTGCTGATGAAGCGTTTGCGCTGGGGGACCACCTGATGCGGCCATTCCCAATGAGGACCCTCACCCCGGAACAAAGGGTTTTTAATTACCGGCTGGCCAGAGCCCGAAGAGTGGTGGAGAACACATTTGGAATCCTGGCCAGCCGGTTCCGCCTATTTCTGACAGCCATCCATATGGCGGAGTATAAACTGAACCATATTATACTTGCGTGCTGTGTTCTCCATAACTTTTTAAGGAAACATTCGGCCAACTATGCTGGCTCAGTTGGGCCTGAGGCCGGAATGATACATCAAACCACACTGACGGCGCTTGAAAGCGGCCGTCCTGGCTTGCCCTCCCTGAGTGCCCGTGATGTCCGGTTACGCTACCTGGAGTTCTTTGCGGGTATCGGAGCCATCAATATGCCAGCAAATATGTGAAGCCTTTTTATAATAAAAAACAAAAAGAAATTCTTTGCGGACATTTACTGCTTGTGTTTGTTTTAGCTGACCCTGACAGAAATGTTTTGAGTGCAGAAAATGCCGTGATTGTGTAACCTTATACAAAGCACCGTTGGCTGTTATTTACTAAATGCAAAAAAACATTTCACTACAAGTGCACTTGCAACTGCACTGAACCTGCACTTGTAGTGCAAAGTGGTTTTGCCCTTAGGAAATAACCCCCATTTTCGCTAAAAACAGCAATTACATCACCCCAAAAGTGTTGTAGTGTTGAGACAATAATCCACACATTCTTGATTAACCAACTTTTTTATACCTGCACAATCACATGTGCATTTACCAAAGGTTTTTAAAACAAACCAACATGTTTGTTGTATAACAATTTTTGGGGTGGCATTATCAAAAATAGAAATGTCCATTTACGATAAAACAGGCCTGTGTAAAACCAACAAGAAAGACAAAAAACTAGAACTTACAAAGTTCACATTAGGTAAAACCTGAAGGCAATATCAGACATCAGTATTTAGGAACTGTGTTTGATATTGTGTTCAGATGGGGGGAATGCACCCCTGGAAAAGCCAAATTTGGAAGATGCACACCAATTAACGAATGTCAACATGTGCTAGCTGCCATCATGGGGGATCAAGGGACGTGTTTTGGGGGAGCAAGCCCTTCCTCACCGCTACTTTATAATTGAGGAAGGGGTTACACCCCCAAAACGCGTCCATTGATCTCCCGTGATGGCAGATAGCACATGTTGGCACACTGTGTGCATCCTCCAAATTTGGCTTTTCAAAACATTGCAAAAAGATTTAAAACATTGGACCACAATAAAACAAGTGATTTTGTGGGGTTTTAAATTTGCCCCAAAACATCAATGATGTTATTATTTTTTTGAATCACATCATTTATTTTTTTCTGGATGTTTTGCAATTCGAAATTACACCCCATGATCTCCCCGATCAGGATCTGGGCACTTTCAGATGTGAAAGGATCTCGATCCCTCACATCACGATCACCTAAAAAGAGAGAAACCAAACAAAAACAGGTATCAAAAATCTGCGGACATCCATCTCTTACCTGAGCCTGTGGTCGCAGACAATTACCTGTTGTGATGCCAATTTCCACCACATCTTCTTCTTCCTCCTGCTCTTTCTGGGTTGGGGATATTTCACCTTCTTCCATAGGTGGGGGGTCTGTGGTCTCCTCGGATGAGGGGTGTCCTCCGAGTCTTTTCTCCCCTATGTAAAACAAAAATGGTATAATTAGCACACAGATATTTGATGGCAGAACTAGAAATAGGAAACATTGCTTGGAAGTGGGGTACAATTGTCTATTTTAGCCGAGTTCAAAGATGTATTTTTTTATTGGCCTTTGTCAAGCTGCAATACTTTACCTGTTTAGTACAAGCTTCACAGATGGAGACCCCCCTATAGTATACACTGGAGCACCTGTGTGGCCCCCTAATAAAAATTGTGTTATTGTGTCCCACACTAGTGCTCCAGTGTCCAGATGTGAAAACAGCTGCTCAGTGTCCTCTCCTTACACAGAATCTAGTTTGCATTTCATTCTAGTAATAAACCCATCTAGACAAACAAATATTTGGCATCCAAGTAGGCCCTAAAAAATGTGGGAAAATGCATATGGCCTAAACAATGGTGTTTTAGAGGCCGAAAGAAAAATGTTTGATACGAACGAATAATGGGCCCATGAACATTAAAGTTGCCCTTTTAAACTGTACAATTAAGAAAAGCATATGAAGCAGCACGAACGGAATAAAGACAGAAAGAATAGGAACACAGCACAACTACTTACTTTTTTGCAGCACTCTCCGGATCTTTCGGTACTGCTCTGGCTCTCTTAATTTCAGGTCCGACCACCGCTTCCTGAGCTGATCTTTCGATCGTCGTACCCCGAAATTCCTGTGAAGACTTTTGACCACTTTCGCCATGATCTTGGCCTTTCTGATATTGGGGTTGGGGTAAGGCCCATACTTTCCGTCATAGTCGGCCTTCTTCATGATGTCGACCATCTCCAACATCTCCCCAAAGGACATATTTGTGGCCTTAAAACGTTTCCTTCTGGATCGGGACGTGTCCGGATCCGGGCTTTCCTCCGCCTCCTCCTCGTTGCTTTAATTAGCACACACCTGCTGTGACTCCGCCGTGTGCTCTTCCCCCACTGCGCCGAACGAAAAGGGGCGGGGAATAGAATAGAAAGAACGTCAGGGGCGGGCGGAGTTACACGCATGCGCAGTGTATATAAAGCGTAACACACGTGCGTATTACGTATGATCTGTGAGCGGAGGAAGGAGCATTGGACGCGCCGATCGTAAGAACGAAGGTAAGAGACAAACTTGTGCCTATACTGCTTCTACATTGAGGCCTATATTGTAACAATATTAGGAGAGTTTTATCTGACATTAGGCTTTGTCTTGTGTTGTGTCTTGCAGTGAACATGGATATGCTACTGAAAGACAATGACTTCATGTCAGTATTCCTAGGTATGTTAAGGGAGCTGCCATGTCTGTGGGAGATTAAACACCCCCATTACAAGAACCAAGCAAAGAGGAAGGCAGCACTGGAGGAATTGTGTGAAATTGTGAAGCAGGTGATCCCCACGGCAGACATCACCCATTTAAAGATCTTAATTGGTGGCCTGAGGAGTACATATCTAAGGGAGCGCAAGAAAGTCCTGGATTCACAGAGATCCGGAGCAGCAGATGACATCTATGTCCCCAGGATGTTGTACTATGACAGGCTGCATTTTCTGGCAGGCCAGACTGAACCCAGGCCATTCCTCTCCAGTCTTCCTTCCATGCTTCCTTCCCCCCGGCTGAGGCTTCTGACGCCCAACCTGGGCCTTCCAGGCCGCATGTGGAGGAGCCCAGATTGAGCCAGGTATAGCATTCCTCTAAATATTTCTGCTTGTCCAATCAATGATGTTACCTAGATGTTAGTTGGGAGTACTAATTTATGATTGTGATTGATGAAGCAAAAACTAAAAACATGTCCCTTTTTCATACACAGGGAAGTCTCAGCCAGGAGGTGGCCGGGCCGAGCCGGCTGGCTGATCTGCAGGTCCCTACACCCCCCCTGGAAAGAGAAAGTGGCAGGAGGGGGAGTGCCCTAGAGGAGGCTGGCAGAGGACTCTTTTGGAGGGCTACAGAGGTCCTGGGAGCACCACACACCGTGGAGGAGGACATTGCTGCCACCGTTGCCTATAAAATGCAGAGGATGGAGGAGGGCCAACAAGCCATGTGTGAGTCTCTCATATTGGAGGCTCTTAACAAAGGTATGAGGTGCCAAATTACAGCTCAGACACACCTTTGCGATGGTCCTCCTCCTCCTCCTGCAGGTCCTCCTCCTCCTCCTTCTCCTCCAGGTCCTCCCAGTCCTCCTCCTCCTCCAGGTCCTACTCCTCCTCCTGCCACATCTCCAACAGCACAGCCCGGAAGGAAGCGTGGAAGGAAGACCAGAAAGTGAGGACCCTGGATCCAGTCTGGTCGGCCAAAAAATGCAGCCTCTTGTGGTACCACAGACTGGGGACACACATGTCATCTGCTGCTATCTAGATCTCTGCGAATTCTGGACCAGACTGCCCTCCCTTACATATGGACTCCTCAGGCCACCAATTTTGATGTTCAAGAAGAAGACGGCTTCGCTAATTTCTCCTGTTGATCCAGTGTTGCCTTCCTCTTTGTTTGGTTCTGATCCCTTAATAAAGGATTTTTGTTTTGAATTATACTCTCCTATGTGTTTTACTTCAAAAAGGACAGTTGGTTTGTGAGGATTCAGGTACATTTCAAATATACAATGTGAAATGAACAAGGGACACCAACAACAAACAATCTCCTTGAGATTAAAAAATAAAAGATATCAATGGTGTTGGGGTAACTTGACACACAAAACACACACAAACATATTCTGGAGTAAAAATAAAAATAACATTGAACAAAGATCAGCCTTGGAAAAAATACAAACATTAAATCTAAAAAAAAAGGCTTAAAATCCCCCCCAAAAAAAAACAAAAAAAAAAAACATTCTGTCAGATGTGACAACTAATAACAATATATTCAGGGAATCCCAATAAAAAAACAAAAATAAAACTTTGTGAGAAGTGTGTGTGAATATGAGCAGCAAAACTACTTAATTCTTGTCACATTATAAAGAAGAAGAGGGTGTGCTGTATTAAACCATTTTTGACATTGCAGCGTGACGAAAGTGCTGTATCCATTGCGAATGCTAAGTTTACCAGAACGAGCTGTTTCGTGACGGAATTTCTTCTGAGCATGCGTGTCACTTTGTGCATCGGAACAGGCCACACACGGTCAGAATTGACATGATCGGATTTTGTTGTCGAAAAATTTTATCTCCTGCTCTCCAACTTTGTGTGTCGGAAAATCTGATGGAAAATGTCCGATGGAGCCCACACACAGTCGGAATTTCCGACAACACGCTCTGATTGGACATTTTCCATCAGAAAATCCGACTGTGTGTACGGGGCATAAGACTTTCATGCAAGTTTTGAGGGTTAAAGCGGTGTTCTGGCCGAACCTTTTGGATAAAAATATCCCTATAATACACAAGCTTAATGTATTCTAGTAAAGTTAGTCTGTAAACTAAGGTCAGTTTTATATGTTTGTAGCATTAGTTTCTTACTTTTTAAACTTCCAGCAGGCCATGGCCATCTCAAGTGTGGGCATCTGAAGCCAGACTGTATTTCTTCCTGGATCTCATCCTTGCAGATCTCGCACATGCTCAGTGCAGCATAAGCAGTGTAATAGGTTGCAGGTCAGCTTTCCATAGCAACGGCAGTGTCAGAGGAAGTTGCTGCCCCTTAGCTATGCAAACCTCTCCTCCCTTCCTCCCCCCAGGAACCAGGAATATTAGGAATAATATTAGGACAGGGAATATTATTTAAGAAATACAGAAATCTGCTGCAAAAGGTAATAGCTTTAAAAATATACTAATTGTAAACAAAAACATTTTTTCCCACATGTCCATCCCTTTATGACTACAGTGTACCCATCTTCTGATGGCTTCTTCCAGTTCTGAACTCAAAACGGTGCTATGAAAGCTGTACATCATAAAGTGGACAGTATGTATTTATAGATGTATGTGTGTATCTGTGTACAGTATCTCACAAGAATGAGTACACCCCTTACATTTTTGTAAATATTTACCGCAGGAAAAGAGGGGGGATGAGAGAGCGCCCCCCCTCCTGAACCGTACCAGGCCACATGCCCTCAACATTGGGAGGGTGCTTTGGGGTAGCTCCCCAAAGGACCTTGTCCCCATGTTGATGGGGACAAGGGCCTCATCCCCACAACCCTTGCCCGGTGGTTGTGGGGGTCTGCGGGAGGGGGGCTTATCGGAATCTGGAAGCCCCCTTTAACAAGGGGACCCCCAGATCCCGCCCCCCCTGTGTGAAATGGTAAGGGGATACAAAAGTACCCCTACCATTTCACAAAAAAAGTGTCAAAAATGTTAAAAATTACAAGAGACAGTTTTTGACAATTCCTTTATGTAAATGCTTCTTCTATCTTCTTTCTTCTATCTTCCTTCGGTTTCTTCCTCCATCTTCTTCTTCTTCTGGTTCTTCTGGTTTCTCCTCCGGTGTTCTCGTCTGGCATCTTCCTCTGCGGCGTCTTCATCCCTTCTTCTTCTCGGGCCACTCTGCATCCACCATGATGGGAGCCTCCCACTGTGTGAGGCTTCTCGTCTTCTGACAGTTTTTAAATAATGGAGGGCGGGGCCACTAAGTGACCACACCCTCCTCTGACACATGGGGACTTGACAGGGACTTCCCTGTGGCATTCTCCGTGACGTCAGAGGGGGCGGGGTCCCCCGTTACATAACAGGAGATCCCGCCCCCTCTGACATCATGGGGAAAGCCTCAGAGAAGTCCCTGTCAAGTCCCTGTGCGTCAGAGGGGGGCGGGGTAACCGGGTGGCCCCGCCCTCTGTTATTTAAGAACCGTCAGAAGACAAGAAGTGTCACACAGCGGGAACCTCCCATCATGGTGGATGCGGAGCAGCCCGAGAAGAAGGGAAGAAGACGCCACGGAGGAAGATGCCGGATGAGAACACCGGAGGAAGAACCAGAAGAACCAGAAGAAGAAGGAGGAAGAAACCGAAGGAAGATAGAAGATAGAAGACGCATTTAAATAAAGGAATTGTCAAAAACTGTCTCTTGTCATTTTTAAGATTTTTGACACTTTTTTTGTTAAATGGTAGGGGTACAAGTACCCCCTTACTATTTCACACAGGGGGGAGGGCCGGGATCTGGGGGTCCCCTTGTTAAAGGGGGCTTCCAGATTTCTATAAGCCCCCGCCCGCAGACCCCCACAACCACCGGGCAAGGGTTTATGGGGATGAGGCCCTTGTCCCCATCAACATGGGGACAAGGTGCTTTGGGGGGCTACCCCAAAGCACCCTCCCAATGTTGAGGGCATGTGGCCTGGTACGGTTCAGGAGGGGTGTGCTATCTTGCCCCCCCTCTTTTCCTGCGGCCTGCCAGGTTGCGTGCTTGGATAAGGGTCTGGTATGGATTTTTGGGGGGACCCCACGCCATTTTTTTTTTAAATTTTGGCGCGGGTTTCCCCTTAAAATCCACACCAGACCTGAAGGGTCTAGTATAGATTTTGAGGGGGACCCCACACCATTTTTTTAAAAAATTTTGGTTCGGGGTTCCTCTGTGGGGAATTCCCATGCCATTTTTATCAATGAACTTTTATGTGTATTGTCGGACCGGCAATTCATTAATAGCCGCGAGTAGTTTTAAATGACTTTTTTTCCTTTGAAATGTCATTTTGCTGTCAGACTGTTCTAAACTCGGGAAACATGCGCCCCTTTACAGGCATACTATAGACACCCCCAGGTACGAAATTTAAAGGAATATTACACTTTTATTTTTTCACTTTAAGCCTTATTAAAAACACTGCTCCCGAAAAAACAGCCATTTTTAAAACTTTTTTTTGCATTGATCCATGTCCCCTGGGGCAGGACCCGGGTCCCCAAACACTTTTTATGACAATAACTTGCATATAAGCCTTTAAAATTAGCACTTTTGATTATTCATGTTCGAGTCCCATAGACTTTAACGGTGTTCGCGTGTTCTAACAAATTTTTTGCCTGTTCGCATGTTCTGGTGTGAACCGAACAGGGGGGTGTTCGGCTCATCCCTAGTGCACAGTACTGTGTACACCAACAGAAGTGTAATAACAATTATGGGTGCACTGTATGTATTGTGTACACCACCAGAAAAGTAGTAGCAACTGCAGCATGGGTGCACAGTACTGTGTACACCGCCTGAAGTACATTAGAAAAAGTACACCAGGGATGGCCTGCAGTCAGATAAAGGCTTGGCTACACTGGATGCAGTGTATGTGTGTATATATATATATATATATATATATATATATATATATATATATATATATATATATATATATACATATATATATATATATATATATATATATATATATATATACATATATATATATATATACATATATACATATATATATACATATATACATATATATATATATATATATATATATATATATATGTATATATTATTTTATATATATATATGTATATATATTTTTATATATATATATATATCTATATATAAGGCTTGGCTACACTGGATGCAGTGTATGTGTATATATATATATATATATATATATATATATACATATATACATATATACATATATACATATATATATATATTTATATATATATATATATATGTATATATATATATATATATTTTTATATATATATATATCTATATATCTATATATGTATATATATATATATATATATATATGTGTGTGTGTGTGTGTGTGTGTGTGTGTGTGTGTGTATGTATATGTGTGTATGTATATGTGTATATATAATGAGACTGACTGTAAATATATATATATATATATATATATATATTAAATACACTGCAGCTAACCGAATAACCTGCCTGCCTGAAGTATATTACAAAATATAAAATGTATTATATATTAGTCTTTTAGAAAAAATACACCAGGAATGGCCTGCAGTCAGATATAGCTAAACTGGATGCAATACATTAAATACACTGCAGCTAACTAAATAACCTGCCTGCCTGCCTAATCTAAATGATACTCTCTCTCCGTCCACGCCAAAAAAACAGTACACGGGGCTGACGTGCAGGCAGCCTTATATAGTGTGGGGCAAGAACTTCCAGTCCCCCTGAGCCATGATTGGCCAAAGGTGTAACGGAACATCCCTCACTCCGCTTGAGTGCTTTCGTCATATACAACTTCCTTCCAGTCTGGATATAGATATCAGATATTCCAACTGCTCACAAGCACAAAACAAGATGGTACTTGTTTAGTGGCTAAACATGGACTCTTTTATTAGAACCAAAATACAAGTCTTTATATACAGTTAAAGAGGAGGTTCCCCCTCCTGCTCATATTACTCTAACAATACAACTGTAACCAGAAACAGAATTTACATGAGCTAATTAACTAATCACCTAAAGCAGCCGATGTGACTCCGTTCCCTCTGGAGCATTGTTAGGATTAATCAGGATTTCACTACAGGTCAGACTTGTTGTCACCGAGCTTCACACATTAGTATAAACACAGGACATCCTATCAGAATAGCATGAGCTAATTACAATTAACAATACAAACAGTGATCTCCCCCCCTCCTCAGCCTAGTAGGCAACAAACTATAGTAGGACTAGACTGTCGGGCTCCTACCCAGTTCTAGAGGCCAATGTGATCAGCTCTCTCAACTAACATGTTGAGTTCAGAATCAAACAAACCAAGAATAGTCTTTACATATATCCTGGGAGATATTGTGGATAAATATTACTGTCCCATTTTAAGCAATCCAAAGCATACCCTCCCAGTCACCATTTCCAGTATGACATACACAGGGTTCCCAGAGTCTGTGTGTCCTGGGGGACAAGGACCCGAATCCAAAGTAACACCACCTCAAGGGTCCCCAGGCATACACCTCACAAAGCACACCGTTCCCCCAAATGCCAGACCCTATAATTGGCAGGCAAGAGGCTAGCATTCAGTCCCCTCCAAAAGCCTCTGTCCCGGGTGAGTCTGTCACATTTCTCCCCCATCAAAAGTTGACTAACAAGGTCCCAGACCACCACCTGGTCTGGACATGCGTTAGTCAGGCAGAGTAAATTCACATAGTCTGTCCGCATGATCTCCTTTTTTGGCTGCAAGGAATAGTTGACCTCAGTAGATGTGGGGCAGAGGTCATTGACTCTGTCTAGCTGTCAGCGCTTCAGCTTGGTGGTGTTTACCATTCCATGGCTTGGCCTGCTTCTGGGCAGAGGGGCCCACTGCCCCAGTTCCCTGAAGCTGAGAAGAAACTGTAGGTGCTAGGCAGAGGCCAGCGGCACTCTGCTCTGTTGCCAGTGATTCAGCTGGGAGTAGCAGCTTTACTACATCAGCTTGTCACCAGAGAAAGGGGCCGACTGCCCCGGCTCCCTGGATCTCCACAGTTGTTGCCGGTGCTGGGCAGAGGTTGGTAGCACTCTGCTCTTTTGCTAGCACTTCTGCTGGGGACTCCACATCCTCTGCTCCAGCTAACCATTGGGGCAGGAGGCTGGATTCCTCCACTCCCAAACTGTGTAGCTGCCATTGGGGAGGTGAGCTGGCTGCTTCCTTTTCAATTCCCTCATCTGGCTGCTGGGACGACATGTCTCTGGTACTGTCTCCAAGGTGCACGGTTTATTGCTGGGGAGGAAAGAACGCTTCCTCCACCCTAGTCAACTGTTGGGGAGGGACGACAAACACTTCCTCTCCCTTCTCCCCCTGTATCTTTTGCTGGGAAGTGATTGCCACTTTCTCACCCTGAGCCTCCGGAACTACCACAGGTGTGGGGCAGAGGTCTTGGACCCTCTGCCTAGTGACCTGCGTTTCAGCTGGGGAAGTTGCTTGCAACGCCACAGATACTGCTGTTGGTGTTGGGCAGAGCACAGTGAACTTTGGCCCTGATACCAGCTCTTCTGCTGGAGGCTCATCAGGTTGTTCTTCCTCAGCAGAGAAGTTTATCAAATCCCCTGTCTCTGCAACTGGTGTCTGGGGTTAGAGGTTCACCATCTCCTGTCCGTGGAACCCAGAAGATGCTATCGGTGCTGGGCAGAGGTTAGCAGAGCTCTGCCTTGTTGTCAGCACTTCAGCTTTGGGGATGGCAATCTCCAGATTTTCCACTGCCGATTCACTGGCATGCTGCTGGACAGGCACATTCCTCCATCCAAGATCATACCATGCAGAAACAGGATCGTCAAGGTCAGTAAGCACTTGCTGCATCTGCCATAAGACCTCCGCGTCCATAGCTGTGGGGGCAGGTGGGCAAAGCACACTGTTACTATCCCACCTTGTCGACTCTTCAGCCAGGATTTCAGCGTTCTCAACTGGTATTCCCTGATAGTCCCAGGCAAAGGGAGCCCAGCCAGGGCGCTGAGCAGAGTCTAGCAGCCGTCTTTAGCTGATCTCCAGCTCCCATTCCTGCATGGCCAGAAACTCTATATCTTCCTGTGCCCAGTGCACTTCCGAGACGTTCAGTAGCCCTTCTCTGAAATCCATGATTTCGTCCAACCGCCACTCCAAATCACTCCCAAAGTTAGGGTCCCCTGTCAGCTTCACATACAACAGTCCCAGGCTGCCGTAGCCAAAGCCTTCTGTTGGGCTGTCATCCGCTATCCAAGCGCATGCTTAGGATACATGCCACCGGAGGGCTCTGTAGCTCTCATCCAGCCTCATCTTTGCCCAGACCAACCTGCTTAATTCCGCTGTCTGCTTCTTGTGTGGTTTTTCTCCCAAAAACAGCACCCCCAATCCATGCTGTGACCAGTACCTTTCCCGGATAGAGGGGAGAACTTTTCCCTGGTGTCGCTGCTCACGGGCTAGCGCTTCCTTCCAGAGCTCGCAGTGGATAGAATCAAACCATCCCAGCAGGACCTGCTCCGATACTAGTCCTCTGTGCTGTATCTGCATCTCTCGCAACCTCCTTCTGAATTCCTCTTCCATGGCGGCTGGTATCTGTACCTCTCCTCTCCTGCTATCCGGACCTTGGATCCAGGTGGAGGTTTGGACGTCCCAGACTGCAGGAATCGTCCCACTGCTGCCACCAATTTAACGTAACGCCCCACACTCTGCTTGAGTGCTTTCGTCATATACCACTTCCTCCCAGTCTGGATATAGATATCAGATATTCCAACCGCTCACAAGCACAAAACAAGATGGTACTCTACTCGCTTAGTTGCTAAACATGGACTCTTTTATTAGAACCAAAATACAAGTCTTTATATACAGTTAAAGAGGAGGTTCCCCCTCCTGCTCATATTATTCTAACAATACAACTGTAACCAGAAACAGAATTAACATGAGCTAATTAACTAATCCCTTAAAGCAGCCGATGTGACTCCGTTCCCTCTGGAGCATTGTTAGGATTAATCAGGATTTCACTACAGGTCAGACTTGTTGTCACCGAGCTTCACACATTAGTATAAACACAGGACACCTTCTCACAATAGCAGGAGCTTATTACAATTAACAATACAAACAGTGATCTCCCCCCCTCAGCCTAGTAGGCAACAAACTATAGTAGGAGTAGACTGTTCGGCTCCTACCCAGTTCTAGAGGCCAATGTGATCAGCTCTCTCAACTAACATGTTGAGTTCAGAATCAAACAAACCAAGAATAGTCTTTACATATATCCTGGAGATATTGTGGATAAATATTACTGTCCAATTTTAAGCAATCCAAGACATACCCTCCCAGTCACCATTTCCAATATGGCATACACAGGGTTCCCAGAGTCTGTGTGTCCTGGGGGAAAAGGACCCAAATCCAAGGTAACACCACCTCAAGGGTCCCCAGGCAACAAAGCGCACTGTTCCCCCAAATGCCAGGGCCCATAATCGGTAGGCAAAAGGATAGCATTCAGTCCCCTCCAAAAGCCTCTGTCCTGGGTGAGTCTGTCACAAGAGGCACCCTGCCTTTGGCCAATTATGCCTCTCTTAGCTGAGGGCTCATGGTGCATGCTTTGGCCAATCATCATACAGAAATGTGCTGCGCTCTCGCAGTGCATTATGGGGCATTATGCTGCGCTCGAATTTGGCGCGACACCCCAAAATGTTTGTTTTTCGGTGAACACCCAATGTTTGAGTCAAACTCATGTTCAACCCGAACATAAAGCTCATCCCTAATAGACATATGAGTGCTGCCGGCATTGCTGCAGAATTGGAAGGGCTAGGGTCAGCCTGTCAGTGCTCAGACCATATGACACACACTGCATCAAATTGATATGCATGGCTTCGTCCTAGAAGGAAGCCTCTTCTAAAGATAATGCACAAGAAAGCCCACAAAAGTTTGCTGAAGACAAGCAGCCTAAGGACATGGCTTACTGGAACCATGTCCTGTGGTCTGATGAGACCAAGTTAAACTTATTCAGTTCGGATGGTGTCAAGCGTGTGTGGTGGCAACCAGATGAGGAGTACAAAGACAAGCGTGTTTTGCCTACAGTCAAGCATGATGGTGGGAGTGTCATGGTCTGGGGCTGAATGAGTGCTGCCAGCACTGGGAGCTACAGCTCATTGAGGGAATTATAAATGCCAACATGTACTGTGACATACTGAAGCAGGGCATGATCCCCTCCCTTCGAAGACTGTGCCACAGGGCAGTATTCCAACATGATAACAACCCCAAACACACCTCCAAGATGACCATTGCCTTGCTATAGAAGCAGAGCGTAAAGGTGATGGGCTGGCTAAGCATGTCTCTAGATCTAAACCCTATTGAGCATCTGTGAGGCATCCTCAAATGGAAGGTGGAGTAGCTCAAGGTATCTAACATCCATCAGCTCCATGATGTTGTCATGAGGGTTAAGGCAGTGCTGGAAAATAATGGAGGCCACACAAAATATTGACGCTTTGGGCCCAATTTGGACATTTTCACTTAGGGGTGTACTCTTAGACATTAATGGCTTTGTGTTATGAGTTATTTTGAGGGGACAGCAAATTTACACTGTCATACAAGCTGTACACTCACTACTTTACATTGTAGCAAAGTGGCATTTCTTCAGTGTTGTCACATGAAAATATATAATAAAATATTTACAAAAATGTGAGGGGTGTACTCACTTTTGTGAAATACTGTATATAAATATAGATATATACAGTATCTCACAAAAGTGAGTACACCCCTCACAATTTCGTAAATATTTTATTATATCTTTTCATGTGACAACACTGAAGAAATGACACTTTGCTACAATGTAAAGGAGTGAGTGTACAGCTTGTATGACAGTGTAAATTTGTGGTCCCCTCAAAATAACTCAACATACAGCCATTAATGTCTAAACTATGGCAACAAAAGTGAGTACTCCCCTAAGTGAAAATGTCCAAATTGGGCTTAATTAGCCATTTTCCCTCCCTGGTGTCATGTGACTCGTTAGTGTTACAAGGTCTCAGGTATGAATAGGGATCAGGTGTGTTAAATTTGGTTTTATCGCTCTCACTCTCTCATACTGGTCACTGGAAGTTCAACATGGCACCTCATGGCAAAGAACTCTCTGAGGATCTAAAAAAAAGAATTTCTACTCTACATAAAGATGGCCTAGGCTATCAGAAGATTGCCAAGACCCTGAAACTGAGCGGCAGCACGGTGGCCAAGACCATATAGCGGTTTAACAGGACAGGTTTCACTCAGAACAGGCCTCGCCATGGTTGACCAAAGACATTGAGTGCATGTGCTCAGCATCATATCCAGAGGCTGTCTTTGGGAAATAAATGTATGAGTGCTGCAAGCATTGCTGCAGAGGTTGAAGGGGTGGGGGGGTCAGCCTGTCAGTGCTCAGACCATACACCGCACACTGCATCAAATTGGTCTGCATGGCTGTCACCCCAGAAGGAAGCCTCTTCTAAAGATGATGCACAACAAAGCCCACAAACAGTTTGCTGAAGACAAACAGACTAAGGACATGGATTGCTGGAACCATGTCCTGTGGTCTGATGAGACCAGGATAAACTTATTTGGTTCAGATGGTGTCAAGCGCGTGTGGCGGCAACCAGGTGTGGAGTACAAAGACAAGTGTGTCTTGCCTACAGTCAAGCATGTTGGTGGGAGTGTCATGGTCTGGAGTGCATGAGTGCTGCCAGCACTGGGGAGCTACAGTTCATTGAGGGAACCATGAATGCCAACATGTACTGTGACATACTGAAGCAGAGCATGGTCCCCTCCCTTCAGAGACTGGGCCGCAGGGCAGTATTCCAACAAGATAACGACCCCAAACACACCTCCAAGACAACCACTGCCTTGCTAAAGAAGCTGAGGGTAAAGGTGATGGACTGGCCAAGCATGTCTCCAGCCCTAAACCCTATTGAGCATTTGTGGGGCATCCTCAAACGGAAGGTGGAGGAGCGCAAGGTCTCTCACATTCACCAGCTTTGTAATGTTGTCATGGAGGAGTGGAAGAGGACTCCAGTGGCAACCTGTGAAGCTCTGGTGAACTCCATGCCCAAGAGGGTTAAGGTAGTGCTGGAAAATAATGGTGGCCACACACAATATTAACACTTTGGGCCCAATTTGGACATTTTCACTTAGGGGTGTACTCACTTTTGTTGCCAGCGGTTTAGACATTAATGTCTGTGTGTTGAGTTATTTTGAGGGGACAGGAAATTTACACTGCAAGCTCTACAATCACTAGTTTACATTGTAGCAAAGTGTCATTTGTTCAGTGTTGTCACATGAAAAGATTTAATAAAATATTTACAAAAATGTAAGGGGTGTACTCACTTTTGTGAGATACTGTATATATACAAACACACACACACACACACACACATTTTGTTTCATTACCTGTCCAATACAGTCCCAACAGTGAAGCGTGGTGGTGGTAGCATCATGCTGTGGGGGTGTTTTTCAGCTGCAGGGACAGGACGACTGGTTGCAAATGAGGGAAAGATGAATGCGGCCAAGTACAGGGATATCCTGGACGAAAACCTTCTCCAGAGTGCTCAGGACCTCAGACTGGGCCGAAGGTTTACCTTCCAACAAGACAATGACCCTAAGAACACTGCTAAAATAACGAAGGAGTGGCTTCACAGCAACTCAGTGACTGTTCTTGATAGGCCCAGCCAGAGCCCTGACTTAAACCCAATTGAGCATCTCTGGAGAGACCTAAAAATGGCTGTCCACCAACGTTTACCATCCAACCAGACAGAACTGGAGAGGATCTGCAAGGGGGAATGGCAGAGGATCCCCAAAACCATGTGTGAAAAACTTGTTGCATCTTTCCCAAAAAGACTCATGGCTGTATTAGATCAAAAGGGTGTTTCTACTAAATACTGAGAAAAGGGTCTGAATACTTAGGACCATGTGATATTTCAGTTTTTCTTTTTTAATAAATGTGCAAAAATGTCAACAATTCTGTGTTTTTCTGTCAATATGGGGTGTTGCGTGTACATTAATGAGGGAAAAAAATGAACTTAAATGATTTTAGCAAATGGCTGCAATATAACAAAGAGTGAAAAACTTACTAAAATACTTTCCATCCCCACTGTATATATATATATATATATATATATATATATATCTTTTTTTTTATTCTTATATATAACAGATTTTATTGAAAAAAAATATAATAGTAAATAACTTTTTAAATTGCCAAAACAAATTTATAATGTGTATATTGTAAAAGTTACATGGCTGTACTTCATATAGCGATTGCCAATAATTATAGGAGAAGTCATGTATGAGCTCGTTTGGCTGGGCTTCTCCCATTTTCAGCACAGATTGGTCTGAAGTCTGCTCTCTGCTAACATTACACAGATCAATCCAGTCACTGCATCATTCGGACTCTGGAAGTCTGGATCCGCCAGGTGCCTGGACTGATAGCTATCTCAGCCTCTCAGCGAGCCTCTCCCTGTCCCTCCACAGCTCAGTGCTCCAGTGAGCGTGGAGGAGCAGAGCGGAGAGCCGCTGACTGACAGGCAGCAGCTCTCTGATAGGGGAACTGTGAGAACCTAGCCATCGGCGATGTTTGATCGCTCCGTTCTCAGTGCAGAGGCTCCGGGGGACAGATGCAGCATCGGTCCCATGCTGCATCCACCTAGGTAAGTATATTGGGCAAAAAAAAGCACCATACTTCTGTTTTTATGCGGTTTTCTGTCCGTGCCAAAAAATACATTTTAGGTCCGAAGCTACAAATACAAATACTTTTTATATATGTACACTTACCTGTCCAGGGAGGGCTGCTGCCATGACCAGTATCGGAAACTGGCATTGAATCCACTTGGATTCACAGGCGGATGCCTACTGTACATGCGCAAATCGTTCTGCGCTCTCTAAATGTCATGGGGGAAGGAGGAGGGGGGTTCTAACTTTTGCCGCGGCCATGACAGATGGAAGTGGAAATGGGTACCTGTCAAAACAGGTATCCGCTCCCCCAATCCCTGCAAGGTGTCAAATGTGTCAGCCGGGTGGGGGGGCAGATAAGCGTAGCTTTAACTCCACGTGGAGCCTTGCAACTTCACAGCTGGTTCCCTAATGTGCATGTTTGAAGCATTTTGCACTTTGTCAATGGACATGTTGTGGGTAAAGCAGGAGGGGGAGACCAACCTTTTGGATAGACCATTTCTCGTGCCAACGGTGGACCATGTTGACTGTGAAGTGTGGTGAGGATGCAAGCCAGTCAATCTTACGCTGCTGTTTGATTTAAATAGCCATCATTTTATTGGCTCAGGCATCTAAGAGATGGGGTAGGTGAGAATGCAGGAGGAGGACATGGGATGGGGGTGAAATTTATGAAGGCATCCCTGTTGATGAAAGTGCATTTACTAAATGTGTGCCCACAATGACTTTTCAAATTGTCAATGTTCTTGTAATGTAGAAATTATCTTTTAATGTAAATTCTTTTATATTTTAAAAGGATGATGCAATACTGCCTCAGTATTGTGTTGAAACACCCTCTGTCAGCAGTTTTAGTAGCTCTAGGCGGGAGGAGAGAATAAGCATTATTAGAAATAGCTTGATGTACCATGAAGTATACTGTGTGTAATAATTATAAAATTAAATAAAAAAATAACCATGGTGAAGTATTAGCAAACCTTTTTTTTATTTAAATTATAAAAAATAACAAGCAATCAATGTGTAACTGTGCTAAATCAAAAAATGTTAAACTTTTGGTAAACAAATATCAATATTAAATAAAAAATCTTATTAAAATTACATTTCTTTATTAACCTATAATGGTAAATATGTAAAGAATATATTTTTTTGGTTTATGCTACAGAGACAAATGTTACTTGAGGAACTATGGTCACTATATCCAGAAAACGATCCAGCATTTCTATGTAATCCATTATGAAAGCGTTCCACACTGCAATCAACAGAAACTCAAGAGGAAGGTGAAACAGAACGTCTTGGTAATACGGAATGGTGCAAGTGCAGAAGATGCATTCCAATGGCGACTCCTGTTGAATCTTTGTGCTGCCAGGAAATCAACGAGGTGGCTGCAGCATACCAGAGGGTGTTGTGTGAATTACACAGTCAGAAAGTTTCCAAACTTATAGTGTGAACGAACAAAATGTACGAGTCCATACCATCTGCCTGCATCTTGAGGGTCTACCCCCTGTCGATCCTGACAACAACAGGTATAGATTAAAATCAAAATTATTACTGATAATCTATTTAATGTTTAGTATAACTTTAAAAAAAAATGTTAGAATTAAAAAAATAGATTTAGTGTCAGTGTAAATAAAAAATAAAATAAAAATTATTACTTAATAAATATAATAAATACATTTTCAATGTCGATTTCAGTAAAATATAAATAAAACATATTAATAGGTATTGATTATAATATATTTGTATGTTATTTATTGTGTGTGGGAGATTTATGTAAGCATGAGTTCAAAAAATTAATAAATAGTAATATTCGATTTACAATTAAAAGGCTGTTATCTGATGTTGTTTAAAATAAAAAAAATGTTGTCCTATGTGAATGATTTACTTATGCAAATATATATTTTTAAGTGTTTACTGTTTATATGGGTTGATTACAGCATTAAAAAATAATTACAGTAGCATTAAAAAATACAGTATACACTTAAATAATAGCATTCAATATTTATAAATGTTTTTGTTTAATATTTTTTGAGTTATTAAACATATTACTATTGTCATATAAGTCCAGTTAAAGCAGAGATTCCACCCAAAAGTGGAACTGCCGCTCATTAGGGAACATTAGGGAACCAGCTGTGAAGTTGCAAGGCTCCACACCCTCAGGTGCCTTATTTGGCACCTTTCGGGGTTGGATACCTGTCTTTCCCCACTTCCGGGAGTCTGGGCCACGGCACATTACGTCAGCAGCTTAGCTCCCTCCTTCTTCCCTCCACTGCCATGCCAGTAGGAGAGTGCAGCAGTGCATGCGCAGTAGGGACCTGGAGTGAAGCCATAATGCTGCACTGCTGGATCCTCTTACCCGCAATGGCGGCGTCAGCACCCGACAGCTGATGACATTGCTAGACTCCATGACAGGTAAGTGTCCTATTATTATTAGACATACTGCAGCTGCTGGCTTTTACATTTTTGTAAGCGGTGGGCGCACCTCTGCTTCAACAAAAGTAAAAGTTCCATTGTATAGTGATTTTTTTTCATGTAACTGTAATAATTTTATTTTTTCTAATTTATATTTAGACAATTTCGGAAGACAGCTTATAGAACATTTACTGCATGGATATATGGCTATTTGGGAAAGGGAAACCAAAGAGTCATCCCATCTTGTGCTGTTAATGCAATACGAAACGCTTTTCCGGATCCCAATGCTTCATATGTCGGATTAATATATTCTAATGACTATGAAGCCTCAGAAATGGCCTTAGAGTAACATTGAATTAAAATTTTTAATTTCACTTATTTTTTTTCAATTATGTTAAAAGTGTTGTGAAAAAAAAAAAAGATGAAACAGAATGAGAATATTTATACATCTTTACAAGTTTGATTGTATACTTACATTAGGATGTTAGATACCATAAACCAGAAATGGATATCCTAGTTAGAAACAAAAAATATTATTTTTCATTCATAATTATAAATAAATAATTCTTTTCTTTTTTTGGAAGAGGATAAATAAATATAAAGACATAGACAACAGGATTTGTGTGTATATAGATAGTGTTTTAGTGTTATGCCCCGTACACACGGTCGGACTTTGTTCGGACATTCCGACAACAAAATCCTCTGATTTTTTCAGACGGATGTTGGCTCAAACTTGTTTTGCCTACACACGGTCGCACAAAGTTGTCGGAATTTCCGATCGCCAAGAACGCGGTGACGTCAAGCATGTACGACGAGACTAGAAAAGGCCAGTTCAGAACCAAGCGAGGCACCCTTTGGGCTCCTTTTGCTAATCTCGTGTTAGTAAAAGTTTGGTGAGAGACGATTCGCGCTTTTTCAGACTCGTGGCTTTCAGATCGTTTTCTGCCGTTCAGTTTGTGCTTGTGGGTTTGTATCTGCTCTTCAGTGCGTGCAGTCAGTTCGTATTGGAGTTTTCTGTGCGATCTTGTCCGCTCGTTGCTGTTTTTCAGGTCGCTCTTCACAGGCCTTGCTGTTCTTCAGTGCGTTCTGTTACTTCGTTCTGAGCAGCCGACCGTTTTCTAGCCATGTTGCGTATGCGTACTCCTCGTAGAGTTCGTGCTGTGCGGGGGCTTGGTGTTGGGGTCCTGACCTTGACACAAGTCCAGTCCATGAACAGGGTGGGGAGGAGTTCATGGACCAAGAATTGGTTGCTTCAGCGTGACCAGTTCTGTCATATGCCTTTGCTCCGTGAGATCCGTGAGAATAATCCTGATGATTTCAGGAACTTTCTCCGGATGACGGACCCCGTGTTTCACCGTTTGTTGGCTTCGCTGACCCCCTATATCAGCAGGCAGAATACCTGCATGAGGCAAGCCCTCACCCCGGAACAGAGGGTTTTTAATTACCGGCTGGCCAGAGCCCGAAGAGTGGTGGAGAACACATTTGGAATCCTGGCCAACCGGTTCCGATTATTTATGACACCCATCCATATGGCGGAGTATAAACTGAACCATTTAATACTTGCCTGCTGTGTTCTCCATAATTTTCTACGAAAACATTCAGCCAACTATGCTGGCTCAGTTGGGCCTGAGGCCAGAATCCCAAATACATCAACAATGACGGCACTTGAAAGCGGCCGTCCTGGCTTGCCCTCCCTGAATGCCCGTGATGTCCGGTTACGATACCTGGAGTTCTTTGCGGGTAGGGGGGCTATCAATATGCCAGACAATATGTGACACCTTTTTCAAACAAAAAACAACCCAAAGAAATTCTTGGTGGACATTTACTGCTTGTGTTTGTTTTAGCTGACCCTGACAGAAATGTGTTGAGTGCAGAATGTCGTGATTGGGTAACCTTATAAAAAACAGTGTTGGCTGGTACTTCCTAAATGCAAAAACACATTTCACTATAAGTGCACTTGCAACTGCACTGAACCTGCACTTGTAGTGCAAAGAGGATTTGCCCCTAGGAAATAACCCCCATTTGTGCATAAAACAACAATTACATCACCCCAAAAGTGTTGTAGTGTTGAGACAATAATCCACACATTCTTGAGTAAGGCACTTTTTTATACCTGCACAATCACATGCGCATTTACCAAAGGTTTTTAAAACAAACCAACATGTTTGTTGTATAACAATGTTTGCAGTAGCATTATGAAAAATCGAAATATCCATTTCAGATAAAACAGGCCTGTGTAAAACCAACAAGAAAGCCAAAAAACTAGAACTTACAAAGTTCACATTAGGTAAAACCTGAAGGCTATATCAGACATCAGTATTTAGGAACTGGGTTTGATATAGCGTTCAGATGGGGGGAAATCACCCCTGGAAAAGCCAAATTTGGAAGATGCACACCAATTTACGAATGTCAACATGTGCTATCTGCCATCAGGGGGGATCAAGGGACGTGTTTTGGGGGAGCAAGCCCTTCCTCAACGCTACTTTATAATTGAGGAAGGGGTTGCACCCCCAAAACGCGTCCAATGATCTCCCGTGATGGCAGATAGCACATGTTGGCACACTGTGTGCATCCTCCAAATTTGGCTTTTCTAAACATTGTAAAAATTTTTGTAAGATAAAACAGGTGATTTTGTGGGGTTTAAATTCGCCCTAAAACATCAATGATGTTATTATTTTTTTTAATAACATCACTGATTTGTTGCTGGATGTTTTGCAATTGGAGATTGCACCCCATGATCTCCCCTATCAGTATCTGGGCACTTTCAGATGTAAAGCGTTCTGGATCCCGATCACCTAAAAAGAGATAAAGAACAAAAAAAACAGGTCTCAAAGATCTGCCAACATCCATCTCTTTTACCTGAGCCTGTGGTTGCAGACACTCACCTGTTGTGGTGCCAATCTCCACCACATCTTCTTCTTCCTCCTGCTCTTCTTCTTGGGTAGGTATTTCCCCTTCTTCCAGAGGGGGGGGGTCTCTGGTCTCCTGGGATGAGGGGTGTCTGAGTCTTTTCTCCCCTATGTAAAACAAAAATGGTATACTTAGCACACAGATATTTGATGACAGAACTAGAAATAGGAAACATTGCTTGGAAGTGGGGTACAATTTTCTATTTTAGCCGAGTTCAAAGATGTCTTTTTTTTATTGCCCTTTGTCAAGCTGCAATACTTTACCTGTTTGGTACAAGCTTCACACATGTAACCCCCCCTATAGTATACACTGGAGCATCAGTGTGCCCCCCCTAATAAAAATGGTGTTCTTGTGTCCCACACTAGTGCTCCAGTGTCCAGATGTGAAAACAGCTGCTCAGTGTCCTCTCCTTACACACAATCTAGTTTGCATTTCATTCTAGTAACAAACCCATCTACATAAACAAATATTTGGCATCCAAGTAGGCCCCAAAAAAAATGTGTGAAAATGCATATGGCCTAAACAATGGTGTTCTAGAGGCCGAAAGAAAAATGTTTGATACGAACGAATAATGGGCCCATGAACATTAAAGTTGACCTTTTTAAACGTTACAATTACTAAAAGCATATGGAGCAGAACGAACGGAATAAGGACAGAAAGAATATGAACATAGCACAACTACTTACTTTTTTGCAGCACTCTCCGGATCTTTCGGTACTGCTCCGGCTCTCTCAACTTCAGGTCCAACCACCGCTTCCTGAGCTGATCTTTAGACCTTCGTACCCCGAAATTCCGCTCAAGACTCCTGACCACTTTACCAATGATTTTGGCCTTTCGGATGTTGGGGTTGGGGTAAGGCCCATATTTTCCGTCATAGTCGGACTTCTTCATGATGTCTACCATCTCCAACATCTCCCCAAACGACATATTTGTGGCCTTAAAACGTCTCCTTCTGGATCGGGATGTGCCTGGATCCGGGCTTTCCTCCTCCTCGTTGCTAGAATTAGCATGCACCTGTTGTAACTCCGCCATCATGCTCGTCCCCCACTGCGCCGAACGAAAAGGGGCGGGGAATAGACTAGAAAGAACGTCAGGGGCGGGCGGAGTTACACGCATGCGCAGTGTGTATAAAGCGTAACACGCGTGCGTATTACGTACGATCTGTGAGCGGAGGAAGGAGCATTGGACGCGCCGATCGTAAGAACGAAGGTAAGAGACAAACTTGGGCCTATACTGCTTCTAGATTGAGGCCTATATTGTAACAAGATTAGGAGAGTTTGGACTGACATTAGGCTTTGTCTTGTGTTGTGTCTTGCAGTGAACATGGATATCTTAATGAGAGATACTGACTTCATGTCACTATTCATTGATATGCTAAGTGAGCTGCCCTGTCTGTGGGAGATTACCCACCCCCATTTCAAGAACCAAGCAAAGAGGAAGGCAGCACTGGAGCAATTGTGTGAAATTGTGAAGCAGGTGATCCCCACGGCAGACATCACTTATTTAAAGATATTAATTGGTTGCCTGAGGAGCACATATCTGAGGGAGCGCAAGAAAGTCCTGGATTCACAGAGATCCGGAGCAGCAGGTGACATCTATGTCCCCAGGATGTTGTACTACGACAGGCTGCACTTTCTGGCAGGCCAGACTGAACCCAGGTCATCACTCTCCAGTCTTCCTTCCACGCTTCCTTCCCCCCCGGCTGAGGCTTCTGACGCCCAACCTGGGCCTTCCAGACCACATGTGGAGGAGCCCAGATTGAGCCAGGTATAGCATTCCTCTAAATATTTCTGCTTGTCCAATCAATGATGTTACCTAGATGTTATTTGGGAGTACTAATTTAGGACTGTGATTGATGATGCCAAAACTAAAACCATGTCCCTTTTTCATACACAGGGAAGTCTCAGCCAGGAGGTGGCCGGGCCGAGCCGGCTGGCTGATATCAAGGTCCCTCCACCCCCCCTGAAAAGAGAAAGTGGCAGTAGGAGGAGTACCCTAGAGGAGGCGGCTATCAGATTTTTTTGGAGGGCTACAGAGGTCCTGGGAGCACCACACACCAGGCAGGAGAACCTTGCTGCATTCATTGCCTATAAAATGCAGAGGATGGAGGAGGGCCAACAAGCCATGTGTGAGGCCCTCATATCAGAGGCTCTGGCGAAAGGTGTGAGGGGCCAAATTACACCTCACACACAGCTTTGGGATGGTCCTCCTCCTCCTCCTGCAGGTCCTCCTCCTCCAGGTCCTCCCAGTCCTCCTCCTCCAGGTCCTCCCAGTCCTCCTCCATGTCCTCCCAGTCCTCCTCCTCCTCCAGGTCCTACTCCTCCTCCTGCCACATCTCCAACTGCACAGCCACAGCCCGGAAGGAAGTGTGAAAGGAAGACCAGACAGTGAGGACCCTGGATCCAGTCTGGTCGGCCAAAAGATGCAGCCTCTTGTGGTACCACAGCCTGGGGACACTGATGTCATCTGCTGCTATCCGAGTCTCTGTGAATCCCGGACCAGACTGCCCTCCCTTACATATGGACTCCTCAGGCCACCAATTTTGAGGTTTAAGAATTGATGTCTGCCGTGGGGGTCCCAGGCTTCACTAATTTCTCCTGTTGATCCAGTGTTGCCTTCCTCTTTGTTTGGTTCTGATACCTTAATAAAGGATTTTTGTTTTGAATTATACTCTCCTATGTGTTTTCCTTCAAAAATGATGGTTTGTTTGTGAGGATTCAGGTACATTTCTAATATACAATGTGAAATGAACAAGGGACACCAACACCAAACAATCTCCTGGAGATTAAATAATAAAAGATATCAATGGTGTTGGGGTAACTTGCCACACAAAACACACACAAAAATATTCTGGAGTAAAAATAAACATAACATTGAACAAAGATCAGCCTTGGAAAAAATCCAAACATTAAAGAAAAAAAAAGGCTTAAAAACAAAAAAAAAAAACCTAAAAAATATAAAACTGTCAGATGTGACAACTAATAACAATATATTGAGGGAATCCCACTAAAAAACACAAATAAAACTTTGTGAGGAGTGTGTGTGAATATGAGCAGCAAAACGACTTAATTCTTGTCACATTATAAAGAAGAAGAGAGTGCGCTGTATTAAACCATTTTTTACATTGCAGCGTGACGAAAGTGCTGTATCCATTGCGAACGCTAAGTTTACCAGAACGAGCTGTCCCGTGTCGGAATTTCTTCTGAGCATGCGTGGCACTTTGTGCGTCGGAACAGGCCACACACGGACGGAATTGACGCAATCGGATTTTGTTGTCGGAAAATTTTATCTCCTGCTGTCCAACTTTGTGTGTCAGAAAATCCGATGGAAAATGTCCGATGGCGCCCACACACGGTCGGAATTTCCGACAACACGCTCCGATCGGACAATGTCCAGCGGAAAATCCGACCGTGTGTACGGGGCATTAGTGTTATATATAGATAGGGTTTTCTTAAAAAAAAAATTCTTATCTTTTTTGGGAAATTGTTCCAATATTGTAAAAAATGTCTTTTATTGTTATTTATGTGCTTTTTGAAAAAAAAATTCAATTTATTATAAGTGAAAAAAAAATTGTTTTTCTTATAATGTTGTTGTTGTGGCATAAAACTGCTACTTTAGTCCTGGCCTCCATCGAATCATAACAATAGTGTATTTGTTTAGGTCTCTATTTTAGCATCATGCTAGGTCTCCAATGCATCAGTCTGGCAAAAGTATGTAAGATGAGGTATGTTCTTCATTATTTGTGGATGAAGAACAATTGCAGATAGTGTGTCATAAGCTTGGTTATCAATGCTCATTTCATCATGTTTACACTTGTATTCTGCCAGTTTCCAAATGTGCTCATTAATGACATGGTGCATTATTGACTCCCATCTGTTTTTAAATACATGTTCATTCCCTTTGGACATTTGGCTGCACCAATAAAAAATGGTTTAGAATTAAACCAATCCATGGTGTCAGTGGGCGGTATGCTTTTTTGGACAGTTGTAATGTTTTCTTTTTAGAATTTTGACATAGTGCCATATGTCAAATTGATGATTTACACGTTCATATTCTGGACTGCTCAACAGTTTTATAATTCCTGTATGGCGATCTTGCCAATAAAGTGCACTTTCAATTGTGCTTCACAAAATCTGTCTAAACGTTTTTTAAAGCTAAATTTCTCCATGGCCACAGAGGAAGTGCGCCGAGTCACCTGCACAACTTCCATATCCACTATTTTGTTTGAAAATTGATCCATGAACGTGGGCTGTCACATTGTCCATCACCCACAAGGAATAAGGGTTTGCCCACTAACATTTTTCTGATCTCTTGCTGTTCTTTTCTCCAGTGTAGATCGATTGCTGGGAAAATAAGGTGTTGTTGTGACAAGTGTAAAGAGTATTTTGCAAACATTGCAATTCCTATGAGATCACACAACTCTTTGAATTTTGCTAAATTTGATCCAGAGAGAACTATTGGTCCCGCAATTAAAATGTTTCCAGCTGCAATATGTTTAATCTTTGGTTGGCTTTGCCACAGCTTACAGCGATGTTTTACTACGCATGTGGAAAACACCACTACCATGCTTCCAACCAATTGCTTTTCTCAGTTCTTAATTAACGAACAGCATTCTTGTTCCGTACATCTCATTTTAAATAACAATGTATCGAGGCAGCTTTCAAACGCGATATACTTTTTTTTTTTTACTATTTTTATAGGATGTTCCCATGTTGCTTCTTAGATTTGTTCAATTTCAATTTGTTCAATTTCATTGTCCTCCAAACTTGTTTCAAATTTCTCTGGAGTTTCACAGTCAGAGGAATAAAAACTTAAATCATCTTCATATTGGAGAATCTATTGTTGAATGTTTTTCACCAAGGAGATGAATTGGTGTTGTTCGAAGGTTTAGTGAAGGAGAAGATCTTAAAAAAACATTCAATTTCCTCAGGAGACTGAACAGTTCTCCTGAATCTTAATCCTGATGGTATGCTGCGAGGAGTGGACTTGTGTTGTGGTGTTAGATCTTCCTGGGAATATGAATGATTAAGCTGTATACTGCGCTCACTTGCAACTGTAAAATAACTATCTTTGGATTCCGCTGATGGAAAATCAAAGTCATCTATTTGCGTACTTGCGTCAGTGTGTTTTTATGGGAGCCATGGAGCAATGACAAGCTCAAATCACTTGACTGATGAGGAAGTTAACCACTCATGAGCTCTAATCAAGCCTTTTTGAAAATGATTTTTTCCCATGTATCCTCTGACACTTTGATGCCAGTTGTTGGCACAGCATTAGGCTTCAGAATTTTTTTAACCTTTATTATAAAGCTGTTTTGTTCAAAATGCACAGAACATATTCAGAATCTGTCTCCTCTTTTGTCTTCCATTATCAAAGGTGTAAATTCTGCAAACATTGGGCTGTCCATTCCAGCATTTCTTAACCACTCTTGGATTTGATCAGGATCTTTTGGAAATGAATGTAATTTAATATTTGCTGGGGTTTGTTTACAACCAGTGCCATGACCAGTTTTTGATAAAGCAGTTAGGCACAGGGGGAATGCCGTAGAACCAGACCACAGGTGATTCCATCACCCCTCAGCAATACAGCACTTTAAAGGAAATTTTTATTTATTGGAAATGTGAGTTGTATGTATGTGGAGTTCTGTTTGAAATTAAATCTCTTTTAAACATTATTACGCTATTGCAATCCTCTGTCATTTTTCACATGTAATATATATGAGGAAAGTCCCTGAACATACCAGGAGAAAATAGTGGCTTTTGAGCTGGGCTATTACCAGGAGGAGCAGGTGCCTTGTGGTCCATACCAGTATTCCATAAATCTACATAGGATAAAGGAAACAAAGGAGGACCGATGCAAGCTATTGCTATCAAATTACAGGCTTATTTTTTAAGCCCTTAAGGTGAGGGTACACCTGGTGGGGGTCGTGTGTACACCGCATGAAAACACAATTATCACATGTCAAATATTATTTGAACTTTTGCTGATTGATTCAATACATCATTAAGGATTGAGTGTGACCCACGGAGAATGAGCACTATATATATATATATATATATATATATATATATATATATATATATGTTTTTTTTTTTTTATATAGAATGTCACGTTTTAAATATTGATGCTTTATGTATGTAGGTTTTGTGCATTTGTTTATTTTATTAGTGCTGCATATTGTGTCATATAAATTGTTGTTATCACATTCTGGGGAAGTGTGGGAAGTGTGTGCAGCTGATTATAATTTTATATATTCCCCCATCAAAACTGCCCTCATCACATTGCCCTCATCACACTGCCCCATCACATTGCCCCATCACACTGCCCCCATTACATTGCCCCATCACACTGCCACCATGAAACTGCCCCCGGCACATTGACCCCATCACATTGCCCCCATAACGCTGCCCCATCACATCACACACTGCCATTACACTGTCCCCATCACACTGCCACCATCACGCTGCCCTCATCACATTGCCCCATTATACTGTCATTACACTGCCCCATCACACTGCCACCATCACGCTGTTCTCATAACATTTCTCTATGACACTGCGCCCATCACACTGCATTCCGTCATTTCCGGTTTTGAAATAACGCGATGACCTGGCCCAAAGATGCCTATTGCCTCCTGGGATTAATGACAAACATCTCCCAGGAGACATTGCAAACCAGAAATGGCGTGCTGGGCCACGGCCAACAGGAGAAAGTAAAAAATGAATACACTAATAATACAGTAAGTGTTTTTAAAAAATGCCAAATCGTTTTAAGCGCACAGAGCAGTGAGGGATGCTGAGGAGTTGGGTGGAACTCCGCTTTAACATTGAAGTCTATGCCCCTCATTTGCATGAAAGTCAGACCAAAGTAGTGCACAAACTACTTTGAAGTTGCTGTGACTTTAAGTCGCACGTATATGAATGGTTATCATTGGAAAACATGGGGTATGACCTGTCATGCGACTTTAATGTCCAAAGTTGCATTGCAAGTCACACAAGGCCAGGCTGCTGGTTGGAAGTTAAACAGTGGCAACCTTGAGTGGAGAGTGTGAACAAGTTTTGCTTTTAACTGCTGGTGATTGCTGGGTTGCATTTTTAGTTTCTTTTTGCAGCTTTTCCTTGCAGATTTTTAAAACCTTTTTCTGTTACTTTTTAAACAGCCTTTTTTTTCTTTGCTTCCTTCAGCTAATTAAGGGGAGTGGTTAATTGGTCACAGGTGCTTGAGGGCTATATAACTTTCTGTAGAACTCATTGTGAGCCTGCTCATTTTTGAGCTTGCTGGAACTTAGACTGAGTGGAACTGGACTAAGTGGTGAGTTAAAAACCAGAGTGCAAAAACGGAAGTTATAACAGGAGTCAAAGTACCTGTCTAGGGTGAGTGAGTGGATCCAAAAACAATCTGCGCTATCCCCACAATTCAGTGATGATATGTGACAAAATAATTTATATGTACATTGATACAAAGTGCTGCAACCAAAAAACTCGAATGTCTAGTTTTGGTAAGTATAACATATAACTTCTGGTGCGCTACTAACATCAAAAATTAAATAAATAAATCAATAAATGAATAAATGTGAAAGCACATTCAAATACTGCACAACCCTGGTGATTGAATAAAGTCCTGAAAAAAAGTCACTCAATCCTGAAAAAACAATCAATCAGTTCAAATTTCTATGTAAGAAGTCCTTCTTTCAATGGATAAAAACCTCTCCTTGATCAAGCCAATAACGACAGAAAGGAGGGGCGCTTACCGGATACGTTGGACCCCTATTACAGGGGTCTTACGAGCCCACAGATGCCGGATCAGGCAAGCAGGAACAGCTGGTCTTGTTAGCGGATTGCGGTCCGTCTTTCACATTTATTCATTTATTGATGTATTTATTTAATTTTTGATGTTAGTAGCACACCAGAAGTTATATTATTATTATTATTATTATACAGGATTTATATAGCGCCGACAGTTTACGCAGCGCTTTACAACAACATTAGGGCAGACAGTACAAGTACAATACTATTCAATACAGGAGGAATCAGAGGACCCTGCTCGTTAGAGCTTACAATCTAGGAGGGAGGGTCAAGTTATACAAAAGGGTAATAGCTGTGGGGGATGAGCTAATGGAGAATATAATGCAGTTGTTAGATGGAGGCAGGATAGGCTTCTCTGAAGAGGAAAGTCTTCAGGGGTCGCCTAAAAGTGGATAAATTTGGAGACAGTCTGACAGATTGGGGTAGGGGATTCCAGAGGATGGGCGAGGCTCGGGAGAAGTCCTGGAGGCGGATATGGGAGGAGGTGATGAGGGAGCTAGAGAGCAGGAGATCTTGGGAGGAACGGAGATGGCGTTTAGGTTGGTATTTTGAGACTAGGTTAGTGATGTAGCTGGGGGCACAGTTGTGGATGGCTTTGTAACTTATTGTTAGTATTTTGAATTTAATTCGTTGGGCGAGTGGCAGCCAATGGAGGGATTGGCAGAGAGGGGTAGCAGACACTGTTATATGTTATAGGGTGAGTGAGTACCTGTGTATTGTACATGAGTGCTGTGTGGGACTTGGGCTGTAAGTACATGAGTGCTGTGTGGGACATGGGCTGTATTGAGTATTAGTGTCAGGTAGAGTAGTGTGTGTGGATCGTTAGTACTTGTGTATTGTGTGTGTGTGTGCACGTGGGTCTGCGAGTGCACGTGGGTCTGCAAGTACTGTCTTGCTGAGTACCTTTGTATTGTCTTGTTGCGTATTAGCGTCAGAAAGCTAGTTGTGAGGTAATTTGGACAGGGTATAATCCCCATCCTCATTAACTTAGTAATCACGATGCCTGGCGGGTGTGGAGATGCGACTCTCTCTTCTGCTAAAAATGCATAATGTGTCAGTCTAATTGGAAATGAGGCAAATAAAAGTTTACATTTTTTAATGTATCGTAAAGTCAATGTTCAAAAAGGGATTTTTATAACCAATCAGAAAATATTCTTGAAGATTTTATGTTTGCATTCCTTGATCATCCGATCGAGGGTGAATACTGCTGTGCAAAATGTAAGCACATTGTTTCCCTAGAAGCCCAGGTTCTGAATCTGGGGAAGCAACTGTCAACACTGAGAAGACCCTCCATACTAAAAAAGAGCCAGGTACGTACATGGCAGGTACCAGCAGGGGCCAGCACAGAGGCGGGTGGAGACAAAGAGGTGCAGGCACTAGGAAAGAGTAGATGGGTGACAGTCAGGAAGGGTAGAGGGGAAAGTGCCAGGGAGGCCGATCCAGGGCTGAAGCATCCCAATAAGTACTCTCCATTGAGTGACATTGGTGAAGCCAGTCAGGGACCAGCACTGCTGGAGCTGAGGGACTAGAGGGACCTAGAGTATGCTGTCCAGTTCTGGGCACCAGTCCTCAGGAAGGATGTACTGGAAATGGAGAGAGTACAAAGAAGGGCGACATAGCTAATAAAGGGTCTGTCTGGAGGATATTAGTTATGAGGAAAGGTTGCGAGCACTGAACTTATTCTCCCTGGAGAAGAGACACTTGAGAGGGGATATGATTTCAATTTATAAATACCGTACTGGTGACTAGGGATGAGCCGAACACCCCCCTGTTCGGTTCGCACCAGAACTTGCGAACAGGCAAGAAATTCGCTCGTACACCATTAAAGTCTATGGGACACAAACATGAATAATCAAAAGTGCTAATTTTAAAGGCTTATATGCAAGTTATTGTCATAAAAAGTGTTTGGGGACCTGGGTCCTGCCCCAGGGGACACGGATCAATGCAAAAAAAAGTTTTAAAAACGCTTGTTTTTAGGAGCAGTGATTTTATTAATGCTTAAAGTGAAACAATAAAAGTGTAATATCCCTTTAAATTTCTAACCTGGGGGATGTCTATAGTATGCCTGTAAAGGGGCGCATGTTTCCCGTGTTTAGAACAGTCTGACAGCAAAATGACATTTCAAAGAAAAAAAGTCATTTAAAACTATTCGCGGCTATTAATGAATTGCCGGTCCGACAATACACATAAAAGTTCATTGATAAAAATGGCATGGGAATTCCCCACAGGGGAACCCCGAACCAAAATTTAAAAAAAAAATGAGGTGGGGGTCCCCCTAAATTCCATACCAGGCCCTTCAGGTCTGGTATGGATATTAAGCGGAACCCTGGCCAAAATTTAAAAAAAAAAATGCCATGGGGTCCCCCTCAAAATCTATACCAGACCCTTCAGGTCTGGTATGGATTTTAAGGAGAACCCCGCGCCACAATAAAAAAAAAATTGGCGCGGGGTCCCCCCAAAAATCCATACCAGACCCTTATCTGAGCACGCAACCTGGCAGGCCGCAGGAAAAGAGGGGGGACGAGAGAGCGCCCCCCCTCCTGAACCACACCAGGCCATATGCCCTCAACATTGGGAGGGTGCTTTGGGGTAGCCCCCCAAAACACCTTGTCCTCATGTTGATGAGGACAAGGGCCTCATCCCCACAACCCTGGCCAGTGGTTGTGGGGGTCTGCGGGCGGGGGGCTTATCAGAATCTGGAAGCCCCCTTTAACAAGTGGACCCCCGAATTCCGGCCCTCCCCCCTGTGTGAAATGGTAAGGGGGTACAAGAGTACCCCTACCATTTCACAAAAAAAGTGTCAAAAATGTTAAAAATGACGAGACAGTTTTTGACAATTCCTTTTTTTAAATGCTTCTTCTTTCTTCTATCTTCCTTTGGTTTCTTCCTCCATCTTCCTCTTCTTCTGGTTCTGCTCGTTCTTCTGGTTCTTCTGGTTCTTCCTCCAGTGTTCTCATCTGGCATCTCCTCCGCGGCATCTTCTTCTCTTCATCTTCTTCTCCGGGCTGATCTGCATCCATGATGGCATGATGGGAGGCTTCCGCTGTGTGACGCTTCTCCTCTTCTGACGGTTCTTAAATAAAGGAAGGGCGGGGCCACCCGGTGACCCCGCCCCCCTTGGAACTTGACACGGACTTCCCTGTGGCATTCCCTGTGATGTCAGAGGGGGCGGGGTCAACGGGTGGCCCCGCCCTCCGTTATTTAAGAACCGACAGAAGAGGAGAAGCGTCACACAGCGGGAGCCTCCCTCCATGCCATCATGGATGCAGAGCGGCCCGGAGAAGAAGATGAAGAGAAGAAGACGCCGCAGAGGAGATGCCGGATGAGAACACCGGAGGAAGAACCAGAAGAACCAGCAGAACCAGAAGAAGAGGAAGATGGAGGAAGAAACCGAAGGAAGATAGAAGATAGAAGAAAGAAGAAGCATATAAATAAAGGAATTGTCAAAAACTGTCTCTTGTCATTTTTAACATTTTTGACAGTTTTTTTGTGAAATGGTAGGGGTATTTTTGTAACCCCTTACCATTTCACACAGGGGGGAGGGCCGGGATCTGGGGGTCCCCTTGTTAAAGGGGGCTTCCAGATTCCGATAAGCCCCCCACCCGCAGACCCCCACAACCACCGGGCAAGGGTTGTGGGGATGAGGCCCTTATCCCCATCAACATGGGGACAAGGTGTTTTGGGGGAGCTATCCCAAAGCACCCTCCCAATGTTGAGGGCATGTGGCCTGGTACGGTTCAGGAGAGGGGGCACTCTCTCGTCCCCCCCTCTTTTCCTGCAGCCTGCCAGGTTGTGTGCTCAGATAAGCGTCTGGTATGGATTTTTGGGGGGAACCCCACGACAATTTTTTTTTAAATTTTGGCGCGGGGTTCCCCTTAAAATCCATACCAGACCTGAAGGGTCTGGTATAGATTTTGAGGGGGACCACGCACCATTTTTTTTTTTTAATTTTGGCTGGGGTTCCACTTAATATCCATACCAGACCTGAAGGGTCTTTTTTGGTTCGGAGTTTATTTTGGTTTGGGGTTCCCCTGTGGGGAATTCCCATGCGGTTTTTATCAATGAACTTTTATGTGTATTGTCGGACCGGCAATTCATTAATAGCCACGAGTAGTTTTAAATGACTTTTTTTCCTTTGAAATGTCATTTTGCTGTCAGACTGTTCTAAACACGGGAAACATGCGCCCCTTTACAGGCATACTATAGACACCCCCAGGTACAAAATTTAAAGGAATATTACACTTTTATTGTTTCACTTTAAGCATTATTAAAAATCACTGCTCCTGAAAAAAACGGCTTTTTTAAAACTTTTTTTTGCATTGATCCATGTCCCCTGGGGCAGGACCCAGGTCCCCAAATACTTTTCATGACAATGCCATACATATAAGCCTTTAAAATTAGCACTTTTGATTTCTCCCATAGACTTTTAAAGGGTGTTCTGCGGCTTTCGAATTTGCCGCGAACATCCCAAATTGTTCGCTGTTCAGCGAACTGGTGAACAGCCGATGTTCGAGTCGAACATGAGTTCGACTCGAACTCGAAGCTCATGCCAACTGGTGACACCACAATAGGGATAAAACTTTTTCGCAGAAGGGAGTTTAACAAGACACATGGCCATTCATTAAAATTATAAGAAAAGAGGTTTAACCTTAAACTACGTAGAGGGTTCTTTATTGGAAGAGCAGCAGGGATGTGGAATTCCCTTCCACAGGCGGTGGTCTCAGTGGGGGGCATCGATAATTTCAAAAAACTATTAGATAAGCACCTGAACGACCACAACATACAGGGATATACAATGTAATACTGACATATAATCACACACATACTGTAGGTTGGACTTGATGGACATAGATACACGCCAAGGTTCTGATGACCCCATGTGTTTTGTTTTTTTCTAGTTGTTTAGGACACCTTTGGGCACTCCAAAGAGAATAGTAATGCAGCGTGCATAGTGCCTCGCCTCATTCCAGTCTGAATATTGTGTCCGGGTTTCAGGGAGACTGAAACACGGACACACGATTCAAAACCTGAACTGTCTGGGGGAATCCCAGACAGGTGGCAACCCTAGCCTGAGTGCTGTCACATTACAGAGGGCTTTACATTACTGTTACTCCTAGTACCAGACACAGTTGACACACTGGATTTCTGTGATGACTGCAGGGGAAGCAAGAGCAACTTAGAAACACACTGTCACTTTACTCTTACTGGGCAGTGTCAATCTGCACATTTTTCAATTATTGGTCACTATTTTTGAACAGTAAAAGCATGTTTTACCCCATCTATGAAGGAAGTTGCTGTAGGTGATGCATGACCCTGGAGTAACAGGTAAAAGAACTGCATGTCAACCTTTGGTTCATATTTGCACATTTGAGCACTTTGGTTAATATTTTTCACAGTAATTTAAAGAATATACAGTATTTGTACTTGATAATGCATGGATACCCATGAAAGCATGTGCAAATGCAAGAATATGTACTAAAATGAATGATTGCTGTCACGTAGCAGTGATCACCGATCTAGCAGAGGTATTAAAGTACTATTTTATCTTTAAGGCCCACCTATCGCTATGCGTTTGAAGGCATGCCAACACATGCATACAGGGTAGCCACTGTTTAAATGGTGCTAGCTCTCATTTGTGTGATAAGTTGTCTATTATTTGATGTATTGTTGCCTGTTATAGGATCTATTATTGACAATGGCAAATTAAAATGCGTGATTCTCAAGGCATGTAAAAAACACACAATGGGCCTACAGTGAGGGGTGGAATGATGGCCGTTTCAGTGCATCACACAGGTCTATTTTTAAAAAAAAATTTTTGTCAACTTTAATAAGATGTGCACAAAGAGATACTTTGTTCATGTCACTGCACAGCAACATGGTGCCTTACGCTGCTGTGTGGTAACATGCGGTGCCTATTTGTGCACTGTGATAAAATGCAGCATGTCTGCATTTTATCATAGTTCACTGCACTACACCTCCAGACGTTGAATGTTCATGTGCCCTAGCAGTGATTGGCATTCTTCCAGTGTGGAAAAAAGCCAGTCACCACGCTTAAAGGGTAGAAAAAGATGGACGACTACCCTGCATACAAGTATACTGCAACCATGCAAAAAAAAATAATAATTTTGATGACAGTTACAAAATACCCCTGATCATGAAGGTGTTAAAGTAAAAAAAAAAAGAAAACATTTTTTCTACAACTATTTTCATATTGGAATCCTTAGTGGGTAGTTAATATAACTATAGGAGATAATATAACAGGAGAATGCTGATATAAAATTACTGTATATATTTAGCTGAATGATATTAAATTAAGAAAAAAACACAAGTTAATTCTTAGAAAATATAATATGGTGATTTGTAAGACTCAATTAACTGTGATGACGTCTTTATCATCTTAACAAATTTTCAATAATTAGAAAAACATTCAACCTTAACATTTAATTAAAATACAGCAAAAGTAACTGTTCAATTTAAATGTATTGTTTGCAGCTTTTGTGAGCCATAAAACCTACTTTTAAAAACTGTTCATTTGTTCACTTATGGTGATATGCCCTTGATGTTAATACATTCTTGTGTGCAAAGATCCATGTTAGAATTTGCCTAACACTGGTTGCATGTGCAGGTGTGTATTATGTTCATCTTTAGGAGATCTTAGCAAGCATAAGCTAAGATCAATGCCACACTGAATTTCAACCAAGCGCTAAAAGACATTTCCTGACAGACTCCATGGCAGCCTACGTATGGGTTAATCCCGCCTCTCATACCTCATAGGTCCCCACTCCCATAAATCTTTGCTCCTAGTCAGAGACTGTGTTCCTTTTTTGTCCTCCTCCTAGGACCAAGGTGTATCTCTTACCTTATGAAGTTTTGTTGATCCAGTCCTGGTGAGTCGCATGTGTTTGATGATGGCGGTGTCTTGTTGAAGTCCAGCTTCCCCAGCTATTAGCAGGGCGGACATACGGGGTTCACTTTGATGCCTGGAAGAGCTGATTATACCGGCCATTGGCTGGGAAGCGGCAACTCGGCCAATCGTCCCAGCTATTAGTGGGAGGCCTCTTTTATTAATACCCCGGTCGTGCGGTGAGCGCTCCTCTTTGCTCCCATTCCCAGGATGGATCCCGTCAGGTGCCGTGGTAATGTATGCTCTCCTGTTTATGAAATATGGCAGCCTGTTGTGTGTGTTGTTTTGTCTAAATGCTTGTTTCCTAGTGGCCATGGCGGCTGGGACGCATCTGCGTTCCAGTCCGCCGCTTCCCCGCTCCGACTGCGCAACTGCGAAGTCTCGATTGAGATCGAGGCTTGGTTTGCGACTGCGCAGTCTGGGTGTAATGACGGCGATTGTGCATGCGCGCGAGCGCCGTGGAGCTGCGTCGGTCACAGCGTAGGGACGCTGTGGCCGCGATGACGTCATCACAGGCGGCAGATTCAAATAGCTGTCAGATACAGCTATTATTTGGGTTGCTCTCTCGCTCAGGCAGCGGCTTCCCTGTGTCCATCATTCTGGCTTCTGAGGTAAGGAGCTTTTGCTATACATTCCTGTGTCTAGATCTCTTTCTCCAAATATGGGAAAGAGAAAGTGAAAGTATATATTTAGTTATTGGTTTTCTTATTGAATTTGTTTGCAGTCCTTTGTTTCTGTCGCCATGGATGTGTCACCGCCACCTAGTGGCCAACCCTTACACCGCAGGTAGGATGAAGTATGTTTTTATTTTCATTCTGCCTGTATTGTTTGGGGTATTATTTAGGAACAAAGTATTCTTTTCTCCCCCTTCAGCCCTTCTAGGTCTGAACCACAGCTATCGGCACATAAAGAAAAAGACCAGTCTAGGTCTCAACATCACCAGTCTACGTCGGGTTCTAGACGTACTAGGTCATCCTCCAGACACCGCAAAGAGGGGTCAAGGTCTAAATCTAGTCATCATTCCCCCCGCCATTCCAGCCGCTCTGAGAGAAAAGCTTGCTGGGGATGTAAAACTCAGGTCCCAGAGGGTAAATCTCTCTGTGAGTTGTGCTATTTGAGAGCCACGAAGGAAAGAGGAGCTGAGGACCAGCAAGTGGAAGCTCTGGTCAGGAAAGTGGTCCAAGAATCTCTTAACAAAGCAGATTTTGACCGGGCAGTAATTCCTCCTTCTGTTATAGCTCCAGTTGCTGAAGAAACTGAGCCCGAAGTCCCGGGTCCATCTCATCATAGTCTTTCTTTTAGTGGTTCCTCGGACAGCGAAGCAGAGATAATTGAACCTGGTGCAGGTTTTGACTTCTCCCTGGTTCCCCAGTTGGTCAGAGTGGTTAAAGACGCATTGAGATGGGAGGAACCAGTAGAGGCACCCTCTAAACAGAGGAAATCCTTTAAGCACCTTAAGAAGGATCGCCCAAATTTCCCCTTCCTGGGTGAACTGGGTGAAATTATCTCGGATGAATGGGGTAAGGTTGACAGGAAAAACTCTTTAATTTCCAAGATTGCGAAGATGTATCCTTTCAAAAATGATGAAGTAAAACATCTTGAATCAGCCCCCTTGTCGATGCAGCTCTCATGAGGCTGGTGAGACATGTTACGCTCCCTCTAGAGGATACCGTCTCTTTCAAGGATGGTATGGAGAGGAAGATTGATACGGACTTAAAACGTATCTATATCACGGCGGGGATGGCTTGTAAACTGGCTCTGGCCCTCGCAGCTTTGTCGAAAGCTATGGCGTCTTGGACGGATGATGTGGGTGCAGCTTTAGGAAGTGTGTCTGAGGACTTATTCAAGAGCTCTCCAGTACATGAGCTGAAGCTGGCTTCGGTCTTCCTGGGAGAAGCATCTATCGACATTATTCGTCTTGTGGCACATGTCATGCTTTCATCAGTTACAGCAAAACGTGCCTTCTGGTTACGTCCATGGGTTGCAGACCCTGCCTCTAAACAGGCTTGGTGCAGGATTCCTTTTGAAGGCTCCTCACTCTTTGGAAATAAACTGGATTCTGCCATCTCCCGTGCTACTGGGGGCAAGTCAGGATTCTTACTCCAGGACTGTCGTATTCTTAACCAAAGAAGGACCCAACCTAGACAAGAGCCAGAACGCGCTAGAGATGCTCGTCGCTACAGACCTGGTCGGGAGTTTAGGAAAAACTGGAGGAGAGGCCAGCCTTCAGACCAAAAATCCTCAAAGTCAGCCCCGTCAAGTGGACGGGAGACTTCCAAGTCCTTTTGATACGACGCCTGTCCAGGCAGTGCAAGTAGGGGCTCATTTACTCAGTATCAGCACGTCTGGGCAGCCTCGATTCAAGATTACTGGACCGTCAAAACGGTCTCCTCAGGTCACACTTGGGTTTTCATCAATCCACCCATTCACCGGTTTGTGCCTACGGTCCTTTCGCACTCAGAAGAGAAAAGACAAATTCTTCTTTCTTATACAGATTCACTGATTGCCCAGGGGGCCGCCATTCAAGTTCCATCAGAAGAAAGATTTCTTGGAATTTATTCCCCCCTTTTCATGGTCCTCAAAAAGAATGGCTCTTGGAGACCAGTAATCGACTTGACACATCTAAACTCCTTCATCAAGAAGGAAAAATTCAAGATGGAAACCCTGCTGACAATCCGACAAACAGTACAACCAGGAGATTGGCTGGTCTCCATAGACCTGAAAGACGCCTACTTTCATGTGCCGATCGCAAAAGATTTCCAGAGGTATCTCCGATTTGCAGTAGGCCAGAGGCATCTCCAATTCACATGTCTCCCATTCGGGCTCACAACATCGCCTCGAGTGTTTTCGAAGCTCTTATTGGCTGTGGTAGCTCTAATCCGGGTCAAAGGCATTCGGTTACACCATTATTTAAACGACCTACTCCTACTGTCTCAGGACAGGGAACAGATGTTGTCACATCGGGATCAAGTCATATCTACTCTGACAGAGTTCGGTTGGCTATTGAACAGAGAGAAAAGTCACCTAGTTCTGACACAAGCTCTAGTATTCCTTGGAGCCCTATTCAACACAGTGGAGAGCACCAGCTCTCTGCCTCTGGAGAAAATTCCGGTAATTCGAGAGAGAATTCGCCTAGCATTGTCAGCAACTCTCCTCAGAGCCTCTCAGTGTCTCAAAATAATCGGCACTATGGTAGCCACAGCCCCCATGGTGAGGTGGGCGCAATGGAAAATGCGGCCCTTTCAGAAGGGGTTTCTCCAGCAATGGGATCCAGGGACTCGAGACCATCTGGTGAGGGTAACCACCTCCATGCGGGAGGGCCTCCCCTGGTGGCTGCAACGGAAAAACCTCCTCAATTGTCATTCCATAGCACCTGTCTCCTGGATTACGGTGACAACGGATGCGAGCAACAGAGGTTGGGGTGCTCTCTGCCTGACGGAGATAGCCCAAGGCAGGTGGGACTTCCCATCCCAAGGGATAGTCTCAAATGTCCTGGAGCTGCGAGCTGCCTTCCGTGCCCTTCAAGCTTTTCTCCATCTGATATCAGGAGCCTCAGTCCTCCTGAGACTGGACAACACGACCGCAGTGTCATACATCAAGAGACAGGGGGGCACCCGCAGTCTCTCCTTACTGAGGGAAGTAAGCCCGATCATGTCCTGGGCCCAGACGAACTTAACAAATCTATCCGCTGTTTATCTCCCGGGAATTCAAAATGTCCAAGCGGACTTCCTTTCAAGAGTCACCCTGGACAACAACGAGTGGTCCCTTCACACTGAAGTTTTCATTGGCTCCTGTCTCTAGGGATGATGCCGGAAGTAGATCTGTTCGCATCCTCATGCAATTTCAAGCTGGGGAAATATTACACGAGGTGTCGTTGTCCCCAAGCCTTCGGAGTGGATGCCCTGACGGACCAGTGGAAATTCCACAGGGACTTATGCCTTTCCCACAGTTTCAGTCATTCTTCGTTTCCTTTCGAGGCTCAGGTGGGAGGATGTCGAGGTGCTGGCAATTGTTCCGTTCTGGCCCAACAGGCCATGGTTTCCTCTCCTGATGCAGCTCAGTTACCGAGAACCGGTCCCTCTCCCGTCCAGACCAGATCTCCTGCTGCAGGGAGCATCTCTTCACCCTTGCCCATCCCAGCTCTATCTGATGGCTTGGTGGTTGAGAGGAGAAGGTTGGAAGCACTAGGTTGTCCAAGTACAGCTATTGCTACATTGTTGAATGCCAGAAGAGCGGGCACCAACAGAGTTTATCAGAGGATTTGGGCGAAGTTTGCGGACTATGTGATTTCCACCAATGGTTCCTGTAGTAATCCAAGGATTCGGGACATTCTTGGTTTTCTACAAACTGGCCTGGATCTGTCCCTATCGGTGAGTTCCTTGCGGGTCCAGGTTTCGGCAATCTCAGCCTTCACAGGCGTATCATGGGCCAGACACCCCCTTACTAGGCAGTTCTTCAAGGGAGCAATAAGGCTTAGGCCTCAGAAAAGACCAAGATTCTCTAAATGGGATCTTCCTCTCGTCTTGGATTTCTTCTCAGAAAAGGAGATACGGCATATGGATCAATCATCAATTAGGGAGCTTTCTCTCAAAGTGGTCTTTCTAGTGGCCATAACATTGGCCAAGAGGGTTTCCGAGATTGGTTCCCTAGGATGCAAAGAACCTTTTCTTACCTTCTTCACAGATCGAGTTGTCTTGATCCCCATGTTAGGATCGAATCCAAAAGTAACAACCATCTTCCATGAAAATCAGGAGATTGTCCTCCCTACGTTCAGATCTACTGAGGACTCTAATGTTTACCCTCTAGATGTTGGGCAGATTCTAAAGCAATACCTAGAAGCCACAGCTTCTTTTCGCCAGTCTGATCATCTGTTTGTTCTTTTTCACGGCAAGAACAAGGGTTCACGGGCTTCCTCTAGAACCATTGCAGCATGGATCGTTCACGCTATTCAATGGGCTTACAGGTCTAAGGGTTTGGCTCCTCCGGAGGCGGTAACCGCTCATTCTACCAGGAGCGTCTCTACATCGTGGGCAGCATCCCGGCATGTGTCTCCGGATGTAATTGGTAAAGCGGCCTCATGGTCATCAATTAACACTTTTACGACACACTATTGTGTAGAACCGGCTTCTTTGTCTACGGTTTACTTTGGTTTGCACGTATTATCTGTTGATGGTGCCAATTAAACCTTTTTTTCTTTATCCGGCAATTACCCACCCGGGTGTGTATGGCTAGTTATTTCCCATACGTAGGCTGCCATGGAGTCTGTCAGGAAAACGGAAAATTTATATCAAATACTTACCGTAATTTTCCTTTCCTGATGGACTCCATGGCAGCAGGAGTTTCCTCCCATTTGCTGGAGTAGGCTAAGTTACGGAACACAGTCTCTGACTAGGAGCAAAGATTTATGGGAGTGGGGTCCTATGAGGTATGAGAGGCGGGATTAACCCATACGTAGACTGCCATGGAGTCCATCAGGAAAGGAAAATTACGGTAAGTATTTGATATAAATTTTCAGTTTTTAGAATCCAACTCAACATCAAGCTAAAAATTCTATGGAATAATTAAACTGTGATGGAGAATGCTTATTTTGAAGACATAATTCAAACTGTCAGTAGGAAGTCTATTCAAGTATATCTGTCAACTGAATGTATGTATAGATGTAGGCCACTGTCAGCTGATCAGTAGGATGGATGAGTTATTGAGTTATTATAATGTCAACATTATATATATATATATATATATATATATATATATATATATATATATATACACACACAGTATTTCTCAAAAGTGAGTACACCCCTCACATATTTGTAAATATTTTATTATATCTTTTCATGTGACAACATTGAAGAAATGACACTTTGCTACAATGTAAAGTAGTGAGTGTACAGCTTGTATAACAGTGTAAATTTGCTGTCCCCTTAAAATAACTCAACACACAGCCATTAATATCTAAACCACTGGCAACAAAAGTGAGTACACCACTAATAAAGGAACACCCACCTACTATGCAGGAGACCACCCAAGACTTAGATATCCAAACACATATTGAGGAAAGGGTATAGGGAGTTCTCTTGTTGAACCTATCAGGCCTATTCGACAGATGTAACTCCAGAGCGTGAGTCCTAAAGTAACTAAGATATGTAACAACATCGCTCTGCACAGGACATCTCCCCTGGGGCGCACATTTTAGAGCCTGAGATGACAATATACAAAAAATAGATTACTGCTCAAATTGGACATGCCTTTACATGAATCATAAAAAACAGAGCAGCGCCATCTAAGTGCAGCATGATAAAAACATTTTAACTCATAAGACAGACGATTTTAAACTCACAAGATTATAGAGATTTACATGAATCATCAATGTCTAATTAGCCTGTCAGACCATACCCCGTCCACAGACCATATGGATGTGCCTTGCCACCAAGCTCAGAAAGGTTTTTCCCAAAAAATGCCCTCATCACAGAAGCCTCCTCTTTATACACTCAGGATGTAAAAGACTGCCCTGTCTATGGTTTCTTGCTACTGTGTACTAGAAACTATGCTTTTACAGTGTACACAGTATTAAAATAAATTAAAAATAATATTTAGAGTGAACATTGTAATTTACTTTGTGAAAATCATACATTGGATGTAATCAGATATAACCCTTTTATTACAATTACTGGTGGTTCCATGTATATCAACTTGTTTCTTCAAAACCCAAAGGCCAGTTTCTTCCTACAAGGAACTTCAATTTTCTTGCAAAGATTTTTGCATGGCATTCCCATCAGGGATATTTTGCCTAAATGTCTATCTGTCTGTACTAATATTTATATTGATGTCTTGAAATGATCTTTAACCCCTTAGTGACTGAGGGTGAAACAAATGTTAATGTCTGAACACAATTTTGCAACTTTGGCATGTATTAGTAAACCTGTACACATTTGCACAACTACTTATTGTATTCAGGTAAATTATACCTTGTTTTTTCATCACAAATTTGGCCAGTTTCTGCCAAAGTTGCAACCGATCCGCCTCAATAGGAGGCTCCCGCCATATGACGCTTCTTCGCTTGTGACAGTTCTTATATAACTGAGGGCGGGGCCACACGCTGACGTAACTGGGTGACCCTGCCCCCTCTGATGCCACGGGGACTTCCCCATGACTTCCCTGTGGCGTCAGAGGGGGCAGGGTCACCTGTTTACTTAACCGGGTGGACCCTCCCCCTCTGATGCCATGGGGAAGCCATGGGGATGTCCCCATATTGAGGTCTTGAAATGATCTTTAACCCCTTAGTGACTGAGGGTGAAACAAATGTTAATGTCTGAACACAATTTTGCAACTTTGACATGTATTAGTAAACCTGTACACATTTGCACAACTACTTATTGTATCCGGGTAAATTACACCTTGTTTTTTTCATCACAAATTTGGCCAGTTTCTGCCACAGCCGCAACCGATCTGCCTCCAGGGGAGGCTCCCGCCATATGATGCTTCTTCGCTTGTGACAGTTCTTATATAACTGAGGGTGGGACCACACGCTGACGTAACAGAGACTTCCCCATGGCTTCCCTGTGGTGTCAGAGGGGGGGTCACCTGTTTACTTAACCGGGTGGACCCTCCCCCTCTGATGCCACGGGGAAGCCATGGGGATGTCCCAGTGGTGTCATGGGGGCGGGGTCACCCAGTTACATCACCGGGTGACCCCGCCCTCAGTTATATAGGAACTGTCACAAGCAAGGAAACATTACATGGCGGGAGCCTCCCATGGAGGTGGAACAGTTGCGGCTTTTTTTTTCTTTTTCGGTCCAGCGGCGGCGTGATAGAAGAAGATAAATGGACATCATGGGACATTTTTATATTTTTGTTTTTTTAATAAAGGACTTGTCCCAAGCTGTGTCTTGTCTTTTTTAACATTTTGACACTTTTTTTGGGAAATGGTAGGGGGACTTGTAACCCGTTACCAATTCACACGGGGAGGCCGGAATCTGAGGGTCCCCTTGTCAAAGGGGGGTTCCAGATTCCGATTAGCCCCGGCCTGCAAACCCCCACAACCACCAGGCAAGAGTTGTGGGGATGAGGCCCTTGTCCCCATCAACGCGGGGACAAGGTGCTTTGGGAAGTTACCCCAAAGCACCCTCCCCATGCTGAGGGAATGTGGCCTGGTACAGTTCAGGAGGGGGGGCACTCTCTCATCCCCCCTCTTTTCCTGCGGCCTGCCAGGTTGCGTGCTCAGATAAGGGTCTGGTATGGATTTTGGGGGGATCCCTACGCCTTTTTTAAAAAAAAATTTGGTTCGGGGTTCACCTTAATATACATACCAGACCCAAATGGCCTGGTAATGGACTGGGAGGGATCCCATGCTTTTTTTCAATGAGTTTTATCTATATTGCCAAGACCCGACAATTCATTACAGCCGCGATCAGTTTTAAATGACAATTTTTCCTTTAGAAATGTCATTTTGCTGTGGTACTGTTCTAAACACGGGAAAAATGCGCCACTTTACAGGCATACTATAGACACCCCCCAGGCATAATATTTAAAGGAATATTTAATTTTTATTGTTTCACTTTAAGCATTAATCGGTTAAAGACCGGCTCACGCCGATATATTTTGTCAGAATGGCACGGCTGGGCAAAGTGACGTATATTTACGTCACTTTGAATTCCCCGCTGTGCATGCGCACGAATGCCCCTGCCGCAAGCTCCGTGACCATGCCCGCAGGACCCACGGACTCGATGTCTGCCGGTGTCCTGCGATCGGGTCACAGAGCTGCAGAACGGGGAGAGGCCAGTGTAAACAAGGCATCTCCCCGTTCTGCCTAGTGACACAGCACTGATCGTCTGCTCCCCCCTCATCGGGAGCAGCAATCAGTGATGTGTCACTCGTAGCCATGCCCCCTAATAGTTAGAATCACTCCCTAGGACACACTTAACCACTTCCTAGCCCCCTAGTGGTTAATCCCTTCATTGCCAGTCACATATATACAGTAATCAGTGCATTTTTATAGCACTGATCGATGTATAAATGTGAATGGTCCCCAATAGCGTCAAAAGTGTCCGATATGTCCACCATAATACCGCAGTCATGATAAAAATCGCTGATCACCGACATAACTAGTAAAAAAAAATTATTAATAAAAATGCCATAAAACTATCCCCTATTTTGTAGACGCTATAACTTTTGCGCAAACCAATCAATAAACGCTTATTGTGGTTTTTTTTACCAAAGATATGTAGAAGAATATGTATCAGCCTAAACTGAGAAAAAAATAGTTTTTTATATATTTATTACAGCAAAAAGTAAAAAATATTGCTTTTTTTTTCTAAATTGTCGCTCTATTTTTGTTTATAGCGCAAAAAATAAAAACTGCAGAGGTGATCAAATACCACCAAAAGAAAGCTCTATTTATGGAAAAAAAGGACGTCAATTTTGTTTTGGAGCCACTTCGCACGACCGCGCAATTGTCAGTTAAAGCGACGCAGTGCCGAATCGCAAAACGTGGCCCGGTCATTTGGCAGCCAAATGGTCCGGGGCTGAAGTCGTTAAAAAAATCACTGCTCCTGAAAAAATGGCCCTTTTTCACAAAATTTTTTGCATTGATACATGTCCCCTGGGGCAGGACCCAGGTCCCCAAACACTTTTTATGACAATAACTTCCATATAAGCTTTTAAAATGAGCACTTTTGATTATTCATGTTCGTGTCCCATAGACTTTAACGATGTTCGTGTGTTCTGCCAAATTTTTTGCCTGTTCGCATGTTCCGCTGCGAACCGAACAGGATGGTATTCGGCTCATCCCTATAAATAATCAATCATGCAGACATACATGTCACCCTAGGAACAAGAACAAGGGCAGCATCCAACAACAGCCAGATGAGGTAAAAAAATTATTGTTAGAGAGGGGAAGAGAGGGAGACAGTGTGACTACTCTGGTGTGGTAAGTTCTAAAAGGTTTACTTACAAAGAAATGTTAAAAATAGATACACACAAAAGTATAAAAACACACATATACTGTATATATGGAAGTCCACGGGAGAGTGTATGCCTTGCAGGGTATAATAATGACAACCGTAATAAAGATAGTCAAACAAATACAGGTAGAGGTATATCACTAAAGAGTGCCTAATGAATGAGGGATGCTGCAGTATAGGGCCTGAACATCAATGGGGACCAAGAGACAGTCCTCCGGGATTAAGATGCCTTCTAGCTTCCTAAGTAGGCCTTGGAAGTGGAAGGGTAGGCCTACAACGTGAGGATGTAAATATGCATCTACAAGCCATCTACAAGCCTACTCACCTAGTTTTAGAACCAATTCCAGAGATGATGGATCTCCTTGGAGGTTTTTGTTTGTCTTGGGTAAAGCATAAAAATATGCAACTTTGGGATTGGGCACCTGAATAGCTTAATTTGTCTCTTTGTCAATTATTCCATCAGCCTCTATGATGAGTTTGTCAAAGTCTCTATTAAAGTCTTTAATAACACTATCTGAACTAGGACTGTATCAGTCCTCATTTCGAAGTATGTTAAAGTGGTTGTAAACCTCAGTCATGAAATCTGAGGAAAGCACGTATATCTGCAGTGTTTGCATGTCTGTCCCAAAACTCTAAGTGTCACTTCTCTCCGGTGCTTCATTTCTCTGTTATCAGCATGAGTAACTTCTGAGAAGTTTTCCCAACAGATGAGATACATTTGTGACAGAAAGGGAGCTCAGATCACAACTTGTCTATAAAGAACACATCTCTGTATCTTTCTTCTTTCCTGTGCCTGTGTGTGAATGGGGTGTGTCCCTTTCCTCCAATCAGCTCTCACACATTGTAAAAGACACATTATCCACCTCTTTCTCTCTGTTCCTGACAGATGAAGAAGGATTTTATCACAATTGTGCACTTTTGAAGGGATGCAGAGAAGAGAAGACTGCAGATAAACAAGTAAAATGTTTGTAGGAGGATTTGTTTCATCTCCGTTAGGGAACTTGCGAACAGGCAAAAAATTTGTTCGAACACGCGAACACCGTTAAAGTCTATGGGACACGAACATGAATAATCAAAAGTGCTAATTTTAAAGGCTTATATGCAAGTTATTGTCATAAAAAGTGTTTGGGGACCTGGGTCCTGCCCCAGGGGACATGGATTAATGCAAAAAAAGTTTTAAAAACGGCCGTTTTTTTCGGGAGCAGTGATTTTAATAATGCTTAAAGTGAAACAATAAAAGTGTAATATCCCTTTAAATTTTGTATCTGGGGGTATCTATAGTAAGCCTGTAAAGGGGCGCATGTTTCCCATGTTTAGAACAGTCTGACAGCAAAATGACATTTCAAAGGAAAAAAAGTCATTTAAAACTACTCGCGGCTATTAATGAATTGCCGGTTCGACAATACACATAAAAGTTCATTGATAAAAACGACATGGGAATTACCCACAGGGCAACCCTGAACCAAAATTTAAAAAAAAATGACGTGGGGGTCCCCCTAGATTTCATACCAGGCCCTTCAAGTCTGGTATAGATATTAAGGGGAACCCCGGCCAAATTTTTTTTTAAAAAATGACGTGGGGTCCCCCTCAAATCTATAGTCTGGTATGGATTTTAAGGGGAACCCCGCGCCAAAATTTAAAAAAAAATAGCATGGGGTCCCCCTAAAAAATCCATACCAGACCCTTATCCAAGCACGCAACCTGGCAGGCCGCAGGAAAAGAGCGGGGGATGAGAGAGCGCCCCCCCTCTCCAGGACAAGGGCCTCATCCCCACAACCCTGGCCGGTGGTTGTGGGGGTCTGCGGGCGGGAAGCTTATCGGAATCTGGAAGCCCCCTTTAACAAGGCGACCCCCAGATCCTGGCCCTCCCCCCTGTGTGAAATGGTAAGGGGCTACTTGTACCCCTACCATTTCACTAAAAAAGTGTCAAAAATGTTAAGAATGACAAGAGACAGTTTTTGACAATTCCTTTATTTAAATACTTCTTCTTTCTTCTTTCTTCTATCTTCCTTCGGTTTCTTCCTCCATCTTTTTCTTCTGGTTCTTCTGGTTCTTCCTCCGGTGTTCTCGTCCGGCATCTTCCTCTGCGGCGTCGACGTCTTCTTCCCTTCTTCTCCTCGGGCCACTCCGCATCCATGATAGCATGGAGGGAGGCTCCCGCTGTGTGACGCTTCTCTCTTCATCTTCTTCTCTTCATCTTCTTCTCTTCATCTTCTTCTCTTCATCTTCTTTTCAGGCTGCTCCGCATCCATGAAGGCATGGAGGGAGGCTCCCGCTGTGTGGCGCTTCTCCTCTTCTGACGGTTCTTAAATAACGGGGGGGCGGGGACACCCTCTTACGCACGGTGACTTGACGGGACTTCCCTGTGGCATCACAGGGAATGCCACAGGGAAGACCTGTCAAGTCCCCGTGCGTCAGAGGAGGGCGGGGTCACCAGGTGACCCCACCCCCCATTATTTAAGAACTGTCAGAAGAGGAGAAGCGTCACACAGCGGGAGCCATGCCATCATGGATGCGGAGCGGCCCGAAAAGAAGATGAAGAGAAGAAGATGAAGAGAAGAAGATGAAGAGAGAAGCGTCACACAGCGGGAGCCTCACTCCATGCCATCATGGATGCGGAGCGGCCCGAGGAGAAGAAGGGAAGAAGACGCCGCGGAGGAAGATGCCGGACGAGAACACCGGAGGAAGAACCAGAAGAACCAGAAGAAGATGAAGATGGAGGAAGAAACCGAAGGAAGATAGAAAAATGAAGAACGAAGAATTATTTAAATAAAGGAATTGTCAAAAACTGTCTCTTGTCATTTTTAACATTTTTGACACTTTTTTAGTGAAATGGTAGGGGTACAAGTAGCCCCTTACCATTTCACACAGGGGGGAGGGCCAGGATCTGGGGGTCGCCTTGTTAAAGGGGGCTTCCAGATTCCGATAAGCCCCCCGCCCGCAGACCCCCACAACCACTAGCCAGGGTTGTGGGGATGAGGCCCTTGTCCTCATCAACATGGGGACAAGGTGTTTTGGGGGGCTACCCCAAAGCACCCTCCCAATTTTGAGGGCATGTGGCCTGGTACGGTTCAGGAGGGGGGTGCACTCTCGTCCCCCCTCTTTTCCTGCAGTCTGCCAGGTTGCGTGCTCGGATAAGGGTCTGGTATAGATTTTGAGGGGGACCCCATGCCATTTTTTTTTTTTATTTTGGCCGGGGTTCCCCTTAATATCCATACCAGACCTGAAGGGCCTGGTATGGAATTTAGGGGGACCCCCCACGTCATTTTTTTTTTCATTTTTGTTCGGGGTTCCTCTGTGGGGAATTCCCATGCCGTTTTTATCAATGAACTTTTATGTGTATTGTCGGACCGGCAATTCATTAATAGCCGCCAGTAGTTTTAAATGACTTTTTTTCCTTTGAAATGTCATTTTGCTGTCAGACTGTTCTAAACACGGGAAACAGGCGCCCCTTTACAGGCATACTATAGACACCCCCCAGGTATGAAATTTAAAGGGATATTACACTTTTATTGTTTCACTTTAAGCATTATTAAAATCACTGCTCCCAAAAAAACGGCTGTTTTTAAAACTTTTTTTTGCATTGATCCATGTTCTCTGGGGCAGGACCCAGGTCCCCAAACACTTTTTATGACAATACCATGAATATAAGCCTTTAAAATCAATGCAACTTTTTTTGCATTGATCCATTCGAATTTGCCGCGAACATCCCAAATTGTTCGCTGTTCGGCGAATTTGCCAACAGCCGATGTTCGAGTCGAACATGAGTTCGACTCGAACTTGAAGCTCATCCCTAATCTGTGTATCATCTCTGTTTATCGTCTGAGGCCAGTCACTTCACTGGGTATATGAAGAAGTTTACAACCATTTTAAGGCACATTTGTTTGTATTTGTATTTATCTCTATCCATAATTACCATTGCTGCTCATTTGTGAGTCTGCTGGAACTCTGTCCAAGTGGAACTGGTCTAAGTGGTGAGTTAAAATCAGAGTTTAAAACAGGAGGTTATAACAGGGGGTCATAATACCTGTGTAGTGTTGTCTGAGTAGTGTGTGTGGATCGTTAGTACTTGTGTATTGTGTACTGTATACTTGTGTATTGCTAGTGCACATAGGTCTGTGAGTGCGCGTAGATCTGTCAGTGGTCTGTGAGTGTGCGTAGGTCTGCGAGTGCGCGTAGGTCTGTGAGTGGTCTGCGAGTGCACGTAGGTCTGCGAGTGGTCTGCGAGTGGTCTGCGAGTGTGCGTAGGTCTGCGAGTACCTGTGTATTGTCTTGAGTATTAGTGTCAGGAAGCTAGTTGTTAGTAGGGATGAGCTGAACGTCCCCCTTTTCGGTTCGCACCAGAACATGCGAACAGGCAAAAAATTTGTTCGAACGCGTGAACACCGTTAAAGTTCATGGGACTCGACCATGAATAATCAGAAGTGCTTATATGCAAGTTATTATCATAAAAAGTGTTTGGGGACCTGGGTCCTGCCCCAAGGGACATGGATCAATGCAAAAAAAAGTTTGGGAGCAGTGATTTTAATAATGCTTAAAGTGAAACAATAAAAGTGTACTATTTCTTTAAATTTTGTACCTAGGGGGTGTCTATAGTATGCCTGTAAAGGGGCGCATGTTTCCCGTGTTTAGAACAGTCTGACAGCAAAATGACATTTCAAAGGAAAAAAGTAATTTAAAACTACTCGCGGCTATTAATGAATTGTCGGTCCGACAATACACATAAAAGTTCATTGATAAAAATGGCCACAGGGGAACTCCGTACCAAAATTTAAAAACAAATGGCGTGGGGGTCCCCCTAAATTCCGTACCAGGTCCTTCAGGTCTGGTATGGATTTTAAGGGGAACCCCGCTCCAAAAATTTTTTAAAAATGGCGTGGGGGCCCCGCCCTCCGTTATTTAAGAAGTGTCAGAAGGCGAGAAGCGTCACACAGCGGAAGCTTCCCATCATGGATGTGGAGCGGCCAGAGAACGAAGAAGGGAAGAAGACACCGCAGAGGAAGATGCCAGACGAGAACACCGGAGCAAGAAGCAGAGGATCGGAAGAAGAACCAGAGGAAAAAGAAGATGGAGGAAAAAACCGAAGGAAGATAGAAGAAAGAGGATAGAAGAAATAAGATGGAAAAGAAGAAGACTTTAAATAAAGAAATTGTCAAAAACTGTCTCTTGTCACTTTTAACATTTTTGACACTTTTTTTGTGAAATGGTAGGGGTACTTTTGTACCCCCTTACCATTTCACACAAGGGGGACGGGATCTGGGGGTCCCCTTGTTAAAGGGGGTTTCCAGATTCCGATAAGCCCCCTGCCCGCAGACCCCCACAACCATCGGGCAAGGGTTGTGGGGATGAGGCCCTTGTCTCCATCAACATGGAGACAAGGTGCTTTGGGGGGACCCCAAAGCACCCTCCCAATGTTGAGGGCATGTGGCCTGGTACGGTTCAGGAGGGGGGGAGCTCTCTTGTCCCCCCTCTTTTCCTGTGGCCTGCCAGGTTGCATGCTAGGATAAGGGTCTGGTATGGATTTTTGGGGGGACCCCACGCCATTTTTTTAAAAAATTTTGGCGCGGGGTTTCCCCTTAAAATCCATACCAGACCTGCAGGGTCTGGTATGGATTTCGAGGGGGACCCCCACGCCATTAAAAAAAAAAAATTTGGTCGGGGTTGGCCTTAATATCCATGCCAGACCTGAAGGGCCTGGTATGGAATTTAGGGGGACCCCCACACCATTTTTTTTTTTAATTTTGGTTCGGGGTTCCCCTGTGGGGAAATCCCATGCCATTTTTATCAATGAACTCTTATGTGTATGGTCAGACCGACAATTCATTAATAGCCGCGAGTAGTTTTAAATGACTTTTTTTCCTTTGAAATGTCATTTTGCTGTCAGACTGTTTTAAACACGGGAAACATGTGCCCCTTTACAGGCATACTATAGACACCCCCCCAGGTATGAAATTTAAAGGAATATTACACTTTTATTGTTTCACTTTAAGCATTATTAAAATCACTGCTCCCAAAAAAACGACCGTTTTTAAAACTTTTTTTGCATTGATCCATGTCCCCTGGGGCAGGACCCAGGTCCCCAAACACTTTTTATGACAATACCATGCATATAAGCCTTTAAAATTAGCACTTTTGATTTCTCCCATAGACTTTTAAAGGGTATTCCGCAGCTTTCGAATTTGCCACGAACACCCCAAATTGTTCAACTGGCGAACAGCCGATGTTCGAGTCGAACATGAGTTCATCTCAAACTCAAAGCTCATCCCTAGTTGTTAGGTAATTTGGACAAGATATAATCCCCAATCCTCATTAAATTTAATAGGTATGATGCCCGGCGGGTGTGGAGAGGCAACTCTTTGTACATCTTGCGGCATGTATGCATTGCTTGATCATCCGATCGAGGGTAAATACTGCTGTGCAAAATGTAAGTGCATTGTTTCCCTGGAAGCCCAGGTTCTGAATCTGGGGAAGCAACTGTCAGCATTGAGAAGTCCCTCCATACTAAAGGAGAGCCAGGAACGTACACGGCAGGTGCCGGCAGGGGGCAGCACAGAGGCGGGTGGAGACAAAGAGGTGCAGGCACTAGCAAAGAGTAGATGGGTGACAGTCAGGAAGGGTAGAGGGGGAAGTGCCAGGGAGCCCGATCCAGGGCTGGAGCATCCCAATAAGTACGCTCCAATAAGTGACATTGGTGAAACCAGTCAGGGACCAGCACTGCTGGAGCTGAGGGACTCTCCTAGCTGCCAGGGGAAGAACTCCTCCAGTGAGAGTGGGGGGGAAGCGAAGGGAAAGGAAAGACAGATTCTGGTGGTAGGGGACTCAATTCTTAGGACAGAGAGGGCAATCTGTAACAAAGACCTGAAGCGCCGAACAGTATGTTGTCTACCGGGCGCTCGGGTTCGGCACATCACGGATCTGGTGGACAGATTACTGGGAGGAGCTGAGGGAGACCCAGCTGTCATGGTGCATGTTGGCACCAATGACAAAGTCAGAGGCAGATGGAGTGTCCTGAAGAATGATTTTAGGGACTTAGGAGCTAAATTGAGGAAAAGGACCTCCAAGGTAGTATTCTCAGGTAGTATTCTCAGGAATACTACCGGTACATCGAGCCACACCAGAAAGGCAGAGGGAGATTAGGGAAGTAAACAAGTGGCTGAAGAGCTGGTGTAGTAAGAAGGGGTTTGGGTTCCTGGAAGACTGGGCCGACTTCTCAGTCGATAACCGGTACTATAGAAGGGACGGACTGCACCTAAATGAGGAGGGTGCAAATCAGCTGGGAATGAAGATGGCCAAAAAGTTAGAGGGGTTTTTAAACTAGATGATGGGGGAGGGTCCAGAGGTAGAGATAGTCAGCGTGGAACATATTCCATGGGGCAGTATTGGGGGCATTAGTGGTAGGTTGACCAAAGCACAAAAACTCAAGGTAAGTATAGTAGCAAGTCCTAGTTGCAATCTCGGAACACCCAATACGAGGATAATATGCGTGGGATACTACGTGGCATGTTCACCAATGCCAGGAGCCTGGCAGACAAGATGGGTGAACTAGAGATACTGTTGGATTTGGATTTTGTGGGAATTTCAGAGACCTGGTTCAACAGCCCTCATAATTGGCTGGCAAACATTCAAGGGTATACCGTTTATCGCAAGGACAGAGAGGGTAAAAAAGGGGGAGGGGTATGCCTATATATCAAGAATAATGTACAAGTGAATGTGAGAGATGACATCACTAAGGGAGCTAGGGAGGAGGTGGAATCCTTTGGGTAGAGCTCCAAAGGCATAAAGCTAAGGGGAAAATAATACTGGGAGTATGCTATAGGCCCCCTAACCTGAGGGAGGAAGTGGAGACAGATCTCCTATCACAATTTGGATTAGCAGCAAGGATGGGAAGTGTTATCATAATGGGGGATTTTAATTATCCAGACGTAGACTGGGCGGAGGGAACCGCGCATTCATCGAAAGCTTGCCAGTTGCTTAATGTCTTGCAGGACAATTTTATGGGTCATATGGTAGACGCACCAACTAGAAATAAAGCATTACTGGATCTATTGATTACCAGAAATACAGACCTGTTCATGGATGTGGAATTATGGGGCAATTTAGGTAACAGCGATCACAGGTCAATTAGTTTCAGTATAAATCACACAAATAGGAAACATAAAGGGAATACAAAGACACTGAATTTCAAACGAGCCAACTTCCCTAAACTACGAACCTTGCTAGAAGGCATAAATTGGAATAAAATCTTAGGAACAAAGAACACGGAGGAGAGATGGGTTTGCTTTAAGAGCATATTAAATAAGGGCATTAGCCAATGCATCCCACTGGGTAATAAATTTAAAAGAGCGAACAAAAGTCCTGGATGGCTTAACTCCAATGTAAAAATGCATAGAAAAGCAAAGGAGAAGGCCTTCAAAAAATACAAGGTTGAGGGATTATCATCAGCATTCAGACTTTATAAAGAATACAACAAGAAATGTAAGGGTGCAATAAGGATGGCTAAGATAAAACATGAAAGACACATAGCGGAGGAGAGCAAAAAAAATCCCAAGAAATTCTGTAAGTATGTAAACAGTAAAAAAGGTAGGACAGACCATATTGGCCCCATAAAGAAGAAGGAAGGACATATGGTTACAAAGGATGGGGAGATGAGGAAGGTATTGAATTTATTCTTCTCCTCAGTCTTCACGAGGGAATCGGGGGGCTTCAGTAACCAAAACTGCAGTGTTTATCCTCATGACACATCACAGGAAGTACCTCCATGGTTAACAGAGGACAGAATTAAAATTAGACTTGTGAAACTTAACATTAATAAATCACCGGGACCAGATGGCTTGCACCCGAGGGTACTTAGGGAACTTAGTCAAGTGATTGCCAGACCGTTGTTCCTAATTTTTACAGACAGTCTACTGACTGGAATGGTACCAGCTGATTCGAGAAAAGCCAATGTAGCACCAATATTTAAAAAGGGCCCAAAATACATCCCTGGGAATTACAGACCAACCAACAGATCAATAGTATGTAAACTCTTGGAGGGGATGACAAGGGAATATATACAAGATTTTAGTAATGAGAACGGTATCATTAGCAGTAATCAGCATGAAGAATCGTTCTTGCCAAACCAATCTACTAACCTTCTATGAGGATGTGAGTTGCCAGCTAGATAAAGGAAGGCCCGTAGATGTGGTGTATCTGGATTTTGCAAAAGCAATTGACAGTTCCCCATAAACGTTTACTGTACAAAATAAGGTCCGTTGGCATGGACCATAGGGTGAGTACATGGATTGAAAACTGGCTACAAGGGCGAGTTCAGAGGGTGGTGATAAATGGGGAGTACTCGGAATGGTCAGGGGTGGGTAGTGGGGTCCCCCAGGGTTCTGTGCTGGGACCAATCCTGTATAATTTGTTTATAAACAATCTGGAGGATGGGGTAAACAGTTCAATCTCTGTATTTGCAGAAGATACAAAGCTAAGCAGGGCAATAACTTCTCAGCAGGATGTGGAAACCTTACAAAAGAATCTGAACAAAATGGGGTGGGCAACTACATGGCAAATGAGGTTCAATGTAGAAAAATGTAAAATAATGCATTTGGGTGGCAAAAATATGAATGCAATCTATACACTAGGGGGAGAACCTCTGGGGGAATCTAGGATGGAAAAGGACTCCGGGGTCCTAGTAGATGATAGGCTCAGCAATGGCATGCAATGCCAAGCTGCTGCTAACAAAGCAAACAGAATATTGGCATGCAATAAAAAGGGGATCAACTCCAGAGATAAAACGATAATTCTCCCGCTCTACAAGACTCTGGTCCGGCCGCACCTAGAGTATGCTGTCCAGTTCTGGGCACCAGGCCTCAGGAAGGATGTACTGGAATTGGAGCAAGTACAAAGAAGGGCAACAAAGCTAATAAAGGGTCTGGAGGATATTAGTTTTGAGGAAAGGTTGCAAGCACTGAACTTATTCTCTCTGGAGAAGAGACGCTTGAGAGGGGATATGATTTCAATATACAAATACCGTACTGGTGACCCACAATAGGAATAAAACTTTCTCGCAGAAGAGAGTTTAACAAGACTCGTGGTCACTCATTAAAATTAGAAGAAAAGAGGTTTAACCTTAAACTACGTAGAGGGTTCTTTACTGTAAGAGCGGCAAGTATGTGAAATTCCCTTCCACAGGCTGTGGTCTCAGCGGGGGGCATCGATAGTTTCAAGAAACTATTGGATAAGCACCTGAATGACCACAACATACAGGGATATACAATGTAATACTGACATAAAATCACACACATAGGTTGGATTTGATGGTCTTTTTTTAAACTCACCTACTATGTAACTATGTAACCACATTCATGGAAAAATATATTGTTTTACCTTATATTTTTTAGGCCAATGAGCCTTTTTATGGGCTGCTCTTTGTTTAATTAATATACACAACATTTTTTTAAGGGTTAATCCAGAGTGCCCAGGTTGAGGTTTTTTTTTTCAAATACTTTATTTATAAATACGTAATTACCACATTGCCTCCCTTATCTTAGCCTGTAAGTTATTTAGGGCTTTACATTGCGCGGAAGTAAGATTCCATGAAGTCATGTGTGTAAAGTCATAAAAACATAACTTTGCCCTTGGGACTTTGAATGAGGCGCAACACACCCAATGTTTAAATAAATGGTATGCAGATTTATTGATAGGTACAATATTAGTAGAATCGCATATCAAACAAGTACCATTCCATCCAGCATATTTGTAGGAATTGACATGATATTTTTTATAATAAACACAGTATTCCAAAAAATCAGTCCATAATTGGTTTAAAAATGCATCTTGAAGATCTGACACGTTTCAGAAATCAACATTCACCTTCTCAGGGGTTGATGCACACATAAATATCTGTAAGGTTAAAAAATTTTGTAATACATGACAGAGTTGGTACAAAATACTATTATTCTAACAATGGTCACCAATGGGAGACCCATACTTCCAAATCTGCTTAAAAATAAAAGCACATGATCTTAATCCAATGTTAACCACCAGGAATGTCTGACACGGGAGCTGTGGGCCTAGGATCCGCAAGGTCCCAGGAGGACAAACAGAGCAGTATGCAATGCTGGTAACAAAGGCAATGAGCTCCAACATATCCTCCAGAGTGATAGCTGTGAATAATATATACAGTGGGGATGGAAAGTATTCAGGCCCCCTTAAATTTTTCACTCTTTGTTATATTGCAACTATTTACTAAAATCATTTAAGTTCATTTTTTTCCTCATTAATGTACACACAGCACCCCATATTGACAGAAAAACACAGAATTGTTGACATTTTTGCAGATTTAGTAAAAAAAGAAAAACTGAAATATTACATGGTCCTAAGTATTCAGACCCTTTGCTCAGTATTTAGTAGAAGCACCCTTTTGATCTAATACAGCCATTTTTGGCTTTTTGGGAAAGATGCAACTTTTTCACACCTGGATTTGTGGATCCTCTGCCATTCCTCTTTGCAGATCCTCTCTAGTTCTGTCAGGTTGGATGGTAAACGTTGGTGGACAGCCATTTTTAGGTCTCTCCAGAGATCCTCAATTGGGTTTAAGTCAGGGCTCTGGCTGGGCCAATCAAGAACAGTCATGGAGTGGTTATGAAGCCACTCCTTCGTTATTTTAGCTGTGTGCTTAGGGTCATTGTCTTGTTGGAAGGTAAACCTTCGGCCCAGTCTGAGGTCCTGAGCACTCTGGAGAAGGTTTTCGTCCAGGATATCCCTGTACTTGGCCGCATTCATCTTTCCCTCGATTGCAACCAGTCATCCTATCCCTGCAGCTGAAAAAAACCCCCACAGCATGATGCTGCCACCACCATACTTTACTGTTGGGACTCTATTGGACAGGTGATGAGCAGTGCCTGGTTTTCTCCACACATACCGCTTAGAATTAAGGCCAAAAAGTTCTATCTTGGTCTCATCAGACCAGAGAATCTTATTTCTCACAATCTTGGAGTCCTTCAGGTGTTTTTTAGCAAACTCCATGTGGGCTTTCATGTGTCTTGCACTGAGGAGAGGCTTCCGTCGGGCCTCTCTGCCATAAAGCCCCGACTGGTGGAGGGCTGCAGTGGTGGTTGACTTTCTACAACTTTCTCCCATCTGCCGACTGCATCTCTGGAGCTCAGCCACAGTGATCTTTGGGTTCTTCTTTACCTCTCTCCCCAAGGCCCTTCTCCCCCGATAGCTCAGTTTAGCTGGACAGCCAGCTCTAGGAAGGGTTCTGGTTAGGGATAAGCCGAACACCCCTCTGTTCAGTTCGCACCAGAACTTGCGAACAGGCAAAAAATTTGTTCGAACACGCGAACACCGTTAAAGTCTATAGGACAAGAACATGAATAATCAAAAGTGCTAATTTTAAAGGCTTATATGCAAGTTATTGTCATAAAAAGTGTTTGGGTACCTGGGTCCTGCCCCAGAGGACATGGATCAATGCAAAAAAAAAAGTATTAAAAAAGGCAATTTTTTCGGGAGCAGTGATTTTAATAATGCTTAAAGTGAAACAATAAAAGTGTAATATCCCTTTAAATTTCATACCTGGGGTTGTCTATAGTATGCCTGTAAAAACTCAACCTTGGCACTCTGGATTAACCCATTTTTAGAACAGTCTGACAGCAAAATGACATTTCAAAGGAAAAAAAGTCATTTAAAACTACTCGCGGCTATTAATGAATTGCCGGTCCGACAATACACATAAAAGTTCATTGATAAAAACGGCATGGGAATTCCCCACAGGGGAACCCCGAACCAAAATTTAAAAAAAAAAATGACGTGGGGGGTCCCCCTAAATTCCATACCAGGCCCTTCAGGTCTGGTATGGATATTAAGGGGAACCCCGGCCAAAATTTAAGAAAAAAATGGTGTGGGGTCCCCCTCAAAATCTATACCAGACCCTTCAGGTCTGGTATGGATTTTAAGGGGAACCCCGCGCAAAATTAAAAAAAAAACGGCGTGGGGTCCCCCCAAAAATCCATGCCAGACCCTTATCCAAGCAGCAACCTGGCAGGCCACAGGAAAAGAGGGGGGGACAAGAGAGCGGCCCCCCTCCTGAACAGTACCAGGCCACATGCCCTCAACATTGGGAGGGTGCTTTGGGGTAGCCCCCAAAACACCTTGTCCCCATGTTGATGAGGACAAGAGCCTCATCCCCATAACCCTGGCCGGTGGTTGCGGTCTGCGGGCGGGGGGCTTATCGGAATCTGCAAGCCCCCTTTAACAAGGGGACCCCCAGATCCCGGCCCTCCCCCCTGTGTGAAATGGTAAGGGGGTACAAAAGTACCCTTACCATTTCACTAAAAAAGTGTAAAAAATGTTACAGTTTTCGACAATTCCTTTATTTAAATGCTTCTTCTTTCTTCTATCTTCCTTCGGTTTCTTCCTCCATCTTCTTCTGGTTCTTCCTCCAGTGTTCTCTACCGGCATCTTCCTCCGCAGCGCCGGCATCTTCTTTCATTCTTCTCCTCGGGCCGCTACGCATCCATGATGGCATGGAGGGAGACTCCTGCTGTGTGGCGCTTCTCTCTTCATCTTCTTCTCTTCATCTTCTTCTCTTCATCTTCTTGTCTTCTTCTTCTTTTTGGGCCGCTCCGCATTTATGATGGCATGGAGGGAGGCTCCCGCTGTGTGATGCTTCTCCTCTTCTGATGGTTCTTAAATAATGGGGGGCAGAGCCACCCGGTGACCCTGCCCCCCCTCTGATGCACGGGGACTTGACGGGGATTTCCCTGTGGCATTCCCCATGACGTCAGAAGGGGGCGGGGTTATGTAATGGGTGACCCCGCCCCCTCTGCGGAGCAGCCCAAAAAGAAGATGAAGACAAGAAGATGAAGAGAAGAAGATGAAGAGAAGAAGATGAAGAGAGAAGCGTCACACAGCGGGAGCCTCCCTCCATGCCATCATGGATACGGAGCGGCCCGAGGAGAAGAAGGGAAGAAGACGCAGATGCCGCGGAGGAAGATATCGGGCGAGAACACCGAAGGAAGAACCAGAAGAAGAAGATGATGGAGGAAGAAACCGAAGGAAGATGGAAGATAGAAGAAAGAAGAAAGAAGAAGCATTTAAATAAAGGAATTGTCAAAAACTGTCTCTTGTCATTTTTAACATTTTTGACACTTTTTTAGTGAAATGGTAAGGGTACAAGTACCCCCTTACCATTTCACACAGGGGGGAGGGCCGGGATCTGGGGGTTCCCTTGTTAAAGGGGGCTTCCAAATTCCGATAAGCCCCCCGCCCGCAGACCCCCACAACCACCGGCCAGGGTTGTGGGGATGAGGCCCTTGTCCTCATCAACATGGGGACAAGGTGTTTTGGGAGGCTACCCCAAAGCACCCTCCCAATATTGAGGGCATGTGGCCTGGTATGGTTCAGGAGGGGGGGCACTCCCCATGATTAATCACAATTTTATCAGTACACATTTATGAACCCTGATGTTATTAGTTACGTTGTAACCAAAGGTTCATATCGGAGGCGCTTCTTTATTAATTCAATTAACATGTGGTTTACGTGGTTATCATTTTTTATATATTAAAATATAGTTTAAGAATTTCAAGATATTAAATTAAAATATTATATTATTGTGGTTTCAATGGAGAATGTTGAGATGTGCTTATCACTTACCAGCCATTGTGAAACCGAGACTGAGACTGCTCTGAATGACGGGATTAATTCTAGTCCTTTCCAACTAAATATGACAATTATTACTAGTCATGAGATTGTTTACGTAGCATATTTACTAATCTACCATCTTCAATTGTTTTTCTGCCATTTTACTGATTGACAAATATGGTATGTATTACTAAAATTTTTTTCTCTGAGTCAAATTTTTTTGGAGCACTAAGACATATAACCACCAGAGGGAGCTTTCATCCCCTGGCTGATTTGTGCACAATGCTCAGCAAATAAACTTTATGGACATAAAGGCGGAGTATTCTTACCAAGCCAATTTACCCGCCCCTATTCCCCATATAAACCAGTTGCTTAGTGACCAATGTACGCTTCCCTGAAGACGTTCACAAACGAAACGTACGTCGGAGCGGTACGTGGTCACATGTCCAGAATCGTCCCACCTACTTCCGGATCATCTGGCTAGCTAGACGCATGGGGTGGAACGCACGCCGCATGTGCGATGTGATGCGAAGGGTTTCTGACTCCATTCACCCTGACATGCAAGCAGTCCCAGTGCCGGATAGGCACCGATCAATGTAAGAGGCCAATTGGCTATTTTATTGTTCTCTATTTTTATGCATTAAACGGTTTTACGCTATGGAGATTCCCTTTTGTTTCTCATATTTCCTATCCTGAATGAATGGGACGGGAGGGATCTATGCCTAAAGTACCATCCAGCCCTCCAGCCTTCATGTGAACAGGCACAATCCTGTACAAGCACTAATGACTCTCTTTTTAGTTAAAGAAGTCATTGGTATCTGGTAAGCAGATATCTATTATCTTCAGGTGTTTTTTCCTCTTGGGTGACGGAATCTTTATATCATCGCAAGAATTGTTGCATCTTTGAAGATCCATGTGTCTGCTTTGATGTTGGTTTCAATTAACTGTTTGCTCTGATCTTTTCAATGGATTGGGACAATCAAACATCACGAATTCACTTATCACACTTGCACTAAGAATTCTGTTGATTTCAATATCACTCTTCACTTTATTCTTTTTAATTGTTTTTTTCTATTATAAATTATTTGATATAATTCCAGTTTAGCACAAACAGTATTATATAATTCACTGCGGTTGAACTAGTTAGTGTGTGTATCCAGCGGCAGATACATATGTTTTCAGGTCTCTAGCGCCCCCTACTGTACACCACACATCGAATATACCCTTAATTGAAGTCCCAGAATGGTACAGCTAATTTTGCATTGCAGAAACCTGGATCAAGGTTTCCAACAATTCTACCCCAAGAGCACAGAGACAAAGAGACCGCAGAAGCAGAAACAACTCTAATTCTGCAGCCCACACCACAAATCGCAGAGGAGAAAACCCCAGGATTCCAGGCCTATCACCACCCAGGAGAAGAGATTGTATGGACACCTGAGGTACTTCAAAACACTAATTTCTATTAATTACCATATCTTACTAGCTCTGCATCAGGGGTAGGACTCCCACCCTCCACCCTTGCTCTAGTAGATAACAAAGTCTATCTAATTTTTCATTAATCTCTCTCTTTTTCCTTAATATACCCTGCAGTATGCAGTCAATAATCATTTATTGTTCATTCAATGTTATTGGAAACCCCTAAGTTCTGGGATTTCCCTATCAACCATCTACTCGAGAAGACCATGGTAATCCATAATGGATTACAGGACAGTAAGTGCAACTTTGTTAACATCCTGAACAATGCCTCCTTCACCATAAACCAAGTATATATTTTTTTTATTATTTTTTAATTTTTTTTTATAACCTTGCTCAGTATTTTTTTTGTTTTTGCTAAGCAAATCTCTATCTCACATTAAGCTAGCCAGGCAGCCCAACCATTGTCACCAAGGCTGTGAACTCTTTTATATGAAAAACTATCCAGCCGGTATGTACTAAAATTCAATATATAATGGACATTTCCGATGTAATGCAATTATCAACAGCTGATGCCACGATAATTAAATTCTATGCTGCCTGGCATCCTACTACAAATTAAGCTCACCTTACTGTAATACTGTACAATCAAAGCGCCGTCAGTAGAGAGAGCTGTAATTGGCCAAAGCCAGGGTGGCTTTGGCCAATTATGGCTCAGGGGGTTTAGAACACGCCCCACACTATATAAGGCCGCCTGCACGGCGGCCCTGTGTAATGTGTTCCGGCGTGTTTAGAGAGAGAGAGAGAGATAGTGTCATTTCATTTGAGTTAGCTAGATTAGGTAGGACAGTCAGTAAGTTAGCTGCACTTACAGTGTATTGTGTATATATATGCATCCCAGGTGTTGTATATATATATATATATATATACACTGTATTCAGTTTAGCTAAATCTGTTCCTGTTATCTTCCTACTGACAGGCAGGCTTGTCTTGTTACAGTATTTACAGCTAAAGCTGAAAGATTCTCACAGGTATGGGTCCCCACCAGGTGTAAACTTTTCAGTTATCTCATAAGATAAAGAGCCCCAGGTGCTGGCTGATGCTGAGTCATGTTGAAGGTAGATAAGAAAATCCGGATAGCCGCACTCCAGGAAAATGTAGTTCAAAGTTGATTTATTATAAATTCAAGGACATAGAGCATACAAAACACAGTGGCAGACAGTACAGGCAATCAGCTAACGCGTTTCGCACCTATTCCAGGTGCTTACTCATAGCTGGGCTATGAGTAAGCACCTAGCATAGGTGCGAAACGCGTTAGCTATCTACCTTCAGTATTTACAGCTACCTGAAGAAAATTTCTGCTGTTCTTTTGATCCTATTAGTACCACAGTCAGGCAGTTAGACTATTTACAGTTAGTGTAGTGTGTCCTCCTCACAGTGTTCAGTTAAAGCTACAAGTTAGTTTAATGTGACTTCTGCACAGTGTTCATCTAAAACTACAAGTTAGTGTAGTGCGATCTCTGCACAGTGTTCAGCTAAAGCTACAAGTTAGTGTAGTGCGTCCTCTGAACAGTGTTCAGCTAAAACTACAAGTTAGTGTAGTGCGACCTCTGCACAGTGTTCAGCTAAAGCTACAAGTTAGTGTAGTGCGTCCTCTGAACAGTGTTCAGCTAAAACTACAAATTAGTGTAGTGCGACCTCTGCACAGTGTTCAGCTAAAGCTACAAGTTAGTGTAGTGCGTCCTCCTCACAGTGTTCAGCTAAAGCTACAAGTTAGTTTAGTGTGACCTCTGCACAGTGTTTAGCTAAAGCTACAAGTTAGTGTAGTGCGTCCTCCTCACAGTGTTCAGCTAAAGCTACAGGCTAGTGTAGTGTGACCTCTGCACAGTGTTCAGCTAAAGCTACAAGTTAGTGTAGTGCGTCCTCTGAACAGTGTTTCGCTAAAACTACAAGTTAGTGTAGTGCGACCTCTGCACAGTGTTCAGCTAAAGCTACAAGTTAGTGTAGTGTGTCCTCTAAACACTGTTCAGCTAAAACTACAAGTTAGTGTAGTGCGACCTCTGCACAGTGTTCAGCTAAAGCTACAAGTTAGTGTAGTGCGTCCTCCTCACAGTGTTCAGCTAAAACTACAAGTTAGTGTAGTGCAACCTCTGCACAGTGTTCAGCTAAAGCTACAAGTTAGTGTAGTGCGTCCTCCTCACAGTGTTCAGCTAAAGCTACAAGTTAGTTTAGTGCGACCTCTGCACAGTGTTCAGCTAAAGCTACAAGTTAGTATAGGGCGTGCTCCTCACAGTGTTCAGCTAAAACTACAAGTTAGTTTTTTGCGAGCTCTGCACAGTGTTCAGCTAAAGCTACCTGTAGAAGGTTGGTGGTGTTTTCCTTATCCTATCACTACCGCAGGCAGCTAAATAAGCTACAAGTTATTTTTTTGCGAGCTCTGCACAATGTTCACCTAAAGCTACCTGTAGAAGGTTGGTGATGTTTTCCTGATCCTATCACTACCGCAGGCAGCTAAATAAGCTACAAGTTAGTTTTTTGCGAGCTCTGCACAGTGTTCAGCTAAAACTACAAGTTAGTGTAGTGCGAGCTCTGCACAGTGTTCAGCTAAAGCTACCTGTAGAAGCTTGGTGGTGTTTTGTTGATCCTATCACTACCGCAGGCAGCTAAATAAGCTACAAATTAGTTTTTTGCGAGCTCTGCACAGTGTTCACCTAAAGCTACCTGTAGAAGGTTGGTGGTGTTTTCCTGATCCTATCACTACCGCAGGCAGCTAAATAAGCTACAAGTTAGTTTTTTGAGAGCTCTGCACAGTGTTCACCTAAAGCTACCTGTAGAAGGTTGGTGGTGTTTTCCTGATCCTATCACTACCGCAGGCAGCTAAATAAGCTACAAATTATTTTTTGTGAGCTCTGCACAGTGTTCAGCTAAAGCTACCTGTAGAAGCTTGGTGGTGTTTTCTTGATCCTATCACTACCGTAGGCAGCTAAATAAGCTACAAGTTAGTTTTTTGTGAGCTCTGCACAGTGTTCACCTAAAGCTACCTGTAGAAGGTTGGTGGTGTTTTCCTGATCCTATATCTACCGCAGGCAGCTAAATAAGCTACAAGTTTGTTTTTTGCGAGCTCTGCACAGTGTTCAGCTAAAACTACAAGTTAGTGTAGTGCGAGCTCTGCACAGTGTTCAGCTAAAGCTACCTGTAGAAGGTTGGTGGTGTTTTCCTGATCCTATATCTACCGCAGGCAGCTAAATAAGCTACAAGTTTGTTTTTTGCGAGCTCTGCACAGTGTTCAGCTAAAACTACAAGTTAGTGTAGTGCGAGCTCTGCGCAGTGTTCAGCTAAAGCTACCTGTAGAAGGTTGGTGGTGTTCTCATACTACAGGTAGGCAGTTGATTTTGCTAGCTGCAGTATATATCCCAGCTTAATGCAGCTACAGGCCATTAGTATGTCTGGAAGGCCAACAAGGAGAGGCAGACAGTCACAAGCCAATAAAAGAGGGCAAGCAGGCTCTGTGTCTAGAGGCAACAGTGCTGGTCGTGGAGACGGTGCATCCTCATCAGCACGTGGCCGTGGGACACGCTTGGCCTTTTTTTCGGCAGCTGGCCGTGTTGAGCCACAACATGCGGAAGACTTGGTCGAGTGGATGACCAAGCCGTCCTCATCCTCCTCATCCACTCTCATCCATGCTCAGGGTACTTTGTCTGGCAAAGCAGCTGCCAATGCGGCCTCTTCCCTCAGCTCAATGGCATCAGTGACTCCTTCCCTAGCCTCACCATGTCCTCCTGAGGAGTCCCTCGAACTGTTTGACCACAGTGTTGGGTACATGCTCCAGGAGGATACCCAGCGTTTAGAAGGCTCTGATGAAGGCAGTAACGTGATCACGGACAGAGGGGGTGCCCAAGAAGGACAGCAATCTGGCAGTCATGCTCCCCCTGACATCTGTTGACCTGCCATGCAGTTCGTTGGCAAGCGTATCTAAAAGACCCACACCTAAGAACAAAGAGGACCTCTCCTTGCTCCTCATCAGCTGAGATCTCCAATCCCACTATAACTTCAGTCCTCTCTGAGACCTGCACTGAGAGGAATGAAGGTGTAGAATTAGGTGTGTCACAGCCAAGTACTTGTGGGCAATCTGCTTTCGGTACACCAACATCAGATTGTACCAGGCAAATTTCCCTGCCCAAGCTGCTGCACCGCCGAAAGAAGTTCGCTCCCAGCCATCCACATGCCCAGCGGTTGAATGCTAGCTTGGCAAAATTGCTAGCACTTCAACTGCTGCCTTTTCAGTTGGTAGACTCTGCCCCCTTCCGTGAGTTTGTGGAATGTGCGGTTCCTCAGTGGCAGGTACCCAAACGCCACTTTTTCTCACGGAAGGAGATTCTGGCTCTCTACCGGCATGTGGAAGGCAATGTCCATGCCTCGCTGGACAGGGCGGTCAGCGGTAAGGTGCATATTATTGCTGACTCATGGTCCAGCAGGCATGGACAGGGACGGTACCTGAGTTTCACGGCCCATTGGGTGACTCTGCTGGCAGCTGGGAAGGATACAGGACAAGGTGCAGTAGTGTTGGAGGTTGTTCCACCACCACGCCTCCAAAATGCCACTACTTATGATTGTGACACACCTCTCTCCTCCACCCCCTCCTCTTCCTCTTCCTCCATGGCCTCTTCCTGTGCTTTGTCCTCGGAACCAGAGGTGCTCCGTAGCCATTCAAGGGGCTATGCAAGTATGCAGGCCAAAAGATGCCATGCGGTGCTTGAGCTGGTGTGCTTGGGGGACAGGAGCCACACTGGGGCAGAGGTTCTGTCGGCTCTGCAGGGGCAGGCTCAGAGGTGGTTGACGCCACACCAACTTAAGGCAGTAATGGTGGTTTGCGACAATGGCACCAACCTCCTCTCTGCCCTCCGACAGGGACAAATGACCCATGTGCCCTGTTTGGCTCACGTCCTTAACTTGGTGGTGCAGCGGTTCTTGGGCAGGTACCCGGGCTTACAGGATGTCCTGAGGCAGGCCAGGAAAGTCTGTGTGCATTTCTGCCGGTCATATAATGCCAGTGCTTGACTGGCAGACCTCCAAAAGGAGTTTAACCTGCCCAAGAACCGCCTAATCTGTGACATGCCCACCAGGTGGAACTCAACGTTGGCCATGCTGCAGCGGCTGCACACGCAGCAGAGGGCCATCAATGAGTACCTGTGCGACTATGGCACCAGGTCAGGGGAGCTTGTTTTTTTCCCCACACCAGTGGGCCATGATCAGGGATGCATGCACTGTCCTGTCACCATTTGAGGAGGTCACGAGGATGGTGAGCAGTGACAATGAATGCATCAGTGACACTGTCCCCCTTGTCCACCTGTTGGAGCACACGCTGCTTGAAATAATGGACAGGGCACTTGAGGCAGAACAGAGGCAGGAAGAGGAGGACTTCCTTAGCTCTCAAGGCCCCCTTTATCCAGACAGTGTTCCTGCGTGCCCGCCGATCACACAGGAAGAGGACGAGGAGGATTGTGTCAGTATGGAGGTGGAGCCTGGCACTCAGCATCAGCAGCAGTCTTTAAGGGATCAGTCCCAAGAAATACATGGACTTGTACGTGGCTTGGAGGAGGTGGCTGCAGACCATGTTGTCCTTAGTGACCCAGAGGACTCCGGACCGAATGCCTCAGCAAACTTACGCTGCATGGCCTCCCTGATCCTGCAAAGCCTGCATAAAGATCCTTGTATTCGTGGTACCAAGGAGAAGGACCAATACTGGCTGGCAACCCTCCTTGATCCACGTTACAAGCGTAAGGTTGCGGACGTTATCTTGCCGTCACAGAGGGAGCAGAGGATGAAACATCTTGTTCAACAGGGGCATGTAATTAAAATTCTTGATCTAATATTTCACAGCAGGGCCCTGTGAGGGCTTACAGTGTTGTGGCCACAACACCTAAGGCCCAAATTTCTGCTGAGTATATAGGGCAGGCCCCTACTTTCAAACATCCAACTTACAAACTACTCCTACTTGCAAACGGAAGGAGACAACAGGAAGTGAGATGAAATCTACCCCTAGGAAGGGAAATTCTCTCCTGTAAGAGTTAATATGGGAAACACATTTCTCCTTTCCACTGATGCTTTATCACCAATCCTTGTTTCACAAAAAACCCAAATTTTCAAAAAACATTTGTCACTGGGACAAAAAGTGAGGTGAAAGAGGAGCACAGACAGCAAAACAAATGTCACAGGGGTGATAACCCTTCCCTATGTTTTCCAAAAAGCTTAAAATAGATTTTTTGGCTGGAGCTAAACATGTTAAAAATGTACCAGTTCAAAATTACAAACAGATTCTACTTAACAACAAACCTACAGTCCCTGTCTTGTTTGCACCACCTGTATACTGCTGTTCAGAGTACAGAGCCTGTATACTGCTGTTTCCTTTTTTAATTTGGGTGCGGGGTTCCCCTTAATATCCATACAAGACCCAAAGGGCCTGGTAATGTTCTGGGGGATACCCATGCCGTTTGTCTCACTGATTTTCATCCATATTGCCAGGACCCAACATTACATTAAAGCCGCAAGCAGTTTTAAATGACTTTTTTTCCTTTAAAAATGACATTTTGTGCAGGGACTGTTCTAAGCACGGGAAACACACGCCACTTTACAGGCATACTATAGACACCCCCCAGGTACGATATTTAAAGAAATATTTCACTTTTTTTTTACTTTAAGCATCATTAAAATCACTGCTCCCGAAAAAACGGCCGTTTTTAAAAGTTTTTTTTTGCATTGATACATATCCCCTGGGGCAGGACCCGGGTCCCCAAACCCTTTTTAGGACAATACCATGCAAATTAGCCTTTAAAATGAGCACTTTTGATTTCGAACGTTCGAGTCCCATAGACGTTAATGGGGTTGTAACGTTGCAAATTTTCGGTCCGTTCGCAGGTTCTGGTGCGAACCGAGCCGGGGGGTGTTCGGCTAATCCCTACTCAGTATGCTAAACATGCTTCATATTTACCTACGTTTAAGTTTTGTTAGAATAGTTATCATATTAAGACCTCAGACTCAAACAATAAGTGACATAGAATGATCTCTGTTGACCTCTGTAGATTAACCATAAATTTTTGTAAGCACTTAGTGCCATCTTTATTATCTTTTCTGGTCTCTCCTTTAACGAACATAACATATATTTCTCCATCCACTAGCCGTCTAAGGACCCAGAGAAATAACATTCCAAAAAGGAGACAATCGATACCTCACAAATACCTATCCCTCTCACTAACCCCCTCAGATGCATAGCAGAGACAACTATCTTCTACCAACCTTGTCCTAAAGATGTCCACTTTATAATATGGCCCCACAAAATCTTTGCACCACTCCTCTTTTACTGAAAATGGTTTCTATCAATGTCAAAGGCCTAAATATACCCGAAAAGCTTTCTCAGTTGCTTAGGGAATGCCATAAGCTTAGAGCAAATATTGTATGCATTCAGGAAACTCACTTTCTAATGGACAAAATCCCTAAACTTTTGGATAAAGAATTTCATCTTGCATTTCATTCAACTAATGAAGAATCAAAACAAAGGGTGTATCCATCCTTATATCCAAAAACATTCCCTTCCAAGTGACAGATTCATTATATGATCAAGCAGGCAGATATATTTTCTTTAAAGGAAAAATAGGATCCCGGCCTATCACAATCGCCAACGTTTATGCTCCTAACACCAAACAAGTTGCATTCTTCAGACAAATTTGTGATCTTTTGTCCTCTTTTTCAGGAGGGATTCTAATTCTCGGGGAAATTTCAACTTTCCCCTTAGCCCACTTCTGGACACATCCTCAGGTACCTCAGCTATGCCATACAGGGCGTTAAAGCAGATCAAACTGAGACTCCAAAATCTCATGCTGCATGACACCTGGAGAACGCTGAACCCACAAGGTAAAGACTTCACATACTTTTCACCATTACATCAAAAATATTCATGAATTCATTATTTTTTCATCTCTCAAACTGATATTCCCACTTCTACAAAAAGCCACTATGGAGCCTCTGACACTCTCGGATCATCATCCAATCACTATCCTTCTAGTCTTCCCTGAAACAATCACCAGGATGAAAACCTGGAGACTTAACTCCTCCCTACTCAAAGATCCAGTAGACGTAGAAATATTTGCCACTTGCATTCAGGAATACTTCTCTCTCAATGACACTGCAGACACACCTTAATCAATGGGAAGCATATACTGTAAATGTGTAATTCGGGAAGAATTCATAAAATCCACCTCTAAAATCAAAAAAGGTCAAAAGAATGCCAAACTAAAATCTTATCGCTCATGACTCGCATACGAGCATTAGAAGCTACTCACAAACAAAATATAGCATCTTCAACCTTCCAAGACATAAAATATACTACGAACAAGGAAATAAAAGCGGTAGACTCCTCACTAGGGTAGAGACAATACTATCAAGGCTCTAAACAGTCATCATTGGCTCAATCATAATGAAAAGCACAGATTTTTTCTCTCCCTGGACATGGAAAAGGCATTTGACAGGGTAGCCTGGGACTACATCGACGTAGTCCTCAATTCCATCGGTTTACCCAACATAATGCTGTCATACATAAGAGCATTATACTCAGCACCGACTTCGAGAGTACACGGTAATGGCCACCTGGCAGATGCCTTCCATCTTCACAAGGGTACCAGACAGGGCTTCCCCCTTTCCCTTCTTCTTTTCTTTTTTACTCTTGAGCCACAAAATAAGATTAAACCCAGATATTAAAGGTATTACAATTAAAAAACAAACGTATAAGCTCACAGCATTTGCGGATGACCTTCTGCTCTTATTATCTGAACAGCATATTTCTATACCAAACCTGTTAAAGAACCTAAAACTCTTCCAAAACTTTTTAACCTAAAGATAAATTACTCAAAATCTAATGCCTTGAACAGAACATTACCTATGGATACTGTCACACAATGTCAAAATAATTTCCCATTCTCATGGGCCAAGGATTCAATTACATATCTTGGAAATAAAAATCCCAAAATCCCTTTCCAACCTTTTTCAAGACAACTTTGCCCCAGTTCTAAAAGAAACAAGAGAAGATTTAAAATGATGGAATGTTCTCAATGTCTCTTGGTTTGGCAGAGCTTCCCTTCTCAAAATGACAATTATTCCCCGCTTCCTTTACCTATTACAAACCATTCCCATTCACATCCCATCCTCATTCTTTTCTTCCTTCCGGAAAACCTGTTCCTCTTTCACCGGGAGAAACAAACCACGAGAATTAAATTTGAATTGAATTTGACTGACTCGCTCTTCCAAAAAACAAAGGGGGAATAGCACTCCCTGACCTAAGACGCTACTATTGGGCAGCACACCTGGCCCGGATTGTTGACTGGAAAATCCATCACACTGTAAAAGACTGGGTCACTCTAGAACATTCAGTCACTCCCCAATGCTTGATATCTGTACTATGGTTGCACCCACGCCATGTATCCTTTCAAACAAAACGTCACCTCTTAATAGGTCTCACACGAACAGCCTTCCAAACTTCGAACAAAGCAACAAATTCCACTCCCTGGCTGAGCCCGCTTACCCCACTACGCGCAAACCCAGACTTCCCCCAGGCACAAACGACAATTTCCTCACATAAATTTGGCCCCATAGAGATGTACTTGCCACCCACTTGTTTAACAAAGGCACACTCCTCACAATAGAAGATCTTAACATTAAACTGACCCCTAACCACATATCACATTGAACATACATCTACGAAGTTAACCGTCCAACACTGAATGAAAAACCTGTCCACTCTAGAAGAACTTTCCTCCAAAAAAACCCAAAATACAGCTCATTTCGACCCTGTACTCCTCCCTATTTAATGATCGTTCAGCGTTCTCCAGTAATGCATGTTCAGCATGGGAACAAGATTTAAATATAACAATCACTGATCCTGAATGGGAATGAATCTGCTCCTACATACACAAATGTTTCCCTAATATAGCCACCGAAGAATGTGGGTTCAAGATTCTTTCGAGATGGTATAGAACCCCTTCATTGCTTCATAAATTCTCAAATGCAATTCCTACTAGATGTTGGCAATGTGATGCTTCAGACGGATCAATGCTCCACATTTGGTGGTCATGTCCTGTTATCCAAACATTTTGGCAGACGGTACATGACATTATCCTTTCTGTCACATCTGATAATGTGGACTACTCCCCTGCTGTATACCTGCTTCATCATACTACCATTCCCAAGAAGAGATATCTTAAATCACTAACAATGTTTATGATAAACGCATCAAGACACTGCATCCCATGCCACTGGCGCTCTCCAACTGCCCCAACGAAAGATGAGTGGTATCGTAGAATAAACAATATTGAAAAAATAGAAGAACTTATCCTTATTTCACACGAAAAGTTACCCAGATTCACATCAACATGGTACAGTTGGCAACACTTTAAAACAACAGAAGCATATCAGACAAACGACAGATGAGCTTTATTCATCATAACAGCTTTAATGAAACTAATGAACTACAAACACTCTACCTGCTATTACCTACACTGGTCCCTTATATGATCCTGTTGGAAAATTGGGACCAACATACCAACTTCTTATGCTTTTGGCCCATACAAGTTCTTTATTGATCCGTGTTAACATAGCTCGAGAGAGAAAGGGGAGTCTGGAACTCCCCTTCCCCCCATCCTTTTCCTCTTTTCCCCCCCTTTTTCTTTTTTTCTCATTCTACTGGATCAATAATTACGACCTAACATCCAGCCAAAATATATATTAAAAAATAACCATAAAACCAGATTTAACATGAGGATATACAGTATCTCTAAGTCACTTCCTAGTGTCAGCAGTGGTGACTCCGAACAGGATGTCTCATTTCTCAGTCATTCCATCATTGGCCGTTGGATTTATTGGTCAACCCTAGAGTCTTTTGCGATTGGTGTTAGCATACTTCTGTTACTCAATGTTGGACCAGCTCACCATATAGGTCCAATGAAACTAGACAACTACTTCCTTGTTCAGGCTATTCAAATGTAATATCAGGTGATTATATCCAACCAATGGAATTGTTTGATTTCTATCCATGGTAATTGGTCCTTACTAGGTATTTTATTTATAAATACAGGCAACCTGGAGTGGATGTTTTATGCCCCAGTAGAAGACTTCTAGGTCGAAACACGTCGGGCTATCCTACCACCCTCCATGTTGCCCATTATTCCTTTTTTATTGTGATCACGTTTCTATTGTCAAAGGTTTTTTTAGAAATAAAAAATACCGCAATTTTATCTGCACTATGTGGAGGCATATTTTTTCTTTCCACATATCATCCGAATGAGACCAAGTGCTTACTCCAGCTTTATAAGAGATGTCGTTGTCTTTCTGATCTGTACCCTGGTTGTCCACTGCGAGAACTCATCCAGCGGCCCCCGGAGATCCACGCAGAGTCCGGTCTGGACGGTTTGATGGTCGGTACATCTTTCCTTATGCCCTGAGTGGCACACTGCTCATCTGATTCCCTGTCACTGACAAGGGAATCCACAGGATCTGGTAAGAGTTTTCTACACACCACTCTCCCCATGACTTCCTCATCTGGTTGATGTGTTTTTTATGTGCGGATTCAATCTCTTGCCAACTGTTCGAACACCATCTTCCTCTGGACTACATTCATTATTTATAGAGTGGGACATTATACTCCTCACTTATTCATTTATTCATTGACTTTATGTTTATCACATGATTTGGTTGATTATTCACCAATAGCTTGTGGAATTGAAGCACAATTGAGTAATATTCTTTTTACTTTGATTACGCACACATTCATTGTGCGCTACATTTTTTCCATTATATATACAGTATCTCACAAAAGTGAGTACACCCCTCACATATTTCTAAATATTTTATTGCAATTTACCTGGGCTATTCCAGACTTCTTCACCATTGGTGTGTTCGTCTGTACAAGTAGGACATAATCCTTGGTGCTGCTACAGTTTCTGCGTAACCTACAGAATTACAGCCAATTCTGTAGGTTATGTAGAAGAGGTATCCAGAATAGTAACATGCCCATATCTGTTAAAGATCAATATGATACTTCCTTTATTACAACATATAATGATCAACATTGGGCCATCAAGAAGGCGGTCCAAAAATATTGGCCAATCCTGGGGCAGGATAAAGCACTTGGGAAAGTTCTCCCCAATAAACCATGGATAGTTTTTCAACGTGCGAATAATGTTAAAAGTTTAATTGCCCCCAGCCGCCTCAAAGAAAAGCACAATCCGAAGATGCAGCATATTCCCCAATTTTTTGATATCATAGGGTGCTATAGATGTAAAGGTACCAATTGTAAAGCGTGTAGATTTATTTCTCATGGTCAAAAGTCATTCAACAGTAAAGATGGTCGTACTTTTTACATCAAACAGTTTATATGTTGCAGTACTCAGTTTGTTATTTATGCACTGAGGTGCCCGTGCGGGTACCTCTATGTAGGTAGGACGGTGCGAGCAATAAGGACACGCTTTGGCGAACACCGTAGATTCATAGAGAAGGAGATTGAGAAGCATAGTGTACCACGTCATTTTAAATACAAGCATGGGGGCAGTACTGAGGTTTAGTATTATTTGGCATAGAGTCTACATCTATGTCTATTCCGGAAGGTGAACGATTTGCTCGTTTATGTAAACTCATTTAAGTGGATATTCACTTTAAATAGCATGACACCGGAAGGGTTAAATGAGGAGCTTGAAATAGGTGCCTCTTATATGAGGCATTTTCCATTACATTACCCCACAGTGCCCCCCCTCCCCCTTTTTTTGCAATAATATTCTATATTAAAAAATATATATATATATATATATATATATATATATATATATATATATATATATATATATATATATATATATATATATATATATATATATATATATATATTTATCATGAAATACCAACTAATATTATTTATATACATATAAACCCCCAAATAAATCAAACATTTAAAAAAAAATTTCATAAAATAAAAGTTAAAACGAAATACTATAAATCATATACAAATATGAAATACTAGCAATCATATCTATACCTAAATGATTTTTAGTATTATAACATACTATGAATCCAATGAAATATATGTTAATGTTCTCTCAGCATGTTCTATTGTTGATAATAATAATATAAATGTATGCTATATTTTTCATTTCTTATGTTATACAGCATATTTTATATAATTTTAACAATTTAAATAGTATATGATAGGATTATTCTTATATTATATATTATTTTTATTTTTTAAAGCTAGTTGTAATCAATGTATATACAGTTTTAATAAGGTCAGTTTAGGATGCTGTTGCTAACCCCCCTCTTTGTAGATATTTCTTGCTGTGAACTTCGTGCCTCTGGTATGTGGTAATGCCATTGGCTGACTAGGAGGAGGGACGTGGTGTGTCACAAACATAGGAACTCAAGGCAAGAGGGTGTTACCTGAAGAAGGAGGCCGCGCCTCCGAAACATGTCATCATAGCAACCGTTTTCATGTGTGATTGAGGAGATAGTAGACTCACCACGATTCCCCCCTTCCGGCCACGAGTGACGACATGCAGCGCCGGCTGGTCCGTGCGATTGTTGAGCGGTGTGTGAGATGAGGAAATAGGTTCCTACTACTAACAGCAATATCCCTTCACTACACCGCAAGTCCCTGTGAGCCAATTGATTTACACAAACTAGGAGAGGAGGCTTGAATCGAGCTGTAAATGCGATCTTATATTCGATGTTTGTGAGTGCAATCCTAAATTTTTTTATTTACAAATTATTATTAAAAGCAGTATTACACCAGGGCAGATTTGCGCTCTCTCTTCCTTTGTACTGTTCTTCTCAGACATACAGTATCTCACAAAAGTGAGTACACCTCTCACATTTTTGTAAATATTTTACTATATCTTTTCATGTGACAACACTATAGAAATGACACTTTGCTACATTGTTAACTAGTGAGTGTACAGCTCGTATAACAGTGTAAATTTGCTGTCCCCTCAAAATAACTCAACACACAGCCATTAATGTCTAAACCGATGGCAACAAAAGTGAGTACAACCCTAAGTGAAAATGTCCAAATTGGGCCCAAAGTGTTAATATATCATGTGGCCACCATTATTTTCCAGCACTGCCTTAATCCTCTTGAGCATGGAGTTCACCAGAGCTTCACAGGTTGCCACTGGAGTCCTCTTCCAGTCCTCCATGACGACATTACGGAGCTAGTGGATGTTAGAGACCTTGCGCTCCTCCACCTTTCATTTGAGGATGCCCCACAGATGCTCAATAGGGTTTAGGTTTGGAAACATGCTTGGCCAGTCCATCACCTTTACCCTCAGCTTCTTTAGCAAGGCGGTGGTCATCTTGGAGGTGTGTTTGGGGTCGTTTTCATGTTGGAACAGTGCCCTGCAGCCCAGTCTCTGAAGAGAGGGGATCATGCTTTGCTCCAGTATGTCACAGTACATGTTGGCATTCATGGTACCCTCAATGAACTGTAGCTCCCCAGTGCCGGCAGCACTCATGCAGCCCCAGACCATGACACTCCCACCAACATGCTTGAATGTAGGCAAGACACACTAGTCTTTGTACTCCTCATCTGGATGCCACCACACACGCTTGACATCATCTGAACAAAATAAGTTTATCTTGGTTTCAACAGACCACAGGACTTGGTTCTACTAATCCATGTCTTTAGTCTGCTTGTCTTCAGCAAACTGTTTGTGGGCTTTCTTGTGCATCATCTTTAGAAGAGGCTTCCTTCTGGGACGACAGCCATGCAATCCAGTTTGATGAGCACTGACAGGCTGACCCCCCACCCATTCAACCTCTGCAGCAATGCTGGCAGCACTCATATCTATTTCCCAAAGACAATCTCTGGACATGATGCTGAGCACGTGCACTCAACTTCTTTGGTCGAACATGGTGAGGCCTGTTCTTAGTGGAACCTATCCTGTTAAACCACTGTATGGTCTTGGTCACCGTCCTGCAGCTCAGTTTCAGGGTCTTGGCAATCTCTTTATAGCCTAGGTCATCTTTATGTAGAGCAACAATTCTTTTTTTCAGATCCTGCCAGGTGCCATGTTGAACTTCCAGTGACCAGTATTAGAGAGTGAGAGCAATAACACCAAATTTAACACACCTGCTCCCCATTCACACCTGAGACCTTGTAACATGAATGAGCCACTTGACACTGGGGTGGGAAAATGGCTGATTGGGCCCAAGTTGGACATTTTTACTTAGTGGTGTACTCACTTTTGTTGCCAGGGGTTTTAAATATTAATGGCTGTGTTTTGAGTTATTTTGACGGGACAGCAAATTTACACTGTTATACAAGCTGTACACTCACTACTTTACATTGTAGCAAAGTGTCATTTCTTCAGTTAATCAAATTTTTCATATGATAAGAAACAATATCTAATACTGAATTGTTATGAAAATGTATACACGATTCTACTATTTTGGCTTCATAAGCCATTCGTAGAAATTCAAAAGTTCAAATGTTTAAATGTACAACCTGTTAATTCATGCTGTACTTTTGATAACTTTTGTGAAATGATATATCTTTTGTATAACTCATTCTTTAATAAACTTATGAAACAAAAAAAGAAAATGTGGGCCTTTGAATAATATGTTCAATTGGCTGGTATGATACTCCAACATTCTCCACCTCCAAAAGATAAATATCCAGAGTACTATGGCACTGGTCACTTTAAGATGCCTGCGTCCCTTTAAGCCTCTGGTACATCCGCTCAGCAACATGCTAGAATGAAGCAAACGTGCCTCCCATAGTGAAAAAATTGCAAAACAACCCTTTATTGCAATAGGAAAGACACTTACATTAAACTCAGTAAAACAGCACATAAAATGTGGTGTATACTCAGCTTCGCATGGTGTCTTGCATCACTTCCGGTTTCAGGGGACCTATTGCAATAAAGGGTTGTTGTTTTACAATTTTACACAATGGGAGGCATGTTTGCTTTTTCTAACATGTTGTTGAGCAGATGTACCGAAGGCTTAAAGGGACCCTGGGCATTTACCTATTGGAGGTGGAGAGTGTTGGAGTATCTTATCAGCCAATTGAACATATTATTCAAAGGCCCACATTTATTTTATATGAGGAGAGAGTTCTGTGAGCATGGGAGCATTGCACAGAGGTGTAAGTACACTATATTGTTCATTAATGATACACGTGGATATTATCTGATTCAGAAGAAGGTGGCTGGCACATCACATTTGGAGCATGGACTGTATTTCAGCTTGTTTATGACCCCACTAAAGTCACTATTAGCCTTTGCACTTCATACTGGACATTTATGAGTAATTGTGTTGTCCCCCTTATACATTGTAAAGCGCTGAGTAAACTGTTGGCGCTATATAAATCTCGTATAATAATAATAATAATTTATGAGGAATTGATATTTGCACATATGTTATTTACTTATTTACTGTCTTAACAATTGAGTTTTACTGTATTTTGGTTAGGCTGCGCAACCCCATATCACGTTTTAATTGGAGATCCTATATTTATTTTATTTGTATTAGGGTCCATAATAGTTCCTTCCAGCTGTACTGCTAGCCCATCACCAGTAGCAGTGCAGTCGCCCGTGTGAGTGTCCAAAACACTGTGATTGGTGCTTTCTACTATTCTTTTTTTACCCACACCATCGTGTCTATCACCAGTTTTTTGTCTTTTTCCTGATGCTCGATTACTTGTCCTATATCTTCCAGAGACCATTAGACATGTGTGTAACATTTGATGAGTCAGACTCAGTGTCATCTATTAAAGTATCCATGTGTCTGTGATAATTTCTATGTGCTCCGCTTTTTTTGTTTTGACCTCCTCGTGACCAGTTATAGGCATATTTGAATGTCATTTTGATGAATTTCACATCTTTTGTGCATATCAAATCTTTATTGTATTTTTTTTAGATGTTCTTGCAACTCTTTAAAAAATACTTAGAATGTACATAAATTGCTGTGTTACATGTCTGCAGGTTCTAATATCCAGGTCAATGTCTTTAATTTCCTTCTTATGATGCTCTATAAGTATTTCCAAAATTTTTTTTTGTACATGCCTGGACACTTGATTCCCACTCGCTTTTGAAATAACAACTTGCCTCTGAAAAGTTTGAAAAGACCTGAATTCTCAAACCTTGGGTATTCAGCCCTTCCTTGATATAACGTTCTAGGAACTTTAAGTGCCAGAATAAATTGGACTTCTGTTCTAAGGCCTTAATTTATGTATCAAAGATTCAACCTCCAATTCTATACCATGATCATCACTATGTAACCGAGCCTTGTTTTTCTCTTAGGGTGACATGTAAGTCTGCACGATTGATTATTTATTGTTGATTTCAAATGAATATCTGTTATTGGATTATAACTAATATGTATTTTCTTAAGATAGGTCACTCTGTCATGAACATATGAAAAAGGTCCTGAGGAAGCATCTATGTCAGGATATTGGTAGGAGGCCGAGATGCTGGGAGGGCTCCCCTTGCGGCTGAGTGCAGCACACTCCTGAAGATGACACAGGGATGCGGTGCCCACAGAAGCACGAGTTGCCTGGTAGTAGAAGCTGGTGCCGAAAGCTTGATAGAGCAAAGTCACTGGAGGCAACATGCTTAGAGGTCCAGAGAAGAGGACCAATGGAAGTCCAATAGGAAATCAGAAGTCAGGCCAGGGGTCAAATACGGTAAGACAGTTCAGGAACAGAATCAACAAATCCAGGTACAGGAGAGGTATGCGGAGTCCGTATAGCCAAGCCAGGGTCAGATGCAGGAAGCAGGCAGGAGGAGTCAGAAGCAAGCCGGTAGGTAGAGCCAGGAGGACAGGAAGATCAGGTCAACAAGCCGGGTTGGTGCACAGGAGATCAGGTAAGCAGAAATCACAAATACAGGTATACAGGAAGAGCTGATGATAATCCAGTGATGTGGCACTGTCAGTGGAGCCTTTAAATAAACAAGGCGCCTGTGTCACGTTGTGTGTGCACTGTTGCGTACGTGCATTCGCACGATTGCGGCATTGTCGCGCACGCGCATTCATCCGATCGCGGTGCCAGGCGTCCGCCTAGTAGAGACATTGCGCATCCCTGTGCACTGATGCGCGTTAGCGCGACCTTGCCTGTGCTGGTTCACTAACCTTGCGGAATTGCGCATAGGGATGTGCCTATTTCCCTTAAAATCTATGTGAAATAGGTTGACCTTTTTCTTGGACTGTTATATTATGAAAAAATGTGTTGAATTTACCATGCTCTATATTACTACAATGAGAGATATGACTTTATACTAGGGGTTGTTATTCCATGGTATTTTAAATTTTTGCAATTTTATATCTAATAAAGTTTTTGTGATTTTAAATGTTGAAGTTTCCCTGGTACATGTAAACTACGCTTTTTTTCTTTTCTTTTCTTATTTAGTTGGTTCTTTATAAGTTTATCAGAATGGAATATAACACATATTGTAGGTGGCGCAGCATTTATCATTTGTATTATATGTAGACTACTGAGGTAACGCAGATTTATGTTTGCAGCCACTGGTCCATACTGTTAGGATTATTGATTCACTTGATTTATTTGATATTTGGTGCATTTGTTTATCACAGCTCCCCTATATAACAAACATTCAGTTTATTTATTTTGAAATTCCTATTGGGGTAGCGTGGGAGTGCCACTTTATTTAGTAGAAGACATGTACCCAAAATTACATTTCTCACATCCAAATTTTAGGCATGTGAATTTTTCTGTAAATTAAACCTTTCAATAAACAAAAAAATTTAAAAAAACATGGCCAACACCCTAAATATGGTGCAAATTGTACATGATAGAAAAGCATTTTTAAGTACAATTTAATAACGGTAAAGTGGTGTCATGTTATGCTGCAGCAATTATCATTTCTGTTTATGTAACTTAGCAAATCATTCTTATGCACAGCATTCTCACAAATGCCCTTGAATAATTTAACTGCAGCATCAGGAATATGAAGTGTTTTAACGACCTTCCTATATGTAAGCCCTGTTGAATTGCTTTTTGTGTTGCTGTTTTACAATGAATGACTCAATACCATGCACAGTATATTCAGCACTGAAGCACAGCAGCTAAGAGCTAATTAGCACCATAGCTGGAATGTGATAGTTGTCCTTTTCATTTTCATTCAAGGTGACAGGTGATTTTTATTGATAGACAAACATTAAAAGGAAGATAGAATTCATTGACAAGCATTAAGACAAGCAATACATGGAAATGAGCTGAAACAATATCTCAGTATTTAAAACATGAACTTCTTAAAGCAGTTGCTGGGCTTAAGCTAAGCACAGTAATCTGCATATTGTGGCCAATAGATGTCACTGTTTGCAGGATAATATTCCATCTGTTCTCACCAGTGGTGGTATAAGCTTTTTGCTTTCTTCATTTTATATGCCGGAACAATTAAGAAGTTGTGTTTTTTAACAGTACAAGCAGTGCAAGGAAACCCTTTTGAAGCACAACACCTTTACTTTGTTACACTCCGCTTTTCATCCTTTTATCTTGGGTATGCTTATCTCTAAGAAATAGCTAACTTCTATTTACCGTATATACTCGAGTATAAGTCATTCCGAGTATAAGTCGAGGCCCTAATTTACTACAAAAAAATGGGAAAAACTTATTGACCCGAGTATAAGACGAGGGTGAGAAATGCACAGCTACTGTAAGTGGAAAAGAGGGTCAACAATGCCCATTTGCAGCATCACTGTGCCCATTTGCAGCCATAGGTCCACTGAACTTCAAACTCGGTAGTTAAGGGTTCCTAGATGTCCCCTAGCTGCAGCCAAAATTTGGGGTCTCTGAACCCAAAGGGTCCTGAAATGACATTGCTGCAGATGGACACAGTTGACCGAATTTGGGGCCCTGTATCTCGGGGCCACTTAGTGCTAGGAACCCCAAATTTGGTGTGCAAACCCAGTGGAACTAGCACCATAAAATTTTCAAAGCTGGGGTTTCTAGCACCAAGTGGCCCTGAGATACAGGGCCCCAAAAATCAGTTCACTGACTTTTCTGCAGCAGAGAATGACATTTTCCGAACCGGTTTTGGGGCCCCGTATCTCAGGGCCTATTGGTACTAGGAACCCCAGCTTTGGATATGTTATGGTACCAGTTCCACTGGGTTTGCACACCAAATTTGGGGTTCCTAGCACCAAGTGGCCCTGAGATACGGGGCCCCAAAGTCGGTTCGGAAAATGAAATTTTTTGCTGCAGAAAAGTGCTTGACTCGAGTATAAGTCGAAGGGGGCACTTTCAGCACAAAAAAATGTGCTGAAAAATTCGACTTATACTCGAGTATATACGGTACTTTTTTATGTGATAAATACTGCATAATGAATGTCACTTGTGATTACAAAAGAGCAAACATCTTAATAGTTGCTTCACCAACAATGTGTCAATAATTTGAATGGTGAAAATCCCTAAAAATCCTTGAAAATGTGATTCTGAGTTTGTAATGAATTTTTTTACATGGATAATGCCCCGTACACACGGTCGGACTTTGTTAGGACATTCCGACAACAAGATCCTCAGATTTTTTCCTACAGATGTTGGCTCAAACTTGTTTTGCCTACACACGGTCGCACAAAGTTGTCGGAATTTCCGATCACCAAGAACGCGGTGACGTCAAGCACGTACGACGAGACTAGAAAAGGCCAGTTCAGAACCAAGCGAGGCACCCTTTGGGCTCCTTTTGCTAATCTCGTGTTAGTAAAAGTTTGGTGAGAGACGATTCACGCTTTTTCAGACTCGTGGCTTTCAGATCGTTTTCTGCCGTTCAGTTTGTGCTTGTGGGTTTGTATTTGCTCTTCAGTGCATGCAGTCAGTTCGTATCGGAGTTTTCTGTGCGATCTTGTCCGCTCGTTGCTGTTTTTCAGGTCGCTCTTCACAGGCCTTGCTGTTCTTCAGTGCGTTCTGTTACTTCGTTCTGAGCAGCCGACCGTTTTCTAGCCATGTTTCGTATGCGTACTCCTCGTACAGTTCGTGCTGTGCGGGGGCTTGGTGTTGGGGTCCTGACCTTGACACAAGTCCAGTCCATGAACAGGGCGAGGAGGAGTTCATGGACCAAGAATTGGTTGCTTCAGCGTGACCAGTTCTGTCATATGCCTTTGCTCCGTGAGATCCGTGAGAATAATCCTGGTGATTTCAGGAATTTTCTCAGGATGACGGACCCCGTATTTCACCGTTTGTTGGCTTCGCTGACCCCCTATATCAGCAGGCAGGATACCTGCATGAGGCAAGCCATCACTGCGGAGCAAAGGTTGGTCGCTACCTTGCGGTATTTGGCGACAGGGAGAAGCCTGCAGGACCTCAAGTTCTCGACAGGCATCTCCCCCCAGGCTCTTCTTTGTGGACATTTACTGCTTGTGTTTGTTTGAGCTGACCCTGACAGAAATGTGTGGAGTCCAGAAAATGGCGTGATTGTGTAACCTTATACAAAGCACTGTTGGCTGTTATTTACTAAATGCAAAGACACTTTTCACTACAAGTGCACTTGCAACTGCACTGAAACTGCACTTGTAGTGCAAAGTGGATTTGCCCTTAGGAAATTACCCCCATTTTCTCATAAAACAACAATTACATCACCCCAAAAGTGTTGTAGCGTTGAGACAATAATCCACACATTCTTGATGAACAATCTTTTTAATACCAGCACAATCACATGTGCATTTACCAAAGGTTTTTCTGACAAACCGACATGTTTGTTGTATAACATATTTTGTGGTGTCATTATCCAAAATCAAAATGTGCATTTTCTAGAAAACAGGCCTGTGTAAAACCCACAAGAAAGACACAAATCTTGATCTTACAAAGTTCACATTTGGTAGAACTTGAAGGCAATATCAGACATGAGTATTTAGGAACTGTGTTTGATATTGCGTTCAGATGGGGGGAAATCACCCCTGGAAAAGCCAAATTTGGAAGATGCACACCAATTTCCCAATGTCAACATGTGCTATCTGCCATCAGGGGGGATCAAGGGATGTGTTTTGGGGGAGAAAGGCCTTCCTCACCGCTACTTTATTATTGAGGAAGCAGTTGCACCCCCAAAACGCGTCCATTGATCTCCCGTGACGGCAGATAGCGAATGTTGACACACTGTGTGCATCCTCCAAATTTGGCTTTGGGAAAAATCACAAAAACATTTCGCACATTGTAGCAGACAAAAGAAGAAAGTGATTTGGAGGGGCTTTAAAATCTCCCCAAAACATCAATGATGTTTTTATATTTTGGAATAACATCATTGATGTTTTGCTTGATGTTTTCCAATTGTAAATTACACCCCATGATCTCCCCGATCAGGATCTGGGCACTTTCGGATGTGAAAGGATCTTCATCCACAACCTCACGATCACCTAAAAAGAAAGGAAACCCAAAATAAATTAGGTCTAAAAAAAATGCCGCCATCCATCTCTTATCTGAGCCTGTGGTCGCAGACACTCACCTGTTGTGGTGACTAGTTCCACCACGTCTTCTTCCTCCTGCTCATCTTGTGTTGGGGGGATTTTCCCTTCTTCCAGAGGGGGGGGGGGCTCTGGTCTCCTCGGATGAGGGGTGTCCTCCGAGTCTTTTCTCCCCTATGTCAAACAAAAATGGTATAATTAGCACACAGATATTTGATGGCAGAACTATAAATAGGAAACATTGCTTGGAAGTGGGGTACAATTGTCTATTTTAGCCGAGTTCCAAGATGTAGCTTTTTTAGTGTCCTTTGTCAAGCTGCAATACTTTACCTGTTTGGTACAAGCTTCACAGATGTAGCCCCTCCTATAGTATACACTGGAGCACCTGTGTGGCCCCCCTAATAAAAAGGGTGTTCTGGGGTCCCACACTAGTGCTCCAGTGTCCAGATGTGAAAACAGCTGCTCAGTGTCCTCTCCTTACACACAATCTAGTTTGCATTTCATTCTAGTAACAAAGCCATCTACACAACCCAATTCTTTGAAGACAAGTATAGGGCCTCAAAATGGTGGCCAAATGCATATGGGCTAAACAATGGTATTTTATAGTCCGAAAAAAAAATGTGTGATCCGAACGAATAATGTGCCCATGAACATGAAAGTTGCCATTTTAAACTGTACAACAGTTCCTAAAAGCACATGTAGCAGCACGAACGTAATAAACACAAGAACAATAGGAACACAGCACAACTACTTACTTTTTTGCAGCACTCTCCGGATCTTTCTGTACTGCTCATGTTCTCGTAATTTCAGGTCCGACCACCGCTTCCTGAGCTGATCTTTCGATCGTCGTACCCCGAATTTCCGGTGCAGACTCCTGACCACTTTCGCCATGATCTTGGCCTTTCGGACATTGTGGTTGGGGTAAGGCCCATACTTTCCATCATAGTCGGCCTTCTTCAGGATGTCCACCATTTCCAACATCTCCCCAAAGGACATATTTGAGTCCTTAAATCTCCTTCTGGATCGGGACGTTTCAGGCTCCGGCCTTTCCTCCTCCTCCTCCTCCTCGTTGCTGTAATTAGCACTATCCTGCTGTCTCTCCGCCATGTGCTCTTCCTCCACTGCGCTGAACAAAAAGGGGCGGGGAATAGAATAGAAAGAACGTCAGGGGCGGGCGGAGTTATACACATGCGCAGTGTGTATAAATCGTAACGCGCGCGTCTTACGTACGATCTGTAAGCGGAGGAATGAGCATCGGAGACGCCGATCGTGCTAACGAAGGTAGGATCTAAACTTGGGCCTATACTGCTTCGAAATTGAAGCCTATATTGTAACAAGATTAGGGGAGTTTGGCCTGACATTAGGGTTTGTCTTGTGTTGTGTCTTGCAGAGAAAATGGATGGGTTCAACGACCACAATTTCCTGCCCCTGTTTATTGACAAGTACAGGGAGCTGCCCTGTCTGTGGCAGGTGAGACACCCCCATTATAACCATAAACAGAAGAGGCAGGCAGCGCTGGAGAAACTGCTGGAGTTGGTGAAGCCGGTGGTCCCCACAGCAACCATCCCTTATTTAAAAGCTAAAATTGGTGGCCTGAGGAGCACATATCTTAGGGAGCGCAAGAAGGTCACAGATTCCCAGAGGTCCGGAGCTGCAGCAGATGACATTTATGTCCCCAGGCTGTGGTACTATTAGAGACTGCGATTTCTGTCAGACCACACTGAAGTCAGGGAATCCCTCTCCACTCTTCCTTCCACTCTTCCTTCCATACCAGCTGAGGCTTCTGATGTCCAACCTGGGCCTTCCAGCCAGGAAGAAGTGGAGGAGCCCAGCTGGAGTCAGGTATAGCATTCTTCTACAGAGTTCTGGGCAATAAAGAAATGATGTTTACTAGATGTTATTATTGATCACTAATTGCTGATTAAAAAAAGTGTTTTACATATCAATAGACAGTAGTGGGCACCCAAAATTGGGACAAGAATGCAAAATGCATTTGCAGCAGTCAGGAGGTGAAAATTGTGTGTGATTGATGAAAACAATACTAAAACTATGTCCCTTTTTCATACACAGGAAGACCTCAGCCAGGAGGAGGCTGTGGAATGTGGCAGTCAGGAGGAGGTGGGGATTAGTGGCAGCCAGGAGGAGGCGGGGCTAAGTGTCAGCCAAGAGAAGCCAGGGACAAGTCGCAGCCTGACTGAGTCTCAGGTCCCTCCCCTCCGCCTGCCATATAAAAGGGCCAGGAAGGCCACTCCCAGTCCTGTGCAGGATTCAGTGTACAGGCTGATCCAGGAGGCTTCGGCGTCCCTCAGAGCCTTCCCCAGTCCTGCAGAGGCCTTTGCCTGCATGGCTGCCACCAAATTGCTGGGCATGCAGGAGGGCCAACGCAAGATCTCTGAGGACCTGATTTATAAAGTCCTTCGTAAGGGGGAGAGTGGGGAACTGACACCCAAGACGGATGTCATGGAGAGGGACGATCCTCCTCCTCCTCCTCCTGCTGCCACAACTCCACCACCACAGCCAAAGCCTGGAAGGAAGCGTGGAAGGAAGACCTGAGAGTGATTGCCCTGGGTTCAGTCTGGTCTGACAGAAGCTGCAGTCTCTCGTATGACCACAGCCTGGGGACACAGATGTCATCTGCTGCTTTCCGGATCTCTGGGACTTCTGGACCAGACTGCCCTCCCTTAGATATGGACTCCTCAGGCTACCAATTTTGCTTTTAAATAATTGATGTCTGCCCTGGGAGTCCAAGGCTTCGCCCACTTCTGCAGTTTCTCCAGCGTTGCCTTTTTTTATAGTTGTGACCCCTTAATAAAATATTTTTAGGTAAATTCTACTCTCCTGTGTGTGTTTTCATCCAAAAAGGACAGTTTGTTGGTGAGTATTCAGGTACATTTCTAAAGTACAATGTGAAATTAACAAGGGACAACAACACCAAACAATCTCCTCATACAGATTAAATAGAACAACATATCAATGGTGTTGTGGGAACTTGTCACAAAAAACACACAAACATTTTCGGGAATACAAATCAAAATCACAAAAAAAAATAAAAATAAAAAGAGAAACACAAAAAAAGATTCTACATTAAAGTAAAAAAAAAAAAATTAAAAAATATGTTGTCAGATGTGAGAAATCAAAATATATTGAGGGAATCCCGATAAATAGTAACGAAAAAAGTTTGTGAGAAGTGTGTGTGAATATGAGCATCAAAACGACTTAATTCTTGTCACATTATAAAGAAGAAGAGAGTGCGCTGTATTAAACCATTTTTTACATTGCAGCGTGACGAAAGTGCTTTATCCATTACGAACGCTAAGTTTACCAGAACGAGCTGTCCCGTGTCGGAATTTCTTCTGAGCATGCGTGGCACTTTGTGCGTCGGAACAGGCCACACACGGTCGGAATTGACGCAATCGGATTTTGTTGTCGGAAAATTTTATCTCCTACTGTCCAACTTTGTGTGTCGGAAAATCTGATGGAAAATGTCCGATGGCGCCCACACACGGTCGGAATTTCCAACAACACGCTCCGATCGGACATTTTCCATCGGAAAATCCGACCGTGTGTACAGGGCATAAGAGGAGAAAAAAAAAACTTGACCTTTTCATTATGCACATCACAATTTTTTTAAAGTGGGCAGTTAGAAAGCTGTTCATATTAAAAAACTATAGCATCAGCATCTTGAACTTAGCAGTAGGGATGATTATTATGATAAAAAATAGTATACTTTTTTTGCACATAACGTCAATCAGTTTAATCATTGCCTGCAACAGATCATTTAGAGCAGCAGGACCTCTCCACACGGGTAAGTGACAACAGGAAGGACATTCAATGCAATTCAAGGCAAGAAGACTATTGAAGTAGACCATATAGGGACATGGGGGTTGATTTACTAAAGACAAATAGGCTGTTCACTTTGCAAGGGAATTTACACTTTACAAAGTTAAAGTGGTTGTAACAGATTTTTTTTTTAAAATAACAAACAATGGAATTGCACAGAGTGGTACTGAACCTCCTCCTCTCGGGTCCCCTGCTGGACATTGGTGTTGATCTGCCAAAGACAAATAGGCTGTTCACTTTGCAAGAGAATTTACAGTTTACAAGGTTAAAGTGGTTGTAAAAGGATTTTTTTAAAATAACAAACAATGGAATTGCACAGAGTGGCCCGAACCTCCTCTTCTCAGGTTCCCTACAGGTACTCCTACCCCCTCCTCTCTGTTCAGAAGCTGCTTCTCACGGGGGGCACTCATGTGGGCTCACTCCCGAGCCCTGCTGCGTCCATTGACATAGACAGCAAGACTCGGCCCGCCCCCTATCCCTTGTCACTGGTTTTGATTGACAGCAGCAGTGCTCCAGCAAAGCCAGTGAGACATGGAAGTGAGAGGAGAGAAGAGCTGCAGACGTGCAAAGCGCTGGATCAAATGAGGGCTCAGGTAAGTAAAGGGGGGGGCAAAACCGATGCCTAAACATTTTTTACCTTAACGCAAAGAATGCATTAAAGTAAAAATATGTAGGCTTTAGAACCACTTTAAGGTCAGTGAATGAGGTGACACTCTGCTGACTTTCATCATCTAATCATGTGCTAGACAAAATGCTGTTTTTTTTCCTTGCACATGATTGGATATTCTTGCCATGCAAAGTGCAACTCCCCTGGCAAAGTGAACAACCAATTTGCCTTTAATAAATCAACCCCATACTCTACACTATGTACAACGGAGTAGCTAAAAAAATGTCTAAGTTGTTGTGGACAGGTGGTCATTTATGTGAGCATTTATGTACAGGGATGTCAGTGCCTTTTCTTGTCATTGTCATCTACCCATATTGCTACTTTCCATTTATGTGAGCTGTTTACAGACTGTTATGCCCCGTACACACAGTCTGATTTTCCGATGCAAAATGTCCGATCGGAGCGTGTTGTCGGAAATTCCGACCGTGTGTGGGCTCCATCGGATATTTTCCATCGGATTTTCCGACACACAAAGTTGGACAGCAGGAGATAAAATTTTCCGACAACAAAATCCGTTGTCGGAAATTCCGATCGTGTGTACACAAATCCGACGGACAAAGTGCCACGCATGCTCAGAATAAATAAAGAGATGAAAGCTATTGGCCACTGCCCCGTTTATAGTCCCGACGTACGTGTTTTACGTCACCGCGTTTAGAACGATCGGATTTTCCGACAACTTTGTGTGATTGTGTGTATGCAAGACAAGTTTGAGCCAACATCCGATGGAAAAAATCCTAGGATTTTGTTGTCGGAATGTCCGAACAAAGTCCGACCGTGTGTACAGGGCATTAGTAATGTATATCGTGGCCTGTGGACTTAAAAAAAATAGCTGTTGTAGGTATGGAGGCTACTGATTTAGAAAAAGAAACAACTGTTATTGAAGTACATTGTATTGTACTATTAGTTTTGAAAAACATTTTATTAAATATTATAGCTTCTTTTGTTGGTAAATGATTAAAAAAATGCTCTCTTAGAAGCTGATATAATCACAATCATAAAACTAATTCAAACAATTATCAAACTAATCATAATTAGTTTTGAGCTCAATATAAGTCACTTTTGTAAAAAATAAAATAATAATACAGCATATATAAATATAACATATTAAATTGCTACACAAGCCATTTTGTAAATGTTTTTAAAATGACCTTAAAATGACCTTCCATTTCAATCTACAGCTGTTTTAAAAATGTAAACAGATAAAATGCATTATGGTGATCTAGAGGCATTATGTACACAATTGGTGTATGGAATGCCCCTAGGAATGACATCTCCAGCTTTTGTGATTGACTGACTCATTTTCTCAGATGCCTGCACTAGGATACAACTGAATTTTAGGGATCCCCTGCAATAGAAATTTTTTTTGGAGAGGGCCCCCTTAAATCAGGGCTCCAGTCTCTAAAGTAAAAATTAAAAATCAGCAACTACAAAAAGTGTAGCTGCTGACTTTTAATAAACAGCCACTCACCTGTTCCACAATCCAGTGGTGTGCTCACCCCAGTCATGTTCTCCCTGTGTCCTCCCACGCCAGTATCTTCACTATGGGCCCCCCGGCTGTGACGGCTTGCAGCTACACAGCAAGGTGCCCACCACACATGTGTGAGTGGCGCTGCGCTTTGTGACTGGTCTCGGGGTCTTCTGGGACCTGTCAAGGCGATTAGAGCGGAAGTGGGAGCTGATAATTGTCAAAATCGGCTACGCGCTCCCCCATTCCTTCCCAAAAGCTCAAGTTCACAAACAGGAGCTGGGGAAGAGGCCTTAAAGTTCCACTTTAAGGCTTGTCAACTAAAGGTATTAAGACATGATGAAACAAACAGCTGTTTCTTCATGTATATTTATTTATATATATATATATATATATATATACATACATATTTATGGTCGAAGCCCTATGGCTGATACGGATATGAACAATTAGACTTAGTCCGTATACCAAAACAAGGGGCATACCCTAGATTAGAAATGAATATTTTGTGAAGAGAAATTAATTTGAGAAATGCAAAAGGGGATGGGAGGGTGGGTACCGCACACAGGAAACCGACAAAGACCACAGGCGAGCGGGCTGGTTAAATACCCCCCGGGCTCCTCCCATAAATTCAGACCACCATACTGGCCTTTCTACTTATGGTCGAAGCCCTATGGCTGATACGGATATGAACAATTAGACTTACCATAAGACTTACAACATGAAATGGACCTGCAGAGTGCCCTGGTCTGATGGTCGGTATACCAAAATAAGGGGGCAAAAACATTCAGGTAGGGGTGTAGTTTTATTAGTTTTAGCTTCATTTATTGAGCAAGTTTGGTAAATGCTTGTGCCATTTCCACCTAAGGATTGGGGACGTACCGGGTGAGGTAGGCAGAGTTTCACCTGCTAAATCTCTTAATGACATGGTCTGGGACCCTTGGATGCATGCTTGCAACGTTTGCAAGAAGTTATGCTAAGATGCGTGTCTTGTAATGATTGTAAGAGTTGTGCTTAAATGTGTGCTTGCAACGATTGCAAGGGAGTTTATGTCGCTGGAGATGTGTTTGTAGTGACTGTGAAAAGTTCGTATTACTGCATGTGCTTCCAAAGACTGCAAGAGTTATGCTTGGATGTGTGCTTACAGCTATTGCAAGAAGTTGTAATTGGATGCGTACTTGCAATGATTGCAAGAAGTTATGCTTGAATGCATGCCTGCAACGTTTGCAAGAAGTTTATGATTGGATGCGTGTTTGCAATGATTGCAATAAATTGTGCTTGGATGTGTGCTTGCAACGATTGCAAGAAGTTATGTTTGGATGCGTACTTGCAACGATTGCAAGAAGTTGTGATGGGATGTGTGCTTGCAACAATTGCAAGAAGTTATGTTTCAATGTGTGCTTGCAACGAACGCAAGAAGTTTATGCTTGGATGCGTACTTGCAACGATTGCGGGAAGTTGTGCTTGGATATGTGCTTGCAACGATTGCAAGAAGTTATGTTTGGATGTGTACTTGCGAAAATTGCAAGAAGTTATGTTTGGATGCGTACTTGCAACGATTGCGGGAAGTTGTGCTTGGATGCGTGCTTGCAATGATTGCATGAAGCTGTGATTCGATGCGTGCTTGCAATGATTGCAAGAAGTTGTGCTTGAATGTGTATGAAATTTAATCCGATATGAATCGGTTGTAAAGTGTACGAAATGAATCCGATACAAATCGGTTGTATTAAATTAATCTGATAAGAACCGATTGTAGAGTGTATGTAATTAATCCAATATAAAATAGGACTGTGGAGAGTATGAATATGGATTCGATATGAATCGCTGTGCCACCGACTCGACTAGATTTGAATTGAACTGTAGCATGTATGAAATTAAACTGATATCATTCTTATGTTGTATACAATGAATCCTGATATGAATCAGTTTGTAAAGTATACAAAATGAAACCAACATGAATCGGATTGTGTGACTATGAGGGGGGATAGTAGTGAGGCGAAGGTTTTAACGAATGAATCGGGACCATGACTGAACTTCGAATAAAGACGGGGTGTGGCTTTATTTTTTAACTTGACTGACCTAGAGGAAAATGACAGATGACAACCGGTGAAGGGTTTGACTACCTGACTTGTTTAAGCGACAGGTGCATGAAATTAAATAAAATGAGTGAAATGTTTATGCCATGATAGAGGCAAGAATCGGTGTGCCATGACTGCGCCAATGAGGCCAAGCCAACTGGGGCTTGCCGGGATGAATCGTTGCCTGACGGATGCCCTAGACTTGAATCGGGGCGCGGCATGTGACAACGAAATGAATGAAATGTTTGCCTTAGAGTGAAAGGAATGAAAATGTTTTGCCATGACAGAGGCACGATTCGGTCGTGCCGCAGCTGCGACTGACAGCGAACCAGACTCTGGAGCATGTACAGAAATGAGGCAAAAGGAAAAAACACTAGTGCACACCGGAACAAATTGGTGCATCACGGATTCGACTGGATTTGAATTGGAGTGCGGTATGTAACAGTGAAATGTTTGCCCTGACAGAGGCACAAATCAGTCATGCCGCGACTGCGACTGACAGCTAACCAAGCTCTGATGCAGGTGTTGGATGAGGCCGAAACATTTCATATGTAAAATGAATGAAAAGATGTTTTTTGGAAATGATAGAGGCACGAATCGGTGGCTGAGTGCTACGGCTACGTGCAGGGTTTCTTAACGAATGACTCGTAAGTTCCGTATCAGGGTTTAAGCGACACACGGTATCTAGCAAATGGTGATACATGAAATGTCAACGAAACCCTACCTGCGACAGATGAGCCAGGCACATTTGTACGAAAAACTACGAACAGGAACGGATGCCTCTCAGAAACTGCGAACGGGAACCGAAAGCCGCTGAAATTTCTAACGCGCAACTTCACGAACGCCAACGAGTTAGAAGAGTCAACCTAGTGACGTAACATACCGCGCACAGGAAACCGACAAAGACCACAGGCGAGCGGGCTGGTTAAATACCCCCTGGGCTCCTCCGATAAATTCAGGCCACCATACTGGCCTTCCTACACATATATATATATATATATATATATATATATTTTTTTTTGTGGTGCAGCCATTGTGGCAGCACACTTTGCAGATTACTTTGCAAGATCGTACAACTGACCAAAATTGCTGCACGACCAACTATGTGAGAGTTAAAATGGTCCACATTTTTAAGTTAAAACCTAAGCAACAAATGAAAACACAATTAGCATCCATGGATCAGCAGGAAACAATAGAATTAATATAAAACAGGTGGTTACAATGTGTATAAATAACAAATTACTGCTTGCTTCATTACTTAGAACAGAGTGATGGTTGAGTTCTCCAAGCACACAGCAAATAGTCTGTCAATTCACTCTCCACAGGGTTTTTTAAAGTCTTAAGCACAGCCTCTTCCTGTGAGGCTTCCCTACCCTTCTATAATGAGCCAGGTATTCAAGTATATGGACTTGTATACTACGACAGTCTGACTGTGAACTCACCTAATCTCATCCACAGCCACTCCAGGCCCAACAGATGAACTTTATGATCACCCTCTGAAAGGTAGACTGACATATCTTCCTCAGCAGGCTTTCCTGGAGGCAGTGACCCCTTTAATCCACATTCTTGGTGACAAATATCTTCCATTCACCACCACCACCTTATTAATTAAAAGTATTGGAGGTCATACAAATCCCCATGGAGAAGCCTGTCAGATATCACTAAAATGAAAAAGAAAAGCAGTAAAAAATACACAAGATAATTGTCTTATGAAGCTTCCACAATGATTACAAGGATAATTTGATTTTATAAGATGTTTTTACTTCATGTTATTACTATTATTTTGCTTACAATTTTGCAGAGGCAATGAGAAGACTTCACATAAACATTGACACAGACAGTAGATAAACTCTGTCATGGGTTAACATACCTCTCTACTCTATCCAAAACAAAAATAAAGGCATTTTGTCTGGAGTTTCATTATAATCTTTCACTATTCTGTTAATAATGTAGTAATAATTACAGAATATAAGATCTTCATTCTTGTAACTCAGTTTAACACTAATACAATATTTGTTTTTCTTCAAAATGGTGGAAAATGCAATATTTTATATAGCTGATATCTCCTTATTTTCAGTCAACCAGTATACAGTTATTTGTGTTTTTAAAAGTTATGTGAAGTTAATTTAATTTTGGGATTCCTAAAAAATCTCTTTGAACCTGTCTTCACATTACCATTATATTTTATAGTTATCAAAATCTGGGGGATTGCATATTGGGGCATTTGTGCAGCAAAATGCTAATTAACAATATTCTCTAGAGAGCCATAATGATTATTTATGAAGATAAAACTGCCAACTAAACCCCAATGCTTCTTAGATTGACAATATGACCCTATTTTTTTATTTCAAAACAATTTATTCAAAACCAAGCACACACAGATGTTATCCATCCGAAAGGCAGATCAAAAGGAAAATTATATGTAATGATAGATATATATCTTGTAAGTGACGTACAAAAAGGTTCAATCAAAAGTATACATGAAGCATTTAAGTCACCCTAAAATTTTGCAGGTAGAAATAAAATGTTGCTTGAGTGGATGAAAAATGTGACCTTTATTTTTATAATATTTATAAAAAGAAAAATCTTCAAAATACCTATTTTCCTTTCTTGTGTGAAGGAAAGCCCATGTGAAAATAATACAGTTGCTGAATTTTATGTTACACTAATACATTTTTTGGATTTTTTTTTCATACAAGTGGGATAGTGATGGCTGGTCCTTTTATTTTACTTTTTTGTATTGGTGGTACATTGTCATTGGGGAAAAAGTGAGATACATTTTTTCCAAAGGGTTTACAGATAACACTGGAAAATGAACAGAGGTTGTAACTATTTCTCACTTTATCAACACAAAAAAAACAAAAACAAACCCAAACATACATATAGAAAGAATGTTTTCTAAGTAAAGAGGATTCTATACTTCACTAAGTTATTACTAAGTCCAAGGCAGTACAACCTGATTTTTTTTATTTGCTACTGAACTCCAAGTGGAGCATTGGCTGATGGATTCAATGTACCCTGTGAACAGTTGTGGCTTATAAAGACTGTACACAAAAGTGTGTAGTAGAACACTACACAAGATTCCCTTGTATAAGTTCCCTAGTGGAACTCATCTGTCCAGTTAATTTAGATACCCACTAATGGACCATACACACACGAGAGGGTTTTCTGGCAACAAATGTTGGATGTGAGCCTGTCGTCGGAAAGTCCGACTGTGTGTATGCTCCATAGAACATTTGTTGGTGGAATAACCGCCAACAAAAGTTTGAGAGCAGGTTCTCAAATTTTCCGACAACAAGATTTGTTGTCAGAAATTCCATGTGTGTGTACACATTTCGGACGCACAAATGTCCACGCATGCTCGGAATCAAGCAGAAGAGCCCCACTGGCTATTGAAATTCATTTTTCTCGGCTCGTCGTACGTGTTGTACGTCACCATGTTCTTGACGTTTGGAATTTCCGACAACATTTGTGTGACCGTGTGTATGCAAGACAAGTTTGAGCCAACATACTTCGGAAAAAAATCCACGGTTTTGTTGTCGGAAAATCCTATCGTGTGTACATAGCATTAGGGGTTGATTTACTAAAGGCAAATAGTGTGCACTCTTCAAGGGAAGTTGCACTTTGCAAAGGAATTTTTGCAAATGTGTTGCGTTTGTTACAATATGATTTTTTTTTATTAATCAGACTTACGATACATGGGACATAACATTACACAATAGTGGTTGGTCATAGAGTTATTGTCAGTTTTTGTCTTGAGTAGATTTCTCAAACAAATGCTGTTTTATACAATGGGGGTAAATATCATTGTTGTATTGTATTGTTACAGTTTTCAACAGGCTATTGTCTCTATTGATACAGTACACAAGAAAGAGATTTAGTTGTTTGAGGTCCTTTCAGCTCTCAAACTGAAAGAATGACTGTTAGATTACTGTCAGGTGTTGGCCTGATTAGACAATGGGTACGTAGATGCAGTTTTCAACAGTCCATTGTTTCTATAGCTACAGTAAACAGTCATGTTTTCTATACCGTTTACCGTTTACCGTTATACCGTTTTTATGGCCAAAAACTTGCATATAAGTCTACAAAATGGGGATTTTTGATTTTTAAAGTTCAGGTCCCATAGACTTCAATAGAGTTTGTGGCTCAGGTCTGAACCTTTTACATGTTCGGGAGTTCTGGTGCAAACCGAACTGGGGGGTTGTTCGGCCCAACTCTATTTGCCATAATGTACAACTAATCTTTGCATAAGTGCACATTATGGCAAGTACTGAAGCCCTGGACACTTTAATTTAACTTTAACAACAGCTGTATTCCTTTGTAGTTTTACGTATAAATATGTTACTCTCAAGTTCAGAATTATACCATTACTAACAAAGAAACCTTGTGTTTTGAAAGCTTTAATTTACATTTTATTAAGTTAGACAATAAATGGTTTTACTTTAATTTTTAAACGTTCTGTTCTCTTCGATAGCTAAATTGGTAGAATTTCAGCCAGTCCTATGATTTGCACTTAAAGCCATTGTAAGCGATCATCTTGTAAAACAACATATTTAGTTTAAAATTGAAATGAAAGGCAAAACATTTGTGTATAGATATAAAACAAATTATAAATACCTTTTTTTTCCTTTTTTTATAAGTGACCACATTCCCTATGTTCCCTTTGGTTTTAGCCCATGCAGGGGGTGTGTGTCAGGACAAGTCTGATCACTGGAGCACACTGAGTTCCCAGCACAACTAGAGAACTGACCACGGTGTGTTCTGAGCACTGAGCTTATTCTCTCTGGAGAAGAGATGCTTGAGAGGGGATATGATTTTAATTTACAAATACCATACTGGTGACCCCGCAATAGGGATTAAACTTTGCCGTGGAAGATTGTTTAATAAGACACATGACCACTCATTAAGATTAGAAGAAAAGAGGTTTAACCTTAGACTGTGGAGAGGGTTCTTTACTGTAAGAGTGGCAAGGATGTGGAATTCACTTCCACGTGCTGTGGTTTCAGCGGGGAGCATCGATAGTTTAAAAAAACTATAAGATATGCACCTGAACGACCACAACATACAGGGATATACCATTTAATACTCACATAAAATCACACACATAGGTTGGACGTGATGTTTCTTTTTTCAACCTCACCTACTATGTAACTATGTAACGATGTGTTCTCCTGCTTAGCGTGGTCAGTTTTTTCATAGGATAACAGAGGGACTGACAGGAACACCAGGGATTTCACACAAAGAAAGCAATACAAAGCGAACAGGATACTTTTTCATACATGTATATAATACAGCAGGCACATGAAATTGTAGGTTTACAAACACCCTAAACCTTGTACACAAGGGCTGAAAATTGTTTGAAATTGTTCAGCTCAACAGGAACCACCTGACTTTCAGCCCATGCGTACAGCTGTCTATTCTACAGAAGCCGGTCTCAAGACTGGCTTCTGTCAAACAGGCATGCTGGAAAACCAGCATCGGACTCGAATCAGCACTAGCAGCCAATGGCAATCCCCCTGTCAGAACACAAAAACACAGCAGGGGAGTTTGCCACACTAATGTTAGTACGGCTGTAACAAAACATCCCACACTTGAGTGCTTTCGTCAAATACCGCTTCCTCCAGTCTGACTATAGATATCAGATATTCCAAACCGCTGACAACCAATAACTAGACAATACTCGTTTTGGTTGCTGAACATGAACTGGTTAATTTGAGATCCCACACAAATATATACACCCGGAAAACAATACAAACTGTAACCAGAAACCTAATTAACATGAGCTAATTAACTAATCATTTAACCAGACTGTGACTCACAGATATGACCTTTCCGGGCAGCCTTGTAGTCTCCTAGCTCACTGACTATACAATACACATTATCATAAATATCAACACAGAACACAGAGCCCACACTAGACTTATTTACAATAAACACATTATAGCAGACAACAGACAGACATGTGGCTGGAGTTGATGACATCAGCATCTGAGTCCAGACAGTATGAAGCAGTCACTATTTCTAATAAAGCATGTGCAGGGTTCCCAGAGTCTGTGTGTCTTGGGGGACATGGACTTGAATCCAAAGTAACATTACTTCAAGGGTCCCCATTCATACACTTCACAAAGAGTATTGTTCCCTTAAAATCCAGGGCCCATAGTCAGTAGGCAAGAGGCTAGAATTCAGTCCCCTCCAAAAGCCTCTGTCCCGGGTATGTCTATTACAACAGCGATCTGCAAGGTTTTTTTTTGTTCAGTCAGCTGAGTTGAATGAAAAAAAGCTGTGTGTGAGTACACAGCTTTAGAAATGAAAACACTGTTTCCTATCCCAGCTTTGCAGCTGATATTAAGTGTCATTGCTACTGTTAACATAATTGAAAAAACATTTATTTTGCTTTGCTACTACAAATGGAATCCAGAGAGCTGCTGGTTCCTTGCTTGGTCCTCTGTGCTGGTAGCAATAAATAAAGGCTCTCACAAGTTGCAAAGTGTAAGGCCCTAGTGCCCAGCAACTTATCATGTCCTATGCTCAGTCTACCAACCAGGCACTTTGTAGAGTGACATTTGGGTGCCTGCAATGCTCTCTGTGTTCCAGCACCCAAAACGGAAAGATAGCCAGTACTATCAGGCAGAGCAATCTCTGTTTGACAGAACAAATGTAATCCTTAGCCTCACTGGAGAGAAAGAGCAGCACGTGACGTGAGTGTGTGATCAGGTAAGTAACCACTGACCCTAATTTGTGGGGAAAGAAAATTTTACTTTCACTGACTACTAATTCTAGAGGGTTAGAAAAAATTGTGGCACTGACCATCAATATGTAAAATAACACTGACTCTGTCCACCAGTGGGTAGGTGAAGCAGAGCTATATTCACCTTCTACCCAGTGCTGTGATGTCCCAGCCACTGACATCTTCAGCCTGGCAGCTTCCGGGTATTGATCCCCAACTAGGCTAAGATGATGTTACTCTCACGCATGCATTTGGAGTTCAGTCATCCCAGTAATGGTGAATTTCTACACTGTGCATGCACAACTTAGTGTACAGTGCGAGCAAGCAGGTAAACAACTAATGCAGAAGAGACATGTCTCTTCTGCGTTAAAATCTAGTCTGTCCACAATTTTTTTCATTAAAGTTCCACTTTAGAGTAAATATAAGTATTTATTTAAGTTTTGTACACAGTAAGAACAGAAATAAATGACAATCTCACATAGACATTGCTAAGCCAATGTAATAATAGGAACGAAAATGCCCATAGAGCCCAAGTTGTCTAAGGGAATGAGTAGTGCCCAAAGGAGAGAAACATGAAGTGGCACTTATCCAGAAAGTAAAACATTGACATACTGTTCGGGGGAAAAACAGGATCCTATTAAGGCAACATATGTCAAAATAAAAGCAGCATCTAGTTGAGGTTGAAAACAGAGTTGTCTTGTAGTTAAAAAAAATAGAGAACAACCCACATATTGATGTAAGCAGATCTAAAGGCCTGAATAACTGATAGACAAAATAAAAATATGGGAAGAAGAGGGAGATGGAAGAAGTGAGAAAAGAAAGAGTAGAAGGGTAGTAAGGGATGGAAAGGGAATCAAATGTACCAACGGGAAACTTGGGATATTCATGGGTGAGATGCATAGCAGAAACAATGCATTTTGGAAGAATGCTGGAAATATTGGAGAAACGGTGGATGGAAGCACTGGGAATAGTCAGTGCCACTGTCTAAATGGCTAGCGCACAATTGCCAGGGACAACAACCCTAAGGAGAAGGAATAGGTGTAGAAGCAGAGACCAGGGATTTTACAGCAGCAGAGCAATAAAAATGTATCCAGATATACCATAATGTGGTAAATTTATCATAATAGTCTGATTCCTGAACCAACATCTCGGGTGATGTCACTAACTGTAGAGACCCATTGCGAGAGTGGGGAATAGTAGAAGATTTCCAAAAGGTTAAGATGACCTGCCAGGCAGCAGAAAGAAAATGACGCAGCATTGAGATCACCGACCCAGGTGAGTTTGAATCAGGGCAGTTTCAGGGGAGGGGCATAAGGACTCTTCGTAGATCCCGTTGTAGATATCAAACACTGCATTACAAAAAGGTCTGATCTGTGGACAGTGCCACCAGATGTGAGCATAGGTTCCTTGTGCTCAATCACACCTCCAGCAGGAGGGACATACCAAGGGAAAAACTCGATGTAAAGAGACAGGATCCCTGTACCATCCGGAAAGTATCTTGAAATTCATTTCCTGAGCACAGCAGGGAATAGATGATTTATGGGTAACGACAGGTTCCAGTCCTCAGGGGTGAACTCTTGACTGAGATCACGAGCCCACAGCGTGGTATAGGGCAAAAAAGAGCTATAGGGTGATGGTAGTAGGAGTTTATATACTGAGGAAAGCACATGGTGGGGAGCCTCTGAGGAAGAGTACAGCTGTTCAAAGTCAGTCAGTGGGCAATGTATGGCTTTAGAGGAATGTAGCTGCCTACAAAAGGCCCTTGAAGAGTAAGCCAGTCAAAAGCAGCCACGGTCTCAGAAGAGGGGAGAATGGGGAGACTTGACTGAGGATGTAGCAAGGAATGAGCCATCAGTCAGTCTGGCCGAGCAAAGTGTCCAAGCGAAGAGACTTCACAGCCAAGTGGACTCAGAGGGCCTGGGTCTGAAGAGAGTACAAAAAAAACACTTGGGGGAGTACCATGTACAGAGAGTAGCTAGCATTAAAGGAGAAGCAGTTTGCAATAACGAGAGATTTGTATACAGGCCCCATGATAATGACCTCAGATCGAAAGGTGAAAGATCTTGCTTTATCAAGGTAGAGGCTTTAGAGATCAGGCAGAGAAACCAATCCAAGATTCAAGCAATTAACGCAGAAGAGTGATTATAGCTCAAAATCCTGTAAATCAACACCATCATCCAGCTTGGAACGACATAAAAATTTAAGGCGCAAACAAGAATATTTGCAATTCCAGATAAAGCGGGTAGCTAAGAAACAGTGTGCAGAAAAATGAGCGCTGGACTAAGATAGGAATAGTCTGGAAAAAGTACAAGAGTTTGGGCAACACATCCATTTTAAGCATGTTGATTCTCCTGAACCAGGGCAAGGGGGGCAGAGGAACTCCAAGTTTCCCTATTCTGGACAACAGAGGGCTATAAATGAGAGAGTAAAGATCAGATAAATCAGAAGGAATAGTGGTTCCCAGATAAGAAATGCCATGAGTTTGCCACTGAAAGGGAAAATTAGAGCTGTGAGGCAGTAGACTGGGGTAATGATATATTCAATGCTTTGGTTTTAGAGATATTTAATTGGAAATTACTGAAAGAGCCAAAAGTTTGGAATTCCAGCATAATGGACAGCAATGAAATCAAGGGTTGTTATACATACAGAAGTAAGTCATCTGCATATAAAGACAGCTTGCGATGAGCAGACAGGGTGCGTATACCGAAAATAGAAACGTTATTGGGAAGGTCTTGTGCCAGGTCTTCGATAACGACGACAAAATGCAAAGGGGACAGGGGACTGCCTTGCTGGGTGCCATTGGCAATCATACAGAGGTCAGAGAGCAGAGATTCACCAACACAGAGGCCAAGGGATGAGAATGTAAGGACATCATTTTAGAGAGAAGTGTACCCAAGGCCGATTTGTTCCAGGGACAAGCGAAGAAACCTCCAATCCACTCTATCAATGACCTTTTCGGCATCAAATGATTAGAGGCATGCTTTAATATTGTGCCTACAGGACATGGAAAATCTTATTAGTCAGGCCCAGGACAACCCGTCCAAATTCCACAACACATGGACATGCTGGCTCCAATATAAACAATCCACACCCCAGAACACACATCCCCCCAACTCATCGCCTTGTCCGTAAGATCTAACCTCCCACAGCCTCATCTCACCGAATTGCCAATTCTTCAACATCCCAGGTCGTCCACACCGGAGTGAAACCCGCTAACCCCGGGAAGACTATTACACACTCCCCCTGCTACCGCCATAGTTGTTCTAACACTATCCGTACTACCACACCCCATGGGTACACAGTAAGAACACACTTTGACCTCATCCCTGTAACACATCCCCTCCCCCCTCTTCCCATCTCCCCCATCCCCCACCACACCCCCCCACTCCCTCCTCACCTCACCCCGCCGTTTGCACACCCCTTTCCTTAACCACCTCAATACAGGGCACTTACACCCCCTTCCTGCCCAAGCCATTTTTTCAGTTTTCAGCGCTGTCGCACTTTGAATGACAATTGCGCGGTCATGTTACACTGCACCTTAATTAAATTTTTTGCATTTTTTTCCCCACAAATAGAGCTTTCTTTTGGTGGTATTTGATCACCTCTGCGGTTTTTATTTATTGCGCTATAAACAAAAGAAGAGGGACAATTTTGAAAAAACACAATATTTTTTACTTTTTGCTATAATAAATATCCATTTTTTTTTTTTTTAACAAATTTTTTCCTCAGTTTATGCCGATATGTATTCTTCTACATATTTTTGGTAAAAAAAAATTGCGATAAGCGTATATTGATTGGTTTGCGCAAAAGTTATAGCGTCTACAAAATACGGGATAGATTTATAGCATTTTTATTATTTATTTATTTTTTACTAGTAATGGCGGCGATCTGCAATTTTTATTGTGACTACGATATTGCGGCGGACACATCGGACACTTTTGACACATTTTTGGGACCATTCACATTTATACAGCGATCAATGCTATAAAATTGCATTGATTACTGTGTAAATGTGACTGGCAGGGAAGGGGTTAACACTAGGGGGCGCTCGAGGGGTTAATGTATGACCTAAGGAGGTGATTCTAACTGTGGGGGGAGGGGACTGACTGGGGGAGGTGACCGATCGGTGTCCCTATGTACAAGGGACACACCATCGGTCTCCTCTCCTCTCTGACAGGACGTGGATCTGTGTTTACATTCACAGATCCACGCTCCTGCTCTGTTACCCGGCAATCGCGGGTGCCCGGCGGACATCGCGGCCGCCGGGCACGCGCACCGGGTCCTGAGTGACGCAGCGGGCGCGCGCGCGCGCCCCCTAGTGGCTCGGGAGGGCGAGGACGTCATATGACGTCCACTCAGAACAATAGGCTTACCGTCCGGCCGTCATATGACGGTGGGCGGTAGGCTAGTGGTTAATCTGCAACGAAACTGACTTAACAATCTTCACATATCGTCCCACGCCTGACCTGACTTCAAGGGTACCTGGTCGTCCCCCATCCACAGCAAGTTCCCTCACGAGGGGTGGATGGCTCTCGGGTGACCAGGTACAGAGTTCAGTTTGCCTGGCATGGACAACCACTTACTGACACTAGTTGAAATTGCGCCCTTCAATGTATCCTCCTCCTGAAAGGTAGCGCACACATCCTTTGTTGAAGAGCACCGGATACCCTGCCTAATTAATGTGTATGTTTTTATTTCTGAACATTGTAATGTAATATGTAATATACATGTTGATTATACCCTGTATACATGAACATTTTCAATAAACTTCTTTGAGAAAAAAAAAATATTGTGCCTACAGATGTAAGAGATGAGGTGGAGTGTCTTAGTTGTGGTGATCCTGGCCTCCCAGTAGGGAACAAAACCCAACTGGTCTTGGTGTATAATGTCTGGAAGAAGAGGGGAAAGTCTGAAAGTGAACACTTTACCAAAGACCTTTAGATCTATTTTCATAAGGGAAATGGGGTGGTAGCTCCCACAAGATGCTGGGTCTTTGCTGAGTTTCGGAATAATGGCAATATGAGCTCTAAAAAGAGAGGGGGTATTGCCCTCCGTCACAGAATCAAATGCCTTTGCCATGATGCGAGCCAGTTGAGGAGCAATGAACTTAAAGAATCGAGGAGTTAATCTGTCAGGTCTCGGGCATTTCCCTGTTTTCAGACTTCTAGGAACATGCAAGATTTCCAGTTCCGTAAGGGGTTCATCCAGTGAAGAGGAAACATCCGGTTCAATGGGTGGAAAAGCCGTGCTCTGTATATAAGAGGACATATCTGCCAAGGGGTGAGGCTAGGTATTAGAGACTACAGAAGGTAAATTGTAGAGAGACAAGTAGAAGTCCCAGAAAGCAGCAAAATACCTGATTTTTTGTGTAATTTAACACCCCTGGAATGGACATTACAATTAACCAGGGTTCGATGGGTTCTAGAGTGAAGAACCCCGGCCCAGTGTTGTCCACATTTATTCGCTAGGGTTTTGAGTTTTCTTCCCTTTATCAAGCCCAATCAACGATTGAGCATTGAAGATGCTAAACAAGTCTCATTGCGCATTAGAAAGCGCCACGTAAGTGACTGGATAAAGATGAGTGGCTTCCAAGGACTCGATTTTATCTAAAAGACAATGGATATCGACTGCCCTGGTTTTCTTAAGGCTGGACCCATATTGCATGAAAATTCTTCTGATAACGCACTTAATTGTCTCCCATTGAGTGAGTGGGGATGTCTGATTAGAGGCATGATATAACAAAAAGTTGTGAATGGCCTGAGTCACAGTCATCGTGCAAGGGACAGTGATAGGAGGTTATCTTTAAGGCACCAAGAGCAACCCTTTACAGAGGTTGTGGAGACCCTATAGAAAAATAGAGGTGCGCGTGATCCGACCATTAAATATGGCCTATGGAAACCTTTGGGGAGCACTCTAACAAGTTCTATGATACAAGAAAGTAGTCAATACGAGACTGTAGGACTGATGGAAACTAAAATAGTAGCGATAGTCCCTCTCGGAGGGATGCAAAATGCGCCAAATATCTATTAGTTGTGCTTCCTTCAGGGAAGACTTAAGGAAGGTTAACAGTGATGTAGAAAGTGAGGACTTACCCCCGGACATGTCTAACAGTGGAAAAAGTGAAACATTAAGATCCTCCCCAAGGACAAGGTTTTGTGTTCCCAAAGCTGTTGAGAACAGTAAGGAGAGGGGCAAGGAAGCAACCTTATTCCTGGTTAGGAAAATAAACATTAGCCAAGACCAGAACATAGTTATGATAACAAACTTTAAGAAGGAGGAATCTACCAGCAGGATCCATATGAGTTTCCAACACCTCTGGATGTAAGGATCTATAAAAAGCTATAGACACCCCTTTAGATTTCGCATGAGGATTAGGGCAGTGAAACCATGTGGGGAAGAACCTCTTGGCCATGTTAGGAATTTTGTCTGAGCAAAAAAGAGTTTCCTGTAATAACAATATCTGGGTTCTAACTTTATGAAAATGGTAAAGCACTTAATTTAGTTTCTCTGGGATGTTAAAACCCCCGACAATTGAACAAAGCCATTGAAATAAAAAATGAATCCCTACCCATTGTGCGAGGGAAACAGGGATACCAAATAGGGAGGTTCCATGGCTGGTGGTAGTAGAAAGGGAGAAAAGGAAGAAAGAAAAGGGGAGAAGAAAGACAGCAGGGGAAAGAAAAGAGAAATAAGTAAAAGAGCATCAGGATAAAGAGGAGAAGGAGAGGGCATTACAAAAACATTCAAGGCTCTATCTAAAGTTCCACTTTAAATAACACTGCCACTGACCACCAGTGCAGGGGTTGAGGTTGCAGCTAACCACCAATGTGGAAGGCTTAAATAAAGCCAATAACCACCAATGTTTAGGAAAGGTTTAACGAGGTAGTAAACCCTTGTTTAAAACAGAAAACAAAAAACAAACATGTCATACTTACTTCCACTGTGCAGTTCGTTTTGCACAGAGTGGCCCCGGTCCCCATCTTCTGGGGTCCCTCAGTGGTGCTGGTTGCTCCTCCCCGCATCAAGTTTCCACATTGGAGAAGCGCTTTCCTTGGTGGACACCTGTGTGGGCGCGCTCCCGAGTCCCGCATCTGTGTCCATTCACACAGAATGCAGGACTCGGCCCTGCCCCCCGGCTCTGCGTCATTGGATTTGATTGACAGCAGCGGGAGCCAATGGCTGCGCTGCTCTCAATCTATCCAATCAGAACACAAGACACCAGGTAGAGCTGGTGTGCTTTTTCCCGGCCGGAGAAAGATCGGGGTCAGGTAAGTAAAACGGGGGCTCGGGGGGGGGCTGCAGCACCACAAAAGAATTTTCACCTTAATGCATAGGATGCATTAAGAATGCATTAAAGGGGAAAAACCATGAGGGTTTACAGACCCTTTAAGTAACACTGCCACTGACCACCAATGTTTGAGAGAGGTTTAAGTAACACTGCCACTGACCACCAAAGTGAAGGAGAGGGTTAAATAACACATCCATTGACCACCAATGTGAGGGGCAATAAATAGCACTGCCACTGATTACCAAAGCTGGGGGATTAAAAGCGTCAGGGGGCACTTGAGGCCGGCTATAATTTTTAAGTTGACCACCACTGGTATAAGGAGTCTTCCTTTAGCACATAATTTGTTGTGGAAGGAATTTAGCTGCTTGCCAAATCTCGGTATGCAGAACTTAGTATTGCTTTATTGGCCACAGCTGACAGGCTGGCAAAAAGCTGACATGATTGAAGAAGTAAAGAATCATAATACAACTCATTGCCATTGTTCCCCTTTAAGGCTGCAATACAATATAGGAGCAAAGTACAAGACAGAAGCTTAGTCCAAGACTGGAAGATTTAGGGCCAACGCAAGACAGATCATAAAACTAGCCAAGTTGTTACCATTGGCATTCAAAACACAAAGAGCAGTTATGGATAGGCAGCATAGGATTGAATGCATATGTTCAACCAAAGGCTAGTATGCCCGGTAACAGTAAAGCAGACTACCAGGACATACCAGAGATGGGTTGGAGCAGGAAGGAATAGGACAACTGATCACTGGCAAAGGTTTTGAGGGAGAATGACCTAGGTCTGGAGGAAGATTGAAAGAGACTTTGTGGCATATGTAGAGATATGTTCTAAATTGAATGTAGTACAGTAAATAAATACTTTAAAAACGTTTATGATCTTTTAACCATAATAATAATATTATTAATAATATTCCTTTAAGTTTCATTAAAAAAAAACAGGCGTGGGGGTCCCCCTAAATTCCATACCAGGCCCTTCAGGTCTGGTATGGATATTAAGGGGAACCCCGCCCCAAATTTTTTTTAAAAAATGAAGTAGGGTTCCCCCTCAAAATGCATACCAGACCCTCCAGGTCTGGTATGGATTTTATGGGGAACCCCGGGCCAAAATGAAAAAAAAATTGGCATGAGGTCCCCCAAAAATCCATACCAGACCCTTATCCGAGCACGCAACCTGGCAGGCCGCAGGAAAAGAGGGGGGATGGTACCCCCTTACCATTTCACACAGGGGGGCCGGGATCTGGGGGTCCCCTTGTTAAAGGGGGCTTCCAGATTCCGATAAGCCCCCTGCCCGCAGACCCCCACAACCACCGGCCAAGGGTTGTGGGGATGAGGCCCTTGTCCTCATCAACATGGGGACAAGGTGCTTTGGTGGGCTACCCCAAAGCACCCTCCAAATGTTGAGGGCATGTGGCTTGGTAGGGTTCAGGAGGGGGGGGCGCTCTCTCATCCCCCCTCTTTTCCTGTGGCCTGCCAGGTTGCATGCTCGGATAAGAGTCTGGTATGGATTTTTGGGGGGACCCCACACCAATTTTTTTTTTCATTTTGGCGTGGGGTATCCCCTTAAAATCCATACCAGACCTGAAGGGTCTGGTATGAATTTTGAAGGGGACCCCTACGTCATTTTTTAAAAAATTTTGGCACGAGGTTCCCCTTTATATCCATACCAGACCTGAAGGGCCTGGTATGGAATTTAGGGGGACCCCCACGCCAGTTTTTGTTAAAATTTTGGTTCAGGGTTCCCCTGTGGGGAAATCCCATGCAGTTTTTATCAATGAACTTTTATGTGTATTGTCGGACCGGCAACACCCCAAATTGTTCGCTGTTCGGAAGCTCATCCCTATTGGTTACTATGGTTACCTATTGGTTCCCCTTAATATCCATACCAGACCTGAAGGGCCTGGTATGGAATTTAGGGGGACCCCCACGTCAGTCTTTTTTTTAAATTTTGGTTCAGGGTTCCCCTGTGGGGAAATCCCATGCAGTTTTTATCAATGAACTTTTATGTGTATTGTCGGATCGTCAATTTATTAATAGCCGCGAGTAGTTTTAAATGACTTTTTTTCCTTTGAAATGTCATTTTGCTGTCAGACTGTTCTAAACTCGGGAAACAGGCGCCTCTTTACAGGCATACTATAGACACCCCCCAGGTACTAAACTTAAAGGAATATTACACTTTTATTGTTTGACTTTAAGCATTATTAAAATCACTGCTCCCGAAAAAACGGCCAGTTTTTTGCATTGATACATGTCCCCTGGGGCAGGACCCAGGTCCCCAAACACTTTTTATGACAATACCATGCATATAAGCCTTTAAAATTAGCACTTTGGATTTCTCCCATAGACTTTTAAAGGGTGTTCTGCGGCTTTAGAATTTGCCCCGAACACCCTAAAATGTTCGCTGTTCGGCGAACTGGCGAACAGCCGATGTTCGCGAACTCGAAGCTCATCCCTATTGGTTACTATGCACAGCTGCACCCGATTCTGTGTGCATTAGTTTTAGTAAATCTCCCCCTAGTTGCAGAGTTTTCATATAAATGTAGGGACCCTGCCTAAACAGTAATATCCAAAGTTGTGATTGCGTTTGCTACATGCAGCTAAGTTGTAGCCAGCCTGAGCTTTGTTTATATTTTGGTACTGTTGATGTTTTTGGGATTTGTTGCTACTAATCTCATTTTTACTAGATGTAAGGCCTAGGTTCACATTGGTATGACATACGCTGCGATTGTGGGGGCACATGTCACATGACATGTATAAATCCATGGTCCCCTATGAGAGCTATCCTAACTGGTCCGACACAAGTCAGTCCGACTTTTGAAAAAGGTTCCTGCACTACTTTTGGTTCGACTTTGGACCTACTTCAACCCATTGAATACCATTGAAGTCAGATTAAAGTCGGATCATCATCTTAACTGATCCGACTTTGGCATGCGACTTGTGCTCTGAGGATCTTGAAGAGGAACCCAACGCCAAAAAAAAAAATGGTGTAGGGTTCCCCTCCAATTCCATACCAGGCTCTTTGGGTGTGGTATGGATCTTGAGGGGAAACCTCACACCAAAATTAAAAAAAACTGCGTGGGTCCCCCAAGACTATACCAGACCCTTCAGTCTAATATGGATTTTAAGGGGAACCCCCACGCTAAAATAAAAAAAGACAGCATGGGGTCCCCCTCAAAATTCATACCAGACCCTTATCGGAGCATGCAGCCCGGCAGGTCAGGAAAGGGGGGGCAATTGAGGGCCCCCCTCCTGGACCATACCAGGGCACATGCCCTCAACATGGGGGGCAGGTGCTTTGGGGCAGGGGGGCCCTGCCCCCATCCCAATGCACCTTGTCCCTATGTTGATGGGGACAAGGGCCTCTTCCCCACAACCCTGGGCTGTGGTTGTTGTGAATAAGGAGGGAATTTGGGACTTTAAATGAGGCTATTGACATTGGAGGTGAATTGGTAAAAGAACATATTTATTGACATGGATGGATGTAAAAAAATACATATCGAGAACGGTTGAAAAGTACATATACACATACATATACACTTAAATATGCACATTTAGCATGGACATCAAGGATGCATTAATATACATCAACTTGGCAACACATGATAATGTATAAAAAATGATATATATATATATATATATAGAATATATAAATAGAATAGAATAGAATATATATAGAATATATAAATATATAGAATTTATCTGTCATCTGGGCGGCACATTGCGGTAAAAAGAAAAGATATAAAATAGTGTAAACATGATTAATCCATAGATGGTAGGCTGGATTGATTTCTTTTTTTATTCAGTACTTTTTTTATTCTTTTCATAGCAGTACAAGTTATACATTTCTCCATACATTTTATTCCAGATACATAGTCTTGCTTCTAACATTCACCCGCCCCCCAAAAAAAAAAAAATGAAAGAGAAAAAAAAAAAAAGAAGGGGGCAAAACCCAACGACAACAAAAATAGATTTCCTCCCCCTGCTGTATCTCTCCCCCCCCCCGCGACCCCAAAAGCCCTCCCCGTCCTCCCATCCTCTACCCAGACCCAACATTGTCCCTCTCCCATATTGATTCATCTTTTATTTTCATTGTCCCTGGCCTCTACCCAGCTTTTCCAGATAGCGTCAAATTTATCTTGGCTCCCTCTATGTGTATAAATAAATTCCTCCTTTATTATGGTTTCTTTTATTTGTGTTCTCCATTCTTCGACCGTTGGGGGGTATACAGATATCCACTTCTGAGCAATTAGCTTTCGTGCCTGAAACAAGCCTCTCGTCATTGCGGTATGGGTATGTTTTGAAATATTTGGTTCCTCCACTATATTTAATAAACATAAATTTGGGTCTAGTGAAATTTCTATACCTAATGCGCTATTTATGTTTTTAATTATATCCTGCCAGTAACGATGGAGTTTGGGGCATTTCCACAACATGTGTATTAGATTAGCCGGTGCACCACTGCATCGGGGGCATAAGGGGGATTCCCTGCGTTTCCATTTAAATAGTTTTTCGGGGGTATAGTATGATCTATGTGTAATAAAAAGTTGTGTTAATTTTTGAGTAGCTGACAGAGATACCTTTGGGATCGCAGACAAGACCTCCGACCACTGAGCGTCAGTCAGTGCTCCCAGGTCTCGTTCCCACTGCGACCTAGCCGGCACCACTACCGTTTCCTTAAATTTACACTGCAATATCTCATATATTTTAGAGATAGTAGTCCCTTCTTTTGATCCCTTTTCTTCAACAATATTGTTATTTTAGAGACATTAAGCTTAAATACAGATGTACGGGCCTGGACATGAAAAGCATGTCTAAGCTGGAGATACTAAAAGAACCTCTGTCTTGGAATCCCGAATTCCTCAGATATTTGCGCAAATGATTTTATCTTATCGTTCCAAAACAGTTGTTCCACATATCTCAGCCCCTGAGTTTGCCAAAGCCCAAATCCCTCCAATCTCTGCACTTTCTCATAGTTTGCGTTATTCCATATTGGTGTATAGGAAGTATAACCTGTAATGCTAGTAATCTTTTTTATTGCTAGCCATACCTTACTGAATAGCTCACCTGTCACGAATTTCTTATCTTTTTGAAAGGTTTTTGTCTCTAGTAGGGACATCATTGAATATCCCTTACCCAGTGGAAGTAATAACCCCTGTATGGGATCATTCTCATCTACCTCTGTCCAGCCAAAAAATTGCTGGGTTTGTGAAGCCAAAAAATAATTTTTTGGATGTGGGATAGAGAGTCCCCCCTCATCTTTAGCCAGCATTAAGGTTGTTAATTTATTACGTGCATATTTTTTCTTCCAAATGAGTTTGCGAAAAAGCAATTCTATCCTTTTAAACCAAAATGCGGCTATCCACGTCGGGCAATTATAAAAAATGTACAATAATTGTGGGGCCCAAATCATCTTTATAAGATTGGCTCTGCCAATCACAGTTAATGGGAGTTTGCACCAGGTCCGACATTTATCTTTAAGCCTAGTCAATAGTGGTCTAAGGTTAAGGTCCACATAGTCCCCCACTTTTCGAGTTACCTGGATCCCTAAATACTTAGTTTTATGTTTTATTTGAATTTGTTTTGCACAGTCTGGTAATGAATTTTGGCTTTATATAGTGGCATCAATACCGACTTCTCCCAGTTGATGCGAAACCCAGAAAACTGTCCAAATGCAGATACGAGTGCCATGAGTTCCTCTAAGGATTTAGTGGGGTCGCTCAGAAAGATTAAGGCATCATCTGCATATAAGGATATTTTGTCCTCTCTTCCTGCACGTCGGAATCCCTCTATCCCCGAAGACTGTCTAACTGCGGCGGCCAATGGTTCCACCGCCAATGCAAACAGCAACGGGGATAGAGGGCAGCCTTGTCTAGTTCCCCGGGATAACGGGAAAGCTGGTGACATAGTGTCATTGATACGCAGCCTTGCCCTAGGGTCTTTATATAATAATTTTAGCCAGGTTATAAAGCCTGGACCTATACCAAAGGCAATCAATACCATCCATAGATACTCCCATTCTACCATGTCAAGTGCCTTCTGGGCATCCAATGACAGAATGGCACCAGCTCCCCCGTTGTCCATTAGCAATTGAAGATTCAAAAAGAGCCTGCGAATATTTGTTGCTGCTGATTTGATTTCTAATACAGGCATGTATCTTGTATCCTAAATGCCCGACACGTTTTGTGTCTGAACACTCATCAAGGGCGGATGCTCAAGGATATCTATGAAGAATGAAATATAATTAATCTAGTAAGACATTAAAGATAAGAGGAGAGGGCATATTTGCCAGTCCTGGATACTTAAATAGAATAAAGTATGATGGAGTAGGGTGAGTGTGGAGCCAGGGCCAGAGGGGTTGTCTGTCCCGAGAGCTGAGGTAATGTGGAGCTGTGTGCCTGCAGGGCGCACACACAGAACCCCCCAGAGTACAGATTGCCAATCTTCATGGTGAGTCAAGGTGATGGGCAAGTGGTGACTGCCAATAATTCTAAGATGGATGAATATGGTATCAGTGAGCTATACAGTATTAATAAAAAATATACAGTGAAGATAGTGGATACCCAATTGGAATAGAGATAGTGATGAGGAATCTGTGCACATAGAGTACTGATATACCAAGAACCAAGTTGACAAGAGTGATGATGTAATATATAGAGACATCAAGAACAGTCCCAAATCACCAAGAGCAGTTGAAGAAAGAAGTGACTGGCTAGCAAAGCAGCGTATAAGGTGATGTTGTAGTTACCATACATATGTGCAAAAGAGCGTGGTGCTTCTATGGGAAATAGCGTCTTCAAACGTGTGGCACAAAAAGCGGTGTCTGGGGATGCATCATATATACGCCCCGCATGCACGCACGCTGACTGCTACCAACGTCAGGCTGGCATGGCATGTGCAGGAAGGGGTTCCAACCCAGGCGGTGAACACCACCCACAAAGGACGCCCACATTTCCCAGCTATGTCGGCTGTGATGGAGATACTCGTGCTCCACGTCATGACACCCAAAGGATGTCACACGTGAGACACGATGCGTGGTGGCGATGCGCCCAATCCCCTATGACCCCCCTGCTCCAGCCGGGGTGGAAGGAAGGGGGAAAGGGAGAACATACAGAGCACATCACAGCATCCGGGCATAAGACATCAGAATGGCCCAAAATCTAGGACTGCCACAACTCACTACCAGATTAGTAAAGTAATGCAACAGTTCCTGCATGATTTCATGGACATAGCAGATTGGGCTGTGGTTGTTGGGGTACATTTTACCCCTACCCATTCAACCAAAAAAAGTGACAAAAAGAAAAAAAAACAGCACACAGGTTTTTGACAAAGTCCTTTATTAAAGCAGCTCCAGCATCTCCTCTCCCTCCGATTTATTCTCCCTCCGGTGATGTCTTCATCCTCTGTTTTTTCTCGCTGTGCTGATGACTTCATCCTCTGGTTCTTCCTCTGGCTCTTCTTGCTACACTGATGTCTTCTACCGCTGCTGGTCCTTCCTCCGTTTTTTCTCCCGAGGCTATCTCCTGCTCTAAATGCTAGCTCAGTCGTGTGCCATAAATTATATAGCCAGGGGGCATGGCAATCCAGTGACATCACCCAGAGACCCCGTCCCCTCGTGTCACAAGGGGGCATGGTCTCTGGATGATATCACTGGATGGATAACCCCCATGGCTATATAAGTGATGGCACACGTCAGATCTAACATTTACAGTGGGAGCTAGCATCGGGATAAGAACTGGAGAAAGAACCAGCAGAGGAAGAAGACAGCAGATAGAAGAACAACTGGAGGAATGGAGGAAGAACTGGCAGAGTTAAAAGACAGTGGAGAGAAGAAGAGCCGGAGGAATGGAGGAAGAACCAGCAGAGGAAGAAAACATCAGCGCAGCGAGAAGAACTGGAGGAAGAACCAGAGGAAGAAGACATCAGCTCAGCGAGAAGAACCGGAGGATTAAGACATGACCAGAGAAGAGATCGGAGACGCTAGAGCTGCTTTAATAAAAGGAGTTTGTCAAAAACATGTGTGCTGGTTTTATTTCTTTTTGACACTTCTTTTGAGTGAATGGGTAGGGGTGCAATGTACCCCATACTCATTCACATATGAATGCCCCATAGCACCCACCCCCCCATGTTGAGGGCATGTGGCCTAGTATGGTCCAGGAGGGGGGGGGGCACTCGCTCGCTTGTTTTATTTTGGCGTGGGTATTCCCCTTAAAATCCACACCAGACTTAAGGACCTGGTATTGTCGGTTCAAAGTAGGATCTTGTTTATTGAAGTCAGATGGAAGTCAGACATGAAGTCGCAAAGCAAAGTCAGATCCACAGTCATACGACTGTCGTGTCCTACCAGTGTGAACCTGGCCTTAGGCAAGTTTGGTAAGTTTAAATAACATATGTATTTGTGTTAATTGATCGATGGCCGCTGTAAAAAAACGTCTGAGTAATGATATCCTCCTTTTTGTCTCTTTGTAGTGTTGGAATTTGACTGTTCCACTTTTCTTTCTATGCATTTGAATGTCTATTTATCTTGGTGCACAAAGATAACCTACTAATGCTATCAAATACACAGTGGAGCTGTGCTGAAATTAAAAATCTCACTGTTTACTCTGAGAAGAGGAGAGCCGCCAGCATGGTGAGTACACTGACTTGTCTACCAACCCCCACTCACCTTTCCTCCGTTCAGTGTCCAAAGCCCAACCACCTGTACAGGTCGGTGCCAGCAGACAGGAAAGAGTGAGAGAGCCAGGAGGGAGAGGGGGAGAGACATCTATCCTCTGGAGCTGTAAATCAGGAGGGAACTTTCTGATGTAAGATCTGTAAGAGTGAAAGCAGTAGAAGTTGCACAGTGCTCATGTTCTTATGCCCAAACAGTAATTGAAAGTGTTTCTCTCTCTCCCTCTTTCTCTCTCTCCCTCTTTCTCTCTCTCTTTCTCTCTCTCCCCTCTTTTTCTCTCTCTCCCTCTTTCCCTATATATTACCAGATTCTCTACGATATAAGGCATCTCAGACTCTATATAACCACACCCATTTATGCCATGCCAAATATTTAGCATACTTGAAACCACGCCCATTTTAGTCAGGCCATGCCTACAAACGAATGCCCCACCCTTAATTACAATCATACTCTGCCAACATCAAAATAAGTGTCCCTATACATTTTTTCAAAATGTTGGCAACTATGCAATAGGGAATGTCTTAAAACATAATATTGGAAACTTTTAATTATATTTTGCCATCTTACTAGCATTCCCTGGATGAGCTGATGCCTACCTTTAACCTTGTTTCAGTCACATTTGTGACAACCATCACCAAAAGATTCTGTTCTGTTTTAACTATTTTGTTGATTTTTCTTTTTTTTCCCATTTTATTTCAATTGCACATGTTCAAATGTTGTTTCACCATTACACAGGCAGACTAAAATGTCACACTACATTTATAGCTGTACCTGCATGCTGTGTGCTGTAACTCAGGCCTATATCACACATGTATGGACATTGTTAAACTAGAACATCATGCATGTTCCACCTGTTTCACAACTCATTAACCTACATACCTATTGCTGTATAATGATAAATGTACACTTTCCATTTTGTATTTTATATACTGGAAAATCTCTAATAAAAAATATTTGCAAAAATGTGTTTTATATAGTAAGAAGAAAGCTTCTTTATCATTAAAAAAATTCTAGATACAAATGTGGTATATAATAAGTAGGAAAGCTTGCAGATGTATACACGTTGACAAGTCTGCACTAGTTTCATAAGCAGAAATGTCCATCTGCTGGTTTAACAAGTTGGTTGAAAAGTTTCACACATCTCCAGATACCAGCTGCATCTCTAAATGTGTAATTAGAAACTGCATAACATTTACATAGATCATACAATAGTTGTACAGTGTTTGCATGGAGAAAAGCAAAGTCTGCAAGAAGCATAATTTCTCTTTTCAAATAAATCATATCTGCAGGTTATGACTAAGCCAGCTTGACTTTTTAGATAAATAATTCACATAATATTATCAGAGAGAACTTCTCTAGACAAGAAAAAGGAGGTGTTGATAAAGAGACAGTTGGCCTTTTAAAAAAAGCAGTGTAAAAAGCAGAGGCGTGTAGAGTATATTAACTCATGAACAGGAGCAGCCGAAAGACCACCCTCTTCCATGCACATTGCTGTGAGCTTAAAGTAGATGTAAACCCTTAATGGATGATGGCTTGTTTGCTGAAGAACAGTGTAGCACATTTGCTACACATTTTAGACATTTACCATGTTTCATTTATTAAATAAAACAAAACAGTCTTCACTTTGTTTTCTTCCATTGCATCTGAACTGTGCTGATCCATAGCTCCTAACTGTCCCTTATTTTGACGGACTGTCCCTGATTTGGAACAAAGTGCCTGTGTCCCTCTTTCCTCATTTGTCTCTTATTTTGATCTTATCAATATAGTTGTATATAAAATGCACTTTTTATCTTTCAAAAAGTGTTTCCCAGTGCTAAACCATTCATCCAATTTCTATATAGTTGCATGTGTAAATTTCAAATGTTAGTATAAAGGAATAGTAGTAGTAAAAAAAAAGCACTTGTGGATTTATTTATTTTTTGCATATTTTGCCTTTAAGGGGACGTGACAGGGGGTGTGCCCTATGCCTACATAATTATGCAAATAGGTGTCCCTCGTTCCCATCTCAAAAAGTTGGGAGGTATGCTGATCTCCTCTAGACTTTTGCAGCCACTGTATACATGCACTAACTCCAGCAGTGGCTGCATGTCATTGCTCAGGGTAGGATTTCTGACAGTGGTGGCTCGTCCATTAAGGGTGCAATTGGCGCCGTCCCCTCTATCCATATCACCCCCTATATGGTTAATGGATAGATTCATGCCGCAGCCTTGTACACTGCCCGATGTACCCACCGATTCCCACCAATTCCCAATGCTGTGTGCCCGCCGATCGCCACCGCAGATGGGGTAAGTGCCGGTGGACCAGCAGACAGTGGGGGGGTTTGAGGTGCCGCAGGGGGTGGTTGTTTGCCCCCCCAAACAAAAAACAACTGCCACTGATTCCTGATGGTGACAACTGTGGACTGTGCTTCTTCAATAAGTGTTGTCATAACTTTTTATGGTTTCCAGTCGAAGCCCATGTGAAAAGGTTGCAATGCAGAAGAGCAAAGAACAGACAGAGACAAAGATTTTCACCCTATTACAGGAAGTGCCAGAACAAGGGCCTTTAGAGCAGTGTTATCAGGTATTATTTGAATAAAACCACCATATTTGAAATTTACTTTGCAAATTACATTACGTTTGTTAAACATTATATACGATATTAGTGATTTTGGCTGTAATCAGACCTGAGCAGAGTGATTTTAAGGTGTTTTTATGTGTAATTTTGTAATTTTTTGTGTACAGGCATTTTAAAAGTGCATTTCACGTTTGTATTCAAGCTTCAGGCATTTTTGTTTTAGACAATGAAAAGCACTAGTGGGAGGAGACCTAAAAAAATGCCTGAAAAAACAACTGGGAACAAAAAAAAAACACTCTAAATCTCTCAATTTCAAGCAATTTCAGGCATTCCCATTGAAATCTAGGGGGAGGGATTTACAAAAACTGGTGCACACAGAACATGATGCAACTGTGCATGGTAATCAATCAGCTTCTAAATTTAGCTTGTTCAATTAAGCTTTAACAAAAAAAAAAACTTGGAAGCTGATTGGTTTCTATGCAGGGCTTTTGGAGTTTCATGAACTGAGCAACATGTGTCTGCGGGCCCATATGTAATCAGTCACTATCATAATACATTCGATTTTTCTGACACCAAGAGAAAAAAGGTGGCAGGGGAGATCTCTAGTAGATTGACAGCCTTAGCTCTGCTCCTGTGTGCTGTGTGAAGGGAGGTACAGTATGTCCCTTTCCTACAATCAGCGCTCAGCAGCATTAGGAGTGCACAAAAATGATTGATTTATGCCTTTAGGAGAAGGAGGAAGAGAAAAAGGGTGCAGTAGAAGCATTCTAAAAGAAAAGAAAGTGTCTGATATACACCCTTGAGGAGAGGTGTGTGCCTTTTACTGCCAACTGTGTGTCAGAAATCACACTTGTTTAATAATAATAAAAAAAGGTAAACAGAATAAACGTAGTCAAAACATAGCCAGAGTTCAGGAACCGGAACAGATAGTCAGACAAGCCAAAACGTCAGGGAGCCAGAGATGAGCGAAGTAGAACAGCAAGCAGAATCTGGAGCCAGCAGGAATGTCAGCCAAGCAAGTCTTTAACAGGAACACAGGAGAGCATCTCTAGAGATGTGACCAAGATGTGGACGGCTTAAGTAGGCAGGACGGACGAGCAGGAAATCATCAACAGGTGAGTCTTAGGTGAGTCACTGAGGATAGATAGGAGCTGACAATTAGCCGACAGCTGAGTGGCCAGCTTTGGGAAGGAAGGGCTGAGCCCAGCCCTGACAGTACCCCCTTTTCAATGATCCCTCCCCTTCGGAGGACCACCAGACTAAAAATGTCTATGGAAATCACGAAGAAGGACAGGGACATGTACGTCTGAGGATGAGACCCAAGAGCGTTCCTCCGGACTGTACCCTTTCCAATACACCAGGTACTGTATGCGCCCACGGAAACTATGAGAGTCAACAATGGACTGTACTCATCATGGTTCTCAACCTATACAGGGTGAGGATGAGGCACCGAGGTGGTAAAGCGGTTGCAGACCAAAGGTTTTAATAAGGAGACATGAAATACATTCGAGATATGCATATTAGAAGGAAGGTCTAATGCGTAAGCCACTTGGTTAATCCTGTGAAGAATACAGAAAGGCCCAATAAACCGAGGTGCGAAGGTGTCATGGAGTCTTACTCTGAGCACACACGGAACAGGCAGCTATGAAGGCGGTTACATCAGCATGTAGAGACTAGGCCACCAGAATTGTTGGGAAATGGCCCAAAAGAGTTGATTCTTCCTAGGGTGGCCAGCAGCCTTAGGAGAATGAATAAAAAGAAAATCTTGCGAGCCACAACGGTCCAATGCCAATACATTAAAAAGTAATAATACTCAGCTGCAGATGCAGATCACGTTTCATAACCGTGCAAATTAGTATAGAGAAATAAGTGCGTTGCGCTAGAATGAATCAAATAAATATATACATTAAAGTGTGAAATTAAAACAAATATGTATCAATCAAATAACCAAAAATCAAATGTGACAAATTCATAAAAAATAGCATGTGGCAAATTCATATAAAACTGCAATAAAGTGCAATGTGCATAAGAAATATCAGCAAATCCATAGTGCATATCATAGATAAGAAAGTGCCCAGTGCTTTTTTACGGTATCACACTATTTAGTCTTTTCTTGTTTATGGTTTGGAGCTGCATTTGAACCGGGGTATAGAGTATAGAGCCCGGGGGTGGCTCCAAAGCGTGATTTGACACAGCTAGCCACTGTGTCACACGCTCTGAGGTGAGCGCAACAACTTGGGGGGGTCACCGGAGTGCACCTGAGCATGGTTTTGCAGCACCTAATATTGGATGAGCATGCTGGATGACACCATATATGGACACTGTTACACTTATTAAATTTGGAATTTATTGTTTTGATCCCTTGTTCTATCACACAGAAATATTTAACAGGACTATTTGATATTTAAGTTGAGCACTGGGCACTTTCTTATCTATGATATGCACTTTGGATTTGCTGATATTTCTTATGCACATTGCACTTTATTGCAGTTTTATATGAATTTGCCCCATGCTATTTTTTATGAATTTGTCACATATGATTTTTGATTATTTGATTGATATATATTTGTTTTAATTTCACACTTAGGTGTATATATTTATTTGATTCATTCTAGCGCAACGCACTTATTTCTCTAAGCCTTGGGAGAATCTGGAGCATGGCAGTACGGAGACTCTCTGGGACAAAGCAGCGGTCACAAGGTTTCTCAGGAGGAGCATGGACCTGAGCAGCAAGAATTTTGTCACCCAAAGGAGAAGTGAGACTGGTGTGAACCGTAGCCAGAATACCATCAGGAGGAATCACAGGAACCGGAACCGACTCCAACTTGGAAGTGGAGGAAAAATTGGCATGACAAAGTCTCAGCTCTTACATTCTTAGTACCAGGTAAGAATAAGACAATGTAATTGAAACTAGACAAGAAAAGAGCCCATCAAGCCATTCTGGGAGAGAGGCGTTTAGCCTCAGACAAGAATGTGAGATTCTTATGATCAGTAACAATGACAACAAGCACAGTGGTACCTTCATGGAGATATCTTCATTCTTTCAGGGCTAAAATGATCGCTAACAGCTCTCTGTCACCAATCTCGTAATTGCACTCCTCAAGTGACAATTTCTTGGAAAAGTAGTCACAAGGATGCATAGTGCTCTCAGAGGTAGGACGTTGAGACAGAAGCGCGTCAACTCCAGTCTCAGAGGCATCAACCTCAAGGATAAAAGGTAACATAATATCAGGATGTGCCAACACAGGAGCAGAAACAAAGGCAGCCTCGAGACTCTCAAAGGCCTTAATGGACTCTGGAGACCAACTCTGTGGGTTACCATCCTTTCTGGTCATATCAGTCAGGGGCTTTACCAGAGACGAGAAGTTATGAATAAACTTCCGATAATAGTTGGCAAAGCCAAGAAAACGCTGCAGAGGACATAAACCCACGGGTCGGGGCCACTGTAGGACTGCAGAAAGTTTCTCTGGGTCCATCGAAAAAACAGCAGTAGAAATTACATAACCCAGGAATTTAACCTGTTCATGATGGAATTCATACTTCTCCAATTTACAATAGAGATTGTTCTCTCTTCGTTTCTGAAGCACACGACAGACATCTGTGTGGTGGCTCTCCAGGGACTTGGAAAATATGAGGATATCGTCAAGATAAACCACTACATATAATTGCAACAAATCTCGGAGGACATCATTAATAAACTCCTGGAAAACTGCCGGGGCGTTACAAAGGCCAAAATGCATTATGAGGTACTCATAATGGCCTGTTCTGGTATTAAACGCAGTTTTCCACTCGTCGCCCTCCTTAATCCTCACGAGATTGTATGCCCCTCTCAAATCAAGTTTTGAGGCAGTCAAATAACTCCGTAATCCACGGAATTGGATAGGCATTCTTAATTGTAAATCGATTGAGAACCTTATAATCAATACAAGGTCTCAGTTTACCATTCTTCTTCATCACAAAGAAGAAACCAGCACCAGCAAGAGACGAGGATTTGCGGATGAAACCTCGAGAAAGTGCGTCTGCAACATACTCCTCCATGGCCTTATCCTCCAAGACTGACAAAGAGTAAACACGGCCATGAGGGGGTATGGCACCAGGGTGAAGGTCAATTGCGTAATCATAAAACCGGTGTGTAGGCAAACGACTGGCTTGACCTTTGTCAAAGACATCACTAAAATCGCGGTACTCCTCCGGCAGGGAGGAGCATGAAGAGGTGTACAGGATCTTGGCTACCTTCTGGAAGCATGTCTTACTGCATTGTGGCGGCCAGGAGAGAACCTCAGCACAGAGCCAATCAAGGGATTGTGCCTCTGAAACCAAGGATAACCAATAACCAGCGGAAACTTGGGTGTGGAAATAACTTAGAATTGGATTATCTCATGGTGAAGAGCACCTACGGCCATGGACAATGGAACAGTCTCATGAGTCACATGGGCAGGCTGTAGAGGTCTCCTGTCAAGAGCCTCAATGGCAAGTGGAGTGTCACGCAGCTGCAGTGGAATTGAGTGCTTTGATACAAAGGCAGCATCAATGAACAGGCCTGCAGCCCCAGAGTCAATTAGAGCCTGTATCTCGACGGACGGCTCAGCTCAAGAAAGGGTAAGTGAAACCAAGGGCTTATCCTTCTGGATAACTGGGGACGAAACAATGCTACCTAAGGTCTGTCTGTGACAGGACCTCAAGGTTCGGGTGTTCCCTGGACGGGTAGGACAAGACTTCAAAAAGTGACCTGCCTGGCCACAATAAAGGCACAATCTCTCCCTCCTCCTGAGGATTCTCTCATCCAAAGAAAGACGCTTGAAGCCCAAGTGCATGGGTTCATCTTCACAGACTGACTCAGTACCAGGAGGCATGGGAGGTGAGGGAGGCAAGGATGGGACTGAAAAGTTTGGAAACAAATGTACTGGAGGCTTCCGCAAGTGCTCCTTAAAAAGGGAGTCTTTCTCTGAGTCTGGAGTCAATGAGGATGGCAAACCTGATCAACTTCTCCAGCTCAGTGGGTATATCTTGGGCTTCTATCTCATCCTTGATGGTATCCGAGAGACCATGAGAAAAAGCAGCCATGAGGGCCTCATTGTTCCAAGCAACCTCTGCTGCCAGAGTACGAAATTCAATCACATAATTGGCAACAGTTCTCGTACTCTGTTTAATGGTCATGAGGCAATTGGCAGCAGAAGTGGAGCGTGCGGGAATGTCAAACACTCTTTTAAAAGAAACAAACTCAGGGTAACTCAAGACAACAGGTTTTTGCATCTCCCATAGAGGGTTTGCCCAGGCCAAGGCTCTCTCCGAAAGCAAACATATAGCGAAACCTACTTTGCTTCTGTCCATGGGAAACACCTGGGGCAGCATCTCAAAGTATATATCAACCTGGTTGAGAAACCCTCTGCATTGGACTGGATTGCCCCAAAATCGCTGGAGAAGCAGAGCGGAACCAGACATACCTCTTATAGAGGTAATACTTGAGGCGGGTGCCTGCACAGAGACTGGAGCAGCAGCAGGGACGGCCTGCAACACAGGTTGTATTGGAGCAGCCACAGTGGGAGATTCCAGGTGAGCTGTACGACTCAGGAGCATTTGAAATGCCATGGCAAACTGATCCATGCGATGATCCTGCTCATTCAATCTGGAAAAAAATATTACCAACAAGTGGATTGACCGCATCTTCTGAATTCATGACCTTCTCCTACTGTCAGAAACCATGAATCGGACTGAGACAAAAGTACAGTTAAATCACACTTGTTTAATAATAATAAAAAAAGGTAAACAGAGTAAACTTAGTCAAAACTTAGCCAGAGTTCAGGAACCCGGAATGGATAGTCATCCAAGCAAAAAGGTCAGGGAGCCAGAGATGAGCGTAATAGAACAGCAAGCAGGATCTGGAGCCAAAAGGAATGTCAGCCAAGCAAGTCTTTAACAGGAACACAGGAGAGCATCTCTAGAGATATGACTAAGGTGAAGGCAGAGATCATCTGGACTGGACGGCTTAAGTAGGCAGGACTGACGAGCAGGAAATCATCAACAGGTGAGTCACTAAGGAGAGATAGGAGCTGGCAATTAGCTGACAGCTGAGCAGCCAGCTTTGAGAAGGAAGGGCTGAGCCCAGCCCTATCACTTTGCTCACTGAGGTGCTGCTCCCACCTTGGGCATAGATAAGTTGGGGATAAGGGGGTCCAACTCCCATAAAAGGCCAAGGATGCTGAATGGGCTATACTACAATTTCTGCAGTGGAACACCTTAGACAGTACTCTACTCTTTGGATTCTCCTTCTTGTTATCTAGCCATTCAGTGATGGTTCCCACATACACCACTCTGCCAAAACCTCAGACTCCCCTCACAAGGAAAGGCAGGGCTATGCACTGCTAAAATTTTGGCCAAGGCGAGCAGAATCAGCTTCTTTTTCCTACAGTATGTTTGGTTGGTGGGATCAGTTTCAGTGTGCAGCCAGATTGGGGTACAGTGGGGTACAATAATATTGCGGCTGGACCTGGTAGGCTACAGCCACCCCTGGGCCAGATAGAGGCAGGTGATGGCAGCGGGTTCTGAAGGCAGTCACTGTAACCCCTTCTCTCCCAGATGCTCAGAATGGTTACCTGGCCAGCTCTTACAACGTTTACTTGTTTTGTGCTGGGTGCTGTGCATATGTTTTGCTGTGAGTGAGATCGCAGCTCACATTATTGTATGATGGGACATTTTTTTTCTATGTGATCTCATGGGCATTCATGTTGTTATATGCCTAGTGCACTGTATTGCCGTGTACACACGATCGCACATTCCGACATCAAAATCCATGTTTTTTTTCCGATGTTGGCTTAAACTTGTCTTGCATACACACGGTCACACAATGTTGTCGGAAATTCCGAATGTCAAGAACGCGGAGATGTACGACGGCACCAGAAAAGGGAAGTTTACTACCAAGTGCGCCACCCTTTGGGCTCCTTCTGCTAATCTCGTGTTAGTAGAAGTTTGGTGAGAGATGATTTGGGCTTTTCAGTCTCATGCTTTTCAGATTATTACTGCTCTTCAGTTTGTGCTTGTGGGTTCGTATCTGTTCTTCAGTGCATGTAGTCAGTTCGCATTTGTTTGACGGTGCGTATTATTATTATTATAGTACGTATTTGATTTTCAGTGATTTCTTGTCCGTTCGTTTCTGTACTCGTCTTAGATTTACGTACTCATTGTAGATTTCGTACTGTGTGGGGGCTTGGTGTTGGGGTTCTTGCTTTGACCTAAGCCCAGTGAGGAGGAGGGTGAGGAGGAGTTAATGGACGAAGAATTGGTTGCTCCAGCGTGATCAATTCTCTCACATGCCTTTGTTGCGGGAGATCCATGAGAATAATCCTGACAATTTCAGGAATTTTCTCCGGATGACAGCAAAGCCACCATTTGTTGGCTTTGCTGTCCCCTTATATTAGCAGGCAGGACACCTGCATGTGGCAAGCCATCACTCCTGAACAGAGGCTAGTCGCCACATTGCGGTACTTGGCGATGGGGAGAAGTCTGCAGGACATCAAGTTCTCCACAGGCATCTCCCCCCAGGCTTTGGGGATAATTATTCCAGACACCTGCTCTGCCATCATTCAGGTCCTATTTCTTTCATCATTACCTAATTACCATGATTGTAATATGCTGTGAATGTCCCCTTTGTTCTCATGCATGCTGGAAGCTTTTAAATTTCCTTTTTTGTCCTTCATGCATATTTTCCTTCACTAACCTCCCCAGCACGCTATCCTGGGCCCATGCACACCTAGCCTAGTCACTAGGGATGAGCCGAACAGCCCCCTGTTCACCAGAACATGCGAACAGGCAAAAAATTTGTTCAAACACGCAAACACTGTTAAAGTCTATGGGACACGAACATAAATAATCAAAAGTGCTCATTTTAAAGGCTTATATGCAAGTTATTGTCATAAAAAGTGTTTGGGGACCTGGGTCCTGCGCCAGGGGACATGGATCAATGCAAAAAAAGTTTTAAAAATGGCCGTTTTTTCGGGAGCATTGATTTTAATAATGCTTAAAGTAAAACAATATAAGTGTAATATTCCTTTAAATTTTGTACCTGGGGGGTGTCTATAGTATGTCTGTAAAGGGGCGCATGTTTCCCGTGTTTAGAACAGTCTGACAGCAAAATGACATTTCAAAGGAAAAAAGTCATTTAAAACTACTCACGGCTATTAATGAATTGCCGGTCCAACAATACACATAAAAGTTCATTGATAAAAACGGCATGGGAATTCCCCACAGGGGAACTCTGAACCAAAATTTAAAAAAAAATGACGTGGGGGGTCCCCCTAAATTCCATACCAGGCCCTTCAGGTCTGGTATGGATATTAACGGGAACCCCGGGCAAAATTTTTTTTAAAATGGCATGGGGTCCCCCTCAAAATCTGTACCAGACCCTTCAGGTCTGGTATGGATTTTAAGGGGAACCCCGCACCAAAATTTTTAAAAAAAGTGGCGTGGGGTCCCCCAAAAATCCAAACAAGACCCTTATCCGAGCACACAACCTGGCAGGCTGCAGGAAAAGAGGATGGATGAGGATGTGAGAGCGCCCCCCTCCTGAACCATACCAGGCCACATGCCCTCAACATTGGGAGGGTGCTTTGGGGTAGCCCCCAAAACACCTTGTCTCCATGTTGATGGGGACAAGGGCCTCATCCCCACAACCCTTGCCCGGTGGTTGTGGGGGTCTGCGGGATGGGGGCTTATTGGAATCTGGAAGCCCCCTTTAACAAGGGGACCCCCAGATCCTGGCCCTCCCCCCTGTGTGAAATGGTAAGGGGGTACAAAAGTACCCCTACCACTTCACAAAAAAACTGTCAAAAATGTTAAAAATGACAAGCGACAGTTTTTGACAATTCCTTTATTTAAATGCTTCTTCTTTCTTCTATCTTCTTTCTTCTATCTTCTTATTGTTTCACTTTAAGCATTATTAAAATCACTGCTCCTGAAAAAAACGGCCTTTTTTAACCCTTTCATGACTAAGCCTATTTTTGAAATTTGGTGTTTACAAGTTAAAATCCGTATTTTTTGCTAGAAAATTACTTAGAACCCCCAAACATTATATATATTTTTTTAGAAGAGAATCTAGAGAATAAAATGGCAATTGTTGCAATATTTTTTAGCACACGGTATTTGTGCAGCGGTGTTTTAAACGCAAATTTTTGGAAAAGTGACACTTTCATGAATTTTTAAAAATCCAAACAGTAAAGTTACCCCAATTTTTTTGTATAATGTGAAAGATGATGTTACGCCGAGTAAAGAGATACCAAACATGTCACCCTTTATAATTGCACGCACTCGTGGAATGGCGACGAACTACGGTACCTATGAATTTCCATAGGCGACGCTTTAAAAATTTTTTACGGTTACCAGGTTTGAGCTACAGAGGAAGTCTAGGGCTAGAATTATTGCTCTCGCTCTGACGATCGCGGCGATACCTCACATGTGTGGTTTGAACACCGTTTACATATGCGGGCGCGACTTCTGTATGCGTTTTCTTCGCTGCGCGAGCTCGCGGGGACAGGGGCACTTTTAAAAATTTTTTTTTTTTTTTAATTTATTTTATTTATTTTTGTACTTTTATAAATTGTGTTTTAAATTTTTTTTTTTTTTTTTTACTTTTATTGCTGTCACAAGCAATGTAAACATCCCTTGTGACAGTAATAGGTGGTGACAGGTACTCTTTATGGAGGGATCGGGGGTCTAAAAGACCCCCCATCCCTCCTTTACACTTCAAAGTATTCAGATCGCCGAAAACGGCGATTCTGAATACTGTGTACTTTTTTTAATTCGGCGCCATTGGCAGCCGAGTAAACGGGAAGTGACGTCATGACGTCGCTTCCGCGTTTTCAACAAGAAGGCTGGAACGAAGCCGCTCGCAGCTTCGTTCCAGTCCGCCCCCAGCCGCCGAAGGCAGCCGAACGGACACCGGGACTCCCGATTGCACGGGAGGCCCGGTAACAGCGGCGGGAGGCGGCGGGAGGGGGGGATGTCCCCTCCCGCTCCTCCGGTATAACAACCGAGCGGCTTTTAGCCGCATCGGTTGTTATATATGGGTAGCCGATCGCCCGCTGAAAACAACGGTACCGGGATGATGCCTGCAGCTGCGGGCATCATCCCGGTATAACCCCGGAAAGCCGAGTACGCATATGTGCGTACGGTCGGCGGGAAGGGGTTAAAACTTTTTTTGCATTGATCCATGTCCCCTGGGGCAGGACCCAGGTCCCCAAACACTTTTTATGACAATAACTTGCATATAAGCCTTTAAAATTAGCACTTTTGATTTCTCCCATAGACTTTTAAAGGGTGTTCCGCGGCTTTCGAATTTGCCGCGAACACCCCAAATTGTTTGCTGTTCAGTGAACTCGAAGCTCATCCTTACTAGTCACTTAACAATGTATTTTGTCAGCTCCATAGTACTGCTTTACCCTAAACACCCCTAAAATCTGTACAAATGTTATTTGTGTCCTTAAATTCATGCAGAGTGTCAGAAGCTTTTTTTGGGGGTTCCAAAATCATTTTGAACCCTCCCTCCCCCCAACCGCTAAGTCAACCGATACCAATCCTCTATCTGCTGACTTTGCCAAACCCATACACACTATACCTACCTCTTTTGTGGTCATATTTATGGATGAATTCACCAAAGCATGTAGTGAAAGGTCCTGCCTGAATATTTTCAAATGGTACTGTTTAAAGTTTTGTTCTCCTATTATCTTGATAGGTAATTGCATAATGTAAAAAAGTGCTTCAATTTGTACAGTGTGTATTCATTTTTTTTTATTACGACACTTCTTAACCTGTCCAGTGGGCTGCCAATAGTGTAAGTAAGGAGGGGCTGGCCAAAGTAACACACATTATGTATGCATTCAGCTCTCAATGAAGTGGAGAGGGTTACCTGTCCAAATCATCTCCCCCCTTAAAATTTTTACAATGGGCCATCAGAGGGGGTGAGGCATCTAATAAGTGGACTTTCTCTTTTTGTCTTTAAATACTCCTTCAAATAAATGTTAATACTGCTTTTGGCCAAGAGTGTTTGTGTCTAATCTGCTTGCAATGTTTATGTGCAAAATGACAATTTTTTTTCTTGTTTGACTCCACAGTTTCCTTCAATGCCACAGGAATGGCATCCCAGTTCCCATGCGCCATCCCAGTTTGTCCAGTGATGGGACTTTCCCAACTGCGGAGGGGCAATAGATGAGAAGCATGTCCACATCGTCCCATCCCCCAACTCGGGGTCATACTATTGTAATTACAAGGGATTTAATAGTATTGTGATGTTGGCGGTGGTGTCGGCGACATATGAGTTCCTGTATGTGGACGTGGGGAAGAATGGTCGGATGTCGGATGGTGGAGTCATCGCCCAGACCGAATTTTGCAGACGGCTCCAGAGCGGTGGCTTGGGATTGCCACCTGCTGAAGAGACTGTGGAAGGACTCCCGTTCATCTTTGTCGCTGATGAAGCATTTGGTCTGGGTGAACACCTGATGCAGCCATACCCGATGAGGACCCTCACCGCGGACCAGAGGCCTTTGCCTTTGGAATAATGGCCAGGCGGTTCTGCCTATTCCTCACTGCAATAAACATGGCAGGATATAAAATCAATCATATCATTATGGCATGCTGCATATTGCATAACTTTTTAAGAAAAATTGCATCAAACTACGTGGCTTCAGTTGGGACTGAGGCCGGCTTATTACCCAATACAACAACCCTGATGGCTCTTGAAGCTGGCCGTCCTGGCTTGCCCCCCCCAAAGCACCCAGGAAGTTTGCGAAAAGTATCTAGAGTACTTTGCGGGTAGGGGGGCCATTGATATGCCACAAAATGGTTAAGAAACATGTTAAAAAATTTTTTTTATTTAAACCTAAATAATATTTACTTTGATTTAATGTTTGTGTTTCTTTTAGCTGGTTATCCAATGGGCTTTTCTTTCTTGCCTTTTTTTTTCAATAGTGCAAACGTAATTTTTTTGATACATGAGGTGATAATCTCTTCTTCAGCGAACTATTATGTTGTGGGTCTGCTACACACACACACTTTTTTTATGTTAATGTACGTAATGCCTTACTGATAAAAATATTCATCATTTTCAGCACCATGACTGAAATTTGTGGAGTCATGAAAATGGCATGATTGTACCGTAGCAAATTATAAAGCACTGTGGGTGTTATTTACTAAAGGAAATTCCACTTTGCACTTCAAATGCACTGCAAAAGTGCACTTGAAACTGCACTGAAACTGCACTTGTAATGCAAAGTGGATTTGCCTTTAGTGAATAACCCCCATTGTCACTGTAAACGCCAACTTACTACAAAAATTGCTATTGAGCATTGAAAGAAGAAGCCACACATTGTTGAGTAGAAAACATTTTACTCAAAGCCCATTCACAAGTGTGTTAGAAAAGGGTTTTTGAACAAACCAACATCTTTGGTGTATAACATATTTTTTTCACATTAGAAACATCCTTTTTTTTGGTTAAACAGGCATGTTCAAACCATAACATACACAACTCAGGAACTTACAAAGTTCAACTTTGATAAAGTGAAGGCAATATCAGACATTAGTATGTCCAAACTGTGTTGATCTTGCCTTCATCAGAAGTGGTGATGTCACCCCTGTAAAGCCAAATTTTGAACATGCACACAAATTGTGATTCAAACTGTGGATTTCCCTCCTGATCCCATGCCTAATGGCAACATGTGCTAGCTCCCATCATGGGGGATCAATGGACGTGTTTTGGGGGTGCAACCCCTTCCACTCACCTACTTGGGTTGCGAGGAAGGGGTTGCACCCACAAAACATGTACATTGACATCCCGTGATGGCAAATAGCACAGGTTGACACACCGTGTGCATCTTCAAAATTTGGTATTTAAAATACTTTAAAACTTGTTTTAAAGTATATTTGTTTTAAAATACTTTAAAACTTGTTTTTAAAAGCATAAATACACAATAACATGGTACAATTTTTGTGTGTTTTATATTCTGCCTAAAACATCAATGATGTTCTTCATTTTTTGTTGAACATCATTGATGTTTTCCTTTATATTTTCTACATCACGATTGCACCCCATTATCTCCCTGATCTGGGAACTTTCACTTTTCACGAAATGAGATTCTTCTTCCACAACATCCATGTCACCTAAAATAAAAAAAAACACACCATGTATTATAAATATGCAGCCATACATCTATTACCTGAAGCTGTGGTCTCAGACACTCACCTGTTGTGGTGACTATTTCGCCCACTTCATAAACCTCTCCTTCCTCCACATCCTCTGCTTGTGGTTTTGGGATTTCCCCTTCTTTAGGAGGTGGGGGGTCCCTGGTGTCCTCAGATGTCCCGAGTCTTTTCTCCCCTATGTGAATAAAAAAAGGTATACTTAGCACACAGATATTTGATGGCAGAAATAGGAATATGAAACATTGCTTGGAAGTATTGTACAATTGTCTGTTTTGGCAGAGTTCCAAGCTGAAGAAATTTTTATTTCCTTTCTACAGCTGGAATATTTACCTTTTTTGTTAAAGTTTCACACATGGAGACACGCCTAGTATCCACTGGAGCACCTGTGTGGGACACCCTAAAAAGTTTGTTCTGGTGTCCCACACTAGTGCTCCTGCGTCCAGATGTGTAAACAGCTGCTGAGTGTCCTCTCCTTACACTGAATCAAGTTTCCATTTCATTCTAGTTACAAACCCATCTAGACAACAAACATATTTTAATACAAATAGGCTGGAACAAATGTAGTTAACCTGTATCTGCCAAAAATATCTTATAAGTGGGCGAACAAACGATGTTTCCTACGACCGATTACTGTGCACATGAACATGAATGTTGCCATTTTAAACTATACAACAGTAAAGAAAAGCACATGGAGCAGCATGCAAGTAATAATAATAGGAACACACGACAAATACTTACTATTTAGAAGCAGGTTCCTGATCTTTCTGTACTGATCACACTCACTCAATTTCAGGTCTGACCATCGTTTCCTCAGTTGATCCTTGGATCGTCGTACCCCAAAATTCCTGTGCAGACTTTTCACAACTTTTGTCATGATCTTGGCCTTTCTCACATTTGGATTTAGGTAAGGTCCATACTTCCCATCATAGTCGGCCCTCTTCAAGATGTCCACCATCTCTACCATCTCTACAAAGGACCAATTTGGGGCCTTAAAGCTCCTCCGGGATCGGAACGTTCCCGCTTTTGTTATTGCTGCTGCTATCTGCATGCACCTGCTGTGTCTCCGCCATGTGCCCTCCCCACTGCGTCGAAAGACAAGGGGCCGGGAATACACTAGAAAGAACATCAGGGGTGGGCGGAATATTCCTTTAAATTTTGTACCTGGGGGGTGTCTATAGTATGCCTGTAAAGGGGCGCATATTTCCCGAGTTTAGAACAGTCTGACAGCAAAATGACATTTCTAAAGGAAAAAAAGTCATTTAAAACTACTCGCAGCTATAATGAATTGTCAGTCCAACAATACACATAAAAGTTCATTGATAAAAACGGCATGGGATTTCCCCACAGGGGAACCCCGAACCAAAATGTAAAAAAAAAAAATGCGTGGGGGTCCCCCTAAATTCTATACCAGGCCCTTCAGCTCTGGTAAGGATATTAAGGGGAACCCCAGGCCAAAATTAAAAAAAAATGGCATGGGGGTCCCCCTAAATTCCGTACCAGGCCCTTCAGGTCTGGTATGGATTTTAAGGGGAACCCTGCACCAAAATTTAAAAAAATGGCACGGGGGTCCCCCTCAAAATCCATACCAGACCCTTCAGGTCTGGTATGGATTTTAAGGGGAACCCCGTGCCAAAATAAACAAAAATGGCGTGGGGCCCCCCAAAAATCCATACCAGACCCTTATCCGAGCACGCAACCTGGCAGGCCGCAGGAAAATAGGGGGGGACAAGAGAGCGCCCCCCCTCCTGAACCGTACCAGGCCACATGCCCTCAACATTGGGAGGGTGCTTTGGGGTAGCCCCCCAAAGCACCTTGTCCCCATGTTGATGTGGAGAAGGGCCTCATCCCCACAACTCTTCCCCCGGTGGTTGTGGGGGTCTGCGGGCGGGGGGCTTATCAGATTCTGGAAGCCCCCTTTAACAAGAGGACCCCCAGATCCCGCCACCCCCCTGTGCGAATTGGTAATGGGGTACAAATGTACCCCGACCATTTCACAAAAAAGTGTTAAAAAGGTTAAAAAACACAAGAGACGGTTTTTGACAAGTCCTTTATTAACTTCTTCTTCTTTCCACTTCTTCTTCCATCTTCTTTCTTCTGGTCTTCCTTCAGTGTTCTTCTTCTTCCTCCATCTTTTTCTTCACCTTCTTCCTCCCTTCTTCTTGTCCCGCATCTTCCTCTGGCTTCTTCTCTGCTCCGTCCGCACGATCCGCCTCAGTGGGAGTCTTCTGCCATGTGACACTTCGGTTCTTCTGACACTTCTTATATAACGGAGGGCGGGGCTACCCGGTGACGCACGGGGACCTCACGGGGAGTTCTCTATGACTTTCCCCGTGTTGTCAGAGGGGGGCAGGGTTAGCCGTTTACGTAACCGGGTAAGGAAGATGCGGGACTTGAAGAGCGGAGGAAGAAGAAGATGGAGAAGAAGAAGATGGAGGAAGAAAAAGAACACTGAAGGAAGACCAGAAGAAAGAAGATGGAAGAAGAAGTTGAAAGAAGAAGTTAATAAAGGACTTGTCAAAAACCGTCTCTTGTGTTTTTTCGTTTTCAAATAGTTTTATTGAGAATAACAAAATTGGTACACAAAATAGATATACATGTACATCCTTCAGAGTCATAGGGATATCTTTTAATACAATATGATGAAGTGTAGGCATTATAGGCTATAAGACCAACTTGAATTCACAGTGGCCCAATACATTCTGTTCATGAGTCACGAGAAATTATCACCCTGAAGGGTATCCATTCTGGTAAGGTAATCAAAGGAAAAACAATAAAGAAAAAGAAGAAAGAAAAAGGGAAATTTCTTAACCAGATAGAACAAATAGCAGATTATTAATAGTCAGTCTAAATATTCAAAAAGTGGTCAGTCTTGGAGCCTGAATAAAAACCACGGATTCCATTTGGCATTATATGTCGGGATGGAATCATGTAAGGTATGGAATATTTCCTCGGACACCATCATACTATCTATCCGTGAGATAATTTGTGCAAAGGGGAACGTAGAGGATTTCCAGTGTAGTGCAATGACCCAAAGGGTAGCAATGCAGATAGAGTGTATTAATCTCATCATAGGTTTAGTTACTTCTGGGATGTCTTGGAAAAGAATACAGTGGTGAAATGTGAGATTGATGGGTTTCTCAGCCAGTCTATCAATCAGTTTAAAAACCTCTTTCCAAGAGGGTTGTAGTTTATCGCACTCCCAGAATATATGTAGATATGAGCCTAAGTTGGTGCAACCCCGGAAACACCTGGGAGACACCTGCGGGTAAAACCTGTGGAGACGGGTTGGGGTATAATACCATCTTGTTGTAAGTTTAATGGCTGTCTCTCTGACCGTTAGTGATTTAGTGCATTTGCGAATGTTTTGCCAGTTTTTATCCCAGTCTAATTCTTCTTGGTCAAGAGCTAGCTCTTGTTCCCATTGTGATCTGTATTTTAAGGTGGGTGGGTCATTGGAAGATTCTAGCATACTATGGATCAATGAGATAAGGCCTTTCTGACGAGGGGATGTGTGGCACAGGTCTTCATATAGTGTCGGGGGGTCTGTATTAGGGTTGGGGTAGTGTAATTGAAAAAAATGTCTTATTTGGAGATATCGGTAAAATTCTCTGTTGGGTAGTTGACATCTGGCTTGAAGTGCCGAGAATGTGGTAAATGTGGAGTTAACTAGAAAGTCCCCAAGAGCGATCAGATCGCCCTGGGTCCACTCCAGGAAGGCCTCCGGGTGGTCATATGCAGGGGGGAATCTAGGGTCCCCAAGATATGAAGCACCCGTGGGTATCGGAGAGGAGAGAGAGTACTTTGTCTTATACATTTTCCAGAGCTTCAAGCCCGCTGCCACCACCAGGTTTCGGGTGGAAAGGTCTGGGATGGAGGGGTGCGAGGACCAAAGTAGGCCAGGTAGGTAGAGGGGGGCAATGGAGTCTTGTTCAAACCTAACCCATGGGACTTTGGAACCTCTAATGTTCCATTGTGCTTGTTGAGCAAATCTGCTGGCTAAGTAGTACAGCCAGATATTTGGGACTCCCAACCCTCCCCTTTTAGTGGAACGGTAAAGGGTCTCTCTGGCGAATCTGGGGGGTTTGTCTTGCCATATGAATCTATTAAGGTGTGCTTGAAGAGTAAGTAGGTATGATTTAGATACTTTAATAGGGAGGGAGCGAAACAGGTAAAGCAGCCTGGGAAGTATCGTCATTTTGAGGGCCGTAATTCTTCCAAGGAAGGATATATGGAGATGATTCCAAAGTTTCAGGGATTTTTTAAGTTTTGTGGTCAGGGGGGGATAATTGGCCTCAGAGTCCGCGGAAGTCTCCAGTCAGCTCAATGCCCAAGTATTGTAGGTGAGTAGTGGCCCATACAAAATGAAAAGTATTCTTTAGTTGTTGGGTTTCCGTCTGTGTAAAACCCACTGGTAGGGCCACCGATTTCGAGACATTGATCTTGAGGCCAGAGACTCCCGCAAAGTCCGAAAGAGTCCGTAAGAGGTTGGGTAGAGATATGAGGGGGTTAGTCAAAAACATGAGGACATCATCAGCGTACATACAAAATTTGTAAGAGGAGGGGCCTTTGGTGTAGCCTGAAATATTTGAGTTTCTAAGTATTGCTATAGCGAGTGGTTCTAGGGCAAGGGCAAAAATTAAGGGGGAAAGTGGGCATCCCTGTCTCGTGCCCCGACCCACTGTAAAGAAGTCTGAGCTACAACCCGGGATCTTGATGCGGGTTTTGGGGTTTAAATAGAGGGCTTGAAATGCATGGAAAAATTCGTCTTTAAATCCCATCCTTTGTAGGATGGTAGAAAGGTAGTTCCAGGATACGCTGTCGAATGCCTTGTGTATGTCCAGGCTAAGCATAAACAGTTTCCGGGAGGTTAAGTTGGCATCTTGGATAATGTTTGTGGCTAAGCGTATGTTGTCAGTAATGAATCTATGGGGTATAAATCCTGATTGATAGGGGGAGATAAGTGAGGAGATAATGGGCGCCAGTCTGTCTGCTAGGATTCTACTAAAGATTTTAAGGTCGTTGTTTATTACCGAGATTGGTCTATAATTCTGGGGGAGTAAATGGTTTTTGTTTGGTTTGGGAATCATGGACATATTTGCCAGAAGCATCTCCTCGGGGAAGCTTCCTCCTTGTAGAACCCAATTGAATAATTGCGCTAAATTAGGGGCCAGAATGTTGACAAATTTCTTGTAGTAAATGGCTGAAAAGCCATCTGGGCCTGGAGCAGAGCCTAATTTTAGAGACTTGATAACCCTATGTATTTCTGAGGTAGTGATGGGGGCATTGAGTTTTTCAGTTTGAGATGGGGTGAGTGAGGGCAAGGGTAGTTCACGGAGCCAATCAACCTCAGTTTGGGTGGGAGGTTTTTGGGTAGGAGCCAGAAGAGTTGAATAAAATTGTTTGAAAAGTTGGAGTACTTCTTTAGGGTGGGAAGTGGGTAATCCAGAACTCTGTGTTAGTTTATAGACATGCGGGGGACGGGAGGACTGATTGAGCCGTCTGGCAAATAAGGTCGAGGCTGTATTGTTATGAAGTAGAAATTTCGATTTCGACCATCTAAGTGATTTCTCCGTCTTAGAGGAGAGAAGGGAGTCTAGTTCTAGGCTTTTTTGGTCAATAAGTTTTCTAGTGGACTCCAAGGCCAGAGAATTCGTGTCCCTGTATAGCCTATCAAGGTCTTTTGTAAGGTCGACAATTCTCTGTCTGTGGAGTTTGTTATGAGTGGAGGCGAGGCTGATCAGTCTGCCCCTCAGCACTGCTTTATGGGCTGTCCAGACAATCGAGGGTGGGGTTTCAGGGAGAGCGTTAAGTGAGAAGTATTCGTCAATGGATTTGGCTGTCTCCGACTCCACAACCAAGTCTGAGAGCAAAGCTTCATTAAGTCTCCAGGTATATGGTGTGGGGGCAAGTCTGATGAAGTCAGTGGTGAAGGAGGTTACGTGATGGTCTGACCAAACACAGGGGTGAATCTTGGCATTAGTGGAATTGGCTAAAATGATCGGGGTAGTATAAATATAATCTAACCTGGCGTAACTTTTATGTGGGTGTGAGTAGAAGGTAAACTCCTTAATGCCCATATTGTGCGTTCTCCAGGTGTCTACTAGTTGGTGGTTTAAAAGACCCTGGGTTAGAGACCTGGGGAAGGCTTTGGTAGCAGTAGTGGAGGAGGATCTGTCTAATGTGGGGTTAGCCACCAGGTTCAAATCTCCCCCTATAATCATATGGGGAGATTCCAAGGAGGCTAGTTTATCAAAAAACATTTTAAAAAAGGAGGCAGGGGCGTCATTAGGTGCATAAATACTAGCTATGGTGATTTCCCTATTATGCATTACACCTTTGACGATCACAAATCTGCTTTCTTTATCCTTATAGCATTGCTTAATTTCCATAGGGACCGAGGAATGTAACAGAATGGCAGCACCCCTGCTTTTGGATGTGTGGAGGGAACAGAATGATTGAGGGAAGCTTTTATGGAGGTATTTTGGGTGTGAGGAGTGGGAGAAGTGTGTCTCCTGAAGTAGGAGGATCTTGGTGCCCAACTGGTTATAAAGATCAAACGCCTTACGTCTTTTAATAGGGGAGTTAAACCCCTTTACATTATGCGAAGTACAGGTGATTGCCATGATAGGTCAATATTGTGCTGTCAGGCAGAAAAGGTAACATACTATGCATGCAAGAGGGGTTGTGTATCAAGCAAGCTAGGCCCAGCAGGGGTGCTGTCACTAAGTCAAACATCAAGTGGAAAACGAGGTACATGAAATTCACATTCAGGCCAATACCAGGAGAGAGCATTTCTATCGTATTAGCATAATATCGGGAGAGCAAACTTTCAAGACTGTAAAGTGACTGACCAGGTAAAAGGAGAACAGCTGTAGAAAAACGTTGAATAAAAAAAAGAAGAAAAACACACAAATAAAAAATTATATAGCTAGACATAAAGTCTAGTGTCAAAAATGAGTCAGGTAAACGAATCTTTACCTGTTAACAGTAAAGGCTATTAAAAGAAACCTTTATTAACGAGACAACTTGGTCTCGAACCCAGCTAGTATTCTAGTTCCCCCTATGGGGAAAAACCTGTGAGGCTCGCAAAAAAAAGTAGAAAAAGAAAGAAAAAAAAAAGTTCAAACCAGTACGTAGCCTGTGGTGTCAAACGGAACCTTTGCTGGGTGGGGAGGACATGTCACGGCTCCGCGGGACTGTCGCCTGTAATAAGGTGATGGAAGAAACAGTGTCATGCGTCATATAGGTGAAGGAATGGTGGGTATCAGAAGAGTCACCGTGGAAGTTCTGCGATGCCTTCTCCGACGTCGTAACGGATTCTCCGTCTTTCTCTTCGTGATGGAGGGGTTTGCCAGATGGGGGCCGGACGAGGGGTCAGCGGTGGGCGGCGGATGGCCGCTGCATCAAGAAGGCCCAGTTTCACTAGGATTTCTTGGCCCTCGAGTAGGGAAGTGGCTGAAAAGGTGGTGCCATTGTGGGGGACCAGCAACTTAAACGGGAAGCCCCATCTGTATCGAATATGAGCGGATTGGAGTGCGGTGGTTATTTCCTTTAAGCTTCTCCGTCTGTCGAGGGTAGCAGGGGAAATATCCGGGTAGATCTGGATTTGGTGATTGTCCAGCATAATCCTTTGCTTGTTTCGTGCGGCTCTTAGGATATCCTCTTTGATGAGAAAATCTTTTAAGCAGAGGATCACATCCCTAGGTGGTTTATCATCAGGAGGCTTTGGGCGAAGCGCTCTGTGAATGCGATCACACTTAAATGCGGAGGAGTCACACTCCGGGAGCAGTGATTTAAATAGACGGATAACTGCAGGGATAAGATCAGTCTCTGATTCTGGGATACCTCTGAGGCGCAAATTATTGCGCCTATTTCTGTTGTCGAGATCTTCGACTTGGGCTTGGATCGCCGAAAGAGCCGCGGCCAATGAGTCGTGTTCCCGACTAAGGTCGTTGTAGGCCAAAGCCAGCTCATCGTGCTTGGTCTCAAGGAGCTCGGTACGTGAGCCTAGGGCCGCAATTTCTTGTGATAGGGTGTGGGAAGTTTTCTGCAGTTCCATCTGAAATTTGGAAGCCAGTTTGGTATACATTGCTTCCAGACTGCTGTCCAGGTCAGCCTTAGAGAGGGTAGTGTGGTACTCACTCGTGCTGCATGTAGACCGGGATGGTGTCTGCTGCGATGTGGGAGTTTGAGCCGGGGAGTCTCCCTTCCCTGCCGCGCCATCTTGGGACATGCTGTAACGCTCCCGTGTGCGGAGGAGATAGTGAGTTAGGGTATTCTGAGCGGAGCCACGGGATTTCCTTCTCTTCAACGGCATGCACCAGTGTTATGTGGCTCGAGGGGTGCAGGAAACGAGTGTATTTGAGCAGTTGATAGCCCTCGGGAAGCCGTGAAAGGCCCGGGTGGAGCGGAGCTACTGTGTCAGGCGTCCATTTCCTTTGGCGCCGCGCATGCGCCCTCTCTCTTGTGTTTTTTAACCTTTTTAACACTTTTTTGTGAAATGGTAGGGGTACATTTGTACCCCATTACCAATTCACACAGGGGGGGCGGGATCTGGGGGTCCCCTTGTCATTTCCAGGGGTAGTCTTTGGGAAATAGACGTATGAGTGGTGCCAGCATTGCTGAAGAGCTGGAAGGTATGGGGTGGTCAGCCTGTCAGTGCTCAGACCATACGCCGCACACTGCATCAAATTGGTCTGCATGGCTGTCGTCCCAGAAGGAAGCCTCTTCTAAAGTTGAAGCACAAGAAGCCCACAGTTTGCTGAAGACAAGCAAATGAAGGACATGGATTACTGGGTTAAGCTATGAGTAAGCGCTCTCGGTAGAGTGAAACACATCAGAACCTGTCTGTATCGCCTTGCTGTAGCCTGTACAGTGTGATCCTGATTTTTCAATAAAGGCAAAAGAAATTTTCTTTGGAGTGCGACTGTCCAGAGTTTTCTCGTCCATTCTCATTTGCTATACGCATTAGCCAGCACCTGGGGCGCTTCAATTCCAGAGGGGAAGTCTTTGTTTCAGCTGACCGACCTGAAGCGGTGGTATCCCTTTCTCCATATGGATTACTGGAACCATGTCCTGTGGTCTGATGAGACCAAGATAAACTTATTTGGTTTAGATGGTGTAAAGCGTGCTTGGTGGCAACCAGGTGAGGAGTACAAAGACAAGTGTGTCTTGCCTACAGTCAAGCATGGTGGTGGGAGTCTCATGATCTGGGGCTGCATGAGTGCTGCCGTCACTGGGCTACAGTTCATTGAGGGAACCATGAATACCAACATGTACTGTGACATACTGAAGCAGAGCATGATCCCCTCCCTTCGGAGACTGGGCTGCAGGGCAGTATTCCAACATGATAATGACCCCAAACACACCTCCAAGATGACCACTGCCTTGCTAAAGAAGCTCAGGGTAAAGGTGAAGGACTGGCCAAGCATGTCCCCAGGCCTAAACCCTATTGAGCATCTTTGGGGTATCCTCAAACAGAAGGTGGAGGAGCGCAAGGTCTCTAACTTCCACCAGCTCCATGATGTCATCATGGAAGAGGACTCCAGTGGCAACCTGTGAACTCCATGCCCAAGAGGGAAAATAATGGTGGCCACACAAAATATTGACACTTTGGGCCCAGTTTGGACATTCTCACTTAGGGGTATACTCACTTTTGTTGCCAGCAGTTTAGACATTAATGGCTGTGTGTGTTGAGTTATTAGGAGGGGACCGCAAATTTACACTGTTATGCAAG